>OY755235.1:29086117-30416117 GCA_963576725.1 Azorinus chamasolen
CGGTGAACTGTTGCACGATGTTGAAAACAGCACATATGGCTCAACAGTATATTACCGGTGCAAATATGCTTTAAATAGACAGAGATATTTCTGAACGCGCAAAATAATGGAATGACATTGTGTGATAAAACATTTAAATACTGTAGAGCCTGTCGTAAGCGGTCATTAAAAATAAGTCTAACTCTGGGTCTGTAAAACATGTGGTAGCTTAATGCAGGTCAATAGTAATGCAGAAAGCTCCTACAGGAGCTTTCTGCATTACCTTTGTCCTGCATTAAGCAATCACTTATTTTAGACCCCTATATACAATACATGAATGACCACCTGAGACAGGTTCTGCTGTATACAAGTATATATCTTGATCTGAATTCCTCATAGTTATCGTGTGACAGCAACCTTTATTATCCTGATTTTAATTTTCGACTAAACTATGTCATGTTTATAAGATACACAGCTTTCGCCGTCAGGGTATAATGACAGATTGTACGCAGTGTATCCATATACATTAAGGTGACAGCTACGTGATCAAATAATTGGGATAATTTAACACTAGTTTGCGAGTTGGTAAGTTGTATTTTCGAACTGAACTATCACCGAGTAATGTAAATTATTTGATTGCGGAGGTCATAATATTTGCAATCAGTGAAGACCGTCAAAAGATGACTCATAATGCAGATATCTGACCAGGCAGTGTACTGTTTATTATGCATGTAAAGTGTTTGAAGAGTAAATTCAAAATTGTAAACGCCTTTTCACGCATCTGCAGAGCGAGTCGATCCAGATCAGACGGCTCCAATAGGAGCCTTCTGATCAGGATCTGCTCTGTTTGCTGATAGATTTGGTGTTTAGTTTCTAAAAGGGCTAGAATTGTCCACCGTCCATATTTCATTATAACTATTTTGTCCATGAATATTCAGAAGAATTGAAATTTGGAATAAATATAGAACAGGGAAAGGGTTTACATAGGAAACTGTGAAAGCAAGCGGTTGTTTTATGCACTGTAAGTGATACAGAAAGTTCCTATAGGAGCATTTCTCCTGAATAAGCTAACACCTGTTTTAATAATACAGAACTAACTTATTCTCAGCGGTCGTATTAGTGACACTGAGCGTACTTGACCTTGTGTTACTAGCATGTAGTCAACAAATCCGTGTTCGTGAGCACTAGACGTGAAAATAAATGCAAATTATTGCTAATTACTTATCTGTGACAAATGCCTGAAACTACAAAAATCAAGATTAACCATTCGCTTGCTGCATTTTAAAATACATTTCTCCTTCTTTACCCATGCCCTGTTGTATAATTACATATATCTTCAACGTGTACACGTATTTCGCTGTGCAATCACTGCCGTGGAGTGCACTGGTTGCACAATCAACTTGTAAATAGTGCAGACCCTGATGAGACAGCTCCTGCAGGAGCTGTCTCATCTGGGTCTTCACTATTTACAGGTAGGTTTATTGACGTGAATAGCAAGCGAAGGGTTTTGAATTACTTTGAGGAGTTTTTCGAAAAAACCTTTTCACAGCCGAACATTTTCAACATTGATGAATTTTAAAAAAAAAGTGTTGAAAGGTATATTTCATTTTCAAAACCGTCGGTCGATCACCACGAGAAAACAGAGGCTTATTATTAAGGACGGCTCAATACCGAAAGCGGTTTATTTCCGACATTTTAAGACTTTAGTCTAGTTAAACAGATACAGTAAAACCTCTCTATAACGGCCACTAAATTATGTTAATTAGTTGAATTAATTTAGGGCAGGTGGCTGCTTAAAGCATGGTGAAAGTAAAACAGGACGCTCCTATAGGAGCGTTCTGTTTTACTTTCAACTTGCTTTAAGCAGCCACCTGCTTTTAACACAAACTACTTGATGTAATTTAGTGGCCGTTATAGAGAGGTTTTACTGTATTCTGTTATACTTACATTTTTACTCCATGAGCATTTATATTGGAAATAACGACATCGGCATATGACCACAGGAAGGTTTGGCCATGGCAAAAACTGTATCATTATTTCATAAGCTAACAGAGCAGACCTACGTCTGTCGATTCCTACAGGAGTCTACTATGTTTGCAAAGGCGTAGAAAAGAATATGTATAGTATAAAGGGTTACAGCATTGCCATAACAAAATGAAATCTGAATCTCACGTGGTGGCGGGAGCATGCAAATGTATGGTTGATATGCCATTTACGTGCTAGTAATTTAATTTTTAACAAATTCGTATTCAGTACACATCGGACAGGTTCTTGAATCTACGTTTATTTAAATAACGGTCGACGTCATACGACTTTAGATTCAAACGGCGTTTGGTTACTTTGCAATGTGCTTGACTCCTCCATACATATTTCCTCAATTATTACTGAATACTTTAGAAAAACACATACATGAACATGATCTGTTTTAAAAAAACATCTTTCATTGCACATTATTCAGTACATTGCCCGATAGTTCAACCCAATGTAGAGGATATATCTACAGACGAAATGACACGGTCAGCTATATACACTTTATCTTGCATTTGTGTTCAACAACACAGTCAGAGTGTCGAGCAGTTTGGATCCTAATGGGACACCAAGTTACTCAACGTCTCGTCAGGATCAAGACTGTTGCATAGGCAATCACTCATCCGCCCACAGCAATTTAAAGTTTAAACAATTTTCTACTCGGGAAAATATAGAGCGTCTTGTGTTCGTGTTACAAAAAAGTAAAAAAGAAAAAAAAGAAAAATAACAAACACCGAAGAAACTATCAAAACTGACATGTTACAAAATATCAGAAAACAGCAGATAGTCTCAAACGCCACCAAACCTATACAGCTTAAAACATTCCATAAAGTATAGCATTAATCAGATGTGAGTTTTCGAAATTGCGAACTATAAAATGAGCAGGGTTAAGCGTTAGTTTTCATAATCATGTATATACACCCCACCCCTGCCCACACCATACCACCCATCCCACACCACACCACCCCATCCCGCAAAAAGAAGCTTGTACGGCCCCATGTGTCTAACATTTTGAGGGGCCCCCGTGGCCGAGTGGTTATGGACTTCGAATGAAATTCACATAGTCGTTCGCCGCTGTAGTTCGAGTCTCGATTTGGGTATTTGGTTTTTTTCAAGTGGGGATTTTAGATGCGTGAACATTTTAGCTACATGTATCTTGCAGATATTTATGATGCAAATAAACCTGTTCTGGTCTGATGGCCATTTGGTGCATGATGTAAAAACACGTTCCAAATCAGCGCATTATACAGCCGGTGTGTACAGTATAGTCATATCTATATGCGGTATTGAGACTGCTACTTCGTGAAATAATTTGGATGTTTTAAGACTATTTTGTTAATTGGTAAGTAGTGCATTCGCTCTGAACTATCATCGAGTAAAGTTAATTATTTGATTGCGGGGTCAAGATATTTGCAATCAGCGTAGACCGTTAAAAGATGACTCATGAGCTATTAACCCTTTCCTTCATATAAACACATTTTCATGCATTTGCAAACAGTGTAGACCCAGATCATACAGGATCTATAGGAGCCGTATGGTCAGGGTCTGCTTTGTTTGTTAATCGAATTTGATAATTTTGTTTGTTTATTTTGTCCGGCATGTTCTACCTTCCATATTTATTGTTTATTTTGTCCGGCAGGTTCTACCTTCCATATTTATTTACATTTTTCCACGAATATTCAGTAGGTACTGAAATGTGGAATAAACATAGAACATGGAAAGGGTTAAGCATATCTTTGACCAGGTACGGCACTGTTTATTGTACATGTAAAGCGTTTGAAAAGGAGGTTCTGTTTGTAAATCATCCGCGATATATGAAAAAACAATATTATAACTAGTACACCAAACTGTTGCTCAAGACACACAGTACATGTTTGCGGCGTATACAGTGAAACCCCTCTAAACCGGACGCCAAACCGTAGCATAAATATCGGTCTTGGAGACAGGTGGCAGCTTAATGCAGGGTGAAAGTCATGCAGAAAGCTCCTCTAGGAGCTTTCTGCATGACTTTCATCCCGCATTAAGCAACCACCTGCCTAAAGTTATCCAAATTCTTCTCTATTAGAAATCCGGTTTAGAGGAGTTTTACTGTATAATGTTTACGGAAGAGCCTGTCCTATGCGACCATTCACGTATTGAAATGTTCTGGTCCACTGAAATTTCTAACTTGCGTCCTGCATTAAGCTACCAACTGACTTTCAGACTCAGACTCAGAATAAGTCCTGCTTTTGGCGGTCACTATAGATGAGTTTTACTGTACCAGTATATCTAACCCGTTCCTCCATAAATACGCCTTTCTACGCCTCTGTAAAAGTCACCTGTTGAAACCATTGTGATAAATGCTCTATTCATCACAATGGTTTCAAATTACAAAATTCTAAAAAAAATCCTTTTCTCTAGTTAATGCCCCTTTTCGGTAGATTTGTTCAAAGAGGTTGGATCTAATAATAGCCTATGAGGTAAAGGGTTAAAGCGACTGAAGAGTCTTCCTAAAGCGACAACATGATTTAACAACACGAAACCCTCTAGACCGAACGATAAAATACTATCAATACCGGTACTAGAGACAGGTGGCAGCTTAACCCTTTGCCTGTTCTATATTTAGTCCAAATTTCAATACCTACTAAATATTCTTGGACAAAATTGTTATAATGAAATATGGAATATAGAACAGGGTAGCTATGTTAGAAAGTAAAGAAACCGATCTATCAAATTCCATTATCAAACAGAGCATACCCTTATCAGACGGTTCCTCCAGGAACTGTCTGATCTGGGTCTTCTCTTCTTGCAAATGCATGAAAATGCGTTTATATGAAGGAAAATACGGGGTTAGAGTGTGTTTACTGTTTTGACCCATTACCTCATAAGCTATTTTAGACCCGACATCTTCGAATAAATCTACCGAAAAGGAACATTGACTAGAAAAAAGGACAATTTCAGAATTTATAGTTTGAAACCATTGTGATAAACTATTTATCACAATGGTTTCACAAACTGACTTTTACAGAATCGTCAAATACCGTCAATATGGGGGAATGGGTTTAACATACGAGACAATGAAACCAGGCGGTTGCTTAATGCACGGTTAGTGATATAAACAGTTCTTACAGGAGTTTTCTGTATCACTTGTCCATTAAGCTAACACCTAAATCCAGAATAAGACTATAATAAGTGGTCGTATTAGCGAGATTGAGCGCGTTTGATCTTGTGTTTACTAGCCTGCAGTCAACAAATCCATGTTTAAGCAGTGATTGCTATCTGTGTGCACTAGACGTGAAAATGAATGCAAAATACTGTAGAATACACCTATCTGCGTCAAACACTTCACCACCTATACCTAAGAATACAAAACATAAGGCTTATGAATTACCTTAACTCTTTTCTTCATATTAATGTGTTTTCAAGCATTTGCAAACAGAGTATACCCAGATCAGACGGCTCCTATAGCCGTCTGATCAGGGTCTGCTCTGTTTGCTCATTGAATTTTACCTTCTAAAATGGCTGCAATGGTCTACCTTCCATAATTATTTCGTTATAATTATTTTGTCCATGAATATCCAGTAGGTATTGAAAGGATTAAGGAGTTTGTTAAAATAACACAAAAACTTTTGACAGCCGAAGAGATTCAACATTGGTGAATTTGAAAGAGAACAAAATAATACGGTTTTGAAAGGTATACTTGTATTTATAAAACATTATTTTGCATGATATAATAACAGGCGGCACATCTTCAAAACCAGCTTTACAGGCTTACAATTAAGATCGCCCCCCCCCCCCCCCCACCCCCTCCCCCCGGTAAAGGTCTGCCCACGCATTTGCAAACAGAGAAGTCACTGACCAGAAGACTCCTATGCGGGCCGTCTGATCAGGATCTGTTCTGTGTGCTTTCGACATGGTGTAGATATAATTCTACAGTTTTGGCAGTTATAAAGATATCCTTAAAAGTTAACATTACAAAAATTCAGCTACTTAATATACATGATATCATAATTTCTTACATGAATATAGAACAGAGAAAGGGTTAAAGCATGGCCATAACAAAACAGAAGTTTGTTATATATTTAGTGGACGTAATTTATGAGTAGACTGCCGTTCATTCTCAACACTAGGTACATCATTCATTCTTAATCTGCTCAGTAACCAAAGCACCCTCCTTTTGGAATAGTTACTAAGACACATTATCACAGACGAAAATGAATTTAATGACAGACAGTACAGTCCCTGGTCAAAGAGCTCCTCCAGGGTCACCGTGATCTGGGTCTACACTGTTTGGAAATGCTATACAGTAAAACCTCTCTATAACGACCACTAAATTACATCAAGTAGTTTGTGTTAAAGACAGGTGGGTGCATAAAGCAAGGTGAAATTAAAACAGAACGCTCCAGTGTAGACCCAGATGAGAATGGCTCTTAGATGAACACTCTCATTAGGTTCTGCACTACTTGTCCTGTTACTCCTTTTCTTTACAAAACTCCCTAACTATTTACTACCATAAGTTTGACCTGTTTGATTTTTGCAATAGCCCATTTGACAATTCAGCGTTGTAAGGATTAAACACTTTTATATAGTGTTTGAAAACTATGCACAATTAGTCTACTAAACGTATTAAAAGTTTCACAGAAAAACTACAGCTTCAAACTGTACCTCATAAATATGCATGTGAGAAATACAGTAAAACCGGTCTAATTATGGGTCTGCAATGCAGGTGGTAGCTTAATGCAGGACAATTGTAATGCTTTTGACCTGCATTAAGCAACCAACTGCTTTTAAGAGTCTTATGACGACTCTGTAAAAGTCACTTTGTGAAACCATTGTGATAAATAGAGCATTTGCTCCTATGGAACACATATTCTTTTCAATAAATGAGTTTTACAGAGGCGCAAAAAGGCGCCTGTAGGAGGGAATTGGTTAATGTAGCACACGAACACGGGGTTTTATGACACTATCAGAAACTTTAAAATGGAATCTATATAATTTCTGAAAGGAAACAGAGCAGGTTCTGACTGGATGGATCTTACAGGACCCGTCCTATCCGGGTCTACTGTGTTTACATAGGAGTTAACAGGCGTCTATATTAGATAACGTGTTAAACAATTTAACCCTTCGATTGCTTCTACCTGTAAATAGTGAAGACCCAGATGAGACAGCTCCTGCAGGAGCTGTCTCTTCAGGGTCTGCACTATTTGCAAGTTGATTGTGCAACCAGTGCACTCCACAGCAGTGATTGCACAGCGAAATACTTGTACACAGTGACGATATATGTAATTATACAACAGGACATGGGTAAAGAAGGAGAAATGTGTTTTACAATTCAGCAATAGAAGGGTTAACTACCTGTACCATACATTGCATACTCGAGATATCCTGAATGTATACATTGACCTTGTTGAAATATATGAGAATATCAAGGCCTTTCGCTTGGCCACTTGGTTTTGAACTGCAATCTCATATGGGAGCTTTCTGTATAACTTTTGTCCTGCATTAAGCTACCACCTGAATTAAATCACCGCATCTTAGTTCTTTTGAGTGGTCGTATTAGTGAAACGCTACTGTAGCTATAATAAGAAGACTTATTTTCAGTGGAAGTTGTAACAGGTTTTAAACCTTTCCCTCATATAAACGTGTTTTCACACATTTGCAAACAGAGTAGACCCAGATCAGACGGCGTCTATAGGAGCCGTCTTATCAGCGTCTGCTCTGTTTGCTAATGGAATTTGATAGATAAGTTTATTTACTTTCTAATATGGCAGCAGTGTTCCACCTTCCATGCTTTATTATACCTAGTTTATCTATGAATATTAAGTACGTACTGAAATTTGGAATAAATATAGAACAGGGAAAGGGTTAATGCTGTGGAAAACACATTGAAGTGTATTACATGTAACATATCTATACACAATACATGTACAGTAAAACCTGACTTAAGCGGCCATTCATTTATTGAATGTGTTTAACCTTTTGAGGCGCCTCCGTGGCCGAATGGTTATGGATTTCGACACAAAATCACACAGTCGTTCACTACTGTAGTTCGATTCTAGGTCTGGGTATTTGCATTTTTCAAGCGAGGAAGCCTTCCAGCCGGTTTGTAGTAGGTTGGTGGTTCTACCCAGGTGTTCTTCTGTGAATGAAACAATGCAGTTTGTTTCATACACGGAAAACGTCTGGTGTCTTTCTCCATATGTATTTAATTTGATCTCGCCATATGATTGAAAATAATGTTAAAGCAACGAAAAACCAAAACAACGATACAAACAAACAAACCTTTTGAATGATGAAGTTTCGAAATAGGATTAGTCATCAATGTATATTCTGTTCCCGGAAAGATTACATCAATGTATATTCTGTTCCCGGAAAGATTACTAAACAACAAACAGTGCAGAGATAAATCGGGAGTGGCTCCTCTAAGTTTCCTCTTATCTGGGTATACAGTAAAACCCCTCTAAACCGGACGTTAAATTTGGTATAAATATCGGTCTTGGAGACAGGTGGCAGCTTCATGCAGGGTGAAAGTCATGCAGAAAGCTCCTAGAGGAGCTTTCTGCATGACTTTCACCCTGCATGAAGCAGCCACCTGCCTAAAAGTATCTCAAATCTTCTCTACTAGAATTCCGGTTTAGAGGGGTTCTAATGTACACTGTTTGAAAATGCCAGTACACTCGGTAGTTGTCCGTTGAAAGGGTTACCTATTACTTTGTAGGAGGTACATGCAATGAACACCTGATTCTCGTATTTAAGTGCAGTTCAACCGTTATGTAAGATGCAGTCATTAAAAAAATGATTCAACTTCTCGTATCATCATGCAGGGTTTAGTTCTTGCATACATTCAATTTAATTATTAATTGTATACGTGTACATGAAATTGGACTCATTACATATAACTGACCCAACAACTTTATTTCGGTGACCGTCAAAACTTAAAGTCGCCCCGTACTTCATTCTCAGTGTTATTGTTTTTTCTGGTCCTTCGGGATCATTAGTTTAGATGTTTATAGTTTTTCAAACTGATCACAGCTAAAGCCATTGCTAGGGGCGTGAGTAGTTTTGCACTTTTAATAACTGCTCATAAACAGACTCAATAAAACCGAGTCTGCAATTTTCTCTATTTGCATTGCTGCTTTTGCTTTCGAAGGATCTCCTACCTTCAGACCGTACCCATTAGTGGGCCGCGGTTGTGTAACGTAATGAAGTATCTCTTTAACCAAACATTAAACGAAAGGCAGGGCATAGTTTTGATTTCAAATTTCTTTGTTGTGCATTTGAAAGGTCAACATTGTACGGTCATCATCAATATTATCATACATCATAAAAATCATCTATCGATTCTATATCTGGTGCAACAGTGTGTACACTTACAATCTAAATCCAGTCACGGTTCAAGGTATTTAAGCTGTTTTAGCTTTTAGCCACAATTTGTATATATTATATCAAAATACTATTAACCCTTCCCCTCATATTGATACCTTTCGACGCCTCTGTCAATGTCACTTTTTGAAACCAGTGTTATAAATAGAGTATTTGCGTAATAGGAGCCGATGCTTTTTTACCACATTGGTTTCAAAGCTGCACAATTTTTAAGTGTTTCCTTTTCTCAAGTAAATGATCATTTTTTATAGCTTTGGTAGAGTTAAAGCGGATGTTGCCTTATGATAGATATGTCATTTATATGACATTTATATTGTTTCGTATCTTTCCAGTGTACAACAAAGACTGTGGACCTCGTGTATTGGATGTGTAGTCTGGAGTCGGTCTAATACGACATGTATGACGTTTATTCAGAGGGCCAAAAATCCAATATGATCCGGTTGCGTGATGTGTGTTGTATCTTGGCTATCGGAGTTGTCATATTTGCCCTGGGTGTTGTCGGTGGAATATTCATCGGCATATATGCTTATCATGGCGGACCAAACGGCATCGAGGAGAATGTCAATGTAGAATGCATATCAAAAACGAACAACGATATGAACACCCAAATGCATTTAAGCACTACAACAAAGACACCGATGACAACAAAACAACAACCAACTGCTTGCAATGTAAAGAAATGTCCTAAACGTAATGCTAATATTCCTATTCCAAGACAAGAAGTATTCGCCCCATTGTCCGACTTAGAGATGAAATCAGTCCGAGAGTTTATGATACAAGAAGGTATTGTAACAAACACAATTGGAAACGATCTCAGCCTTACTACAAACTACATCACTACAATGGATATATTTCAGCCTAATAAACAATCCGTTTTAAAATTTCTTGACAGAAACAGTGAATTCCCAGGGCGCTATGCACGTGTGATGGTGGTCAGAGGTGCAAGAAGCTTGCCAGATATTATGGTTTATGTGGTCGGACCAATCGGACAAGCAGGAATGAAAGCAGAACCGCTGTATGGAGATGGGGACGCAGCATTTGAAGTTCGTCCAATTGATACAATCGAGGTTAACTTATATAGACAAATACTTAAACCGATTGAAACTGTCTTGGAACCAATATTCAATGAGAGCTTCGACGGAGCGCATTTTAATGGTGGTGGATTGGAATGGTTTCCATTCGAAGGTCCACCTGGACCTTTCGAAAAACAAAGAGAAACAAAGACACAACTATACTTCAGCCCGCTCGAAGAATACAATGATCTTCATATGCTTGACATGCTCCCTCTTAGTGCTGTTATTCACTGCCCTGGGAATAACTTTTCATCGTGGTATGTCCACAGTTTTTACTATCTTAATCAAGGACCGTATGCTACTGCACAGGAACTATTAGATGACTACAGAAACGGAAACATTCGTAAAGTAAAACTGCCAAAAGGCTACGCCCAGACCGTGCTGAAAAGGTTTTATGTGGGACGGGATGATACTCAGCCCCTTCGAGCAAATGCACGAATGCCCCCTCCAAGAACATATGAGCCAACTGGACCTAGGTATACGGTAAATGGACATCGCGTGCAATGGATGGGGTGGACGTTTGATGTGACATCCAAAATGATGCGCGGGGCAGCTATTTACGATTTGAGATATAAAGGCCAGCGAATTGCATACGAAATTTCCCTGAACGAAATTTCCTTGATATACGCGAGTGATTCCTTCGAAAGGTCGAACACAGTATATACGGATTCGACATACGGTATCGGACTCAATTACGGTGTGCTGAGAGAAGTGGATTGCCCAGCACATGCTTCATTGTTAGATACGTCCTATTACAATGCTTACAGTGGAGAGTCCGTAACAACTCCTTCAATATGTTTATTTGAAAGTGACGGCGAAGGTGCAACATGGCGTCACAAGTATACTTCGTACCAGGCTGGACTAAGGCAAACTTACCTGGTGATTCGTTTTAGTTCAACAATAGTGAACTATGATTATATCGTTGATTACGAATTCCATTTGGATGGAAAGGTTTATGTTAAAGTTAAAGCAACAGGATTCATTCAAACATCCTTTTGGGACCCGGAAAATCCTAACAGGGACGAATTAAAAGACAGTGGGACTGCAAGAGATGCTTTCGGATTCAGAGTGACAGATTACGGACATGGCTTAATTCACGACCATATGTTCGGATTTAAGGTTGATCTCGATATTTTAGACACTAACAATAGTTTTGAAGTAATTCATTTTAAATCAGGGAATGCTGTCGACGCATTCAAATCCCAGAACCCATCTATTACAGCTAAACCCGACTATTTCACATACAACTACACACGATACTTGGAATATGAAACAATCAAAACGGAAGGGGGTTACAAAATTGATCCGATGAATCCGAAATTCTGGACCGTTGTGAATGAAAACTATCGCAATCGTTGGGGCTCGAAACGAGGGTACCAGTTGGTACCATTGACAGCAACGGTTCAAAATATGGTGGACGCTCATCCAGCAATGCAGGCGTTGTCCTTTTCAAAGTACACATGTGCCACTACCAAATACAAAGACACCGAACCGTTCCTTTCCTCCACACTTGACGGCTTCAGATTCGACAATCCGAAAGAAGATCTTGAGAAGTACATGGATGGAGAAAGTATTGTCAACGAAGATATAGTTAACTGGATGTCAGTGGGCTTTCTACATATCCCAACCGCCGAAGATGTACCAATGACAGTTGCCCTGGAAACTGGTTTTGCCCTTAAACCGTTCAACTTTTTCGATAAAACCGATATCTATGACATGCCTCAATACTACAATTCCATCAGTGGTGACAAACAATTCCCCCCAGCTGTTGATCCCTGTCTTGAAAGCGACCCAAACGTATAAATTCACCGTTAGGTGTCTATTTCTGAACACTCTAATAGCCAGAAACATACTAATATTTTACTCTAACATACTTTTATTTTACTATTATTATAATCTGCTAATATACAAAAGGACCAGCCCAAACCGATGTTAAAACAGTCATTGTTTGAGTCTGGTATCATTCTCAAGCATCATAAACTTTTATGACATTAGGCCCAGGTAATTACGAAAGTTATAGCTGAGATATTGCTGTAAATTAAGTTATATTTAGAGCTAAAATTCTTTTGGACGTCATGTAGAGATTTGAAATAATTGCCCATTCGGGCGTTTGTAGCATAATAAAAAATATCAATTCATTTCAAGTACACATAGGCAAATAAAAAGTCAAATGTAAGTACAAATTCATGTGCAATGACAATTAAAGAATAAATGAAAATGTAACAATAACATTTGTGCAAATATAAAGGCAAATTCTGAGGAAGGCACTGTTTTGGCGTCTCTTTTATGTATTTTGATAGACATGTACAGCTGCTGTACTTTCTTGGCATGGTGCTGTTCGGGCGGCTGTGTATTTTGTATGTTGTGTTTCCTGCTTGACTCATACGTATACTTATAAAAATATTTACACCAGTGATACAAATTGGTAAATCTTCTGTTTAATTAGAGAGGAGCTAGTTTTAATTATTCTGCAGAGATTAAAGATCAAGCCAACTATAGCAGCACTGAACCACAACATAAATTGTAAAGGTCGTTTTAAGTACAAATACATTAAACTCCTTCTAAATCGGAATTTAGATAAAGATATGTTGCAACTTAGTACAGAGTAAAAATCATATAGAAAGGTCATTTCGGACCTTTCTGTATGACTTTCAACCTGCATTAAGCTGTACCTGTCTGAAAGACCGTCAATAGTACTATTTTTTAACGTTAGGTTTAGAGGGGTTTTGCTGTATCAGTTTCTGTGTACTTAAATCGTGAAATACCATTATAGAAATTCTGTGTTTTGTACCAACTCTTAGCCCGCTGTGCTCAACCTGACACGCATTTGCAACAGTTTGAATCCAGAAAAGAAACCGAATAGCTCGGAGTCTCATCAGGCTCCAAGCTGTTTGACACACTGTCAATAGTTTCGCAAACGTTTTCTGGAATCGGAAGTAGTCAAAATTGCACCAGGTCTACATTTGAGCAAATATTATTTTTTTAAACTGCAGGGTTAGAATCAAATAGCATAGATCGAGTATGCTAAATGTCACTAATTATATATACATATATGTTATAGACTAGACTGCTGCAAAGTAAGCACAACGCTTTAACCCTTTACCTGATGAATATTCATGGAAGAAATTATAACATCATGAATATGCTTTTAAAATGGCACCTGAACACAGCATGGCAGAAATCATAGAACCATATATATATTATATAACAAACAAAAAAGAGCCAATCCTGATCTGGGTCTACTCCGTTTGGAAAGGCGCCTCTATCTAGGAAAGGGTCAAACAGAGATCGAATACATTACCAATACAACAAGAACTTATAGTCCATGTATTGTACATGTAGATACATAATTCAACAAAGTAACTGATAAATACTGAAATCGTTATTTCTCCACCAAACCATATGTTGTGACCATTGACCACTCTTTAGAATCGTCTCAAAGACGCATTATGTCCGGACCTCTGATTCAATGAAATACAGTGACACCCCGCTAATGCGACCACTTAATAAACAGCCACTGGCGCCGTTTAAAGCAGGTGGTTGCTTAATGCAGGACGAAAGTTATGCAGAAAGCTCCTATAGGAGCTTTCTGCATAACTTTCGTCCTGCATTAAGCTACCACCTGCCTCTGTTACCCAGAATTATGCCCCTTTTTGGTGGTCGCATTAGCGGGGTTTTACTGTATTTGATTTATACGCATGCACTTGGACTTCAATAATTTTGGCTTGCACTTTGATGGGGAATATTCATGGTAATTGCTTATGTTTTATTTGATATCAAACATCAATCAGTATGCCCATGCTTGTTCATGATTGGTGCTCGTTTATAATTATTTATCCAATTCAGAGTATGTGAAGTCGACGTGAATAAGATGGGAACTTGTTTTATCAGACGTGAATGTCAATTGTCACCCTGTAGAGTAGAACCTTCTTAAACGATAATTTATCTACTGAACAAAAACAGGTGATTACTTAATGCTGAGAAGAAGTAATGCATAAACCCGAATATGAGCGTTCTGCATTACTTTCGACCTGCATTAAGCTACCGCCTGTCTTAAAAACTTCGTTTTAGTGGTCGACTATGACCCCGTTTCACTGTGTTTGATTCTGACACACCCTGCCAAATGTTCGCTGCCAATGTCGCATCTATGATTACTTATGCAAAGAATGTGGATTCAGATGAGATGCCGCGCAACCCGATGTCTCATCAGGATCCAGAAACTTTGATGATATGATTTGGTTTTAGGACGAAAATATTAAAAGATAAAACGAAACTTTTGAACACGACAATATTTGGCAGCGAAATAGTAAATCAGCGGGATAAGCATTCTTACGTATGTGTTGAGTTGTGCTGCCTTCATATAATACAGTAAAACCTCTCTATAACGGCCACTAAATTACATCAAGTATTTTGTGTTAAAGGCAGGTGACTGCTTAAAGCAAGGTGAAAGTAAAACAGAACGCTCCTATAGGAGCGTTCTGTTTTACTTTCACCTTGCTCTAAGTAGCCATCTGCCCTAAATACCATCTAATTAACATAATTTATGGCCGTTATAGAGAGGCTTTACTGTACCTTATATCTGTTGCATAATAGAAAACAAGAATACTTTGGGCATATTATTGTATGTTTGTTTGTTTGTTTGTGTTGATTAACGTCCGTTTCTGCCCAGTGTAAAGCATTAGCCACACGACCACGTCCGCCGGTATTATTATTGTATGTATGGACTTAGATTAGTTGACTACCACACGGTGATGTAGAAAGTATTTGAACGGTGTCTTTGTGAATGTGGAGATGTCAGTAAGGTCTTTGAATTTGGAGGAAAGGATCGACATCCCTGTACAGTATATCAAGATGTGTATGTGAAAGGTGTAGAAGAAATAAATTTCATACCAGATAATATAAACATATTTTATTTCATTTATCATTTCATGAAAAAGGGTCGGGCCACAAGTTCGACCAACATTAGTTGGTTCAATAATGCGGTTCATACCAGATACTGGTAGTTTCTGTGTTTTCCCGATGAGAACTGTGTGTATTTTTATGAGACCCTATTCTTTCTCAGTGCAACGTGTCAGATAAAAATTGTATTCACTTAACAATGTCGCCTTTGGTGGGAAAACCATTGCAGTTTTTAAATGTAGAGACGATTGTGTTTTTTTATTTTTCATATCACAGTAATGTCTCGGTAATACGGTCACACAAAACACGTATAATTCTGGGTGGTTTTAAAAAAAAAAGGCGGTAGCTTGAAACATAGATGTGCAGAAAGCTCCTCCTAATTAAGCAACAATCTCCTTTTTCTGACTCCTATGCTAATAAATGATGTGGTCGTATTAGTGAAACGTTAATATATACTTAAACAAGAGCAATCGTTTGAATTTTGCCGTTAACTCCAGTCCCTTCTACTACATAGATACATGAACGCATTTCAACGCATTTGCAAACAGAGTAAGCACAGATCAGAAACTGTCTGAATGCACATGTCCTTATAAAAAAAGACATCTAATTCATACTAATGCAATACTACTGCAAAGATTGTAGCTCAGAGTGCAAGCCGGGCCCTTGGCCTTCTAATATATATAATTACCAAATGTAAATCGGTTTGTGGTATTCCATATAATGTTTTTACTCATATGTTTTGGCCCACGATCAGACATGGCTCTGCTATCTGAGCATACCGTTCATATGCGTGTATTAATGCGGTTCAATATCGCACCGTGCGGTTCTTATTAGGTGTCTGTAGATACAGAACATCGCGATAACGGGTGAGATGGGATGGGAACCCCCAGCTACCAGCTATCAGACATGGGAAATCAATGTCTCTTTTTCTTGCCAGGATTACCAAAATGCTTAAAAACATAGTAAACAAAAGGGTTTTACTTTAGTCTGCATCTATGGCAAATAGGTTATGCAAAGGTTGGTTCTTTCATGTAATTTCAATGGTGACAATGCATGGTGTTCCCCAGTACTACAATATTGGTACATGCAATGTTATTACAAAGTATACACTTGTTAATGTAGTTACGAATACTTTACAGGAAAACATCGTACAGATTGGCATGAGTCTTTAACGCTTTAAGTGCCAGAATTGTCGTCTGCAAAACATATTTTCGTCTGCTTCAAGTATTAGAATGGACGTTTGTTCAATGTCTTTATAAAACGATAAACAGTTTGGATCCAGATGAGACGCCGAGTTACTCACACAAGTTTTGCCGAGTTTTGCACACAGGGGACCATTTCGTGGGTATAGATTGTCTAAAAGGTCAAAAAATGAAATGGGTCGATTTAGTGTTATATTATATACAAGGGGTCCAACTGCTAATTCGCAGATTTCGCGACCGATTCGAAATAACGCCCGATTTTGGACAATCAAGATGGAATAACCACTAATGTTTGGTACGAACGTGAAGCTGGGGCATTGTACGTTTCAAATAATTCCGACAAGGCCGTAGCCAGTGCCGACGTGACATTCCTACTAAATACACTGATTTTTATTACTCGAACGATATGACCTACTTTCTTCTTGGTCAGTAACAAGGTACCTGATAGATCAAGCGATGGTGCCCTGCGTTCTCGTCAACGCTTATAGGGTAAGCAAGATAACAGACACCCGGATGTTGTTATTGTAAAGGAAGCGGGTCATATGACTCGTAGTGGCCTGAACGATCTTTAAAACTGCTAATTTCACTAAATTCGTCTACATTTCGGATCTGCATCAGTGTCTGCAGAGAGTTTAAGAGGTAAACGATAGCTTCTGGTCATATTTATTGATTGCACAATCGTTTTGCATCGCGATTATGGCCGTTTTACAAGGGAGCAAGCGGCAATCCGTTGTTGCGACTTCTCGTTCGAGTAAGAAAAATCAGCGTATTTTGTAGGAATGTCACGTCGGCACTGGCTACGGCTTACTCGGAATGTATCAAAAGTTATATTCTTTGAAAAGTACAATGTCCCAGCTTCATGTTCGTACCAAACAATATATTAGGGATTATTCCACCATAGCTGTCCAAAATCGGCCGTTATTCCGAATCGGTCGCGAAATCTGCGAATTGGTAGTTTGACCCCTTGTATATAATATAACACTAAATCGACCCACTTTTTGACTTTTTAGACAATCTAGGCCCACGAAAAGGCCCCCTGTGGTTTTGCATTTGATATTACAGACCCGTCTTCATGGCAGTGAAGGGGGTAAATAGTGCTACAGGTCCTTCCGGTGGAGATTGCAATACGTTACGCACTTACCGGCTGTTTAAACCTGAATACGGGGAAGACTTTTTATTATAAACTTATTATTTCTCCCGGACATCGCGCTGCAATGAGCAAATGTCGTATGGTGTCGCTCATTTATGCGTAGAAACTGGGCGTTTCGAAGTGTAGGTGTATTTGAAAGAAAATATCCTTTATGTGACAGTCATAAAGATGAGAGGCATATTCTTCTTGACTGCATTTTATACGATGACCTGTGTCAAATATTTTAAAAGGTAGATCTTGTTGATTGCACATTTACTGCAAAGTCTTAAACTAACCAATTTATTTATCTGTTCACTAAACAAGAAGTGTTAAGATATTGTGCCAAAACCTGTTATTATATTGCAAATGTCGTCTTTTATTTATTTGTAAATAATGTCAATGGAATATTTCCTAATATCAGTACACCCCTGATCTGATCAGGGATGATATTCGGTTTGTTAAAACCGTTTCTTATTAGGCACATTAGGTCACACAATCATTCAAGGCAGGTTTTATATCTTGATTAGCAATAGTTTTCTAAAGTTTGTCTTGTAAATATGTGATATGAGTAGTAATGTGGTCTCTTTAACGTCAAACAACCCTCGGGCGATATCCAATAGCTGGCGTTCATAACACCCCCTGACATCATACAGTGTCTGGCATCAAGTTTCACTGACCGTTCCAAGGCGCTATTTCCATCTTCCCCTTATTGTATGTTTGTTTTGTCTTTGTGCGTCTCTTGATGTTTTTTTATAGTTGTGTATATTTGCTGTTTCCTTGTGTTGCTGTTCGGGCGGCTGTTTGTTCTGTATGTGGTGTTTCCTGCATGACTCATTTTTGTACTTTTATCATATATGACTGCATCTCCAATATTCGATAATTCCGTCACACATAAAGGTGAACCTCACAATATAATTATCATATTTTCTAAACTACTAAATTTTCATTCCAGAGAAAATCAAAAATAGGGTTTCTAATGTTTCGTCGGTTTGAATACATTACCAATAACTTCTAGATCTGAGTTTTTTTAAAATACAAATTTAGGGTATGAATAAAGGTTGTCGCAACAATACAGATGATAACGAAAAAGTCTAAATCGAATCTATAGACAATGATTTGATCACCCGAATCAGAGACATATACATACATGTATATAAATATCTCCGTCCAAATCGTTATATGATTACAGCAAAACAAATGCAATATGTAAACTAAACAAACGACCACTAAAATCAAGTTTAACATTGTTTTGACCTTGTGATATTTCTAGCACTACTCATTTCTTGGTCAACAAACATTTCCAAAGGACATTGAATACGTTACCTATAATTTTAATAAATTTGTAACATTATATTGTATCGCTTTACAAAGCACTAGGCATAGAGGATGATCAGGACCCAAACAGTTTTACGCCCCGATAATGTATTTAAATTTTAAGAAATGTTTTTCTTGAATTTTGAAAAAAAGAAACATATTTTGCGGCTAAGACGTCACAGTTAAAACTGTGTATATGTTTATATATTCTTTTTTTTTACATGATGCTAAAACGCAAGCGCAACTCTGTATAAACTAGAGTTTGTTTTTGAGAAAAACACATGTCTCCCCGGTACCCCGCCCCCGCACCCATAAGAGAAATGAACGTTGTAACCAAGAGTTGCATTTTAACAACTATTATGATAATCAAGCTTAATTCAAAATCACATGACCACCTTCACATATAGATTTCACATATAGATATAGATTGGTTGTGCGTCACTTATAGATACATATAGATTGGTTGTGCATCACATACAGATTGGTTATCTGTAAACTTTTGTAGACATCTATAAACACTAGTTTTCCCTATAAATTTCATATTTGAAAAAAATCCAAACTTCTGTCAAAATTGTTGCAGCCCATATTCCACATGACCATCCTCATATATAGCTGGTTCATGTAAACGTTTGAAGTAAATCCCTCAAATACACATATAGATGGTTCATATGTAAAAGTTTAAAAGTACAAAAATGAGTCGTGCAGGAAACACCACATACAGAACAAACACTCGCCCGAACAGCAACACAAGGAAACAGCAAATGTACATAAGTAGAAAAAACAACAAGAGACGCATAAAGACAAAACAAACATACAATAGGAGGAAGATGGAAGTACCGCCTTGGAACGGTCAGTGACAAAAGTCACTGGGGGTTAAACCGGTTTATGGGCGCCCAACCTCACACTTATTCCATCCCCATCCTAAAAGACAAACAGTGTAAATAAACGTATCCCCTCTCCGACTAATCTACAACAACCGCGACAGCAAATCCCTCAAATAGTGTAGGGGTTAGCTGCACAAGATGTTTTCGCTATATATTCTATACAAGAAAAATCGAGTTGGATCATATTCTATATAAGGAAAATAGTGTTGGAGGAGTTAGCTGCACAAGATGTTTTCGCTATAAGGAAAAACTACAAAGAGCCATAACTTCTGTCAAAATTGTTGCAGCCAAAATTCCAAACCACATGACCATCCACACATATAGCTGATTCATATGTAAAAGTTTGAAGGAAATCCCTCTAATGGTGTAGGAGATGTTAGCTGCACAAGAATTTTAACAGACAGACAGACGGACAGACAGACAGAAAGCACAACATCAATATGTCTCCCTCCCCTAAAGGGAGGATATATAATTATGTCCTTTATATTGTAAACAATGTAAACCTACAATGCGAGAGATGACTGTAACCCCCTTTGACAGATATGTAGATAATATCTAAAACAAACACACCTGGCCTACCAATTATGAATGTTTACTCAGCGCTACAGGCTGCAGTCTTAATATACATTACCGCTGATTAACTTTGCCTTAAATAGTTGCACTTATAGAGAAATAGAACTTTTAGAGTGTTTTCTTTAACTTTTGATAACCAAAACAATGCATTTAAAAAGGAAAATTAGTCAAAGTTCATACTGGAGATGATAAATATAGTACAACCAAGTAAAACACTTGTTATTTCCAATTAATTGCAACACTTTACGACATCGATTCGCATAGACACTTGTTCGTAAACGTTAAGGGATGTTATACTCGTAAACGTTTATTTTAGTATAGGGTCCCCGATACAATTTTTTATGGTTCAGTAGTTATCACCTATTATTGGGTTTTAACCTTCAAAATTCTATCTCTTCAAACTACATGTATATAAAACTAAACTATATGCCATTGTAAAGGTCTCGTCTCGCAGCTCAAGAAATTGCGAGTTATAGCCTTTCAAAGTTTCTATGACGTCATCAGTTAGCTCATTAATATGTACGATTCAACTCTAAACTTTAAAACTGCCATAGCACCTTTAGCTTTAAACCGATTTTAATGCTCTTGTTGTCCATTTGGCATAACTTTTCTCAAGAATCCATTGGTCACAATGACTTGTACGTCGGGTCAAGATGAATACCGGAAGTTGTAGTTATACTCTAATTAAATCTCCTTGTTTACGAATATCAAACGACAAAATATATATGAGGTTCACCTTTATGTGTGATGGAATTATCGATTATTGGAGATTCAGTCATGTATGATAAAACTTGACGTCAGACACTGTATTTGCAGTCAGGGGGTGTTATGAACGCCAGATATTGGATATCGCCCGGGAGTTGTTTGACGTTAAAGAGACCCCATTACTACTGATATGTAATAGAATGCTAACTTAATGCATACTATGATATTAAACAATTTGCAGCATCTTATAGTTCTATATGAGAATTGCCAATCATGTGTTTATGTCAAATCACTGATTTATGTTTGTATGACACTGTATTTGAGGCGATTTTAATAAACTAATAAACCGAGATTTCTCTGATAAAGAATATATCCGTCGGGTGTGGGGATCAGCTTCCAGACTATTGGATTTTGGTTAAACAACGAACAGAATCGCCATAAAAGCCGGCTTACGCAGTAAGGCTGTAAAAGTGTTGATGCAGGTAAATAAGTCAAGGCTGTACAAGTGCTGATACACGTAAGTAAGTCAAGGCTGTACAAGTGCTGACGCACATAAACTACACACCGTGAAACATAAATAAAATTAGCTGACGCAGTCATTTAACATTTGCCTTGTTCAGTATTCATGTAAGAAATAACGAAATCATGAATATTTATTAGATGAATTTTTATAAGATCTAAGAGTTTCCAGAGGATTTTTACCTTGACAAAAACTGTATATTCAGATATATATCATGTCATATGCAAACAGTGCATACCCTGATCAGACGACTGTCTGATCTTGGTCTACTCTGTTTGCAAATAAATGTTTATAGGTAGGAAAATAGTTTATATGAAGGAAAAGGTATGAGTGGAGGTATGCGAATATGAAAATCCAACGCTAAAGTGCAGAATTCGGCACCTATAAACGCTGCTTTATAAACGTTGCACTGGAAAAAATATACATATTAAGAAATCGTTTAGAATGTGTATGATAGTTTGAACTTTATTTATTATTCATTATGATAAATATCAGCAATCTGTGTAAACGATGAGGACAAGTTGTAGACATGATTAAATGTAATTTCACATGGAGTTCATTGAGATCTCCTGATGATCCTCGTAGTTACAAGGTCAACACATAAGGTTTTATAGTAGCTAACGATTTTATGAATTTTGAAAAATAATTTAGAGTAAATATAATTCCCTTTTGTTACAGATTACAATATTGCTAAAAAAGTCTTAAAGTCCAATTATATTTTATGTGAATCAATGTCTGTGATCAATTAGCTCTAAGATGGCTACTTGTGAGGTTTTGTGTAGAAATTAACAGCATTTGACGTTTTGCTTGTTCAAACACGACATAGAAATATATCGCGGGACAAGTAGAAACTAAGCGTATGATGTCAGTGAATCGCATGGAGCATGGCCTGTAGTTCTGCTATATGTGTAAAGCCATCGATATGTGCCACCAAACACCAAGAGAGAAACTAGAACTGAATAAAATGCGAGAAGCTGGTTCACTATTTCCAACGTTAAACGGACGATGTGTCTCGACTGGGACCACTGTCTCTTCACCCTTTCAAGGTGGCGTCTGATCAGGGACTCCACTATTTGTCTCAATCTCTATTTCTATATATGTGCTTTATTCCTTAGAAATTTACATTTATTTATCTCATTTCCTTGTTTTACTGAATTATTCAACAAAATTGCAGACGACATTTAGAAATTTGGCGCCTAAGGGTTAACCCTTTACCTGTTCTGTTTAAGTATTACAAACAATACCTACTGAATATTCTTGGAACAAATAGTTATAAAAATATGGAAGGTGCAACATTTTAGAAACAGGCCAATAAAATTATATTAGCAAACAGAGCAAACTCTGATCAGACGGCTCTAATAGGAGCTATGTTTGCAAATGCGTGAAAATGCGTTTATATGAGGGAAAGTGTTAACTGGTTTTCTATTCTCCACTGATATCAGCTTTGAATGCGGACTCCGTCGTTAGTCGTCATTTTTTATTTTTTGATGTAATGACAATGTTAAAGTAGCTCATTTGCATTTACTTGACGAGTTGGTCAATTAGAGATTCCTATGGTAAATGCCGTTGATCTCTTCGAAATGAAAAGGGTTTCGAGCATCGCGACCTGTTTGTTACTACATGTATTTGTAAAAGTGCAAACAACAGTCAAACAGAAAGAGACACACACACGAAAGGGCACGGCACAAAACACCATCAAACAAGAAACGGCACAACCACAAAACAAAACCTAATAGGACGCATATCAAGACATAAAAAATAAACATTAAACATATAAAATAATGAAGTAGACCATAGGGTGAAGGTGGGCTAAACCATAAAAACATCCATCTTTTCAATTTTTCGCAAGCAAACGTGCTGCTAAAATATAACCTTCTTCCTCGTATAACGCTTTCTAACGCCTTGCTGTGTTGTAGCCGTCTGATCAGAATCTTCTCTGTTTACTTAAAAATAAGTTTTTTTGTAAAATCAGCACATTCCCTTGAAAGGTTTACGTTATAACAAATAAGTTATGAACATGAATGAAGTGGCCAATTCCCACATAAATGCTCATTAGGGAACGGATTTACCCTTTACTCCGTAAGTACACTTTTCTACGCCTTTACAAACATTGTAGACCCAGATCAGACGGCTCGTATAGGAGTTGTCTGATCAGGGTCTGCTCTGTTTGTTTTTGGAATAGTATAAATATGGTTCTATGGTTTCTGCCTTGGCAAAATTTTCATACGTTAATACATGAATGCCGTTTTAAAAACATAATTAAATTAATATTCACGACGTAATCATTTCTCATATAAATATTCATGGTATAAAGGGTTATACAAGTTGTGATAACATTACTTTGAACACATTTCATTTTGATACAGATACAGATACTAGATGATCAAAATTCAAAGAATACGATTATCTGTTTTCTATATTCGTTTCGAGCACAATACGAACACATGTTTAGTCACCTGTGTGTAATTCAATAATCGAGTATCGCTATAACTACCACATCATTCATTAACCTTCAGCACTCTACCGGCGACTTTATGGTAACCTTTGCAAACAGTTTGGGTCCAGATGAGACGCCGAGTAACTCGGCGTCCCGTCAGGACCCAAACTGTTTGTCACCCCAACATGTTTTTAAAAAAGATATGGAAGAAAATTGTTTTTTTAGAATTGAAGCAGACGATAAAATTTGCAGACGACAATTGCTCAGAGTGCAGAAGGTTAAAATAGGAGACTGTAAAAGCCGATGGTTGCTTAACCCTTTTCCCTATTGTATATTCATGTAAGAAATAATCACGTCATGAATATTAATAAGATGATTTTTATAATGGCATATGAACACAGGACATTTTGCTTTAGACACAATCTGTAGAATCAGATCTATATTACACCATAAGCAAACAGAGCAGACCCTGATCAGACGGCTCCTATAGGAACAATCTGATCTGGGTCTACTCTGTTTGCAGATGCGTCAAAATTCAGTTTTGCCCTGCATTGTGCTACCACCTGTTTGATTTTTTTTCTCCAAAATTACACTTCTTTTGAGTGGTTGTATTAACACGATTTGACTGTAGTAGCCTGTTTGATGGCCACATACACTGCTTCACATGCTACAAACGTTGTTTGCTTTTCATGTGATGGGTCCACGCAATAGAACTTTAAAATATTGAGAACCTGTACATTTAATTTGTAGTGCAAACAGTACAGACCTAGACCAGAGAACATATTCGGAGTATGTGTCAGTACTTTTCACTGCAATGTCTGGTTAATGTGATCGCGGGTGTAAATGGTGTAAGCACGTATTGACTGGCATTAGCAAACAGCTTGGATCTAGATGAGATGCCGAGTAACTCGGTGTCTCATCAGGAGCCAAGCTATTTGACATTTAGTCAGTAGATTCTCAAAAGTTTGAACTACACATGTACTCGAAAGTCAATAAAACAATCAGCAGATCCGAGACTGGCTAGAAATTTTGTTCAGCATGAGGAGGGTTAACCGTGGTAAAACTTATACCACACTATACCCGTGTCAGACACCATGTCACACTGACCTAATTTTTTTACCGCCTTCTACAATAGTCGCTAAGCAAATATGTATAAATATGTAAAAAATGAAGGTTTAACCCTTCGCTTGCTATTCGTGTCAATATACCTATCTGTATATAGCGAAGACCCAGATGAGACAGCTCCTGCACTATTTACAAGTTGATTGTGAAACCAATGCACTCCACAGCAGTGATTGCACAGCGAAATACTTGTACACAGTGAAGATATATGTAACTATACAACAGGACATGGGTAAAGAAGGAGACAGAAAAGTATTTTAAAATTCAGCAATGTAAGGTTTAAGGTATTTTTCAGCCGGTACGAGTTCAGGTTCAGAGTACATGGATATGTCTGTATTGTGTTTGTGCAGTGGTGCCCGTGGTGTGTAACTTAAACCTTTGCTTGCTTAGTGCTACCAGACAGTCATTTGCAAACTAACAGTTTGGATCCAGATGAGATGCCAACCTGTTTGACACTCTGGCAATGGTTTCTCAAAAGCTTGAACGAGTCGGAAACGCGTCCTTATCCTGTTTTGGAAATTATTAATGTCTCCTTACTCTTACATCTATTCAAATTTGGACTCCTCCTCCATTCAATTATGTTTTTGAAACACTGCTGACCGAGTGGCACACATCTTTGATCCTGATAAGACGCCGAGTTACTCGACGTTTTATCTGGATCCAAGCTGTTTACAAATGCGAGCATGATCGCTAATAGCGGGATAAAGGTTACTTTTTAGCACGCTAAGTGACGCTCTGCAAGTAATTTTCAATGTGATTGTTTTTTATATACAGATAGGTTGGCAAACAGATTGAAATCTGATGAGGCCCAGGGATACTTAGATCACATATGGAGTCGACCTGTTTGCTACTGTTATCACAGTACAGTAAACCCCCTCTAATGCGGGCACTTAATGGACAAGGATGGCTGTCTTCATAAGCAGGTGGTTTCTGCATAACTTTCGTCCTGCATCAAGCTACCACCTGCCTTAACCACTGTGAATTATGTCCCTTTTTGGTGGTCGCATTATAGGGGTTTTACCGCATTTGTTATTGTGACAAAGCGTTTATACCACATCGGATAAACCCAACCTTAGAATCCTGGCCTTTGTAGACCGTGTAGACCTACATATGATCAGAGGTCCGATGGAGGACCCCTCTGATCAGGATCGGCAATGTTTATCGTTCAAAATTCTTCAGCAATGTTAATCATTTAATACAGTGAGGACATTAACATCGCAAACAGTGCAGACCCAAACACCTTAATGGAAAATATCCGTCACTGTACTTGCATCTATTATACATTATACATTCAGTTGCATCTACTGACTACATTAACCTGTTCAATATTCCGGTAAGAAATTATGACACCATGAATAATTATTAGCTGAATTGTTTTAATAGTTCAAAAAAGGATGTTGTACCTTGCCAGGAACTGTATAATCACAGCTATATAATGTCATAAGCAAACAGAGCAGACCCTGATTAGACGGCCCCGCAGGAGTGTCTGGTCTGGGTCTACTCAGTTGTAAGTGCCTGATCAGCAATATATATGAAAGAAAAGGTTAATATGCGAATGATGACTTCGGTGTCTCATCTGGATCCAAACTGATTACAAGTGTCAGCCAAGTCTCGAGTATCGAGATAGTTGTTTAGGTGATATCAAATGTCAAAAATCGTTATTAAAATCGTTATTAAAATCATAGGCCCAGATAAGGTGCGTACATTTAAACATTTTAAGGATAACTTATTTTATTTCTCCACCAAACCTTATGTCGTGACCACTCTAAATTTTCAATGGTCTATTCGAGACGATTCTAAAGAGTGGTCACAAGATATGGCTTATCGAAGAAATGACGATACTAATACTTGAGGACGCAATTTAACTGTAGCTATGATTAAAACAATACTATGATAACGCCAATCCTATTTTAACGATATTTAATTCATTCCACCAACCATTCAGATTATGTATTTACATATACACGTACAGCAGGTAACAATTGTGCCGTTATTCGCATACTAACTATTTATCTACAGACTAACTAAATCTGCCTCCTCCTGGCCGATAATCAATTAAACAAAAAGTTGTGTCAAAATTATCACTTTCAGAAAACAAGTAAAACATTGATGTACATGTACAGCAAAATGAGTAAGTTCCGCGGCAAAACAAATCTTACCATCATGTAAATATAAGCATTTGCTTAATAAGTATTACAGTATAACCTCTCTTAACCGGAATTCTAGTAGATAAGAATTTAGATACTTTTAGGCAGGTGGCTGCTTAATGCAGAGTGAAAGTCATGCAGAAAGCTCCTAGAGGAGCTTTCTGCATGACTTTCACCCTGCATTAAGCTGCCACCTGTCTCCAAGACCGATATTCATACTAGATTTAACGGCCGGTTAAGAGAGGTTTTACTGTAGATGATATTTTGAGTGAAGTTTATAGTGTTTATTAGTTGAGCATTGAAATCAAAGTAGTTTTAAACAGTATAAACACTGGTAAAATACCTTTCATTTTCGAGTATACTAGTATACAAAAGGCTAGTCTTCTGATGCTGATATGAATTTATTATACTAGACGGTAATAAAAAGAGAAAATGTCGGGTATAGAAAAGGAACAACAAAGTTAATGATTAGTTATTTTTATTTATAAAAAGCTTCTGTATAAAATATAGTAGAAAAGGAACACTTTTAGTGTTGATAGCACAGTTAAAACTAATTTAGAAGCTTTTTTAAAAAAACAACCTCATGGCTCCTTTTATTTGAAAACCTTTGTTTTTATCCTTGATGCATTTGTCGACCAAGTAAAAGTATAAATTGGTTTAATGAACAAATTATATGAATGAACTATCCTTCTTTGATGAGTAGCAAAGGGAAATAAACAACTAATGTTCCTCACTGCAGCATGCGCAAAATCAAGAATTATTAACCTTTTCTCCGACAGAAATAAACATAAATAAATATACAGAAATAAATTTCGGTGAATCTTTAATTGAATAAATCATTTGGAAAAAATAGAAAGAAGGCTAATTTGCACTGAAATTAGAAGTGTTATTGAGATGTACAATATTTTAATATAATTATCTTTAAACGTAGCAGACGAAAATGAAACAGTTTCTTCATGATTTTCCAGATATGAGTTTACTATGCAAAGGTGTTTAAATGTATCTGTGGGAGAAAATGTTAAAAATAAATATTCGAGACAATCTAATCTACACAAAGGAAGTACATATGTACATATGTTTTTATGAAGCAGTGATAACAAAAGAACAGTGTACTATACAATACTTGTGTCAAAAACCTCCAATGAGACTATAGAAAATAGTAAATAGATTTTTATCTTTTCAAAACCAAGTAATGTTTATTTCCAATGAAGATATTTTTGACACCAAAATATGACAGACCAATGAACGGACAGACAGACTGATCAATAGGCAGAATGATTGTAGTATACCTCCCCTAACTAGTTGGAGGTAGGGGTAATAAAAGTTAAAACCATGGGAACAAACATCAGTATTTTGCACATAATTTTAAAAAGAATTGCACATAAATCGTTGCGGCTGAATGGTTTCTGGGCCGTTATTCTTGCGTCTCTTTCCAAATAGTCATGTACAGTTCATAAAACAAAAATGGAATTACTGTTATTTACTGTGTTAATGAACAATATTCTAATGAAGTTCAACTGAATACCCAAATACTTCATTGTGACTTGAGGTTAGTTAGTACAATATACACGCACATGCAGTTAGTTCCATACATCAGATTTTAACTGATGAAAAATATTTTATCTATTTCAGACAATATATCTATATGTTGCTATATTTTGCTATACATGTATATGTACTTATACATGTACATATGCATTTAACACCTTGGCAAACAGACCAGCCCAGATTCGTCACTTCTGTAGGATCAGTCTAGTCAGGATCTGCTCTGGTTGCTTATAAAGATAAAACGTATCAGATATACAATGTATTTTAATTGTGTTGCTATATAGCTCAATCATTGCTATTTGCCAGCCATTATCTATTTGCTCTGTATATTTCATGCTAGATAAGTATGTTTGCTCATTCATATTTGTTCGGTATACTAGTGTATAAGTGTATAAGTGTGTTTTCTTATTTGTTTTTGTCACAATAAAATACCAGTTCCATGACCTGACTTTATAATTTACACAACTTCAGATTAAATTGGATACTTACTGACATTATTCCCCATACTTGACTATCATAATACGGCATATACTGGTATTGAAAGCTTATTTATCATCTAATCAAAACATATATCTGTTGGATTTAATTCTGCGTATATTGGTACTTTCCGTTAAATCATATCACAATTACCATTTATATACCTTTGAATGCATATCGGTAGGACTTAATTTGCATAAAATGGGCTATATTTTATAACGGGGCCGAAACGACCCAGCCTGAAACGGATTGGGACCGAAATCGTTTATAACAAATAAGCTCTTCCAGTGTTACTCCATTGCCAAAAAAGCAGGTCATACCAAACCATTACAACCTGTGTGTTGTGGGATACCCGCAGCACAATAATTATCATGACAAACCGTGCAGAACCTGATCGAAGGGCTCCTTAAGGACCATTTCGATTTGGGGTTACAGTGTTTGCAAATGCCTTATACATGTATACTCTTTTGGCGCCACTGTAAAAGTCACTTTTTAAAACCATTGTGATAAATAGAGCATTTGCCCTATAGGAGCTATGCTCCATTTATTACACTGGTTTCAAAATGACACACTTCTAATGTTTTACTTTTTGTTGTAAATTATCATGTTCGGTAGATTTATTTAAAGAGGTTGGCTCTAAAAATAGCCAATTATGGAATGGGTTAGGGTTTAACATTATCCAGATCTTAACATCATTTTAGCTTACATCAACTACATCGCATGTTTATGATAGACTGTATTGTTGTAATCAAAAGAAAACCTCTGAAGACCATATCCATTAGTAATATGCTGATAAAAATAAATGAGCAAACGTTCGCTTATGAGTTGTGTAAGTGATAAAAATTTTAACGACAACGAGTTACATTAAAGCCACTACCACTAAGGCACTTAGCTTTCGCAAATAAAATTTCGCTCTAATTATGACGGCTTTGTCACATACACCCTGCAAGTGACAACTCAAATGGTTCATGAAATTTAAATGTAATTATCTTGAGAGTCTGCTTGTTAGTACCATTAACTGACATCAATTACATACACTGTACACCGAAAAAACAGTCAGGGTCCATACTTATAAAACTTTTTAGTTGAGTCTGTGTTCGTTCTCAAGCTTTTGATTGGTCAGATTTGAGTTCTCAAGCTTTTGATTGGTCAGATTTGAGCCAAAGGCTCAAATCTGACCAATCAAAAACTTGAGAACGAACTTAGACTCAACTAAAAGTTTTTATAAGCATGGACCCTGCTTATTAACTAAAATGTTATCTTGTCACCCGTTATCTTAAGTGGAAATGTCTCGAATTACAAGTCACAAAGATGCAGGAAAAAAACAATATCTGGTAGCATTAAAGAGTAATAGTACAATGATATTTGGTTTCATTTTTTGTTACGATTTGTCACTTGACTTTCAGTTGTAGTCATGATAATATCAGTTGTAATGATGACAATATCACAATATCAGTTGTAATGATGACACTATCAGTTGTAATGACAATATCAGTTGTAATGATGAGAATATCAGTTGTAATGATGACAATACAGTTGTAATTATGGTAATGCCAGTTGTAATTATGACAATATCAGTTGTAATGATGACAATATCAGTTGTAATGATGACAATATCGGTTGTAATGATGACAATATCAATTGTAATTATGGTAATGCCAGTTGTAATTATGACAATATCAGTTGTAATGATGCCGATATCAGTATGTTATAAGTACGATAATGACAGGTGTAAGTATCGTAATAGCTGAGAAAACCAACAACGATGTTTATTAGGCCACATATTATCCTCCCAATTTGACCTGAGACTCGATTAAATTTCGGCGTGTTTATCGGGATTGTTCGTAATACTCTGTGACAAAAAAACAGCAAACCAAAAGCCGGTAATAATCATGTTCCTCGTGGATTGTACAGTAAAAAACCTCTAACGCGACCACTTAATGAATAACCATGGCTGTCTTTATAATCAGGTGGTTGCTTAATGCAGGACAAAAGTTATGCAGAAAGCTCCTACAGGAGCTTTCTGCATAACGTTCGTCCTGTATTAAGCTACCACCTGTCTTTGCCACTGTGAATTATGTCCCTTTTTGCTGGTCGCATTAGAGGGGGGTTACTGTATTCTTATAGCGCATTCTTATACCTTCGGAAGACGATAATACATGGAATATGCATGAGTCTCAGTTCAAATTGGTAGGATAATACATGTATAAGAATTATGTTATTTAAAAACCACCGGTGCGAACCTAGTACAGTTAAACTCTTCTCAATTGAACGTTTAGTAGCCATTTCGCATGTTATAAGGAAGGCAGAATGCTGCTTAATACAGCAGGAGGTCATGCAGAAAGCCCCTTTTGGCACTTTTCTGTATGACTTACACCATGTATTATGCCGCAACCGATCTTAAAGACCGATAGATAAGTTTTGATTATTTATCTAGGGTATGTAAAGTAGATGGTAGCTTAATACAGGTCAAAAGTAATGCAAAAGACTCCGATGGGAGCTTTTTGTACTACTTTTGTCCTACTCTAAACAACCACCTTTGAGAAGGTATTGACTGAGTGCAAAATAGCTTGGATCCTGATGAGATGCCTGTTTCTCAGTGTCTTATTTGGTTCCAAGTTCTTTGAAAATGCGAGTCTAGTCGCGGACGTGGGAATAAGGGTTAAACGTATGACATAATCGAGCGTTACTCACGGGTCAGGTACATATATTACCATATATTGTCATTCTGTCAGATGTTATGAGGAAAATATTCCCTGAATAGCACATTGCACAACACATTGCCCATGCGTTAATTTCCTATAATTCACACATACTTTCAAGCGATATCAGTGACTGACATATTTAAGCCCTTTGAACACTTCGTATAATATAATACTGATATGAGGACTCGAGAAATACTCATCCAAATTAACCCCTACATCATAGAGTCGCCTGTTCACACTTTTACAAACCTCGTAGACCCGGATTAGACGGCTCATGCAGTTTCCACTTGTTATCTTTTTTTCTTATTGAACTATATAGATCTTATTCAACAATGTCATTTCAATAAAAATCTAATTGATAACCATGATGTAAAATAATTTCTTACATGAATATTGAACACATAAACGGTTTATGTCAAAACCGCTAGCATACAGTACAACCTCTCTAAAACGCAATGGAGAACTTAGGTTTTATGCAGGTGGCTGCTAAATGCAGCATAAGAGCCATGCAGAAAGCTCCTAGGGGGGCTTTCTGTTTGACTTTCACCTGCATTAAGCTGCCACCTGACTTACATAAAAATTATCGGCAATAAACTAATTTGAGCGTCCGGTTTAGAGGGGTTTTACTGTATATGTTTTGCAGTTACACTTTTTGTGTAAAATGAGTTTGTTGTACAATTTAGTGTGGATGAGTTGAACGTGTTTCATACTGGACTAAATGGGTCATCCCTTTCGCTGAAATGTAATGCAAATCTGCAACAATGTTCTATGTTCTTCCATAATCTTTTAAGAAACATAATCACAGCAACAAACAAGTTGGATGCTGATGAGACGCCGAGTCACTCTTCGGCATTTCATGTGGATACAAACTGTTTGCATATGTAATGACATATTAGTTATTTGCAACACAAGAGTTAAAACATCATTTTATATTCTGACATGCCTCATAACAAACGTGGAATGTCATCGAGTACACACGCTAGACTATAATATTTTTCCCCTCGACAAACAGTTACATTTACTCCCTTTCCATGTTCTATGTGTATTCCAAATTTCAATACGTACTGAATATTCATGGACAAAATGTAGCCATTTTAGGAAGTAAAAGAAACATAAAATTATATCATATTCTTTCTGCATTAATTGTGTCAATTTCAGTATTGGTGATTGTTTGGTTTGGTTTATTGGTATTCGTCTAATACAAGAAGATTTTACAAAACAAGCTATACATGTAGTGTTTATAAGGGAAGGTCATGGTGTCATGGGATCTGTTGCAATTTAACAGTTGGTTAATCATCCATTGATGATAGTTGTTGCGTGTATGGAATATACTGACGTACCCAGATGTGTATCATTGTATTAATCCATTCCCGCATAGGCTCTTTTTAGATCCAACCTCTTTGGATAAATCTACCGAAAAGAAGTATTTACTAGGGAAAATGAAAAATATAGAATTGTGTAGTTTTGAAACCATTGTAGTCAGAATGGTATCAGCTCTCCGATCTGGTATACGTTGGACAGTGAGGGGCTGTACAATTAAATTTGCTTCAGGCAACTTTCCTAAATAAGTGTTTTGTCGATAATTAGAAATCCATTTATTCCAACTTGATTTAACATATATAATTTCATTAACCAACACAGCAGCTCTGATGAAACGCCTCTGACAGAAGCCGTCTGATCTGGATGTACACTGTTTGCAATAGGTGAAAATGCGGGACTATGATGTAGACAGTTAATTGGTCAAGCACTTTTATATCAAGGAAATGGTAAAAAAGAAACATTTTAATTTAGCTCCTGTATCCAGCAAACCGGAAGGATTTATATAACTTAACAAAAATACAAACTGTTTTAAGACTCAAAACGATATTGCCGAACATCCATTTGCCTCGCTTTATAAATTATTTACTCTTTGTAACAATGCAGAATTTTCGTCATTGGAAATATGAAAGTTATTTGATGTCCTTGTTTCATCAGTCTTAGATTAAAGTAGTGCGGGGGTATACATGCGGGTGTTAAAGATATTGAAGCTAGATATACCAATTTCCGTAGAAACGTTTCAGGGGTTAAAACTCTACTTAATCAAGTATGTTAAAAAAATCATTAAAAAGGGATATGATCCTGTAGTACTACAACATACTGCATGTTTGGTTCTCAACCCTTTTACAGTTGGCAATCACGCTGGCCTCTTTGCATGTACGCCGACAAGAAAGGTTTAGTACTCTATGAAGGCGACCTCTTAAATCCAGAAATGGAAGGAGAACGTCGGATATCTGTACTATTTCGTTTTTGTCGTACCCTTTATTACTTTTCTACAGTTACTCTGTTTGCACCTCAATCATTGAGTACACTAGCGATAGGTGGATACAGTTTGTTCACTTAAATGTTTTCGTTATACATGCACTTTACCACTGTATTTGCCGTCGCGGTTGTTGTAGATTAGTCGGAGATGGGATACGTTTATTTACACTGTTTGTCTTTTAGGGTGGGGATGGAATAAGTGTGAGGTTGGGCGCCCATAAACCGGTTTAACCCCCAGTGACTTTTGTCACTGACCGTTCCAAGGCAGTGCTTCCATCTTCCCCCTATTGTGTGTTTGTTTTGTCTTTGTGCGTCTCTTGTTGTTTTTTATGGTTATGTACATTTGCTGTTTCCTTGTGTTGCTGTTCGGGCGACTATTTGTTCTGTATGTGGTGTTTCCTGCATGACTCATTTTTGTACTCTTACTTTACTTAGTATCTTTATAGCAAATTAGGTCGGGTCCCAATGATCATTACACGGAAAAAGATATGATTAAGATACTAGATCAACATTATTAAACTTGGCGGAAATAGTATTTGGAAAGATGTATCTGATGCGAAGAAATGATGCTGACAATGATAATGCATACAACAAATTGAATTGAGCTTATCATATTAAAGATATATTACAAACTCGCTGTTTATCAAACATCTGGACACAGAAGGAGATATTCTCGTCATAAACTATGATGTTATAAAAGAAAAAATGTAGATAACTACAAAGTTGGTACAGTATAACCTACTGTTTGTCATTCAAAACCCTATAACAAGTTTATCAAACATTGCATACTGAGAAGAATCTACAAACACTGATCGGCCATTCCTATTTGAAACATCAACGTCTCCTAGACTATTTTAGAACCAACCTCTTTGATTAAATATACCGAAAAGGAGCATTTACTAGCATAAAGGAACATTTTAGAATTGTGCAGTATTAAACCAGAGTAAACCAAAGTAAAATGCGACAGAAGGAAGGAATGAGTTAAGTAGGAGGAAATAAGTTAAACGAATACTAAATAATGAATATTGAACGCCAGTAACTGTTATCTTCCAGTTCAAAATATCTCAAGTAGTGTATGTGTATTTGTAAAGAAGGAAACTCAAACACCGAAGAGCGTACGGTAATTCATTAGCATTTTCAACGATATCAAACTTCTGATTTTGAGTCAAAATTCATACTAAAGTATTCGATTGATCATACTTAGAAACTATTCAGTCAGACTGATCAGTCGTTTATTTTGCTTGAGAATGAACTCAGAATCAAACAAAATGATTAATAACCTCGGTTCCTGATCAGATACTATAAATTCATTTGTAATGTGGCTGGCGCACGGTTCATGGATACATCCAGACAAACAGTATATGCCCATTGTTTGCATAATTGTGCATAATTGTGGTCACTCATCTACAAACGCCGATCGCTGTCGCATGTCACTATAAACAGCACTAACTCTGTGAAAGCAATTAAATGTAAATGAAAGGAATTACGGGTACCTTGGGATGTATTGACCTTTACATTCACCGATCTGAAGGATACACTGGGTTAGAAATCACTAGTGTTAATAGGAATGCATTTATCATCATCAAACTGTCAGCGAAAACTGGCAATTTTATACAATAATAAACAACTCAACATCAGCAAAGAGTATATAGCATACATATATAAACAAATTTACAGTAAAACCTCTATATAACGACCACTAAATTACTTCAATTATTTTTTTGTTAAAGGCAGGTGGCTGCATAAAGCAAGGTGAAAGTAAAACAGAACGCTCCTATGGGAGCGTTCTGTTTTACTTTCACCTTGCTGTAAGCAGCCACCTGCTATAAATACCAACTAATTAACACAATTTAGTGGTCGTTATAGAGAGTTTTTACTGTTTTACTGTACTCCATAAATATTCATGTACCAAATATAGTATATACACACATTAATTAACTTCATATGTATACAATAGAGCCTGTCTTAAGCGGCTATCAAAAAGGTGTCTAATTGTGTGTATGTAAGGAAGGGGGTAGCTTAATGCAAACTGTAGACACATATATTATTTCATAAGCAAACATAATATATAATGATCAAACGATCCCTCAAGCGTTAAAAGTTCATCATTGCATGGAGGATTATTTTGTTTTTAACCTCAATTATTTAAAGAAGTATCCGGGTGGAACATCGTTGACTCACACTGTATTTGAATACTGCAGACATAGACATGAATACTAAATATTTCTGGGTAAAACAAAACGCAGTATAATCATATTTCAAAATCACTCTGTGTGCAACTAGACCTTAGATGTATGAAATTTGTGAAAGTATATCTTATTTCCATACCAGGAAATCATCAAAATGCAACCAATTGACTAAATTGTTTTTTTGTTTGCGTTCTAATTGGACATTCGTACTGAAACTGAAGAACTGTCCTCTGCTCTATGCGAATTATCATCCTTAGTACAATTTTTCATGTACAGTAGAACCCCATTAATGCGACCACTTAATGAATAGACATGGTATCTTTATAAGCAGGTGGTTGCTTAATGCAGGGCAAAAGTAATACAGAAAGCTCCTCTAGGAGCTTTCTGCATTCCTTTGGTCCTGCTTTAAGTAACCACCTGCAACGAGCATCCAGAAATACACCTCTTTTAGGTGGTCGCATTAGCGGGGTTTTACTGTATATCTATTTGATGACGCAGCTAAAATTGATATGACATATATTTCCTTCTCATGAAAGCATTCAAGGTTTCGACTTTCAGCAAAGTTTTGTCTTTTATATCAGTTTGACATCAGTTAGCAATTGTTATAATCCCTTTAGTACCATGGATACAGGTCATAGATATCAGATGAAACAGTCTAAATCGAGATGAGACGCCGAGTAACTCGGGTTCTCATCAGGAATCTTTAACCGCCATAGTCGCTGGAATGCGACTCACAGGACTTGTAGCAATGATCAAATATGCGATCACATTTGTGTACCATTGGAACCAAATAAAACGCAGAGTAAAGCGGCGTATCATCAGGATCTAAACTGTTTGACACATCACTTCCATTTTAGAGAAGAAATGGAAGGTAATTCCACTCAGAAACTTAAAGCAGACAAACATTATTGATTGGTATGAAAGTGTTAAACCAACTTAGGTTGCATTATTGTATTTGCAATTCATGAGTTGACATGTGCAAAGTCAGTGGATCTGTTTCACTTATACTCAGAGGTTATCATGTAAGAAATAATGTCATCATCATGATTAGATGAATTACACGTGAATTCAGGAACTTTCAGGAACTTCAGAAAATTATAGACTTATGTTATTCCATAAGCAGACCATGGTCAGACGACTCGTAAAGGAACGGTCTGGCATGTGTCTACTCTAGCCGTAGAAATGCGTATGTATGGAGTAAAGGGTTAAATAGATGTACTGTCTGAAATATGTAGGAAGCTTCTCTTATCACATACTAATGGAGTCATTACATTACAGATTCAGAACTGAGTTCTCTGTAAAAGTATTATGTTTAAACTTAGGATAATGACCATAGTAGTTTATTCAATACCTTTTTTGTCATAATTACACAAAATTTTCTCTCATGCATACTTCTGTCTCTAGAGGCTGGTCCATTCCCTTGCACACGCAAGCAAAGAGATCCATTGCAATGCTTAAGCATTAGGTAAATATTAGTAGCCCCGTAGAAGTTCAAACAGTTGTCAAGAGCTACAACAGCGTCTACAGCTGTTCATGTGTTTACTGTATAACATTTAATCTTGTACAAGTGTACCATGAATCTCTCTTCCAACCATCGACATGCTCCAATCAAAATTAATCTCTATCTAACTATCCGCGACATGACTTAATTTGCCAACATCTTGGATTCAGATTTGACACAGAGTAAACCAGCTTCTCATCAGGATCAAAACTATTTGACTCTCGATCACCAGTTTCTAAAACACTTGCCGAGATACAGTGGGGAATGTCTTAAGCAACCATTCATTTATTGGACACATGAGTCTTAAAAAGCAGGTGGTTGCTTATTGCTTAACAATGTAATGCAGAAAGCTTGTATAGGAGCATGTATTACCTTTGACCTGCATTAAGGTACCAACTGTCTAACATACCTATAATTAGACCTCTTTTTCATGGTCGCTTAAGATAGGTTCTGCTGTATTTATAGATTAAAGTGGTCCACATTTGAGCCGACATGTTTTCCTGCGGGATAAGGCTTTACTTATATTTCTTATTTTAGCTGAATATTATTTGGATTGAAAACAAAATAGAAATGCTGAGTCAACAACTAGGGATCTATAACATTACAAGCTTACTAAACACTGCCAAAACACGCAGTTCATCTAAAGATAACCCGTTCCCTGATAGATACGCATTTTCAAGTATTTGCAAACAGAAAATACCAAGATAAGGCGGCTCCTGTAGGAGCCATCTGATCAGGGTCTGCTCTTTTGCTTTTTAAATGTTACAGGTGTGCGTCTATAGTTTCTTCCATGGATTAAATATTTGTATTCATGCACCATTATCAGAATGGGCTAATTATTATTCACGAAGTCATTATTTCACAACGGAATGGGTTAAATATCGACAAGACTGCTTTATATGACAAATGATGATGCGTGTATGTTACAGAGTATCAACTAAATTCTCGCTTAAAATGAAACTTGATCTCACAAAGTCGAAACGTAAATATGGCCTAAATATCAATTTACATAATGTGAAAGAAATATACATGATCCTTCGCGTACAATGTCTGTTTTAAATTGGTAGCTGTTGTACAATAATTGATTATGATTATTATAGATAGAACATAGCTACATGTACATGTATATTACTTCGTATGGTATTTTAATATTACTCCGTATAGAAATCAATCATTTCATTAATTGTTAAGGCGTACGCAAGTCTGTCATTTAAATGGTTCATAATATTTAAAACAAACGTAAGGTATTTGTATCTGAAACACTTTTTGTCTTGTATTTCTTTCAAAACTTTAGTTTTAACACTTTCAACACACATGCATTGTCATTTGCAAGAGTATAGACCCGGGTCAGTTGGTTCCTAGAGTAGCCCACTGATAAAGGTATGCACTGCTTGTCATTCAAAATCATCTAGCAAGTGTAAGCCTTTCATACAGAGTGGGCTGTATCTAGTTAACCCATTCCCTCATATTGACGACTTTTGACGACTCTGTAAAAGTCACTTTGTGAAACTATTGTGATAAATAGAGCATTTGCTCCTATAGGAGCAAATGCTCTATTTATCGCAATGGTTTCAAGCTACAAAATTCTAAAATTTTCCTTTTATTGATTTAATGCTCCTTTTCGGTAGATTTATTCAAAGAGGTTGAATCTAAAAATAGCCTATGAAGGAATGGGTTAAGCACTGATGGGCTATTCCACTTTGAAATCGTTAATTGGCACTCATTACCTGTTCAAAAAGGCAATAATACACTGTATTGTTGGCAGGTAGACATATTGATAGATAGGCGTAACCATATCGTAACCACCTTATCTGGCTGTGACTACGGCAACGAACACGCTGATATTCTGGGCGGTACACTACATGTAGTTTACTACGATGAAGCACTGGCAATTAGCAGGGTTTACACCCATCGAGGTACACGTTGCATGCTTGGTGATTTATGTAGAAAGGTAAACACGGAGTGAAATTATTACAGAAAAAACAAATTCCAAATAGTTATAAAAGCAAAACTAGTAAAATTAGTAATAATGGTAGTAGAAACAATGACAGTAGTAGTGCTCTATGGTGTTGCATGCATAGAAGCAGTGACAACAACATCAACACGAAGCAGTAGTAGTACCAACAGTACAGCAATAGTAATTTGGGTGGTGGTGGTAGTAGTAGTAGTTGTTGCTGTTGTTGTTGTTTTTGTAGTAGTAGTAGTAGTAGTAGTAGTAGTAGTAGTAGTAGTAGTAGTGGTAGTGGTAGAAGTAGTCGTTTTAATAGTAGTAGTAGTTAGGGTGGTAAAAGGGCAAAAGTAGTAGTAGTCTTAGAAGTAGTAGTTTTAGCAGTCTTAGTCTTAGTAGTAGTAGTTTCTATTAAGATATTATACCACATGTTTTTGAACTCAAATATGTCCTGAAAATGAGCAGTAAACAGTCGCATAAACCACACACGTCAATCGTATACTGATTAAGTATTTAAGTAAATCTGATAAAAAATCGAAAACAGAATTATTTATAAAACAAATTTTCTCAAGAGAATGAGGTTATATTTGATCATAAACCGAAAGAATGAATAAATAGTTCAATTGTAACAATAACTATGAAAAGACATGCACTTTATTCCTTCGTGAAGCATTCATTTGTTTTTAATAATATCAACGTTCATTTATTAACCTTTTCCCTCATATTAACGCCTTTTCACGCATTCGAAAACAGAGTAGACTCAGATCAGACGTCTCCTATCTGACAAGGGTCTGCTCTTTTCGTTTATGGTAAATTATAGACCTGATTCTACAGTTTCTGTGTAAGCCAACAGGTTTATTGTTTATAAGCCATTATATAAAATAATGTAGTCAATATTCACGGTGTCATGATTTCGTACAGAAATATGCAACAGGCAAAGCGTTTTTAACCCATTACCTCATAGGTTATTTTTAGATACATCCTCTTTGAATAAATCTACCGAAAATGACCATAAACTAGAGAAAAGACATTTTTTAGAACTTTGTAGTTTGAAACCATTGTGATAAATAGAGCATTTGCTCCTATAGGAGCAAATGCTCTATTTATCACAATGGTTTCATAAAGTGACTTTTACAGAGTCGTCAAAAGTCGTCAATATGAGGGAATGGTTTAAATCGCTTTAGAGGGATTCTGCTGTATATATACACATAACGTTAGTCAACGAAATGCATCAGTTTATCATTTCTTGGGAGTTTGCTATCACACAAACTGAACAGATACGATACATTCTGATGGTTTTATTTCGAATTTGTTGTGGTTATAAACTCGATAAACTCAAGTTGTATGCCTAACAACAACTAAAATAAATTATTGAAATTTATTATAAAGGCACGATTTTGCAAATTATTAATACAACACGTATTTAAACTGTTTAATTAATAAGCAGTCACGATTGTCACACTTTTACATTTTAAGTCTAAAATATAGTTCTGATTATCTAGAAATGTATAATGTAGCTATAGTTATATATTAAATATTAGTATTTGAAATTATGCCGAGTTCAAATAATTTAATTGTTTTGAGTACATTTAATAACAGGATGAAAACAATTGCTTTGAAAGGCGAACATTTACGTAAAAGTTTTCATCTAATATGTCAGTATGTCTTGATAGTTTCATTGAAAACCAACCCAAACATTCTGACATTGTGCTGATAAATCCAAGGTGCAGTCTAAACATGTTTGAGCTTATCATAAGACATATTTGTCTGTTCTTCTTGGATTTTGCACATGGTGACTTCGCTTTCAATTATTGGTTACATTCTTTTCTCTTTGTTTCTAATTTAAAGAAAACGCACCGTTGTGAGGAGGGTAAAATGTCCTTTCAGTAAAGACTTAGTTCACAATATCTTTAATTATAGCATACATCACACGGATAATGTTTACTATTTACTGTATATTTAATTACTATTATTTCTTTTTTTTTCTTTATCCATCTATTCATTTCCGTATTGAAATAATCACCCTTTTATAATCATAGATGCTCGTAAATTGATATAGGGTATAGGAGTCTTACCGTCGAATTCTTGATCCGGAAGACACTATGTATCTCAGGCCATGGAAGGTGGTGTTTTGCGAAAAGTCTACGAGTGATTCCCTAAACCCGGTGTTATTTGTATCCTTGTACTCCGTCGCCATGTTGTATTATTTTACAGTTTAACACACCTGCACTGCATTTACATTGACACAACTGAACCATTTACACAATCGCCTCCTGAACTTTGTTGTGTTTTATATTCAAAACGTCTCAGTTACTATTCCATTTTATGTTTACATGTCCATTATTCATTTCACATTTTTTATTTATCCAAAGTTCATAGAACGTAACGAAAGACTCGCGGTTTAACACTTACGCCTAAACTAAATGGCGTTGCAATCTTGCGAAAATCGGAATACCTCTTTGAGATAGTAGAAGTATCGATGCTCCCAAGTTATGAATCATAATACTGTGCTTACTATTGGAAATATCAAACGCACAATTCCCACATGAAATAGTGAATACATGTAAGACCAATATGTCGAAAAGGGTTCATTCGTTTCCATCGGGGATAGCAAAATTAGAATTTACTTAAAGTAGCGGTATCGAAGAGAATGGCAGTGTATTATTTATATACTTGTGGATAACATTCTGGACCCTGTGGAACTGTACAGTTCTATATAAAGGGCTTTGGATAGTCTGACCAATTTACTGTACAAAAATTCACATCGTCGATTTCGTTCAATACCTTGTATCTTTATTACGTTGACATTTCGGAAAAATACAGTATGAGATGCATGCCTAGCTTTAAGCGTGCGAATAACCATATGAAAAGACATAAGTTCAGTGTACATCTTCATCGTTTATTCCAATTACAATTCCTTACGCGTTTGCAAACGGAGCAGACCCAGATCCGACTCAACAAGACATACTGTAAAAACCCTCTAAACCGAATTATAGAAGAGAAGAATTTAGATATTTTTAAGCAGGTGGCTGCTTCATGCAGAGTGAAAGTCATATAGAACGCACATGGATGAGCTTTCTGCACAGCTTTCATGATGAATTAAGCTGCCACCTGTCTCCAAGACAGATATCTATATTATAGATTGGATGCCCGGTCTGTACTCTGTTTGCTTATAAAAACACATAGATAAACGTTTACAGTTTCCCGCCATCGTAGACATTCGAGATCATGAATGTCAGTACTTCTTGTTCTGAAAATTGAATACCGCTTAAGCCGGTGCTAGGGGGTGTGAGCAGTGTTGCATTTTCAATTACTGTTCATGAACAGACTCAATAAAACCGAGTCTGCAATTTTCTCTTTTTGTGTTTGCAATTTTTGCTCTAGGGGGATTACCTCCTTATAATAATTTGGAGAAGAAATGAACGTAAATTCACCTCTGAAATTTAAAGCAGACAACACTATTGTTTGGTACTAACATGTTAAACCAACTCACGTTGCATTACGGTATTTGCAAATCACGGTTTGACGTGTGTTAAGTCTGTGTATCGTTTTAACCTTTTACTCATGGAATATTCATGTAAGAAATAATGCCATCATCGTGGCAGAAACTATAGACTTATGTTATTCCATAAGAAAACAAAGCCGGCCATGATGAGACGTCTCGTAGAAGACCCGTCTGATCTGGGTTCATGCTTATAAAGCTTTTTAGTTGAGTCTGAGTTCGTTCTCAAGCTTTTGATTGGTCAGATTCGAGTTCTCAAGCTTTTGATTGGTCAGATTTGAGCCTTTACCAATCAAAAACTTGAGAACTCGAATCTGACCAATCAAAAGCTTTATAAGCATGGACCCAGTGTCTACTTTGCAAAGGCGTAAGAAAGGCGTACTTATGGAGTAAAGGGTTAAATTGGGACACTGTCTGAAATATGCAGGAATCTTATCACATATCCAAGAAGTCACTGCAGTACGGAAACCTAACAGTGTTCTCTGTATAATTATTATGTTTAAACGTAGGGTAATGTAGTTTATTCAATATTTTTTGTCATAATTACAGATGAATTTCTCTTATGCATACTTCTGTCTCTAGAGGCTGGTCAATTATCTTGCTTACGCAAGCAAAGCAACCCCCAACCGAGAGTAGCGATCGAGATCAAGGGCAATGCTTAAGCATTTAATAAATATTAGTAGCTCCGAAAACTTCAAACATTTGTCAAGAGCAGAGTAAAGACTCTTCAGTTGTGCACGTGTTTACAAAATAACATTTCATATTGTACCAGCACACCACGAATTTCTTCTCTTCCTACCATCACCATGCTCCATTCAGTACAGTAAAACACCTCTAAACCGAAATTGTAGTAGTAGGAGAAAATTTAGATACTTTTGGGAAGTTGCCTGCTTAATGCAAGGTGAACGTCGAGCTTTCTCCCAAGACCAATATTTATACTACATTAAACGAACAGTTTAGAGGGGTTGTACTGTATCCACGGCCTTACTCGTATTTGCCAAAAGTTTGGATCCTGATGAGATGCCGAGTAACCCAGCCTCTCATCATGATCCAAGCCCTATGACACTTGGTCATCAGTTTCTCAAAAAACTTGCCGAGGTACAGTACAGTCTGTCATAAGCGGCCTTTCATTTATTGGACACATGAATATTAAAAAGCAAGTGGTTGCTTAATGCAGAGCAAAAGTAATACAGAAAGCTCATACAAGAGCTTTCTGCATTGCCTTTTACCTGCATGATGCTACCGCCTGCCTTACAGACCCATAATTAGACCTATTTTTGGTTGCCGCTTAGGACATGTTCCACTGTAATCATATTTCAAAAATGTCTACAATTAAGCCGACATTTGTTACAGCGGGGTAAGGCTTTACTTGTTTTCTCGATTAACCCCTCTGCGCCCAGTGGAGTCTTCCATGTTTATTTTGGATTATTTCATTTTTATCAAAGGGCTGCATGACCTATTTTTTTCAATTTCGTTTTTATATTGATATTCCTATCAGCAAACAGTGTAGACTCTGATTAGACGCCGCATTATGCGGCGTCTGATCAGAGTCTACACTGTTTGCCTATGTCCCTTATATGGGATTGTGGGAACAAATGAATTAAGCTGAATATTTTTGGACAGAAAACAAAATAGACATGTTGAGTCAACAACTAGGGATCTGTAATATTTATAAGCTTGATAAACACTGCAAAAACACACATTTCATTTATAGATAACCTTTTTCCTGATATATACGCCTTTTCAAGCCTTTTCAAATAGAATAGACCCAGATAAAACAGCTCCGGTAGGGACCGTCTGATCGCCATTGTCTGCCTTGTTTGCTTATGAAATTGCATAGGTGTGATTGATTCCACAGTTTTTCCATGGCTTAAACATTTTGTATTCATACCCCATCATAAGAATGAGCTAATTAATGTCTTGGATTGCATTATTGTTTACTTAAATGTTCACGACGGAACGGGTTAAAATGTCGACAACAAGTCTGCTTTACATGGCAAATGAAGTGGATATTGTATATATGTTACAGAGTATCAACTAAATTATCGCTTAAAATGAACCCTGATCTCACAAAGTCGAAACGTATCCAATATGGCCTAAATATGAATTTACATAAAGCGAAAGAAAGACGCATTCTCCTTCGCGTACAATTGCTTGTTTAGATTGGTATAGGCGTTGTAAAACTACTTATAACTAGAGAAAATAACTACATATATTTCACTTGGTATGGTAATTTAATATTACTCCGTATAGAAATCGATCATTTCATTAATTGATAAGGCTTAGGCAAGTCTGTCATTTAAATGGTTCATAATATTTTAAACAAACGTAAGGTATTTGCATCTGAAACACTGTTAAGTCTTGAAATTCTTTCAAAACTTTAGTTTCAACCCTTTCACCGCCGCAGTCGCATAAATGCACCACGACAAATAGTGCAGTCCCAGATCAGACGCCGTCTTTTCAAGGCGGCGTCTGATCAGGGACTTTATTATTTGTCTCAATCTATATTTCTATATAATTATGTCCTTTATTCCTTTGAAATTTGCATTTATTTATCTCATTTCTTTGTTTCTCTTAATGATTTAACAAACTTGGATTGCAGACGACAATTAAAAATTTGGTGCCGAAAGGGTTAACACTTTCAACACACATGCACTGTCGTTTGCAAACAGTGTAGAACTGGATCAGATGGTTCCTAGAGGAGTCCACTGATCAGGGTTTGCACGCATTGCTTGTCAGTCAAAATCATCTAGCGAGTTTAAGCCTTTCATGCAGCGTTGATTCTATATAGTTAAACACTGATGGACTATTCCAATATGAACATTTAGGGCTGAACAGTTTAACTGGCACTCATTACCTGTTCAAAAATGCAATAATACACTGATCCATTGGCAGGTAGACATATTAATGGATAGGCGTAACCATATAGTTACAGCCTTATCTGGTTGTGGCTACGGCAACGAACACGCTATTATACTGGGCGGTATACTACTACGATGAGGAATTGGCAATTAGCAGGTTTTATACAGCTCGAGATACACATTGCATGCTTGAAGATTAACATAGAAAGGTAAACAGGGAGTGAAGTTATTACAGGAAACAAATTCAAAATCTGTATAATAGCAACAGTAGTAAAATTAGTAATACTGGTACTAGAAACAATGACAGTAGTAGTTCTCTATGACGTTGTATGCAAAACACCTGTGATAACAACATTAAAACGAAGCAGTAGTAGCATGGGTAGTAGTACAAGTACAAGTACAAGTAGTAGTAGTAGTAATAGTAGTAGTAGTAGTAGTAGTAGTAGTAGTAGTAGTAATAGTAGTAGTAGTAGTAGTAGTAGTAGTAGTGGTAGTAGTAGTAGTAGTAGTAGTAGTAGTAGTAGTAGTAGTAGTAGTAGTAGTAGTAGTAGGACCAGTAGAACCAGTACTAGTAGTAGAAGTAGGATGATTAGGAGGTGAATGAGGAGGAACAGTAGTAGTAGTAGTAGTAGTATATCAAAAGTATTCGGAGTCATCATCATTTCCATCACAAGTCATTACAGATTGAATTAAGAATATAATATACAGTTGAACATGTCTTACGCGACTTTGAATTGATCAAACCCAGAAATCTTAAAAAGCAGGTGGTTGCTTAATGCAGGGCAAAAGTAAGACAGAAAGCTCCTATGTGGCCTGCATTAAGCTACCACCTGCCCTACATACCCACAAATTGATCCATTTTTTTGACGGTCGCCTAAGACAGCTTCTACTGTACGTAAAACCAATTTGATGAATAAATGGCTTTTCTCAATAGAACGTAGTTATGTTCTAATCATTAACCGAATGAATGAATAGATAAATAAATGATAGCAATAACTATGAAAAGACATGTACTTTTTTCTTGCATTAAACACCCACTTGCTTTTAATAATATCAACGTTCATTTAGTAACATTCTTCCCTCATTTAGACGTCTCCTATCAGATCAGGGTCTGCTCTTTTGTTTATGGTAAAATACAGATCTGATTCTACAGTTTCTAAGCCAAACTGTTTAGTGTTCATATGCCATTATATAAAACAATGTAGTTAATATTCATATATATTAATATGTAATTAATAGTTTGTACATGAATATGCAACAGATAAAGGAGTGAGAGGTTGCTTTAGGACTACTCTGCTTTATACACATAACGTTATTCAAATAAATGCATCAATTTATTATTTCTTGAGAGTTTTCTATCACACAAACTGGACAGATACGATGCATTCTGATGCTTTTATTTCGAACTTAAGGTGGTTATGAACTCGTCAAACTCGCGTTTTACGCCGAACAACAACTATAATAAATTATGGTTATTTATTACAAAGGCGCGTGTTGCCAATTATTAACACAAGAAGTCTTTAAATCGTTTAGATAGTAAACAGTCAAGAAAGATTGTCTAGCTTTTGAGGTTCAAGTCTATAAATATTCATGTTAATCTAGAAATGTACTACAATGTAACTCTAGTATAATTTTAAAACAGTAATTTGAAATTATGCTGATTTTAAAAATTGTTTTGAGTACATTTAATGACAGGGTGGAACATTGTTTTGAAAGGCGATGCAAAGTTTTCATCTAAAATGTCAGCGTGTCTTGATAGTTTCATTGAAAACCAACCCAAACATTCTAACATTCCGCTGATAAATCCAAGATGCATTCAAACTATGTTTGATCTTATCATAAGAAATAATCGCCCATTGTTCTTGTTTTTACATGATTTCTTCGCTTGCAATTATAGGTTACATTCTTTGATTTGTTTGTTTTGTGTTTTCTAGTTTAAAAAACGTATCGTTGTGAGGAGGGTAAAATAGCCTTTAAATAACCTTAGTTCCCTTTATCTTTAATCATACATCAAACGGATATTGTTTACTGTTTACTGTATATTAATTTGCTATTGTTTATTAATTTACTATTATTTATTCATTTAATTATGTACTGAAAAACAAATCAAAGGATTATATTTGACAAATATATCCCTTTATAATTATTGATGCTCGTGAATTCAATACATATAGTGTATAAGAGTCTTACCGTCGAATTTTAGATCCGGAAGCCACTATGTATCTCAGGCCATGGAAGGTGGTGTTTTGCGAAAAGTCTACGAGTGATTCCCTAAACCCGGTGTTATTTGTATCCTTGTACTCAGTCGCCATGTTTTATTATTTTACAGTTTGACACACCTGCACTATTTACATTGACCAAACTGAACCATTTACACTGTCGCCTCCTGAACTTTTTTGTGTTTTATTCAAAACGTCTCAGTACTATTTAATCTCATATTTACATGTCCTTGATTCAGTTCCCATGTATTACTTATCCAAAGTTCATAGAACGTAACGGAAGAGTCCCGGTTTAACACTTACGCCTAAACTAAATGGCGTTGTAATCTTGCGAAAATTGGAATACCTCTGTGAGATAGTAGAAGTATCGATGCTCCTAAATTATGTATCATGATACTGTGTTTATTATTGGAAATATCAAACGCGCAATGCCCACATGAATTAGTGAATAAGACCAATCTGTCGAATAAGGTTCCTTCGTTTCCATCGGGGATAGCACAATTAGAATTTACTCAAAGTAGCGGTATCGAAGAGAATGGCAGTGCATGGTTTATATTCTTGTGAATAATCGTTCTGGGCCCTGTGGAACTGTTCAGTTCTATATAAAGGGTTGGTTTGGATATTCTGACCAATGTACTGTATATATACAAACATTCACATCGTCGATTGCGTTCAAGACATTGTACCTTTATAAAGTAGACATTTCGAAAAAATACAGTCTGAGATGCATCCCTGATTTTAAGCGTACGAGCGACCATATGAATGGACATGTATTCAGCGTAAATCTTCATCCTTTATTCCACAATGACGATTCCTTACACATTTGCAAAGCAGACCCAGGTCAAACCCAATAGGGTTAACTGTAATACTCATCTAAACCGGAAATCCAGAAGAGAATAATTATTTAGATACTTTTAAGCAGGTGGTTGTTTAATGCAGAGAGAAAGTCATACAGAAAGCACATTGATGAGCTTTCTGCTTAGCTTTCACCCTGTATTAAAGCTTCCGCCTGTCTCCAAGACATATTTATATTAAATTGGACGTCCAGTCTATAGGGGTTTTACTGTACTTTGCTTATAAAAACACATAGATAAATGTTTATAGTTTCCTGCCATGGTAGACATTCCATTGTTGCAAATATAATAATTTAACTTTTTAATATTCATATAGCCATACTTTCTGGCTTAAATATTAATGGAATAAAGGGTTACACTACCATAAGAAAAGGTGATATATGCAAAACATCTCATGAATACGTATCTTATACTGGCATTTATCGATCGTTATTTCTGTTTTGACCAGGGTCTGAGTTAAATCAGTAAAACTAGTAGTGAAAACTGTTCATCAGTAATTCCACCTTGATTATTGGAAGAAATAGACTTTTTATATAAATGTAGTAAATGGAGCGTTATCAATCTTGCAGTATATTGATTGTTTCGATTCAGCAGAGTTTAATATGATTTTCAACATGTGTATTTATGATGAATTCTTCGTTTGATAGTCATATATGAGCTTTCTGCATGTCTTTCATCATACATTTAGTAGCAATCTGTTTAAAAGGAAAGACGTATTTTTATATTCCGGTTTGTATGGGTTTAACTGTATACAGTTACAGTGGATATCATGACGTATTCCTTGAATGAGTCACCTTTGTTGACCAGGAAATATGTTAAGTGGATACAATGATTTCGCTATCACGTGATGGAGCTGGGATTTACTATGTTTCTGGTAATACAACATGAATAACATAATGTCCACAAATGTTGTTACACTAGATCTCTAGCACTCAATCTGCAGAAACCATGGGCTTAATCACCATTTCTATGCTGATGACTCACAGTTATACCTGTCCTTTAAGCCCAAGGGCATTTCCTGTCAACAAGAGGCTTTATCGCGAGTTGAGGACTGTCTCAAAGAAGTAGTCTCTTGGATGCACCAGAACATGCTGAAGCTCCATACTGACAAGACAGGCCATTCTGTTTCATACAAAAACACAGAAGTACCTGCAGATGTTAGTGTGCAAGTAGGACCCTCTAAAATCAGGCCATCTTTGTGTATAAAGAATCTCGGTGCATGGCTTGATTCACAAATGGATATGACATCACATGTCAATTCTGTGTGTAGGTCTAGTTATGCACAGCTCCGACAAATAGGCCATATCAGAAAGTACCTCTCACCTGATGCTACCAAGACGTTGGTAAACTCTCTTGTTACATCGAAAATAGACTACTGCAATTCAGTGATGCATGGAATTTCAAACAACTCACTGCGGAAATTTCAAACAGTGCAAAACACAACAGCCCGCATCATAACCAGTACTCCTCGATATAATCATATCACGCCGGTTTTGAAGGAACTTCACTGGCTTCCGGTTCAACATCTGATTGAATTCAAATTTCTGACTTGTACGTATAAAGCCATGCACAATGAATCTCCCAAGTACATTGTCGACATGCTTGGTGTATACAGGCCGCGCAGAGAGTTAAGGTCAGCAAGTAGATCATTGTCGTTGGTTGTGCCAAAAAGTCGTAAGGTAAAATATGGTGAGAGAAGTTTCATGCATGCAGCTCCGAAACTTTGGAATGCTCTACCTTCAGGCATTAGAGACGCAAGGTCACTGGCATGTTTCAAAAGGTGTCTGAAAACGCATTTTTTCAATATTTGTTACTAGGACAGTTTTTGTTCAGAATAGGAATGGCTTTCAGCCAACCTATTAAGCTAACAGGTTACCCAATAGCCATGTACAGTGGCAACTAAGCTAAGGATAGGAATGGCTTTCAGCCAACCTATTAAGCTAACAGTTGACCCAGTAGGCATGTACAGTGGCAACTGAGTTCAGGATAGGAATGGCTTTCAGCCAACCTATCAAGCTAACAGTTGACCCAATAGTCATATAAATGGAATGATTTTCAGTCAGCCCATTTATTCTAATTTATGATATTGATGGGCATGGCTTTCAGTCAACTTGTCTGTATCAAGTTTGTTAATATAGATTATTCTAATTTGTGATATTGATGAGCATGGCTTTCAGTCAACTTGTCTGTATCAAGTTTTGTTAATACAGATTATTCTAATTTGTAATACATGTACTGATGAGCATGGCTTTCAGTCAACTTGTCTGTATCAAGTTTGTTAATACAGTTTATGCTATTCCTTGCGGATAGTGATTTCATATCTATTGTATATCTTTTGCATATCTTTCACTGACCGGATGGAAAATCGTGTAGTTCCTTCCGGCTAGTGATTTCATATATATTGTACATCTTTCATTGTCTGGATAGATAATCATGCGGATCGTTCCGGTTAGTGATTTCATCCATGTGAAGCGCTTTTGAACGCACATATCCAGTGTGAAAAGAGCGCTATATAAATTTGGTATAATAATAATAGTTGGCGAGGACAATGTCATTATTGTGAATACGATTCATTAACAGAACAGGTCCTTTAAACTGGACTTTCCAATTGATAGCAATACCGATCTTTATAACAATGGTAGCTTTATCCAGTGGGAAGGTAATTCGAAACCTCCCAGATGAGCTGTCTGGATGACATTGACCATATTTTTAGCAGCCACCGGTCTAGATGCTTCATAACTTTGAATTAGAGTTTTTTTTACTGTACTCGGGTGTACTAAAGTAAACCTCCCTATAACGGCCACTAAATGTGTGTTAATTAGTTGGTATTTAGGGTAGGTGGCTGCTTAAAGCAAGTTGAAAGTAAAACAGAACGCGTTCTCTTTCACTTTCACATTGTTTTAAGTAGTCACCTGCCTTTAACAAAAATACTTGATGTAATTAAGTGACCGTTATAGAGATGTTTTACTGTGATATGATTTTGACCGAAAGATAACAGCTATAGCATTGGTATAATATGACAAAATTAATGTAATGACCACGATCATCACACTTTTTCGGTGGTCAATAAGGATAATACAGTACAAACTTGCTAAAGCGACCAAGCAATTTATTAAAATTGAAGACTTTACAAAAAGCATGTGATTGTTGAATGCAATGTAACAGTAATACCGATAGTTTCGCTTTATCCCATAAGTATGCCTTTCTACGCCTTTGCAAACAGAGTAGACCAAGATCAGACGGCTCCTATAGCAGCCGTCTGACCAGTGGCTGTCCTGTTTGCTTATGAAATGATATAGATATAATTCTTACGATTCTGTCATGATTAAAATCCTTTGTTCATAGTGTCATTATAAAGGACCAATTAATTAATGTTCATGATGTCATTTTTTCTTGCCTAAATACTCATGAAGTAAGGGGTTAAATCCCTTGGTACGTGAATCCTCTCTAAACATCTTGTTAGGCAGGTGGCCGCTTAATGCAGGATGAAAGTCATAAAGAAAGCTCATTTTGTCTGTTATTTCTAACGGTGTCCATCCTGCGTTTAGCTGGCGCCCGTCTTACAGTCCGGTATTAGTACTGATTTGAGCGTCTAGACTAGAGGAGTTTTACTGTATACTTCTTTGTTATTCTGTTATTTTGTTGCAGAGGGACGTTACTGTACTGAATTGCGTTACATAAATGTTGACCCATTTTTCCAATTCGCATTGTCAGAAGTATTACTATTGTGAAGTCCACATCAAACTGTCTGCTCCATACCAGATTGTGTTGTTTCCGTTTTCTCTATGTTCCTCTGAAGCATTGGCAGCTATTAGTAACCTCATTAAGTCTATTGAAGCGAGTAAAATGTAAATGAATACCATTACAGCCATAGTGGAATATACTAACATTAGCTTTCAACTCCCTCGTAAATTTCATAGGGTTCGGCCGAGATTAATATAGTTCAAACATATATGCTTTAAGTTACAGCTAAATCACGATAATTCGACATTTTAGTAATGAAGAATTCATGCATTTTAGGCAGGAGCGGTTTAATGCAGGGTGAGAGCCATACCTGAAAGCTCCTTTGGGTGCTTTCTGCATTACTTTCATCCAGCATTAAGCTGCCACCTGTCCTACCCCCCCCCCCCATAATTTGTTTTAGTGTTCGAATAATCGCATTTGTACTGTATATTCATAATTATGGGTAGTGACAGAATTGTGGACACCAGCTGGGATTTGGAATATCCAAATACTCTTTACGCCAATTAAATGCCACCATACGAGTAGATTTATTAAACCCTATTTAGAATTACTTTTATTGTGATTTTGAACATCGGTCTATCTGAAGAAAAGAAGAAAAGAAAGGAAGTGGAATATTTAGTACATTTATAATCTAAGTTGGACAGGAGGCCGTGTCCGAAAACTTTCTATCATTCGAAACATGATTGAGGCAATGCGAGTCACTCATTGGAATATCATCGGGATGTTGTTCACACTCGTTATAGTATTGTCTACAATAGGGACATTTGAAGACCCTATTGAATGTCATTGTATGATATTTGAAACAAATATAGATAGTAAGCAGTGCACATAACGATCTGGATTAATACAATGGGATGTACTTTGACACACTGGCTCGCTATTTGCTAAAGGTAATATAAAGCCACTCCGGCGACCCGAGATCACGGGTACACGAGGAATATTTGTCCCTTCTCGTTGTCTTCTTTTCTACTCTTGGAGGAAGTCCCTACAATGAATGCATATTTTCAATAATATCATAAAACTTGATATTTTTTGCTCGATCATTATTATGAATATTGAGAAATTGAACTTATATCGAAAAACGCCACTGTGATACAAATTAAACCGATTTCATCAATACTTATACTTTTTATACTACAACTTAAATTGTCCGCGTTTTGCCAATGATCACCCGATCACCCTCCATTGTTGACGTACCAACATTTCTCGGAAGTGGTCAGAGAGACGCAATTAGCGCGGACATATACGAAACTAAACATCAACCCGAATAAAACTGAAACATCTGGGAATAAAATCGGGATTGTCGATAACAAACACATGGATATTTTGTCATTTTCAACGTTAATTGGATAGGTTTTCTTGCGATATGCTACTTTGCATCATGAATATTAATTATATTAATCCTTAAAATTGCATACTAACATATATTTATTGGCGAAAGTAGGAACTATAGAATTAGATCTTCTCTATTCCATAAGCAAACAGAGCAGACCCTGAACTGGGTCTACTCTGTTTGCAAAGGCGTAGAAAGACGTATTTATGGAGGAACGAGTTAACCCTTTCCTTCATATAAACGTGGTTTCACGCATTTGCAAACAGAGAAGACCCAGATCAGACGGCTACCACTGGAGCCGTATGATCAGAGTCTGCTCACTTTGCGAATGAAATTTGATAGAACTGTTTCTTTTCATTCGAAAATGGCTACAGTGTTCCATCTTCAATATTTTATTAAAACGTTTTTTTTATGTCCATGACTTTTCAGTAGGCATTGAAATTTGGAATAAACATAGGACAGAGAAAGGGTTAATATTCCTCTTCAAACTAATATAATAATCGCCTGCTTCGTTGATCACATGGGTCCATGCTTATAAAGCTTTTAGTTGAGTATGAGTTTCGTTCTCAGGCTTTTGATTGGTCAGATTTGAGTTCTCAAGCTTTTGATTGGTCAGATTTGAGCCAAAGGCTCAAATCTGACCAATCAAAATCTTGAGAACGATCTCAGACTCAACTAAAAGCTTTATAAGCATGGACCCATGTTTAACTTTTCACTTACATTTCTGTAAGATTATACTGCTAACCATGTAGTGTTTATTTCGTTTTATCCTCCCATGCATTAGTACACGTGTGCTGTTATATTAAATCCTGATTACTTTCAGCAGTTACACTCAATAGTGCACTCATGGTACAGAGCTCCAGATAAAATGTGTAAATTAAAATACTTTCAAATATAACTTCTTCATTTCTCCACCATTCCCTATGTTGTGACCACTCTTTAGAATCGTCTCGAAGAGATCTTCTCGAAGAGACGATTCTAAAGAGTGGTCACAACATAGGGTTTGGTGGATAAATGACGATTTCAGTATTTTAGTACGCAAATTTATCTGTTGCACTGAAAGTAATGATTAACACTAGCCCTTTCTCTACCAATCACAGCCTAACCATTATTTGCAAACAGTTTGCACTGAGTAACTTGGTGTCTCACCAGGATCTAAGTTGTTGCCACACTGTCAGTAGTTTATCAAAAGCTTCAACCAACTGCAAAGAAGTAAATCGAGAGTATGATAAAATATCATTTTTTCGGCAGGATAAGGGTTAACATTGACCCAGTTTTTCAGATTTACATCCTGGAAGTTGTAATTGTTTATGATCACTATTATGAAGTCCACATAATAATGTCTACTTCACAATACACTGTGCTTCGTTTCCTTTCTTTGTGTTCCTCTGAGGGATAGGCAGATCACTGTAGCCCCAATACGGCTGTTACAGCCATTTAATGTATATGACTGAAATACACTGACATTAATTATCACATTTCTCGCAATGTATTGGGTTTCTGTAATGCTTAATAAATGTATTTGTTCCTAGAACAATGTACTAATGAGCTGTAATTATGTAAATTATTATGGCGTCACATCGTGTCTTTTGTTTTACATTGGCTTCAGTGAGGTTTGGTTTAACGGTCCTGCGACGGCGTTGATCAGACAAGAAACGTTCTTTTAAGGTTGTCATTGTGTGTTTATATGTATGCGCGCACTTTATGTGTGCTTCTCGTGTTGCTGTGAGTGTGGAATCTACTGCTCTGCACTATTTACAATTCGGTATTTGATTATGTATTTCTTATCTGGACCAAACGTGTGAAGATTCAAGGGTCATGTTTGCATTTAACTGTTTGTATAAATGTTTTGTAAGGGGATGGTCCTCAAATATGAAAATAACATAAAATTATGTCAGTGTGTCAAACTGTTTGACACGCCACTTATGTTTTAGAAAAGCATTGAAGGAAAATTCACTCTGAAACATTGTTGGAAGACGAAATTTATTTGGATTAGGTAGAAAACACATATTGGGATCAAACTTGTTGCATGCAAAAAATACCTTTCATGAAAACCAACTCCTTGATTTGCATGAAGCGATTATCAACTGAAGAATCGACCACTCGATCTTTGGTGAAAACGGGAACTTTAATCAGACGCATATGTCTAACACCAGCAATTAGACGTTTAATTAATTTATACTTATGACAACAGAAATGATGAAGTTAAAATAACAATTTAATCAGTTTGTATTGTTAGCACCATAACATAATTGACACAGTTAGAGGTAAGTTTCTAGTCACGAGTACTACAAATTAGAATAGAAACATGTTTGCTTCCTTTAAAATGAAGCCAAAAGAAGGTCTGCAGCAATTTCTCATTAAACAGTTGACATATACAGGCGCCGTTTGACAAGGGTCCACTTTGTTGTTATATATAAGAACACTGGCACCGGATCGTAAATAGGATTCTATAAATATATATTGTACACATAGAATAGTACATGCGCTTTAAATTGAACGAAGACACTGTCTATCAAGCACCACTGCCTAGGAGATAAAATGCTTTAATATAAAGTTACGGAAAAGGATCTGTCTGACATACGGTATCAGTCCTGTATGCGTTCTTTTCTGGGTCGTTGCAAGTAGTTATTTGTATTGGAATTTATCCAGTTACCAGGCTTCTCTAGTGACGTAATAAAGGGGTTGCTGATAAACTTAGGTTTATTAAGTTACTTCTGGCAGTAGAAAGTTGATTGGGTTGGTAGACGTTTCTAAGGCGCCCCCATTCAAAATAAATTGTAAACTATTCCACATTAGGCCGACTTCTATTCCACACTGTGGAGAGGTCTGATGAACTCTCCAATAAAGTTTCCGTTCATTAAACCACTGTAAGTTGAGGCATATTATACTCTTTGAATATAATATCGTTTCAACCCTTGTATCATGGCTTAGACGCAATTATTCTTGTTTCTTTTTTATTGTTATTATGCATGTTTTTCTGCAATAAAGCTGTCAACCATTTCAATGCTGAATTTCTAAATGGAATATTCCAAAACACAAAAAGGTCAAACTTACTGTGAATATTCAGGGTGTTTAAAAAGAATATGTATAATAACAAACACTGCATGCCCTGGTGCAAGGGATATCAAACGATTGTAAATGAAAGGTTTCAACATGCTTACCGTCTAATTCTAGATCCAGATAACCCTATGTACCGTAAGCCATGGAAGGTGGTGTTCTGTGTAAACTCCAATAGAGCGTATCTAAACCCAGTGTGACCGTTTACCATGTACTGTGTCGCCATCTCGTATTACTTATTAAACAATACTAACTACGTTATTTACTTAAGTCCTCACGAGTTTCTGTCCTGCAATGCGATGCTTACAGCTCTTTAAAGATACCATAGAGTTCGAGTCTACGCGCCTTTCATTACATTTATCTAAATCCTCACCCAAACTTTGTTGCGTCGATTTTAAAATAAGATATTAAGCCGGTACTGTCGGGAAACTTCTGTGGCACTGCGAAAAGCATGCTGTACGAAAGTCCATATCGCGATACTGTACTCAATATTGGAAATATCACTCCTGTATATACCCACGGGTGTAGTGATTAACCCATTCCCTCATATTGACACCTTTTGAACCCTCTGTAAAAGTCACGTTTTGAATCCATAGATTTTGCTCCTATGTAACACAATGGTTTAAAAACTACACGATTCTAAAACATACACTTCTCTAGTAAATGCTCCTTTTCGGTATATTTATTCAGAGAGGACCGGTCTAAATAGCCTACGAGGGAAGGTTTAAAGGCTCACTTTGGAATTAGGTCCAGTGGTTCCGAAATATGACCCAATGGTTCCCATCAGCATCTCGATAATTAAAGCTTCAACACTAAGTAACTTTTGTCCACAAACACAAAGTCTGCTATAAACCACAGTTTTATGTTTCTTTCACTTCTAATTAAAATGTGGTGTCGGAGTATCAGAGAGTTTCGACCGTTATGAGACACTATGTCATTGGGCGTTTGATCTGAATCTGAATTGTTTTCGAAGGTCGTCATAATTAGTCCATAACGTCAAAAAGGTTTAAACATATATATAATATATATCGGACTAAATCCGAACTCAACAGAAATCATGTGATTCGTCTGCACGCAGAATGGCTCAGGAATCAAGTCTGTAATGTCCCATAACCTGATCGAAGGTAAATTGTCAAAATTTGTGCAGACATTATTTTTCCACAACGGGATAACGTTCTTCCTATACACACTTTTATCACATGTAGTTTACATGTGTATGCTATTGCACGGTCTATATGCCCGGTGCCAAGTGACCTTACTGATAGGTAAATCCTTACTACAGTACACCATTTAGATAATATTCTATAGAAACAAGATAAAATGACGGGGGTAATTACTGTTGACAAATACAGATAACAGACTCGGCTGGAAAAAAAGATGCCAATTTTAAGGAAACCCCCCCCCCCCCCCCACCAAAAAATAAAATCATCATTTTAAACTTGACAGATAAGGTCGTACCAAACATTTCATACCAAGTTCACCAGTATGCATGCATCCTTCGTCATATTGTCAAATTTTGTACTCTAATATCTTAGCAGACATCATGTAACTCTCATATTAAACCTGTAACCACAATGCATTTTCTGTTTTCACTTGTAATTGCCTTGGAAAATTAATTATCATGCAGTCTACTTAATCTCACTCTTATCAATTTATTATGTTTCCATTTAGAGGGTTAGACTTAACTGAGAGATTTTGTTGTACAGGAATTTAGACATAAAAATATATCATTTGCCGCACATTGGTGACAATTCTAAATCCAGGATGGGTGAACAGGCTGAACTTGCCGATTGGGATTGGAAAAATAATTAAAGTGTCAACCATGTAATATGAATCTCTCTGTTGTAAAAATTGGGTAATGATAGTATTACAGAACTGGGACCGACTTGCGTGTCATATTCCTCAGGGGCATTTCTTTGGGAAAAGACACTAACGCTTATGCCACTGTCTATGACCTCATTCGCATTTGCAGACAGCTTGGATTCAGATAATACACCGAGTAATTCAGCATCTCATCAAGATCTAAGCAGTATGACCATTGGTTAATAGCATTTTCGTCATCAGCTAATCGAATTGGACGTACTAAAAATAGAACAGATCCAGATTTGAGCAGACAATATCTAAAAGTTGAGTATGGGAAATCACACCATTACCCCGACATCGCTATTACGTAATGACATTTACGTGAGGTTGATATTTCTAGAATAAAGCGTGTAACTGTGTGGGACAAAAAATGCTAATTTTATTTGTTACAAAAATTGCTGAGGAGTATGTTTTATCATTACGGTGAATACGAACTATACAATTTATTTATTCGGGAGATAAAACCACACAGTGCACTTGTAAATGTTATCAACGCGAAATGATAAACAGATGTGATATTAACCAAGGTGGACATTGCAATATGTTTATTCAAAATCGCATTGTCGAATTTAATGATTTGCACGGTTGATTTAATGGAGGCAACCAGATATCCATGTAACAATACGTACTGCATTGAGTTCATTTGTTTCTATATGAATCCCTCTGTAGCATGGCATCCTTAACCCTTGCAACACCGAATATTTAGAGAGGATGTCTATCGAGTCCATTTAGTATGGAAAGCTTCAACTTGTTAGAGGATTTTGATTGACAATCAGAGAAGACCCTGATCAGAGGGTTCATCTATGAGCCCTCTGATCTGTGTCTATACTGCTTTCAAATGCCTGTGCATGCGTATCCCGCATTCAAAGGGTTAACCCCATTAACTCTATTAGCCCATTAATTGTAAATGAATGAGATAAATTGACCTTAGCATTCGCCATCTTTCTAAGTGGCCGGGCTTTGGTGAAATACAATTGTTCGGCACTATAAACAATATACAAATCCATTGCCACACTGAACACAATTGACTGAAATACAACATTGGCTTAATGTCTTTAAACCCTGTACAGAATAATTATTTACATCCCTTTTTTCCAATGAATAATATGCCATCAACATCCCATTTTATATTCAGTTTTCTACTATATAGTCCTAGAAGCTTAGAGGGGATATACTTGAAATCTAACAAATATCTTGGTAACAAGCAGGGAGTTTATTAAATGACAGGTACCCAAAGGTGTTTTATTGCATATAATTTATCACATTATTTACTGTGTGGAAGAGCAGAATCAGAGTTCCGTAAACCGCGGAAATGCACTTACTCTAGTGCATTTTTTAATTCAAATTAGCAATTTGAATCCGGCTGATAATGAATATTCAAGAGAATACGCGGGGCCAATGCATGACGTTATTCAATCGATAGCCAACCGTGCACTACATGACTGATTCACTCCATGTGAGTCGCCTGTTGTAGTACTTCGCTGTTTGTAAACAATGGCCGAAACATGGCACTTTTAAGGGTTATGTGATAAAAACAATCTTATATTCGTGTTCTATACAAATCGTTTTTTATTAATCTCGTTTACTATAATGAATATATAACGCGTTTCATAAAACCAATTTGTAAAATCCTTGTATTTTGTTGTGTAGCTGACATTTATCAACACTTGCAGTGCAAAACATTCTGAAAGTATGAGATCCTTCGAAAGCAAAAGCAGCAATGCATGAAGAGAAAATTACACATACGGTTTTATTAAGATCGGCTTTCATGGCAATACTCTAAGGCATTAACTAGGAATCTTGAGGTCTCGACTTCGATCTTCCAACCCGACGAGTGTATTTTCTGTTACAGACATTTCGGTTATATTTGGAACACAACATGGGGTTGTGACACTTTGTCATCAAAAATCATTGTATTTTTCTTCGTACAGATAGAATTTTTACCATGACAGGGGAGTATGCCACGTAGTGCTTACATATACCAACACTTCAACGAACAGCCGGCTGATATGAGAATGCCGTAGAGTTTTAAACTAGGAATATCGAAATTCCCGCGCTCGATCCTCACGCCCAATGTGAATTTTTCTCTGAGAGAAAGTTCGGTTACATGTAGAGCAATATTTTCCCTATTAAGAACTCTCTATGATATACACAAAACAGTAAGTGACGGCTACGAATAAATCTGGAAACAGAACTCGTGTTGTTACGATCTTATGCAAGATGTGAAAGCCACTTGACAACAGATCCACTATCTACTTTTTGTAATCTTCATTTTTCTTGTGTAACCAGTTTGTATGGGATACCAACTGTGCACACTATCAAAGCTGTATAACATCCCCCCCCCCTCGAGATTAACACATCTGACTGGCACTAGATAAAAAATACGATTATAGTTTATTTATAACACCTTTATATTAATACAACATGGTAAACACGGCTAAACGCACCCACTCCGTTCTGATTTTTTTACCAAGGCACAGACAAATATAAAAAGTACAAAGTAATTCTAAAACATAGACATTACCTCGCTGGAAACGGTGAAACACTCTCAACATGCGGACAAATATCGAAGAAATTTGTCTTTTTAACGAAATTGAACTGATCGTTTCTACTACCCCGTGTCAGTTTCCGGTTTAATCGACCTTCGAAATAGACGTTTTCATTGGACGAATAAGAAAGGTGTGTAGAACTACTTTTTCTCTCGCAATCTGTCATACTAAAACTAAGCGCGTTTACAGAAAAGCAGCGCTTGAAAACATGTCCGAAGGACACAATATAGTCATTACAGGAAAGGATTTAACAGCAAACATTTAGTAAATATTACTATTCCTTTTTTTCATTGAGGGATCGCTTCGCTGTAGATGGAATCTACTGTCTTCATACGATAAAATACAAAATATTTTTAATTACATTTGTACAACGTCATTGCAATGGACCTCTTTGAAACTATTTCGTTCATGATTTGTCTCTGATAGCGATATTTGCAACCGAAATCTTAAACATGTGTTTGTTTACGTGTCTTAGCTTCAAAGCAACTTACCGTTAAGAGATCAACGAATCAGGTAACATCTGCTCGGGGACAGACGAGGTCACCGGAAGTCGACAAGGTATAACAGAAACGTAAATCGACGAAAACGTGAAATTGTCGAAACAAAAGTCCGATTTCTGACAAAAATGTTCGTTACTGGACAAAGTGTCACTTTTACGACCGTATTAGATATGTTTTCTATTGAATAAAAATGTATCACAGTACTTTTGGTTTGTATGTAAATTAAGACCATCCAAACTGAGTAGGTATTGGCCGCCATGGTGTATGAATGCATAGGTGTTGTATCATCTGTCAACGTAAATTCTTAATATTCTCGGTGAGACGGCTTTAATCCCGTTTCGCGAAGGCTTACAACTACCAAACTTATCATAAATCCTAATTTAGGACAGTAAGTACCGCTCACATAGCCACAATCATCACACATTCTAGCAGACGATACGTCAGGTTAACTCAGTATGATAAAAACGTTAAGTGCTATAGGATACAATGATCCCAATAGGACGTTGCGATCGCCGTCTGTTAGAACCTACGATAACTTCTGTTGCGCGATCCTTCATAAAACGGACCCCTTGTGATCGTGGATTGCAACTAACTTACACAATCTTCCTGATATCTGAGAACCAAGACGAGCTATCCACAGTGTACATTCGCATCACTTCTTTCTACAATATTTCCATGCAAGGAGAATACGTTATGGAGACAGGAAAGAACGCTTATATGTATATTATGATAATGCCTGTTGTTTTGCTGAACGTCTTTGACATCTTTTCTCTACATGTATTTTAATGTATTTGTCCATGTGAAGGCAGGCAATATTACTTCCATATCACATACAGCTTTCGTTTGACCTTGGCACGAACACAATGTATGCTCCTGTATTCGCGATACAAGTTCCCGACAATAAATGCAGCATATTTGTACATGTATGTGATTGGTTTATCGTAAATAACTGAGATCGGTATCTTTATCAGTTGCTGAAAGTACAGTGATTCTTCTAATACAATAATATATACCCAAGTTAGAGTGACCTTTGTTCTTGTTGATGGGGACATACAAATCCGTTTGTTCTGGGTCTTCTGAGAAATTGTTCCACACAAAATATATTATTCACGCGTTAACAAAGAAACTCTTTAATTTCGCTTTCGCAATGTAAAATATCAACTTCTGAAAAATATATATCCGTCCTTTCCTGTATCTTATATTAATAAATACAGTTATTCTGTCAATATCGGTAGAACCAAGTCTCACTGAGGCAAGACTTAGCGTCCCTATTAAGTTACATTAAATACACACAAATTCATTATTAACGGATCCCTTTAACCTCGCTTTTTAGGCCTCGAAAGGTGTTCGTAACCCATTAAGAATGTTCTCGTTCCAGCAGCAACTGTGTCCTACATAAAGATCATACAGATCGATCCTCAACAAACGTACCTCAGGGGTGCTATTGTATATCCGTGGAAAAGCTCCATGACCTCTGATCTCAATAATCTTCTGATTCAACTAAAGGCCGTTTCTACCCAACGCCTGCCTGTACACAGAACACAATATCTATCAAGACCAGTTTCCTATCCCAACTTTACTACGTTTGTTCATATCAGAATTCTTTAATCTGTGAGTTTCAATTCCAAAACACGGTTTGGAACTTGGTCGCCGCCACACAATTAACACACAGTGCTTCACACACACAATGCTACACACACAATATACACCACTCACCATACACCGATCTTCAACTTACATCAAGGTGCTATTTCATATCCATGAACATGCTACATGTTCTCTGCTCTCAATAATCTTCTGATTAAACTAAAGATCGTTTCTAGCCAACGTCAGGCTGTACACAGAACGTAATATCTACCAAGGCCAGTTTCCTATCCCAACTTTACTACATTTGTCCATATCAGAATTCTTGAATCTGTGAGTTTCAATTTCCTCAAACACGGTTTGGATCTTGGTCGCGCCACTCAACTAACACACAATGCTACACACACAATAATAGACACACGCACGCGCGCGAGCGCGCGAACACACACAATGCTGCACACACATACATATATACACACATACACACACTGCTACACACACGCGCACATACACACACTGCTATACACACCATGCTACACACACACGCACCAGACACCACAACACATACCATACACACGCATACCGACACAAGTAACATTTTCTCTCGAAATCAGAATATCCAAATATTACAAAGTATCACACAATTAAATCTGGCTTTGCCAATCATTGCTCTGTCACATCAGTTGTGGTAGCTAAACATTCTGAATCAGTAAATCATGTCGACGAATGTAAATCATATATAACAGGGCATGAAACTCGATATTCCTTTTAATAATTATGTGATTCGCCTGTATTTGTCATTGACATGTTTTAAGAGATGAAAGTAAAAAGCATACTTACGGCGTAACACGTTTGACAATTAATCAGATTATAGGGTCAGGAATGCATTATGCTATAAATACACTGATGTGATGTAGATGTACTCTATAAACCCAATCAGATCAAAGTGATTTTAAAGGTACCAATTTGTGATATAATATGATAATATGTATAATTATTACAAAGGATAATAGAGTTGTGCATGGTGATTAATGGCGGTGTTTGCTTTGTTTATTTGTACCAGACAAAGGGTATGTGGTGCTAAGGTTTCTATACACTAGCTATACTCTTCTGGCATTGTTTTTGTTTTCAAATGTAGCAAACATCAAGCTTTGGTATCGGTGCGAATTACTGCGAAAATTGAACACAATATACATTATAAATTTAAATTCATTGTATGTTGTCTAATACAGAATCCCAACATTCGAATTTGTTAGAATGCTAGTCGAATCATATAGCTGCCATAACTGATTCACGTTGTGCCTTGAGTTCGTGCCTTTAGTGTGTAAAAATCATTGGCGTCTCCTTTGTGACAATAGATGTGTTTTTCCTTTCTTTCCATAACCCTTTACTCCATAAATATGCCTTTCTATACCTTTGCAAACAAAATAGACACATATCAGATGACTTCTGTAGAAACCGTCTGATAAGGGTCTGCTCTGTTTGCTCATGAAAGTATATAGATCTGGTTGAACAATCTCTGTCAAGATAAAATAATCTATATCAACTATAGTTGTACTTCTATATCTCGGACTTATATGACTCGAACTTCGAGTTAACGTAAAGTAAAAGTTCGGTCCATCCCAAATTTATAATATACAGAATTGTTTAAAATGTATGATTGCGCATATCTAGAAAAACAAGTGACAGCTTAATGCAGGTTGAAAGTAATGCTGAAAGCTCCTACGTTCAGCATTACTTTCGACCTGCATCAAGCTGTGAACTTCGTCCCGTTCCCCTTAGCCCGCTATGGAAACATGGTCCATGCTTATAAAACTTTTAGTTGAGTTCGAGTTCGTTCTCAAGTTATTGATTGGTCAGGTTTGAGCCTTTGGCTCAAATCTGACCAATCAAAAGCTTGAGAACTCAAATCTGACCAATCAAAAGCTTGAGAATGAACTCAGACTCAACTAAAAAGCTTTATAAGCAGGGACCCAGATGTCTACTTAACCCTCGCCATCATATAAACACCTGTTCTCACATCTGCAGACAGAACAGACCCAGATCGAATGGCTCCTACCAGGTTAGGATCTGCTCTATTTGCTAATGGAATTTGATAGATCTGTTGCTTTACTATCTAAATGGCTACAAGGTTCCACCTTCAATATTCCATTTTAACTTTTTGTCCATGAATATTCAGTAGGTACTGAAATTCGGAATAAATTTAGAACAGGGAAACGGTTAAATTAGGATACTGTGCAATTTTGACTACATCCGATTCGTTCAAACATTTGAGTACCTATTGACAGACTGTAAAACAGTTTGGAGCCTGATGAGATACTGAGTAATCTGGAACATTTGAGTACCTATTGACAGAGTGTAAAACAGTTTGGAACCTGATGAGATACTGAGTAATCTGGAACATTTGAGTACCTATTGACAGAGTGTAAAACAGTTTGAAACCTGATGAGATACTGAGTAATCTGGAACATTTGAGTACCTATTGACAGAGTGTAAAACAGTTTGGAGCCTGATGAGATACTGAGTAAGCTGGAAGTTCAAGCTTTTTGCTAATGCGACTCATGTCGCCAAGAGCGGGATATAGGTTATTTACCAGTACACTATTCCGCTCATCTCATGTCAATGAGACAGTTCCATTTCGTGGAGAGATTGTTTTAGAATATATGTTCTTATGTAATCTAATGTCGCGGCCAGTGAATCCCATTAACGACTTTAAGTTAAAATATGGGCCATCATGATGAGTGTTATTCGTGTATACTAAATAAGCTAGATAAAGCACTTATCAATGGTCGATAATGAGTGATTAGCATTCAACGTTTCCTTCATAAATGCCTCTTCACGTTCTTTTGCAAACAGAGCAGACCCACACCAGACAGTTCCTATACGACACTGTGGCATTAAATCTTCCGGTGCCAAATTTCTAATTATAGTCTGCAACTCAATGTTGTTTAAACATTTCCGTAAAATGAAAATTTGAGATGCAAATTCCAATGAATAAACTGCAGACAGAGACCAACAGGTTGAAACAAGCAAGTACCTGATCAGACGTCGTCTTGGAAAGGCGTTGTCTGATCTGGGACTGCAGGGTCTGTCGTGATGCATTTTGTGACATTGGTGGTGAAATCGTTTATTAGGTCATATAGCGTCTAAGTGTGGAGTAATGACGAGGCTGTTGATGGCGATGATTCATGATCGATGATACATTGGATACATTGGAACAATTAACATACCAGAACACATTATTTCGGCTAATCTCACATGCTAGTGCATATTTATTTTGGTCTAAAACCACTCATCTATCAGTCCGTTTAGTTATAGTTAATTCCAATCTCCAAATAACAAATACGCTCCACAACCACAGGAAGGCTTGTGGAATATGTGGGACTTTAAGTAGTCTTAAACCTTATTTAAAGACAAATCCTTGTATAGAATACATCAGACTTTACCAATATGGGGAACAATGATTTTATTCATTTTTATATACCAACAGGTGTCAGTTCACCATTAGCTGTTTTCTGGGCTCTTAGACAATTTGAGAATTTCGTATACCCTTTAAAGCATTTATAAATATATTTGTACATACATAAGCTGCAATTTAAAGACATATGCATATAAACGCCTTTACATGCTTTTGCAAACAGATTAGACCCAGATCAGACGGCTCCTTTATGAGCCGTCTGTTCAGGGTCTTCTCTGTTTGCTAATAGAATTTGATAGATCTGTTTCTATACTTTTCTGTTTCTACGACGTTCCACCATACATATTCCATTATAACCTTTTTGTCCATGAATATTCAGTAGGTATTGAACTTTGGAATAAACACAGAACATGTGAAGGGTTAATGGATAGTATGGACGCATTTACAGACACGCCGACTACAATTAAGTTACGTCAGGTCAAGCACCAGACCGTGTTACATCTTTTTAAACACCGTGTCCTAGGGAACAAACTAAGTCATATTTGTTTTCTGTGGTGCTGTTCTGTTCTATTTGGTTTCTGTGGTGCCGTGTTTGTTTTTACTTGTAACTGAAACATGTCCTCAAACAAATTCCGAATATTATTAATAATTCAAACAACGAATTGGACTCTTTCAATTAGCAACAAATTAAAGTCACCGAATACAGAAACAAAACTATACATGCATTGGTTTGAAGAGTTTACGTTTCCCATTAAACTGAAAAGAAAACAGAATGGTGTTACTGATTAACGATATATATTGTTATAATTAATCTAGTTATAACAAAATATACATATAGTTCATCAGGCCCGAGTTTATCAAACATTTTGCTTGAGCCTGAGTACATTCTCAAGGATCTGACTGACCAGGCTGTGGATTAACTTAACATTTGACCAATCATTCAGATATTCAGCATCAAACTCAGAAGTTTTTATAATCTCGGAGCCTGGAGTTAAACTGTCGTCTGACAGGTCTATTACAATCAGTGCAATCATAGATGTTCGATTGCTATGACATCCATCACAGGCGACACCTCTTTACCGTGTGTTACTTAACCCTTCGCTTGCTATTCACGTCAATATACTTACCTGTAAATAGTGATGAGGCAGCTCCTGCAGGAGCTGTCTCATCAAGGTCTGCACTATTTACATGTTGATTTTGCAACCAGTGCACTCCACAGCAGTGATTGCACAGCGAAATACTTGTACACAGCGAAGATATATGTAATTATGCAACAGGGCATGGATAAAGAAGGAGAAATGTATTTTAAAATTCAGCGAGAGAAGGGTTAAGAGGGGTTTCAAGTGTATTATTTTGTATTTGATATTTCCGAACAATAGCATCGATGCATAGAAAATGAACCTCAGTCGTTTACAATTATGAGTGCAATTATACGGTAATACTAATTCTCAACCCATTGTTTCATATGCTATTTTAGACCCTATAGGAACCGTCTGATCAGGGCCTGCTCTGTTTGTTTATTAAGTTATAATAAACCTGACTATTTAGTTTCTGCCTGAGCCAAAATGCCATGTGTTCATATGCCATTATAAAAATGATTATAATTAATATGCCTGATTCCATTATTTCTTTCATGAATATTCAACAGGGAAAGTGTTAACCCTTTACCTCATGTAAACAACTTCACATTTTTGCAATTTCATTTTCGTCCGATTCGTTCAATCATTTGATTAACTACTGAGTGACAAAATGGGACGCCGATTCCCTTAAAGTCTCATCTGTATCCATACTGTTTTGCAAATACAGTAAAATCCCGCTAATGCGACCACTTAATGAATAAACATAGGTGTCTTTTTAAGCAGGTGGTTGCTTAATGCAGGACAAAAGTAATGCAGAAAGCTCATTTCTGCATTACTTTTGTCCTGCATTAAGCTACCACCTGCATCTAGCATCCAGAAGTATACCTCTTTTAGTTGGTCGCATTAGCGGGGTTTTACTGCATAAGTCATGTTGCACTTATCATGATGAATATTAAGTAGGTATAATGATTGATTGATATAAGACGGTGGGTATCGTTTATTTAACAATATCTGAATATGGGAAAATGTCAAATTATATATAATGAAATATTAAAGGGTTAAAGGATTTAGACTTGAACAGTATATGCTCTGTTTAAGCGGCCTGTTCTATAGAGATTCAATATTTACATTGATGATTAAGAAATCAATATAACCGTTTATGGCGTTGAACAAGCGGACTAGCTCTGAGTCAGGCTGTCATTACGGAACATTTTATTATTAACATTAAACTTGGCAGGAAATAAAAAGGTAATAATAAAAGTGAAATGAAAGTGATATCATGGACAAGAAACGTATTTCATGCAACAGTGTCATTATTTTACCAGAAAATAAAACAGTTATGTTGCACTTGATGCTGTTTGATGAGTTTAACCCTTACAGCGCTGAATTTTCAAATGGACTATCCCAAAATCCACACAGGTCAGGCGTAAGGTGAATATTTAGGGAATTTTTCCTAAGAAAAGTGCAACATTACAAACAGTGCCGACCATGATGATAGGGCTCCTCTAGGAGCCCTCTCATCTGGGTCTACATTGTTTTCAAAGGACATTAGTGACTCGTATCCGGCATTGTAACGGTTAACACCCAAGTCTGTCATGTGTTCTGGCTGTGACCGGACTGAATTCCTCCTAAAATGATATCAGTCTGGCAATGTTTGTAGTTCATGTTTATCTATAATTTCCGTATGTATACTAGTCCCTATCGGAACCCACTACATGTTTTAGATATCATTCATACACTCGGCGTTCAGTGTATACACCTAAACGGTCTCAAATTGGACCGCGGTCTTAATTCTATAAAAAAAAAAACGATAAAACCCTTTATTGCGACCAGTTTATGAATAAACTTAGATATTTGTAAAATTTGGAGGTTGTTAAATGAAGGACGAGAGTAATACAGGGACTTTCAGCACATTTTTGTCCTTAATTGAGCTACAGTAAACCCTCTCTATAACGACCACTAAATTACATCAATTATTTTGTATTAAAGGCAGGTGGATGCTTAAATCAAGGTGAAAGTAAAACAGAACGCTCCTATAGGAGCGTTCTGTTTTACTTTCACCTTGCTTTAAGCAACCACCTGCCAAAAATACCAACTAATTAACACAATTTAGTGGTCATTATAGAGAGTTTTTACTGTACTACCTACATTGTGGCGGTCGCTTTGAGTTGTTTTACTGTATCTCTTGACATGGTTTGTATGTAAAATTAGCGATTAGCGGAAAAACTGATTCCCTTACACGGTTTTATTAAATGAGTTGCTTTCTAGGAGAGGCGTATTGCGTGGCAATCAGTATAGGCCCAGTTCGGTTGCCGGACCGCCTGTCAGTAATTTGTTCTGTATCGTTTCCTTAGCGTAAAAGTTGATCGGATGATACCCCATATCTCATCATAAGCACGAAGTCTGACCTGGGTCTTCACTGCATGAAGCGAATTTTAACGTGAAAATGTACGTTTTTTGTACATGTATATAATAATTATTCCTTTAGTAATCGATGAGGATCCATGCACGTCAAGGGGACACCTTAACACTTTGATACATACATTCACATGTCACTGCTTCCGTAAACAAAGTACGAGCGCACATCCACATCAGACAGCTCCTGTATCAGCCGTCTAATCAGAGTCTGCTCTGTTTACGTATCTGACATTGCAGCTTCTGACATGGTTAACCCATTCCTTCGTATTTACATCTTTGACGTCTCTGCTAAATTCACTTATTGAAACCATTGTGATAAATAGAGCATTTGCTCCTATGGAACAAATGCTCTATTTATCACAGTGGTTTAAAAACTATGCAATTCTAAATGAAGTGTCATTTTCTCTAGTAAATAATCTCTTTCGGAAGGGAGGTGATCCCCCGAAAGCAAAAATTGCAACACAAAAAGAGAAAATTGCAGACTCGGTTTTATCGAGTCTGTTCATGAGCAGTAATTGAAAGTGCAACACTGCTCACGCCCCCTAGCACCGGCTTAAGCGGTATTCAATTTTCAGAACAAGAAGTACTGAAATTCATGATCTCGAAAGATCAGAAGGTATAACAACACTGAAACTAGCCTATGAGGGAATGGGTTAACATGTCATGTTCGTATATCACTATAATAACTCAGCTAATGAAAAACATGCGTTTGTATAACTTATTTTGTTAAAGATTTGTCTTACTCGTAATTCAAGAAACACAGGATTAATGTAATTACTCATTTATATTTTCACTGGATATGCTTTATTTGTTTACATTGTATGTTGTCCAAAATGTTACACGGTGGATTATCAGAACTTCTTTGCCCTTAGAATGCGAAACACGCATTCACTGGCATTTCAAAATAATGTAGATCCAGATGACGCATAGGGAATCCCTCTGACCAGAAGCTGCACTGCTATCTAGCAAGTTATGATGATTATTTTTTAAAAAATGAATAGAAACTATAGTTAGATACTGATGAGCTATTCCATTCTACAAATCAACATTGAAAGGGATATATTTACCCTTTGATATTGACTGAACTCTATAGTTAAACACTGGTGAGCTATTCCATTCTGAAAATTCAGCATTGAAATGGTTAAGTATTCATGTGCTAAATACTGAATCATAACAGGTATCCCTAGTTTGTAACACATGATAAGGTAAGCTGTAGCCTATCAAACATCACACACTTGGTAGGATTTTATGCTGTTCGTGATAACATCTCCAGTTTAGCGGTTCTAATACCGTTGTTCTATGTAGGTATTCAAATCGCATTTCAGTTTGGGATTAACTCTGAAGTCGAACAGTGCAAACGCTTCACCGTAAGACGTCTGCAAAACTAATATTTGCCAATTATTCTTCAAGTTACCATGATTGAAGTTTTAAACAGTATTCAAGATGAAAAATCAATTAAATCGACATCTCATCTGGAACCAGATGGTTTACTTCGAACCCATTACTGGCGTGCAAAACGAATATACAGTAAAATCTCGATACTACGAAATTTTAGTAATGAAGAATGTATGCCTTTGTATGCAGGTGGCTGCTTAATGCAGGGTGAAAGTCATGCAGAAAGCTCCCGGGGGAGCTTTCTGCATGACTTTCACACTGCATTAAGCTGCCACCTGTGTTAAAGATCAATAGTGGTACAGTACGTATTTAAGTGTTCGTAGTAGCGAGTTTTTACTGTACAGTGGTTGATGGTATGATTGTTTGGGGTATATCTTATTACATGAATCTTCGCATACGGACTATTTCAACCCTTCTCCTGCTGGATTTTTAAACACATTTCCCCTTCTTTGCTCATATCCTGCTGAATAATTACATACATTTTTACGTTCTACAAATATTTCTCTACTCAGCCACTGTTGACGAATGAACTGATTGCACAACCAAGTTATAAATAGTGCAGACCCTGGTGAAACAGCTCCTACAGGAGCTGCCACATCAGGATCTTCACTATATTTACAGGTAGGTATATTGACGTGAACAGCAGGGGAATGGTTAGCTATATATTTAACGAGGTCACTGTCATATACGCATATATTCCAACTCGTTGTATTCGTCTCCACAATTAATGCAAGTTAAATGGGTTAGATTTGAGATAACGTGCTGTTTTTGACGGGTTTTAATATTTTTTTCAGCTGTAAAAATATAGTACAGTAAAAGCTCGATACTACAAACACTTGTATATGTACCACTATTGATCTTTAACACATGTAGCAACTTAATGCAGGGTGAAAGTCATGCAGAAAGCTGCTCTAGGAGCTTTCTGTATGATTTTAATCCTACATTAAGCAGCCGCCTGCCTACAAAGACATACATTCTTCATTGCTAAACTTTCGTAGTATCGAGTTTTAATGTATTTGTTCAAAGTAGGATCTCATGCAATTTTTAACCACCTCTGACTCGACCAATGCTTTGAGACTACTTTGAGCCTGTGTTCATTGTAAGGTATCTAGTTATCCCTTTCCCTGTTCTATGTTTATTTCAAATTCCAATACCTGCTGAATATTCATGGACAAATAAGCCAAAGAAAAATATGGAAGGCGGAACAGTTTAGCTATTTGAGAAAGTAAAGAAACAGATTTTTCAAATTCCATAAGTAAACAGAGCAAACCCTAATCAGACGGCTCCTATAGGAACCGTCTGATCTGGGTCTACTCTGTTTGCAAATGCGTGGATTTTTTGTATGAGTATTTAGAATGAATTATGTTAGATGATGTTGTTCTTTGCATATATATATATATCGCAAACACATGTTCAGTCTCTCGTATGGCCGATCCTAACATTGCCCATTGGGTTCACGACAACAACGCTTTTACAAACAGAGAAGATCCAGATCAGACGATCAGACGATCTGGATAAGTCGTCAGATTAGGGTATGTTCTGTTTGCTAATATAAATCTGATACTACGGTTTCGATCATGGCAAAACATTCAAACATTCCCTTGTTAATAGTGTCATTATAAAACTTAGTTAAATAATATATATAATGTTATTATCTGTATACTGAACAGTATTCGAATCGATCTGTTACCCAGCATAAATGGCTATTTCATGAAGAAGTATGTTAAGTAAAGCATACAACAATAGAACTGATGTCAGACTGGGGACGCAGAATACTAATATATATCCAGACATCGTTTTTAGAGTAGCTTAAAATTATTTTGCCTGCATGGAATAAATAATATTACACACCATACCTTTTACAAGCATGTATTTTCTATAGACCGATACAAAACTTCTATCCCAAACAATTCTCTGTGGAACGTAATACACGTAATTGTTTCACCGATATATTTTGTCCTGTCAGTCTGGACCATTAGATTTTAGACACAAACAAAGGTTTAATGTCGAGACAAATGACGGAAAATGATACATGTAGACTGACAGATGAGTTTTATGTCACTACAATTACAATTATGCTTTTAAAATAGTCCGTTTCTGAACAGTAATAGGTGCGAAATTCTCACAAATGTCAGTGTTCAGTAATGAACAAGTATTATGTCCATGTTGAATGGCTTGCATTGATGTATTTGGTCGGCATGTTAAGCACATTGTATTTTCATAATTGTAAGTTATGTTACACTTTTTACCTGTACAGTTCCTTTTAGTATAAATGATTTACAGGTTGCACCTTAATGCAGGGTGAAAGTCATGAAGAAAGTTTTTCTGCATGACCTTCACCCTGAATTAAGCAGTGTTAGACCACATTCGTAAATGATCACGGTTTTGAATGAATGAATGTATGAATGAATGAATGAATGGAAATCTTTATTTAACGAGGGTAGCTCAACTAGTCATAATGACTAATCTACCTTGAGGCCCTCAAACAAAAGAATTTCATTCAAAATACAAAACAGTAAAACACAGATATATATACCCACAAGAAATCAATTTTCAGAAATAAACTCATTGCTCGCTAAGTAATGTTGCGTCTGTATAATTAAAAAATGTTGTCTGCTTCAATTTGTAGATCTATTATTCAAGAACACGCAGTTGGATCCTTATAAAACGTCGCGTAACTTGACGTCTTATCTGGATCCAAACGGATATGTTACAAATGTTATCACATTCGTAACAGGTAAAATGTGTTACGAATGTGAGTGTCCGATATGGAGGTTGACATTAGAATCACATATGTAACAGGTTGAGTTCCTGGCTGACAATGCTCATTTAGTAAATAGTAATAGGATTAGCATTGTATGTGCTATTATATTTCCTTGAGGATCATGTCTCAGTTATCGTAGAACATGACACATGCATGCACCTATGCAATGCTGTTAATGTGTGTCTATGATAAAATAAAATATTTGCTATTGAGCAATACATTATGCCAAATAGTTTTAGCAACTACAAGTCTATTGATATACTTTTATGAAAGAAAACCTCGGTCATTTCTTTTGTTAATTGTTTTAAGTTGTTAAAATTTGAACAATGTTTCATTTTTGCGATGAATGATGATGATGATAATGATGATGATTGAGTGGTCATGGTTTCATTCCGATACTAATCATGGCCTGACTAGAAATGACACGTCGCAACTTATGACACATGTCTTTCAGTACATGCACATACACTTTTTAGCTTCCTTTTCTATATGGCATTTGACGTGTTACAAATGTGACTATTTGTGACATTAAAAATCGACATCGATTATATTCGTCACAAAATGTCACAAATGTGACCACATTCGTAACACGTGTTACGGATATGATTCGTTACAAAATTAATGTGGTCTACCAGAGCAGTCATTCTGCCTAAAAGGGTCTAAATTATTCTATACTGAAACTTAGAATTATACAAGAACATTATAATAGAAAGAAACATCTCCTTCTTCTGTGTGTATGTATGAAAAGGTCCACTTTAATGTAAGTCTTTCCACCTGTTGGCACTGTTGCAAACGATATAGTCACATATCAGACGATTCCTGTAGGAGCCGTCTGATCAAGGTCTGACTCCATTGGCCCATTAAATAATCTGAATTTGATTGATCAGTTCTGTCGTGGTTTCAAACATAGTCGGACGACTCATGTTGTGATCGTCTGATCAGGGTCTGCTCTGCTTGCTTTCGAACGACATCCTGTATACATATGCCATTCTAAAATATTCATTGTGTCATTATTTCTTACATGAATATTCAACAGGGAAAGGGCTAAATTAAAACACAGAATGTGACAAATACACGCAACATCTCTTTAAGCATAAACGTTTTCGTAACACCATTGGCATTATTGATGTTGATTTAAAATTGTGGTAGTCGGTATATGTCCTAATGACACGCAACCTTGGACCAACTGATTTGACAGACATTTAAGATATGCCTTGCGCATTTATATCTTATGGCAACAACTTGTTGCACGTTTAGCTAATTGCTTCAAATTGTAAACATACTTTGGTACAATCGATTTGACATTTACATCTAACGGTGATTGCTTGTTACAAATTTGATCACAATTGCTTCAATACTGTAATTGCACAGTACTTTGCACCACAATCATGTAAATGTTTGTATTGACAGTTGCAAGCATACAAGACTAATTAAATACAATACAATACAATACATTTTATTTCAGCATTAAACATTACAAGAATGTTCTTTAGCCTACAATACATACATATTTGTTAAGATTGTAGCGAGAAATATACATTTCCTTTACAGGAAGCAAGCACAATATAAATGATATAAATCAAGCACAGACAATCCTGTATTAAATGACATATAATTCAGAACAACTCATCTGACACAATGGCAATGCTTTGTTGAACTGTTTGGATGTTCTAAGTGTTTTAACCTTTTGAACGCTGAATTTTCAGAGTAGAATAGCCTTTCAGCGTTTAATCCATTACCTCATAGGCTAGTTTTAGATACAACTTCTTTGAATAAATCTACCGAAAAGGAGCGTTAACTAGAGAAAAGGAAACTTTTAGAATTTTGTAGATTGAAACCATTGTGATAAATAGAGCATTTGCTCCTATAGGAGCAAATGCTCTATTTATCACAATGGTTTCACAAAGTGACTTTTCCAGAGTCGTCAAAAGTCGTCAATATGAGGGAATGGGTTAAAGAGTCCACTCAGTAGAAAAGGTTTAAGCTTGCTAATGAGCTTTGAATGACCAACAGTGTATACCCGGATCAGAGGGATCCACCGTGTGTCCTCTAATTTGGGCCTACACTGTTTGCACATACCAGTGATTGTGTGTCAAACATTCAAAGGGTTAGTATCAAGTTTTATTGCAACGATATGTCTTGTTCATATTGCGTAGCATGTGTCTTCGAAAATCAAACAGTTGATGTTAAGAAATTCAGATTACAAATGGTCGTTTAATCTCTTGAAAATATTTTCGTCTGCTCACAGTGTCGCTTTGTTTAAAGTGCCAGTGTGAAATTTTCTTCAAGTTCTTCTTAAAACATGTGTTAAGTCAAACAGTTTGTATTCTAATGAGACACCGAGTTACTCCACATACCATCTGGAGCCACACTGTTTGCAAAAGTAATCAAAGATTTCCTCATTACAGGAGGCCATATACCTAGCCTTCCGGGAAACGTGACGACGCAGAGTAAAAAACAAACATTCGTTGGTTTACCCAGATTATGCCCGTATTTCTAAAATAATTTGTCAAAATTAGTAGCCTGAGCAAATATAATTTTCATTAAAATGGTAGATTTTATTATATATTGTGTTGACAAAAATTAAGCAAACAACTTTGATCTAGGTCTATAATATTTGAGTACGCCCATGTTTTAGCTAAAGCACTTTAGGAATAATTGGCTTAGTGCATGATTTGAAAAAACTTTTATCTCATGTTTTTCTTTTCACTTTATCTTTGTTTGTGTAAACACTACCACCCAGTTGAGGGCTAAGATCTTTATAGATTATCCCAATAAAGAAACTAAATTGAAATGACCTTAACGTTATTGGTATAATTGCAAGTCAACCCCATTATTAGATCTGTGAACAGGTGCAATATATCAGCCTGGGCATCTACGGATATCATTTGCAATAAACCTCTCTAAAAGCGATTATAAATAGATATAGATGCTTTAACCCATTCCTCCATAAATACGCCTTTCTACGCCTCTGTAAAAATCACCTGTTGAAAACCATTGTGATAAATAGACCATTTGCTCCTATAGGAGCAAATGCTCTATTTATCACAATGGTTTCTAACTACAAAATTCTAAACTGTTCATTTTCTCTAGTTAATGCTCCTTTTCGATAGATTTATTCAAAATGGTTGGATCTAAAAAATAGTCTATGAGGGAATGGGTTAAAAGAAGGTGGTTGCTTTCTGCATAGCTTTCGTCCTGCTTTAACACTTTCGCATCCAAATTTAGTCGTCCGCAACCTTTGTTCTGCTGCATTTTTCATTTTTATATTTCTTCATTTTTGTTTAAAAACATAGTAACAGCAACAAACAGTTTGGATCCTGATGAGACGCCAAGTTACTCAAACAGTTTGCAAAGGTAATCACAGACTCATCCATTGCAACAACGACTTTGGTCGTGAAAATTCTATTTCCTCTGCCAATTATTATCATACTTATATAAAAACGTATTTCTGTTAAGTTTTGTTTTCGATCGGTGTCGCTGAAACCCGGCTACTGTATTCGGGTTATTAAATCGAGAACAATAAATAAGAACTATTTTTGTTGTGAAAATGAGAAGTTTGTATCAGCTAAATGCAGTCACCGGATTGAATACTTCCAAATCCACTTCGTCTAATGTTAGATCCGGACGTAGAGGGGATCTAATTATTGCATTTCTCTCTGTTACTGATAATGTACTTCGTCGCTATTATACAGTACAAGGCAGTTCTATGCAGTCGGGAGATTGATGCAGGGTGAAAGTCAATCAGAAAGCTTATTTGGGATCTTTCCGCATGACTTTCACCTGCCTAAAATGCTAATGATTGGCCTTAACATAGATTTTACTTCATGAATATTCAGGGATTTTTAATTCACTGACGGTTTATAATGGTGCAATGAACAAAAATATGTTGTACTGTCATATAAACTGTAGAATCATTTCTATATTATATCAAAAGCAAACAGAGCAAGACCCAGATCAGACGACTCCTATAGGAGTCGTCTGATCTGGGTTTACTCTGTTTGCAAAACGTAGAAATTAGTGTTTATGGAATAAAGGGTTAAATTCAGATTAGCAAGGTCTTACGGCATATCCTTAGTATCCGATGCGCTTGCACTCTTCTATATAGCTTGTATGCACGCATATTATATCTAAACAGATATGTACACGTACACGTTAGGCAAGAAGTTCAATACAGTAGATCCTGTCATAAGCGGCCATTCGTTCATTGATCACAGGAGTCCTAAAAGGCAGGTGGTTTACAAATGCAGGCCAAAGGTAACGCAAAAAGCTACTGTAGGAACTTTCTGCATTACATTACACCTACATTAAGCATCCACCTTCCTCACATACAAACAATTAGACCTCTTTTTTAATGGCCGCTAAAGACAGGTTCCACTGTATGACGAGTAGTCTGGAAAATCTTGTTCAAACAAATTATTAGAAACGGAGTGTGGTGAACGTCAGATACACAATTTGTAAATCACCGTATGGAATAATACGTTGAATTGTTTGAATAATTACACCCCATCACTGAATAACTCGATCCCTCATAGGCTATATTCAGAGCCAACTTCTTTGAATAAATCTACTGAAAAATAGCATTTACTGAAAAAATGGAACACTTTGAAATTGTGTTATGAAACCATTGTGATAAATAAAGCATTTGCTCCTATGGAGTGTATACTCATAAAGTGTATACTTTTCATAATGGTTTCAAAACTGAGTTTTACAGAGGCTTCAAAAGGCGTCAATATAAGGGAATGGAATAATTGAAATATCAACTGCTTAATATCTCTCAGGGATTGGTAAATGCAGTCAAGATTTGGGATAAGGTCCAATCGGGAGTTGATGTGTTATGACATAGGTTACAACGATAAGATGCAATACTGGAAGGACTGAGTGCAAAGTTCACACAAAGGACAAAGGAATAAGGCAAGCGTTTTTATAACTTTGCTATACAATAAAATCCCTCTAAACCGGAACTTTAGTAAAGAAACATATATATTTTTAGGCAGGTGGCTGTTAAATGCAAGATAAATTCATGCAAAAGGCTCTTTTGGGACTTTCTCCCTGCATTAAGCTCTCTTATAGACCAGTATTGAAATTAATTAATCCGGTTTAGAGGGGTTTGATGTATAATATTTCTGATAATACCGCATAGTTCTTCTCATCAATATACAATAAAACCCCGCTAAAACGACCGCTTTATGAATAAACATACAGTGCTTTAAAAACAGGTGGTTGCTTAATGCATGACGAAAGTAAGAAAGAAAGCTCAAACAGGGACTTTCTGCATAACTCTCATCTGAACCTTTTTTGAAGCACGACTTACTCAACCCTTTCCCTTATGAATATTTATCGACACTCCTACTACCATGACTACATGTACTACCCAGAATTGTTAAACCTGTTTAGTGTTCATATTTATCGACACTCCTACTACCATGACTACTACCCAGAAGTTAAACCTGTTTAGTGTTCATATTTATCGACACTCCTACTACCATGACTACTACCCAGAAGTTAAACCTGTTTAGTGTTCACATTGGAATGTTATCATAGTATAGTTCATTGTTTGCTATGTACAGTCGTAACGAGACAATGTTTCTTCGGGGGGCGGGGGTGTTAAAAGGCACATTGTTTTGGATAAGGCACTATTAATTCCCTGTAACCATTATTACAATCAATCGGAAATCAGTCGGAATAATCGGAGTTATCATTCAGAAATATCTTCTAGGTTGCCAAATCATGAGTATTTTTAAGTTTCGGTAGTGCTCTTACGGGTTGGGAAAAGGGTTGTAAATGTTATCTTCTTTATTTAAGAACAGAACAACTATTGTTCTGTTCTGTTTAGTTAAGTATTTGCTTCACACGTCATGCCTTAATGCACCTGTACTTCACACATCAGATTGTATTTCCATTAAACCTTCACTCACAATAAAAGAAAATGTTAAATATGGTATCAGGACCGATACCGTTAAACCCCTCTAAACCAGACGTACAATTAAGTATAAACATCGGTCTTGGATACAGGTGGCAGCTTTATGAAGGGTGAAATATGAGCTTTATGTATGACTTTCACCCTGCCTTAATCAGCCACCTGTCTAAAAGTATCTAAATTCTTCTCTACTAGAATTCCGATTTAGAGAGATTGTACTGTATTATAATGACAGTAAATATGATTCATCGCGATTTCCTGAATTAAACAGATAGAGTGATCGACACTTTTTGCATGAGATAAATACAGTAAAACCCCGCTACATCGATTTCTAATAATAAAGAATTGATACATTTTAGGCAGGTAGCTGCTTAACGCAGGCTGAAAGTCATGCAGAAAGCTAGGAGCTTTCTCCATGACTTTCATCCTGCATTAAGCTGCCACCAGCTGCAGACCGATGATGATATTTGTTTAAGTTTTCGAATTATCGGGGGTTTATTGTATCCCATTAACATCCCATATCAACACATAACAACTTTTCTACGAGAAACATTGATCTAGGGTCAGTATTGTATAATTTGTAGATTAGTAGATAATTTCCGGATGTCAATGGCTGACAGATTCTGAAGACCTTAACCTTAACTCCATGAATATTCATATCTAAAGAAATGACTTATGAATATTAATTAGAATATTTGCCATGGCTTTGTGAACAGAGGAATTTATACCATGTCAGAAACTGTGTAAATAGATATATATATATTTTACCATACACAAATAGAGCAGTTCCTGCAGTAGCCGTCTGGTCAGGATCTGCTATGTTTTCAAAGATGCCAAAATGTTTCTCTGCGGAGTGAAGAGTTAAACAACATATTTGTATTATGATGTATCGAGAATATTTGCGTGTTACAAATATAGAACAATCTCTCTAAATCGGAACTCAAGTAGAGAATAATTTAGATACTTTCTGCATTACTTTCATCCTGCATTAAGCTGCCACCTGTATCCAAACCGATATTAATACTAAATTGAAAGTCCAGTTTATACGGGTTTTACTCTACCCGGAAATAGCCAAGAAATTGCGAAATCAGACCTCCGGATAGGATGCGTATTTCGGAAATTTGGGTAAAATAGAATGTTGTTATATTTCTCTGCCATTTATCGTGTTTAGTTGGTACTCATTAGAATCACCGTTGACTGAACAAATAGTGCTTCATTTCTTTAACCCTTTACAGTAAACCGATCTAAACTGGGCGTTCAATTAAGTATAAAGATAGGCCATAAAAGGTGGCAGCTTAATGCAGGGTGAAAAGGAGCTTTCTCCATTACTTTCACCCTGCATTAAGCAGCCACCTGCATAAAAATATCGAATCTAAATTCGTTTGTACTAAAATTCCGGTTTAGAGGGGTTTTACTGCACTGCATGACTATCCATGTAAGACTTAATGACATATTGACTATTAATTAGATATTTTTAAAATCGCACATGAACAGATGACCTTTTTGCTATGGCAGAAATTAAAGAATTATATCTATATTAATTTCATAAACAAACAAACCAGGCCCTGATCAGAAGGCTACTATATATATTGTATGATCTGAGTCTACACTGTTTGTAAAGGCATAGAAAGGCGTATTGATGGAGTATAGGGTTAAACCCTTTATCTCATTAATATCTATAGAATTCATGACACCATGAATATTTATTTGCTGCCTTTTATGAACACGCGCTGTTTTGGCCATGGCAGAGACTGTAGAAGCAGATCTATACAATTCCATAAGCAAATAGGGCACAACTGGGTCTACTCTGTTTACAAAGGCATCACAGATGTGTATATGAAGTTATGAGTTCATTACAGTGCTCCCTCTCTACAACGACACCATTAGGGATACGAAGATTGTATGTGTTGTTCAGAGGGAGTTGTTATATGGAGGGAAAATCAAACATAATTAGCTTGTTTGCAGATCCCCAGATAATGTGTATTTCGAGAACTAAAACCGTTATGCCTCAATCAAAACCTATGTTGTGACAACTCTTTAGAATCGTCAGTTTGTGACGATTCTAAAGAGTGGTCACAACATAGGGTTTGATGGAGGCATAAGGAAAATACGATGGAAAAAAAGGTTGTTTCTGGAGCCTTGTTGTTTCGGAAACAGTGACACGCGTTGTTGTAAGGAGGCAATCGTTATTGAGAGGGTCGTTGTAGGGAGGGAGCACTGTAGATTAGTACTTCTCATTTATACAATTTTGAAGTTTTGTTTTAAACACGGTTACACTTTTTAGTAAGGACACATTGAGAACTTTTGGGATAGGTGGCTGCTTAATGCAGGATGACAGTTGTGCAGAAAGTTGACGAATGAGCGTTCAGGATGACTTTCACATCGCATTAAGCTGCCGCCTTATACAGTAACACCTATCTAAATCAGAATTCTAGTAGAGAAGATTTTAGATACTTTTAGGCAGGTGGGTGCTCAATGCAGGGTGAAAGTCATGCAGAATGCTCATAGAGGAGCTTTCTGCATAACTTTCATACTGCATTAAGCTGTCAACTGTCTCCAAGGTATATATTTAAACTAAATTGAACGCCCGATTTAGAGAGGTTTTACTGTATACCTATTATGATATTTAGTTGAGTGTTTGGAGTATAGGGATTGTATTGTATTAGCAAAAACTGCAAGTGTTTCAAAAAAGCTTTGATACAATATTGCACATTATAAACAGTTCACAAAAACATATTCGATTAAAGACGATTTCGGTAGTAAGTTCTGCGCAGCTTTATGCGCTGAATACTCTCTACAAAGGAAACAACCGGTACCGTTTGCTGGATGACACTTATTTCGAACGACTGATTTCGACCAACATTTACAAACCTTAAATGTATCAACGCGAGAAAAATGCTAAAAGATAATTAGCTGAACGTATAAAAACTAAACATTAAACAGGAAAATCCGGTACGGGAGTATAATAAACAAATTGATACGACGTTATAGCAATGTGACGTCATGGACGTCAAAAGACGTCGCCCATTTTGGGGTAAGTTTCATGGGAGAGCACTACTACTAGGTGATAAATTGAGTAATTACTTACAAACGAAGTCTGTAACCCACATATTACTTTTTGATTTCATGTTAAGGATACTATAAAGCACAAAATGTGAAATTTTGAAAAACATTCTTGGATAAGTTTCTTAGAAATTAAGGAAAATGTCACCGATGTCATGATATTTGTACTGTCCCATATGTAAAAGGCAGGAAGCACGCTGATGTTTTTTCATGGTAATTACTCAAAAACGAGGTCTGTAACCCCCTCTTTTCTTTTTTAATTTGAAATCAGCATACATTAAACAACAAAATATAGAAAAAATAAAAAAAACTCTTGGAAGGAAACAAACTGTATAAATCGTCTTTAAGTTTACGAATACATCGCACTGAAAATGTCACGTTGATAGTAAGTGTTGTACCATGGACATTATTGGATATTATTTTTCCTTGATTTCAATTTGAATGCATACTTCTCACAATAACCCAATACCCCAATTTTGAGAAGACATTATTGCACGGGAGCCTGAATATGGAATGCCAATGAAGGCCTCGCGCTATATATGGAACGCTGGCAATGGAATTTCACTGGTAGGATGGCTGATTTATCAAGAATTGCGAGTGAATCTTAATTTGTCTTTATGATTATAAAAACGTTATGTAAGGAATAATACAATTTTATATAGTTGGAAACAGGTCGACTTATATTTTTCAGTGTAGAATGGTTTGTATTTTGGAAATGAAAATATTAGAAAATTATTTACCCTAGGTCAGAGCTAATACAAACAATTAATACCGCAACGGAAGGAAGTATCATCAACGATAAAAGCCGAGGAATTGACTAAGATGTTGCGGAACCGACACCTTTCGCATTCGGAGCAGTACGCGTATGACAGCCGTTTAAATCAGGGGCGGGGGTTAACTAGTAAAGATATTTCGATGGAAAATTAACTAGAATGACAGTTTCTAAAGGACCAGTGGCACTGAACTGAAGCGTGTTTGTTGATTACTATGGCACTCCAGCTGAAATTGCTGTTTTTTAAAAGAGACCCTGGGGTTAGATCGTGACGGCTGAGTCTATAATCAGGGACATATACATATGACTCTGCTATAATCTATAAAACAATAAAGAACACTTTCTTTACCGAAGTGAAAGTACCCGAACTTTAGACCTGAAACAAGCTGTGAACTTGAGAAAATTTTCATATTATAAATAGGATATCTGTGTGCATATGCGATTATAAAACACCTGCTTATAAATATCCATGATGTCTTTATTTCCTCCATGAATATTTAACATAACCATTACCATCTTATATAAGTGACTTAATCCCACCACAAATAAGAGATCTTACACATTACACATTATGAACAGGAATGATCTAGAATCTATACAAACCATAACCTCAATACTCATTAGATCGTGTATTCCATCCTGAGTAAAATTGTGGAACAATTTAGATACAGATATAAGACAAAGCACATCAATATCTAGTTTTAAAACCTCATTAAAGTCATTGTCAGACTTCTATTATTCCTCGTCATTTTTTTATTTTAGTCTTAACAGATATTTATCAATCGTGCATACCTGAACTCGGAACAACTGTAGTGATTTTAGGTTTGGTCCGTATTGCTCATGTCAAGATAGCACAGAGAATGCATCTCATTATTTCTTTAATTGCAGACTTAATACTGCTCAACTATTTCATGAAACAAGGGCACTTCATCCCGGTATTAACCCTTCTCTTGCTGAATTTTAAAATACATTTCTCCTTCTTTACACATGCCCTGTTGTATATTTACATATATCTTCACTGTGTACACGTGCATGTATTTCTCTATGCAATCACTGATGTGGAGTGCACTGGTTGCACAATCAACTTGTAAATAGTGAATAGTCTCCTAATGAGACAGCACCTGCAGGAACTGTCTCATCTGGGTCTTCACTATTAACAGGTATGTATATTGACATGAATAGCAAGCGAAGGGTTAAATATTTATTTACTGCTTTTTGGTGACAATGCCTTGTCTTATGAGCAAAATTGTGTTTTATTTGAAGCAGTTCAACATGATATACTGAGGTCGAAAAGATTCAATTCCTAAATAATCTGATATATATTTATATTTTAATAGTTGCTCTGAATACATTGCTAACATCAAAAGTTACTGGTTACTTACCAATTCCCTCAATTGAGGTCTTTTGGCGACCCTGTATAACTCACCTTTTGAAACATAGCCTATGAAGGACAAGTATAGTATGTGTGTAAACATGCCCTTTCTATTTGCTGCTGGTTTATCCTGCAGACTGAGTACCCCCTCCCCCCCCCTCTCTCTCTCTCTCTCTCTCTCTCTCTCTCTCTCTCTCTCTCTCCCTCCCTCTCTCTCTCTGTCTCTGTCTCTCTCTGTCTATGTGTGTGTGTCTCTCTCTGTCTCTCTCTGTCTCTCTGTGTGTCTCTCTCTGTCTCTCTCTGTCTCTCTCTTTCTTTATCTCCATTTCTTTCTTTCTCTCTATTTTTCTCGTTCTCTCTCTCAATTTCACTCAAGCTTTTTATATTTTCTTCATTTACGCTCCCTCTCCTTCTCACTCTGATTCTTTGAATATATATATATATATGTAATGTTTAGCGTGACTGTCATTTTACTATGTACTTCATGATTAAATTCACTGTAGTTGAAGGGCTTTATCTACGTTGGAAGAACTTGTTGCCTAACCCTATTTCTGCTTATTATGAAATAAAATATGTTTAAACTAAAATGAATATTTAACAAGGTGTAGGGTATTGTGTCAAGTGTGAGACTTGAAGGGTTGTTGGCTGAAACGGTTGCTGTTTCAAGTATCCATTGTGGTGAAACGGAATAATTGTGTTGCGTTACTAAAGCTGGAGGAGTAATACAAACATTTTGTTGAAAATATATTACATAAAACACGTTTGATTTTGATTTTTATTCACTATTCAGTAACCCGCGCCTTTAATGATTTGCATCAATGGTTTTCTTGTCGTTTAAATGCAGTGAAAAGATTATGGTACACAACAAAGCAACGCTGCAAATATCGTGCGGTCAGTATTCACAGGAATTCAATAAACCCCCTGTGAGTCTCAAGTTAACCATTTAAATTATAATTATTCAGGTAAGAAATAGTGACATCGTGAATATTTATCAGCTGACGTTTGTTAGTGTTTTTATTCTGGGGATTTTCGCTTTAATATAAACTATAGAATCAGATCTATATTATGCCATAATCAAACAGACCCAGATCCTGATCAGATTGCTGCTACAGGGACCGTCTGATCTGGGTCTGTTCTGTTTCAATGCGTTTGTATCAGGGAAATGATTAAAAAAAAAAGAGGTGTCGCATATACAGTGAAACACCGTTACATCGGACGTTAAAATTAGTATCAGTGCCGGTCTTTCAGACAGGTAACAGCAGTTAATGCAGGCTGAAAGGAGCTTTTTGCATGATGTTCATCCTGTATTAAGTTGTCACCTGCCTAAACAACCTATATCGCACTTTGCTAAAATTCCAAATTAGAAGGGATCTACTGTAATGTGGCGTTAGACTGAACAATAAAATATGCTTGTCGATTTTACTTCTACTTTTAACACGTTTTCATCAATCTATAGGTTTGGTCTATTGCCAAACCAATGTGCCCGCTGGATCTACGCTATAATTGTCTGTTGCAACAGGCATTCGACCCGAATGTCAAACTGTTTGAACTCTGATGATAATTTGGATTACCCCGCAGCTCATCTGGATCCAAACAATTTTCTTATACTAGACAGATTGCAGTTTACAGGATAAGGTCTACAAACCGATCCCGTTGTTTGAAATGTAAAGAAAACAACATTATTGCATGTTTACCTTGCATGCATTATTGCGCTAATTACAGGTTATAATGGACGGTGTGCTCAAATACAATTCATTATCCAAATTAGTTATCCAATAAAAGTCCATTATCAAAGTTGAACCTTAGTAAAAATCTTTCCATCGATCAGGTGCAGATTCGGACAATGATTCATTTGATGTGCTAATGTTATATTACTATGCAATCTTGCAAAAACAACTTTACGATGCATTTCCGTGTCTATTGTCATAATTTTTACTCCCACTGTATTCATTAACTCTTAGCCTACTTGGTCAGGACCGGGGAGCTTTCTGCATGACTTTACCCTGCATTAAGCAGTCACCTGTCTAAAATATCTACATTTTTCTCTATTAGAATTCCGGTTAAGAGAGGTTATACTGTAAACAGTCTAATGTCAGTCAATATTTGCTTTTAATAAATAACGAAAAGTTATAATGTCAAAGTATCAAGATTATCTTGCTTTCACGTGGAGACAAAGTATTGGCTGAAATAAGCCATTTACATTTATGTATGCTTCCAGAAGTCCTCTGATCTTGGTCTACACTGTTTGCATATTACATTTTTAAAACTTGTACACGTCTGCTGATATATGTATACCCATTCGTTTCAACAAACACAAATTGATATAATGTCCTGAATACATATAAGGCATACTAGTGTACGGGTAGCTTATGAATTAAGAGTGGCTATTATTAGAAAGAACGGGAACTAGTATGACTATTTCAATACCCGTCTATTACTGTCTGGGTTTGAATTATAAACTTTCAGAGTCAGATAGTTGAGAACGATATCAGACTCGGGTAAATGTTTCATAACCCCGGGGCCTAGTGTATCAGTAAATAGTCAGGATGTAGTTCCTAACATATTAATCAGATTCCGAGTAACATGTATTCTTGGTTGAATGCAAATCATTACATGAGCTGAAATTGTTAATCAACCATTTTGCAACATTTAGTAAACGTTCAGTTATATTATATTTCATTAACTTTGTATTTAACCAAACGACGTGGTTCACTAAATCACTCGAAACTATAAGCGAAATACTTTTTGTACAAAAGGAGCTGCCACCCAGCCAAAGATGCAACCCATTAAGTCAAGGAATTACCAGCTACCTAGCTCGCAACCAAGCCAAGGATACCCACCACTTCACCCGCAAACACAGCCTAGGATGACCGTCACCTGGTCCAGCATAGCAAAGTCTGTTAAATACTAATAGCAACACATGACTGTGCCCGAATATAGTCTATTCCCTATCAAAAAAGCTTAACCTACAACACGTCTGATATATCTATATATTAACCCTCTCCTCCATAAATACGCCTTTCTATGCCTCTGTAAAAACCACCTGTTGAAACCATTGTGTTAACAGAGCATTTGCTCCTATAGGAGCAAATGCTCTATTTAGCACAATGGTTTTAAAACTTCTAAACATTTACCATTTCTCTAGTTAATGCTCTTTTCGGTAGATTTATTCAAAGTGGTTGCATCTAAAAATAGCCTATGAGGGGATTGGTTAATAGCCCGTTTCCCGCTGTTGGCGACCTTACTCACACGTGTCTCATCTCCAACCTGTTTGACACTCGCTTATAACCCTTCTCTTGCTGAATTACATGTCCCCTTCTTTACCCATGCCCCGTTGTATAATTACATATAACTTCACAGTGTACAAGTATTTCGCTGTGCAATCACTGCTGTGGAGTGCATTGGTTGCACAATCAATTTGTAAATAGTGCAGACCCTGATGAGACAGCTCCTGCAGGAGCTGTCTCATCTGGGTCTTCACTATTTACAGGTGGGTATATTGACGTGAATAGCAAGCGAAGGGTTAATAGTTTCTCCAAAGATTGGTCGAATCAAAAATAATCAAAACTGCACCAGATCAAAATTTGAGCAGACAATATTTTTATACTGTGCTAATAGAACAAATCCAATCAAACCGTTCCAGACAAACTACTTTCATCATAATTGGCTGGCATTTTACCAAAACATGATGCCAAGTGTCCAGTGATGAATGAGGATAATTTAGCCATAGGTCACCTGTTTCTTTTGTTGATGGTGTGTTGCCTTTTGACAGATTCTAATTAGTCTTAACGGTCTGTTAACTAGCATCACAGATATATCTGTATTTTCATCAGATTATTCATTACAGTCGTATTGCGAAACCTATTACTCTTTCAACGCTGACTTTTTCAGTGGAACAGTCCATTTGTTTATTGGTAGAGTCAATAGAGTAAAACCGTACATTTTGCGAGAGGATTTACAATGACTAACAGTGTGCACTCTGAACAGAGAGCTCCTCTAGGAGCCGCCTGGTTTGGGTTTGCACTGTTTGTAAATGACAGATCACTCGTTTCTTTCTCGTTTCAAAGGGTTAAATCTTTGATGCAGTGTGTCACATGCTTGATTTCGTATTTATAAAACATTAATTTACTGCTCGAAGACCAGTGCTCTATTTAGATTGTATTTTACCTACTGTCTATACCAAAGACGAATATTTATAGACATTTTGGTGGTAAGCAGATAAGGCATGTACTTTTTATTTTTTCAAAACATTATGAAATAATGCCAGAACTACGAATCAATTGGTTATTCGATAGAGCTTAAGAGTATTTCATTGTACAAAACTTTCTACTAACATTAAAACCCATGGCCACCAACTTGAGCTTTAGTTCAGGATCTTAAATACATGTAATGATCTAATGCAGGAATAAATTTAATGCAGAAAGTTCCTGTAGGAGGTTTCTGCATTACTTTCCTCATGCATTAAGCAACTGCCTTTGTTTAGAGATGTTTTATCATACGGAGCTTTGTGTGAATGTTATTTAACATGTAGACCACTAATATCTTGCACTAACATAATTATCAGTGAACAAATACAGGCGACCAGGTCAAACATGGCTGTTTTATAACGCCTTAGACAGAATTAGTATCATCTATATTTAAAAGGTTGTCCGTTTATTTTCAATGATCTACATGTACGTACGTTAGAATCTCTCTATAGCGTCCAAGTAAAATAAGCATGTGGTTAGTGCAAGGCGAGAGTAATGCACGAAACTCCTATAGGAACGTTCTCTATAACTTTCATCCTAAGTTTGTTTTGCCTGCCAAGCACGATCTAACAGACATTTGCAAACGGCATAGATCCTGGTGAGACGCCGAGTAACTCAATAGTTTCAATAGTTTCTCAAAAGCTTGAACGAATCAGAAATAAGTGAAAACTGTAACAGCTCGGAGTTTAACCCATTCCGTTGTATTGACGACTTTTGACAACTCTGTAAAAGTCACTTTTTGAAACCATTGTGATAAATAGAGCATTTGCTCCTTTAGGAGCAAATGCTCTATTTATCACATTGGTTTCAAACCAAACATTTCTAAAATTTTCCTTTTCTCTAGTCAATGCTCCTTTTCGGTATATTTATTCAAAGAGGCTGTATCTAAAAATAGCCTGTTAGGTAAAAAGAAAAAGTAAGCAGACATCATTTTCATAGCAGGCTAGGTGGTATGCTAAGTACAATGTGCCGTCAAGCAATGTTCCGTGTATGATTGACTATAAAAGGTGCATTAGTATAGAAGCAATAACTGACTCCAACCTTTAGGGAAGTATATGTACGGACGTTCGGACTGGTGGACAAGAAAAAATATAGATGACCCATCCCAAAACTACGGTGGCACTGAGGTGACATATGCAAGATTTTTTTTCAAGTTTGTTTTCCCGAGATAATTTTTTTTATTATCTCGAGAATACGAAAAAAAGTTCGTTTTTACGAGATAATTTTTTTTATTATCTCGAGAAAACGAAACAAAGTTCGTTTTCTTGAGATAATTTTTTTTATTATCTCAAGAAAACGAAGTAGTTCGTTTTGACGAGATAAAAAAATTTATTATCTCGAGAAAACGAAAAAAGTTCGTTTTCATGAGATAATTTTTTTTATTATCTCAAGAAAACGAAGTAGTTCGTTTTGACGAGATAAAAAAAATTATTATCTCGAGAAAACGAGAAAAGTTCGTTTTCATGAGATAATTTTTTTTATTATCTCAAGAAAACGAAGTAGTTCGTTTTAACGAGATAAACAAAAATATTATCTCGAGAAAACGAAATAGTTCGTTTTAACGAGATAAAAAAATTTATTATCTCGAGAAAACGAAACAAAGTTCGTTTTCCTGAGATAATTTTTTAAGTCGTGCGCACGACTTAATAAGCCAATCAGAACCCTCCGTCAGAGTCAATTGTTCATCTATGGGTTTCTCGTTTCCCGCTTAGCGAGGCTCGATAGATTTGCAAACACTTTTGACCTAGATCAGACAACAAGTAACAAGCGTCTGATCAGGATCTAAGCTGTTTGATACTCGGGCAATATAATTTTCCCAAAGTAAGCGAATCAGAAGAAGTTACGAATTTATGTGGAAGTGAATTATTTTTGCTGCGTGATTGCTGCATTTTATCACCACTTTTGCAAACAAAGAAGACCCGCATCAGACAGTTCCTATAGGAGCTACCAGATCAGGGTCTATTATGTTTCCTTAGAAAATGTCATAAATCAAGATTTTAACTTTCTACGCCAGAGTGGGCCCTGAACAGATAGCTCCTGAAGGATTTGTCTAACCAGGGTCTTCTATGTTTGCTTAGAACATATACTAAAATATAGAATATAGGCTAGATCTACTTCCTCAAAAATCTTATCAGTTTGCTCCTAAATAAATATTTATTATATCGGTATATTCATAGTGATGGAGGCTTTCACGAATAGTCATGTAGGAGTGCATGGGTTAATAATTATGAAGAATCGCAGTTGTGTATAAACCTTTTGAAAGCCGGGAAGGTGTATTCGACATATGGGAAACGGATGGACGCTATCCATAAACAATTTAACCCTTTCCTTCATAGTTTCTATTAAAACTTAATTTTAGGTAGATCTAGTTATATAGATTTACATGCATTCATAAGGGTAGAAACTCTCTTTAATATTTATGGAGGAAATGGTTAGCGTATCAACGCGACTAACATTTGCGTCTATTGAAAATTGTATAGGGGTCTCATATCTAACCAATCTGATTCACTGCTTTTGTATAGTAAACCAATTACAAGCCTTATTTAGAACTACTCAACGTCATACTACTACTACTACTACTACTACGCGTCATAGTGATGTTTGATACGTCACGGTAACGTTATTATTAGTTATGCAGGGCTTAGTGTCCCTAATATGGACTATACACTGCCAGCAAATATTTATATGGGACGAGGCGAAAATTTCAAGTATTTATACGCATGTTTGCATCATAGGTCTACGTGTATGGCTTGCCCTAGGGAAGCAAGGGAATTACCTCCCTTTAGTAGAATTAAATAAAATATTTTGTAATTGCCTAAAATCTCGTTTATATATTTTGTTTTTTTCTTTTTTATTACTGTAAAACTAATTAATTTTTATATTTCAACTCCAATTAAAGCATAAATAGGCCATGAGCCAGAGGCCCAAATTTTTGCCATCGGTACCATCTTTGGGGAATAATGCTATCAATGCTTTTTGATAAGATATAAGTATCTTGAATCAGAAAATATATGATAGCAGTAAATCGGTGGTAGCTTTTTGTATTTTTTTCACCAATTTTAACCCTATGGTAAAAATAGTGTTTTCTAAATCTAGCATTAAAGAAAAGACATCATTAAATTTCAAACTGATGTCTCTCTCTTGTTACATTCTGTATCTACTTGAAAAATGAAAGGCTTGTAGCTGTAGTTACACACGTTTCATTAATGTTGTTATTTTTTCACAAAAAGTGGTTCATATAATGTAAATTTTTTCTCATACGTACACGGAATTATGTTTACATTCATATGTATTTTGCAGAAGTAAAATTTCTCCGGAGTTTTGCATACCTTCATCATCTTTATAACTAGGCTCATAAAACTTCATATGTATATTCACAGTAATGAGGGCAATGAATTGACTTCAGACTAGAACCCTTACATATAGCATCTCTTAATGCAAATTGTCAGAGTTATGTCCCTTTTAAATCTTCCATACACTCAAATTGTGCCAAAACTGAAATATCTTATGAGTTGGCCCCATGAAAGTTCACCTGCATTTCACTATCATTATATCAACGACCAAATTAACGATGAGAACCCTTTAAGCCAGAACCCAGTCATTGTTTGGACCAAATTATGTCCCTTTATGAAATTTGAGTCTGCAATTTTCTCTTTTGCATTTCTACTTTTGCTTTCGAAGGATCACCCATTTTCAGAATATTTGTATGTAACAGGTAAGCTATAAATATCCGATCAACCACTTCAAAGCTAGCTAATTCATGATATACTTTTATACATGTATATTTATTATTCATCATAAGCATTACAACTTGAACTACAGGAAATGGATCCCCTCCCCTCCTTCCTTATGATGATATTGTCTTTAGTCAAGTATGCATTTTAGTGAGAAAAAAACAAAAACAAAGTCCCGTAATTTTGCTTACTACACAATTCCCCATCTTCACATCAAGTTGTTTATCTGTGAAAGTTTTATGCATATACAATGTATATGCTTTATGGTAAAGAAATTTGCCAAGACCTGTAACTCTGGACAAAATGGTCAGAACAAACATTTCCTTCTTAACGGTCATTTTCACATCAAGGTTGCCAATTTGCGAAAGTTTGAAGCAAAGCCCCCATTGGTGTATGAGGAGTTGGAAACATAAACGTTGCGAGATATATATAGGAGCATAATATGGTGATTACCATATCTATCATGCTTATATGTAGACATTCTGTGTGTTCACTTCAAGGTAATTTGAAGTAAAACGTATTTTGTCTGACCATCCGTTAGTTTGTCCATTGGTACATGTTAAGGTCAGCATTTCAGTTAGCTCAGGTGGTACAGCGTTCGCTTTCGGGCAGGACGTCGTGAGTATGATCGCTGGTCGGGTCATACCAAAGACTTTCAAAATGGTACTAAGGTGGGTTGGTTGGCCCGATGTCAGGTTAATGTTACTAGGTATGGGTTGCAGTTTTCAATTCTATACACTAAACACGTTAAAGAATCAATGAAATCAGAGTTGCTGTATCCAATTCTGTCTCTAATGCATCTATTAGCACAAGATGGCAAAGGTCAAGGACTTAATAATCATCGGGTACTGGTGATACATTTGGACAGTAAAGACAGAGAAGTGAAAATATATTAAAACATTGAGTTATCAGTAAGTAATGCAGATTTTAGTCCGTTGTGTTCTGGTTAAAATAATTGCACAACATTCATTTGGATTCATAGAATGTGATATTTAGGATTTTTCAAAAGCAACAAGCAATGACAAAACATGAGAGGGAACCTCCAAACAATTTTAACAAGTTAAACAATTTGTTATCCATTTGAAACATAATGGCTAAAGGAATTCATGATATGCTAGACATAAGCAACAATAACACATTAGTAAGATAGATTTGCAGAAGAAATAGACTAGTGTAAACAATGTCCAAGTACATGTTATTGTGCTGCAATAGTAGATAGGATAGAGTTTGCTCAAACAGAAATTAATTATCAATGTGGTATAAAATCTTTGGCCGTGATAGAATATACATTATGTTTGAATTATGAAGGGAAAAATTAATCAAGAACTGTGGTGATGACTAGAAGTAGAGAGTCTGGTCATTAGATGCTAAGCATAACAATTAAACAGATTAGGAAGCATTTGGGGAGGTTTCTAAATAAATAGAGTCAACCATTGCATTGGCAATAGAAAGATACAGCAAACACATTTAATGACAGTGAGAAGGTCCCGGCACTTCAGTACTAACTGGATGAAGTAGATGAGAATCTGACCATGCAACTGAAGTAGTAAATCAAGTTTTTATAACCTGGTCAGAGAACACAGAATACTTTGTAATGTATTTGGCTTTTCATGCTGATACATACACCATAGTCCCATTATATTAGAAATGCGGGACTGGAGCAATGACTCCATGATATCAGGAAGATTACCATCACTATTAAGATATAAGTTTGTGTGTAACTTTGCATTGGCACGCCTTAATTATAATAGTAAGGCAAGCACAGTGGGAATCCCGACCAGGAAAGAAAATCCCTAAGCAAAGTCCTTAAATTGGTTAGAAATAGGAGATCTGCTTCAAATTGTTACATGAAGTGCAGCCATTTGTCTGTCTCCTACATTCACCATAATGTGCAGGTCATGCCAGACGCAACCTTTGCTGTGCGATGATGGAGGGCAATCTTCAACAACTATGCAGCGAAAACTTTGCATAGCGCTCGTAAAAATACAAACGACCAGGCTGTAATTCAGAATCCAAATTTTCAAAATTATTATAGCTTAGGCAATGTTATTTGTGCATTGAATGGGTGGCCAGGCAACCAACTTTCGAACAGTATTAAATTATTGGGATGTCTGTTTTTTAAACTTGTGAATGCCTATAGTGACATTCTACACTTATGTCAGTATCCGGTGAGAATACATGTATTTGTAAGTAGGGCGATTGTTTGTTATGTATATTTGCTTTACGTTAGTTTTATCATTCATTTGCCACATAGGACTATCAATGATCCAACAGGAGAGATTGGAGGAGAGCAGAAGAACGCTCTTGTTCTCTGGTTCTTCAACATTCCCTGTCAAAATTACTATTAGCAGATCGATACATTATCCTATCACCAGGTTAACATATCTTAGAGCTACCTTCATATGATATGCCAAGTGCAAAGCAAATGTGAAACTTTAGCTGTTTTTGGCTACTGACCGTTCCAAGGCGGTACTCCTGCTTTCAGCCTATGGTCAACTTTGTTGTTTAATATGCTTAATATTTAATGTTTTTGTCTTGATATGCGTCCTGTTATGTTTTGTCTTGTGGCTATACCGTTTCTTGTTTGATGGTGTTTGGTGCGGTGCCATTTCGTATGTGGCCCTCCCTGTTCATATTGAATCATATTAAAACCTTTGTAATAACCTTTAGAGCAATCCCTTCAACCTCAGTCTGATGGGAATCATCTTGAAGAAAATCTGGCAGAACAATGATATGATAATATTTTTTCTGTAATTTATGTGTCAGTGACAATGCACGGTCAGAGAAAAAAAAACGTTTTCAGAGAAAGGACACTGGGGGGGTTTAGGCACTTTTTAACTCAACTGCCCCTTGTTCTAATTTTAAACATGTCATTCAGATGTGCCATTCTCCATCCTACATATTAAACTCCTGATCATAAATGCAAAAATGTAATTGATCTGTATTGTGTTTTGTATTGGATACCGTGCGACAATGAAATCACTGAAAGCATGTATGTTAGATTGACACAGATGTCCATCAAGAATGACCCATGGTTCATCTAGGAATATGTAATTGTGTACGAACCAATACGGGTGATTTCTTTGAATGTGGCAGATTCAAAATGAAAGACAATATCCATATTCTTCAATAACATACTACTGAGTATTTTGTTTGACACTACATGTACATTCAGTCACAAGAAAAATATGAACACAACGAAAGCCCATACCCACATATCTTCATCAGACAGAAAGTTTGAGGATATTTTAATCTCTTTTAAATCAAAAGATAATGACAATAAAACAATTTAGAGCTAGATACGGTCTAACTAAAATGGTAAGCAACGAATGAAAATGATAATAAATATTCTCACCCCGCCACACCCCATCTTACAGGCTACTAATTTATTTCGGGATAAAATGGAAACTGGACCAATAAATAAATAATGATCAGGTCCAAATGAAACTAGAATTTTTTTTTATAAAAAAATTGATGTCCCCCACCCCCGCGAGGACAAAGTTTTCCATATACAATTTTCAGTCCTATAACTCTGTAGAAAATCGTCGAACCTGAACAGGAATAATATGTATGCATAACTAGGCGTAGTGCAGTTCAATCTTATTAAGTTTAATGAAAATCCGACAACATGTCTTGGAGAAACCGCGAGGACAAAATTTCAATGTAAAACAAGATGTGTTTGTGAAACACTATGCCCCGACTTTTGACCCTGAAGGATGACCTTGACCTTTGACCCACGGACCAGGGAGTTAAACGCGATACATCACACTTGTGCCAGGTTATTCTGAAATCAATTCACAGATAAAAAAGTTACAGAAAGGACAAGAAATTTGGGAAGGACGGATGGAAGGACGGACGGACGGACGGACGGAATGACGGACAATGCGATTACTATATGCCCGCCGTTGGGGTTCATAAAAATCAAAGTCCCACAACTCTGCAGAAAATCATTGAACTGGAACATAAATAAGATAAACAAAACAAGGCATAGTGCTGATCAATCCTATGAAATTTCATGAAAATCCGATCAAAGGTTTTGGAGAAACCGCACGGATAAACTAAAATCGGACAGAAGAACGGACAGACGGAAGTGTGTGTGGGGGTGGGGGCTGCAGACATACGGATGGACAGACGGACGCCACACACAAAAACAATATGTCCCCCCCCAGTATACTTGGGGAGGGGGGCATAACTAGCAAGTGCATTGGTTACTAAAATAATAAGAATATCAAGTGTTAAGTAAACTTGTACATTGGGACACTTGCGTCTATAAATGGACAGATAGGCAGACGGATGAATGGACGGACAGATAGAGGAACATACATATGGGGTGGACAGATGGAAGGACAGTTAGACTGACAACCTGATTCAGGTATGCCATCATAATTTCGTTGTTGGGGTATGATACCAAATGTTGTAAATCTGAAATCGTTAGCTTTACTTTTCATTGATAATTTTGTCTCGAAATGCGGATATTGTATAGCATAATATAAACGCATTAACACATAGAAAGCTACCATCGATGCAATGCTATCACATATTTTCTACCTCTATAGATGTATATGATGTAAAAAATCACAATGGGAATTATTCCCCTGAGATGGTACCGACCAACCCTACTGGCTCATGGACTAAAATTATATGTATGCATTTTTAAAACTGTAGTGGATAAACATAAAATATTATTATAATTAACAGAAAAGCATATGGCTGTCAAATAAGGGAAGTAACTCTTGTAAAGCCATGATAAGGATTTTAGTACCCTCATAAGGAATCTATAGGGGTTTCTCGTGACCTTTATTGACCAATGGAATGACAAGAATTTTGTAGGAGGTAAGATGAACGCAATTATGACGTCATAAGTTCATCCCTTGTCTATGCCATGTTCTCATAGGCCTCAAATACTTGCGAAAACTGTTGACTCTGATGGAGGGTTCTGATTGGCTTATTAAGTCGTGCGCACGACTTAAAAAATTATCTCAGGAAAACGAACTTTGTTTCGTTTTCTCGAGATAATAATTTTTTTTATCTCGTTAAAACGAACTATTTCGTTTTCTCGAGATAATAATTTTTTTATCTCGTTAAAACGAACTACTTCGTTTTCTTGAGATAATAAAAAAAATTATCTCATGAAAACGAACTTTTTTCGTTTTCTCGAGATAATAAATTTATTTATCTCGTCAAAACGAACTACTTCGTTTTCTTGAGATAATAAAAAATATTATCTCAGGAAAACGAACTTTGTTTCGTTTTCTCGAGATAATAAATTTATTTATCTCGTCAAAACGAACTACTTCGTTTTCTTGAGATAATAAAAAATATTATCTCAGGAAAACGAACTTTGTTTCGTTTTCTCGAGATAATAAAACAAAATATCTCGGGAAAACAAACATGAATTTTTTTTTCTTGCATATGTCACCTCAGTGCCACCGTACAAAACGCTGTGGGTATAACCACATCACAACATGGTTTGTTCTTTCCCGCGAGTAGACACGTAAATTTATATCATTCGGAACATTATTGGAATAGAAAACTCCGAATGTCCTTAGAATGACCTTTGAAAGTAACAGAACTATTATCGAAATGTCAACGTAGAATAATAAAGCTATCAGAAGCAGAACTAAACTTGTCGACCATCAGTGCACAATGCTAATTGTATTGCACGGGGTGTGTTTGTCGTACTCAGTACACTCTAGCGACAATGTTGATAAACTACACAAACTGTTTGCATTAGGGTCATATGCTGAGTCACTTGACGTCTCATCAAGGATTCAAGCCTTTGGACAAGCTGGTTGAATTACTGAGAACTAGGGGCGGGGGCGATTAGGTTACAATTTTGTTGCAGAAGACAGTAACGCGTGAAGAGTTCAAGGAAACTTAATACCGGCTAATTATGACTGTATTGGTTTGTGTTGAATTTAGTGTCATTAACACCCATGCAATATACACAGAGTACACTGTAAACATAATACATGAATAAAGTATTTCACTAACCCATGACTTCAAAACACCTATTGCAAAAACGTAGACGAAGAAAATAAGTTGTTGTTATATCTACCACTTTACGACACGAGATCAGAGATCTAGACATTCTTTGATTTTGCTGATTTCACATTGTATTGCATGAAACAATAACAGAAGAAGAATATAATTTTTGGCATATTCTCTCTCTCTCTCTCTCTCTCTCTCTCTCTCTCTCTCTCTCTCTCTCTCTCTCTCTCTCTCTCTCACTCACTCACTCTCTCAGAGAGAGTAAATACAGTAAAACCTCTCTATAACGGCCACTAAATTACATAAAGCATATTGTGTTGAAGGCATGTGGCTGCTTAAAGCAAGGTTAAACATTGCTTTAAGCAGTCAGCTGTCATGATGTGGATACACAGCAAACACAACATTTTCTGGTATAAGTCATTCACATCGATTCATTCAGCAAACAGTGTAGATCCTAATCAGACGACCCCTTTACCTCTGTTTATGTCCTTGTAATTAGGCATTGGGCACTTAAACAGGACTCGTGGAATACATAAAGTAAATGCATGGCCAGTAGTGTTTAACGATGTTACATCACATTGGAAGGATGGGATAACTGAATTTAACTAATTTTTAAATGAAATCCACAATTCATAGCAAAGCAAAAATAAATAAAAAAGCTTTAAGTTATTGAAATTAAGAAATGGTCTACTTGAAAACGTAATTAATTCTGCGTTCTGAATTAAGTCTTCAATGCGCCATAAGTGAAACCGGTACTGGAGCGAAAGCAATTATTTGATATAATTCCCGCTTGATAGACTTGTCAAAAGTACATTTTGGGTATAGACATATAAAAATGGAGGTATTGTACGTATTATACTCGAGCTAAAATGCACACAAATGTCTTCGTTATTCGTGGAGGACCATTATACTTTTGCATTTGTAGATATTGGCCGCATTATGTTAACATGTTGCAGTTGATCTCCTTGGCTTCGTTCGACAGGACCAATCCTAGATTCACGATATTCATTCCCTCATATTGACGCCTTTGATGCCTCTGCAAAAGTCACTTTCTGAAACCATTGCGATAAATAGAGCATAGGAGCAAATGCTCTATTTATCAAAATGGTTTCAACACTACACACATTCTAAAAAGTGTATTTCTTCTAGCAATTACTCCTTTTCGGTAGATTGATTCAAAGAGGTATGTTCTAAAAAGGGAATGGGTTAATCAGAGCCCAGCTCCGTGGTCAGTGAACAGTAACCGTTACAGTGTTATGCAGATGTTCGCAAAAGTTTAGACCGAAATGTTGCGATTCTCAGCAGGTCCCGAGATTGTACATTGTAACAGTATTTTCCTGAATCTGAGATCATTCCCTGGCGTCTGATTGATGAGATAATTCACTTACAGGCTTAAACCATGTGCATAAAAGGAGCTACGTCGAGAAGAAATCATCTGCATCATTTAATCCCTGAAATGCTGAAAAGCAGGGGCATTACAATTGCAAACAGTGTAGACCCAGATCAGACGGCTCCTTGAGGCGTTAGCATTTTTTGTCGTTCAGATTCATCTAAAGATTCATACCAGTTCATACAAATATCGTTAACCATCTCCCTGTCCAATATTCACGTAAAACATTATGACATCATGCATATTTATTAGCTAAATTTATTTTTGCTTTGACATATATTTTAAAATCAGATCTATATAAATGTAAAAAAGCAAACAGAGCAGACCCTGATCAGACTGCTCCTATAGGTGCAGTCTGATCTGTGTTCTGTGTTTGCAAATTTGTGTGATGGAAAACGTTAAACAAGGGCGAATCAATCAACTTTAAAAAATCAGCATTCAAAAGGTTATCGTTTGGTTCTATGCTGTGTATTTATGATTAACTGTTTTGGCAAGCGACTGTTCCTTTGGCACAGGCGCAATATTCATCGTATTCTCTTTTTCTACTAAAATAGAATGAACGATTAATAGAAATATCAATATTAAGTGTTGTTCTGTTTGAGATTAGGAATGGGTTTTTTTGGTGATTGGTTTCATTGCCGAATTTTCGCCCATGAAAAACTTGTACAAACGGAAGGTTTGGGTGTGAGCCTTTTTGTTTTGAATGTCTCTGATTTAACTTTTTTCGCTGTCAATGTCCTATCTGTGATTACATATGCAAACAGTTTGGATCCAAGTATATCGGCGTCATATATGGGTCCAATGTTATAAAACTCCTGAGTCTGAGTCTGAGATCATTCTCAAGTATCTGATTGGTCAGATTCTGAGCAAGCTAAGAATCTGAACCAATCAGATGTTTGAGAATGACCTCAGACTCAAGCAAAAAGTTTTATATCTCGGGGTCAGGATTCAAATTGCTTTTTACTGAGAAAAATAATTTAGAAAAAAAGAAAAATGTAGCAGACGACAAAGTTTGACAGTAAACGAGGTCCCTTCATTTCCATTTTCCTGATTATATTCCTGTATTTTTTATAATGATTCAACTATTATATTAACAGGCAATCATTCGCTCAAACTAATCTTGAAAATAAAGCTAATAAAAACAATAACGTTAAAAATATATAATTACATGTATCATGTTCTAATCAACAGTGAATAGAAAGCTGCGGTGTCTACATAACGATGGTTAGGTCAGAAACAAACAGAGTCTAGACTTACATAACCAATTCAGAACCACCAAAGTCGCCAGAAGCCGTTTCATAGTGCTAGCTACAATAGGCGAGTACGTGATTACCGATGCAAGCAGTTTGTTTAGATCCAGATGAGACACCGAGTAACTCTGATTCTCATCAGGATCTAAACTGTTTGACATACCACTTGCGTCTTAGAGAAGAACTTGAATGAAATCTACTCTGAAACTAAAGCAGAAGACATTGTTTGCGGACGTAACACATGTGATGCCTTAAGCTAATATTGCAATTGTCATGTACACGTACTAGGCTTTTGGTGTCGACATTGATGACAAGCAAAAGTAACCTGCTTGATGTGAAAAATATTGAAAGTGCAGATACCGTGTTTGTATGATTCATTTGTGTATAACCAATTTCAAATTCAATACTGTTCTTTTTTAAGATTTCACTAACAAGTTCGTATAACAAAGTTGTTTTCCATAGTCCGCATTTTGCCAGGGAGAATATTTGTATACTGTAGAAACATCTTTGTGTAAAGTATCAAGTGTATTTCAGTGATATGTAGTAGGAATATAATACATGCCCGGTCATATTAACCTGGCATTGGGGTATTATGAGTACTAAATGTATGCTTATACCTTGATATTCAACGATTTATCAAACCAGTTTTAATTTTCAGCTGTGTCAATATCACGGTTTTATTATTGACTCTAATTAGTGTTTATATACATATTTGCACAGGGGTGGATTTCACTAGTAGTGTCATATCCGCGAAACAATTAGTGCGCTTAGATATCGGTGACGGGCAATTCTTTAGGACTACGTTTGAAATTACGGGTAAACCTCGATTATTAGAAATTTTAGTATAAAATAATTTAGACCGTTTTATGACAGGTGGCTGCTTAATACAGGGTGAACGTCATGCAGAAAGTTCCTAGAGGAGCATTCTGCATGACTTTCACCCTGCATTAAGCCGCCACCTGTCTTAAAGGTTGATAATGATGGCTATTTTAGTGTTTGAATAATTGAGATTTTAAGTAGTTACTCGGAATTTCACTTGCCTATCAGAATGTGGATAAATAATTAATGTGCTAAATAATTAAAACTGGCCCATATTTTTCTTAATTACTTAACCCCTTCCTTTATGTAAACGCATTTTCACGCATTTCCAAACAGAGTTGACTACAATGTTCCACCTTCCGTATTTCATTATAACTGTTTTGTCCATGACTACATGTATTCATTAGGTATTGAAATTTTGAATAAACATAGAACAGACATAGAGTTAAACAAAATGTTGTATCAAAACTAGTCACTGGTGAAAATGATTGTGCGTGCTAAGGGACGTGAGTAGTGTTTCACTTTCAATTACTGCTCCTGAAAAGACTCAATAAATGAAAAAGTAGTAAAATCAAACAGGCAAAGCCACATGAAAGACGCAACTACCACCAAAACATCAATAGACAGCATGTCACACGCACGCACGCACGCACGCACGCATGCACGCACACACACACACACACACACACAACCACACATCCAAACACACGTACCAGGGACAAATATACCAAACATGAACAAAAGCACAAGTACAAAAACACAAGACAAACAAAAGTAAGGGTGACAAACAGAGTACCGCCTTGGAACGGTCAGTTGCAAAAATCACCACTGGGGGTTTAAACCGGTTTACGGACGTCCTAACCTCACACTTATCTCAAAGTCACCCTAGCTTGACAAATAGTGTAAAGGTATTCCCGCCGTACTTTCCCACGACATAGAAGACGGTAAACACATGAGAATATGTAAATCATAGCATAACAACTGTGAAAATTCCGTCAAATATGTACTCAATGACTGAAGTCAGAGCAACTGCAGGGAAGCCGAGTCTGCAATTTTCTCTTTTTGCATTGCTACATTTGCTTTCGAAGGATCGCCCACTTTCGGGATATAGTTTCTCACAACAGCAGGTGTTAAGTGCTTGTGTGGTTGCCGCAAAAGTCATCCTGTACTTCATTCTCGGTGTTGTTATATTTTATGGTCCTTCTGGATCATTAGTTTTGATGTTATTAGTTTTGAAAATTGAATATTGCTTAAGCCGGTGCTAGGGGGCGCGAGTAGTGTTGCACTTTTAATTATTATCCATGAACATATTCAATAAAACCGAGTTTGCAATTTTCTCTTTTTGCATTAATTTGCTACTTTGCTTTCGAAGGATTTATATGACAAGAAATACAAACTCTGATCAAAAGGCTCAATTAGGAAAACTTTGATCTGGGACTACACTATTTGCAAATGTCTCGTTAACTCGGTTCTCGTGAATCAACATCCGTGTCTTCCAGTAGGAATTTTCTGCTTAGTTTTTGTTATGCGTTAACCCCCTCCCCCCACCTGCCGCTATGACACAGAACAAGAATTGTGTTTGGTTGTCGCATAAGGAGTTTACTGTATGAATTCTAAACATGGGAGATCCTTCGAAAGCAAAAACAGCAATGCAAGGAGAAAATTGCAGACTCGGTTTTATTGAGTTTATTCATGAGTAGTAATTAAACATGCAGCATTACTCACGACCCCTAGCACCGGCTTAAGTGGTTTTCAATTTTCAAAACAAATAACATCGAAACTAATGATCCTGAAGGACTAGAACATATAACAACAATGAGAATGAATAACCGGGCAGACAAGTCAAATGGTTCCGCATAAGAAAACAATGGGTAATCTGAGAAGTACACAATGTTGGTTGGCATAAATGGCCAAACATTTCTCAATCTTGTAACTCCTTTGATCAAACTGTTTGCAGACAAATTGATTGATCCTTTCACCCAACACTAATAATTAGACTGACCTTTCATCCAACATGAATAAATAATTCCTTACAAGATACCTTGTTTGAAATGTGTGAATGTTTTGCAACATGCTGTCCACCTAGGGGAATTCCTCTATTGTTCTCTAATACAGAATGCTATATATTTGATCTAATTATCACAGTGTATGATGCACGCAGAAAAAAATAAGCAAGCATACAGGAGGCCGATTTCAATTAAGAACATCCTAGATTTCTTATCCCGGTGTTACAAATGTAAAAGTAGTGAAGTCAAGCATGAAAAGCTACACACAAGACGCAACCATTACACACACGCGCACGCTCGCACGCTCGCACACACACACACACACACACACACACACACACACACACACACACACACACACACACACACACACACCTTACATACACACACACATGAAGAACGACAGAAGTACAACGACAGAAAGGAGTAAAACGTCTCGGAATCATAGTCGACGGGAAACTGAAAAAAAAGTTTTTCAGAACTTATCACCTCCCTTCAGAATTTATGTACTTAACAACAGCATGTGTTAAGTGCTTGTGTAGCGGTCGTACAAAGTCGCCGTACTTCAGTTTCAGTGTTGTTATATTTTCTGGTCCTTCGAGATCATTAGTTTCGATTATATTGTTGTTGCCAATTGAATACCGCTCAAGACCCTAATTTGCCAGATCAGACGGCATGGAGTAACGGGTTAAGCATAACTTGACGTCTACTAGGTTCGAATATATTTGACATTAGGTCAGTAGTGTCTCAAAAACTTGAACGGATCAGTAAAGACTGCAATATATCTGGGTTTAAGCAGATTTCATTTTACGACAGGATAAGTGCTTGTTGACTGATTATCAGACAAAAAATAGTCATTAACAAATGGCCAATTTCATTAGACAAAAACAACTTAACGTTTCACGATTATCAGCCTTAATGTTAATCCCGTGGGAGTTATAAATATACTTTATTTCTTGTACCGAAGTGTATGTTCGAATGATATCTTCTAGATTCTAGATTTTATAAGAAAGTGAAAGGTAATCCACTTATTTTATTTAACAAATTGATAAATATTGTGTGTTTATAGATAACTACATGTATACACAATGCAATGGTACTTTGTCTAGATGAATATTTTAGAAAGGCGGGCTCTTGTTTGAGGACGGTATTCTTTAGCTTAAGACTGATAAAAGTGTAGCGTTGTAGATATTGCGACTCCTGGTTACTTCAGCCGTGATACTATCAGTGTATTATTCTGCTCTGTTTCCTTGAGCTTTCTACATGGAAGAGTGGTCCCACATCACACATTCTAATATATTGTTGAGAAAACTTCGCGTCTGCCTGCATTTTCATCTGTCCATTTGAAAATATGCCCACTCATTCCGCATCTCAGGTAGAAAGTAAAGGTCACAATTAAAAGTAAAATATCTAAGCCCTGAATTTCATGTTTACTGTTTTTTCCTCAAGCGGTGCAAAGTGTACGCGTTAAACGAGGGGCAAGTTGGTCAAATGTTCATCTCCACAACCCAATATATGTATCACATGCAACCTAGGCATATTGTAGCCTTAAGTCCCCAAAGGATTTTAGTGATCTCTGGCATACTGCGGATAATATTTATCTTTTGACGATTGTTTTCGAAACTGCTGTTCGTGTTAAGTACGCCCAAACGTATGGTCATAGCTTTGAACACCCGAATTCACACTTGCATCATAGTTCCGTAACACACTTCTGAGTTTTACTGAGCCTGGGGCCAATGTTAACACTACAAGACAATAATATGCAGACACTGGATAGATTCAATGTCATATGTTTGAGACCTAAGTATTTCCGAGTTCTTCATCATGCTTATCCATACTTTTTTTTCTATTCACAGTCGCCTCATATCCTATCTACACCACACGCAAACTATGACTAGGGGGCGAGAGTAGTGTTGCACTTTCAATTACTACTCATGAACAGACTCAATAAAACCGAGTCTGCAATTTTCTCTTTTCGCATTTCTACTTTTGCTTACGAAGGATCGACCATTTTCAGAATATATTGTTACTGCAATACACCCGTTTTGGATGAATTCGTGCTGACCTTTATAATCAAATTTGATCAAGATGAGACGTCTCCCCAGGATCAATACTAGTCGAAGAATAAGATCAGAATACAAACAACTATCAAATTTAGGAAAAGTAAACAAGACATGCATAGTGAATTTAGCCAAAAACTAAACCTTGCTACTATATGTGTAGATATAAGTGATGTAATATCGATTCTGATGTATATAAATAACAGGACCCAGACTATATGAAAGCATCTTGACAACCTGAAATTCTAAATAAAAGGGTGGGCAAATAATAAACTGATATCAAGTCCAAGATCAACAAAGTGTAGTACCATGTAGTGGTACTTACCAAATATTTAAACGGAATAATGCAATTGTTGAAAAAAGTATTTTGAGGGCAATTCATTTTGCAACAGACGAAACAGCGGAAAGAGTAACGTGGATTGGCCTCTTAATGGTCATCTAGTAGATTTTGTGATGTCATTTTGTTCTGTATCCAATAAAAACACTTACATATTTAGTATCCCGATGTATTTACAGTTTCTTCTGTTTTTTTAAATGTCGGTGTAGCAATATTTGGTATACTTTTCCCGTAATTTAAACTATGGCGTCACTTGTTAACTGTTTCAGTTTATTTGAATAGTATTTAATCTTGGCATCGTTACTCATATTGTGGAGTTGTCGGGGGATAATTTACATTTTGACTTGGGCGAAGGTTGGATTAGTGTGAGGTTGGGTACCCACACACCTGGTTTATGCTCACTCCCACCCCCGTCCCAGTAGACTTGTTTTGCTACTGACCGTTTCAAGGCGGTACTCCTACTTTCACCCTATGGTCTACTTTGTTATTTTATATGATTAATGGTTAATGTTTTATGTCTTGATATGCGTTGCGTCACGTTTTGTCTTGTAATTGTGTCTTTTCTTATTTGATGGTGATGGTTGGTGCCGTGCCCTTTCATGTGTGGTTCTCCCTGTTTGGCAGTTTTTCCACTTAGACTTTACTACTTTGTCATTGACTATAAGAATGACAAATCAAATATGCTATGTGCAAAACCAGTTCATGTGGAACAATCTACTACTTTGCAATGCAAAAGAGAATGAGACAGCACAGATAACTTGCACTATTTTCGGGTGGACAAGCTTAAGATGACACATGGCATGGTGGACTAGATAATGTTCGAAATGGGAAGGAGTATGATTGTCAAGATCAATTACTTTAAAGACAAAGTCCTTTTGGACATACTCAAGGACTTGTAGCCGAAACTGCAGTCGTAGACAAGACAGAAAGGTTTTAATAAGCTACGACGTGCTCCATGTAGAGGAGAACCCTGTGACTGGGACAGTGGTTAGGGTATGGGCAGAATGAACGTAGCGTATTTGTATAGAAGTTTCATGGTTTGACCGAACTAATTTAGATTCTAGTGCATTTTGCTCATCATAAGATGTTGTATTTTTCTTAGAATCGTAGACTTGCGGGACGAGTAATATAGACGTTTCTGGGTTTAAAACTTGGATTGTTTATATAACATTTTAGAACAAATGACGGACCAAACGTAAAAGTGTGTTAGATTATTGTTTAAGTGAACGTCACACAGTGTGGCAAAAGTACAAACTTTGATTAAGTTAGAGATTGAACAAGAGTATTTCAGATTGGACGACGGCATAATTATCCCATGTACAATAAGGAAAATTTGTTTCATATGCTCGAAGAAGATAATTTTTTGTATGCATGTGTAATGATACTGGTATAATAAATGTGGTTGGTGACTTTAATCGTAAAATTTATAACAACCCGGGTTTATTGCAAGGGATAAAAATATAATTGGTGCAACTAATAGTTACGAGCATATATTTATAAATTCTGAAGAGAGGTGATCCCCCGAAAGCAAAACTTGCAATACAAAGGGAGAAAATTGCAGACTCGGTTTTATTGAGTCTGTTCATGAGCAGTAATTGAAAGTGCAACACTGCTCATGCCCTCTAGCACCGGCTTAAGCGGTATTCAATTTTCAGAACAAAAAGTACTGAAATTCATGACCTCGAAGGATCAGAAAGTATAACAACACTGAGAATGAAGTACAAGTTCAAGTAAAAGGAACTACGGCTACTCGATATGTGTAAAGCATGCTCAGTTGGCAAAGTCAACTGTCGTCTTGGCTTGGGTCGGATAAAGACAGAGGTGCAATTACATGCAACTGTGTTTTTTTCACATTTGGGAGTTCAGGTATTGATTACATGTAAGAGGATTTATGTCTTACTATTACTATTAACAATCTTCCAACAGACGCATTAATCACCTATCGGGTCGTCTTCTTTGTAATTATTTTTGAATTGTGAAATGTTATAACAAAGTAGAGAACGAACGCATTGCATTCAAATGGGAGCCAAATTTACGGGAATAGTTCGTGCTAAATTGATAGGTAACGAGAGATGACATAAATCACATAGAACTGTCAGCATTTAAATATGTGTACGGTCTGGAGATAGTTCCAGTTCGTTCTAGCGTAAAAGTACGTGGTAGAGTCATGCAGTCACCACAATACAAAACATACAAAAATAGAGGGAAGAAGGACGTACCGCCTTGGAACGGTCAACCAACCTCACACGTTTTCCATCCCCACCCTAAAAGTCTTAAGTTAAGCAGAGTGGTTCGATAACTAATACCTTTTCGCAAAACGACAGTACCTAAATGCACTCATGTAGTTTAATTATGATAAATACATATAGTATGGTTATTTATGAAAATAAAACATTTGATTAAACACCTGCTGAAAAAACAATATCATTTCAAATAAGATAGAATTAAAGAAACGTGAAATTTAAAACATAAAACAACGCGGGTAAATTTTGGTCCATGTTTAGAAAAAGTTCATATTCAGACAGTAATATAGCTATAAATGCATTTCTCATTTATCTTAGTGGTTATCTCAACAAGAAAATCATAGTTACGGTGAAGAAGCAGAACACTAATGTGACGCTAACACCATTCTTTAGAATTAACATATCAACAGTCGAAGCTATCTTGTTAAAGCGGAGTGATGTTCAAAAATAAGTGTATGTATTGCGCGTTTGTGTATTTAATTTTCGGTGCGGTTTTGATAGTATGAATAGTAAGAACGCGATGTTAAAGCTTTATAAATTATGATCAAATGGTGGTTAGAATAATAAAATACAGTGTATATGTATAGAAAAGTGATATCATGTGTGCAAAGGTTTAATAGGTGTTCTTATGCGTTCCAACATATTTTGAAGTTTACTTTATAGAAGACTTTGCATTGTAGTTATTAGATCCTATAGACAATTGGTCAGAAATTCGCGACCTTTCCTTTTTATGACAACATAATATATTTTAACAAACCTGCTGAACTTCAATATAATGTAAATAAGCTGTGTCAGTTCTGCTTTCCTTGGAATCTTGAGGTACATTCTGACAAAACTAACGATCAGAGGAATATTAGTACTGTGGTAATACAGATACACGAATAAATACCATGATATACTGGCAGTTATGTAGCATGAAATACCTTGGTAACGAATGCGCAATAATTGAAGTTGTAGACAAGTATAATTTTACAACTGTTCGATTCCTCAATACGGCCAATACTTAATTCTCACTTAATATCCATTTGAAGTTTGGGGGGGATTTCGAAATCTAAATCTTAAGAACAGGTTCTTTAACAGTTTTGTTACACGTTGCTCCATGTAAAATGATCAGACCCCGAGTTTACTTGAGTCTCAGATCAGATTTTTAGCTTGCTATAAAATAACAATACGAATTGTAGTATTGACGATTATTTATAAATACGCTGGGAAAATAAAGGATAGTGTCTGTTCTGTTTTGTTTAACAAAACGAAGGCTTAGAACAAACCTGCTGCGGCCGCATTCTGGAACATTTATAAGCAAAGTAATATATTTCAAACTTCACAAGCAGATTGCCAAACAGTTTGAATTCTGATGAAAGTCTGAGTTACTTTGTGACAAACATTGCGTATATATGTACTTTAATTACAACAGTTTGGCCCCCGGAAGGAGATATTCAAATCACACCATAATTAGTTCATGCTTATGCCATTTCATAAGCGGTATTTGTGCGAACAAATGATGAAGCAGACGCCAATTAGATTATATGGGTTATTCAGAATAATTATGGTAATGGAATTTTAAATGACTGTTCTGACCTGAAACAGACATAAAATCATGTATAGTTTCATCAGTATGTTAGCAATTCTAGTAATAGCATTCCCTGTTTATTGAAACACAATATGATAATGAAAATATTTAAAACAGTGATATTTCACTGGCATTGTTTTCTCTAAGGAATTGCAGTAAAACCTCTCTATAACGACCACTAAATTGTGTTAATTAGTTGGTATTTAGAACAGGTGGCTGCTTAAAGCAAGGTGAAAGTTAAACAGAACGCTCCTATAGGAGCGTTCTGTTTTACTTTCACCTTGCTTCAAGCAGCCACCTGCCTTTAACACAAAATACTTGATGTAAGTTAGTTGTCGTTATAGAGAGGTTCTACTGTAGTTAAAAAGGATGGCATCTACTTTCGACGCGTAGTTATCGACGAAAATGGTTTATCACATGGACATTTGTCAATATAAGGTGAAATTTATATTCCTCATAAGATTAACATTATTCATAGGAATTATGTTATGCTTTTATTGCAAATGAGTGATTGTTGAAGATAAGAGACTATCTCTGTGATAGTCTGTTTATCCATCTGTGTTATTTATAGCATCATTAAGAAGTAATAAAATAAAATTAGCCCGTTAACAAATACTTGTCTGCTCAATTTTGACTGCTTCTAATGTAACCCATTCCTTCATATAAACGCCTTTTCACACATTCGCAAACAGAGAAGACACGAATCAGACGACGTGTAGGAACCGGCTGATCAGGATCTTCTCTGTTTCATTATGGATTTATAGTTTGCACCAACACTTAAAGGACCTACCAACACCAACTGTACACATGGCTATAAAATAACTATTCATGTCGTTATTGATTAAATGAATAGTCAACAGGGACAGTATTAAACAAGTTTTTGCGAGACTATTAACCCTTTCCTTCATACAAACGTGTTTTCACGCAATTGCAAACAGAGTAGACCCAGATCAGACGGCTCCTAGAGGAGCCGTCTGATCAGGGTCTGCACTATTTGCTAATAGAATTTGATAGAACTGTTTCTTTGCTTTCTAAAATGTCTACAATGTTCCACCTTCCATATTTCTTTATAACTATTTTGTTAATGAATATTCAGTAGGTAATTAAATTTGGCCTAAATACAGAACAGGGAAAGGGTTAAGCGAGTGGTCGTCATCATCCAAGCTGTTTGCAAATGCATATCATGTCGCTGTTAATTGTAAATTACCCCTATGTAAAGTGTAAATTATATTTGAACATCGATATCTCGAACTCGGATAACTTGAACTTTCGAAGTAGACGTGCAGTCCTTCCAATATAGAATTGTCCTTAAGTGTGTCACTACATATATCTAGAAACACGTGTGACAGATTAATGCAGGTCAAAAGTAATGCTACAGGAGCTTTCAACATTACTTTAGACCTACATTAAGCTGCAAACTTGAGATATTCTCCAGATTAGAAATCGGATGACTTGAACTTCCGTAAGTTGTATGGCCCTTTGAAGTCCGAGATGTTGACGTTCAACTGTAATATAAAGTTATCAAGCACAATGTTAACACTTTGCATACTATCGGCGAATTTGAGATCCATTTTATACTCCGAGTAAGTTTATCAAAGAAGAAATTGGACCAACAATCCGGTAAGATGATAGATAGTCAATCTGGGCAAATCATTGTGAGCTTTTCCTACAGCTTTTCGTTAACATTTAGATGGTTAGTATAAAACTGAATGGTTACCAACGAGTAATACTCATATTAGAATTTTGTGGAAGTATTGTACTGAGTATGTAATATATATCTGCCTAGTATTTAGCTTTTGCATATACGGTAAAACACCTCTAAAACTGAATTTTAATTACATCCACCATGCATTAAGCTGTCATCTGTTATAAAACTCACACTCATACTTATTTAAAGGTCTGGTGTTTAGGGGTTGTGTTACTTCATGTATATGTGCAGTATCTATGTAATCATAATAACTACGATGCTCCAGAACGACAGAAGTATTTGGACTGTCGTGAAGCATTAAGACTATAATTATAAATTGAAATGGCGATTTTAGGATTTGGGTACGCACCTTTATCTGTAGCTCTGGGTGAGTCGAATAATTTATATACTATGGCCACTGAATGTAACTAGTCCTATTATCGTCATATCCAAAATTCGGGTCACTCCATTTCAGACAGGTTATTCGTTCTATACAGTCAGTAAAACCCCGGTAAACCGGACATTAATTTTAGTATAAATATCGACCTTTGAGACAGGTGGCAGCTTAAGGCAGGGTGAAAGTCACGCAGAAAGCTCCTATAGGATCTTTCTGCATAACTTTCATCCTGCATTAAGCAGCCACCTGCCAGGAAATATCTAAATTCTTCTCTACTAAATTTCCGGTGTAGAGGGTTTTTGCTGTATATGTTTCATTTGCTGATATGTAATTTGTGTTGGGTTGTTTGTTGTCGAATCTACTACAATTCCCTCATTCTTTACATTTTTGCTAATATATTTCCGCCAGTACCTCGCGGCCCAGTCTCAAACATCAACGTTATCATCCGCCAAAAACCGTCGAGTTAGTGCAGCCGTATGGGGGATATCTTTATCGTGCATGAGGGTGACGTTCGGTACATAACGCTTAAAAAAGGGCAAAGGGGCAACTTCAGCTGCAAGAAAGTCACTGACGTAAGTCTAAGCATTGGTGTCCCAGTCAATTTCGATTAAGCGAATCTTGTAACGATTCATAAGCCCGCCCAAGGCTAAAACTGAACCTCCCCAAAACGACATCTCTCAAAGACGCGCGCATCAGCGTAACGCTCTCATGCTGGTCAGTATTGCTTATTAAATCGAGATTCGTCGAAAAAAATACTGATCTCCAATCAACACGTCGGACATGCCGGTGACCAGTAGATTCTCACAGCCCAATGACGTATGGTTAAATTTTGCCCAAAAATAGGTCTGTATGGACGAACCGTGTCAATAACTTTTGCGTAACCGATTCTACACTGTTTGTGCAATAATTCCGTGATGGCTACCTGTTGCTAAGTCTGACAAGCGTATAAGTGTTACACGGTGATGTACCGATCATAGGCCAGAGTCGTCACACGTGGGTCGCCGCTTCGGGGCTGTCGCGAACGATTACCCAAGTCTGGAACCAAACAACCGGAAAACATTGGTTACTGTGGAGCCTGAATTCAACATCCGGTCGCCTGATTTCTGTGTTCGTTATTTAGTCTTGGCGTTGCAGTTTTACTAGACTTTGTGTGATGTGTTTGTATTGTGAGATATTTCTAGCCAATATGTACAGCTACTACCACCGGATTTCGACCATCGGTGCGCGGAGCGTACCTGCAAAACAATTTAGTCGGTTCATTAGCCTAAGCGCATGGCTGATTATTGACAGTACATGGCTGCACTGCAGTCAATGTGAAATTACGTTAGTAGTGTCTCAATTAGACGCGGATTTCCGATTCACTGGACTAATCGGTCTGGGCGTTATATTCACTTGAAACATAAGTGTAATGTGATCTTACAACAATCAGTTGCGTCAACAGCTGAATATACATTTTGACAAGGCATTGTGTTTGAAACAATATCTGATCGATTTAATATACCGGATCTAGTGTCCACTGATTGATTTATATTGTTCTGTGATATCAAGTTAAACATACTTCTGATAGAAAACGCAGATAAAATCACATCCTTGAGGATAGTGCACTTTTGTGTTTACATTGAGGATAGTGTGCATTTCAGTTGGCATTCCCTATAAATGCAATAATATGTGCATTTTAATGGTCTATATGAGATTAAACATTTTCAAGAATATCTCCCTTATTTCCCCTCCAAACTCTTACTCTGTTGCCACTCTTTAGAATCGTTTCTTCGAAACGATTCTAAAGTGTGGTCACAGTACAGGGTTTAGTGGAGAAATGACGATTTTAGACTTTGGGTACGCACTTTTATCTGTACCTCTGCATTTGCTTCTTCATGAAAAGTGTACAGTAACATATATCATAACACACATCAAAACCCATCATGGCTTGAATATACATGTGTGTCTATAAAACAGATTGTGTTCTGAATGCAAGATGAACGTTATTCAGACATATCCTGCAGAAACTGTCTCATAAAGTTTGTCCTGCATAATATTACCATCTGCCTATAAGACCCAGAATTACACCTCTTATTGATGGTCGCTTAAGCTTGGCTTTGCTGTACTTTATACGCAGGTAGCAAATACGTTTAGCCATTGCAACTATTGTAGGCCAACCTAATCCGCTGCATAGGAGATGCGTCATCTAATCAGCTTGTAGCTGTAGTAAACGAACTAAACGTTGATTGTAATGCGTGTTAGTGTACACCTTTTGTCATTGTATCAGCAGTAGCTGATTGAAGTCAACACAGTGCCCATTGTCCTGTTTCCTTTTAGGCAACCGGCCAGTCTATCATGAATGTTGAGAATCTTTATCCCTTTTTGTGCACTGTATTTTTCTGACTGTCATTTTCAAACAGCCTGGATCCAGATCAGACGCTGTGTGACTCGGATTGTTATCAGGATCCAAACTGTTTGATAAATAGTTTCTTAAAGCGTTAACAAATCGATTGAAAGCAAAGCTAGTGATGGATTAGAACTTTAGACTTTAAAAAGTTATAGCCTACCCATTTGTCGTATAGATCACTGGACACCAAACGTTGTATATACATATATATTTGAATCACAAATATGACCCCGTTTCCTTCTAACGACATTTACAATATGTATTACACCCCTTAACTCATGAATATTTACAAAAAAGTCTAGTCTCATGAATATTAAATAGAATCATGTTCTACATGTTTATTCTGAACATGGAAACGTTTAGCTATGACTGTTGAATCTGTATCATACTACTTCGTAAACAAGCAGAGCAGACTCTGACCAGTCGGCTTCTATAGGAACCGTTTAATCTAGGTCTACTCAGTTTACAAATGCGCGAAAATGCGTTTTTGTCAAGTAAAGGTGAACTGAAAATACATGTAAATGATTAGAGAAGATTCAAGCATTTGTATCTGAGACATGTTTTGTCGAGACAAAATGACAGCGCTAGAGAAAACAGTAGTATAGGGATACATATTCAGAAACTTTAACCCGTCTCTTGCTGAATTTTAAAATGCATTTCTTCTTTTTTACCCATACCCTGTGGTATAATTACATATATCTTCACTGTCTACAAATATGTATCTGTACAATCACTGCTGTGGAATGCACTGGTTGCAAAATCAATTTGTAAATAGTGAAGATCCTGATGAGACAGCTCCTGCAGGAGCTGTCTCATCTGGGTCTTCACTATTTACAGGTAGGTATATTGACGTGAACAACAAGCGAAGGGTTAAACTGTCTCGGTTCTGTAGCTTAAGTGTAGGCGTTTGGTGTAGAAGGTCGTGTGCCTGATCCTTGGGGATCAAGTTAATGATTTCAAAATCGTGATTGTTACTTCCGTCCAACTCATCATATGAGGGTAATGTTTGTGCTGATTGGTCTGAGTAACATAAAGTGTCCGGGTATGGGTTAAAATCTAATAGTTTATTGCTATAGTAACCCTTCGAATGCTTATGGTTAAAAGTGGAATGGTCTGTCGTTATTCAATACTATAGTCCATCCATTCAGAATGAAAGGACATATTATCCGAGAGAGTTGTAAATGAAAAACAGGACAGAGTATGATCAGATTGCTCTTCTAGGAACCTTCTCGTCTAGATCTACACCGTTTGCAGATACCTGTACACGCATTTTCCACTTTCAAATGATTAAATAACCGGAAACATAAAGTGGATCCATCTACATCCGAGTCTCATTATTGTTTGACACTGTAAGAAATGACCACTACAGAAGCTAACCAATTGTATACTGTACAATGATTGAATGCGCTGGACAAATAAGTATGCTTAACTCTTTCATTCCAAGATCCCATAGCCAGGAGGTATGCAAACAGTCCTGATATAGACCAGAGGGCTCCTAGGATAACCCTCTGACCAGGACCAGGACTGTTTGCTGAACCCTTACAGTACAACCTCTCTATAACGGCCATTTAATTGTGTTAATTAGTTGGTATTTAGGGCAGGTGGCTACTTAAAGCAAGGTGAAAGTAAAACGGAACGCTCCTATAGGAGCATTCTTTCCTACTTTCAACTTGCTTTAAGCAGCCACCTGCCTTTAACACAAACTACTTGATGTAATTTAGTGGCCGTCATTATTGTATATGTTTTGTTTTCGATGATCAGTTAATATTACAAATGGACGGTTCCAAAACTCAGATTTGAACAAGTTATCATGTAGGGCATACGGGACTAAAAGGATTCAATATGCAACTGACTCTTTTCGAAGGAAACGAGTGAAAAGAAAATTATCTGAAAAATACCATCACTTAGTTTAAACATATCTTTATTTGCATACTTAGCATGTACAAACAAGTTATTAAAACATTACCATTGGCCCTTTCCCTAGATATATACAAAATAATAGCATAATAAAGGTAGAACATGGAATAGTTATTTTGCTAAAAGAATATTCGGTGGCACAACCGACGTTTAAATAATGCTCGCTTACTTTAATGCATATTGTTCGTTTAAAGATATGAAAAACGGATTAAGCCTGACATATCGATATATTGTTCTAAAGATATTTAACCGAATTTCAAGTACTCCTTGAAGTACAACTATATGCCAAAATATTGGTTATAGGATGTCGCCGGTTAAACTAAAACGAACAACATAACTATATTTACTGAATAGCATAAACTTACTGTTGAGTGTTGGTTGAGAATCTCATGATAAAATGGATGTACTTATGGAATGTCTGATAATTATGCATGTTAATGTCACGAGGTTACAATTCATCTTCTGATAAGAGGAGGTCTAATATAAGGTGACTGTTTGTATATGAGACAGGTTATTCAGCATAATATTTCGTTTTTGTGTATGACATTTAAAGGACACCACTTGGAATTGCATGATCGTAAAATAACAAGCTCAGAAAAGCAATCAGTGTTTCGCGAAGCCGGAATCTGGTAGTCTTATGTCACGGAATGGGAATGGGCCACATTCAAATTATGATGCTCGTTTTGTTTCTACTCAAAATAAATATTTACTTTACATCGATAGTAACTATTTAACTGTTGTTGTTGTTGTTTATAAATCAGATATACACATTCTGGGTCAAACTTGTTCGAGAAGCATTCGAGTTGTCAACTGTCTTTTTGGCATTTAACATTACATGTATCAGTTGCTAATAGCCTTTACGGTTAGCCTACTGTCTGTTGCTACCACATGATTGCTATATAATTCTTGTCAGTTTCAGTCGAATTGTGTGCACATTTTCTAAAACGTTGTATAAATCTGAGTTACGTTTTCAAGATCGGCTTTGTTTACTTTATCAGCTTACCATGAAACTCTAGTGATTAAAATGAGTACTGCTCAGCAATAAACATCGTTTTTTCTATATTGGCAAATGACAATGACATATATCAAGTTCTCTAGGGAATTCCGAATACATTGAAATAGTTATAGAAAGCAAAATAGTCAGGCATCCATTGTTTTTTATTTGTAGACTCACTGTGCAAACTATTCAGTTATTCCTATGGGCTTTTCACTAACGAGCTTTGGTCCGATTCTGTGATGGTGTGTATTTACCATATCTGGTGATTATCAGAAAGCAGACCGTGCGTTCGGTGATGGGTAACGCTCACATACCGTTAACATTCATCAAATAACAGACACAGACAAAATCTGTATTTAAAAGATATCAGTAAACACTTTTTTATATTTCTCCGCCAAACCCTATATTTCTGCTACCTTTTAGTTTTCTAATCGCCTCGAATATTCGCTTCTAACGAGCAGCAGCAAGACCAAGATATTTTAGGGTTTATCAAGCACAATATGCATCTTATTTACAGCTCTTAATAGTCATCCGTTGGCGGTGCTTTCAGGACAAAGTGGCATTGAACGATTCCGTTAGGAGTATCATAATGCAGGATATCAACTCTGGCATACATACAGTAATATACTGTACGTATGCTTATTAACCCTTCTATTGCTGAATTTTAAAATACATTCTCCTTCTTTACCCATGCCCTGTTGTATAATTACATATATCGTCGCTGTATACACGTAATTAGCTGTGCAATCACTGATGTGGAGTGCACTGGTTGCACAATCAACTTGTAAATAGTGCAGACCCTGATGAGACTGCTCCCGCAGGAGCTGTCTCATCTGGGTCTTCACTATTTACAGGTAGGTATATTGACGTGAATAGCAAGCGAAGGGTTAAGGTAAGCCTTAAATTAGATAACAACTGCCCCATAAACACGCTTTTCTACGCATTTGCAGCCAGAGTAGAATCCGTCTGACCAGGGTATAATATGTTTGCTTATGATGTGATATAGACATGATTATACATTTTCTGCTATGGCCAAACCTTCCGGCATTCATGTGAAATCAGATAAACTAATCTAATTAATAGCCATGACGTCTTTATATCTTGCGTGACTATTTGTGGAGTAAAGGACTATCCAGTTTTATTTGTTAAGTAGAAGGAAGCTGTATAAGGAAATGCTGTATTCTAATACAGGGATTGGTTTCGGTTCTATACTACAGCCGTTTAGATCCAATGCTATACGTTTACCACATAATAGATATGTACTCTATACACATACAATTCACAAATATTTGTGATATCATAATATACCTTGCATAATATACATACGAACTGAACAGTAAACAGTACCCGGTTCATTTAGGAGGCGTGTGTACTTTCTTTAGTTGTTTATAGCTTCATGTTTAGAAGATTTTATCTTACATATATTTAGAAATGGTTGGTTTGGTCGTTAACAGTCACCCAAGACATATAAGATACATATCGGAACTATACAATGCTCGTAATATGTCAATGACCATTTGATATCCCCATATGATTGTATGCAACACACCTTACCACGGTGTTATTATATCTGAGGAAAATGAACACGAGAATGTGGTAGGTTTAGATCACTTCGGAAGCTGTTGGCGATTGTCCTGATAACTATATTAAGAGCGGAATTTTGCGACCTCATTCCCAGAAATGATAGTCAAATGATTGGGAACACAGCATATGACTCTACTGGAATACACAACAGCCATGTGATGAATAAAGGACTACGCCAACAACAAACTACACGAGACTCCAGCAACACACTACACGAGACTTCAACAACAAACTACTCGAGACTCCAACAACACACTACACGAGACGCCAACGACACACTAAGCGTGACCCTAACAACATGCTATGAGTGATTCCAACAACACACCACACGTAAATTCGTGTTAATGTTTGCAAACAGTGAGATCCAAATGAGACGCCGAGTTACTCGATGTCTTAAGGAACGAGACTTTGACACATGAATAGTTATGATTATAACCAGAATTGCGCGAAACCACATCTGCAACTGAAGAAGACAATTGCTATAGAAGATTTTTTCCGCGGCATGCTAGAGACTACAAAGCGTGTTACGAGTTGGCCTTTATTGAAAATACATGAACCATTTAGAATGTTAAACAGTTAGGATACTAATGGGATTGTGTCTCAGTGTGGTCAAAACTGTTGACAATGGCTGAAACAGATTGTGTCAAAATGTCATTATAAAAAAATTATTAATATTGATGATGTCATTATTTCTGTAATAAATGTAATGCGATCATTGGTCAAATAGCGTTGATTCCACAGGCACGTAAAGCAGGCCAAAGGCTGTCATTGTGACAAACATATAATATATCGGTGCAGCTCTGATATTTACTAACTTGGTCGGTGAAGAACATCTAGAACACCACTCTGTCTTACAGCTAACACAGACTTCCCTATTGAAAAGTATACCGGCAGTACTAGTTAAATAATTTCCATCCTACGTGCGCTTGTGTACAAATACAGCATGTCTGAATCTTGTTCGGCAGGATAATGGTTGAGACGGGTTAGAGTAACCCACGTAAAAACAAACATCTTAGAGAGGAGCAGATGTTTATAAAAGGTGGATAAACAGTCATAAAGAAAGCGCCACAGACGAAAAGGTACAGTATCAAAAGTTAACACTGAACAACACTATAACAAGACAAAGCGTGACAAAACGCACAAGACAAGTACAAATATAAGTAATACAGGAAACACCACATACATAACAAACAGCCGCCCGAACAGCAACACAGGAAAACACAGCAAATGTTTATAACTACCAAAAACATAAAGAGACATACGATGACAAAACAAACACTAGGGGAAGAGGGAAGTACCGCGTTGGAACGATCAGTGACAACGGTCACTTGGGGGATTTAGGAGCGTCCAATCTCACACCTATTCCGTCCTCCGTAAATAAACGTATCCCCTCTACAACTAATCTACAACAACCAAACAATTAAACATTTACCATATAAGAAATAACAAAGTAGATCATTGAGTGAAAAGTAAAAATGTAAATTAAAATGCCCCCTCCAGACAACTCCACAATATGAGTAACGGTGTCAAGACCGTGTCATCTCTACACCGATACTTATAAATCAGAGAAGGAAATATAAATACAAGGGGGTTCTAAAGATCTAACTGTTTTATTGCAAATAGAACAAACATCACATCGATGACCAGTCAGAGATCAGAGCAATTGTGGAGAAGTCAATCGGGGTACGACAGAAATAGAAAATACAAACATCAAATCTCCTTCCTCCGTAAGTGGGTTTAAGAGAACGCAATCATAGAGTATTAGGTATTTCCCGTCGTTGCACTGCATTATAGAGCGGTTATAACCCTTTTAAACGAATTGTTTAATACGTTTGACAAACAAACGTAACAAAACATGTGTATCCAGTATTTGTTAGGCATCACCGTAAAACTCCGAATGTGAAATACCAAAATTTAAATAACTGCGTAAATTCCAGTTGTATTTGCAGATAAGCGGAACATTGCTATTTTGAAAAGGTCTTTCAAAGTTTGTTATATAATTATGTAGCCCTGTTTTAGCAGTTTTTCAGTGTTAATAAGGTTGCGAATGTTAAAATCATTAACCGAAAAATAAGTCCAAGCAAAAAGTATAAGTTGAGAAATGTAAACCCATCAGATGCAGCACGGGTAACATCCACATCCAATGGGATAATTAACTATGTTAAAATCAAGGTCATTCTTTTTGTCATAAATTCTAGAAGAAATATTTCCACTGTTTATATATAAATATAAATCTGAAATCTTGTTTTATTTAACTTGAGGTCTATTGGTTAGATTGATATTATCATAGAATCAAAGACCGGTTTATCAATATTAAATATGTCGTCTAAATAATCTTATAAACTCATGTCAATAGACTAAATATACTGTATGGGTTGCTGAAGCTAAATTAGTCAAGTTGGCAACCATCTTGATAATTTTAAATCACACAGACATAGTAACATACATTATAGGCCGTGATCAAAATGCCCCTTTAACCCATTTGCTCCCACGATCCCTTATATGGGACGTAGGCAAACAGTGTAGACTCTGATCAGACGCCAGATAATGCGGCCGGCGTCTGATCAGAGTCTACACTGTTTGCTGATAAGAAATTCAATAAAAAAAGAAAATTTAGACCAGACATTCCTTAGATAAAAGATAGACTAATCCAATATATAAGCATGGAAGAATCCACTGGGAGCATATGGGTTAATATATAATCAGTTTGACCTGGAGTTGCACCGTTTGACTTAATGTGTCTGTATGAATACATAGAGTAATTAAGGTTTATATTATTCGCCATTGTTTACCTGTCGCTTAACCATCGGTCGATATCTTCGGTACTGTTCAAATATACCCACCGTGTTCTGAAGTGTTATATCATGTCCTTGAAATATTATATATACCCTCGTGTCATCTCTTTGAAGTGTGTTATATCATGTCTTTAGAGCCATTGGAGCATATGATATAATGTAGTTGAAGTGTGTTATATCATTCCGTTGACGGGTTAAATACAGTGTAATTTGCACTAGTATATATACATGTATATTGCCTTTCAAAAGTCGTTATACAATATCTGTCAAATGTTATATAATGTATATCATTTTGAAGTATTGTATATCTGCGATGTAGCATATAACGGATGTGTATAGACCATACATGAGTATCAAGTAAATATTTGCGGACAATGTGTTTACAAATATAACTATTTCATGTTTGTATTCAGACGGTTTCAGATCATAAAAACAATATAAAAACAGCCTATATCCAATGTTAAATACATGTACAATCACCAAGATATACTGTATCAGTGGACGCCTATCTTCTCGGTTGATATTAGTTTAAATATTGCACATATAATTGGCATGATGTCTAAGCCGGTGTAATGAGGAAAAGTGATCCAAGTAGTAGATAGACCGGGGGTCGATTTACTATATAGTACTATGACTCCCCGGTCATAATACTATAACCGGGGAGTCGTAGTACTATGACCCCGAACATATAAAATTCTGACTCCTCATATAACAAAGGGACCCCCGTAGTAGATCGACCGGGGGTCGATTTACTATGTAGTACTATGACCCCTCCCCCGGTTATAGTACTAAGATCGAGTGAGTCGTAGTACAATGACCACCTTATAAGCGTATAAGAAACTGACCTCACATACGAGATAACAACTTGACCCTTAAAACTGACCTCACATACGAGATAACAACTTGACCCTTAAAAGTGCGCATAAAAGTGAAGTAAATTCCTACTTAGTTATCATTATATATGTCTCCACCAAATCTATATGGGCATATTGTTTTTGCCAGAGTTGTCCTTCCGTCTGCCTGGCTGTCACAGATGTTGCGGCAAGCGTAACTCAAAAACTATTAAGGTTAGAATCTTGAATGTTGCCCAGTATGAGTTATTGTGTACCTCCATTTTTTCAGTTCTCCCCTGGTAGTTTTTGAGTTATTGTCCGTGAATAGTTTGAATATGCGATAATTAATGACACAGTTTACGGCATCCATAACTCAGAAATCGTTTAGGCTAGATTCTTTAAACTTTACAATAATGTTGCCAAGTATGAGTTGCTGTGCACCTCCATATTTTCAATTCCTTCTTTCTATAGTTTTTGGAGTTATTGGCAAGTTGGACTTTGTCACAGTTTATTACAAACGTTGAGCCACATATATTTCCGAATTTAATATGGCCATACTCTAGAAACTTCACAGGAATATTGCATTGCATAAGCTGTTGTGCACTTTTATATTTTCATTTTCTTCTCCGGATTATTTTGGAGTTATTGTCCCTGAATACATTAATGATAAACTTTACAGCACTCATAACTTTGAAACGAATGTGGCTAGAGCCTTGAAATTTCACAGGCAAGTTGTCCAGTGTGAGTTATTTTGCATCTTTATAATGTCTGTTCCCTGTCCCTGGTTTTCATTTTGAGTTGTTGCCCCTGACAAGTTGGAATGTGTTGTAGTTTATAACGAACTTTAAGTCACACATAACTCTAATAGGGCTAGTCTTGAAACTTCACAGAAATTTTGCCCAGCACGAATTGTTGTGAACATTTGTGATGTCACCCCCCCCCCCCTCTCTCTCTCTCTTGTTATTTTGAAGGTATTGTCCTTGATTAGTTAAAATATGCGTTAAAATAGTTAAAATCTGATGATTTGTACCTTGTTCAGTTGTGTCAATTCAATATTTTGTTTGTGTCAGTAGTTACATAAATGAAAACTTCCTTTGAAAATGTCATTGAACATATTTATAGATTGATAGACAATTTATGACATTAAAAAGTATTAGAGTTGCTTACCTTGATTCTCTTAAGACTTAAATCGTAGCAAATATATACCATTATGTATCTACTTCACAGCTCAAGCAGGAGTAATCTATTTTTAAGTGCTTGTTTCACATGATGTCAAGCTAACATATAGCTCATTTGAGTTGTGTGACTTGTGTCCTTTGATTTCCTGAAATGTTATTGCCCCTGATAACTTGATAAGTTATATATATGTTTGTTTAACTGGCTCAAAATGTGCTACATGTATATACCTCAAAGTGAAAATATACCGACTCCCTTGCCAAAATGCATCCACGACGGGGGGTCGATATATTATATAGTACTATGACCCCCTGCCATTTTAATATAAAATATAGTGACTCCCTTGCAAAATTACATCCACTACGAGGTCGATAAATCACATAGTACTATGACCCAAGGCCATTTTATTATAAAATTTAGTGACTCCCTTGCCAAAATACATCCACCAGGGGATCGATATATTATATAGTACTATGACCCCAATGCCATTTTACTATAAAATATAGTGACTCTTGCAAAAATACATCCATTACGGGATCGATATATCACATGGTACTATAGCCCCCATGGTCGTATAATTATAAAATATAGTGACTCCCTTGCCAAAATACATCCATCGTGGGGGGTCGATATATAGTACTATGACACCATGCCATTCTACTTTAAAATATAGTGACTTCCTTGCCAAAATACATCCACCGGAGGTCGATATATTATATAGTACTATGACCCCCATGCCATTTCAATATAAAACAAAGTGACTCCCTTGCCAAAATACATCCACGATGGGGGTCGATATATTATATAGTACTATGACCCCATGCCATTTTACTATAAACTATAGTGACTCCCTTGCCAAAATACCTCCACCAGGAGGGGCGATATATAATATAGTACCATGACCCTCATGTCATTTCATTATAAAATATAGTGACTCCCTTGCAAAACTACATCCACGATGGGAGGTCGATATATTATACAGTTTAATTGCATTAATTCGGATGTCGTTATCTCGTAATGACGGGATAACTCGTAAGTATTGCAAAGTCCCAGTGCACTGCCTATTGTTTTCTATATAAAAATGATGCATTTATAAGGAAATGTAAAACTCGGAAAATTCGAAAAATCGGATGTGTAGACAGGCCCCTACATTCATTAATCCCATTGTTTATGTCGGATTAACATGGATCGGTGAGATTGGCAGCGCTAAAGATTGTCGCACGTCGTATTTTTCACACCTTTATCCTACAGCGTTCCTGCTCTATTGTTAAATTCTCACCTTTATCGGTGGTTACACAAATGTGACACAGATAGTCAGCAATAAGCTGTTCATTTTCAGATTCGAAATTTTGCCGAGAAAACCAGCAAAGTGTGTGCACTGTTCAATTTTAATTCACTCATCCTTACGAGTTTCCCGAATGTGAAACTAGGTGTAAGAAATATTTGACCGATCTGAATTACGACAAAAGTAAGAGGAGACTTTTTTACTAAATAAATAAAGAAAGAAAAAAGAATGAACTGCACCAATATTCTACTGACTTTTTGTGTTGCATATTCCTCAATTCCGTGGACATACGTGAGCGTGCGTGTAATTCACTTCCAGCATCACATACTCAATTATAAACGTGTAGCCTGTCCTATGTTTGATTTTGTTTCATTTGTGTTGTGTTTATTTCACCATGGCAAAATGACACTTTTAACCCTTAATCTGTGGTCCACAAGCGGCATGACATGTATGCAGACATATTAAATCCAGATGAGAGACCGAATAACTCGGTGTCTGATCCAGATCCAAGATATTTGACACTCAGTCAACATTTTTACATCAAATAAAAGTGAATTTGTGAAGTTTTAATAAAGGCATTAGAAGCAGACGGAATTCTTCACATGTGCAAATTTTCATAACAGGCAAAGGGTTTACAGGATGTTACTCGAGGTCAGTGAGGGTGTCAATAACCCTCTGAATTCACTCTTTTTATTTTTACCCTTATCATCCAAGGGCGACTGTTATTCAATGTGCACTTGGTTTTTAACAATCATTCACCAGGGTTGTGGGAAATTTGGACAATATTTCAAAATATATGAGCAGATGATTTTTGTGTATGTCAGCATCGTAAGTGTTAAGAAACTGAAATGAAAAAGGAGTTTAATGTCGTATTTTGTTCCAAGATAAGTGCAGGTAAGGTTTGACTAGTACTACTTCATGCAGTTGTACCCTTAACACTGTACATTGAGTATTTTTTATGATACATCGAAAATTACGACAGACAAGTCATTGAAAATACAATAACTCGGAACATCCGATAATTCGGATATTTTATGTGGTCCGGCAAGCATCCGAGTTATTGCAATTAGACTGTATAGTACTATGACCCCAATGTCATTTTACTATAAAATATAGTGACTCCTTTGCAAGAATCATCCACCACGGGGTCGATTTATCATATAGTACTATGACCCCATGTCATTTTACTATAAAATATACAGAGTCCCTTGCCAAATACATCCATCAGGAAGAGGGGTCGATGTGTAATATAGTACTATGACCCCATGCCATTTTCCTATAAAAAATATATTTTAGAGACTCTCTTGCCAAAATACATCCACCAGGGGGTCGATATATTAAATAGTACTATGACCCCAATGTATATCGAACCCCCTATCGTGTATGTTTTTTGGCAAGGGAGTCGGTATATTTTCTTGTAAAATGGCATGGGGTCATAGTACTATATAATGTATCCAGCCCCCATCGTGGATGTATTTTGTCAAGGGAGTCACTATATTTTATAGTGAAATGAGATGGGGGTCATAGTACTATATAATATATCGACCCCCGGTGGATGTATTTTGGCAAGGGAGTAATTATATTTAATAGTAAAATGGCATGGGGTCATAGTACTATATAATATATCGCCCCCCCCCCCCCCCGCCCGTCATGGATGCATTTTTGCAAGGGAGTCACTATATGTTATAGTGAAATGGCATGGGGTCATATTACTATATAATATATCGACCCCCCTGGTGGATGTATTTTGGCAAGGGAGTCACCATATTTTATAGTAAAATGGCATGGGGGTCATAGTACTATATAATATATCGAACCCCCCTCCCCTCTGGAGGATGTATTTTGGCAAGGGAGTCACCATACCCCAAATGACTTCTCCACAGATGCTCTGACCTCTGAATAGTCATCGAGTACATGTCTACGATGTCAAGTTTATTCTTTTTCAAACAAATCAGTTGTGCATGTTTAATATCAACTAGTATTTGTATCTTCTTGCGATTTATTTTTTATAAAATGTCGGTGTAGAAGTTGTTTTTTCTACTTATGTACATTTGCTGTTTCCTTGTGTTGCTGTTCGGGCGAGTGTTTGTTCTGTATGTGGTGTTTCCTGCATGACTCATTTTTGTACTTTCATATAGTTTTCCCGTTCTTTTAAATTATGACGTCATTTAAATGATGACGTCGCTTGTTTACCTCTAACGTTTATTTTCAAATCATTTCATTTTGGCAGACATCGTTATGCATGTTATGGAGTTGTCTGGAGGGGGAATTTTATTTACATTTTGACTTTGGTGAAAGTGGGATAAGGACGAGGTTGGGTACCCGTAAACCAGGTTTAGGTCCCCCAGTAGCTTATTTTGGTTACTGGCCGTTCCAAGGCGGTACTCCTGCTTTCAGCCTATGGTCAATTTTGTTGTTTAATATGCTTAATGTTTAATGTTTTTCGTTTTGATATGCGTCCTGTTATGTTTTGTCTTGTGGCTTTACCGTTTCTTGTTTGATGGTGTTTGGTGCGGTGTCATTTCGTATGTGGCTCTCCCTGTTTGACTATTTTTCCATATTTACAGTAAAACGGCCTGGGGGTCATAGTACTATGTGACTTATCGATCCTGTAGTGGATGTATTTTTGCAAGGGAGTAACTATATTTAATAGTAAAATGGTAAGGCGGTCATAGGACTATATAATATATTGACCCTCCCTAGTGGATGTATTTTGCCAAAGGAGTCACTATATTTTATAGTAAAATGACCGGGGTTCATGGTACTATAAAATATATAGACCACTCGGTCGACCTACTACGATGAAAAGAGTGGGTCACAATACTATAAAGGGGCCATTATACTATGGCAAGGGAGTCACTATATTTTATAGTAAAATGACCGCGGGTCATAGTACTATATAGTAAATCGACTCCCCGGTCGATCTACTACGGGGGTCACTTTTCCTCATTACACCGGAATATAAAGATTGCTTTACACGAGAGGTTTAGACCTTGACATCATGCACTAGCAACGTTTGGAATCAGCTCATGCGTTGAATCAGCATCAATCACTTTGCATGTTTAAATGGACACAAGTCGATGCAGATATTCCAAAAGAGGAATGTGATTCCGCTGTAGGAAAATATCCCTGCACATATTCTCACCAAAACAAAGACAAAGGATGCTTGTTGAAGGTCTGGAAGTGAACAATTCTACAATACCCCCAACGGTCTTGACCTTGCTTCAACCGACGATTTTTTGTATCCAGATTTGAAGCCAACCATTGCCTTAAACAACATTGATTCGGGCTGTCAAACAGGTTCCTTCGATATGGGTCTCCATATCGGTATTTTGATTTGTAAATTAAAGCAACAGAATCCGTTGTTGTCAATTTCATCTCTAAACTGTTACAATTAATTTCCAGTGGCAATGAAGGAGATATTTTGGTTTTGGTTTTTGGTTGTTACACCTTCTCATGCTATAAGCGAACATAACTGCATTTGCAAATATTGTAGACCCATATGAGACAGTTCCTAGAGGATCTGTCTCATATGGGCCCGTACAATTGCCCATTATAATGCAGTGGCAACAATTGATATAACTGTAGAATGGTTGGACTAATTTGATATTCAAACGGATGGATTCAGATTTCAGTAACTCGACGTATCCTGAAGAGTCAAACTGGTTGGCACACTCTAGCAATAGTTTCTTAACATTTAGCCTGCTATGGGCGGATGAGTCAATACCTATGCAAACAGTTTGGATTGGATCCAGATGAGACGCCGAGTTACTCGGCGTCTCATCAGGATCCAAACTGTTTGACACCATGATGGTAAGTTTGGAAGACAAATTGATTATAACTTGAATTTTGAAAATGTAGTAGATGAAGGATCCTGTAAAAATAATTTGCTCAGCATTTCAGAGATTTGTGAGACATTACGTTTTCAACATGTGCATGACCAAATCACATTTTGTAGCCAGACTGTTTACTAAGTTACTCGGTATCTCATCCGGATCCGAGCTGTTTGACAATCGGTCAATAATTTTTCAGAAATTTAGTAGAATCAGGACTTAGTTAAAATGAACAGATCCAAACTTAAGCAGACATTATTTATTTACAGATTGGTATGAGCTTCGTAACGTCTCATCTAGATCCAAACTGTTTGCATGGTAATTACTCGTCTTCCGCAGCAGGCTAAAGATTTAAACTCCCTGTATATACACAGCATACGGTAAAGTATGAATGCAAGCGATATAAGAATGTGTGCCAACTTGGCAATACTATTTATGTATATATTATCATATATACATGTACATACTTAGGTTAATGTCCAGTCCACTGAACATGTACACCAATGTAGTCTGATACATATACAAATCAAACCTAACTTTAATGGTTATACAGTTGAACTTGGATATCTCGAATAACTCAAACTAAGCGAGATAAATTCGATCCTTTCAAAATTCTGAATACTGGTTCCATGCTTATAAAGCTTTTAGTTGAGTCTGAGTTTCGTTCTCAAGCTTTTGATTGGTCAGATTTGAGTTCTCAAGCTTTTGATTGGTCAGATTTGAGCCAAAGGCTCAAATCTGACCAATCAAAAACTTGAGAACGAACTCAGACTCAACTGAAAGTTTTATAATCATGCACCCAGAATTGTTTCTAGAATGTATCACTACGCATACCTAGAAAATCATGTGACAGCTAAATGCAGATCGAAAGCAATACAGGAGCTTTCAACATTACGTTCGCCCTGCATTAAGGTGCAAACTTAAGAAATTGTTCAGGATAGAAATCGGACAACTCGAACCTCTCTTATCTCCATCTAAGTAAATTATATGTTCTCATTGTAGTAAAAGATATCGAAATTCAGCTGTATATATCTACATCGTGACAATAATACGTAGCTGTCAAAACTACGGAATAGTACGTTTACCATAGTGGATTAATACGTGTATGTTGGATGGTGAAAGAGATGGAAATAACACATATATAGACTAAGGATTATATCTAATGGGAAATTGAAAACTAGTTATTTGTTCAAGTAAGCATACAAACAATGTAAGACAAGTGTGTGTTTTTTTCTTTTCTTTAAGTCCATTCCCTCGATATTGGCTCCTTTAACCCATTACCTGATAGGCTATTTTTAGATACAACCTCTTTGAATAAATTTACCGAAAAGGAGCATTAACTAAAGAAAAGGAAAAGTTTAGAATTTTGTAGTTTGAAACCCTTGTGATAAATAGAGCATTTGCTCCTAGATGAGCACAATTATTTCACACAGTGACTTTTACAGAGTCGTCAAATGTCGTCAATATGAGGGAATGGGTTAAATACATCTTTAATGCCTTTTGAAACCACTGTGACAAATACAGTATCTGCTCCATAGAAGAAAATGCTCTATTATCACAATGGTTTCAAAACTTCACAGTTCTATTGTTTACCTTTTCTGTAGTAAATGTTCCTTTTCAGTAGATGATTTTAAAGTCGATAGATTTAAAATAGCCTATGACGGAATGGAAAATGTAAATTTCAGTATTCCGTTGTTGTCCAATTTATGACATGACAAAACTGTACCAAACAATACAAGTATTTTACTTGATATAAACTGTTCTTTGGAATTTCATAGCCTTTCTCGTATATTAATGATTTGTAATATAGCACAAGTCTCTTAGTAAGAAGACAAGTTTATTTTGCTGTCGTTACTGTTTACCACCAACGGATATTGTCCCTCCTTGGCGGTTTCCGTAAAAATTCGGAAAATGTACCATGTTTATATTAGTACGTCAATACTGTAAACCTTGTTTTGTGATTAACCGACAAAGTTAACACAATATGTTGTGTATTTGTAGGTATAAATGCGTCCCAATATCTAGCATGACAGAAATAAGCAATGGAACTGAGACATGTTGAAAGGGACTTCGTCCCCTGAACGGAGGTCTCAAATGTGTGCGTGATGTGATTTACTAAGAAACATCCAAGGTCTTTCGATTGCCTACAACGTATGAATAACTACAGAAAGACGATCTACTGATGACATAATACATCAATGTTAAATAATTAGATCCTGCATAATGATCATTAACGTTTAATTAATATTGATCAAACTGCCATGTATATTGCATTCCTTTGATAACAGCATTAAAGCAATGCGTTAGGTACAATGTGCACATTGTGTTATATTAAATGCGGTGTTTAATGTTCATGCAAAACTCCGACTATCATGAATGTTAATATAATTATTGTATTAAGATGTAAAACAAGCAAATCCATTGCCATAGCAATAGTATAACATATGGGTACATACACATTAAGTAAACAGAACAGATTCTGATCGGACATGTCCTATATGAGTTGTCTGATGCTGGTCTGCTATGTTTGCAAATACGTAAATATGCAATAACAAGGAGTAAATGATTCTATATCAATGTTTTGGTGTTAATGAATACCGTGTTTAAAATTCAAACTCGGCCATTTCCAAGCACTGGCATATTCTGTATGTAAAGTTGTCGTATTCTATGGTTTCATTCCACATCTCACTTTAGACAAAAATGGTTTCATTGCTGTTGTTGTGTTTGTAAAAGTAAAACAAAGTGTCAATAATACGATCTATCAAATACGTGTACAGAGAGTTAAAGAAGTTAAAATGCTTAGGAAAATAATGTAAATAAAAGAGACTAAACTACGATTATTCAACCTTTTGAATCCGAAACACCATTTAGGTGGCATTTACAAGAATGTAGACCAAAGTATCTACCGTTTGCCCTGCAAAATGTTTAGTAAATATAATTCTTTATACGATATGGAATCTTCCATGAGTCAATAATAATTCCACCTTAATTAAAACTTATGTATGGAGAAAAACCATAAAGTTGCAATAGAATTAATTTCTTGGATGTTATGTTTTCCCTTATCCCTTATCGATCTGGTTCGCATTAATTTTGTAAAGATGAAATTCGCATCAGGATCAAAACAGTTTTGACACTCGGTCAACAGTTTCTGCAAACGCAGTCGGAAACAGTGAAAACATGTATTTTACTAGATCCAAGTACACGTTATTTTTCTCACAACTGACTAGGTGTTAAACCTTTACTCCGTGGATATCATGAATATTAACCCTTCTCTTGCTGAATTTAAAATACATTTCTCCTTCTTTACCCTTGCCCTGTTGTATAATTACATATATCTTCACTGTGTACAAGTATTTCTCTGTGCAATCACTGCTGTGGAGTGCACTGGTTGCACAATCAACTTGAAAAAAAGTGCAGACTCTGGTTAGACAGCTCCTGCAGGATCTGTCTCATCTGGGGCTTCACTATTTACAGGTAGGTATATTGACGTATATAGCAAGCGAGGAGCTAATTAGATTAATTGTTATAACAGCACATGGACACAAAATGTTTTTGCCAAGAGACTGAAACTAGAATCATATCTATATTATAGCATTAGAAAACAGAGCAGACCCTGATCAGACGGCTCCTACATGTACAGGGACCGTCTGATATCGGTCTTCATTGTTTGCAAATCCGTAGAAATGTGTTTTATGGAATACAGGGTTAACCAGATACCTAATATTTACGCACATTCATGTACTTGCATACAGAGTAGATCCAGATCATACTGCTTATGTAGGAATCGTCTGATCAGGGTCTGCTCAATTTGCTTATGACATAGTATAACATAACATAATTTGCCATAGCCAAAACTTCTGTGAGAATAAAACATATTATACAAATATAATCATGAAGTCATGCATAAATTTTCATGAGACAAATGCTTAAATTTGTGTTTTAAAACTCGTCTTACCTTCTGGTCCTGGATGCCGAAGTTGCTAAATGTCTCAAGCCATGAAGTGTTGTCTTCTGGCAAAAGTCTTGCAGAGTTTCTGCAAAACTCGTCCTCATGTTCGTCGTTATTTTTTATATCAATTGCGAGATAATGTTATAATACGTCTTGCTCTTGTACTAATTTCACGGAGAGTTAATTCCGATTCTAAACGTTATTAAAATGCGAAAATGCGTCTACCACCCACGTTGTTGACACTAAGCTGTATTTCTATAATAATTGTTTTTCAAGAAAACTCTCCAATCACGAACGACACATTGCCTACATATTAATATTACAATGTCACACAGAAAACGTTGCAAACAATCATAGAACGCGTTCATTTATTATAAATCTTTAATTTCAAACGAATATATAGATATGTTATGTCAGAAAAAAGACTACTACGATATAAAAATCAGCTCGACCATGTGGCTGATATCGACCTGAAGCACTGGTAGAAAAAGCATTTGAATGTGTGTCGTCACGGAGATTCTTTCCCACCGGACTGTGTGCTTGTATGACACCGATATCATATACAGTAAAACAAAACACCCGTAAAGCGACTGTATGAAGGAATATAGGAATCTTTAAAACAGGTGGTTGCTTAATGCAGGGCGAAAGTAATGCAGAAAAAAATGACAGTGCCAAATAAGTCGAATTCCCAGACCGGTTCTTTAACCCATTCCCTCATGCTGACGACTTTTGATGACTCTGTAGAAGTCACTCCTATAGGAGCAAATGCTCTATTTATCACAATGGTTTCAAACTACAAAATTTTAAATGTTCCTTTTCTCTAGTTAATGCTCCTTTTCGGTAGATTTATTCAAAGAGGTTGTATCTAAATATAGCCTATGAGGGAATGGGTTAAGACTAACTGAGAATAACTTACACCATATTTTATTGAATGTGTGTGTTTATGATAGAGACTTTATGATAGAGACTATCACTGTAAGGAGTTTGTCTGGTGCTGTGAAATGTCCATTTTAGATCATCTATAAACATCTCAGAATAAATGGGGAGTACTTATAATTATACCAACGTATGGTAACACTGCCTGTTCAGGAATACAAATACATTAGAACTTGTCTTAAGCGACCGTCAAAGAGAAGTATAATTTTGGACATATAAGGCAGGGATAGCTTATTGCAGGTCAACAGTAATGTAGAAAGTTCCTAAGTGAGCTTTCCACATCATTTTGCCCTGCATTAAGCAACCACCTGCTTTTTCAAACTCCTATGTTCAATAAATGAATGGTCGCTTAAGACATGTATTACTGTAGCTCTAACAAGAATTCGGTAACAGTTCGTTACTGTTTGTTAAAGGTTTATTGTGACATCCCAGTGCCAGTAGTAAATGTTGTACCGGATCCAAATTTGAATTATGAAATTTACACCAGGGTAAGGATTAACATGTATTTAAAATGCGTCAATAGTCATGCTTGAACAATGGGTTACTATTTCCGCATACGCATTCGCTGGCGTGGTTTTCAGGAAGCTTTCTACATAATAAAGGCATTGTTATATACGTAATGCTTCATTAGCATTCAGTCTGTTTGCAAATGTTAGCCACGTTGAGTTCAGAAGGATAAGGGTTCAGTTCGGAAATGACGTACACAATGCTACAGTAAACCATATACATACATAAATACATACATACATACATACATACATACATACATACATACATACATACATACATACATACATACATACATACATACATACATACATACATACATACATACATACATACATACATACATACATACATACATACATACATACATACATACATACATACATACATACATACATACATACATACATACATACATACATACATACATACATACATACATACATACATACATACATACATACATACATACATACATACATACATACATACATACATACATACATACATACATACATACATACATACATACATACATACATACATACATACATACATACATACATACATACATACATACATACATACATACATACATACATACATACATACATACATACATACATACATACATACATACATACATACATACATACATACATACATACATACATACATACATACATACATACATACATACATACATACATACATACATACATACATACATACATACATACATACATACATACATACATACATACATACATACATACATACATACATACATACATACATACATACATACATACATACATACATACATACATACATACAGACATACATACATACATACATACATACATACATATCTTTTATTCAACATTAAACGTACATAGTCGTTTATAGTCAACATTCAATAAACATAGTGGTGAAGTACACCGTAGTGAAATCAAAGCACTGAAAGTGCTGCTAGCAAGGGGATTTTAGCAAAGACAGTTATGTATTGGTGTTAAAAAGTGCTGTTTTCTTCTGAAGCATTTTTGTTGAGGGTTTGGTGCAAAAGTGATATAACTTCGCCACTAAAGTGAAGATGTAACAATAGTTTTGCACCAAATCCGTTACGATGCGATAATGTGTATATAAAGGTTTGTTCAATTGGTTACACCATTTAGATTGTTGAATAAGTTAGAGTTATTTGAAGAATAACTTGGTAAGGCATGCTTATCCTGAACTCTGAGTAGAGGAATAAACTAACTACAAGTTGCATTTTGTGTAAAACATTTATTGGAAAAGTTCAGCAATGAATTGGGAAACACCATGATAACAGTATTCATGCATAAAGCCCTTAGCAGCATTTGAACATGTGTATAGTGACCAGCACTGTTTGCGTTTTGACCCTTTCAACTCTAAGTAGCTATTGTGGGTTTTTATGTTGTCTTGTAGGTATTTTTTGTCACCAAACATGAACCAGTGTACAACTGTACATGGAATTTGTGGGGTTTTGCAGATACTGTTTTAAATAAGCAAACACTGCAGACTGATTAGAGGGTTCCTATAGGAGCCTTCTGATCTGGTTTTACACTGTTTGAAAAGTAATGAGTACATAAAAACAGGCACATAGTGCTGAAAGAGTACATGGCAGACAAATTCAGAAAGGCTAAGTTCTTGTTGACTCGTGCGTTATTCAGTATACTACATGCATGGAAACACGAAACATTCCCACATGAATATTAGTTAAAGACATTTTACTGTATTTATATTCCAGGACTATAGTTTACCCATACACATGTAACTCATTCCCTCATAGTGCCACCTCTTAATGCATTTGCTCTATTTATCACAATGGTTTCAAAACTACACAATTCTAAAATTGTTCTTGCTCCTTGTCAGGAAATTTATGGTATCCAACAGGTTGGGTTCAAAATAGCCTATGAGGGAATGGGTCAACATGGAATAGTAACAGCAAACCCTGAGCAGATGGCTTCTACTTAGTTGCAAATGTGTCAAAAGTTGTCCCTATGAGAAAATGTGTTGATTCATAAATATTGATTTATGACATTATGAATAACAATTTGATAAAACCTTCACTGCATGAACACTCATGTACAAAATAGCGACACCATGAATGACTGATTTTTACGTTGACATATTTACACATGAATTTTGGCCTTGGTAGGAACAGTAGATTTAAACTTTTGTTATTTCATATGCAAGCAGAGCATACCCTGATTGCTACAGGAGTCATCTGATCTCAGTCTACAAGGCGTAGACAGGCTTCTTTATAGAGTAAAGGATAGATTTATATAATGGTCTGTGAGCACAGGAAATTTTTTTGCAGATACTACAGAATGAATTAAAGCTTATTCCATAAGCAAATAATATAGGTCCTGACCAGAAAGTTTCTACAGGAACTGTATGATCTGGGTCTACTATATTTAACCCTTTCCTCATAGAAACGTCTTTTCATGAATTACACAGAATAGACCCAGATCAGACGGTTCCTATAGGAGACGTCTGATCAGTGTCTGCTCTGTTTGCTTTTGACATGATATACATCTGATTCTACAGTTTTTGTCAAAGCAAACAATTCCCTTGAAAAGTTTACATGGTTAAAATTGTGCTAATAAATATTCATGTTGTCATTTTAGCATAGAAACTACAGAAACAGATCTATTAAATTCCATTAGCAAACAGGGCAGACTCAGATCAGATGGCTCCTTAAGGAGCCATTTGATCTAGGTCTACTCTGTAATTGAGTGAAAATGTGTTTATAAGAAGGAATTGGCAATATGTTATTCCATAAGCAAATAAAAAAGACCCCGAACAAAAAGCTTCTACAGGATCTGTCTGATCTGAATCTACTCTGTTTACCCCTTTCCCTCATATCAATGCATTTTCACACATTATGCAAATGGAGTTGACCGAGATCAGATGGCTCCCATAGAAGACGTCTGACTAATATAGATCTAATTACATGATTAAAAATATTCATAACGTCATTAATTTTTATATGAGTACTGTAAAAGGCATATACTTTTTGTATATCCAGTAAATGGCTAAAGTAAACACTATCCATGATGTATATTGTAATTTCTTTTCCATAAGTGACACACAGTTTTGATTGAGATGAGAGTCTGGGATATTCAGTGTCTTCATTCGGAATCCATGATGTTACAGATTTATGTTGAGTCAATTAGCAAAAGAATGATAAATGTATCTGTTGGGGACAAATCCTGTATACTGGTCAATGCTGTCCAGGAAGGTGTCCCTTATCCTCTAAACACAGTAGCTTGAAATTATTCCCTGTTGTCTGCTCCCACATTGCATAGTCGGAATGCCTCATGGCTCTGTCATAGTATTCTGCTCCCATGCATGTCTGTGATATGCCTGGACCAATGCCGAAAGTTCTGGGTCAGGGCAAAGTATATCCATGTGCTGAAATAGAAAAAGGACATGCAGTGATTATGTCCCTAAAATCATCTACTGACTTTAACCCTTCCTCTGTTCAATATCCATGTAAAACTAATGATATCATAAATAGCTATTAGCTGATATTTTATAATGGCATATGCAAATTAGTTTTTCGGGTATTGGTAGAAACTATAGTCAAATCTATTATAATTTCATAAGCAAACAGCAGACCATGACCAGATGACTCTTATAGGAGCCATATCTGACTGGTCTACTCTGTTGGCAAATGTGTGAAAAAGCACTTATAGAAAAGACAGTGTTAACACTATTGGCAAACTTTCCAGGACAACAGTTTGGCTACAGATACAGATACAGAATAAAGTAACTAAACAACATATTTGGATCAAAACTGTTAATTGCTCAAACCTGGTTGATTGGAAAGTAACTGTATAAAATGACTTTTTTATCATTCTTTGAACATTCTTCTCAGTTGCCTTTTCAAATACCAGTACACATTGCATAAAAATTATTGATGAAAAGGAAGTTATTATCTGCTGACTACACACTATGTCTACAGTAAAAACCCTATCTGCACCATATCTGCATTGTTTTGTCACCAAATTACATAGTTTAGGCTTGTTGATGCATTACTGCAATTACATGTGTATAAAATAGACAACTACAATATGTTTACAGACAACTGCAATTTCATATTATTTGACAGAGACACAACACTGTTGCATATTTTGCACACACACAAAAAAAGAGTGTTCGGAGGAACACATGTGCCACCTACTCGCAGCTAACTTATTGTTAATATGAAAAAGGGGAATAACTAAACAAATATTGATGCTAGAGTTGTGGCCCTTGGACATGACACTTTCTCTTATCATGCTTGTTCCATGTGTGAAATTTGAAAGCTCTATAATGATTAGTTTAGAAATAACAGCCAAAAAAAGAAAGTGTTACGGACGGACTGACAGACGACAGAAAAAGTGATCCCTAAGTGACACACTGCCTCTCGGCAGGTTACACAAAAAAGAAAAACGTGTAATTATTAGATCTATTAGTTCTGATTAAGCTTTTGTACAGTCTGATGTAGACCCAGTTTTAATCCTTTCCCTGTTGTATATATTCATGTAAGAAATAATGACATCATGAATATTAATTCTTTATAATGGCATATGAACACATGGAATTTAAGCTCAGGCAGAAGCTTTAGAATCAGATCTATATTACACCATAAGCAAACAGAGCAGACCCTGATCAGACAGCTTCTAGGAGCTGGCTGATCTGGGTCTACTCTGATTGCAGATGCGAGAAAACACGTTTATATATGAGGGAAAGGGATAAAAGTATAAAAAATAAATTAAGTATCTATTCTTAATCTTATATTATTGTTATATGTAATCTATTTATAAGCATACTATTCTTATCTTAGCTTGTTAAAAGTCATATTTTCAACATTTGCCTTGTGGACTTGAAACATATCGACTGAGTAACATTAGTCATTACTGTGTAGTGTGTACCCCTCTGGTGTCTCGAAACAAAAAAGTCGTACATTTTGTCGAATTATGCGCGATTTACAGTTCTACTGTCCAAGTGAAACAATTAAAAGCAGGGTGAAACGGTAATTATATTTTAAACGAATCTTACCTGGTTTATCGATCAGCCATATTTGAAAACACAGTCCGAGATCACGTGATACGTTACAAATTTCCCGTGACATCACAGTCTCTAAATTTCGGTATCCCTAAATAGCATCGAGAAGTGACGAGAAGCGTCCAGAGTGAGTTGGGTTTTACGTCCGACCAACAGTATTTCAGTTATTTGCAGACGGCACCCGCATGAGACAAGTTATAGTGCTGCCTCACTGGAATACCCCTGCCGCTGGTACATGGCAAGGGCACCCCACCCAGTCACACTATCCTGACACCGGGCCGACCAGTCCTAGAACTACACCTTTAATGTCAAGCGTAGACAAGGAAGCTACTAGTACCAACTTTTAACGACTTTTGGTCTGTCGCGGCCGGGGATCGAACCCACGACCGTCCGTACCGCAGGCGTCCAGAAGAAGAAAAATGTATTTTATTGTCAAAATAAATGAAAAAAAAATTCAATGTGTTTATGTGTCTTATTTTTATTGAATAAATGTAAAATTAATCATTTCCATGCATTTATTGATCTGCTTTTCCAAAAATTCGACAGCGTTGAGAAAATTGGTTGCTTGTCATTAAGCGTCGAGAACAAACACATACATTTATTACCAAAAATAAATGAACAAGCAATAATTTAATGTGCTTATTATCTTAATTTGATTGAATAAGTGCAAGATTATTCATTTCTATACATGTATTGCTCAACTCTATAGGTATAAAATTACTATCAATCATGTACGCGTGCAAATGTCAAGTACATGATCTGATTCTGGCATATGACTAAGGGAAACCCCCGTCGATGACTTCATAATATATTCAGAGTTAAATATCTTTGTAAAATAACTTCAGAATAGAACATATCTGCATGCGTATCACACATATTCCAATTCAAACACTTGAATTATTATCCGATATGCACATATTAGTAATATATGACACAATTACATAACCACCGAATTTAGTTTAGTTTCTGTCCAAATTAGGCCTCCACTTTTACTAAACTAGCTATTTGAAAAATTATCATTTTGTACTCGTATCACATTAGCTGGTAAACTAATAAATGATTTCTTTTTTTCTGTGCAAATGCAATAATTGCTCAATATAAAATCGTTTTTACTCAAGGAAAAACTGTTTGTTCACAGCTTTAGGTTTTGGAAACAACTGCCCGGACCTATGGTTGATGCAGGCAGCCTGCACGGCTTTAAGACTCAACTGCTGTCTAGCTCTTCCTCCTACTGAGTACAGACGATGTTTTTAAATGTTTTTATCTGGAACCTGTAAATAGGATGCTCATACTTTTAATGCTGCGCAAAGTGCGATAATACTTTAGTGGTTCTGCACTCGTATGGAAGAAGAAGAAGAATGTGTATTAGCTTGTAAGCTTGTTGTTTGCACTTTGAGTAATTAATTGTTTGCTAATTATGCTAAGCGCACACGCCTGGCTTACATGGCAGGGATTTTCAATAATAAAATCAGCGCTATTTATATTGATAGCAGTATTCGAGTGGACTGATTAAGGCGTTGGGAATTAGTAATCAAGTTTACCCTTTGTATGGTCTAGCGTGGGTTCGAAATTCACCTATTAACCCCCCCCCCCCCCCCCCCAAAAAAAAAAAAAAAAATTTTTTTTTCTCGTATTTGTATAATTCTATTGGTGATATTTCCGTTATTCCATCCACATATTTACAGAAAATTGAAATACTAGGCAGTGGTGCTTGGTCGTCTTCGTTTTACATATTTATAGTGCATGTACTATTTGATATGCACAATACATTATACCTATCTAAAATTTAAACCTACTTTCGTCAATTTAACACGTCGAAAACTTATGTTTGAAACTTTTTAAGATCAGTTTCTTTCACATGGATAGACACTCTATCTAAAACACCAAAGGGTCCTTTTTTATCTCACGTCTTCCAGGGAATTTAATGGAGTTTGTATCTCAAATAATCGTATGGCCAATTCCTATGGTTTGTATTACCCTATCGATTAGTGCATTGAGTTATCACGTAGTTTTCTCAACCCGTGAACAAGTTTTTGTTAATAGTCTCTATGAAAATGGTGCGTTATTATGGAAAACACCGTTACGTCAGCAATTTTCTTCTATTGCGCAGTATAATCATAAATTTCAAAATAATCATTATTATGAATTTTCATCGGAACGAATTTAGTCCCGCAAAAAATCCCGCAACATGAATTTCTTGCCCGGGATGCTATTTTAATACTGACCCAATAGGAATTAGGTCAATATCGTCGCAGCCGACTCGATTGATTTAGCAAGTAAAATTTACCCGTTTGGTGATTTGTTTCTGAAATTTTATTATTTCAAGATGAATAAATGTTTTAAAATATTACTATACAACGAAAAAGGACTTAGACTGCACAACTGTCATACACATAATATAATTTAAACTATCAGGAACACGAATTGCCAGGAATAGAGCATATGGGCTATTTTTAGACTCGATTTTTGTGAATGAATCTACTGAGAGTGAAGGTTTTTCAGAACTTTCATGTTCGTGGCCACGCAGTGATCATTAGCTCAACCCGTGAACAAAAAAACAGATTCTTCCGCAAAATTGTCTTCCCTGCAAATCTCAGAAAAAACTGTTCATACAATAATCATATACTGCCACACACTATACTTTCGAAGAAACATCCACTGTAAACAAGATCAGTAGAGTTCATATTCTGTGCAAACACAGACGATCTATTTCGTCGATGTTAATCGGTTTTCCCCTTCACCCCTCAGCATTTCCCACTTTGCCCTAACAATATCAAGGGGCAGCAAAAAAACGGTCTCATCGGTTAACAGAGAAGTTCCTGCATATGAAAATTTACACCAGTAACAATTGAGAGTGGATCTATTATATATATACATATAGTTGTTATTAACAATCTGTTATTTGACAAACGGAGATAATCATTGGAGTTTTAAGCATTAGTTTTATGCATTCTAATATCGGTTGTTATCATATAAAAATAAGCATGATATATTTATCTAAGGAAGTTATTTCTCTGATACAGACTATTGTTTTAGAAATCGTGGCTTCCATATGTGTTTAGTTAAAACTGCTAATCTCTGAGATATACTGTTCCCTTTGTTTAAATGCAAAATACAATGTAGATATATTTCGATAGATTGAAGAGGGTTTTCGTGGGTTTCGTCATCATGAGATTGTCAAATTTGTTGAGATTTGGCCATCTACAGTAATATCGCTTGAGGTATTTTTCTCTTATTTCTTTAAATATTGGGCAAACTAATAGAAAGTGATATTCTGATTCTATGACGTCGAAACTGCATAGTGTGCATTTTCTATCGTCACGTGGTATGTTTTGGTAGCGCCCGGTTTCTATTGCAAGTTTGTGAGTCGATAGTCGAAATTTACTTAGCGTAATTCTGTACTTGTTATTTCGTATGCAGTTAAGGTATTTTTCTTGCGTTAGTTCGTGTTTATATCTGCAATATGATTCTAGTCTTGTGGAGTTATTTATGTTGACATACCATGTTTGTTTATATAAATCTTTTATTCTCGTTTGTATTGTTGTGATGTCTGTTTCATCGGTCAGCTGATTTAACCATATATAGGACAATCCTAGGTTACCGAGCATGATTTTTACCTGCATGGCCCAGTTACCGCGGGTATGTGTATTGTTATCAGTGTCACTTTTTAGCATTAAATATACCTGTTTAAGTAACGTGTTATCATTCATTTGTAGGAGTCGTGACCAGTATTTGATTATGTTTAGTTTTCGGATTATCTGTAAAGGGAGTCTACCTAGTTCGCCATATAGCCCTGTGATATTTGTTGATTTTTTAACACATAATATTCGTCTACAGAATTTATTATGTATAATTTCTATTTCTTTTCCTTCGTGCATGCCCCATACTTGAGATCCATAGTGTAGAACAGGTGTGACCAACGTGTCGAAAAGATTGCATTTTTCTGATATTGGTAGATTTATTTCATTAAAAATACAAAATAAATTATGCATGGAGTATGATGCATGCTGGGCTAGTAGTTTCTGTGTTTTGTACCAGCTACCGTTTTTATGAAAATATATTCCCAGGTATTTAAAGGCTGTTACGTTTTCTAGGATATAAGTGTCCATTGTAAATTGCACTGTAGTCGGTCTTCCTCTCTCAAATATCATAATTTTGGTTTTGGCTGTGTTGACCTTAAGTCCCCATGTATTACAGTAATTAGATATGTTATTTAACATGCTTTGTAAACTTGTTGGGGATGTACTGAAGACCACAGCATCATCTGCATATAATATTATAAATAATTTTAAGTCGTTGATACTGAAGATGCCATCGATATCTGCGTTTATGTTGTTTGCTAAGTCATTGATGTAAAACATGAACAATAGAGATGAGCTGGGATCACCTTGTTTCAATCCTATCGAGGAGTCAAGGCTATCTGAGATATTTTTGTTGTATCGGATACGAGATTTTACTACCGAATACATAGCTTTTAATGACGATACGAATTTGGAACTGATTTGCTCTTTTAATAGTTTGTGCCATAGGAGAGATCTATCAATTTTGTCAAACGCTTTCTCGAAATCTAAAAATGCACAGTATAATTTTTTACCTGAGTTTAAGACCTTCGTTATTATAGCGTGTAATATGAATATACAGTCGGTGGTTGATTTATTCTTTTGGAAGCCGAATTGATTTTCTGTTAATTTATTGTGTTTTTCAGACCAGTTTGTTAGTCTGTTAAGCATTATTTGTGAAAATAATTTTGCTAAGATGTTTATTAGTGTTATCCCTCTGTAATTATTTGCTTCGTTTGTGGACCCACCTTTATGGATGGGCGTTATTATCCCGTTACCCCAGGATGTCGGATATTCTGCACTGTTAAAGATTTTGTTGAATAATTTGTGGAGAAAAGGTGATATGATTTCTTGTGTAGTTTTAAATATTTCAGAGGAGAGATCATCTGGTCCAGGGCTTTTGCAACTTTTCTGTGAGAATATTGCACGTTTGATTTCTTCTTCTGATATTTCGCAGTCTAAGTCATTATCTATAATGTAGTTTTCGTGATCTTGATCACGGATATGTGAAGGTGTGCTATTTTCTGTCTCGTATATTGATTGGAAATGGTTGAATAAATCTTTTATATCGAGATCTGTGTCTATTTGTTGTTTATTTTTGTAGGTATTTTTAATATTTTTCAAAAACCTTTTCGAATCTGTTTTTGCTTGTTTCGTTATTCTCACACCTTCTTGTTGTTTATGTGCGTGCTTAGCTTTGTTTTTTATGTGATTATATTTTGTGCGTGATCTAGCAAAATTCTGCCTATTTGAGTCGCATTTATTTTTATTGAAGTTATTTCTATACTTTTTAAATTCTTTTTTCGCTGTAGCGCATTCCTCTGTGTACCAGCTTTTGCTTGGTTTTCGCAACTGGGATGTGGGCTTATTCGTTATTATTTTGCTAAAAATCGATGACACATTTTCTTGCATAAATGAGGTGAATGTTTTGACCACGGTGTCGATATCTGTGTCATCAATGTCATTGATCAGTTTATTTATAGCATATGTTTTGTCAATCAATTGCGATTTCAATAGGTGTGCACGTGATTCGTCCCATTCAATTTTTGTATAGGTGTTACTATGCGTAGTATTTGTAGTAGAGGTGTCACGTGGTGTTGTCTGTACATGTTTTGTTTTGATGGAGAAAGTGAGTGGTGCGTGATCTGAGAATTCATTGAACTGGGGTATTCTAAACTCGGATATAACGTTGACGTCTTTATAGTTTAGTAGTAAGTAGTCAACGACGGATAACCCGTTGAATGAGCAGTATGTGTATTCGCCGCTTTTATCATTTAACAGACGACCATTTGCAATAAGCATATTAGTTGATTTGGTTTAAACATATTTTATTTTTTTGCAATTTACAACATGCATAAATATACACAACTCTAATTAGGATTGGAATGGAAGCTATTAGCTTATTAAATTCCTCTCCTTAGTATATAGTACAGTACAAAAGCAGTTGCTCATCACAACAAATCGTAAACATTGGTAATACATGAAAACTACAAACTTTCCAAAATGAATGGATGCTTGAAATATCAACCTGTTGAATTAAGAAAGAAAAGAGACGTGAAAGTGAGAGGTACAGTATAAAATGATTAGAACGAGTCAACGAGAGGCGGAAGTCCGTGGCGGATATAGAACATGTCGTGCTAGTATTAAATTACCGTGTCTGAGTAGATGCAGATCTACTTATATATTTATACATGGCGTTCCTGACATAACACTTGTATTAAGACATGAACCGTTTGGTTTTTACAATGTACTGATGAACTGCAGAAAATATTTGAGTATTCGTTTCAATTGACAGTGTAGGATCTCCGAATAGCATGATTTTTGAGTCTGGTCTACAAATAGGGTTGATGTTGTTAAATAGTTCAACCCGAACTACATTGTACAGTGGACATGAAAGTAGATAATGTTCAGTACTTTCGACGTTGCCGCAACGACAAAGAGGAGAATCGACTAGGTTTTTCTGAAACAACACAAGGTTTAGCGAACTGCAGTTTGTTCGCAAGCGGGTGTGTAATACCTGACCTTTTCGACTTCCACACCTATAGAAGGAAGGTGGTTCTGGCGTTCTACGTTTATCTAACGATTTTTTAAAGCTATTTACTGACCCAGAGCTTTTAATATCTTGAGGCAATGAGTTCCACATATTTATTACGGAAGGAAGAAACGACTCAGCATAGAGTTTAGTTCGAGAGAAAGGAATTCGGAGATTACCGGAATTTCGTAAACTATATTGTGAGAATTCCCTGACTTGAGATGGAATTAATGATGACAAATATGCTGGTGTTAAGTGATGTACCATTTTGTAAAACAGAACTAGTTTGTGCTTCTGTCGTCTAGATTCAAGCGTCTCCCATCCCGTTTCTGTGTATAATTCTCTAAACGATATAAGTTTAGTTGTGCCGGTCACAATCCTAGCTGCCTCTCGCTGTATCTTTTCAAGTTCTTCCTTTTGGTTTATTGTGCAATTATCCCACGTAACATCGGCATATTCAAGAATCGGTCTAATAAAACAAAAATATACTCTTTCTAAGGATTTCCTGTCGAGAACAAATTTTAATTTTCTCATGATATTTATACGTGGCCATGCTTTCGATTTTATATACTCGATGTGAGATTGCCAGCTTCCATTGTTAGATAGAAGAACGCCTAAGTGTTTGTGAGACTCAACCTCGGAGATATCTTGGTTCGACATCGATAGAGAAGGGTGGGGAATATTGTTGCGTCTACGTGAGATAAGAAGAGATTCTGTTTTATCAGGGTTGAAAGAAACCAGCCAAGTTCTTGCCCAATCAGTAACCGTTTTAATATCATTGTTGAGAATTTCGGCAGATATGTTTGCGTGTTCAACTATAAGATAAAGACTAGTATCGTCAGCGAAAAGACGAATATTAGATTGAATATCTGAGACAATGTCATTGATATAAACAAGAAACAGTAAAGGACCCAAGATAGACCCTTGCGGTACTCCAGCCTTGACTTCGGCCCAATTAGATTTTACACCGGGAATAGTTACTCGTTGCTTCCTTCCAGAGAGGTATTCCGAAAACCAATCTAGGAGAGGCCCTTGGACACCGGCTCCTTTCAATTTAGCAAGGAGACCCTTGTGCCAAACCCTATCAAATGCCTTACTTATATCAAAGAAAACCGCCCTTACTTCTTTGCCTTCATCTAATGCTTTACAGAATGCATTATAAATAAACGTTAGCTGGTTTACTGTCGAGTCACCAGGTATGAAGCCAGATTGGTAAGACGAAAAAAAGTTGTTGGCCACGAAAAAGTTATAGACGTGTTTGAATACTAATCTCTCTAGTACCTTATCAATATTACTTAACAATGAGATAGGGCGGTAATTGCTAACAACTCCTTGATCGCCTTTTTTGAAAATTGCACAAACGTGGGCCACTTTCCACGATGAAGGAAAAGCACCAGTAGCTACTGATTTGTTAAAAATATCACACAAAGGAATGCTCAGTTCATTTGATAACTCTCTCAGTACCCTGTTATTTATGTCATCGGGTCCGGAAGCTTTCCCTAATGGAAGACATTCCAATATAGATCGAACTTCATCAACAGTAAAGGTTATTGACGACAAGGTATATTTCTTCGGCACAATATAAGGAACCACAACATTTTCTTCTGATAGAAGGGTTTGCTTTGAAAAGAAATCATTGAGAAGATTTGCTTTATCAATGGCATCAGTTACTAGCGTATTACCATTGATCAAAGCGGGGATTGACGGTTTCTCGTTATCCATAATAAATGTTTTCATTGTTTTCCACCAGTCGCGCGAAGAAAGGTTTCCATATGCAAGTTTGTTTGATAGTGTCTTGTGATATTCATGTTTTGCGTTCCGAATGAGAGAGACAACTTCATTGCGTAGTTTCCTAAATTTATCCCATTGTCTAATGTTATCCGATGCCTTGGCTTTTTTATATGCCCTTTTCCTAGACCGTATTTTACGTTTAATGAATGAAGTTATCCAAGCAGGTTCCCATTGTTTAACAGTGATCATTTTGTGAGGAATATATTTCAAAGAAATTTCAGAAATTTTATTTGTAACATTTTTGGCGTATACATCAATTGCGTCATCTCTCAAATCATTCCATTGCGTGAGACTTGCTATTTGCCGAAGTAGATTGAAATCGCATTTATCATATTGCCAGACAGTTCGTTTGAATGACATCGCTTTAATTTTCTTGAATTTAAAAATTGCATAGATGGGACAATGGTATCTTATTTGTTGGTTCAAAAAGGGATCAGATACACCACTAGCGATAAGACTGTGGGTATTTTTAACAAGCAATATATCGATTAAAGATGACGAATTTTCGGTAAAGTGTGTTGGTTCATCTATTAATTGTGAAAGGCCAAATTGTTGGGAAAGCGAATTGATTTTCTGCGCCGTGTGTGTGTTCAACATATTTAGATTAAAGTCGCCAATGATTATTAACTCATTTGCACGACTGTCTCCCGCTAAATGTATCGAGTCTTCAATTTTGCTTAAATAATGGATTCCGGAATTTGGGGGTCTGTAAAACACGCCTATTAATATCCGCAAATGTCTTATAGTTATTTCAACCCAAATACATTCTATATCAAAGGGTTCAAACTCAGGTTTTCTTTTGTATGTCATAGTATTCTTTATGTAGATACAAAAGCCCCCATATCCGTCGTCTCTGTCTTTCCTTTCAGGCTTAAAATAAGTTGGGATGTGAAGGTCGTCAGAATGTATAGAGTCATTTAGCCAAGTTTCGGAAAATGACAGAATATCAAAATATTTCAGTTCCGTGTATAAATGATCTATTTTTGGCAGTATGCTTTGGACATTATAATGTACTAAAGAAAAGTTATGCATCACACTGGAGAAAGAGCTGTAAGAGTCCGAAGAAGTATCTGAGTCGACGCTATTTTGTAAATGAGGAAATGGACCGGGATTAGGATGTATATCGCCTGAGCGAATCAGTAGAGCTGACACCCATACTAGACAACCATGCTGTTTTATGAGGCACGCTGTAAGGGTAGCAATTATAATTAGAGTTAACGCAAGTAAGATTCGTTTAGTAAAGTGCACATTCGAAATGTACTTTTCATCTGGGTTGTAGCATCTAGACACAAACTTAATACGATATGCAAGATTTCCTGTCGACACAACATTTGCATACATAGAAAAAATGCTGACATAACAGGGAAATATTGACATTAGGTACATGATATGTAATGTTAGGACTAACTTAGATCTGCATCTGTACGACGGCATGACGGCCGGAGTATTGTCACCAATGTGTCTCATGTGACCTCACAGAGAAACAACAAAAATTCGTTTAATACCATCAGCCAGTCGTACAACAGAGCAATGTGAAACACGTTTGTCCAAGTATACCGCCACAGTCCGCGCTCTCGTTCCAAATTAACTGAGACCGAAGGAGAAATGTAAAGGAAAAGACACATATGAGAAATTGTAAATAAACAAAACTGAAACTTAAACATGATAAGAATAAGCGTTCTGTTTTGAGGGATTCGGAAATATACATATTGCAAACAATGGATGATATGGACAGAATATTAACCTAAATACTATCAATGCGAAAACGGTGCCTATACTGTCGCAAACGGGTTGGCTTTAGACTAGACGTCAAGTTATCTCAGCGTCTCATCAATACCCAACACATATGGTAATCGAACCACATTCTTTAGGGGTAACCCATCTAAGATCAAGCCATATTCACGATAGAGGGACTAATTTGACTCACATAAACTTGCCCAGAAATTCAAGGCTTAGCAGACGGTACCCACGAAAAACTACATACAATGAACACGAATGCAGAATTCTTTTTATCACACAACCCTTAAAGTGCCATAGAAAGTGAACTAAACTATATCTGATGGCTGCTTCGGCCATTGTTTACAGTGTCATTACAGCCTGATTCAAACCGCCCATTTGCAAAAAAGTGCACAAGCGCATTTCCGCAATTCACAGCGCTCTGTTTCGGCACTCCCACACGGCAGATTATGTGATAAAAAGTAATACGAATACATGCAACGTGTACCTGTAACCAGGGGACACAACCTAGTCCGCTATAAAAGATACATGTACTGCTAAGCTTAAGCACGACCCACTTAACCCTTCGCTCGATGATTTTTTAAAACACATTTATCCTTCTTTACCCATGCCCTGCTGTACAATCACACATATCTTCACTGTGTACAAGAACATCGCTGTGCAATCACTGCTCTGAGGTGCATTGGTTGCACAGTCAACCTGTAAATAGTGTAGACCCTGATGGGACAGCTCCTGTAGGAGCTGTCTCAGCTGGGTCCTCACTACCTACAGGTAGGTATATTTACGTGGACATCAAGCGAAGGGTTAATTTTCCTTAGACCTGTGCAAAAGTGGCTGTCGATACAGTATAACTTTTAAGTATCATGATACTAACAAAACTCAGAACATAAAAGATGCGTTCAGTACAAAATCTAGCCTTGAAGCGTTCCTTTTGTGTTAAATTCTTGCTGAAACGAAGTGCAAGAATTTCTAAGAACGCTAAGCCAGATACAAGTTGAGATCAGAGCTTCTTTGTTACCACTTAACGACATCACTCCTCAATGGCATACTTATGTGTAAAAACCTTGTCGAAACGAAATACAAGGTTGTTCAATGTGGTAACAAAAGATACATGTGTGCACAAGTGAAGTCTGGCCTACCCCTTTCCTGTTCCACTTTATTCCAAAGTTTAGCGCCTTCAGAATATCCGTGGGCAATCTGTCAAAACGAAAATGCAAACCGGCAATTTGCAACCAGTTCAGAAAATAAAGAAACAGATCTTTCAAATTCTATTAGCAGACAGAGCAGACCCTAATGAGACGACTCTCACAGGCCGTCTGATCTGGGTCTACTCTGCCTGAAAACACGCGAGAATGCGTCCACATTAATGAAAGGGTCAACTAGATGTCGCATGCCAGTACCCAAATGTGATCAATCTATGCATGTAAAAAAAGTCATAACAAAATAACCCGATCTGATATTCCATCTATCACACTAATATAGAAATAGAAATACAGGACATCAGAGTTGTTCAAAAGTACGTTCATGCTAAACATAATTTGGTCTTACAACCACTTAGTATGCCAGATTTTCGGCATCGAAGGTGCACAGTACACACTTTCAATATGTATTCGTCATATACATGTATACGCTTTTCTGCCTTGTTACATCTAAAGCAGAACCAAACCAGACGACTCCTGCATGAGCCCAAGAATAGGGTCTACAGTGCTAACTCGCGTAATTAAATAGTTCTAATTCATGGTTCCCGCCACAGCCAAACTATTCCATTATTAACAGGTTTAGCTTAAAAAAATATATATATAATATTCTGGTCGTGACAGGACCATATCAATATTATTCTGTGCAGACAATACAGCTCGTGCTCAGCCTGCTCCTACAGGAGTCGTCAGATCGGATCTACCGTGCTTACCGGTATGTCTCTAACAGCAGGTAAAAGGTTAACATTACAATACTATCGAGCACAATTCAATATTCAAGTAGTGTACAAGTGCACCAGGGTGCACAATACAATTCGACAAAATAGACACAATTAGAATCGATTTTACATGAAGCAACATTCATTTTTATGTTTCATTAATTACTTTTACATGAAATACACGCCAACTGGCCAAAACAGAGATAAACATTCATCCAAAAGTAAACTGCTGCATTACTTATAGATCTCTGTTTATACCAGTTAGTTTGCAAACTTATGAATGGTAACTTCCTATCCGATACACGGAGTGCACAAGCTGTTGGAACACAAATAATTTATCCCGTTATACGGTATTAAAACGGACGGGCCTAAGTCGATAGGAAAATGACCAGTCAAGTACTAACGCACTAAGATATCTTTTGAATGGTGCTAGACTAAACATTCGTTACAATGTAGATCTCAAAACCAACGTTTTCGATATATGCAGTGAGGAGCCCGACCATAGTACCGCAGAACCCCTCCAATGCGACCACTAAATGAATAAACATGGCTGTCTTTATAAACAGATGGCTGCTCAACGCAGGACAAAAGCAATGCAGAAAGCTCCTCTAGGAGCCTTCTGCATTACTCCTGTTCTGCATTAAGCCACCACCTGCATCTAGCACCCAGAATTATACCTCCTTCAGGTGGTCACACCAGCGGGGCCCTACGTACCTAAGGAAACTTACGGTCAGGGTCCTCACTGTCTGTCAGAACCCATACTAATATCGCTAAACCCTTTCCATCTATATAAATTCTTTTTCACCCATTCGCATATAGGGTAGACCAAGATCAAAAGGCTCCTATAGGAGCCGTCTGATCAGGTCTGCTATATTTGCTTTCGACGTGTTGCAGACCCGATTTAACATTTATTGACAAAGCAAACAATTCTCATGAAAAAGAATCGACAACTAAATAATCATGACGCCATGATTTCTTACTTGAATGTTTAACAGGGAAAGGGTTAATTCAATGACGTTCAACTTAATTGTATAACCTCGATCACTAAATACTATCATGTCAGCTGTGGGTACGGTAAACCCTATGTAGGATTCTATGTCATTAGGAGTTTAACGCAGGGAGAAGCGTTGCGGAGAGCCGACCTAGGGGCTCTCCGCACTATTCCCGCCCGCATCAATTAACCACTAGCTTTTAGTGATCACAGTGTTCCCCTTTCCCTGTTCTATGTCCACCACAAATTTCAATACCTATAGAATATTCATGTACAGAATAGTTTTAATGAAATATGGAAGGCGGAACAATGCAGCCACTTTTATAAAGTATAGGAACGGATCTATCCAATTCAATTAACAAACAGAGCACACCCTGTTCTATGTCCATTTCAAATTTCAATTAACCGAGCACACCCTGATCAGACGGCTCCTACAGGAGCTGTCTGATCTGGGCCTACTCTGATTTCACACGCGTGAAAATACGTTTACATGAGTGAAATAGCTATAGACAGATTACTCAGCATAGAACAATCTACACAGTCTACATCGCGGGAAACACGGTTTTGCATTGTAGCCATTATCCTACCGAACTGCTGAATTCATATGCAGCAAACAGTTGGATCCAGATCAGTAATCAAGTAGCTCGGCATCCAAGAAATCTGGTACTAGTCAGTCAATCATTTCACGAGAGTTTAACCCGGGTTTATAGAATGGACACCACATGCTTGAGTCCAGTCAACACTTCAATAACAAAATAAAGGCTTCAATGCAAATCTACATTTCCTTAAATATCACAGTATTACATCGCTCTTCGTAGGTAGGACATAGGCAGTTAAACTATAAATAGAAGCGGGTTCCCCGGACATAGGCAGTTAAACTATAAATAGAAGCGGGTTCCCCGGACGTAGGCAGTTAAACTATAAATAGAAACGGGTTCCCCGGTATGCATATACCTGTACATGACAACAGCGGAGCGGTAGCTAAGCAACGACGTTCGGACAGAAAAAAGCGAATGAGGCATGTATTATCCGGATCAGGCGCATAAAAGCTGCGTCAGAACAGGATCCTATCTGCATGACAAAAGCCAGAACGGAGTTGAATACACCAGATTTACAAAAAGCCGGTGGCGTCCAGCCTTTAATCCCAATTGCAAGCTGATTGGATCCAGACGAAACGCCGAGTAACTCGGCGTCTCAGTAGGGTCCGAACAGCCCGACATCCCAACCATTTCCTGTAAACGAAACGCAAAAATAGGTCCGCTTCGAAACTGAACTACTCAGTTACCGAAAACATTAACCAGTCAGGCTAAAGCTGAAGGAGCGACGTACTTAAGCGAGCATAATGAAATGTCACATAACGATTCAACTAGGCAGCAGACTTGACTTCGGTCTGAGGATCGGCACTCTTAGGACCAGATTCAAATATCTGCAAGTCATTTCTGCTCACAATCCTATGGACAATACCTTTAAAGTCTTTCACGAGGATTACCCCATCAGATGACCAAGCACCGTCTACCTTACCATTCCTAACTAGTTGCCGTGCATGATAAAGCAAGGTGTTTCTGGCTTTAGTGAGGTCTTCGTTTACGAAAACCTCACTATAGCCAGCATCCCCTAGCTTTGTCCTGGCTTTATATACAAGCTGCCGTGAGCGATAAGTCGCGAATTTCACGATTATAGGCCTCTTGTCGGACTTCTCAGGGTTCCCCACGCGATGTGACCTGTCAATGTCTTTCAATGTAACTGGAAGGTCAAGGTCCTCACACATCTTTACTACAAAGGCATCAGTCGTCGGTGAGGATCCCTTTTCCGGTACCCCAGTGATACGGAGGCAATTTCGCCTACTGTATTGTTCCTGATCGTCGACAGATCGCTCCAGCACCACGATTCTAGACCGAAGTTCACCATTTTCTTTAACCAGTGCTCCATTTTGCTCCTCGAGATCCGCGATGCGCTGGTCAAGACCTTTCAGAACACCATCAACAATCCCCTTCACGGACTCTGAGACGAATTCCTTGACCAAGGACTGCAACTCCTCTCTAAAAGAATCTTTCATAGCTGCGGCTATGGCTTTACAGTCGCCAAGACCCAGCGAAATGTTCCGCTGCACGTCGGAAATTGCAGCAACAGAAGGCGGACTGCCTTCCGACATATCTTTAATACCAGATTGCATAGCGTCAGGTGTTACTAGACCGTCCGAAAGTGAGAGGGGACCAGGGTCTGGCGAAACAGGCAAAACAGGGAAGGAGTCCGTGGAGTCAGATAACACCTGCTTTTTTTTGATCACTTTCTTCAAGCGGCGATGAAAGGACCCTCTTCCTCTGAATTGAAACGGAAGGTGTGGCTGTGGTCATATCAGTTTACAGGCCTTTCCAACCGATTTACTAGCCGTTCGGATCGTTACAGTATTTCCGCTCAATTTCCGCTCAATATGAACGGTGGCCGTGTCACTAACTTTTCCGTAATATTCACACCGTATCTATGGACTCTCTGCACGGGCTTTCTCGTGAGCACTTCTCAACTTGCCAATAATTTCAATAAGCCTTACAAAAGCATAATCTGTCCAATATTTCTCAAACTGTCAATTACTCACATGAGTTGATTCAATATCCAACATGAATCCACAAAAAACAGACGTATAAAGCGATCCAATTCACATAAATAACTTAAAAATCAGCTACGATTAAAAATAAACAACTGCTTGTGTCACGTGACCGGTGTCCAGGTTCTGTTGGTATTAGTTGATTTGCACATTTCAATTAATCTACGTCCATATGTGTCTACTACTGGGTCTCTGTTTTCGCGCGAGGGGATGTCGGGTATGACATTAGTCGGATTAACATCTATGAGATACGGGTCTATTTCTAGCCAGTCATTACATTTTGATGTCCGGCTATTCAAATCGCCACATATGAATATTTTGCCAGATTGACTATATTGTTCTATTCCAGCTTCAATAATTTCGAAAAAATCAATTTCTTCTTGTCTTAACACTTTAGATCCATTCGGTAATACATATGCATGACAGATGAAAATGTCCTCATTGTTTTCAAAAATATCTTGAGAAAGTTTTATCCATAAAACCCCACATGCTTGTCTTTCAATTACTTTGATATTGAGTTTCAAAAAGTTTTTATAATAAAGAGCTATACCTCCACTGTATCGTCCTTTCCTTGTATTTTTGGATTTATTACCTGCAATAAATTCTTTTGTAAAACCACTTATTTCAAAGTTAGAAGTGTCATTATCTTGGATCCATGTTTCAGAGAGGACAATTATGTCAAAATTGTTAATATATTCTATAAATTCAGGGTCTGGTAACTTTCTTTTCAGTCCATTTATGTTCCAGGATAAAACTTTTAACTCCTCGTGACCTCCCTAATTTGCTTTATTTTGTTGACCTTTGCTGGGTATATATTCGTGTCCGTTTATAAAAAGTTTATCACGTACAAATTTAGCGTCGTTTCCATTTTTCTTCTCTTGGTCCATAATTGGGTATAACTGTTTCCGTGCCTCTCTGATTTCTTTGGGCCATTGGATGCCGATGCCGAGATTATGCTGTTTCAGCTTATCTGAGCAAGTGAATGAAGTATTTCTTACTTTTTCTCTGTCTCTGTAGTAGTGGAACTTTGTCACTATGGGTCTGGGCCTTTTGCTGTTTTCACCGCCAAGTCTATGGGTTCTGTCTAGAATAAAGTCACATGCGTCAGTTAGTTCTAGTTGTTTTATGCACACTTGCTTGACGAGTTCTTCACAGTCCTCATTATCTGATTCTGGAATACCATAAAATAGAAGATTATCTCGCATGGATCGTGTTTCTAGGTCTTTTATTTTGTCGGTGAGATTTTTGAAGCTGGCTGCGTTTTTGTTCATGTCTTTGCATTTTTCTTTCAGAGTGTCTATCTGTTCTTTGGCTGAGTCCAGGTCTTTCCTGTGTGTGTCATGTTGGTCGCTGATAAACGAATAGGCTGTCTCACATTCTGTCACTCTTGTGTCGATATTTGTGACATTGACCTCTAAGTCTGACACCTTCATGTTAATTGAATTTATAGTCTTTTCAATGTTGTCAATTTTGTTAAACCATGGTGGGGGCATTGCATTCCATTGGGGCTGCATCTGCTGAGGTGAGTATTGGTAGTTATTAATAGGCGTTTGGGCGTAGTTTGGATACTGTCCGTGGCCAAATTGTCCAGGGGTGAACGGGGGTTGTTGTTGGGTATTATTAAAGGAACCTTGTTGCGCCATGTTCATAACTGGTGTACCCATTTGGAAACCACTATTAAGTATGGAATTGTCTGTGTTTGGTGGTTTGTTTACATTTGCTCCACCCGTTTGAGAACCGGTTTGGCAAGTATCGTTATTGTCGTTCAGTGGAGAGTTTGCAGTGCGTTTACCTTTTTTCTTTTTTCTTGGTAGTACGGCATTTTTCTCGTTTGCGTTCGGTTGTGACATGTAGATAAGACGTTTAGACGTAGTTTTCTGTCAAAATTAGTTGGTTGGAGTTCCATTAGATCTCATATTTGCCGATTTACCGACTGTCGATGTTTTCCACTCTGGCTACTTCAGGGGCGATATACGAGGGGTGTTCCAAAAATAATGTCACTTGCATCGGTGCTCATATAGCGGAAGTGCTTTTGTTCATTTTAATTTGCTCTGCCCTTCAAAATACTCTCCGCCAGCCAGAATACACCTTTTTAGCCGGTCAATCCATTTTTGGAAGCATTTTTCATACTCTTCAATGGGGACACCCATCAGACACTGATAAACAGCAGATCCAAGGGCATTTCTCGAATTGTATCTCCTTCCAGATAAATGATATTTAAGTTTTGGAAAGAGAAAATAGTCGCAGGGGGCCAAGTCTGGCGAATACGGAGGGTGCAGAAGGACGGTAACCTTCTCTGACTCCAAAAAGTCAGTCACAATACGTGCCTTGTGAGCGGGTGCATTATCATGCAAAAGTCGGACATACTTAAGTCCTGTTTTGGGGCGGCTACTTTTGTAGTAGTTCTTCAATTGTCTCGGAACACCGTTTTTATAGAACTTGCCTGTGACCGTTCTGCCTTTTGGCACCGGGATTTGAATAGCTGGACCCTTATTAGTGAAAAAAATAGCATACAAAACCTTCTTTACCGTTCGTATTCGTTTGGCAATACTTGGGCGTCTGGCATTTTAGTGGCTCATATTCGGTTGGAAACCTTCCGCTTTGGTTCAAAATAATACACCCAGGTCTCATCACCAGTGACTATATTATCAAAAGCCTTTTTACTATATTTTGGGTACATTTTGAGAAGTTTTTTTGCCATTGTTACACGCGTCTTCTTTTGCTCATCCGTTAACAAATGGGGTATCCATCTTGCATTTATCTTTCTAACTTTTAGGTGTTTCTTCAAAATTGCATGAACTCTTGCTAACGACAAGTTTGTCATTCGAGCCAATTGTCTTACGGTGAATCGAGCATCAGTTTTGAGGATATTTCGGATTTTTTCTATGTTACCTTTGGTCGTAGTTGTTGCAGGACGACCTGAGCGAGCAGCATCTTTCAGTTGCTGCTGCCCAGCACTAAATTTAGCTACCCACCTACAAACAGTCCTGTGGGACATTTGGCCCTCCCCATAAATGTCACACACCTCGCGGTGAATATCTACAGCCTTTATGCAGAGTAATGACCTACCTTTTATATAGGCCCTAATTTCAAGAACATTTTCAGCTCGTTTTCCTGTCATTTTGTGTATAGTCTAACGAATAGGCTATGAAACGATGTACACTGTACCGAGGCAAGTGAACGTGTGGACGAGATATTTACCTGTGTCACGAGCCAGTGATCACTCAATCGACACGAGGTGGTTTTGTGCATGAATTGCACGATTTCCGCGAAATAAAGCACAGATGACATTATTTATGGAACACCCCTCGTACAATACCTAAACAGTTATCTGCATTATAGTAGAACCTGCCTTAAGCGACCATCATAAAGAGGTCCAATTATTGGTCTGTAAAGTTGATGGTAGTTTAATGCAGGTAAAAAGTAATGCAAAAAGCTCCTTTTTGCATTACTTTTCCCCTGCATTAAGTAACCATCTGCTTTTATAGACTCCTATGGTCAATAAATCAATGGCTGTTTAAGACAGGTTTTACTGTGTGTTTACCGATTAAGGTGAGTTCTGATAATTCATTTTTAATGAGCAAATATGGAAGCTTGTTTTTTTTATTATTATTTTCATTATTATTATTATCATTACTTTTCCCCTGCATTTAGTAACCATCTGCTTTTAAAGACTCCTATGGTCAATAAATCGATGGCTGTTTAAGACGGTTTTACTGTGTGTGTACCGATTAAGGTGAGTTCTGATATTCATTTTTAATGAGCAAATATGGAAGCTTGTTTTTTAGTATTGTATTGTTATATAATTATTATTATTATTTTCATTATTATTATTATCATTAATAATAAAAATATTATCATTATTATTATTTTGACTCTAAGTCATTTAATTATATGCCTTAATTGTTTGTGTACATGTTTACATAATCTTATTCGTTAGATTGATCTTGTTCTGTACAAACTGACAGATAGTTTAAAGCGCCTGTTGGTCATTTTGTTTTACTTGAAACAGATAAATGTGATAATGTTATATTCATTTCATACAGGTTGGTTGCAGTTTCGGTCTTTTTGTTCGTATTTCTGTCCAGATCAATAAAGTCAGTGACCCGAGCGATTCAGGTTCATTTGAGATTGTTTTTTCAGTTGATGATAATAGTTTGTCCTGATGTTACAAAAACATGTATCTATGGGAATTGAACAGGATTGTCATAATAGGGGAGGAATTACAACAGATTCCCTGCGGAAATTTAGCACAAACTGAAAGAGTTCCATCATACTTTGCAATCACCGATGATTATTTAACAAATGTTACAAACACGCTCTATGGAAAGGTCCATAAAGTTAGGAATGCACTACCTGTCAATGTAAAAAAGAGAATGTACACTTAACCCCCTGTGAAAAAGTAATGTATGGTCAATTTCTTATCTAGTGCACTTTGACTATTTTCGATTCGATCAAGCTTTTGAGAAACTATTGATCGAGTGTCAATCAGCTTAGATCCCGGTGAGACGAAATACTCGGCATCTCATCTGTATTCAAACTGTTAGAAAATTTGAACCAAGTCGAGATTAGCGAAATAGGGGTTTGCTGTATAAACATCAGATTGTTTTATTCAAATGCGATACAATGTATATAGGTTCAGTGGTGCGCACAGAGACTTTACTGAGGATATCTCGTACAATGAGACGAGATGCTTTCATTTTTATATGTCTATGAAACAATATGCAACTTAATGGACACACCGGTAGATTTATACATGCAATAAAATTATAATGAATGGAGGACTTAATGCTTAATGCGTAATCTGTACGACACTCGTTCTATATTAACCATTTACTCCATGAATATTCTTGTAATAAATTTGTGACGTTATTTTGTTATAATGGCACACGATCACAGGAAAGTTTGGCCACTGCAGAAACTGTAGAATCATATTTATATTAGTTCATGAGCACACAGAATAGACTCTAATCAGAATGCTCCTACAGGAGCCGTCTGGTCTGAGTCTTCTCTGTTTGCAAAGGCGTAGAAAAACGTATTTATGGAGAAAATGATTAACCCTTTCGCTGCCAATGCCGGATCTGTGATTATCTATGCAAACAGTTTGGATCCAGATGAGACGCCGAGTAACTCGGCGTCTCATCAGGATCCAAACTGTTTGTTACTGTTACTATGTTTTTGAAACAAAAATGAAAAAAAAATCAAAAGAATGAAAATTTGTAGCAGACGACAAAGTTAGCAGACGACAGAGTTTGGCAGCAAAATGATTAAACAGTCACCTGTCTTAATGGCCGATACTGATACTTATGTTTGGTGTTCGGATGAACGAGGTGTTACTGTAGTTAATGTGGTAATAGTTTTATCCAACTATTGGAGACCTGACTCGCAATAGCAAACAGTTTTGATCCAGATGATACGAAAAGTTACTCTGCATCTCACCAGTATCCGGTCTGTTGGACACACTCGCTCATTAGTTTCTCAAAAACTTTCCTTGTTCAATATTTATGTAAGAAATGACATCGTGAATATTTGTTAGCTAACGTTTTACAACGCAAACTTCATTCGAGGGATATTTTTGTTTTGGCAAAAACTGTAGAATGAGATATATAGCATGTCAAAAGCAAACAGAGCAGAACCTGATCAGACGGCTCCTATTGCAGCCGTCTGATATGGGTCTACTCTAATTGAAAAAGCGTCAACATGCGTTTATATTAAGGAAAGGGTTAATCTGAAAAAGTCAAATTGCACCAGATCCAAATTTGGGCAAACATTATTTTTTCACGGTATGGTAAGGGTTAATAAATGATTGCTGAAAGCTCTTGAATCAGAGGCAACTAAATCAGTAATAGAAACTATTAATCCGTATCGCATGAAGAAAACAAACATGTCAAACTGTGACCAGCTACATTTTTAAGAAACTGTGTATCAAGCAGTTTGGATCCAGATGAGAAGCCGAGTTATCTGGAACCAAGCTGTTTTCAAACGAGAGACAGGTCGCACCGAGCACGATAACGATTAAAATGCTAAAACGTTGTAAATCCCCTTCATTATCGAATGTGAATGACACAGGAATCGAATACGCATCTTGAAGTCCTGTGAAACATATATTATTATTCTATACCCTGTGCAAATTTGTGACAACCTTTGAAGACAGTTGGAATCCAACTGAGAAACCGAGTTACCAAGGTGACTCCTCGTGATCCGAAGCGTTTGGATGACAGAGATCTAGATAACAAGCCTAAGTTCAAAAATTCTCTCAGAGACGATTCTAAAGAGTGGACACAATATAGGAGTTTGTGGAGAAATGGCGATTTTAGCATTTGAGTATGCAAAGTTAAATATTGTTCTATTTATATATGTATGCTTTTAAAGTATATGCCGTGCTGTACAATAATTCTTTTGTTCGGTGGCCATTGTAAATATTCATCTAATAGATATTCAAGATGACATTACATGTATTTCTTACATGACAATTCATGAGCTAAATGGTTACGTATTTTACATTAGATATTTACATCTCGGTTTGGCGTGATATTGCGTCAGGAAGTTATCTCACTGACCAGGATCTCAAACTAGGCAGGCCTGTTATAAAAGGACAGACATACTGGGAGCTAGTGGCTGGCTTGCCTTGTCGCTCGACCGTACAGCAGCAGTATGTCGGTGTCGGATTGGGTAATTATAATCAACATAGAATATTCTACTCATCTTCTCTGACATTTGCATACCGTTACTTCATGTCAGCAGCTAGTTGCTTTATCACTACAATGACTGCTGTAATATATTTTGCAATGTCTTGTCTCTTCCATTTCTACATCTGATGCTACATATATATTTAATACTACTACTGCTACTACTGTTTTTCAACACTAGTGCTTTTAATATTGATACTTCTACTACTGGCTATAAATACGGGTGCTGTTAACTGCTATTGCACTACTTCTTTTACTCTGTATTACTACGAATACGTAGAACTACATTTACTGCGGATACTTCTTATGCTATATGTGACTACAAATACAAATATTTTACTGTACAGTAAAACCCCGCTAATGCGACCACCTAAAAGAGGTCTAATTCTGGGTGCTAAATGCAGGTGGTAGCTTAATGCAGGGCAAAAGTAATGCAGAAAGCTCCTAGTGGAGCTTTCTGCATTACTTTTGCCCTGCATTAAGCAACCACCTGCTTATAAAGACACACATGTTTATTAATTAAGTGGTCGCATTAGCGGGGTTTTACTGTATGTGGCCCCGCATTATACAGAACAACAGATAAACATGCGTGTTCAAGTAATGAAATCGCCATTTCTCCACCAAACCCTATTTGTGACCACTCTGGAATTGTCTCGAAGAATTCCAAAGAGTGGTCACAAACAGGGTTTGGCGGAGAAATAAAGGAGTTATTCTTGAAATTGTTTGAATTTACGCATCTTATCTGGAATTATGCGCATACTTCTACAGTTAGTATTGTTACAATTACTTATGATTTTGCTATACGTGTATGTGGCTACAAATACCTATACAGATGTCACTAATACTGCAGCTACTTCTAACTGTATGTGCAGTAATGTTCTTATTAGTCGCACTACTATAAAATATGATATTACTGTTTGTAAATTTGCCATGTTTAAAGTTCACTAGTACTAGTTTTATACCATGGAATATTATGATAATTTACCCAGCGCTTGATTATATTTAGAAATACATTAGCAATATGTGTGCAAACATCACACTAAGTGACTTTCGAGTTTAGCTTCTTATTTTTACGGGATTCATTGTGCATTCGGTATGCAAAACAAACAAAATGCAATTTTGTGTTGTTTTTTATCCCAATATTAACCACTTGAATTTCGATCTAATGCTATTTTGAATACTTCCATCCGATCAAGTTACATTACTGACATTGTTAAAGATTTCGTGTGCACAAACTTCGATTTCTGTTCAATTGCACTTGTTCAATGTTGCATGAAAGAACGGAAGAACATTGTTCGTTTCCCTTGCATGTTTGATAAATAACAGATACAAGTAATAATAAGGTTTCAGTATGCACGATGCATGCACTTACGCTACTTATTCGTATAGAAATACACCAGAGAAACTTTATTATTATTCAATTGGTTTGCAAATATTGGCTTTAAATAGATAACGGTTTACTTTTCGTCAAACATACAGAAATCTATAGATACTTTTAGCACTTTTGCAAAAAAAGTACACGTAGATCAAACGAATTATAGGGTTAACCCTTACAACGCTGAAGTTTCAAATGGAATTTCCAAAAGTTCATACAGGCCAAGCTTACGGTGAATATTTAGGATTCTTTCTAAAGAAAAGCGTTGCATGACAAACAGTGCATACCCTGATGTGAGGGCTCCTTTAAGAGCCCTCTCATCTGGGTCTACCCCTTTTTTGCAAAGGACGTTAGTGACTCGTGTCCCTAACAATTAGGGATAAATTGCATATAAAAGTATGGACATACATCTGCTGTAACTACAAACAACAATCTACGAGATGAATTAGTGTTAGCATTTGCGAACACTTTGAACAAGACAACGAGTAAACCGGCACCTCATCAGGAACTAACCTGTTTTAACTCTCTGGTCGTGTTTTTATGAAAACAGAGTACAAGAAGAGGTGATTTTTCAAATGCTTACAAATGTTGAACAGTGTAGATGCAATGGTATTGTGCTAGGTCCTCGATTTATAAGATCATTGACTGGGTAACTCTATTTGACATGGGAAATACCGGTAGAAAGCATTAAGAGCTTAACCATTTTTGATAATAGAACCATTACAAAAATACATTTACCGTACATTCATGTAGTACATTCACTGAACAATCATTTTTATACAATTATTTTCAAATAAATTAATTTCAATACAGCTTTTAAACCCAATCTTAATCCTTTCTCCCAGTAAAAACAAAAGGTCACCTCAATTTGAATCTGCTGCAATATTGACTACAGTGGGGACTGTCCTAAGCGTTAATCTGCTGCAATATTGACTACAGTAGGGACTGTCCTAAGCGTTAATTCGCTGCAATATTGACTAAAGTAGGGACTGCCCTAAACGTTAATCTGCTGCAATATTGACTACAGTAGGGACTGCCCTAAGCGTTAATGCAATATTGACTACAGTAGGGACTGCCCTAAGCGTTAATTCGCTGCAATATTGACTACAGTAGGGACTGCCCTAAGCGTTAATGCAATATTGACTACAGTAGGGACTGCCCTAAGCGTTAATTCGCTTATTGAATATAGGAATTATAGAAACACAAGTGATTGCTGAATACAGGGCAAAAGTAATACAAAAAGCTCCGATACATTTGAGCCTGCATTAAGCTACAACCTGTCTTACAGACCCATAATTAGACCTGTTTTTGATAGCCGCTTAAGCCAGATTGTACTGTTATTCCAGTTCGATCAAGCGCTTGGGATACTTTAGATCAAGTGCCAAACTGGTTGGATGAGGCGACACGCTGTTTGTAAACGACAAGTGCGAACCAGGTCGTGAATAGCAGGATAAGGGATCAGAACAGTATTCACGTCGATACATTTTATAAAAGTAGTTTCTGTATGTGGCAGTAGTGGCAAAAGGCTCTATGACTTTAGGAGCGCTACGAGGTTGAACATGTATACCAAGATCAGACTTCGCAATTTAACTCTTTTTGGTGCCAAGTTTCTAATTGTCGTCTGCAACCAAAAAATGTGAAATATTCCGGTAAAATGAAGATAAATAAACGCAAAGCATGCAAGTAATAACCAACAGCCAAAGAATTTGTGGTTGAGAACAACAGTGAAGTTTCTGATCAGACAGTAAAGTTTGACTATACCAGAAACTAGAGAATCAGATCTATATCATTCCATAGGCAAACGGAGCAGACCCTTATCAGACGGTTCCTGCAGGAGCCGTCTGATCTGAGTCTACTCTGTTTGCAAAGGCATATAAAGGCTTACAGTAAAATCTGGATACTACGAAACTTTAGTAACGAAGAATTTATGTCTTTGTATGCAGATGGTCGCTTAATGCAGAGTGAAAGTCACACAGAAAGCTTATAGAGGAGCTTTCTGCATGACTTTCAACCTGCATTAAGTTGCCACCTATGTTAGAATCAATCATGTTACGTATTTTAGTGTTCGAATGATCGAGTTATTACTGTATTTACTGAGTAAAGGATTCAAGCAGAGAGTGAACGGTGTCATTACTGTTTACATTGTATATATTGCACTATATTGTATTGAATAAAGGAGACAGTCCCATTTTGAAATTAGGACTAAACAAAGTATAATATCATGAAGCACTTGCTTTTAGGATGGTACAAATGCAAGTGACCTAAGTAGGTGTTAGGTTATCATTAGTTTCAACGTTTACTAAAACAAATTATGAAATACCCAATGATTACAAAATTAATTACCGTTCTTTTCATTATTGTACACAAGAAGAAAATATCGTCATCATCTCCGTCATCATAATTTGCATAGTTTACCATAATTTCAGATCACACGAACAGCTCTACAGCAAGACAACAATTATGAACATTTTATGAAGCATATCACCGACGGGGGACTGCGCTACGCCGTTGCGAAGTTCAACGACTATTCAAATCCCGAAGACTATTACCGAAAGACTGTCGACCCTGAAAAGAAACGACAGGTGATAGTCGTAGGCGCTGGAATAACGGGCTTGACAGCAGCATATGAACTGTCTCAAATAGGTCATGAGGTATGGCGACATATACTACTTAACCTTTCTCTTGCGTTACAAGTATTGTCTACTCAACGTTTCTCTTGCTGAATATTTGCTGTGTGTCAAACAGCTTGGATTCGGATCAAACCCATATTTACTCTTGTACAGTAAAACCCCTCTTAACCAGAATTCTAGTAGAGAGGACAGGTGACTGCTTAATGCAGGGTGAAAGTCATGCAGAAAGCACGAGGAGTTTTCTGCATGACTTTCTCCTTGTATTAAGCTGCCACCTGTCTACAAGACCGATAATTATGCTAAATTCAACGTCTGAATTAGAGGTTTTACTCTAATGTGTGTTCGGATTCAATTCATGCTGTCTGCAAAGACCAGACAGTGAGAGACTATCTATATATTTTAGGTACAGTAAACCCCCTCTTAACCGGACTTTGAATTTAATATAAACGTCATTCTTGGAGACAGGTGGCAGCTTAATGCAGGGTAAACGTCATGCAGAGAGCTCCTCTGCATTACGCGGCCACCTGCCTAAAACTGTCTAAATTATTCTCTGCTAGAATTCCGGTTTAGAAGGGTGCAACTGTATAATCATTTGGAGTATATGGCTGAACTTTCGGCGTTTATAGAACGGGTGTCGCATACGAATAATGTCTTATGCTTCAGTCCTCTACTAATAATTATTTAATTCCAAATATCAGTTAGGCAATCATTGGTTCCCAGAGAGTCATCTAAACTGTATCCAAACTGATTGCAAAAGTACAACTGTAAATGAAGTTGGCATTCTATTGTTGAAAACGAAATGACTGGAGTCTAAGAATCCCCATTATTTTGCCGCCGTAATTGATGGACGGAACCTCGCAGTTTTGTTTTTTTTTCTTTCGAAAATCTGTCATACGTATTTCTGTTATTTCTCTTAAAGACGAATGATTTTTGTAGTTCGAAATATATGTAGTTGTTGTTTTTTCAAACGAAAATACATGTCTTATTCCTGGAAGGTCTTAAATGTATCTGGTGGAATGATATACTAAAATTGTCAATATCATGTTCGTCAGAATATGCTAACAAGTAGATCGAAAAGAAGTGTATTAAGTGTAACATGATCCTAGATAATATCTCTGCAAGTTCCATGGTAGTGGGCCATATTTGTACGCCTACAAGGCACATACAAATGAGGCAGGTGTGGCTATGGCCGAAATCGCCGAAGGGTTCCGATAAGGATATTGCTGTTGAATGTAGAGAGATGATCTCAGCTAATACCGAAACGGGAAACTTCGACGATAAAGATTGAACGGACAGATAAGGATATTGCTGTTGAACGTAGAGAGATGATATCAGGTAATACCGAAATGGGAAACTTCGACAATAAAGATTGAACGGACAGATAAGGATATTGCTGTTGAACGTAGAGAGATGATCTCAGGTAATACCGAAACGGGAAACTTCGACAATAAAGATTGAACGGACAGATAAGGATATTGCTGTTGAATGTAGAGAGATGATCTCAGGTAATACCGAAACGGGAAACTTCGACAATAAAGATTGAACGGACAGACTATGTTCTATGACAAATATTATACTAACGCTTTTTGTCAGTATGTTGTTTTTGGCATTTAATAACTACTTTTCGTCTTACATAGGATGTTTTTCAAATGTACATTGATCCTGTCTGTAATTTTCTTCGAATCTATGAAAGAGCTATTGTGCTCATTATGTTTGTATTATTTCTGCGTGAAATGAACATCGGAATGAATCGACATCTATGTGACTTGAAACTAAATACCATGGTATGGACAGAGGTGTGTATCGAAAAATATTTTCGACAAAAATCAGAATTTTTCATCGAAATGGTAACCAACAAAAACACGTTTGCCATTCATCGGAATCTGTCATAAAATTCAATTATCAATCGGAAGCCTTTAACGATGTCGGCCTCTGTTGGGTCAGCTTATTGGTGTATACTTATTCTGTTGAACCAATTGTTAAAACTTTTAGCTTGTCATTCAACCAGATTTATCCAAGGTCTGATCTGCAAGACGTACATTTCCAATTAATCACTTGTGTACCGAGCGTACTTATTTCAATGTAAATGTAGGTCAACTATTGTGTAGTAGACAGTCTCGTTCGCGTTTTTATTAATATGTTCCGCTTTTGACTGATTGCTGTGATCCCCTAATTGACAGCTACATGTATAGACTTCTTTGCTTGCTTGAAATACCGCTGATATCTGCTATAATTGACGAAGTTTTACGTCACTTAGTAAGTGCGCATGCGTGACAAGATTCATAGAACAAACTCATTGTTTAAGTACCGTACATAGAGTAAAACTTCGATTATTCGAACACTCAAATATGTGCCAGTCTTGGACGCAGGTGGCAGCTTAAAGTAGGATGAAAGTCATGCGGAAAGCTCCTGCAGGAGCTTTCTGTATGACTTTCATCCTGCATTAATCAGCCACCTGCCTTAAAAGGCACCAATTCCTCATTACTAAAACTTCGAAATATCGAGTGTTTACTGTACTTCATTATCAAGTCCCTAATTACTCTATGAAATACAGAAATGCTATTTGAATCTCTATCATTTAGTGATAGTTAAAGTGAATGGCCATTTATTTTCAATTATAACTTTGATTTTAATTTAGATAAACTCTTGTGTTACATGAAATGAAGTAAAACTCCATTAAAGTGCATAATAATCGATACAGTTAACCTTTAGCCTGCTACTGGTGGATGAGTGAATACTTAATGCAAACAGTTTGGATCCAGATGAGACACCGAGTAACTCGGCGTCTCACCAGGATCCAAACTGTTTGACATCCTGATTGCATTTTAGTAGACACATTGATTATAGCTTGAATTTTGAAAATGTAAATAATTTGCTCAGCAGGGTAAAGGTTAATAATGAAGAAATTGTATCGTTTCCAATAATTTCTGAGTGCACTGTAGAATGTCAGAAACAAATGATAAGCAAAGTGCAACATGAACGTGCATGTTGTAAAATTGTACAAGGCATATGAAGTAAAAATCATTTGATTACTCCAGTTGATTACCGAATCTCTCTTTTACTCTTTTTCCATAAAACCTAGAATTGTTACAAACATACTGTCAGGTTGCATGTAACGACTGACATCAACTTCCATTTGTTGCATTTCTACATTTGTAACGGACAGTGTCTGACTGACTTTAAAAATCGTTCTATGGCGAAATCTGTTATTTTAACCCTTGGATCGCTGATGTCGCATAAATGCACCACGACACTTTTTGTCGCAATCTCTAATTCTATAAATATGATTTATTCCTTTGAAATTGTTGTTTATTTATCTCATTTCCTTATTGTACCGACTTATTTAACACAATCTGGATTGCAGACGACAATTAGAAATTTGGCGCAAGCTTTCTAATTGTAAGTTACAGCATAATCTTAACCATTACTTTGAATCCCTTTACAAACAGAACAAAGCAGACTATTCTTGTATGAACCGTCTGACCAGAGTCAGTCCTGTTTAAAGTGACATACTTTAATTCAAGACTTCCTGTTAAGATTAAACATTCAAGTATGCATAGAGAATAACCTGCCACATGCGGCTATTCATTTATTGAAAACAGGAGTCTGAAAACAGGTGGTTGCTTAACGCAGAACAACAGTAAAGCCGAAAGCTCCTTTAGGAGTTTCTGCATTACCTTTGCCCTGCATTAAGCTATCACCTGCTTTACAGACCCATAATTAGACCTATATTTGATAGCGGCTTAAGTCTTTTCTCTAGTATACAGTAAAACCTCTCTATAACGACCACTAAATAGTGTTAATTAGTTGGGTTTTCTGGCAGGTGGCTGCCAAAAGCAAGGAGCGTTCTATTTTACTTTCACCTTGCTTTGAGCATCCACTTGCCTTTAACACAAAATACTTGATGTAATTAAGTGGTCGTTATAGGGAGGTTTTACTGTACTATTATAAAAATTCAGCTAATCAATATCCATTATGTTATTATTTCTTATTGGAATATTATGTCATTGTTCCTTATATGTATGAATATTAATGGGGTGAGGGGTTAGATTGTGTTCGAAATACAGTAAAACTTCGATTATCCGAACACTAAAATACGTATTATTATCGATCTTTAAGACAGGTGGAAGCTTAATGCATGGTGAAAGTCATGCAGAAAGCTCCTCTAGGAGCTTTCTGCATGACTTTCACCATGCATTAAGCAGCCACCTGCCTAAAAGGGTCTAAATTCTTCTATACCGAAAATTCGAATAATCGAGGTTTTACTGTATTATAGCTGTGTCGTTTTTAAACGATTAATGTAAAGAAGGTAAAAACAGAAGAAAAGTCAGGGGAATAGAAAACAGACACGAATGTCTACATCAACACAAGAAGCACAAATGTAGTGTAAATACACGACCCGTCATGTGGAATTGATAACGCGAGAAATCATGATTAGAGAGGCGCTGCGTGCAAGACAATGAAGAAAACTGATGTAGGTACATACCCAGCTCAGATGTGTTACTTTACACTTTCCATGCTCTTTATTCTAAATTTCAATATCTACTGAATATTCATGGACAAAATAGTTGTGATGAAATATGGTAGGTGGACCACTGTAGCTATTTTAGCAACTAAAGAAACAGATCTATCAAATTGCATTAGCAAACAGATCAGACCATGATCAGATGTCTCCTATAGAAGCCGTCTAATCAGGGTCTACTGTGTTTACAAATGCATGAAAAGTTTATATAAAGGAAAGTGTTAAATTGTGCTGTTTTTGATACTATAATGTGACCAGTAGTCAAATGTGAGAAACATGGACGGCTGAATGAAGGGGAGAAACATTCCAAAGTCCTGCTGCACGCAATTGCATAATAATCTAAAGGCATGCTTGACATTGTAGCCCTTCAATATCCTTATTTAAATTATTAGAAAAGGGCTGCGATGACTTTATATTTTGTAGGTCACTATACTGGAGGCTCAGTCGAGAGTTGGCGGACGAATGGACACGTTTAGGTTTGTTGATGGTCTCCACTGCGAAGGTAAGACAACAATAAACTTTACAAAGGGGTGATGTATTTTTCCAGATTTCACTAGGCTGATTGCATAAACAATTATGTATTTTCCTTCCGCTCTCACTGACCGATATACGCATTTATTCCATTGCCGATGTTTCCTAATTGTTTTGGTTGGGCTAACAACGTTTTTGCAATTTATAAATATTCAACGCATTGGTATTGATAAATAGATATTTCACGATATTAAGCCGTTTGCTCCCACGATCCCATATATGGGACGTAGGCAAACAGTGTAGACTCTGATCAGACGCCGCATAATGCACTGTTGCTGATAGGAAATTCAATGTAAAACAAAATAGAATTGAAAATTCAGACCAGACATCCCTTAGATAAAAGTTAGACTAATCCAATATATAAGCATGGAAGAATCCACTTGGAGCAAATGGTTTAAACTTTTGAAATAGTTTATACTGGTAATCTGCACAATGGATTCTTACAATGCTTCACAGCATTACGGGAAAACAGTTCTGGACAATTATTAACTTGCACAAGTTGTTCACTCTCTTAAATCAAACTGAATTACCAATAAAAAATAAGACAAATCTATTTGATACGATTGCTGCTCCAACATTAAACTATGCTGCGGAAATTTGGGGACATCATATTGGAGAAAGTGTCGAAAGGATCCACTTTAAATTTTGCAGAAAACTATTAGGAGTTAAATTATCGACAAACCTTGAAGCATTATATGGAGCACTGGGTAGAATCCCAATGTCAGTAAAACGAAAAATAATCATAATCAAATATTGGATTAAAATATTAAACTGTCGCTCTTATACAGAACATATTCAGTTTTAAGACAATAATTGGGCAGACAAAATAAGAGATATTTTAGAAAACTGTGATCTAGATTTTATTTGGTATAATCAAGATATCATAAAAATATATTTTGGAGCCATTAAATATCAGATTTTTCAAACATACAAACAACGTTGGTACGTTAAAATTAACAATTCGAACAGGTTAGAAACATATGGGTTATTAAAATATGAACTCGAACTAGAAAACTACCTCTCATTCATCAAAGAAAATAAATATAGAATTGCTATCACTCGATTTAGAATATCATCACATGACATAGAAATAGAACGATCAAGATACAAGAACATACCTCGAAATCAAAGATTGTGTCTAAATTCCACTAACAAGCAAGTTAAAACAGAGTATCATTTTCTGTTAATTTGTCCAAAATTCGAACTTCTTTGAAAAATGTATTTGAAAAAGTATTACTATACATGGCCTACTATACAGAATTTTAAAAACCTTATGTGTCTTAAAAACAAGAAAATTTTACCGACATAGATAGATACGTTTATTTTGCAAACCAATTGAGAGTTCAATAAGTAACAAAAAAGAAGGATAGATGCGGAATATTTCGATTTTACTCTCAACAGTTACTCGACAGTTATTCTCAATTTTATTGTACATTTTGATATATTTAAAATCTGCAGTTTAAAGTTCTTCTAGGCAAACATTTTGCTTATTACGCATTAGTGTCTGTGTACCATGTGTATTGTGTATTGTAATGATGATTTGCCTTTGCTATAAGCATATTATGTATGTTTTATGCAATAAAGAAATTGTATATTGTATATTATATAATCTCACACCAATCAGTAAGCTTTCAAAATTGTATATGATCAAACGTGGCACTGTTTGATTCTCATTAATATCTAGAGGATGATTTAATTGCATGTATCCAATTTGAGAAACAATGAACACCTCCCTAAACTGCCGCGCTTGTTATGCAGCTTTTGGCCTTTGTCTGAACTGTTTGTAAAACCAGGAATGTGGAGCTACTGAAAACTTTACTTACAGTCGGTGCAATGCGGCTGCCACCTAATCATTACCTGACGAAACACTACTTGAGACATTGGGATGTCAAGACCAGGCGATTCCAGAACAAAAACTTGAAAGGATATGTGTATTGCTATGGGCAAAAGACCACGATAGAAGGTATGCCAGTATTGCGAACTTTCTGTGACAATGTTACGTTAGCGCTTAGAAAACTGGCGTCAGCTGATGTGTATGGAAATGAAAGAAAACTAAATATTGATAAGTCACCGAAGTGGACAAGTCTCAAATTAGGATACCGCTTAGAACACAACTCCCAAATTAGGATACAGCCTAGTTTCAAACAAAACTTCAACAACCTGCCCGTGTTAGCGACGGCGGTGAACTAAGTAGCTGCAGTATGGATACCATTGCTCTTCTTAACCCTTTACTCCATAAATACTCGTTTCTACGCCTTTGCAAACAGAATAGGAGCCATCTGATTAGGGTCTGCTCTGTTTGCTTATAATATTCTACTGTTTCTGCCATGGAAAACATTGCTGTGTAACAATTAATGTAATTAACATTTATGACATTATATTATTTCTTACAAGAATATTCATGCAGTAGAGGGTTAAATGACCTGACTTAGAGAAGCAAATAAGAGATGTCTCAAAATTGTTGAAAGTGGTAAAACAGATTGATTTTTTATTTCCATATTTATTCGCCGACAAACGAAGCCAAAGGCATATTGGATGGTTATATCCCATTTTTTTCACGTCAATGCAAGCAGTATGACCTCCACACAACCTGCACGATAATAGACTGGACAGAAATGTCGATTTGCCCCGAAAGGTCAATTAACTATTTTTGCGCAAGATTTCTAATTGTAGTCTGCAACCCAAATGTACGAGCGTAATAAAATATTCGGTAAAATCAAGAACTAAGATACATAAATGCAACTTTCAAACAAATAAAGCACACACATAAAACTGGATACATGGCTTAACGCTTTCCTTCGTATAAACGCGCATTTGCAAACGGGGTAGACCAAGATTAGAGGGTTCCTATAGTAGCCGTCATATCAGGGTCTGCTCTGTTTACTAATGAAATTTGAAATATCTGTTTCTTTACTTTGCAAAATGGCTAAAATGTTCCAACTTCCATATTTAATTATAACTATTTTGTCCACCAATATTCAACAGGTATTGACATTTTGAATAAACATAGAACAGAGAAAGGGTTAAAGAAAGATTGATGATACACACGATTGTGACATTATACTGTATTGTGTTATTACTGTTTTGTGTTATTAATATATTGTGTTATTACTGTGCTACTGCTATGGGGACACTCAGACATAACAAACGTATGAACAGAATACATTAAACCCCCATCTAAAGCGACCACCAACATACCCGGTATTGGTCTAATTATGGGTCTCTGAGACAGCTGATAGCTTAATGCAACACGACATTTCCTGTATTACCTTTTTTCTCACATTAAGCATCTTTTAAAGAATCTTGTATTTATTGGTAAGCTGCTGTTCGTTTTGGAGGATTTTACTGCATATCCTGTTAATAACTACAATAGAACCCCTCTAATGCAACCACTTAATGAATAAACATGGGAGTCTTTATAAGCAGGCGGTTGCTTAATGAAGGACTTTCTGCATTACTTTTGTCCTGCATTAAGCTACCACCTGCATCTACCTCCCAGAATTATACCTCTTTTAGTTTTGTCGCATTAAAGGGGTATTACTGTAATAGTATTTTGTCAAATGGGTTTTTAAACAGTTCATACATTATTAAACCTTTAAACACTGAAGTTTCATGTGGGTTATTCTAAACTTCAGGTCACGCTTACCGTGAATATCCGGAGATCATTTTAAAGAAATGTTTAACACGTGTACAGTTGACATCGATAACTGTAAGAAGAAACATAGCTCATATTTTTCTTCTCAGACTTTGAGAAGAACAACCAGCATTACACTGACAGTTGGTGGCCAGGATGGGACGCTAATCTGTCAAAGTCGCTAAAAGAGAAACAAGGCATTACGGGAATATGTAAGAAAAATAATAATATACATGTAGTTGTACCCCATGTTTGCCAAACCCAATATCAGTTGATCCGTGTTGATCCGAGTTGAACCCTTTCTTGATATTGATAAAGACGCCTTTGTAAACAGAGTAGACCAAGATCAGTCGACTCCAACAGGAGTCGTCTGATCAGGGTCTGCTCTGTTTGCGCTTGGTATAATAAACATCTGAATATACTGTCATAAAATTACTATTCATGATGCTATTATTTCTGACAAGATTATTGATTAGGATACGAATTACAGAGAGAAAGGTTATATTGTTCTTTTTGTATTAAAACAGCGATGTGCTCGGGTTTCACTTTAATTTCAATTATCCGAGTACACCCTTTTCTTATTACACGGCTCAAATAACAACATTCTGTTGACATAAAGAACCTAATCTTAGACCAATCCGTAATTTGTTTCCTTAACAGCTGGAATGTGTCCATCATTCTATCGAAAATTAAGATATTTAGAAAGATAGTGTGATTATTGTTTGTTTGTTTGTATCTGGTTTTACACCGCTTTAAATATTTCAGTCATACCGCGACACCCAGCTAATAACAGGCGTAGAAAGACCCCAGATGTCTAATCTAGAACCACAAACCTTCCACAAGTTATCTGGTTGTAGTATAATTAATGTGCAGCTTTCATCATATTATTTTAATTATTTCTACCAAAACGGAACTTCTGTCAGCGAAACGAGTTTGATTCAAATACAAAAGTACATTATTCTTACAATTGGTTTTATAAATCAGTGTCAGAGTGTAAACAGTTTAGCTGCGGATGAAGTCCTTCGTCGCTCGGATACTGATTTACAACGGTTATTACATACTGACCCAGAGTTTATATCGTTCCTCGCTTACTTTCATATTTTATAGCCGCCATAGGGAGCAGAAACGAATGTTAAGCAACACAAACAAATAGTTTAATATTATCCTTTACTCCATTGATACCCATATGGAAATAATGATTTTATAAATGTAATTAAAGTGAAATTAAATAGTAGTGGCATTTGTACAAAGGAATGTTTCACTATGGACGAACTGTAGAATTATATCTAGATCACGCCACCAGCAAAAAGAGCAGACCCTGATCAGCTAGTATAGCAGCTGCCATATATCGGTCTACTCTGGTTGTAAAGCTGTCAAAATGCTTATATGGAATATGGAGGAAATGTGTCAGAGTTATCACATTCGGACGAGCACCTATGTCATTCTATCACCTGATAGTGCCTATATAAAGATTTGTATACCGGATTCAAACTAAACGTGTTTAGTTCATCCATTTGTTCCTGTATTGTTTAATGAAAACCCATCCAGATCTTACTATGGAACGCATCTATTATTCATTGGGAGGATGCACAGTAAACAAAGTGTTTGCTGGAATAAGTCATTGACATTGATGGCTTCAGTAAACCGTGCAGACCCTGGTCAGACGGCTCCTTCAGGGGCCCTCTGATGTAAGTAAACACTGTTTCCCTGTGTCCTTTTAAAGGGTTACTGGGCATAAATGGGTTATTATACGAGACAGACACACGTGTCTTATATATTAACCCGCATATATACATGTATGGCCATAAATGTGTTCCGCAGATACCAGTGTTCATCTGTACATGAAACAGTACAATATGCTTCAGACACCGAAACACCTCGTGGGTCTACCTCCACTAATAATTAGCTGACGTCGCGAAATGACTGAAATACTTTTACGGCGATATGAAATTCCGCTACAAACCTTATTCAATAAATATTTACGTCATGTACTCCTGCTTGCATCCAGCTAAAATGGCCTGTTTTACACTCACTCCATGAACAAATCATACAGGTTTAATCGACGACCAGTCGGCAAATTTAGCTCACCACTACCATGAAGAGGTTGACAACAAAGATAGTCTTGCTCGATCCGATGAACAACAGTGAGACACTCGTGACAATAACTGTTGTCAGTCTGGAAAATGAGATCACCATGCAGCATGCATGTAAACTACAGTAAAACTCTCCATAACGGCCACTAGAGAGCATGTTAATTAGTTGGTATTTAGAGCAAGTGGTTGCTTAAAGCATAGTGAAAGTAAAACAGAACGCTCCTAAAGGAGCGTTCTGTTTTACTTTCACCTTGCTTTAAGCATCCATCTGCCTTTAACACAAAATACTTGATGTAATTTAGTGGTCGTTATACAGAGGTTCTACTGTATATCTATTCCGTCAAAAAGATTATTAACTTCACGAATAAACACATCTCAGATCAACGGAATTTATTCAACATGGCTACCATACTTCTTTAAAGTATACGTATTTAATAGTGGCTTAATCCACATGTTTCGCCTGCAACATAATCGAAGTTACCCCTGTTTTAAATCATAAATATTCTGTTCAGCACCAAATATCCACAGGAACAATCATTTCAGTGAAAACAAGATGATTACGTATACTCTTATCAACATACATAACATAGTTTTGGAAACTGAATACTTCTTAAATCGGTACTAGGGGCGTGAGTAGTGCTGCACTTTTAATAACTGCTCATGAACAGATTCAATAAAACTGAGTCTGCAATTTTCTCTTTTCGCATTGCTGCTTTTGTTTTCGAAGAATCTCTCATTTTCAGTATATATTTACAACAGCGGGTGTTAAGTGCTTGTGTGGCGGCTGTAAAGAATCGCCCCGTACTTCATTCTCAGTGTTGTTATATTTCCTGGTCCTTAGGAGTCATTGATTTTGATGTTATTAGTTTTGAAAAATAAATACAGGTTAAGCCGGTGCTAGGGGGCATGAGTACAGTTGCACTTTTAATTACTATTCATGAACAGATTCAATAAAACGAGTCTGCAATTTTCTCTTTTTGCATTGCTACTTTTACTTTCGAATGATCTCCCACTTTCAGATTATAATTACCCTTGCAATTAAGCGGGGCGATCCGGAGTCTAATTTCCAGTTTCTTCAAGCATTGTAGACAGTAACATAACAGAAAATGAACGTTGTAAAACGTAAGTAATACGTTTTAAAAGTAATAGCAGGCCAGCATTGCGGTTGTTAACAATATTGCATGTATACCTATTGTACTTGTTGGGCATTTGTCTAAATTGTGAAGGAACAAATACATATTCGAAAAGAACTAATAACACCATAGCACTGGCTATTCTGTTTAAGTGGACCTATACAAGAAGACCATGGAACCCGTCAAAGCGGAGTTGGGAGATTCTCCATCTAATGAGCAATGGAATGCATGGGTCAGTAAATGGAGTAAGCTGTCCTTGGATGAATTTCTTCGGAGTACAAAACACCAGAAAGACGATGACCCACAGCTTCGTCCATGGACTGAACAGGCAATTCGTGCATACAAGGTGATTCGTTTGGTTATATGAGGTGTACATCATTCTTTGAAAATACATAAAGTAAACCGCATTTGCGGTTTTTCAAGCAACTGATAAGATGCTTTATTTGTAACAGAATGATTTTTTTCTCTGATCGATATAGGTAGCAACTTACACAACGCAGGTTCATCAGGATCTTGCCAGTACCCTTCGAGAAGACCTCGGCGAATGGTGGTTAGATCCGCTCTATACTCCAGAAGATGGCATGGACAGCCTACCGAAAGCGTTCTTGGGAAAGAACAAACATGGCTGGAATGCAGATGTAGAATTAGGAAAGAACATCGTTTTTGGAATTCGAGTTGAGTCAGTAAAACATCTTGTAGACGGTGAGAAACCTGTTGTCGTCACTGGCACCAACATTTTCACCGGTGTGAAAAGAAGCTTCGAGGCCGACGCTGTCATCATGACGCTCCCTATACCGATTCTACGTCAACTAGACATCCCATTTACGGTAAAGATGCAGAAAGCCCTTGCATGCATCACATACGAATCAGTAACGAGGGTTCTGTTACAGTGCAAAACCCGCTTCTGGCAAAAGGATGTTGGCCAAGGAGGATTCAGCAAGACGGATATGCAGATAGGTCAGTTACACTATCCGGATTGGGATGGGTCTGGCATTCCTGAGGACAAACGAGGCATCCTGATGATTTATACCTGGGGACAAAATGCTCTCACATTTGGATCGGAGAGCCACAAGACTGCTATCGAGAGTGCTGCTCATCAGATCAGTAAAATACATCCTGAAATCGTTGAAGAGTTCGAGGTGGGAAAGGTTCATGCATGGCACATTGATCCCTCAGCACAAGGTTCCTACGCGGGTCTTTTGCCATATGAGTACGATGATGCCTTCAAGACACTCGTCACACCAACGCCTCCAATATATCTGACTGGTGAAGCCCTATCTTGGGCAAATGGGTGGATCCAAGGTGCCATATTTTCCGGGCTGTCTCAGTGCTTCTCTTTTCAAAATTTACTTGAAACTGGAAAGCTGGTGAGCGTTATGAATCTTGACTAGCACGAAGAATAATCAAAATTATCGAAACAGATACATTGATTCTTATATCTGAGGCATAAAATCACCTCCAAATTGAACTATAACACTCTCAGTGTCAAAACTAATCTGACTGATTACTCATAATGCAATCAACAATAACGGAAATGGTGGTGAAAGACACAAAGTGTCGATACTTTACGACGATAAGTTATATTTTTAAAAGACATTGCTTTACAGCCAATTAATAAATTAAATGTAACGTGTGTGTTTACCCAGTCTTATACATATACTTCTTATATTTTTCATATCGTATATAGATCTACTTGTTATCGATGGCAAAACATAAACTTCTTCAAAATTCCCTTTGGTTTATATGTTAATAATGGCGTTTAATTGTGTTATTTCTCGCTTCTCAGACGTACTAGATAAGCTGAGTTACTAAAAATAGCCGTACTAGAAATCCTTATCTGGAACACCCCTTGTCTGGTGTATTAATACGCGCAATTAGGTAAAATCATTACAAGGGAAGGAGCTCTTACAGAATTATACCGGCATTTCTATAGTCAACGAGTTCATAAATTAAAACTGATATATGTAACTAGCCCGGGTATGAAATTCATCCTATAACATTTTATAAAAGGCTAGTTTAATCAACCAAACGCGTTTTTTGTAGTCACTCGGTCGTTTATATTCAACGCCAAAACGCAACGTGTATACCGGTAACAAATGACGGCATTTAATGTATATTGTAGTTTGTTGCTATTAGATACGGAAGTCGTATTACGCAATGGAAAGTAGTACCTCACAAAATCCACTAATTTACTCGTTTTTAGGGTGTATTTAAGCAAGAAAAATAATAAAGCATGGGTTTTGTTAAAGCCGGGGGGTTCTATACCCTCGGTTGGTCTGTTCCTGTCGTAAACTCGCAAAAGCTCGTTTCCGACTGGAACGGACCAACCTCGGGTATAGAAACCCCCGGCTTTAACAAAACCAATGCTTGATTCTATTAATCTCACTCGGAATAAAGCCAGAAGTCAGCTTTTTAGATTAATAGAATCAAGCATGGGTTTTGTTAAAGACTGGGGTTTCTATACCCGAGGTTGGTCTGTTCCTGTTCTCGCTTCTCAGACGTGCTAGATAAGCTGAGTTACTAAAAATAGCCGTACTAGAAAGCTTTATCTGTAACACCCCTTGTCTGGTGTATTCATACGCGCGATTGGGTAAAATCAATACAAGGGAAGGAACTCTTACAGAATTATACCAACATTTCTATAGGCAACAACCTTATGAATTGAAATTAATATAAGTAATTAGCACGAATATGAAATTCTATTTATCATCTAAACACTTAAAAAGCCTATTTAATTAACCGAAGACGTTGTTTTGTAGTCACTCAGTCATTTATATTTTACGCCAAAACGTAACTTTTGTGGTTGTCATAACAAATGACGTCATTTTGGTGTCACGCCTAAAGTTATGCTGCAGTTTGTTGCTATTAGATATTCAGCCAGTGTCTTCGTTTATTCAGACCCATTCATTCAATTTTACTATGAATGCGCGTATGAATATTTCGTAGTAATTTTTCTAGTGATTCGGTTTCCGACAGTATATTCATTTTTCCGACAGTATATCGGTGGTTTAAATGCTTCAAATTTTATCACGTGGACCAATCAGAATGCGTGTTACAAAAATGTTGCATTAGAATACGCAATGTAAAGTAGTACTTCACAAAATTCGTTAATTTACTTGGATTTAGGGCGTATTTCAGCGAGAAAAATAATCAAGCATGGATTTTGTTAACAATTTTATTATTCTAGTATGGCTATTTTTAGTAACTCAGCTTATCTAGCACGTCTGAGAAGCGAGAAATAGTATTGTGTCCGACGTCCGACGTCGTCCATTATCTCTCAGGTGTCGGCAGCTGAACATACACGTATTCTGTTCAACATAAATGCTCTGTTAGTGGCGTTTAACACTTTGGCAGCTTTGACCCATTCCCTCATATTGACGACTTTTGACGACTCTGTAAAAGTCACTTTGTGAAACCATTTATCACAATGGTTTCAAACTAGAATATTCTAAAATGTTCCTTTTCTCTAGTTAATGCTCATTTTCGGTAGATTTATTCAAAGGGGTTATATCTAAAAATAGCCTATGAGGTAATGGGTTAACATTGATGTCTGTTAAAGCTCTGATCTGCTACAAGTCTTACATAAGTTCGGTTTTCAAATGTTCACCAGGTCGAGCTCAGCAGGCAAAGGGTTAATGTCATCCATGTAAACGTTTGGTTGTCGCTACAACCAGATAAGGAACAAAACAAATTTCTTCTCAGAAAACACAGGTCTGATTTAACCCTTTCGCTGCCAATGCCAGATCTGTGATTACCTATGCAAACAGTTTGGATCCAGATGAGACGCCGAGTAACTCGGCGTCTCATCAGGATCCAAACTGTTTGTTACTGTTACTATGTTTTTGAAACAAAAATGAAGAAAATCAAAAGAATGAAAATTTGTAGCAGACGACAAAGTTAGCAGACGACAGAGTTTGGCAGCGAAAGGGTTAAAACTATTTTACAGAATACGTCCTTGCTTGATGACCCTTTGCTAAAGTTCTTTAAATCTTTTCAGTGGCATTATTTCTTACATGAAACTTGATGGAATAAAGGGTAGTAATTTTACTCAATGTTTTACAATACATTAAGAAATGGCTTTAAAGGAATCACACTACATGTATTGCTGCTCAGTAAATACATGAAAATATTCTTACTAAATATACGGAAACGACCTAGCTTAACCCTTTCGATGCCAATGCCAGATCTGTGATTACCTATGCAAACAGTTTGGATCCAGATGAGACGCCGAGTAACCCGGCGTCTCATAAGGATCCAAACTGTTTGTTACTGTTACTATGTTTTTGAAACAAAAATGAAGAAAATCAAAAGAATGAAAATTTGTAGCAGACGACAAAGTTAGCAGACGACAGAGTTTGGCAGCGAAAGGGTTAAAACTATTTTACAGAATACGTCCTTGCTTGATGACCCTTTGCTAAAGTTCTTTAAATCTTTTCAGTGGCATTATTTCTTACATGAAACTTGATGGAATAAAGGGTACTAATTTTACTCAATGTTTTACAATAATTAAGAAATGGCTTTAAAGGAATCACACTACATGTATTGCTGCTCAGTAAATACATGAAAATATTCTTACTAAATATACGGAAACGACCTAGCTTAACGCTTTCGATGCCAATGCCAGATCTGTGATTACCTATGCAAACAGTTTGGATCCAGATGAGACGCCGAGTAACTCGGCGTCTCATAAGGATCCAAACTGTTTGTTACTGTTACTATGTTTTTGAAACAAAAATGAAGAAAATCAAAAGAATGAAAATTTGTAGCAGACGACAAAGTTAGCAGACGACAGAGTTTAGCAGCGAAAGGGTTAAAGTTAAGTGCTTGTGTTGTTCAACCCATTCCCTGATATTGACGACTTTTGACGACTCTGTAAAAGTCACTTTGTGAAACCATTGTGATAAATAGAGCATTTGCTCCTATAGGAGCAAATGCTCTATTTATCACAATGGTTTCAAACTACAAAATTCTAAAAAAAAGTCCTTTTCTCTAGTTAATGCTCCTTTTCGGTAGATTTATTCAAAGAGGATGGATCTAAAAATAGCCTATGAGGTAATGGGTTAATCATTCGAATCCGGGGCATAGATCCGAATTAGGAAAACTCCTAAGGGAACTCTCTGATCAGGGTCTGTACTGTTCCTAATCCAAATAATCTAACAAGTTTAAGCATTGGATACTGAGTAGACCATAATTAACCCTTTCCCTTGTGTAAGCGCATTTTGATGCATCTGCAAACAGAGTAGACCCAGAACAGAGGGCTCCTATAGGACGTCATTATTTCCGGGTTGTTCCACTCTGAAACTTCAGCCTTGAAATGGTCAGTTATATAGTTCCTGTAATTGTATGTAAATGGCTTTTGCAGAAGCGTCAAGAGGGGTCAGTATGAGAGCATAGGCTAGTACATTTACGTCTGTGCATTATAAGTACATGTTTGTCCCATGTAAAAGGGACGCATTGGCGTGTAGAAAAATGCAGACCCGTGAATACCTGGTGTAATGCAATTCGGTATTTCAACTCTTTTATATGAAAACATAATGTTTCTTCAAATTTGAATCCGAATCTCTAAATTTACTACTCTCGATTCGATCAAACTTTTGAGAAAATGTTGAACGAATAGAACCGAGCTCTTTGCATATACAGTTGAACTTCATCTCGAACTTCAAGAGATCACACAAATTACTTCGACATATCAGATGTTCGAATCATCCTATATCTAATTTTAATTTTGTTTTCAAGTTCACAGCCTATTGCGGGTCTAGAGTAATGCTGAAAACTCCTGTAGACCTGTATTAAGCTGTCATATGTGTTTCTAGATAGAAGTAATGACACATTTTAGAACAATTCCGTATTGTAAATTTTGGAAGGATCGAACTCTTACTTCGAGTTATCGGAGTTCGAGATATCGAAGTTAAACTGTACTAATCAGGTCTCTAATAGAGGCAAAATTGTTAAATACGCATTAAATAAGTGCCTGCCATGTATCGGAACTATTTAGCTGTATTCTACGAGGTATACAAATGAAAAGTTTTAGGCGGCTAAGGGAAGTAACCGCATTAGCACCTTGTAATCCTATCGATATGAGTTACTTCTACTGTAAATTGTGGAATTATTCTAGAAATGTTGAATATATGCGTATAACACTTTATTTGTTATTCAAATCGGTGACTGTATCGAACCTGAGATGATAATAAATAAAATAAGCACGTGTAAGTTGTTATTGACTAGAAAAAAATAACAAACACTCAAAAGGGAGCATACAGCCCACGCTAATGCGACCACCTAAAAGAGGCATAAGTATGGGTGCTAGATGCAGATGGTAGCTTAATGCAGGACAAAAGTAATGCAGAAAGCTCCTAGAGGAGCTTTCTGCATTACTTTTGTCCTGCATTAAACAACCACCTGCTTATAAAGGCAGCTATGATTATTCTTTAAGTAGTCGCATTAGAGGGGTTCTACTGTATATTCATGGAGGTAGTGTCATCATCTGCATACCTTTATACAGTATGAAGCGTGGAATGAAGCGCATTTAAGTAGTTAACACATACAATGTACCGGTCCTGTCATACCGTCTGATCAGGGTCAGCTCGGTTTGCATGCGCAGTAATACAGATCTGATTCTAATGTTTACATGTATGTCATAGTCAAAATTTCATTTTTCACATAACATTATAGACATCCATCTATATTAAGATTCACAATGTTGTTCTTTCTTGTATGAATATTGTAAAGTGTCAAACGTTACCCTGCAAGAGATATAGAGGATCTGTTGCGAGTTGTCTTTTAAGATCACATGTTCCTAAACGAGCTTTAGAAAATGTCATTAAGCGAGCCTTGGCGAGCTTAATAACATTTTCTTGGTGAGTTTAGGAACATGTGATCTTAAAAGACAACGAGCATCAGATTCTTTTTCTCACATATCAAAAAAGTGCATTTTCGCCGTTTAAATGACATGTAAACATCGGTTTCCATGGGTTGACGTGATATATATGACGTATGACGTCATATATGTTATAAAGTGATCGTACACGTGTTACAGTTAAGGGAACTTTAACCCGTTGTTCTAACTCGGAGATAATAATAATAATAATAATAATAATAAAGACTTTATTTCAAGAGGGTAACACAATTAGTACAGGCAAGCAACTAATCTCCCTTGTGACCCTCAAACATATTATAATGTACAGATATTTACAGAAAATGCACAATGTATCTACTGTAGAATTAACCTAACTATACCTGCAGTAAAACAAAAGACCATGTTAACACATGCGATTAGAGAGCTGCTTCATCAGAAGCATGCGACTTTATATATCAGAATGGTTATGAATAACAGCTTGGTATAGATAAGTTAATTCACAGTAAATTTGTTAAAAGGGAAGGTATGTGAGAAAGATTTTTTTCGGTAAAAAGTGTACAAAACATGGCATAACATAATGAAGACAACATATAAAAAGCCATGTAATGTGCACTAGAAACCAAGGATAAAACAAAAAAGGAAAACATTTTCCTTATATAAAACTTGATATATTTTCTTCCATCTGTTATCTGATACAATTTTAATGCACTATTGTCTGAATATCAAACTTGATCCTTATCAGAATACACTGAGAATTATAAATAAAAAAAATGCACTGCTATCATGAACCATCTAGATATTATTTTGGAACCAGTCCATTTTTCATGTTTAGGGGCCACAGGATACAACACATTTGCTGATAAACCATTAACATTGAGTGGTTCAGCGCAGATCCGGACATCAGAGCTCCTAAATATTCCTCTAATCAGAGTCTTCACTGTTTGCCTATGTCCTTTTTAACCCTTTCCCTGTTCTATATTTATTCCAAATTTCAATACCTAATGAATATTCATGGACAAACTAGTAATAATGAAATATGGAAGGTATAACATTGTAGTAATTTTAGAAACTAAAGAAACAGATCTATCAAACTCCATTAGCAAACAGAGCAGACCCTGATCAGACGGCTCATATAGGAGCCGTCTGATCTGTGTCTACTCTGTTTGCAAATGCGTGAAACATGTTTATATGAGGGAAAGGGTTAAGGGACCCTGGACACAAATAGGTTAACTCTTTGCATGATGAATGTTTGTCGCCTTTAACATTGTTTTTCGTCGGCCATAATTATCAGTCTCGTTTTCCTCAAATGTTCTTTTTTTCCTTCAAATATACAACTACCTCCCGTAAGAGGTCTTGACGTGTCCATCTACGTTAAGAGACTACTCGCTCTAACATACTGCAGGTTTATTCATTAAATGGTGGCTGTAGAAAGATTTATCTTAACCTTTTCCTTCATATAAATGCCATTTCACGTATTTGCAAACAGTGGACCCAGATCAAACGGCTCCTATAGGAGCCATCTGATCGGGATCTGCTCTGTTTGCTAATGGGATTTGATATATCTGTTCTTTACTTTCTAAAATGACTGCAATGTACCACCTTCCATATTTCATGATAACTGTTTTGTCCATGAATTTTCAGTAGGTATTGAGATTTGGAATTTATTTAAACAAAGGACAGGGAAAGGGTTAACTGTTATAAACAAAAGCCAATGTAAGTCACCAATACCGTAGAACCTGTTCTGGGCAGACATTGAATTACTGAACATAGGGGTCTTAAACAGGTGGTTTCTTAATGCAGGGTGAAAGTAATGCCTAAATCTCATATAAGAGCTTTCTGCATTAATTTTGACCTGCATTACCATACTTAGACTTCTTTTTGATGGCCTCTTCAGACAGGTTCTACTGTATACGTGTGAAAGAAGTGTCCCCAGAACACTGACATCACTATTTATGCCCTTCATTACCAGTTAACATACGAATCTATAATATTAGTTACACGATGTTTCAGCCGGGTATATATACGTACGGGTTTGTATGAGGGTTTTGGATTCCGCATTTCCTTCGCGCTGGAAACACGGAATCCAAAACCGTCATACAAACCCGTACATCTTCCCGAAACACCGTGTAACGAATTTATTTCCAGTCTGGGTCCATTACAAGACAGAATACATACATAACCTAGCGAAATTCTGTAGATCTAATCCCTCAAAAAACTTGTTAACTTACAGCGCGTGCGATTTGGCACAGAGCTCTGTCAATAAAGCCCTGACTCAAAAAATGACGTCTGACGTCACTCAAACCAATGCGCTGATTTGCACGCGCTGTAAGTAAACAAGTTTTGGGGTAATTGGGGAAAAGCGAAAGAAGTAAGATACAAACGTGTAATTGATACGTAAGTTGTTTTCATCCATGTGTGTAGATGCTAGACAGTTTCTATGAATTAATTCCGTGTATTTCATAGGGAAAACCCCAGCTTATTATATAAACACAGAAATTGAGTTTGTTTACACGCATCGATGATTCAAACAAAACCGATCAGCCACGTGACAAACTTGATTCCCGTACACCTCGGTCAAACGGGGTGCACGGTTTCTTACACCCCGTTCACGTGGGCGGTCTCAGCCAATCACATTCCCTGAATTTATGATGACTGGAATTAATAGGGACCTTCCACTGCCACCACAAAATGCAGGTCGTATTCTGGGTCATGGAGGTAGTTGGTACCTTAATGCAGGACGAAAGCTATGCATAACGACATTTGGCGTACTACATTAATTAAGCAAGCACCTGCTGTTACATGTAATCCTTTACTCCTTGAATATGTGTGTAACATACTGGTATAATGATATCATGAATAGTGATTAAATATTTTTTTATACTGGCACATGGACACTGGATATTTCTGTATTTGCAGAAAATGTAGTATCACATCTATATTATTTCATAAGCAAAGAGAGCAGGCCCTGATCAGACGGCTCCTATTTGTGGTGTGCGATGGTCTAGTGGTAACGCGCTTGACTACCAGTCCGGAGGTCCGGGGTTCAAGTCCCGGTCCCTCCCGGAAATTTCAGAGATGCTTTTCAGTGTCTCGATCCCGCACCTCCTCTCCACTCAGGGGTTAAATGGGTACCTGTGAGGGTCACTAGCCGGTACTGCGGCAGCATGATTGTGCCATGATTATATGTTAGCATAAGCGAATGACTCAATGACCAGGGGGTAAATGTACAGTCGGCTGAGCGGTCATTCGGACTGAAAGTAGACTATAACTAGGTACTTTACTTTTACTCTGTTTGCAAAGGCGTAGAAAGGCATGTTTATGGAGTAAAGGGTTAACGACATCAATTTTTAATTCATTCAGTTGTCGCGGGGTGGGGGCTACTGCATTAGGCGACCAAGGATAACGATCGCATCCCATACAGCAGTTACTGATGATGATAAACCATTCACAGCTCGCCAGTCTATATATAACACGCCTTGAATACTTGGGACTCGATATAGTTTTGTACATATGTAATTGTGCGATGGATACACGCTCAAACCTACCTTAACGTGTATGAGGAAGATTTAAAACCATATGTTTGGAGTGTTTACCTTAACAGGAACATGATTGAGATTTATGAATTGCGAGTGTTATAAAAATGGATGGTAACATAGCCGATCAGTGCGTACATAGTTTTAACCCTTTACCAAAGTTCATTACCTAGTTTAAACATATTTTATTTCCATATTAGAGGAAATTGGGTCGGGTCACAAGTTCTTACAACATTAGAATTTTAAAATACAACATTAGTAATTAGTTCATTACCTACTGAATGTTTATGAACAAAATAATTTTAATGTAATATGGAACATTGTAACTATTTTAGAAACTAAAGAAACATATATATGAATTGCTCAGGCAAACAGAGCAGACTCTCCTATAGGAGCCGTCTGATCTGGGTCTACGCTGTTTGCAAATGCGTGAAAAAGCATTTATAACAAGGAAAGGGTTAATACATGTGTTGAACATTTGCCGTTCGTTAATGTCCTGTGAACAAAACATTTGTAATGGAATTTATAGCGAACGGACCTCGGTGTAACTCAAGCGGCTACCCTTTAGCACACTACGGGAAGAGTCCTCGATAACCTTCGCAAAGAGCTTTGTAAACAGTTCGGATTAACATGAGGACAATGTCCTGGAATAGCCCCCACAGCTATTACCGCAACATATCGGAATGACTGTATACTTATATACTAATGGAGGCAATGTCAAAGGTATTCCCATTCATTCCGTGGTGAGGGGAGCTATTCCAGGATATTGCCAAGATAAGTAATTTAGCGTCTCGTCAAGATCCAAACTGTTTGACACTCTGGTTGATACCCATCCAACATTTCCACGGCCGGATAGTTCGAGGATCCGATGACCTGTTCCGTTCTTAGCTGGGATCAGAGCTTTGTTAGATTCGGTTTTGGTTACCTTAAGGACTCTCGGGCCCCCGGACTACTCGGCATCCTCATACTATGTACTTTAACCCTTTCCTTGATATAAAAACCTTGCACATAGAATAGACCCAGATCAGGCCTATAACAACCGTCTGATCAGTGTCCGCTCTGTTTGCTTATAACATTATAGTAGATCTGATTCTGCAATTTCTGCCAAAGCCAAAATGTCCTGTGTTAATATACCATTATTAAAAATAATTAATATTCATTGCTTACATGAATATTGAACAGGGGGTCAAATGAAACGGGAGAATGCATTATTCGAGATCTGGGTCCATGCTTATAAAGCTTTTTAGTTGAGTCTGAGTTCGTTCTCAAGCTTTTGATTGGTCAGATTTGAGTTCTCAAGCTTTTGATTGGTCAGATTTGAGCCTTTGGCTCAAATCTGACCAATCAAAAACTTGAGAACGAACTCAGACTCTACTAAAAGTTTTATAAGCTTGGACCCATAACTAGATGACAATGTCGTTAAAACATTTCCCCGCGTGCTAAAGGTAAACTGTGTGTCATATAAACCTTAATCTGTTGAATAATTATAAGTGGTCCCTCCCTTTTGTATATTAATTAAACAACACGTTATATCAACAGTTAACACTGTAGAAAATAATCTTTATGACACACAGTGCAGACCTTTACCTAAGGGTTCCCTCAGGAGTCCTTTGATCTGGGTCTACGTTGTTTGAAAATGTTCTTATATACTCGGTTTCTGTATTTTAAGGGTTATGATGTGAATGTGTATAGGTAGTGTCACACATAACGATTATGGCTGAACGAGAGCCACTGCTCGGTGTAAACGTTCAACGCACGGACGAGCATGGTAGAATAAAGCCGGAAAATAAACGAACAAACCGTCAGCCTGCTGAAGAAAGCGATAAAACGACCAACGAATATGGCAGTCTGTCGAATAGATTGGAAGGAGCTGGTACAGACAAGGAAACGGCGGTTTATTTTACAAGATGGTACATCTTGTTAGTCATGAGCATTTCTGTCGCCCTCCAAAATGCCTATTGGGGAACTTGGGGACCCATAGCACAGTCTGCTAAGGCAAGTACGACATGTAAAACTAGCCTACTCAGTATGGGATTTACAAATGGTGTAGACCACTTCTTTGGGCAGAGATTGTGGTGTTTCGTCTGAGTATGCTTTCTTTTGCTGCGATAGAGACAAAACGCTTCCGAATCTTGCAAGTGACAAACCGTGTAGATCTGACCCGAGGTTATAAGTCTTCCGAGTCGTAGTTCATTCTCAAGTAGCTGTTTGATCAGAATTTGATTAAGCTCTTGAAACGTCTGATCAGTCAGATACTTCAGAATAAACACAAACTCAAGAGAAAAGTTTTATAACCACTGGCCTGATCAAGGTTTATTGCTTCCCAAAATTCCATTTGTAATCTGGTTCAACCATGTCTTCCATATCTAAAAGCTAGGCTTGTTTCTTTGGATTTCAGTTGTTTATTATGTTTGCTTTATTGACATGAATTCAATGTTCTTTTTCAGCATTGTCGTATACTTCAAGTTATAGAGTAGGCGCTTGTTCGATTTCTTATTTAACCCATTCCCTCATATTGATGCCTTTTGACACCTCTGGAAAATATTTTTTTGAAACCATTGTGATAAATAGGAGCAAATGCTCTATTTATCACAATAGTTTCAAAACTGCAATATTCTAAAAATGTTCCTTTTCTCTAGTAAATTCTCCTTTTCATTAGATTTATTCAAAAAGGTTGGGTCTAAAAATAGCCTATGAGGTAATAGATCTAAAATAGCCAATGAAGTAATGGGTTAAAAGACAGAGTACCAAACAGTTTAGACTTAGTCAACCATTTCTTTGTACGAATCAGAATTAACCCTTCGCTTGCTATTCACGTCAATATACCTACCTGTAAATAGTGAAGACCCAGATGCACTATTTACAAGTTGATTGTGCAACCGGTGCACTCTACAGCAGTGATTGCACAGCGAAATACTTGTACACAGTGAAGATATATGTAATTATACAACAGGGCATGGGTAAAGAAGGAGAAATGTATTTTAAAATTCAGCAAGCGAAGGGTTAATTACAGTAATGCAACAGATTAGAGTTTTGGCTGACACAATTTTGTACAGTATGATAAGGGTTAATAACTTCGTAATTACACTTTTCTACGTTTTTGCAAACAGAGTAGACTCAGATCAGATGGCTCATATAGGAGCCGTCTGACCAGGGTCTACTTTGTTTGCTTATGATATAATATAGATATGATTACACAGTTTATGCCATCACCAAATATTCCTGTGTTCATGTGCCATTATAAAAGCAATCTAATTAATATTCATGATGCCATTATTTATTACATAATTATTCATGGGGTAAATGGTTAACTTCGCATTTCGTTGTGACGGAACCCTCATCTTTACCCCAGCTGTTTGCAAATGCGAGTCAGGTCCTGCTTAGAAGTAAGAATTAATATTAGATGGAATATCAAACTAATAACCCTTTCGCTGCCAAACTCTGCCGTCTGCTAACTTTGTCGTCTGCTACAAATTTCCATTCTTTTGATTTTCTTCATTTTTGTTTCAAAAACATAGTAACAGTAACAAACAGTTTGGATCCTGATGAGAGGCCGAGTTACTCGGCGTCTCATCTGGATCCAAATTGTTTGCATGTGATATCATAGACCCGTCATTGTGGCACGGAAGGGGTTAATCTCTACGTTATCGCTTGAAGATAAATAAATGTACAGTACAGTTGACAAAAACTGAACTAAGAACTGCAAATATACTCTTTAATCGAATCATACATAAATAGTTAACCCTTTCCCTGTTCTATGTTTATTTCAAATTTAAATAACTACTGGATATTCATGGACAACATAGTTATAATGAAATATGGACGGTAGAACATTGTAACCATTTGAGAAATAAACAAACAGGTCTATAAAAATCATTAGCAAACAGAGCAAACCCTGATCAGACGGCTCCTATAGTAGCCGTCTGATATGGGTCTACTCTGTTTGCAAATGCGTGAAAACACGTTTATATGAAGGAAAGGGTTAACAGAGGAATAACACCTATAGACTGTGTAGTCAACCATTTTGAACAATGTCTTTGTAATGTATTTGTATTGTCTTTGTATTACAACTGATAGATAGAAAATTCGGGGAAAACATGATGAGATGTTTTAGTTTATGCATGATCCTATAATATCTTCATCATACGGATAGATCTAATACCAAACACGTATTTCTGTATACGGAATATATTTTCCAAGTCTGTGGTATAATGCGTGTTTTGATACCATTTATATATGAGGGTGTCTTACACGAAGTGCTTTCAGTGAAGTCTTATGATATCATGCTATAACCTAGACTTTGCAAAAGGCTTGTATCTAGAAGCATTGCGATGCGCTGCCAATGCCGGATCTGTGATTACCTATGCAAACAGTTTGGATCCAGATGAGAACTCGGCGTCTCATCTGGATCCAAACTGTTTGTTACTGTTACTATGTTTTTGAAACAAAAATGAAGAAAATATAAAAATGAAAATTTATAGCAGACGACAAAGTTAGCAGACGACAGAGTTTGGCAGCGAAAGGGTTAATCAGGGTCATTATTACATCCTTGACATTGTATCATCTACAGATAACCGCTTATGATAGATTTAATTAACCCTCACTATACTGAATTTTCAAATGGACTATTCCAAGGTTCAAACAGGTCAACTTATAGTTAATATTTAGGGATGTTTCTAAAGAAAAGTGTAACATGACATGAGCCCTCTCATATGGGTCTACACTGTTTGCAAAGGAAATTCATGACTCCTGGTCCGCATTGTAAGGGTAAATATGAATTATCCATGGCGATATAATAACGATATAAGTTCGATCACTTTTGTCTAAAGTGTCTGGATTACATTGCGTACTAATCAGCAGTGCAAGACAACATATTAATCAGCAGTGCAAGACAACACCTGAAAACGTAACCCATTTGACTGGTCTTCTGTAGTTTCCTTCAAGGTTAATGTCACAGCTGTGATGTGGTAACTGATGTTCGGTCCAGTTGGGCCATTAACCCTTTATTCCATGAATATTCATGCAAGAAATGATGACATAATGGATATTCGATAGCTGCTTTTTGTTGGTCATGACAGATCTTATATATTCAGACCAATATTATCCAATAAGCAAGAGTTGTCTAATTTGGGTCTACCCTGTTTGTAAAGACGTTCGAAGTTGTAATATGGAATGGTTTGTTAACTAACCGTGTGGGACACGAGTCACTAATGTCTTTTTCAAACAGCGCATACCCAGATGAGCACAGGGGGGCCATTTCGTGGGTCTACATGGTCTAAAAAGTCAAAAAAATTGATTGGGTCGATATAGTCAAAAAAATTGATTGGGTCGATATAACACTAAATCGACTCAATCAATTTTTTTGACTTTTTAGACCATGTAGACCCACGAAATGGCCCCCTGTGCAGATGAGAGTGCTCCTAGAGGAACCCTCTCATCAGGGTCTGTACTGTTTGTCATGTAACACTTTACTTTAGAAATACATGTATCCCTAAACATTCATCATAAGTTTGACCTGTTATTTATTTTGGAATAGTCCATTTGAACAGTCAGCGTTGTAAGGGTTAAAGTCGAGCGAAAAGACCCTTAACCCTTGTACCCCTCACTTACTACTACTGATGTTGCGGTGTACGCTAGAACACGCAATATAATTATACTGGTATTCAACGCCTCAATGTACAATAGAACCTGTCGTAGACGGCCATGTGGTTTTTTAACAATGGTGGAATGTTGGTTTCTTAATGCAGGGCAAAAGTTATGCAGAAAGATCCTATAGGACTTTTCTGCATTATTTTTGAGCTCCATTAAGCTACCACTTGCCTTACAAGCCCATAATTATGTCTCTTTTATGAGTTCCGCTTAAGACCGGATCTACTGTATATACCTCTCTGTCCTTTGTCTTTTCCCTTTCCCTGTTGTATATTTATGAAAGAAATAAAGACGTCAGGAATATTCATTAGCTGAAATTGTTTGAATGGCATATGTACACAGTCTTTGGTATCGGTAGACTCTATAAAATCAGATCTATTATAATTTCTTAAGCAAACAGAGCAGACCCTGATCAGACGGATCCTATACATTGTAGGAACCGTCTTATCTGAGTCTACTCTGTTTGCAAAGGCGTTAGAAAACGTTTATATGAGGGAAAGGGTTAAGACAGGCCCTACTGTATGTTTTCTTTATTATTATCTCTCAATATTTATTTGTACGATGTCCGTAACGTTTCTGTACATGTTTTGTAACAGGCCGTGTATGGCTGGAATACCTCAATGTTAGCCTTAATGATAAACTGTGGCAATATCGGTGTCTTGACTGGTCTCATTCCTTCAGGTTACATAGTTCATCATTACGGTAAGTGATAACGCATGACTACAATAGAACCTGTCCTAAACGGCCATTAATTTAATGAGCATAGGATTCTTAAACAGCAGGTGCTTGCTTTATACAGGGCAAAAGTAATGCAGAAAGCTCCTCTGGGAGCTTTCTACATTACTGTTGACCTGCATTAAGCTACCTGCCTTACATACCTGCAATTAGACCTCTTTATGATGACCGCGTAAGGCAGGTTCTACTGTATGTCTGATCTTGATAAAAGGTGATAAAGAAATACCTCTACCCATAAACACCATGTATACAATATTTAACCCTTATTCTGTTAATCAAGACTTGACTAGAATAATTTTCAAACAATTTTGATTCATATGAGATACCAAGTAACTCATCGTCTCATCAGGATCCAAGCTGTTTGACACTCGGCCAATGGTTTCTCGAAAGCTTGATCGAGTCCTAAACATGTCAAAATTTTAGCATATGCTATTTTTACAGCTGTTTACGAGGTTATCAAGTGATGTGAGGAGCATACTTACTACACGTATTGCTAATATGTGTAGTGTTCCATTTCGTCATTTATTTGTAAACACGGCATGCACAATTTTTAAACAATAGTCAACGTCAGTACGCCAACTAGTATAGGACAGGCCTAGCTGGTTTGCGGTAGGTTGGTGATTCTACCCGGATGGCCATCTGCACTGCATTGTTCCATGCACGATAAAAACAAGCCTCTGGTGTCTTCCTCCGTCTGTAATTAGCTGGACGTCGCGAGATGACGGAAATGCTGTTAAAGCGACGTAAAACCCCCGATACAATACGAGGCACATATTAAGGGTGTAACGCAAACCTACTGTAACTACATTGTACATGCTTAACCCTTTCCCTGTTCTATGTTTATTAAAAAATTCAATACCTACTGAATATTCATGGACAAAATATGTTATAATGAAACGTGCAAGGTGGAATAGTGTAGCTATTTTAGAAAGTAAAGAAACAGATGTTCCAAATGCCACTAGCAAACAGAGGAGACCCTGATCAATCTGATCTGGGTCTCCTGTTTGCAAACACGTGAACACACGTTTATAAGTATGAAGGAAAGGGTTAAATACAGTAGAACCTGTCTTGAGCGGTCATTTTTAGTGAACATGGGAGCCTCAAAAGGCAGTTATTACTTAATGCATGGTCTAAGTAATGCAGAAAGCTCCTATAGGAGCCTTATGCGTTACTTTTGATTTGCATTAAGCTACCACCTGCCTTACATACCCATAATTAGACCTTTTTGAGTGCCGTTTAAAACAGTTTCTACAGTACTTCAATCATTTATCTGATAGTTCATGTCTTTGCAAAGAAAGTAGACCCAAATCAGATGACTCCTATAGGAGTCCACATGATCAGGGTCTGCTATGTTGCTTGTGAAATAACATAGATATTTCAACGCTGAATTCTCATCATTGTTTATTAGTAGAGTCCATACAGTATAGAAGGGTAAAATTTGCGAGAAGATTTCGAATGATAAACAGTGTAAACCCTGATCAGAGGCTTCTCCTAGGAACCCTCTGATCGTGGTTTACACTGTTTGCAAGGGCAATTAGTGATTCGTGTCCCACACATAATGATAGATAAATACATGTACACTGTTTGCGCAGGCGTCAAAAGACGCATATATAACAGAGAAAGGGCTAAACAGAAATGACAACCTCTCTATAACAACCACTGAATTACATCAAATAATTTGTGTTAAAGGCATGTGGATGCTTAAAGCAAGGCGAAAGTAAAACAGAACGCTCCTATATGAGCGTTCTGTTTCACTTTCCCCTTGCTTTAAACAACCACCTGCCTAAAATACCAACTAATTAACGCAAATTAGTGGTCGTTATAGAGAGGTTTTACTGTATTTGGAACACATGCTAAATGTATTTTTCTTTTGCATGTATAACATTTGTTTTGCAGGACTCCGGGTCTCATTACTGCTCACTACATTCTTCCTGACACTATCCCCTGCGCTGAGAGCGATCTCATTCAAGCCAGTCTTAGCTGATATGTAAGTGAATTGCAATTGAATACATAATTATTTAGGAACGTGTATAATTTATTATTCATGTTAGTATCATTCATGTATACAATGTAACACATGCAAGATTTACAATAAAAACAATATTACATATACATGATCACTCTGTAATGTTTATAATAGACTTGCAAAATGTAAAACATTTGTACGTCTAAGAATCCTTCATTTATCTTACATTATCCCCATTTCCTCATATCGACGCCTTTGATAAAGGCACGAGGTCCCAAATAACGTGTTGACCGATCTGGAAACCAACTCTTCTGTGTGATGAATAAGGACTTATTTAAAATACAGAACAATTTCTTTTGAATTTGAAATTAAGCTAAAGCAGCCTCCTTTTGGCGCATTTGCAAAGAATGTAGACCATATAGGAGCCGTCTGCTTAGGCTAGAGTCTGCACTGTTTACTTGTGAAATAATGTAGATATGATTCTAACGCTTCTGCAATGACCAAAACATGCTGTGTTCATATAACATTACAAACACTCAGTTTATAAATATTCATATGGTCATTATTTATTACATGAATATTCATCAGGCAAAGGGTCAAGGACATACAATAAAACTTATTTGAGTGGTCGCTTAACCATTTCCTCCATAAATACGCCTTTCTATGCCTTTGCAAACAGAGTAGATCCAGATCAGACGGCTCATGTAGAAGCCGTCTGAGCAGGGTCTGCTCTGTTTGCTTATTGTACAATATAGATCTTTGTATTTGCTTATTGTACAATATAGATCAGATTCTACAGTTTCTGTATGAGCCAGAAGGTCCTGTGTTGATATACTGTTACAGGGGCGTAGCTAGCGATACGCACTTACGCACGTGCGTAACATCAATCTGAAATATGAGAACAAAACATTAGTATGGGGAATGGGTTAAAGCTTATACAAAAGTAGAACGCTTATGGAAGTCTACCGTCACTCTTAGCCTTCAAGTTTTGTTGCATTTTGGCCATAATTTTGGATTCAGCTACGCTCCTTTATTATAAAAAACACAATTTATTATTATTCATGATATCAGTATGTCTTGTATGAATATTGAACAGGGACATGGTTAAGAGAAGCTCTGCTGCACATGTTGTATGAACGATTTTACTTCATGAGAACTCACATCAGAAATTTTGACATCATGAATATTAATTAGATGATTCTCTGTATTGAAAAATGAACACATTATATTTTAGGGCGGGTTTGGATTAATAAAACACAACTGTTTCTTTTTGCAGATTGATTGGATTTGGTCAATATTTTGCCGGTGTCGCTGGCAGTTTAACACAAAATTCGTTCGCGTTAATTTCGGAAACATGGTTTCCTAGCAACGAGCGAACGACTGCAACAACGGTCTCCGTTCTGTCGAACGCTTTAGGTGGCGCTGCAGTGTTTTTGCTAGGTAAATAGTCATGTTCGTATGTTCCAAAGGCAATATATATATATAGGAACATATTTATGGCAGGGGGATAGAAAATATATAACTGCATTATATGCAGTAGAAATGTTACAGTAAAACTTTTCTATAACGGCCTTTAAATTACATCAAGTAGTTTGTGTTAAAGGCAGGTGGCTGCTTAAAGCAATGTGAAAGTAAAACAGAACGCTCCTATAGGAGCGTTCTGTTTTACTTTCACCTTGCTTTAAGCAACCACCTGCCCTAAATACCAACTAATTAATACGATTTAGTGACCGTTATAGAGAGGTTTTACTGTACATGTTATTTCATCTCTCTCTCTGTTACTTATCTCTTTCACTACCCCGTATTGTCATCTGCAAAAATTCTCTTCTACTTCATTTTTTCTTGTGGAAGTTTCTAATGTATTCTTATTTCAAGAATATAACTACAGCATCAAACAGTAATGAGACCCCGAGGTACTCGGCGTCTTATCTGGATCGAAACTGTGTACAATGGTGATCACAGAGCCGCCATTGGCATTGAAAGAGTTCACAGTGAAATGTACCAAACTGGTAAAACTGCGTACCGTAGATCTTGTCTGAAACGACCTTATATTGATAGGACACCAGAATCTTAAGAAGGAGGTGATTGCTTAATGCAGTAATTTCTACGTTACTTTTGAGCTAATAGAAGCTTTCTGCATTTTGAGTAATAGGAGCTTTCTACATTACTTTTGACCTGCATTAAGCTACCAAGTGCCTTGTAAACCCATAATTAGACCCTTCTTTAAATGATCTGTTGTATGCTAATTTTAGAAACCTTCATACTGTTGATAAAAATTTACTACCGCAATGATTTACACTCATTTGTTATTTCCGATAAGCAATGTAAATAAACAACTACTTGTAACAGCTGTTGTACGAAGAACTTGTAACAGCTGTAAAACTGATCGAGCTTACATGTGTGCATACATTATTAAACATTTACTCCATAAATACGACTTTCTATGCCTTTGCAAACAGGGTAGATCAAGACCAGACGGTTCCTGTACAACCTGTCTGATCAGGACCTGCTCTGTTTGCTTATGCTACATGTATAATATAGATATGATTCTACGGTTTCTGCGATGGCCAAAACATTGTGTCCATGTGCTATGATAATAAGTAATAACCATCCATGATGCCATTATTTCTTACATGAATATTCATGAATGTACTTTTTCTCTGCCAGCGAAAGAGTTAACGAGTTAAAATGTTCTGCTTTTAGGACCAGCTAGCGTCGCTCAGCCTAAATAGTAAGTACAGTAACCTTTCTCTACAGAGAAGGTGCCCCCCCCTTCCATCATTATATTGTCTTAATGCCATCAATACTGAGTTCAGAGTGGAATAGTCCATTATTGTTTATTGTTAGAGCCCATACAGTATAATAGGGTAGAATTTACGGGAGGATTTTGAATGGCAAATAGTACAGACCCTGATCAGAGGGTTCCTCTAATCTGAATATTCAGTGTTTGCAAATGTTTGCATTCGTTTCCCCATTCAAAGGGTTAATGTTTTATTAAACCTTTACTCCATGAAAAATAATAACGTCATGAATATTAATTAGATTAATTTGTTACAATAGCACACGAACACGCGATTGTTTGGCCATGGCTGAAACTGCAGAATCATATCTATATCATAAGCATACAGAGCAGACCTTGATCGGACGGTTCCTATAAGATAAGGCAGCTGGTAGCTTAATGAATATTTTGGAATACATGTATTACACTTGATAAGAATTTACGAAATCATCCTTTCGATGTCGAATATAGTGGGTGTTGCGTGTAACCGTATAATATATATTCAACGTACAGTAAAACCTCTCTATAACGGCCACTAAATTACATCAAGTAATTTGTGTTAAAGGCGGGTGGCTGCTTAAAGTAAGGTGAAAGTAAAACAGAACTCAATGCACTATAAAGTTAAAAGAAAAACATGTTATAAAGTTACAAGGATCTCGTATTATGACGGTAGACTCAGCTTGTATAATAAGATTATACGGAATATGTTTCACAAGGTTACACAGAAAATGTTTTATAAAGTTACAGTAAAACCTCTCCATAACGGCCACTGAATTGAGTTAAGTATTTGGGGCAGGTGTCCGCTTAAAGCAAGGCGGAAATAAAACAGAACGCTACTATAGTGTAACTATATTTTCCGCTGACCTCTTTATGTTCGGTGTAAATATTGAAAGTAAGAGATCCTTCGAAAGCAAAAGCAGCAATGTGAAATAAGAAAATTGTAGACTCGGTTTTATTGAGTGTGCTCATGAGTAGTAATTGAACGTGTAGCACTACTCAAGCCTTCTAGCATCGGCTTAAGCAGAACTGTTACTATGTATTCCGTTTAACTTTATAAAGGTGTACTCAGTATAACTTTATACTATGTGTTCAGTGTAACTTTATACATGTACAATGTAATACATGTTCAATGAAACTCTATAATCGTATATGTTCCGTTTAACTTTATGGTAGATGTTCTGTGTAACATTATAATTTATATTATATAAGATATATGTTATGTACCACATGAACTGTTATATTTCCCTTACACCATTCATTATGAATATATTGCAGCAATACTACCACTGGACACACCAACAGCGTCATAACTAGTGCCAGTGACAATGAGACAGTGATAAGTATGTCTCAATTTTGTCTGAACCACAAATACGTGACGTTTTAACGTTTACAAATCGACAGCGTTGCATACAATTATTTCGCTAGTCTATTTCTGTCGTGTTTATTGTTTAATACAGTGTAAACATACTCTTGCACGCGTGTTTGTTGTTCATTAGTAACTGTATCTTTTATTTATTACCCTCGCCAAGACCCGTCCCGTATCATTAAGTAAACCCATGAAATAAATTGATAAAAGCAGCCCTCTGTATCAATGTCTAAAGAGTGTAGGGCTAGTTTCTAATAGAACACAGGCCAGACAGGAGATGCATTAGAATTTGCATTGCAATACAGTAAAACCTCTTTATAACGGCCACTAAATTGCATTAATTAATTGGTGTTTAGGACAGGTGGCTGCTTAAAGCAAAGTGAAAGTGAAACAGAACGCTCATATAGGAGCGTTCTGTTTTACTTTCATATAAGCAGCCACCTGCCTTTAACACAAAATACTTGATGTAATTTAGTAACCGTTGTAGAGAGGTTTTACTGTACGCGTTGAATCCGGGAATAGCAGGTCTAACAATCTAACAATCTAACAATTCAAATAAAGTCAATAACTATACCTGATATTGATGGGTTTTACATAACTACATGTATGTGTATTTCATTTAAGATGTATCAACGATGCAGACACAAATACGAAGATTGAATCTGATAGGTATGTGTTTCATTATTTCTTAACCCTTTCCTTTTTCTGCATTAATTCCAAATTGCAATACCTACTTAATATTCATGGACAAAATAGTTATAATAAAATATGGAAGATGACTGTAGCCAGTTTAGAAAGTAAAGAAACGGATCTATCAAATCCCATAAGCAAACAGAACAGATCCTGATCAGACGGCTCCTATTATGGTCTACTCTGCAAATGCATGAAAAAGCGTTTATATGACGGAAAGTGTTAAATGAATAGCCATCACGGAAAAGCCTAGTGTGGGCTCAATATTAAATTTGAATACAGTAAAACCCTCTAAACCAGAAATTTAATAAAGATTAACTAGGTATTTTAGGCAAAGTGACAGTCATGCAGAAATCTCCTTTAGGGGCTTTCTGTACTACTTTCAAATTGTATTAAGCTGCCACCTATCTAAAATACCGACACTGGTACTAAATTTTATGTCCGGTGTAAAGGAGTGTAATCACATACCGGTGTGCATTATACGTTATAAGAAAATATATAAATTATATATAAATTAATTGAGGACAGGGTCGTCAATACCTAATAATGGAAACCGAAACTAGGACAAACCGAAATATAGAATTTAATGTTGATTTCCATACTCGAAAATGAAATCTATGGTGGCATATTTCAGCCACCAGTTGCCTTTCGCGAAAAGTTTCCAGTTAATATCTCATATACTTATCCGATAAGTGGAATCTATTCATAAAAAATTGATAATCATCTTAACGTGCCATGTACTGTCACCACATAATATGCGAAACCTTTCTTGAATAGATACCCTGCTCTTCCGGAACATTCGATGGTGTTTGGTGATATTCTATGTTTTTACACATTAATGGACCACTGCCGCAGTCATCCGAATACAATTTTCTATTTTTAGATAATTGGTAACATGAACTTTTTGTAGTTTCTTATCTGTTTTCGTGATAAATAACAATTTAAGTAATAAGATAAATTCCTTAAGAGGCGGAAGTTTAAAGTAGCATCATGACACACTTCATGTTGACATATGTATCTGGTTATCGTGAAAAGTTCCTAGGTTCCACCTTTCAGATAATTATCTTAAACATAAGGCGAAAGTTTTCGTGAAAACTAATTCATTAAGTATTTACGTGAGATATTTACAGGAAAGTTTTATGATAATTAAGCGGTGTCAGAAATATGCCACCATATTATACAATGCTATATCAATATTGTTTCTGGTATTATCCAGAACTAGGGATTGCTGGAGCCTTGTTCCTTATGACAGCTGTTTACTTCCCGAAGAAGCCCCCGAAGCCACCGAGTATATCCGCCTCCGTAACTCGTCAAAACTTCAAGGAGGGCTTTTTCAAAACTGTCAAGTAAGTGGGGGAAACACAGTACAATATATATACACCGAACGTTTAGTAAAGACAAACGATATAGTTTAGGCAGGTGACTGCTTAATCCAGGTTGACAGTCGTACAGAAAGCTCATTCCTGATCATGCTGTGTGGTTTTCAACTTACATTGGGCAAAAATAGCCCAAATAGTGGTGTGTTCATGTGCCATTATAAAACTTCAGTTAATTGATATTATGATGCTATTGTTACATTAATAGAGTTAAAGAGTAAAATACTTTAAAAGCAATGTGCTGCATTTTACGGTTTATCAATCCGGTCAGGATCTGATCTGTTTGTGATGACATGCTACTGACCTGATTGTCCACTGTATCTACAATGTCATGTATGAATATTCATCAAGCAAATGTTGAATGCATTTACAGAAATGTGAACATATGGCGAGCAAACATTCTATGTGGCGCTTCCATTGCCGTTTTTGTGAATTGGTTGGGACTTCTAGATGAGAACTTAAACCACTTGGGAATTACGCAGGTAAGCTTTCAGTGTTGGAAATAGCAATATACATGATAATTAATTGCAATTGTTTAAACCTTTCAACGTTATTTTTAATGGATTATTCCAATATTCAAAAGGGTTATAGTTGCCGCGAATATTCTGGGATATTTTAAGAAAGACTGTAACATGACAACAGTGCCCTCTCATCTGGGTTTACACATTTTGCTAAGGACATAAATGACGCCGTTTGTCCAGCACTGAAGGGATATATGTAGGTAATTTGTCACTAACGTGAAACGTACTTGTCATTTATGAAAGTGTTTGTCTAGATCAGTTTGTCATGCAAATAGTTCTTAGATTTAAAATATATATCCAGTATATACATACAGGCACAATGATGTAAGTAGAAATAACTCATATATTTAATAATCCACTAGAATAAGTTCATTGTCTCTTTGAAACAATTAACCCTATACTCAATAGGAACGTCTTTTGACGACATTTGCAAACAGTGTAGACCATTAGAGGGCTCACACGGGAACTTTCTGATCAGAGTCTGCATCGCTTGTCATTCAAAGTCATATCGCAGATTATACCATTTCATACTGACTAGACACTATCATTAAACAATAATTGACTATTCCAAAGGGGTATTGCAGTGTGTATTGCAGTGATTACTTACATGTATATTTCCAGATTGCTATAGGTGCGAAATTCTGGATATAGGTTCAGTTATGTCTTTTAGCAGCACGTGTATTTTCAGTGATTATTAAAATCTATTACAGCACTTTATACTGACTTTAAACTTGCCATTTATACTCACCTCGTGAAGTTGCAACTGTACAATATTAAACTTCAAGATCAAAGGTCAAAAGCATAGGTCAAAGCGCCTGACTTTCACAAAGTTAACTATTATGTTATACAGTGGTCGTAGCTTAACAAGATGAACATTTGTTATAAAAGTCTAAATGGTTGTCGAAAATACAGCACAATGCAAGATATTTTAAGATGAAACAGACGTTCTTTTCATTTAGACACAAGCCGGGTGGTTTGGATTTTATGCGTTTATTGCTGGCTCTGTTGGAGGTATTGTTATCGGGAGGTACGTATATATGTATATTGGTATAAAGAAAGTGTGTACTATACTCTGTTATAATATCGATGTATAGAAATATAGGACTCAATTACATATTTATAATTTCCATGTACATGCACATGTATTTTCAACTTTTTACTCAATAAAACGCCTTTCTACGCCTTTACAGAGTAGACTCAGATCTGGCGGTTCCTATATATGCAGTCTGATCAAGGTCTGTTCTATTTGCTTATGAAATATTATAGATATGATTCTACAGTTTCAAATGATGGCATCATGAATATGTATTGGCTGGTTAGTTTTTTATTACTGCATATGTACATGAAAACAATTTATGCATTTTTGGTATTGGTATAAACTGTAGAGTCAGGGTCCATGCTTATAAAGCTTTTAGTTGAGTCTGAGTTTCGTTCTCAAGCTTTTGATTGGTCAGATTTGAGTTCTCAAGCTTTTGATTGGTCAGATTTGAGCCAAAGGCTCAAATCTGACCAATCAAATGCTTGAGAACGTTCTCAGACTCAACTAAAAGTTTTATAAGCATGGACACAGATGTATTATAATTTCATAAGCAAACAGAACAGTCGCTGACCATACGGCTCCTTGTCCGGACTCTTTCTTGGAAAGTATTTATCCAGTCCTCACCAAACTTTACACACATGTTTGTGGCCAGTATATCTTGGTCAAGTTCGATAGCCATGTAAATCGCTTCATTCGTTGCATACTTTACATACTTTACATACATATCCATGGGCGTGTATCAATTTTATGATGATTTCTTTGACCAAAAAATCTGAAGTGTGGCCACAGTGTTCTATGGCCACATTTCTAGTTTCTAAGGAAGTTACAAGCATTTTTGTTGTTTCACTTCAGAGTAGCCGACTATTTCCAAAGACGACTGAAATTGTTTTTAATAGTATTCCTGTGTCTCAGTACCGCTGTCGCCGCCTACATAACCTGTATGAGGAACGAATACATTCCACACACCAATGGTTTGAAGAATCAATTTTAACCCTTCGCTTGCTATTCGCGTCAATATACCTACCTGTAAATAGCGAAGACCCAGATGAGACAGCTCCTGCAGGAGCTGTCTCATCAGGGTCTGCACTATTTACAAGTTGATTGTGCAACCAGTGCATTCCACATCAGTGATTGCACAGCGAAATACTTGTACACAGTGAAGATATGTGTAATTATACAACAGGACATGGGTAAAGAAGGAGAAATGTATTTTAAAATTCAGCAAGCAAAGGGTTAACTTCGTGATTATATATCTGTCAGTATGTCCTATTGTCGCTGTTTGTCAGTCTGTCAATATGTCTGTATGCACATATGTGCATACGTCCTTTAGGCTTGAAACAAATGCATGTATGCTATACTGGTCGCAATTAAGGACAGTCGTCTCTGTTCTGAACATGCTTAAAAATCGTTGCATGTATAATAATTATAAGTATCGTTTTACCAGCTATTTACTGTTGACAGTCATTATTTGCTTTGTGTTTAAACTATAAAACAGTCGCACAAAAACTGTCAGAGAAGCATGTGTTCTGTATTTTATTTTACACTGTATACATGTAAATTTATTTATCAAATGCATACAAAATAATCTAGTATGTTACTAATGCTTGCATATACAGTAGAGCCCCTCTAAAATGATCATTTTATTGATAATCATTGGAGTCTTAAAAACAAATGGTTGCTTAATGCAGAACGAAAGTTTTGCAGAAAGCCACGAGCTTTCTACATGACTTTTTCTGCATGAAGCTTTCATGCCTCTTAAAAGTCCAGAAGTAAACTTGTTTTGAGTAGTCTTATTAGAAATGTTTTACTGTATACAGAGAATCTGTACTCTCGTGTCCTGTATTGACACAGTTAAAGTACAGTAGAACATGGCCTAAACATGAGAAATGAGGCTTAAAAAGCAGGTTGTTGCTTAATGCAGGGCAAACGTAATGAAGAAACTTCCTACGTGAGCTTTCTGCATTACTTTTGACCTGCATTAAGCCACCACCTGTCTTACAGACCCTTTATGAGACCTATTTCTGAGGGCCACTTAAGACAGGTTCTACTGTAATTTGTTATCATGTACATGTACCTTTGAAAATGTTTCTACAACTCGTGTCCCACTTTCAAATGTTTAAAACAGTGATGTGGTAATATAAACGTATACCCAAATTGCAAGATACCAATGTACATCAAATGATAACACAAATTAGGTTACAAGTCTTATTTACACTGAGTATCGTTTACCGCAAAACACAAATATATATGTATATACCGTTTGTAACAAAGCATTCTATTACTTACGATTTATAATTAATCCCTTGAATGCGAAACATAATAAGTGTACTGATATCTCAAGCAGTGCAGATCCTGAACAGTGTCTTCCAAGCAAAGTTGGCTCCTTGATAAGCCCTCTTACCAGGATCTACATTGTCTGTCGTTCAACATCCTCTAGCAAATCATATCCATTTAAAACAGATAGGACTCTGATGTAAAACAATGACAGAGCATTCCACCTTTTTCAGCAACATCCGCATTAAAAAGCTTACTATACAGGCATGTTGTGGCCCCTTAGCTTTAATAAAATCCTTTTTTTTCAGTCTTGTTCGCGGTAGCCATAGCTGTGCTTGGAATCTTTATGTATTCAACATTTCCCCTAAACTTAGAATTTGCCTGTGAAATCGGCTACCCCGTGGCTGAGGAGATAGTCAGCACGTTTTTCTTCCTCTGCTTGAACGCAACTGCTGTCATCTTCTTATTAATCCAGCTTATTCCGGGAATAGGTAATGTCAGATACTGGCACATTGGTTTGAATTGTAGAGTACGGTAAAACCTCTCTAAACCGGACGTTAAAGTTAGTATAAAATATCGGTCTTTGAGACAGGTGGCAGCTTCGTGCTGGGTGAAAGTCGCGCAAAAAGGCTCATCATGGGGCTTTCTGTATGACGTTCATGCATTTAAGCAGCCATCTGTCTAAAAGTATCTAAATGCTTCTATATACTAAAATTCCGGTTTAGAGGGATTTTACTGTACATATTCTGATTGTTATCTTAAGTCTGAAATTCTTCTTCACAAACAAAAACATCGCTGTCTTACAATTAGATCAAGATCATCTACAACTTTATATTTTTCATTCTAATTTTCTTCCAACAAAACATTTTCAACATGCTTTCACTGAATATAGTCTGTAATGACACGAATTTGTCAGAAAAGTCGGTTTCTTTTCGCTGGGCTTTTAAATTTAATTTGAACTGGAAAGTTGTCCTGAATGTAAAATGTATCTTCTTATTTCATATTCTAACAATTAAACCCCCACACGGGGCAAAAGTTCTTATATTATAACAATTAATATCCATTATGTCATTATTTCTTACATAAATATTCATGGAATAAAGGTGTACCAGATAATCGGTTAAGTGCAGTATAGGTTGTTGTGCATTGCAGGTATAAACTGGATGAACTGGACACTAGTTGCTTTACTCGGCCTTCCGATATTGTTCTTGTTCTCATTCCGTGAACAATACAACAGAATGGACGTGGATGTGACGGTGGAAGTATGAATACACTGCCTAACGGAGGTTAATGCAAATGGAACAATGCTTTACGATAGATATTCAAAAACACTTGAATTGTTTTCCTAAGTCGATATTAAAAGCGGCAAAACTAACATCGTGCATATTTCACTTTGAGTCATGTCATCAGTTCGTGTTTTATATATGCGTTTAACCCTTTCGATGTCAATGTTCTATTTGTCGTCTGCAAACCAACTGTGTTAAGCCATTCGGTAAAATAAGGAAATGAGATAAATAAATGGAAATTTCAAAGGAATAAAGCACAGATATAAAAATAGAGTTTGAGACAAAAAGTGAAGTCCCAGATCAGACGCCTCATTCAAAAGGAGGCGTCTGATCTGGGACTGCACTATTTGTCGTGGTGCATTTATGCGACATTGGCGGTGGAAGGGTTAAGTCATGAACAATGTAGATCAATGTTGTTGCGTGTGAATATGAGTTATGACATGTTTATGCGTATGTGATAACAACATACTACAGACACAGAGGAGTACCAAGCAGGATAGACCATGAGAAAATGCCCTGTCCTAGACAGTTGAAGTAAAGCCACGCAGTGTTTGCATGTACATGTAAAACAAGACATTGTTAGAATGTATAGTTTGAATTTATCTAATTTTCGTTTGAAAATTGTTTCTGTTAACATGATTTTCCAAAATCACGTCTTCAAAAATAAAACTTTATGAAGCAAACAATGCAGACTCTGGTCCGTTTCAGGAGATTCTGGTCGAAGTCAACACGGTTGGCGTATGTCCCAATTAACCACTTACGTGTGGGACACGAGTCACTGATGTCCATTTGCAAACAGTGTAGACCCAGATGAGATGACTCCTAGAGGGACCCTCTCATCAGGATCTGCACTGTGTGGTTGTCATGTTACACTTTTTATTTTAAACGTTCCCTGGAAATTCACAGTAAGTTTGATAAAAACTGAACTTTGGAACAGTTTATTTGAAAATTCAGTGTTGAAAGGGTTAAGGGATATTATGCACAAAGGGAGTGACATTGAGGATTATCTCTCCATTGGTTCAAATAAATAACATCTAAGAATGGAAATTCCAAGAATAATTATTTTAAAAGCAGTTATTTTCGCACGACAGTTGGTAATATGATTATACAGTTGAATTTCTTAAAAGTAACCACTAATTAATAAACACGAATGTCTTTAAATGCTAGTACGTGTAGCTGCTCAACTATTCCCTCATAGGCTATTTTTAGACCCAATCTCTTTGAATAAATCTACCGAAAAGGAGTATTTACTAGCACAGTAGACTTTAAAACTGTGTAGTTTTGAAAAACCATTGTGATAAATAGAGCATTTGCTCCTATGGAGCAAATGCTCTATTTATCACAATGGTTTCAAAACGTGACTTTTACAGAGGCGTCAATATTAGGGAATGGATTAACGCAGAAGGGGAGTAACATAGACGTCTCTTATAGGGTGGGGGGCTTTCTACATACCTTTCACCGTGCATTAATCTTCGATTTATTTTAACCCTTATCTCACTATCTGCGGCCTGACTTGTTTTTACTCGGTGTCTCATCAGGATCCATGCTGTTTGACACTCGATCAATACTTTCTCCAAAAGTTTGATGGAATCGGACGTAGTCAAAACTGCACTTGAGCAGACATTTTTTCACAGTGGAATAAAGGCTAGTTTGTATGTTGTCATAGTTTTCTGTATAGCCGTTTCCCTGTTCTATGTGTATTCCAAATTTCAAAACATGATGAAATTTTATAAACAAAATAGTTATAACGAAATATGGAAAGTGGAATTGTTGCCATTTTAGAAAGTAAAGACACAAATATTTCAAATTCCATTAGCAAACAGAGCAGATCCTGACCAGTCTGGTCTGGGTCTACTCTGTTTGCAAACGCATGAAAACACGTTAAAATTAGGGAAATGGATATAGTAGTAAAGAACAGAACACCCTGTTCTCCTCGCAGTGTACTTCTAGTAAAACTATTAAAAAATAAGCTCAATCCTTTGCATGCAGGATATGCATGCACCGTCATTTGCAAACAATGTAGATCCAGATCAAAGGGTTTCTATAGGAGCCCTCAGCTCAGAGTTTGCAGTGTTCGTCATTCAAATTCTTCTATCAAGTTTGAGTCTTTCATACTGAGTAGTCTCTGTAGTTTAACACTAGTTAACACAACCTTTTTTTGTTTACCAATACAGTTTGAGATTACTCCTTTACTCCATAAATACGCCTTTCTATGCCTTTGCAAACAGTGAAAACCCAGATCAGACGGCTCCTATAGGAGTCATCTGATCAGGTTATTCTCTGTTTACTTAGTATATAATATAGGTCTGATTCTACAGTTTCAGCCATGGCCAAAATTTACCTTGTTCATGTGCCATTAAAACTAATCTAATTGGTATTCATGGTGCCATTATTTCTTACGTGAATATTCATAGGGTAAATGGCTAAATTTCCACAATGGACAATGCTAATGTCCTAATACTGTGTTCTCATAGTGCAGATATCAGTTAAATTAGCAATTCTCGGCCCTATAGATCGAAGTATAACATATTTTTATACCAAATAGCATTGCTCCTATAACATACCTGATTGATGTATAATGTTGTGTTTGATGTTGCTGCAGCATAATTATGTTACTATTTATGACGTATGTATTTTGTTATTTGTTGTGATTATAACAATTGTATGTTTACACTTTTCGTTTCCATGACCTATGCAATCTATTGTATTTTATTTGTTCGTGTAATGGTACCATATGTCCTCTATCTTATGCCATAATTAAATTATTATTGTTTATTTAACTGTTACTGGATGATGTTGTCTTTTAAATTAACTCGTTCTTTGTTTATTCCAAATTCCAATACCTACCGAATATTCATGAACAAAATAGGTATAATGAAATATGAAAGGTGGAATAGTGTAGCCATTTAGAAAGTAAAGAAACAGATCTATCAAATTCCATTCGCAAACAGGGCAGAACCTGACCAGACGGCTCCTATAGGAGCCGTCTGATCTGGGTCTACTCTGTTTGCAAATGCTTGAAAAAACGTTTATATGAAGGAAAGGGTTGACCCATTCTAAACCACAGGGCTTGTATGTGCCGCTTTTCATGGGGGTCTATATGTACTGTATAACAACGTTTATTTTATAGTATATATAGACTGTCACGAAGCGGTATAGACCCCTGTGTTCTAAACTGTATGACTTTGTGAACTTGTCCGACAATTATTTTGAATGAGTCGTTCACTTTTCTTTTGACTCGAAACTTGTACAGAAAATAGTTTTACGAATCAAGGTAAGCCTGTTCCATTTACGTGTCTAGTTCTAAATGAACTATCCCGAATATGTTTCTGAATACGTATAAGTTTGACTTTAAATTAGATTCTGCAAATATATTTCCGAAGTCCAGATAAGATGGGTAAATCAAATATTTTCAAAAATAACTTTATTTCTCCATCAAACCCTATGTTATGATCACTCTTTAGAATCGTCTCGAAGAGGCGATTCTAAACAGTGCTCCCAACACCGGGTTTGGTAAAGAAATGACGATTTTAGTACTTAGGTACGCATATTTATCTGTTGTTCTGTATTTTTAGCGGGTTTTCCACGGAAAACTCCGGTTATTGAAATGGTGGTGTACGGCGGGCGGGCGGGCGGCTGCCAGTTTTGTCCGGACGATAACTCCTATATGGCTCATGTCATTGGATTGAAACTTCATACATAGAAAGATCATGATAAGAGGAAGTGTCATGCACAAGGTCCATAACTCTGGCTTCACTAATATTGGATTTATGCCCCCTTGATCTTAAAAATGTGTCAGTCCATATGTGCGTCCGTCCGGTCTTGTCCGGGCTGTAACTCAGAATCCCATGGATGGATTGTGAAATCACTTGGCATAAATGATCCTCTAGACGGTACGGCGTGTCGCATGAAAAAACCATGTCAATAGCTGAAAGGTCAAGGTCATACTTAGAGGTCAAAGGTCAAAATCATGTATATTTTTAACCGGATTAACAGATTTTGCTTGTCCGAAGCATATCTCCTACACTACTTTGGCTAGGATAGCCAAATATGGTGTGTGAGTACATCTTGGGATGGCGGAGTATCGCATACTATTTATAGGTTTATGTGACCTTGACCTTGACCTTGACCTTGGGCTTCATTTACAAGAAAAACTTGTCCGGAGCATAACTCCTATACGGAATCAGCTAGGATCATCAAATATGGTGTGTGAGTTCATCTTGGGGTGGCGGAGTGTCGCATACTATTTTTAGGTCAATGTGACCTTGACCTTGAACTTTGACCTCAGTTACAAAAAAAGCTTGTCCGGAGCATATCTCCTACACTACTTCAGCTATGATCACCAAATATGGTGTGTGAGTACATCTTGGGATGGCGGAGTGTCGCATACTATTTATAGGTCAAGGTGACCTTGACATTGACCTTGGGCTCCATTTACAAGAAAAACTTGTCTGGAGCATAACTCCTATACAGAATCAGCTAGGATCACCAAATATGGTGTGTGAGTTCATCTTGGGATGGCAGAGTGTCGCATACTATTTTTAGGTCAATGTGACCTTGACCTTGAACTTTGACCTCATTTACAAAAAAAGCTTGTCCGAAGCATATCTCCTACACTGCTTCAGCTAGGATCACCAAATATGGTGTGTGTGAGTACATCTTCGGATGGCGGAGTGTCGCGTACTATTTATAGGTCAATGTGACCTTGACCTTGACCTTGGGCTTCATTTACAAGAAAAACTTGTCCGGAGCATACCTCCTATACGGAATCAGCTAGGATCACCAAATATGGTGTGTGAGTTCAACTTGGGTTGGCGGAGTATCACGTACTATTTTTAGGTCAATGTGACCTTGACCTTGAACTTTGACCTCATTTGCAAAAAAAACCTTGTCCGAAGCATATCTCCTACACTACTTCAACTACGATCACCAAATGTGGTGTGTGAGTACATTTTGGGATGGAGGAGTGTCGCATACTATTTATAGGTCAATGTGACCTTGACCTTGGGCTTTATTTACAAAAACATTTGTCCAGAGCATACCTCCTATACGGAATCAGCTAGGATCATCAAATATGGTGTGTGAGTTCATCTTGGGTTGGCGGAGTGTCACATACTATTTACTATAGGTCAATGTGACCTTGACCTTGGGATTTATTTACAAAATCACTTGTCCGGAGAACACTTCCTATACGGAATCCGCTAGGAACACCAAATATGGTGTGCAAGTTCATCTTGGGATGGCGGATGTTGCATACTATTTTAGGTCAATGTGACTTTGACCTTTGACCTCAGTTACAAAAAAATCTTGTCCTCAGCATATCTCCTACACTACTTCAGCTAGGATCATTAAATATGGTGTGTGAGTACATCTTGGGACGGCAGAGTGTCGTATACTATTTATATGTCAAGGTGACCTTGACCTTTGACCTCATTTACAAAAAAAGCTTGTCCGGAAAATGTCTCCTACATTACTTCAACTATGATCACCAAATATGGTGTGTGAGTACATCTTGGGATGGCAGAGTGTCACATAGTATTTAAAGGTCAATGTGACCTTGACCTTGGGCTTTATTTACAAAAGAAATTTCGTTCGAAGCATACTTCCTATACCGAATCGGCTAGGATCGCCAAATATGGCATGTGAGTTCATCTTGGGATGGCGATGTGTTGCATACTAATTTTAGGTTAATGTGACCTTGACCTCATTTACAAAAAAAGCCTGTCTGGAGCATATCTGCTACACTACTTCAGCTAAGATCACCAAATATGGTGTGTGTGTGTGTGTGTGTGTGTGAGTACATCTTAGGACGGCAGAGTGTCGCATACTATTTATAGGTCAATGTGTCCTTAACCTTGGGCTTCATTTACAAAAAAAAATTGTCTTGAGCTTACCTCCTACACTGAATCAGCTAGGATCACCAAATGTGGTGTGTGAGTTCGTCTTGGGATCACATACTAGTTATAGGTTAATGTGACCATGACCTTGACCTTTGACCTCATTTTAAAAAAAGGCTTGTCCGGAGCATATCTTCTACACTACTTCAGCTAGGATCACCAAATATGGTTTGTGAGTAGATCTTGGGATAGCAGAGTGTCGCATACTATTTATAGGTCAGTGTGACCATGACCTTGACCTTTGACTTCATTTACAATAAAGCTTGTCATCCCTACACCGAATCAGCTAGGATCACTAAATATGGTGTATGAGTTCATCTTCGGATGGTGGAATGTTGCATACTTTTTGTAGGTCATGTGGCAATGACCTTGACCCTTGACCTCAAATATGAAAAAAAGATTGTCATTTGGGGTAACTTGAGTTCAAATTGTTGTCTTACTATGCAATCTTTACTTTCATTTTGCAGTTGCATATTGCAGGCCTGCTTACAAAATGCATATTGTCAGTGCTTTGCTTTGGGGGCATTTGTCACGTACTGTGACACATTTCTTGTTCTGGGGGTTATGCCCCTTTGAACTTAGAAATCACCAGTTAATAGTGAAGGAAAACCCGGTTTGATGTCGTGTCGACATTTCTTGTATACTCATGTGCAGCTGAAAATCCTCATCTAATTATGGCAAACTGGTCAGTCCTCTGATGTATCTGTTACAAGGATATACAATAATGTTAACAGTTTGTTGGAATAAGAATGCACCAGGAAATAGATCTAACAAAAGTTAAGGGATGTATTAAAAGTAGTATGCTCAAAATAGTTGACAATGTTCTTCGGTGTTCTTAACCCTTTGCTTCATGAATATTCATGTAAGAAATAATGAATATTCATTAGTTGATGTATCTTTATAATGGCATATGGACATAGGAAATGATCATGACGGAAATTGTAAAATCAGGTCTATCTTTTCCCATAAACAAACAGCAGACCCACGTCAGATGGTTCCTACATGATCTGTCTGATCTGGGTCTACTCAGATTCCAAGGACTTTAAAATGGCGTGTATACGGAGTAAAGGGTTGAAGAAAGAAAGAAACACTATCCAACCCTCAAAATAAGTATATATTCTGATGAATTTCTGTTCAAGGAAAAAAACGTGATTTCTGAAATAGACACACATGTCAACGGTATGAAAATTCATTAACTAAAATTATTAAACTTCCAAAACAATACAGTTGAATACATGTAACGGGAACTTCGGGATAACTCGAAGTAAAAGTTCGGTCCTTCCAAAATTACAATACAGAATTGTTCTTAAATGTATCGCTACGCCTATCTATAAACACAGGTGACAGCTTAATGAAGGCCGAAAGTAATGCTGAAAACTTCTACAGGAACTTTCAGCATTACTTTAGACCTGTCTTATAAAAGCTGTGAACTTGAGAAATTGTCCAGACTAGAAATCGCATGACTCGAACTTCTGTTATCTCGAAGAAATGTGTCCTTTGAAGTTCGAGATATTGAAGTTCAACTGTATTTGAAATCATCACACGTGTAAACTTACTGAATCCTGTACCACTTCTCCTAAAGCCTTACTCTTTACTTGCTGATCGTTTTGTAAACATGTTCATTGTTATAAAGATTCTAGAATTTTATCAATTTTATGAAGCCTTTCAGTGCGGGAAGCGAGTTTCAAATGGCCTTTGCAACAATGCAGACCCAGGTGAGAGGGCTCCTAGAATGCCCTCTCACCAGGGTCTCCTAGAATGCCCTCTCACCAGGGTCTCCTAGAATGCCCTCTCACCAGGGTCTGCACTGTTTGCCATGTTACAATTTTCCTTAAAAACTCCCTGAATATTCACGGTAAATTTGACCTGATTGAATTTTGGGGTATTTCGTTTAAAAATTCATCGTTGAAAGGGTTCAGAAATGTTGTATCTCGCTTTCTTTACTCTATATGTAAGCGCATTTTCACGCATCTGCAAACAGAGTAGACCCAGATCAGACGGCTCCTATAGGAGCTGTCTGATCTTGGTATGCTCTGTTTGCTTATGGTGAAATATAGATATGATTCTACAGCTTCTGTCCGACCCAAAATGTCCTGTTTTATAATATGCCATTATAAAAAACAATCTTGTTAATATACATGACGTCATTATTTCTTACATGAATATTCATCAGGGAAAGTGTTAACAATCGGTCAGTACTTTCTCAAGAGGTCAATCGTATTGTAGCCGAAATTGCACCAGATCCTACAATCGGTCAGTACTTTCTCAAGAGGTCAATCGTATTGTAGCCGAAATTGCACCAGATCCTAATTAGAACAGACATTATTTGTTCACTGTATGGTAGAGATAAATATGTATTTAATCACCAATTCTGCCACACGCTAAGTCCGAAATACCGGTGGTTTGCATAAGCTTATCGACTCTAATTTCATGGGGCCAAACAAATTAGTTCGAGATAACAGAGTTTCAAGCTATCCGATTTCTAATTTGAACAAATTCTCAAGTTCACAGCTTAATGCAGGTCTCAAGCAGTAATGCTGAAAGCTGTTGACGAAGTTCGAGTTATCCGAGTTCGAGATATCGAAGTTCAATGTACATGTATGTGTTGTCCATATACTTTAGACGAAAAACATGTTTTACTTACTTTACACAGCAAATGTATGTTCAAAGATCATTATAGCGGTGAATAGTACTTATATAGAATAATATTGTATTCCATGAATTGAACATCTCAATTGGCAGACCCCTTCAAGTTAAACGAGAAGTTAAAATATATAAGAAAGCAAACTGGGAAGCCATGAAATCTGACATGTCACAGTACTATAGAAATGAATTTTGTTATCTAACAAATGACAACCCTAACCAACTTTGGGAGAAATTTAAGAATAAGTTAATCGAAAAAAACAAAGAGCATATACCAACCAAACTCACCAAAACCAAGATGCGACCTCCCTTGGCTAACAAAACCAATCTTGAAACTGATGACAAAGCGTGACCGTTTATATAATAAATGTAAATTAGCGAAAGGTGGAAGCAACTATGATAACCTCAGAGAAAAGTTTTCAAGACTAAAATCATCTATACAGCATCAGATAAGACAATCCTACTAGAAATACCTTGAGTCAGTGATACTACCTATAGACTCAGAGAAGAGCACAAATAAAAAGTTTTACTCTTTTGTTAAAAATAAGAAAACTGACAACCATGGCGTAGCACCACTAAAATCTAATGGAAAAACTTATACCAAACATTTTGACAAAGCAACAATTCTTAACAATCAGTTCCAGTCAGTGTTCTCAAAACATAAACCTATCAGTATTAAGCAACCTTGTGAACTTAAACTGTTTGAATTCAGTAAACCTCATTCCGTTGATATCATGCCAGAATACACTTCTTAAAAATCTCAACCCTAGTAAAGCATCTGGACCAGACCATATTTCACCCAGATTAATCAAAGAAGTGTGTCATGAAGTTGCTCCTTTCTTAACCAAAGTTTTTCAGGCCTCTCTACATTCTGGTACTGTTTCTGATGACTGGAAAACAGCGACCGTAGCACCTGTCTTCAAAAAAGGGCCAAAAAATAAAGCCAGTAATTACAGACCAATCTCTCTCACTTGTATAGCTTCGAAACTTATGGAGCACGTCTTGGTATCGAATATTATGGACCATCTTGACTCAAAAAAAATCCTTTCTCCTTTTCAACATGGCTTCCGTTCTAAACAAAGTTGTAAAACTCAGCTCCTCTCTTTTACACAAGAAATGTTTGACAAGCTCGAGGACGGAAAGCAGACAGACCTTATTGTAATGGACTTTAGTAAAGCCTTCGACAAACTGTTTCATCCAAAGCTAAAAATACCCTCAAATTCATAAAAAGAAACATACAGACTAGTAATGCTAACATCAAAGAAACTGCCTATAAAACCTATGTTAGACCACAATTAGAATACTGTAATACTGTTTGGCATCCCTGACAGAAAAAATCTGACTTACGAACTGGAAAGGGTACAAAGAGCCGCAGCCCGATATGTCACCAACAATTATTCCTACTATACCAATGTAACAGAAATGCTTGAAAATCTCAGATGGCAAACGCTTGAACAACGTCGAATATATGCATCTCTCTTAATGTTATACAAAATTGAAAACAATCTCGTCCATGTAGATCACAATCATCTTACACCTTCCAGAAATCTCAATTATTTTATTCCATTCTCCAGAACACAATATCACATGAACAGCTTCTTTCCACAAACTATCAGATATTGGAATGCCCTGCCTAACAACATCAAGGCCAGTGATAGTCTTTCAGGATTCACTACCAGCCTCCAATCTCATATGTTCTAGTGCAGTACTCCTGTTTTTATCCCTTTTTTATCATAATTTTTATTGTACGTCATGTAACTTCAACTAACTTGACTGGTTTTTAACATTTTAACTTGTCGCCGACCTATCAGTATAGTCAGAAATTGACTGTTGATAGTATCAACGTAGATGTAGATATAGAACCTTACCTAAGCGACCATTCATTTACTGAACAACATGAATCTTAAAAACATGTTATTGCTTAATACATCGCAAAAATATTGCAGAACGCTCCTGTAGATTACATTTGGACTGCATTAAGCTACCACCTGCCTTACAGACCTAGAATTTGATTTATCTTTTGATTACGGCTTAACCCTTTCCCTCATGTAACGTGTGTTCACCCATTTGCAAACAGAGAAGACCCAGATCAGACGGCTCCTAGAGGAGCCGTCTGATCAGGGTCTGCTCTGTTTGCTAATGGAATTTGATAGATCTGTTCCTTTATTTTCTAAAATGGCTACGATGTTCCACCTTCCATATTTCATTATAACTATTTTGTCCATGAATGTTCAGTATGTATAGAAATTTGGAATACACATAGAACAGGGAAAGGGTTAAGACATTTCAAACGGTTTGGGTCTTGTAAAACCAACCCGAGCGACACTCGCTTACAGTTTATATTTTATATAATTTACAAAAAAAATGAAGCATTTAATTGTTATTTATTATTGATTGTAACATTTGCTCCATTTATTTAAAAGCAGAATCTCCATCAAACACAGACATTATCAGTAGGCCCAGAGACATATGTATATGTCTCTGGTAGGCCTATATAACAGCGGTAGGTCTAAAACAAGCATTGGAAGAAATGGAAACAAAACACGCAATGGAAATTTTAAAGTCATTTCTGGGTCGATTTTAACAGTTTTTAAGCAATATACAGTAGGTACAATAACATAATGTGGATTGAATTAGGTCAAATAAATCACGATTTGTCAATAGATAACTATAAAATCGCGTATTTACTGAAAAAATCCATTGTTTTGGTGATTGATGTTTTGATCAAACACGCTAAGTCATTTTAATGCTGACAACATTTATTCATTACTATGCAGATCAAAGGTAGAATAGAAACTGTAAGAGAATCAAGTGGATAAATCATGCACTGGTCAGATCTTAACTCTATTGGTCAGTGGGCGGTACCAATGCAGTGATAGGCTTTGCTTATCAGTAATCTTGAGTGTCAGTCTTAACACTGTAATAATGTAACATCTCCCTTTCTTTGAAAATATGTTGGATAGCTCAAAATAATTATCCACTTAGCCTAATCCACTTGGGCTACTAATAGGATCAAGTAGATCACTGCTGATAAGTAATAGTCCATAAGCATTACTAGTTCTGTTTACTTGAACTTGGGTGAATGTTTATCTCCATTGCTGTCCATATTGACACACTATCAACTACTGTAAACAAGAAACATCATTAACATTGAAACAACTTTCAACAAATGCTCTATTTACACAGAAAACACAGAATATTTACAAATTCAGTTTCTGAGGCATCTTGACATCTCGACCTGATCTCGTTGTGTAATAAACTCTATCCTCAGATTTCCCAGATTGTTTATTTGGGGTTTTAACTGAATGTGAAGTTTCGTGAGAATTTGAGTTGAGCAATGTACCAGATTTATCTGTATTCCCTGTCAAATATGAATTTTCTTTAGCAGTGCATGTATAACCTGTCTGACTAGGTTTATCAGCGTGTGATTGACTTGACTGACCGCTGTCGGAAACAGAGTTATCTGTATGATAAGATCTCACATCAGTGGGAAAGGAGCTCTCATTTGTTTTGAGAAGGTGCTGTCTATTTCTCCTGTATAATCCATCATCATCTGTTTTAACAACATATGACCTGTCATGTAATCTTTGATTTACAACAGCAGGTAACCAACGTTTGCCTTGCCTAACTCTAACCCTTTCCCCAATGTTTAGAGATTTGAGCGGTTTTGCAAACTTGTCATAGTTACGTTTTGAATTTTGCTTAGAGATTTGCATTTTGTTCTTCACAGCCTGTGTGTCAGAAACACGTGGCTCTAGCTGATCAGTGATTAATGGCAGAATTGACCTTAATTGTCTGCTCATTAAGAGTTGTGCGGGACTTTGACCACAGGTCAACGGTGTGTTGCGGTACTCTAAAAGTGCTATGTAAGGGTCGTTACCAGACAATTTTGCTTTTGTGAATAGAGCTTTGATTGTCTTAACGGTTATTTCGGCAAGCCCATTTCCCGAAGAATGACCTGGGGAAGATGTGATATGTCTGAAGTCATAATGTTGTGCAAACCGTTTGAACTCAACTGAGTCGTAACACGGCCCATTGTCAGAATGTAAAATGTCGCAGATGCCGTGGCGGCTAAAATAACCTTTCAATTTGTCAATGACCGTGACTGACCTTGAGTTTGGGAGTACGCTGACCTCGAAATATTTGCTGTAGGCGTCTACGAGCAATATATAATCTCTATTGTTCCAATGGAACAGATCTGTGGCACAAATTTGCCATGGCCTATCTGGCTCTTTGCTAGGTTGTAGGGGCTCTTTAGAATTTGCGCACCTATGTTCTAGGCAAATTGGGCAATTTAGCACTAATGCTTTAATGTCTTTAGACATGTTGGGCCAAAACAAAATTTCTCTTGCACGCTGTGTGCATTTTTCAATTCCCAGGTGTGCTTCATGTACCTTTTCCAACATCATGGGTCTAAGTTCCTTGGGAATGAGGATTTTGGTTCCCTTCAGTATTATGTCATCAACTACTGACAACTCATCCCTGAAGTTCCAAAATTCAAGTAGCCTGCTTGGGCATTGTGACCTATCATTTGACCAACCATCAAGGATAACCTTTATGAGTAATTGTAACTGCGAGTCAGATTTTGTTGCAGCCTTAATTATCTCCATTTTCTGGTCACTAACAGGTAGACTTGACATGACAGAGTGTACATGTGCATCTAGACCCTCTGCAATTTCTGGGTATGTGTCTGGTAAGTATTTGCGAGACAATGTGTCTGCCATTGGAATCTGTTTACCAGGGACAAATACCAAGTTAATATCATATTTTTGCAATTGCAGCAACATGCGTTGCAGACGCGGAGGTGCAGAATGCAAGCCTTTTTCCCAAATAGCTAAAAGTGGTTTGTGATCCGTTTGACAATTGATTGGTCTACCATATACATACTGGTGAAACCGTTTGCATCCAAAGAGAATGGCATACAACTCTTTTGTTATTTGGGCATAACCAATTTCTGTTTTGCTCAGTGATTTTGAAGCGAAACAAACAGGTTTCTCATCTTGCATGAGAACGGCAGCAAGACCATATTTGGAAGCATCAACCTGCAGGGTTATTTCCTTTTGGGTGTCATAGTATGCTAAGACAGAACCTGGACTTTGTGTTATGATACTTTTCATTTTCTGAAATGCTTCCTGTTGTGGTTTGTCCCAAGAGAATTCTACATCCTTAGACAACAGTTGTCTTAAAGGTGCAGTTATGTCAGAGAGTTTGGGTGCAAATCTCTGCAGGTACGTGACCATTCCCAGAACTGTGTGTAGTTCTGATTTTGAAGTCGGGGCGGCATGTCTTGTATGGCCTTGACTTTTACAGGATCCATTTTTAACCCTTCTGAGCTGAGAATGTGACCAAAAAAAGGAATTTCGAGCTTGCCTATTTCGGTCTTATCTGGGTTGAGTTTGATACCCATTTCACGACATCTAGTCATTAACATGTCGAAATTGCGGTTGTGCTCTGCATGATTCTTGCCAAAGACAACAATATCGTCAACAATTGTCCTAACACCTGGCAAATGTTCAAGACATTGGTCCATTTTTTCTTGAAAGAGATCATTTGCATTGTTGACACCAAAAGGTAACCGAAGGAAACAATACCTGCCGAAGGGACTGTTAAATGTGGTCAAGTATGAAGATTTTTCTGTGAGTTTAATTGACCAATAGCCACTGCGCGCATCAAGTTTTGAGAAAACAGTAGCGTTTGACAGTTCGGGCAAAATGTCATCCAGTGTTTTGGTTGGGTAATGCGGTCTCTTAATTGCGTCATTGAGGTCTTTTGGGTTTAAACATATTCTCAATGAGCCATCTTGTTTCTCTACAGTGACCAAACTGTTAACCCAATCAGTAGGTTCAGTGACTTTACAAATGACATCAAGATGTTCCATGCGGTCAAGTTCTAACTTGAGTTTGTCCTTGATTGCGACGGGGACTTTGCGAGGTGGATGAATTACTGGGGTGACATCCTCGCGCAAGTGTATTTTGCTTTCACCTGGCAAAAGACCAATACCTGTGAATACATCTGAGTATTTTGAAAGAACATCATTCTTGGTGAGGGGTATGCTATAAGCATGTTCTTGGCTGGGTGTGGCTGAATTCATTGCAAGTACTAATTTGATCAGATTCATTTTCAAGCATGTTTGCAAGCCTAATATTGGACTAGAACCTGATTTGACAATGTAGAATTCCTCATTGTAAGTTTGACCATCATATTTACAAGGTATGCTGATGTAACCCTCCACACTGAGTGGTTTGCAGTCATATGCAGTAAGACGTTTCTGAGATTTTCTCAAAGGACCTCTTATACCTAGTTTAATATACATTGACTTTGGAAGAACATTAACCTGTGCACCTGTGTCTATTTTCATATATATCGATGTCTTTCCTACTGTTGAGATAGGATCATGCTCAATGGTATTTACAAAGAAATCATTGTTCTGAAAGTAACAATCGAGATCAGATCTTGTATCAAAATTGTTTACCTCATTGACCTTCTTGCTGTCACTGTCCTTTTTGCGACACATCTTCGCAAAGTGGTTCTGTTTGTTGCAGTAGAGGCACTCTTTACCCTTTGCAGGGCATTTGTCCTTCAAATGTTTATATCCACAATTTCCACAGACGTTCGTTGCCCTCGAATGATCTGTAGGTCCATGTTGGATCTTCCTGGTTCCCGGTAGATTCCTCATGCGCTCCTTCTGCGGTGGATTTGGTCTGCCTGGTTTACGAGTTCCTACCATGCTAACAGATTGTCTACTTCCGATGATGTTTTTCACCTGTGTTTGGCTGAGCTCATATGTGCGAGCTATGTCTATACAGTTTGCCAATGTTAGATCCGATCCTTCATTTATAAGCTTCTCCCGGATCTTGTTGTTATATATGCCAAACACTATGTGGTCCCGGATCATTTCATCCTGTATAGTATCCGGATAGCCACAGTCCTTGATTAGAACTTTTAGTTCAGTGACGAATGACTCAAATGATTCGCCACCTTCCTGGACTCTGGATTTGAACCTGTATCGGTTGTATATCCTATTTGATTTCGGAGCACAATAGCTTTCAAATCCGTCGTAGTAGCTTTGGAGCTGTTTGCTTTGTTCGTCAGTTAGGTTCCACGTGGAGTGAATTTGTCTCCCTTTCTCTCCAACCCACAACATGAGATAGTTGCACTGAGCATCTTCTGATTTGTTGCTCAGTGGCCCTCCAAACATGAAGTTTGCGTGCTCTTTAAATCTTTAAAGGCACCCGGCAAGTCCTGTGACTCCCAGTCCATTCGCGGATTGTTTTGTGATTCCATCTTCTTAAAATGGCATTAATTACACAAAGACAAGTGTCCACTGAATGTCACAAACTTATGTATAAATCCAAATCATATTGTTGTCAGGTTCACTTCTGACACCATGTTTTGGTGATTGATGTTTTGATCAAACACGCTAAGTCATTTTAATGCTGACAACATTTATTCATTACTATGCAGATCAAAGGTAGAATAGAAACTGTAAGAGAATCAAGTGGATAAATCATGCACTGGTCAGATCTTAACTCTATTGGTCAGTGGGCGGTACCAATGCAGTGATAGGCTTTGCTTATCAGTAATCTTGAGTGTCAGTCTTAACACTGTAATAATGTAACATCTCCCTTTCTTTGAAAATATGTTGGATAGCTCAAAATAATTATCCACTTAGCCTAATCCACTTGGGCTACTAATAGGATCAAGTAGATCACTGCTGATAAGTAATAGTCCATAAGCATTACTAGTTCTGTTTACTTGAACTTGGGTGAATGTTTATCTCCATTGCTGTCCATATTGACACACTATCAACTACTGTAAACAAGAAACATCATTAACATTGAAACAACTTTCAACAAATGCTCTATTTACACAGAAAACACAGAATATTTACAAATTCAGTTTCTGAGGCATCTTGACATCTCGACCTGATCTCGTTGTGTAATAAACTCTATCCTCAGATTTCCCAGATTGTTTATTTGGGGTTTTAACTGAATGTGAAGTTTCGTGAGAATTTGAGTTGAGCAATGTACCAGATTTATCTGTATTCCCTGTCAAATATGAATTTTCTTTAGCAGTGCATGTATAACCTGTCTGACTAGGTTTATCAGCGTGTGATTGACTTGACTGACCGCTGTCGGAAACAGAGTTATCTGTATGATAAGATCTCACATCAGTGGGAAAGGAGCTCTCATTTGTTTTGAGAAGGTGCTGTCTATTTCTCCTGTATAATCCATCATCATCTGTTTTAACAACATATGACCTGTCATGTAATCTTTGATTTACAACAGCAGGTAACCAACGTTTGCCTTGCCTAACTCTAACCCTTTCCCCAATGTTTAGAGATTTGAGCGGTTTTGCAAACTTGTCATAGTTACGTTTTGAATTTTGCTTAGAGATTTGCATTTTGTTCTTCACAGCCTGTGTGTCAGAAACACGTGGCTCTAGCTGATCAGTGATTAATGGCAGAATTGACCTTAATTGTCTGCTCATTAAGAGTTGTGCGGGACTTTGACCACAGGTCAACGGTGTGTTGCGGTACTCTAAAAGTGCTATGTAAGGGTCGTTACCAGACAATTTTGCTTTTGTGAATAGAGCTTTGATTGTCTTAACGGTTATTTCGGCAAGCCCATTTCCCGAAGAATGACCTGGGGAAGATGTGATATGTCTGAAGTCATAATGTTGTGCAAACCGTTTGAACTCAACTGAGTCGTAACACGGCCCATTGTCAGAATGTAAAATGTCGCAGATGCCGTGGCGGCTAAAATAACCTTTCAATTTGTCAATGACCGTGACTGACCTTGAGTTTGGGAGTACGCTGACCTCGAAATATTTGCTGTAGGCGTCTACGAGCAATATATAATCTCTATTGTTCCAATGGAACAGATCTGTGGCACAAATTTGCCATGGCCTATCTGGCTCTTTGCTAGGTTGTAGGGGCTCTTTAGAATTTGCGCACCTATGTTCTAGGCAAATTGGGCAATTTAGCACTAATGCTTTAATGTCTTTAGACATGTTGGGCCAAAACAAAATTTCTCTTGCACGCTGTGTGCATTTTTCAATTCCCAGGTGTGCTTCATGTACCTTTTCCAACATCATGGGTCTAAGTTCCTTGGGAATGAGGATTTTGGTTCCCTTCAGTATTATGTCATCAACTACTGACAACTCATCCCTGAAGTTCCAAAATTCAAGTAGCCTGCTTGGGCATTGTGACCTATCATTTGACCAACCATCAAGGATAACCTTTATGAGTAATTGTAACTGCGAGTCAGATTTTGTTGCAGCCTTAATTATCTCCATTTTCTGGTCACTAACAGGTAGACTTGACATGACAGAGTGTACATGTGCATCTAGACCCTCTGCAATTTCTGGGTATGTGTCTGGTAAGTATTTGCGAGACAATGTGTCTGCCATTGGAATCTGTTTACCAGGGACAAATACCAAGTTAATATCATATTTTTGCAATTGCAGCAACATGCGTTGCAGACGCGGAGGTGCAGAATGCAAGCCTTTTTCCCAAATAGCTAAAAGTGGTTTGTGATCCGTTTGACAATTGATTGGTCTACCATATACATACTGGTGAAACCGTTTGCATCCAAAGAGAATGGCATACAACTCTTTTGTTATTTGGGCATAACCAATTTCTGTTTTGCTCAGTGATTTTGAAGCGAAACAAACAGGTTTCTCATCTTGCATGAGAACGGCAGCAAGACCATATTTGGAAGCATCAACCTGCAGGGTTATTTCCTTTTGGGTGTCATAGTATGCTAAGACAGAACCTGGACTTTGTGTTATGATACTTTTCATTTTCTGAAATGCTTCCTGTTGTGGTTTGTCCCAAGAGAATTCTACATCCTTAGACAACAGTTGTCTTAAAGGTGCAGTTATGTCAGAGAGTTTGGGTGCAAATCTCTGCAGGTACGTGACCATTCCCAGAACTGTGTGTAGTTCTGATTTTGAAGTCGGGGCGGCATGTCTTGTATGGCCTTGACTTTTACAGGATCCATTTTTAACCCTTCTGAGCTGAGAATGTGACCAAAAAAAGGAATTTCGAGCTTGCCTATTTCGGTCTTATCTGGGTTGAGTTTGATACCCATTTCACGACATCTAGTCATTAACATGTCGAAATTGCGGTTGTGCTCTGCATGATTCTTGCCAAAGACAACAATATCGTCAACAATTGTCCTAACACCTGGCAAATGTTCAAGACATTGGTCCATTTTTTCTTGAAAGAGATCATTTGCATTGTTGACACCAAAAGGTAACCGAAGGAAACAATACCTGCCGAAGGGACTGTTAAATGTGGTCAAGTATGAAGATTTTTCTGTGAGTTTAATTGACCAATAGCCACTGCGCGCATCAAGTTTTGAGAAAACAGTAGCGTTTGACAGTTCGGGCAAAATGTCATCCAGTGTTTTGGTTGGGTAATGCGGTCTCTTAATTGCGTCATTGAGGTCTTTTGGGTTTAAACATATTCTCAATGAGCCATCTTGTTTCTCTACAGTGACCAAACTGTTAACCCAATCAGTAGGTTCAGTGACTTTACAAATGACATCAAGATGTTCCATGCGGTCAAGTTCTAACTTGAGTTTGTCCTTGATTGCGACGGGGACTTTGCGAGGTGGATGAATTACTGGGGTGACATCCTCGCGCAAGTGTATTTTGCTTTCACCTGGCAAAAGACCAATACCTGTGAATACATCTGAGTATTTTGAAAGAACATCATTCTTGGTGAGGGGTATGCTATAAGCATGTTCTTGGCTGGGTGTGGCTGAATTCATTGCAAGTACTAATTTGATCAGATTCATTTTCAAGCATGTTTGCAAGCCTAATATTGGACTAGAACCTGATTTGACAATGTAGAATTCCTCATTGTAAGTTTGACCATCATATTTACAAGGTATGCTGATGTAACCCTCCACACTGAGTGGTTTGCAGTCATATGCAGTAAGACGTTTCTGAGATTTTCTCAAAGGACCTCTTATACCTAGTTTAATATACATTGACTTTGGAAGAACATTAACCTGTGCACCTGTGTCTATTTTCATATATATCGATGTCTTTCCTACTGTTGAGATAGGATCATGCTCAATGGTATTTACAAAGAAATCATTGTTCTGAAAGTAACAATCGAGATCAGATCTTGTATCAAAATTGTTTACCTCATTGACCTTCTTGCTGTCACTGTCCTTTTTGCGACACATCTTCGCAAAGTGGTTCTGTTTGTTGCAGTAGAGGCCGAAATCTGCTCAAAAATCGAAGGATTCATTCACTGCAATCGTCCTTGAAAGCTTATTTGACCGAAGATTTCCATTAACTGTGTCCTATTTATCAAAGAAATCGCCACTCTTGATGAGCAGTCATCTATTTTTCTCAGAATATTAACACGCTTTTACAACGAGTCGCCAGTGACAACCAGCCTCTCTAGGACACAGGTTGACTCTGAGGTTCGAAATAGAAATACGCTATAATTCAAGTCGAAACACCATATATGCTCTATAAGGCATTTGCCCGGTCTGATAGCATGAATGGATATCGTGTATTCACAATTTTTCAAATAATAATCTTCTAAAAATCTTCTAAATAATTGCGACGGCTATGGATATGGACAAGCAAAATTAACTGCCGTGTTTGTAATAAATTAATAAAAGTGTTAATTATCCCTTTCCCTCATAGATACGCCTTTGCAAACAGAGTAGACCCAGATTCAGCAGCTTCAGTTTGCATACCGGTATATATTTGATTGAGTATTGATATGTTGCGGCACGTGGCAAGTGACAGGTGAAGATTAACCGTGCCTTGAGCATAATACATAATCAACAGAGGTGCTAATCCGATGATTGGATCATCGATCACCGATAACTAGCGGCGTGTGTCAAGAGATATGCAGTTTAACTTTTTACCAGTTTAACTTTTACCATGTCTTTTAACCCTTTCCCTGTTCTATATTTGGTCCAACTTTCTATACCTACTTAATATTCATGGACAAAATAGTTATAATGAAATATGGAAGGTGGAACATTGTAGCCATTTTAGAAAGTAAAGAATCAGATCTATCAAATTCCTCTAGCAAACTGCGCAGACGCTTCAGACGACTCATGTATAGTAGGCTAGCCGTCTGATCTGAGTCTACTATGTTTGCATATATGCGTTAATAATAATTAGTTAAGCTTTATGTTAACCGTCATTCAAAACGATCTGATCGAGGTGATATTTGTTTTTCACCTATAAGATATATGAAGTAAGAGAAATATTAAAGTCTCGAGTATTTCTAAATTTAGAATGGTTACATACATGTGTGTGATATGTACATATTTATATTCTGTGTATTATTGTATTGTATGTAATTGAGACTATAATAAAGAATAATACATATATTCAAAAAACAGAAAATCCAGACGTCAGTCCCTCATTCGCAGAAGCCACGAGACTGTGCGCAGATCTATGTCTGCGTATTCCTGTGATTGGATCATGCATGCTGCAAGCACAGTAACAGACAGACCTATAGTCTGTTTATCCTGTCGTTAACGACCCAGCCGACTTTAACATTAGAATTCTGAATTTAGTTAGTGATCCAATCATTATTGATGAAATTGGGGCTTTTGAGGCTTTTAAAAACAAAAACCAACACTTCTACCCCTGGCAAGTCTCCATCGAATAAAGTTTGGAGAAAGTAATTAGGCGTTTAAACTGCCGACTTTCCATCCACTATTACCAAATTTGTCTATTTGGTTTATAATCTGATTTAAATGTATTTTAAACAAACATTTAAATTATTTAGCCAGATTTAAATTATTTAGCCAGATTAACAGATTACTTTAATATATGCGGGATGTTTTTAAATAGCTGTAAATAGTGTTATCTTGTAACAATTGATCGAAATTATTTTGAGGAGTTTTGAGTATTTTTTGGAACATTGGCATAAGTTTTCAAAATTCAAAATTCGGGGCTCAAAAACGCAGGGTCCTCGTCCCGATTCCTGGGCGCACTAACATGTGCACATGTACGAGTACGTTAGTGTGACTGATGCGTTCAATAAAAACGTAATCAAAATATGAATTTCTGGGTCTACACTGTCAACTCGTAGGCTGATCAGGGTCTTCATTGTATTCACTACATTCGTCTGAAAAAAAGTGTTTTCCTTTGCCAAATCAAACCCCACATATCTTGATCAAAAGCCATATTGACGGTGAAATGACTGATCTGGGTCTACACAGTGCTCAAATGAACCGGTGCTCAAACAGTAGTAGATTATGTGCGATTATCACGACTTTGTAAATCACACGTCAACACATAATCAGCTATCGTGTGTACAGCGATCAAAATTAATGAACTATCTCACTTTACAAGTTCTGATCAAAATGAAAACAACAGAAATAATCAAAATAATAACTTCTTCTATCATTATAATATAATTCTCCACATTAACACTGTTAATAAGAGGTATATCCCTTGTTGACTTCAGTTGACCCTGAGTCGGCTATACTCGGCGGAATATAGTTTGTGTAATTGGGGTGCAACAGGGGTTCAAAATGCAATCTAAGACATTATCTTGGCTCCAAACTGATAATTTTCAATCTGTTACGGTATAATACTACTTTATCTGGCTGTTAATATATAAATAATACCCTAAAACGCCTTTTTAAGTTAGTTGTCTCTAGTTGTCTCTAGTTGACACTTGTTGTCTCTGTTTAGTACCACCCGTGGGCGGTACCAATGCAGTGATAGGCTTTGCTTATCAGTAATCTTGAGTGTCAGTCTTAACACTGTAATAATGTAACACGCCAGTGGATAAATTGAGACTTGTGGTAGAAATGGAAATGAAATAGAAATTTATATGTTGTTTTTGTTCATTTTTCAGGCCTTATGATTACCTTTACACGAATTCTATCAAATTAGACAAAGCTAAACCTCATTTGTCCATTAATAACTGTGTAATCGGGTATTTTTACCGTTTTAATCATTATGTTGCTTTAAGGTAATTTCGATTGGATTCGACCAAATAAAAGCCGATTAGTCATAAAAAAAATGTGTATTTACTGTAAAAAAAATCCATTTCGCTATTGGAGATTTATAATGGAAATAAAAAATCCGTTTGTATGTTGTTTATATTCATTTTTCAGCTTCTATGTTGAGATAATCTCCACTGTTTGCCATGTCCATAATTTTCTTATCTAACATCTTAAATACAAAATAAGATTCATTTATAGTCATGTTACGGAGGCGAATTTTACTCGATTGGCACATACAGAACATGTTCCACCGAACTTTCAAAAAATACAATAAACAAGCGTACCTATTTGTTACTTCCGCTTTGTTAAAAATTGTGATATGGATGCAAACAGCGAATCAGTTTTAACGGCACAGGTACGACAGTTAGAAGGGAAAACAAAAGGGTGTAAATTTTAGGTGGACACAACAATAATCTATCTATATATACTGTTATTACATTTGATAATGTTGTTCCATTTGAATATTTTGACGAATCTATCATTTCTACTTTTCAGTTATAGCTACGTTTTAGCTGAATTTGGGACTACAATGTAGCTTTTTGATTGTTGCTATCGTCATGGATACGGCAAGATAAATGAGCTAAGAGACTGTTGCAGAGAACCTTTGAAAACTGCATACTGAACTTTGGCATTGTATTGTTCAACTTTGACACTCACCTTGTCAAAATATGCGTATCTATGGAGTAAAGGATTTGGCAAGATAAATGAGCTAAGAGACTGTTGCAGAGAACCTTTGAAAACTGCATACTGAACTTTGGCATTGTATTGTTCAACTTTGACACTCACCTTGTCAAAATATGCGTATCTATGGAGTAAAGGATTTAATTTTTTCCCTGTTCAATATCTGTGTATGAAATAATGACACCATGAATGTTTATTTGTTGAAATTTAATTTTGGTATTGGTAGAAACTGCAGTCAAATCTATTATAATTTCATAAGCTAACAGAGCAGATCCTGATCTAGTCCAAATCATTTGACAATCATGCAGGCTTAATTTTCATTCAAATAACACTGTTATCATTCTCCATTGTGTTTTTCATCATTCATAGTCATATTTAGTTTTCGCTGCTGGCGGGAAGTCAAAACCATATATGCCAAAACGGTGTACTTATGCCGAAAGTCACTAATCACATGCAACTGTAGATTATTAGGTCCCAACACATGCAAAATATAATTAAAACAAATAATGTCGCTCAAAATATCACATTTATCTTTGCTTTTAATCCTGATAGTCACAAATATGTTCACACTCGTAAATGGTAATTTTATGTCGGATAGACGGATACCATATAATAATAAACATTAGCTGTAACAGCTATTTTCCGACAAAAAGGACTTTAAACCGGTGAATGAGATTTGTCTCACTCGCCAAGGTCTAAAGTACATATATGAATTTCGTTTAAAGTTTAAAGTTAAAACTAATGGTTTCGTCGATTCAGTTTTTCTTTGGATTTTTATGGCTATCAGGTAAGCTTTTTATAACTTATTTTACGCATCCACAGATGAGTAAACATGCATACTTTGTGACAGTATATTGAGTTTACATGTAGGTAAATGTAGCAGATTTATTCTATGAATCATGCCGATCAAGCGGTGATTGGGATCTGCTATGCGAAATTCAGTATTTTCTATAAAACTTTGTATATAAGTTATAAAAGTATAAAAATGTGATAAAGAACTATAATTATGTCATATTTTGAAATACAGAAGTTTTATATTGTAGAACTAATGTAACAGGACTGGTGAAAAAACATTCAGCCAGACCGGGGATCGAACCCGGGACCCCTCACTTACAAGGCGAGTGCTCTAACCACTGAGCTATCCGAACCGCTTACTGTCTTTCACCAAGTACCTGTACCCGGCCTGTCACACTACTCCCCCTTTTTCCCTGAGATTCTTGCCGAATCTGCAGCAGAAATCATGGGCGTGCACAGGGTCCGATTTTCAAGTTGGGCGCCAACTGTAACAGGACTGGTGAAAAAACATGCAGCCAGACCGGGGATCAAACCCGGGACCCCTCACTTACAAGGCGAGTGCTCTAACCACTGAGCTATCCGAACCGCTAACTGTCTTTCACCAAGTACCTGTACCCGGCCTGTCACACTAACCCTGATCAGATGGCTCCTGTAGGACCTGGGTCTACTCTGTTTACAAATGTGTTAAAAGGTGTTTATATGAAGGAAAGGGTTAACACAATAACCACAGAAAACATAAAAAAATTCTGTACATGCATAATGATGTCATCCTCGGACCTGAATGAATTACAGGAAATACCAACAAGATCAGTAGACATTTTAGAATTGAGTTTTATTAAGAATAAGTACTTACAATGCTAATGACGGATAGTATGTCAATCTTTATTCTCTGCCATTTAGGATGAGAGATTCTGTTTTGGCATTGCCTACAAGTGCGAATGACCATATTTACTTTTAAAATTGTTTGCAAAATTTAATTGAAACTTTATAGAAATGTATGTTTTGCATTTATAAGAACATTATTCACCAATTCCTGCCAGTTGTGTGCTTTTTATTTATGAAAAAGACATTGTTGTACAGTTTTCACCCTGTAGCACTGTTAGTTTTCAACATATATCTTGATTATATTGTAGGTTATGAAACAAGACAATTTTTCTTGGGGGATATGCTTTTTTTCTCATAAAATTGTTCGTGTTAGGCAAGAGGTACAATAGAAGATATGACATGGGCAGTTGACATATATCATAATAAAAATATTGTTATTCAAATTCCTGGGCAGTGACTAATGTCCAATCAGCTTTTCCAGAATTAGTATTATCTACATTTGTAAGTATAGCATTCAAGGGAGGTCACTGCGTCATGGGAATTGTGTTAACTATATCACAGTTACCTCCTGAACACACTGACGAAATTATAGCTCTATGTACAAAAAAAATACCAATAACATCAGGCCTCAAGCAAGAGGGAAATTTGGGAGAAATAGTATCCCTAACCATGCTGACTTCTCCCTGTTTTGAGCTGAGGGAGTTGTTTTAATGCATTGAATATATAGGGTCTAAGGGAGATACAAAATCAGGACCAAAACTTCTCCCTCAATGAGTCAATCCCACTAAACTTCTCCCTGGTGGAGAGCTCCAGCTTGAACCCTGATTACATGTAGCTTTAGTACAGTAATACATCCTCTAATAATGCACACATAATTTATTATAAACCCTTTCCTTCATATAAACGCCTTTTCGCACCTTTGCAAACTGAGTAAGAGTCATCTGATGGGGTCTGATCTGTTTGCTAATGAAATTACAATAGATCTGATTCTGCAGTTTCTACCAATATCAAAACACATATGCCATTTTAGAAATTCAGCAAATAAGTATTCATGATGTCATTATTCATGATGTCATTATTCATGATGTCATTATTTTCTTACATGAATATTCAACAGGGAATGGGATAAAGCAGTTACGTATCAAGTATTGTATGCAGCCTTTTTGTCTTCAGAAGCCAGGGACACCAGACTTTACAAATGTACCACTTGATGGAGAAAAGAGAAAAAAACAACCTAGGCGGTTGATACACTTCAGTGATGGGGTCCTAGAAGAGTACTCTACCGATGAGGAGGAAGATGCACCACCCGCACAGCCTTTAGTAGATCCGGTATATATGTCAACTGCTTAGACTAGTTAACCCTTTCCCTCATATAAACATGTTTTCACGCATTTTCAAACAGAGTAGACCCAGATCAGGCGGCTCCTAGAGGAGCCGTCTGATCAGGGTCTGCTCTGTTTGCTAATAAAATTTGATAGATGTTTCTTTACTTTCTAAAATATCTACAATGTTCCACCTTCCATATTTCTTTCTAACTATTTTGTTAATGAATATTCAGTAGGTATTGAAATTTGGTCTAAATACAGAACAGGGAAAGGGTTAACAGAGAAAACTCATGAACATGGTGTAGTAATTTCATAATTGTAAAAAACAAATTGTAACTGTGGCTGTAACTTCACAATGTTTCCAAATATCATAAACAAACTCCAACAAACACTTGTCGTCTATCAGAATGATGTCAATCTTATCTTCTTTCGTTAATAAGAATGACACCATTCTAACTTCATACACTTTCTTATTACATGTATATATTAACTTAATCTTTTGTTCACCATCCTAACATAAATTCATGCATTTTCTAAAGGGGCCGTCACACCATGACGTTCTGGTCAACGTTCTCTGAACGATTCAATCGTTCAATTTTTGAGCGTTCTAGAAAGAGGATGACACATCTGGCGTGTGATAAACGTGTACCTAACGCATGACTAGCGTGTGTCTTACGCGCGAGAAGCGTGTAACAGCGACCAAGTAAGATACCCCTGAAAACCATTAGCGTGTGCTAACGTGCCACTGGCGCACAACGAACGATTTGTTAACGTTAGACGAGCGTGTTGAGCGTGTGACTAACGTGTGAATAACATTTTGACGTTCGTTTGACTTTAGTCACACACTGCGTGCGCTATGGGACCGTTCAGCGGTCATTGACAGGTCGCCATTGAGTCGTTCACTACAAAGCAAACGATTAGTAACAACCAAGTAACGCTAGAGTAACGACTGACTAACGATATCCGAACGCGTGCAATGCTCATCGAACGTTAGTAAAACGTTCCATTAACGTTCTTCAGCGTTTAAATTAAACGTTGAAGAACGCTGGTCTCAGTGAGAACTTTTGTGCATGTTCAAAAAAAATATTTTGCACCAGCGTTCTCCGCCGATTCCCGGCGATCAATGACGTTCACTAGCGTTCACACAACGCTCTTCTGGCGCTATTCCAGCGACTACCAACGTTTCCTCAAACGCCAGAGAACGCTGACCAGAACGTCATGGTGTGACGGGCCCATTATATATATGGAAACATATTTTCTTACCAAACAAAATGAAACTGAAAACCTAGATGCTGCATGTAGTATTCACTTTCAGTTTGTAAAGGTTTTTGTTATCTTTTGTAATGGTTTTCATCCTGACAATGATGCATGAACACTGAATGTGGATGTACAGTAAAACCTCTCTATAATGACCACTAATTACATCAAGTATTTTGTGTTAAAGGCAGGTGGATGCTTAAAGCAAGTTGAAAGTAAAACAACGATCCTATACTTTCACCTTGCTTTAAGCAACCACCTGCCCAAAATACCAACTAATTGACACAATTTAGTGGTCATTATAGAGAGGTTTTACTGTATATTTATTTATTTGAATATATTTCACATTATTTTCTTCAACTTGTAGAATTAGACAGACAGGCTTCAGATCATAAGCCTGGTCATTGGACACTGGATAAAAAAAATTAAATTCAAAGTCAAAGTCAAAAGTTTATTGTGAAATATAAAGGCCACCGGCCCATGCACAAAATGCAAACATATAATACAATTTAAACAATATATAATGTATAATTAAAATATGTCATCTGTGAATGACTTTGATATCTACTTAACCTTATACTCCATAACTATGACTTGCTGTGCCTTCACAATCAGAGTAAACCCAGATCAGATGGTTACTGTAGGAGCTGTCTGATCAGGGTCTGCTGTTTTTGCTTATGATATAATAGAATTATGATTCTGCCGTTTCTGTTATGGCCGAATATTCATGTGTCAATGTTTATTTTTTCTTGCATGGATATTTATGCAATAAAGGTTTCATTACTTTCAGAGTACTCTCTCCTGGGTTTCATGGATGCGGCACTATGTAACACAAGCTGGTTGGACAACTCTGTCAGGTAATTTAATTACATGTGATTGGCCAGAATACAGTATTTTATAGACTTATTGTACATACGGTATATGGCAAACTGAAACATGTAAAATGTATACATTTCAGTAGAGGAATTCACTCCTCTATTATGTTAATGTTTTGTTTATTAGATTAACCATGACATCATAAAAACTAAATGATTATGATTGTTTGAGTGCTGCATTGATATCACCATTATACTTAAACCTTTACTCCATATATATGCTGTTTAACCCATTACCTCATAGGCTATTTTTAGATACAACATCTTTGAATTAATCTACCGAAAAGGAGCATTAATTAGAGAAAAGGAAAATTTTAGAATTATGTTGTTTGAAACCATTGTGATAAATAGAGCAGTTGCTCCTATAGGAGCAAAATTTAATGCTCTATTTATCACAATGGTTTCACAAAGTGGCTTTTATAGAGTCGTCAAAAGTTGTCAATATGAGGGAATGGGTTAATGCCATTGTAAAAACAGTAGACCCAGATCAGATGGCTCCTGCAGGAGCCTACTGATCAGTCTGCTCTGTTTGATTATTAAATAATTCATATCTGATTCTACTTTCTGCCATAGCCAAAACTTTCTGTGTCCATGTGCCATTATTAAAATGCATGTAGTTAATATTCATAATATCATACTTTTATACTTAACTCTTTGCTTGCTATTCACGTCAATATACCTACCTGTAAATAGCGAAGACCCAGATGAGACAGCTCCTGCAGGAGCTGTCTCATCAGGGTCTGCACTATTTACAAATTGATTGTGCAACCAGTGCACTCCACAGCAGTGATTGCACAGTGATATACTTGTACACAGTGAATATATATGTAATTATACAACAGGGCATGGGTAAAGAAGGAGAAATGTATTTTAAAATTCAGCAAGTGAAGGGTTATGCACAATAATTATATATGCCCTTTAATACGTTTGCAAAAAGGAAATAATGCATATCTGATTCTAGTTTCTGCCATGGCCAAAACTTATTGTGTTCATATGCCATTATAAAAAGTTAGTGTTCATAGTAGTATATTTTTTACATGAATATTCATGGATTAAAGATTCAGTTCCTGCTGTGCTTAGATAATAAATTATGCCCTGTATAATATTATATCTTTTACAGCTGCTGACTTTTGTGGAGAAAAGTTGGCCTGGTTCTTTGGAATAACAACTCCCAAATACCAGTCAGCCATAGATGAATTTTACAGATTAAAGCGAGAGGTGAGTTTCCTGTGCTTTATAGTATGAACATACAGTAACACCTCTATAATGTGGCCACCTTATGAATAAGCATATGTACCTTTAAAAGCAGGTGGTTGCTTTCTGCATAAAGAAAGTTATTCAGAAAGCTTCTTCCTCCAACATTAAGCTACTGACTGCCTTTAACCTATTCCTCATAGTGACGCCTCTATAAAAACTACTTTATGAAACCATTGTGATAAATAGAGCATTTGCTCGATACGAGCGAATGCTCTATTTATTACAACTGTTTCAAAACTACACATTTCCTAATTTTCTAGTAAATAGTCATTTTCAGTAGATTTATTCAAAGAGATTGGGTCCGAAATTAGCCTATGAGGGAATGGGTGAATGTCTAGAATTAGACCTCTTTTTGGCTGTAACATTAGAGGGGTTTTACTGTATTCATGTCTGTTGCTGTAAACACTAGGTGCAGTAATGATTATTTCTCTTTCAATATCATCACCAAATAGAATATCAAATGTCTATTGTCAAATGATGAGCAGATTTTGATTATGTTACATGGACACAGGAATACTTGGCCATGACAGAAACGGCAAAATCAAATCTATAAGGATCTCTTGTGTGAAGAGTGTCTCAGGGAACTAGGCCTCCCCACCTTAGTATATCGTAGAAGAGATAGAGCAGATATGCTACAACTTTTTAAGGTTATGCATGAATATGAGGAAGTTAACTAATAAAACATACATGTTGACAATACACATATCACAAGAGGACACAGCTTTAACCCTTCGCTTGCTAATCACGTCAATATACCTACCTGTAAATAGTGAAGACCCAGATGAGACAGCTCCAGCAGGAGCTGTCTCATCAGGGTCTGCACTATTTACAAGTTGATTGTGCAACCAGTGCACTCCACAGCAGTGGTTGCACAGCGCAATACTTGTACACAGTGAAGAGATATGTAATTATACAACAGGGGATGGGTAAAGAAGGAGAAATGTATTTTAAAATTCAGCAAGAGAAGGGTTAAACTGTTAAAACCAAGAGTAAACTCTACATTTGGATCCCAACGTTTTAGCGTGAGAACTGTCAATACATGGAACAGTCTTCCAGAAGAGCTTGATGTGGCTAAAATTGTAAATAGTTTTAAAAGTTCACTTAATGAAGTATGGAAAAGCAAAGACAATAAGTTGAGCTTGGTGGATTAGAAAAATATATTATAGGCACCACTGGAGAAAATTTGATTAGATTTCAATTTGATCAAGATAAGCTTCCAGCTCATAGAAGACCACCATAGTTACAGGCAAGTTAGTATATTATTTCTGAAGCAAATAGCAGATCCTGATGAGAGAACTGTCTGATTAGGGTGTAGACTATGACGTAAAGGTAAAGGTTTTACAGGTAAATTGAATGTGGCACATGTAGTGATTTGTCATGAGTTTAGTCACACTTCTGACTTAAACCTGTAAGGATTGAGTTTTAATAGTAGTATTTATATTTATTCTTCAGGAAGAGGAAGATATGCAAAGAGAGGCTAGAGCTAGGGAGAAGTTGGAAGGACTATCAAGTGTAGATGTTAGAATAGTGGATACTAAACCAAGCCCTGTCAATAAACTTGTGGAAAAATACTGAAAATTACTATGCAACAGCTCACTCGATACTCAGATCTGTTAAAACAGTGAATACATTAATGTCACAAGTTTGTTATATGCCTATGCTATTTAATATGAAATAGTAGTTAATCTAATAACCCTAAGTATTCGGACAAACTAACATAGGCAAATAGTGCAGAAGACTCATCAAAAGGCTCTTGAAGGAGACATTTGATCAGAATCTACACTATTGGCTACTCTCTCTGGCTAATTTAATGTCAAATTGTAATATTAAGCGTTACAATTTTGTGAAGAGAGGGAGGTTATGTACTGGAATACATAGGATAATTAAACCTTTACTCCATGAATATTCATTTTATAAGAAATAATGACATCATGAGTATTAACTTTTATAATGGCACATGATTCCTGGGATTTTTGGCCATAGTGAAAATTAGAAATATACCTATACTATTTCATAAGCAAACAGAGCAAACCCTGATAGACAGTTCATGCAGCAGTTGTCTGATCTGGGTCTACTCTATTTACAAAGGTGTAGCAATGTGCATTTATGGAGTAAAGGGTAGAGGTATAACTGAGGTTTATTATAAATGTGGAATCACTGCAGATATGATGGTTCTAAGAGGTGATGCTTGGTGTACTAAAGTGGGGCACTAGTGTATGTGTAGATTATAGAGGTTACGAGGGAGACATATATATATATACACAAAGTGCAATTAGGTTGCTATGGCTATATATGGGTTATATGAGGTAGTTATTTTAACATACATGAGACTATGTGTGTATACTAGTCTTTTCTGTTGGCAAGTTGTATATTATTGTATTAATGTTCATGGTGTAATTCAAAAGGTTAACCCATATCCTGCTGTCAAAAATGATGTCTTGTCAAATTCTGATCTGGAGCAATTTTTATCCCACACTGAAGGAGGAGGGGTGTAGTTTTGGCATTGTCCTTGCATCATGGAGATATATATCTGCGAAACTTAGTGAAATATTTCTTTTAAACTTTGTTTAAATGTTTAGCACCATAAAGAAATGTGGGCCTGGAAGTATCACTTACATTGATCTTGAAACACAAGAGTTATGGCCTTTTGTTTGCCAAAAATGTAATATTTTTGTCTGTCCAGTCATATTTTTAGAAAAGGTTTGGAGTTTATCCATGAAAGGTAGTATAAGGAAATGTGGCACTGCAAGTATCATTACCACTGATCTTGGAACACCAGAGTTATGGCGTTTTGTTTGCCAAAACATAATCTTTGTATGACGGGGAAAATTTGCACATATCACTGAAATTGACCTTTGAACACTAGTGTTATGGTCCTTTCTTTGCCAAAAACATGATGCTTTTTTGTCCATCCAAAGACATATCTCAGAAATGGATTGGAGGTTTTCAATGAAACTTTATGTAAATGTTTAGTACCACAAAGAAATGTGGCCCCGCATGTATCACTCACATTAACCTTGGAACAGCTGACTTTTTTATTTACCTGTTTGGTCAATAATTCAGTTAGATACTGAGGTCAGCACTTGTTTTACGGGGGATATCAATTCAGCGAATTTGCTTGTTACTCACTGTGTTTGGAACAGAATAGATCCAAGTTCTTTGCATATACCAGTCAGGTGACTTAGCAAGACAAAAGGTTTTTGTGTGATTTCAAATATTTTAGATCTTCTATGTTCAAACTACCATTGTTGTTGGTGTAATTTCCTTTGTGCCGAATTAGGATATAGTGTTATTGAGGGACTGTTCAGTGCAAAAATACTTTTTGGGACTCTACTTGTAAAGGAAAGGAAACAGTTAGATTTACCCTTGTTTTCATTTTTTTGTTTAGATTAAAACCACATGCATGTATCATTTAATCTTTTACCTGATGAATATTCATGTAAGAAATACAGAACATATGAATATTAATGACTGGAAATTTTATAATGGAAAAGTTTTGACCTGATGAATGAGATACATGTATATATTATTTCTTAAGTAAACATAAGCCGGTAAGCTCCCCTTCTGTCAGGTAAAGGATTAAACAAAATATATATTTTTTAACTCTTTTGAATGCTGAATATATTTCAAGCCACCAGACAGTCTATTATTGTTTCAACCCTCTACATCATAGGCTACAGATACAATTTCCTATTACATGTATTAGAGTCTGTTAAACAGAAGTCTAGATAAGATGCATAAATTTAAACCTTTTCAAGAATAGCTCCCTTATTTCTCCACCAAACCCTATACTGTGACCTCACTTTAGAATCTTCTCGAAGAGGTGATTCTAAAGAGTGGTCACAGTAAAGGGTTTGGTGGAGAAATGACGGTTTTAGTACACATCATTATCTGTAGCTCTGCTGTTACATAACAAACGACATTTATAGCTACGTATAGCTATTGATCGACTGGATTTTGATGTATATGATTTCTCCATAAGACAGGTTTATTTCTTGTTAAGTTTTGGCTTTATGTCTCTTGCCAATCATTGTTTGGTAACTGTCATAAGTTGTAATAAATCAAGAAACAAGTTAGCCAAAATTCGTTTAAAAACAGTTTGGATGTTGTAGGTAAATTGTTCTGTCTCGTAATAATGAAATGAAGATAACAAAAATGAAGAGTAAGTTTTGATGTTGTGCAGCATGTTTATATGGATACTTAACATGTTAATATATTTACTGATGTAATTTATTATTCATTTTACTAATGGTTTTATATTATTATTATTATATAATTTGTGTGTAGTACTCTGTTTAGTGAGAACAAATGTGTCATCATTTTGCATATTTTATGTTTTGTAATTATAATTTCCTTTAGTTTTGTGTATCTAAATGATTTGTTTATTTTGTTACATGGCCAGATACTTGTTCAGATTATTCTTTCTCAACTGTTCATATTTATTTCATGTTTTTGATGTTGACATATGTCGTATTTATTTGCAAATCATGATAGAAGCAAACTGACAGAAGATGAAGTACAGGAAATTATCAAATTCCCATATCCCTTTCCCTCATATAAACATGTCTTCATGCATTTTCAAACAGTGTAGACCCAGATCAGACTGTTCATATCAGAGCCGTCTGATCAGGGTCTGCTCTGTTTGCTTGTTGAATTTGAAGGATCTTTTTCTTTAATTTCTAAAATGGCTATAGGAGCAAATGCTCTATTTATCACAATGGTTTCAAGAAGTGATTATTACAGAGGCGTAGAAAGGCATATTTATGAAGAAAAGGGTTAAAGACCTAGAAATTATCCTATTTTAGATGGTTGTTGAAGAGTGGTTTTACTATAAGTGATAATTTGCTGACAAAGCAGACCTTGATCAGATTGGGTCTATACTGTTCCATTGTTGTATCATTTTTCAATGTTTTGTGTATTAACTGAATATTCAGAGTAGAATGGGTCACCATTATTAAACTGTAGCGGTAGTTCATTAAGAGAGGCTTAAATAGGTTAAGAGTATTTTGAGAGACAAACAGTGCAGACCCTAATCAACGGGCTTCTTTAAAGGCCTTGTGATCTTTTGTCTACACTGTTTGCAAATGACAGTACACTCATTCCCTCCATTCATAGAGTTAATACATTTAAACTTCATTTTCTGAATGCACATTCCCAAATATATATATACAGTTGAACCTATATTAAGTGGCCATTAAAATATATCTAAATAAGGGTCTGTAAGGCAGGTGGTAGCTTAATGCAGGTCAAAAGTAATGCAAAAAGCTTTTGGTATTACTTTTGCCCTGCGTTAAGCAACCACCTGTTTTTTTAAGATTCTTGAGTCCAATCAATATATGGTCACTACAGGTTCTACTGTCTATTATGTATATGTATTATGAAATCTAATTTTCGTTTGTAAGGGTTTATCTGCAAAACTCCTTGGTTGAGTTATTAGTGCAGACCATGATATGAGTACATTGTTTGCATGTTACATATAATTGGATTATTTCCTGTTCATTGTTCACTTCTCCAATAAAATTGGTTCAGTATGTTGGTAATTTCTAGTAAAAATATATTTAAGAAATATCTGTTTATGTTTTTTTGTCATGAGAACAATCATTGTAATAGAGTCTTAAAATCCTGTCTATTATGAAATGCCATTCATGCTAATTGCTAAATACAATTTGCCAATTGCTAATGCTTATTGCTAAATGTGAAATGCCAATTGCCCAATGCCAGTTGCTTAATGTCAAATGCTTTTGTCTTAATGCCAGTAGCGCATTTAGCAATACGTATTTAGCATTTGTCATTTGCACCCATCATTTGGAACAATCCGTTTTTCCCTAGCAATTTACAGTCACTTTGAAAATGGCGCTGTTAAATGATAGTGCAAACATGCATTTAGTAATTCTATAAACATTCTATCTGGTAAATCTGAAATTGTGATCTATATCTTTTTAAAATAAATTATATAACACATTCCTTCATATAAACACATTTTCACGCATTTGCAAACAGAGTAGACCCAGATCAGTCAACTCCTGTAGGAGCCCTCTGTTCAAAGTCTGCTCTGTTTGCTAACGGAATTTGATAGATCTGTTTCTTCTAAAATGGCTACACTGTTCCACCTTTCATATTTCATTATAACTATTTTGTCCATAGATATTCAGTAGGTATTGGAATTTGTACTAATATAGGACAGGGAAAGGGTTAAGGCATTTGCATTTGAACTCTTAAAAGTCCGTCATCACAATATAAAACATCAAGTTCATCACTTACATATGTACTGCCTTATCCAAGATGTGTAGCACATGTGGAATATAAACAACTATGAACCGCTTCAGGGCGATAGGAGCCCCTGATTTGGCCATACAGAAAAAAATTGATACTACGATAGTTAAGTAAGGAGGAGTGTATGTCTTTGTAAGCAGGTGGCTGCTTAATGCAGAGTGAAAGTCGAGGAGCTTTCTGCATGACTTTTACCCTGCATTAAGCTGACACCTGTGTCAATAATGGTACGTATTTGAGTGTTCGAATAATCGAGTTTTTACTGTATTTTGTTTGCGCATGCGTGAAAAGACGTCTCTATTGTGATAAGGGGGTTAAACTCACCGGCACGCGATGTGCTCAAACTTATCCAGTCTTCCGTGTTCACAGGATAAAATATATACATGTAATTCTTGAATTAAACGTCAATCAGATTAAACTGTCTAAATGTTACTTTCAGGAAACATACTGACACCAGAACAATTGTATCATTGCCCTTCATCCTTATATTTCATGAATATCCCTGCAAGCCTCCATCCATGATAAACATTTATTAACTCGCTGCCAATGTCGCACCTGTGATTACATATGCAAACAGTTTGGATCCAGATGAGACGCCGAGTAACTCGGCGTCTCCTCAGGATCCAAACTGTTTGTTCCTGTGACTATAATGAAGAACATTTAACAAAAGTGAAAATGGTAGCAGACGACAAAATTAGCAGACGACAGAATTTGGCAGCGAAATACTTAATAAGATTAGAAATGTAATATAATGGATTTATTGTTATGGCAAATAACAGAGACTCAAATATCAAACAGAAGAGACACTCATCAGACAGATCGTGTGGATGTTTTATCTTGGTTTTCTCTGTTCGCAAATGGGTAAAATAGCGGCATTTTTAAATAAAGAATTATAATTATGCTTTTAATTATTTTTTGACTGCAAATTTGCACTATTTCAACTTTTAACCCATTCCCTCCTAGACTATTTTAGACCCAACCTCTTTGAATAAATCTACCAAGAAAGGAGCATTAACTATAGAAAAGAAGAATTTTAGAAGTGGGTAGTTTAAAACCATTGTGATAAATAGAGCATTTGCTCCATAGGAGCAAATGCTGTACTTATCACAATGTTTTCATAAAATGACTGTTATAGAGGCACCAACAGGCGTCAGTAAGAGAGAATGGGTCAAAAAAGTTTTAACGTATTTCTTTTCAACATCACAATCACAGCAGTATCAAACAACCTAGATACTAATCAAACTCAGTTTATACTACAAATACAGACTGTCCATGGGCAAACCCATAGATAATCAACTGCTAAACTCATAAATTCTTCCCCCAAACCTTTTGTTGTATCTACAGTTTAGACCTTGACCTCAATCTGAGTAATTTTAAGTGCAAATTTGTCTGGATGATATCGCCTCAACATCTTACGGTTTCTAAATTTCTTGTGTGGATGCATCTTATTCTTAGGAAGGCAGAGTGTCACATACTTCTTTGGTGTTTTGTGACTTTGACCCACCTAACAGGGAAGAACCATGGCGCCACTTTAATGTGGATTTCTCACCACCTCTTGTAGTGGAAGCAGGTTCCACTTAATGTTTAAGTAAATATGACTGATCCTTGTATGTAAAACATTGCAGAGGTCGCCCAGGTCTCTGCCTTCAAAGTATGTACAAAACTCCTTTGACATTTATCTGATTTATATCGTACGCCCATCTGTACATTTCGCAAATATTGTGTTTCTAACTCGTACACCAATGGGAGGATTTTCTTCAAACTTTCACGGACGAGCAAGTAGGGAACTTTTCGCTATGTCATAAGCAAACAGAGGAGACCCTGGTCAGGCGGCTCCTACATAAGTGGTATCTACTACAAACATACATTACAAAGAGTTAAGACTTTATATTTCAAAAGAACCGAACTTTACGACATTTTTAGCTCACCTGGCACAAAGTGCCAAGGTGAGCTATTGGGATGATCCTATGTCCGGCGTCCGTCGTCGTGCGTCGTGCGTATGTGCGTCGTGCGTCGTGCGTACGTGCGGGCGTCAACAATTTACTTAAACATCTTCTTCTCTGGAACTACAAAGCCAAGAGCTTTGATATTTGGTATGTAGTATGATGTAATGGTCCTCTACAAAGATTGTTCAAATTATGTCCCCCGGTCCAAAAATGGCCCCGCCCCAGGGCTTATCAGTTTTTCATAGGAAAATCTTTAAAAATCTTCTTCTCTGAAAATGTAAGGCATAGACCTTTGATATTTGGTATGTAGCATCATCTAATGGTCCTCTACTAAGATTGTTCAAATTATGACACCTGGGCCAAAAATGGCCCTGCCCCGGGGCTTATCAGGTTTTCATAGGAAAATCTTTAAAAATCTTCTTCTCTGAAACTGTCAGGCATAGACCTTTGGTATTTGGTATGTAGCATCATCTAATGGTCCTCTACTAAGATTGTTCAAATTATGACCCCTGGGCCAAAAATGGCCCCATCCCAGGGCTTATCAGTTTTTCATAGGAAAATCTTTAAAAATCATCTTCTCTGAAACTGTAAGGCATAGACCGTTGATATTTGGTATGTAGCATGATCTAATGGTCCTCTACTAAGTTTGTTTAAATTATGACCCCTGGGCCAAAAATGCCCCCGCCCCGGGGCTTATCAGGTTTTCATAGGAAAATCTTTAAAAATCTTCTTCTCTGAAAATGTAAGGAATAGACCTTTGGTATTTGGTATGTAGCATCATCTAATGGTCCTCTACTAAGATTGTTCAAATTATGACCCCCAGGACAAAAATGGCCCCGCCCCAGGGCTTATCAGTTTTTCATAGGAAAATCTTGAAGAAATCATCTTCCCTGAAACTGTAAGGCATAGACCTTTGATATTTGGTATGTAGCATGATCTAATGGTCCTCTACTAAGATTGTTCAAATTATGACACCTGGGCCAAATATGGCCCGCCCCGGGGCTTATCAGTTTTTCATAGGAAAATCTTTAAATATATTCTTCTCTAAAATTATAAGGTATAGACCTTTGATATTTGGTATGTAGCATTATTTAATCGTCCTCTACTAAGATTAATCAAAATATGACCCCCGGACCAAAAATGGCCCCACCCAAGGGCTTATCAGTTTTTCATAGGAAAATCTTTAAAAATCTTCTCCTCCAGAACTGTAAGGTCTAGGCCCTTGATATTTGGTATGTAGCATCATCTAATGGTTTTCTACCAAGATTATTCAAATTATTACCCCGCCCTGGGGCTTATCAGTTTTTCATATGAAAAGCTTTAAGAATCTTCTTCTCCAAAACTGTAAGGCAGAGACCTTTAATATTTGGTATGTTACTAAGCGCTATCTAATAGTTTTCTACCAAGATTGTTCAAATTATGTCCCCTGGGTTGAAAACTTCCCCGCCCAGGGGCATATCAGTTTTTTATAGGAAAGTTTTTAAAAATCTTCTCTTAAAAATCTTTAAAAGTCTTCTCTGAACTTGTAAGGCATAGACCTTAGATATTTGGTATGTTGCATTATCTAATAGTCCTCTACCAATATTTTCAAATTATGAACCCCGGATCAAAATTGACCCCGCCCTGGGGCTTAACAGTTTTTCATAAGAAAATCTTTAAAATATCTCCTCCTCCAAATCTGTAAGGTCTAGACTCTTTATATTTAGTATGTAGCATCATCTGATGGTTTTCTACCAAGATTTTTCAAATTATGCAATCTGTCATTGAAATCATTAATCTGTTACGAACAGGTGAGCGATTAAGGGCCATCATGGCCCGCTTGTTTAATGTTTTGGAAGATTAGACAAAATCGTTCTTCTTTAAGATTTGAGATAGAGAATCATTAAATTGTGTCGTATAATATAAGTAAAACAGCTGTTGTGGTTATTGTTTTATTTCAAGCTAAATTGTTTGAAATTTCAAAGTATAACAACTTTTTATGCAACACTCAGATTTGTGATCGCGGGGGGGGGGGGGGGGGGGCACAACTTTAACGTTGGCAATAATTTTGTTGCACATATATAATTCTAACTTGGCATATACATGTATGTGCAACTTATGGATGCGAACATATTAGGGGTGACTTATTAAGGTCAAGGTCAAATATCATGTCGGGGGCATAGCGTTTCAGAAACATAAAGTATCTTGTTTTGTTCAGTATATAATGTTAATGCTAGCAGATCAGACTATTTGTTATCACATATATACGAGTTTAGTGCTAGCGAAGATCGGGCTATTTGTTATCACGTAGGATGTTAAAGCTAGCGGCGATAAGGATATCTGTTTTTTGAGGAACTCGCTAGCAAAATAAGGTTACTGCTTGAAAAATCTAGTCAACATTTGATTTGGGATTTGATTTTGTTATGTGGACATCTGCTAGTGTAAAACAAAAGCACAATGCTCTTTTCGTTTGTTGCATGTGTATATTTTTCGCATATTATGAGTGGTATCTACTACAAACATACAATTCCATCATGATGAAAATGGATCTCACATTTACATATCCATTAACGAGACAATTCAGAATCGGAATAACACTCTCAGTAACTGGGCAAATGCCTACTTTAGTAGCAATTTGAATGTAACCGTGCCATGAGCTAATACTACTGGCCCGGAATGAAACAGACATTCCATGCATAGGATATAGAGAAATATTGTCCCATTTAAACCTTACACCAGTCTGATCAAATTTGGATCTGGTGTAATTTGATCGATTTGTAGACACAATTGACCGAATGTTTGTAGACACAATTGACCGAATGTCAAACAGCTGGTTGAAATAGATATTGAACATAGTCGATTTAACCCTTTACTCCATGAATATTAATGTAAGAAATAATGTCATCATGCATGCTAATTAGATTGTTATAGTAGCACATTTACAGGAATGTTTGGTCATTGTAGAAACTGTATAATAGTATATATAGTGTATCATAAGCAAACAGAGCAAATCCCGACCAGATGACTCTTATGGGAATCACCTGATGTGGGTATACTCTGTTTGCAAAGGCGAAATTATGAAGTAAAAGGTTAAACCTTTATCTGACAGAGACACCTTTGCTAACAAAATTGACCCATATCAGACAGATACTGTAGGGACCGTCTGATCGAAGTCTGTCCTGTTTGCCTTTGGAATAATACAGATCTGATCCTGCATTATCTACCATAGTTATCCCTTACAGTGCGGGACACGGATCACAAATGTCCTTTGCAAACAGTGTAGACTCAGATGAGAGGGCTCCTAGAGAAGCCCAGGGTCTGCACTGTTTGTTATGTTTTCTTTAGAAAAGTCTCACCATTAGGTTGACCTGTCTGAATTTTGGAATATGTCAGCATTGTAAGGGTTAAATGGTCCTATGTTCATATATCAGTTTCAAGATTCATCTAATAAATAATAGTCATTATTACATTACTTCTTACATGGATATTCGTCAAGTAAAGGGCTAACAACACACAGGACACTATGTCTGTTTGACATGTATGTTCCACATACAAATTCGATCGAGAATAGGATTGCATGTCCAACAACTTCGTTTGAAACAAACTCGGCTGTTACATTATTGTACAGGCAGTTCATATATCTACGAGCATCAATGGTTTCAAAATGTGAATTTTATAGAGGCGGAAAAATACGTCACTAAGGGGAGGGGGCAATGTGTTAACTCTATAAAAATGCGCTTTTGCAAACAGAATATACCCAGATCAGAAAGCTGATGTAGGAGCCGTCTACTCTGTTTGCTTACGGAATACCATAGATACGATTCTACAGTTTATTTCATGGCCAAAAGTTCCCGTGTTCTTGTGTCATTGTAAAAACCAAACTACAGTAAAACCTCGATTATCCGAATTTTCGGTATAGAAGAATTTAGACCCTTTTAGGCAGGTGGCTGCTTAATGCATGGTGAAAGTCATGCAGAAAGCTCCTAGAGGAGCTTTCTGCATGACGTTCACCATGCATTAAGCTGCCACCTGTCTTAAAGGTCGATAATAATACGTATTTTAGTGTTCGAATAATCGAAGTTTTACTGTAATTACTATTCATGATGTCATTACATATTCACTGAGTAAAGGGTTAAATATAACTTCTACTAAACTGGAATAAATCTAGATAGATACGACCAAAAGAAATATACCAGAGATGCAGATAAGACGCGTAAATTAAGACATAATTAGACCTCCTCTTGATGGCCGCTTAAGATATGTTCTAATTTAATGTACTTGTAATTGCTTTATCTAGAACGCCACACCAATTAACAACTTGTATCATTATAAATTGTAATATATTTAGTATGTATTGTCAAACTTAAGGAAAAGATCGACAAAACATCTAAAATTTGTACAATGGAAATATGCATAATAACAATGTATACACATCAAAATGTAATACCCATGGACTCGTATATGATTAATAGTGTCGATATTTCGAATTAAAAACCAAGATACAGTTAGATTTGGCCGAAAATGGTACAGAACATTTGAGTACAGTTCTTAAGTGTCAAATATTGTATAATTCAGTAACTATATGTGTGTGATAAAACTGCATATATGTGTTGTATAAAGTTATACTTGTATAGTATAACCCGATGACAAAGAAATATGTGCTCATTATTGTAAAAACTGATATTAACTCTTCGCTTGCTGTTCACGTCAATATACCTACCTGTAAATAGTAAAGACCCAGATGAGACAGCTCCTGCAGGAGCTGTCTCATCAGGGCCTGCACTATTTACAAATTGATTGTGCAACCAGTGCACTCCACAGCAGTGATTGCACAGCGAAATACGTGTACACAGTGAAGATATATGTTATTATACAACAGGGCATGGGTAAAGAAGGAGAAATGTATTTTAAAATTCAGCAAGAGAAGGGTTAATGTTCAGAATTTCACATACATATTGTATAAATAATGTGTATGTTTTACAATGCAGTTTACAGTTGTTATTGAACTTTGTAACAACTGGCACGCAATAAATATATTCCTTACATTTTATAGATAGACTATAAAATCTTGTAAGTGGTGCGTTATTGATCAGAACCAAATAAGACACAACTAGCCCAAGAATGTTTACACCAGAATGTAAAAGACATCAATCACACCACAAGCTATGTCTGATACAAGCCTGATACCGAAATTAGTGATTTACAAGCTCAATGAAGCCTGTCTAAGCGACCATTAAAAAGCATACTTATAGGAAACAGATCTATCAAGTCCCATTAGCAAACAGAGCAGACCCTGATCATACGGCTCTTATAGGAGCCGTCTGATCTGGGTCTACTCTGCCAACGCGTTTATATGAAGGAAATGGTTAAACAATGTTTAACTGTATAGTATAAGTGCTGGTACTGGATGTAGATCTATATAAGAAGAAAAGCATTAGTTATCATTTGAATGCGAGGAACGAGGATACTGGCATTTGCAAACAATGTAGACTCGGACCCATGGGCCACTGTAGGAGTCCTCTGATCAGGGTTTGCATCCTCGAACTCATTTTAGCTTTTATGTTGAATGGACTCGTCATTATAAACCAGTTGGCTATTTTACTTTGAATATTTAAGCGTTCAAAGTATTAACCCGTTCCTTCATATACACGTGTTTTCACGCATTTGCAAACAGAGTAGACCCATATCAGACGGCTCCAATAGAAACTATTTTGTCCATGAATATTCAGTATGTATTGAAATTTGAAATAAACATAGAACAGGAAAAGGGTTAACATGTAACAGAACAGACCCTGATGAAAGGACTCCTACAGGAACCCTCTGCTCTGGACCTGCTTGGTTTCCAAAAGGTGTAAATGGTTTTAAAATAATATTTCCTTGAATATGCTCATGATACACTCTAGTATTTATCTTTAATTACAGCCATTGTCTTGTAATTTTCGAGATTTTAATCACCCAATGTCAGTCTTGTGTGTTCAGTTTTAATTGTAGTTTTATCGCAATTTGGTGACTTGTAGCAGATTTACACTTGTTGACAAAGTCGATGAGAAACAGATGACTCCGTGACAAATTTATTATTTAGAACGCACTTAATCCCTCCTGCGTTTTTGTACATACCTTTCACCTTTTTATATGATAAATTTAGATAGTGGTTTGAAACTGAGTACAGTAAACCCTCTCTAAACCAGACGTCCAATTTAGTGTAAATATCGGTATTGGAGACAGGTGGCAGCTTAAAGCAGGATGATTGTCATGCAGAAAGCTCCTCTATGAGCTTTCTACATAACTTTCACCGTGCATTAAGCAGCCATCTGCCTAAAAGTATCTAGATTAGTCTCTACTAGAATCCCGCTTTAAAGAGGTTTTACCGTATATACATTACCCCAATTAACAAGATGTGCCATATGATGGTGTTTTCTAATACTATTGTTTGGATTACTTGATGTGTCTTTCGCGTGAAAGTGGATTTAGGGGTTTCACATTGCAATTTGCCTAGAACAAATTGCTTAAATAACACCTAAATGTCTGGAACACGAAAATGCTTTTTGACACCCTATTGCTAGCATAGATGATGTTTCATGGTTTATTCCTGTACTCTATGTCTTTCTTTACACCAGGCCACGGTCAGACGACCCCTGTCTAATCATAATGAATATCTGAGTCTACAGTTTCTGCCATTGGCCAAACATTTCTGTGTTCATACGTCATACGTCATAATCATTATTTCTTACATGAATATTCATGGAGTTAATGTTTATAGAGACTTTAACCCTTTGAACTCAGGAAACAAGTGCACTGGCATTTGCCAACAGATGAGAGGGTTCCTTTAACAGTCCAGAGTGTGCACTGCTTGTCACCAACAATTATCTAGTAATTCTAAGTCTGTCTAACTGAATGGACTCCAACACTGATAAGTCATGCCACCTTGAGCATTCAACATTCAAAGAGTTAAGACTTAATATTTCAAAAGAACCGAACTTTACGACATTTTTTAATGTTTTGGAAGATTAGACAAAATCGTTCTTCTTTGAGATTTGAGATAGAGAAACATTAAATTGTGTCGTATACTATAAGTAAAACAACTGTTGTGGTTATTATTTTATTTCTAGCTCTTGTAAAAATTGAGTAAAGTAAAACAAAAAAGGGGTACCTAGTTATACATGTAGTCTACTTTCAGTCCGAATGACCGCTCAGCCGACTGTACATTTACTCCCCTGGTCATTGAGTCATTCGCCTACAATATTGTGCACTGCTAACATATGGCACAATACACAGGGGTCTGGGCCGCTTCATGGGGGGTCTATATGTATTATATACAAACAAGGGTTCCAACTAGCAGAACGGATATCCGTCTACCACGAGTACAAATATGACTGTAACACTTACAATTTAAATGATAATTTCGTAATATATTTTTCTATCAAATAAGTATAATCTTATAAGGGTAATTTATGAACAAGTATCAATCCAACAATGATTTTCTCAAAATTTCACGTGTTTTTTTGGTCATTGACAAACTTCGTTCACCCCGGTTTCACTATATCACAGCAATAACCTGGCAATTTGCAGTTAAAAAAATGGCGTGGTTCTATAAAACGAATAAATTCTATCACCACCTCCAATCGTCGAGGAAGGATCCATTGTACGCGACATCACGGATTTCCCAACTTTTCTTATGATCATCCAGTGAAATGGCTCCATTCAAATTTGTTTCAAAATGGCACCATCCGAAATAGAAACAACGACCGGCGGAAAGGCCGCTGTTGCTAGTTCCTTACTTATTAGTTAGAGGACAAAACAAATGGAGATTGGTGATATAATTGGGTTGTTTAATTTAACCACGCCATCATTTGAACTGAAAATCGCCAGGTTATGGCTGTGATATAGTGAAACCGGGGTGAACGAACGTTTGTCAATGACCCAGAAAACACGTGAATTTTTTAGAAAATCATTGTTGGATTCATGATTGTGCATAAGTTACCAATGAAGAAAATATTCCAAAATAGGGAATTAATATAATACATAAATACTTGAATTGCTCTAATCTAATCTCGTGATAATCTTTGAAATTTTAGATTAGAGCAATTCAAGTACATAAGTTACCGTCAGAAGATTATATTTATTTGATAGTAAAATATATTGGCTTTCAATAGGGGAAAGAATTACAAAATGAGCATTGAAATTGCAAGAGTTGCATTCATATGTGTACTTGTGGTACACGGATGTCCGTTCTGCTAGTTGGAACCCTTGTTATTATATAGTACACATAGTCCCCCATGAAGCGGTCCAGACCCCTGTGGCACAATTATGCAGTCGCAGTACCGGCTAGTGACTCTCAAAAATACCCATTTTAACCCGTTGGTGGAGAGGAGGCAACCTTGTGAAGGTGGGAGACACTAAAAACCGCCTCTGATATTTCAGGGACCTGGATTTGAACTCCGGACCTCCGGATTGGTAGTCAATCGCGTTACCACTAGACCACCGCACCACCGGTGTCACTGTCTACTAGTCCAATGTCGATCTTCGGCCGAACTCTGTACCTGTCAGCTCCAGTAGTAGACCAATACTGGTCTGCCAGACTCTTGTCAATCTGTACATACGCGTCTTATTTTTCTTTTAACCCTTTACCCAATAGCCTGTTTCTAGTTTTGAAGACATATGACCACTTAAAGCAGGTTGAAAGTAAAGCAGAATGCGCCTTAAGGCGCATTCTGCTTTACTTTCAGCCTGCTTTAAGCTACCACCTACTAGGATATAGAAAATATTTATTATGCAATATGTTCATGACTGTATGACTTTGAACTATTTTCTTCAGCGGAGGAATAAATCAAACACGCTAAAAGCCGCTTCTATCAGGTAAAGGATTTTAACGAGACACTAAGTTGCTAGACCCTAAAAATGGCTCTTTGCATAACGGTATAGAATAGCACTAGTTGTATAATCTAGTTCCCTTCGAACATAATTATGTTAGATCTTTCGGCTTATTAAACCTAAAAAATCTGACCCAATATACTGACATGTATACAAATTAGGTCGGGAGAGGTCGGATTGAAGTTTGCTGTCTGATGTCTGACGATGCATTTTAAACCATTGTCCGATATCGGTTACCATGGAAAACTGCCAACAAACAAGATCCTGAACAAAAGGCAAAAAGTAAATAGGACACCCTTCAGATTATTTCCGTTGGATTGACACTATTGTGGGAACTACTTTCGCTTGTAATTAGTCTGATGTTGAGCTTTCCCTCAAGTTCAAGACGCACGTTGGACCGACAAAATGCGTGACTAGAGCTACTTACAAATATTATAACGTTCTCTAATTATGTCACAACACGGGTGTTAATGTTTTTGACATTGCATATTAGAGAATCAACACAGGATTTCATTTTCATTTTATTGCAGTTGGAATCGTGATGCAAATGAGCATCATTCTATGTACAGTAGAACCGGTCTTAAGTGGACATCAAAAAGAGGTCTAAGTATGGGTATGTAAGGCAGATGGTAGCTTAATTCAAGGCTAAAATACATGTATGCAGAAAGGTCCTAGGAACTTTCTGCATTGCCTTTGCCTTGAATTAAGCAACCACTTGCGTTTAAGGATCCCGTGTTCAATAAATGAATGATCGTTAGGGACGGGTTCTACTGATTATATTGAACATGTATTTGATGCACTGTTGATGATAAATTATTTATTGACTATGGATGGTTGTGGTACTTGTTGAAGCAGTCCCGAAACGTTTCTATCCATATCCCGCTGTGAAGAAATAACGTCTCAAATTCGGATCTGGTGAAATTTCAACTACAGTACATGTACTTCCAAATTGATAAAGGTTTTAAGAAACTACTGGCCCAGTGCCAAACAGTTTGGATCCTGATTAGACGTCAATTTACTCAGTTACTCATCTGGATCTAAACTGTTTGAACATGCCAGTCAGGTCACGAATAGCCGGATTAGTGTACAGTAGAACTTCTCATATAGGAGCTATCTGATCTGGGTCTACTCTGTTTGCAGATGCGTGAAACGCGTTTATGTGAAGGAAATGGTTAATTAATACATTTGTATACAGAAAGGGAGAAGCCAGTTTTAATTATTCAGCACTTTAAGGGTTTATCCACACACACAAATGAACGCAAATGTAAAACATGCTCATAGTAATTATATAGATATAAACATTAGGTGTACGCTTCAGCGAATATCGGTAGTCAGTTCTTCATGTCACGCGATATGAAAAGAAGATAAAGCGATAGTACAGTAAAAAAAACTCTAAGGGGAGCTCCAAAAAGTAGTTGCAGGTCACAGAGGCATGTGATAGCTTAACGCAGGACGAACGCTATGCAAAAAAATCTCCTGTAGGAGCTTTTTCGCATTACGTTCGCCCTGCATTAAGCAAACCACCTGCTTTTGAAGACCGAAATAATAGATCATTTAGTGACTGATATAGAAGGGTTCTACTGTGTATGGGTATTAAGATCATAAATGGGTTAACTGATGACCTATTACCCTTCACCTTACAGAGACACCAGTCCTTCTGGCGCATTTGCAAACTGAAGACCCATATCTGATGACCGTCTGATCAGGTTCAGCTCTACGTCTAATGGAATTATACAGATCTGATTCTACAGGCTCTACCATGACCAAAACATTATTATACCATTATAAATATCGGTTAATAAATACGCATGGCGTTATTATTTTTACATGAATAATCACCTGGTAAGGGATGAACCCTTTCCTTCATATAAACGTCTTTTCATGCATTTGAAAACAGAGTAGACCCAGAGCAGACGGTTCCTATAGGAGTCGTCTCATCAGGGTCTACTCTATTTGCCAATTTACTTTCTAAAATGGTTACAATGTTCCACCTTCGTGATTTCACTTTAACTATTTTCTCCATGAATACATGTATTCAGTAGGTATTGAAATTTGAAATAAACACAGAACAAAGAAAGGGTCAAAGGGACATGCCGTATGCCAGGCACCATGGTACCTCAGTGCTCACCATCCATTTGATCCTACATTATCTATGATCGCTTGATTTATGTTTCTCTTCATTTTCGAAAACATACATAGACTCTACCATTTTATCAGTATGAATCATTTCACCGTCTGACACTAGCCTATTCAATATTAAAAACTTGTTACTGACCTTAAGGTAAACATTTACAAATATTTACAAATACAGTATATCCTCTCTACATCGAAAAATATAATTCTAATCTTGTGGAAGGTAGTACATGTAGCTTACTGCAGGACAGCAGTTATACCGAACGCTCCTACATGAGTTTTCTCTATTATGTCGTATGGTCTGTATTAAACAGTCACGTGCCTTTAACTCTTTACTCCGTGAATATGCATGTAGAAAATAATGACAATACAGAATATTAATTCGATTAATTGTTACAATAGCGCATGACCACAAGAACTTTTGGCCATGGCAGAAACTGTAAAATCATATTTTATTTATGGTAAACCATCAGCAAACAGAGCAGACCCATCTGATCAGGGGCCATCTGATCTGGGTCTACTATGTTTGCAAAGGCATATTTATGGAGTAAATGGTTACAAGTAAGACGCCAATATTTATCCGTGTAGTAGTCGCTACAGAGAGGCTCCACTGTGTTACATATAATATAATACATAGCTTGCAAGTAAATATTACACGGGGTCAGTGTTATTTATAGAGTTGCTGTCTGTTTTTCTAGATTAGCCATTTACATCGTGAATATTCATGTCAGAAATAATGACTATATGAAGATTAATTAACGTTGTGAATGGTATATGAATAAAACAAACACGTGTTCACGGTAGAACCAGATCATAAGCAAACGGAGCAGATCTTGATGAGATGACTCTTACAGGAGCCTTCTGATCTGGGTTTACTCTGTTTGCAAACATGTTAAAATATGTCTATATCAGGTAAATAGTTAACCCTTACTGTGCGGGATATGAGTCACTAATGTCCTTTGCAAACAGTGTAGACCAAGATAAGAGGGCTCCTAGAGGAGTCCTCTCATCAGGGTTTGCACTGTTGTTCATGTTACACTTTTCTTAAAAAAATATCCCTAAATATTCACCATAAACTTGACCTGTTTGAATTTTGGAATAGTCCATTTGAAAATTCAGCGTTGTAGGAGGTTAAGCAGTTATACGATGAAAAAATACACACAGGTCATGAAGGTCAAACGTAAAAAGCCAGTGGCAAATTGCACGACTAGGTGTATTTTCTTCATAAATTAACCAACATTAAAACATAACACGTAACACGTAGCTTTAAGGCAATCATTAGCTAAATATGTTTAAATCAATAGTGGACATATATCTCCTTATGGAATATCTACCTTAATTGAATTTGATTACCGACTCTTTCTCTAGCAAGTAGATAGGTGTTTAAGTTGCATTTAATGTGATTTTGTCAAACGGATTTAATTACTTCGTGTTACAGCAACTAACTGTCGACATACGAATACTGTGGTGTCTGTGTGCATTTGATTACAGCTTCGATGTTGATCTCTTCATGTTAACGGTAATTTTTGTGTTTATTGCTTTAGATGTATATGTACAGTAAAACCTCTCTCCAGTAACCTCTTATTGAATATACATAGGAGTATTAACTCTTTTCTCCATAAATACGCATGTCTAGGTATTTGCAAAAAGAGTACATGTATACCCAGATCAGACGGCGTCTATAGGAGTCGTCTGATCAGGGTCTGCTCTGTTTGATTATCATATGATATAGATATGATTCTACAGTTTCTGCCATGACCAAAATTTCCTTGACCCAGGTGCTATTATAACAAATTACTCTAATTTATATTCATGACGTCATTATTTTTACGCGAATATTTGTCATGGAGGAAAGGGTTAAAGACAGCGGGGTTCCTAATGCACAGCAACTTATATAAAAATGTTCTTAAGTGAGTTTTCTGCATTACTTGCACTTTTGATAGACGTGTTTTGAATCCTTTGCAAACAGAGTAGTCCTTATCAGGATTTGTTCTGTTTGCTTATGGTATAATATATTTGAGTCAATCATTTCTGTCATTTCTGTTCATATGCCATTCTAAATATGCATCTGATCAACTATCAATGCAGGTCAAATGCAATGCAGAAAGCTCCTTTTGCCCTGCATTCAGCAAACACCTGCTTTTTTAAGACTCCATTGTTCATTAAACGAAGGCCGCTATGACTGTAATTTTTACATGAATATTCAGCAGACTCGGGTTAAGTAACTACGTGTGTGGAAAGATACAACTTTTCATTGTATGGTAGTTTTACTGCATTTTCAGAATATATTAACATATAAAGTTCTTCAAAATGATTCTAGCTCTTCTTAATCCTCCTCAAGCTAAACACAACAAAACAAAGCCTGGTAATAACCTGACCTGCTATACAGTTGGTTTATCATTTAAAAACGATTCGTTCACGGGCGCGTTTAACCATTTCGCTGCTGAATATTCATGTAAAATGGCATTATGAATATTTATTAGCTGATTTGTTGTCATGGTATATGAACACATGTTCTTTGATGTTGGTAGACAAATGTTGTCAGATCTATTAGATGTTCATAAGAAAACAGAGCAGACCTTAGATTACGACGGCTCCTACAGGAACCATCTTATCTAGGGCTACTCTGTTTGCAAAGACGTTTAAATGAGGGATGGCGTTAAGAAACTATGAGTGACAAACGCCTCGGATCCTGACGAGTGGCAGAGTTACTTGACGTCTCGTCAGGATCCAAGCTGTTTGTAAATACCAGCCAGGTCGCACTTAGCATGAGAAGGATTGATATACCCAGACCAGTTTACTAGTTTACAGGCTTCACATGGAAGCAGTACCGACAGTTGCAAGCTGTGTAGATCTACATTATCTGGCTTGTGTCTTAAGCTCTTTCCAAGCGTAGCTAAACACATTACTGATTAAGATTAGACCATTTCAACCCTGAATTGTCAGAGTGGAATAGTCCAGCATTCTCTCATAGGCTATATTCAGATCCAACCTCTTTGAATAAATCTACCGAAAATGAACATTTACTATAGAAAAATGAAAATGTTTGAATTGTGTAGTTCTGAAACCATTGTGATAAATAGAGCATTTGCTCCATAGGAGCAAATGTTCTATTTATCACAATAGTTTAAAAAAGTGACCTTTACAGAGGTGACAAAAGGCGTCAATATGAGGGAATGGGTTAACTATAGTCTCCAAACAGTGTGAAAAGTTTAAACTTGCTATTGGGCTCTCAGATATGGGCCCAAACTGTGCATTTGACATTTGCAAATGACTGTACATCCATGTCCCGGGGTTGAAAGTGTTAACAAATAGTTCTGGGCCTGATCCTTCTACTTTGCTGACACATGTCATTTGTAATCCTTTTCGTTTACACCATCCAGCTGTCCACCTTTGTGTTGAAAGACGTATACAATAAAGTTTCGCTAATCTTGTTAACATAGGAGACTAAAAAACATGTATTTGGTTAATGTAGGGCAAAAGTGATACAGAAAGCTCATACAGGAGCTTTCGGTATTAGTTTTGTCCTCCATTAAGATGCAGTCTGTTTTAAAAATCAAGAATTAGACTTCTTTTACGTGATCGTTTTAGTGAGACTTTACTGTATGTACACACGTTAGTGAGATGTATATATGAAGCTATAACAGGAACTAGTATTATTTGTCAATAATGGCTCAAAAGAGTCGTGGTTATGCATAACCATTTAACTACATGTATAATCTATATTAATTCAGCGCTTGAGGAACTCGACAGTGTTAATGACGTCATTAATATGATCATGAAGGTCTTTGACTGCAGTCAGCGACATGCATGCATAACTTAACCCTTTCCCTGATGAATATTCATGTAGGAAATAATGACGTCATGAATATTAATAAGATTATATTTTATAATGACATATGAACACAGGATATTTTGGCTCAGACAGAAGCTGTAGAATCAGATCTATATTACACCATAAGTGGAGCCATTACACCACTATAGGAGCCGTCTGATCTGGGTCTACTCTGTTTGCAGATGCGTCAAAATGCGCTTACATAAGGGAAATGGTTAACCCTTTGCTCAACAAATACGCATTAGTACTGCGTCTTTGCAAACAGACTAGACCCAGATCAGACGGCTCCTATGTTCTAATTGCTAATGATATTCTACAGTTTCTGCAATGGCCAAAAACTCTTATGTTCATGTGCCGTTATAAAATTTAATCTAATTGATATTCATGATATCAACTATTTCTTACATGAATATTCATGGAGTAAAGGATTTACACTTGCGCAGAATATTATTACTTTCTAAGGGATAGTGTACGTGTATCTTACATACTATTGCTTTGACTGGCAAAAGTTAGCTGAATTTAAGGAGAAAACTATTTGGCATAACCCTTTCAATGATAAAGAATGTTATTTGATGGAAAAACGCAACTAAGAGCCTTATTTAACAATGACAAACAAATTAAAACAATACTATTTCCAAATAAATTATAGTCAATTTAAATCAAGTATGAACTCAAATGCCCTATACAATACGGGATATTTCTGTAAAATGCATCTATGTAGTTTGAATTCAGATGCATTATGGTGTTTAAATTTGAGCCAATGCTAACATCATGCGGGTCTCATCAGGATCCAAAATGTTTGACATGTTTTTCAAAGAAATGAGAGGAATCTTACTTTAGAAAATGAGGCAGAGGACAACTGTTGCAGACGAAGCATTGTTTAACGTGCAAAGAGTTAAACACTTTTTTGACTCGCAAATATATACGATTGAAATCCCAAAATGCATACCTAGAACTTTATTTACGATGCAACCAATTGAAATATAGAAGAAACGTACAGTAGAACCTGTCTTAAACAGTCATCAAATAGAGGTCTAGTGAAATGTCACGTGGTAGCTTAAATGCATGTTAAAAGTACAGTGCTCCCTCCCTACAACGACCCTCTCAATAACGATTCCCTCCTTACAACAACGCATGTCACTGTTTCCGAAACAACAAGGCTCCAGAAACAACTTTTTTTCCATCGCATTTTCCTTATGCCTCCATCAAACCCTATGGTGTGACCACTCTTTAGAATCGTCACAAAGTGACGATTCTAAAGAGTGGTCACAACATAGGGTTTGATGGAGGCATAACGGTTACACCTTATCTGGGGATCTGCAAACAAGCTAATTATGTTTGATTTCCCCTCCCTATAACAACTCCCTATGAACAACACATACAATCTTCGTATCCAAAAGGGTGTCGTTGTAGAGAGGGAGCACTGTAATATGAGTATAGGGGCTTTCTGCATTACCTTTGTCTTGTATTAAGCCTTTATTTCATACAAACGTCTTTTCACGCAATTGCAAATAGAGTAGACCTAGATCAGACGGCTCCTAGGAGCCGTCTGATCAGGGTCTTCTCCGTTTGCTTATGGAATTTGATGTATATGTTCCTTTACTTTCTAAAATTGCTACAATGTTCCACCTTCCATATTTCATTATAACTATTTTGCCCATGAATATTCAGTAGGTATTGAAATTTGGATTTGTTTTAGTGTTCGAACAATCTGGGGTTTAATGTATATGGAGTCAAGTCTTAAAATCATGTGCGTCATCTTGAATCTTATATAATGAAAGGGTACTACTATACTTGCATATATAATTACAGTGTGTGAAAGAACTCCGTCCGTATTTAACCCTTGCAATGCTGATTTTTCGAATGGACAATTCCAAAATTCAAACAGGTTAAGTTTACCGTGAGTATTCACGGATGTTTTCAAGCAAAATGTAACAATATGACAAACAGTGCTGACCCTAAAAAGAGGGTTTCCTCTAGGAGCTCTCTCATCTGGGTCTACACTATTTGCATGTGACATTAGTGGCCCATTTCCCGCACGAAAGGGTTAATTAAAGGTTCATTAGTTTGACGCGTCTGTTATTGTTAAAATGCTGATATGACATATTCATGTTTTTCATGTCACATTAAAGTGATAAAATCACTTGTTTGACAATTTACATACTGTTGCACAGAGGGAAAGTGTCCTTTATAAGTATGTTACAATCTATCCCATGCAGTTTAAAGGTGTAAAACTTAGACAACTGTATTAGGAAAGGACAGCATTAAGTAATTTGAATTTTAAGTATTACAATACATGTACATGCAATTGAAAAAGACATTTTCATTACATGTTTAATCCTATTCATGCAAAGAGTAAAATGGCTTTCATTTGCTAACATTTCTTAATTTTGAATCCAGATGAGACATCGAGTTCCCCCAATTTCTGATCAGTATCCAACCTTTGTGACACTCGGCCATGCAGATGTCAATGATTGCATGCTCGTGAAACTCATGGCGTTCGTTATTGTGTCCGTCCGTCCCGCCTCAAACTACTTTGTGCCGTGCATAACTTCCGGAACTGTGTCTTAACCCTTTATAACCCATAGATATTCATAAAAGAAATAATGACATTATGAATATTAATGAGTTATTCTTGTAATGACATTTAAACACGTGCAGTTTTGGCCATGGCAGAAACTAGGAATCAGCTCTATGTTATACCATAAGCAAACAGAGCAGACCCTGATCAGACGGCTCCTTTAAGAGCCGTCTGATCTGAGTCCACTCTGTTTGCAAAGACGTGGAAAAGCGTATTTATAGAGTAAAGGGTAAAGAACCGGGGAAACTAAATAGGCTGGTTGGTGACTTTGTGCTCTTGTGTTTATTGTGTATATGTAATATGTATCGAGTGTACGGCCTGTCGTAAAATAAGAAAAAGATCGAACATAAACTGTTCCACGCCTAACTCTAACAGCATTTGACCCCATATCATTAACGCTATTACTTGAAAATACAGTAACTCGACGTCTCACCAGGATCGCAGTTGTATGACACTCGATCAATAGTTTCACACACGCTTGTACGAAACAGGGGTAAGGAAATCTGCAACCGATCAGAGTTTTGACAGACATAATATTTTTTCTGTACGTTACATATTTATTTTCGGTTGCTTGATGATGAGTTTTTCATCAATTTTGTTTCTGATTTTTTTTCTAAAAAGAGGATAGCTTTGATGATACTGGTGTAGTTTGAATATACTTTGGAATATATTAATATTTGGTAAAGCTAGCGGATCGTTATCATAGAACCTCGTATACATAATTAAAACATATCACGTATTTTCCGCGTCAAACCTAACTCCAAATTCTTATCTTTGACATTGTTGTATTTTGGACAAATTGAATATATAAATCATATGGACCTATTCCGAGTATGTACATATTAAATGAATGGTACAGATTAGAATCTGTCGTGACAGCCCGATGATCTACGAAAACAGATCCCCTCGTTTACAAGCTCGGACTAATGTACGAGGTATACCCTGCATTCACGGCCTGACTCGCATTTGCAAATAGCTTGGATCCAGATGAAACACGTAGTAACTCGGCGTTCAAGTTGTTGGACACACGGACAAGTATTGAAAATAGTCAACACTTAACCTGATCGAAATCTAAGGAGACATTATTTTTATCACAGCGGGGTAAGAGTTGCCTGTTGTAATTCATTTCGTTTTCCTAATTCTCGATGTCGTATTTACATTACAAACATACGTTCTCCAACTTTTAAAGTACGTGAACCGAGTATATAAACCCTTTGCCAGCAGTGTAAAACAGACTAAAGGACCATCTGATCAGGGCCAGTCCTGTATTTCATAAAAATGAAAACAAAACGTATCTTCAGTGATAACTCCTGGTACAGGTATTTGTTTAATTAATATTCTGAAAGGACGAGATTTAATTATTCAACTGGTTAATAGTTGATATATGTCAGTCAGATCATTGTCAAGTTGACATATTGAACTTCTCGTGATGGGTAGACACCAAGGTCTTGAATACGCTTAGTAGGGCAAACACTGGGACTTCAAAAGTGAGCTGACTATTAAATCTGTCTGTGGTTAATGTTGAATTTCACGCAATGCTCTGATATGCTTTGGGTCGCCGTAAAAGACGTGAAAATCTTGAACAGTTTCAATCCTACTGGAAAATTGTTTGAGCCCATATGTATATACGAAAACAAGATAACACAAGAAAAATTAATTTAATCTTATCTTTTATCATCAACAACGGTACATGTTTGAGTCTTATTGAAAATCTGTACTAAACTGCTCTTATAAATTTTAAAAAAATAATTAGCATGTGGAAAGGAATGATGACCGATAAGTATTCTATTTCAACAATTGTCCTTTATAACCAGTCAAGTGTAGTTAAACCCTTTCTCGCTATTCTCGGCCTGACTAGTATTTGCAAACAGCTTGGACCCAGATGAGACGCTGAGCAACTGAGTGTCTCATCAGGATCCAAGCTGTTTGACACTTTCACATAATTTCTCAAAATGTAATCAAATCGAACACAGTTAAATTGAATATGTTCAAATTTGAGCAGACATTATTTGATTTAGAACGCTGTAAGGGATAAATATCATTATATGGCAGAGTAATTCAATTGCTCTAGAGTCAATTGAAACTTGCCCAATACGGGGCCTGTAATTATGCAATTTTACGCTGTATTGTGTACACTATACGCCTTTATATTACAAATAAGGTGTGTCCATGACAAAGATCTCAAAGTGTTCCTTTGATAACAGAAAATGTCTGTCCGAGCTCAAATTGCATATAGGTTTATAGATAACTTATTAATGTTAGTAATTGAGAAGTTTCCATTGTGTGATCTACTGTACTATATTCAATTCCAGTAGCTTAACCCTTTCCTCCATAAGTAAGCCTTTCTACGCCTTTGCAAACGGACTAGACCCAGATCAGACGGCTTCTATTGGAGCCGTCTGATCAGGATCTTGTCTCTTTGCTTAAGATACTAGTAGTATACAGATATCGGTCTACAGATTCTGACATGGTCAACAATTCCCATGTCAGTGTGCTATTATGATAATTAATCTAATTGTCATCACACGTATTTCTTACATGGATGTTCATAGACTAAAAGGTTAAAATAATATTCATTGACGCAATTTTCGTATAAAGTGAATTGACCAGTACCATAATTTTCACACAATTTCCAGTCAAACTTCAATATGTTTGCATACAAATCTCATTTTATATGCAGTAAAACCTCTCTATAACGACCACTTAATTACATCAAGTATTTTCTGTTAAAGGCAGGGGGCTGCTTAACGCAAGGTGAACGTAAAACAGAACGCTCCAACAGGATCGTTCTGTTTTACTTTCACCTTGCTTTAAGCAGCCACCTGCCCTAAATACCAAACAATTAACATGGTTTAGTGGCCGTTATGGAGAGGTTCTACTGTATTTGAGTACACACCATTATCTGTATATCTGGTGTTATATGTACACAGTCTCCTAGACTATTTGGTCAAATCCCTAAATACAGTAAAATTCGTCGCAAACCATCATAAGTCTGGGTCTTAAAGTTAGACGGTAGTTTTATGCAGGACGAAAGTTATTCAGAACGCTCTGCATTGAACTTTTTCGTCGTGCATTAAGAAACCACTTGCTTTTAAGGACACCAAATTTCTATTCATTAAGCAGTCGTTTTAGATGCAGTAATGTGTTAAAACATATGTGTTATTGTGTCATAACACACGTGGTATTTTGTTATAATGTACAGTCAAACCTGTGTAAGACAGCCACCTTTGGGACCAAGAGAAACTGGCTGTTATATACAGGTGGCTGTCTTATAAAGGTTTCATTAGAGAAGAAGATATCCTGCTAAGTATTGCCCGTAAACTGTTGACAAAAATTTCATGTATGTTGAAATAGTTTTAATTATTTAAAAATACAATATTACATGCAGATGAATATGTGGAAGTATGAATTAAAATCAAAACAACGAAAAAAACATGTAAGGTTTCTTTGGTACACATGTTCTATTCGCATCTCATTTTATGTTATGAAAACAGGTCAACCATATTCCCCATACATTCCGAACATCATTTACATCTATAAATCTTTACATTATGAAAAATGAAGATCACTTTTTGAAGGGATACTATAGCTGTGCAGTAAGCGTCGTTCGCTCATGTCACGATTTATGAAGCCAGTGTAACGTGTACCGAGCTTATCTGAGCTCCGAGACGCAAATAAACAATTTTCCTTAGGGCTGCTTAGCCTATATGATTGTTAAACTAACTTTATGTATGTATACAAAACTATAATTATTTAAATGATTCACAATGATTAAATGCGGCTTCTTGCCTTTAAAACAATCAAACATTAATTTGAGAAAAAGAATCACTTTAATATGTACAAAACAATAAAAACTGTCACAGACTTCGAAGCTTGCTTTCTCAGACCCAAAACACACTTGCTTCGAACCTTAAAAGTCTGACTTTACCAAAAACCTGCTTCTATGCAGCTTGCCAGAAGCCTGCTTCCCAGACCATATAAACCTGGTCTGTAAACACCTCCAAACCTATCCCGGAATGGATGAAACAAGTCAGCTTTTAAAGACCTTGCGTAGATATTAACGAGCGGCGACCCAGAACTAGTTCTAGCAGAGCCCCTGCATTTCAATAATGCTGGAGTTAACTAGGCACTTGTCTAAAGTCCCCGTGTTCGCCAGTATGTACCAAGCTGGCTACCTCTCTGCCCGAAGACAGAGAACAGATTAAACATTCTCGTCGATGCGAGCTGCTTTTATACCGGTCTGTTCAATGTGCGCCCCCTAGCGACATTATAAAGTGATTTCCAAGCATCTAGGGAAACCTTCCAATGATTGAGCAGTAGCTAATCTTTTAATGAGCGTCTAGTGACAAATCAATGAAATCGGTAGAAATAACTGAATAATCATAATAACTGGATAATGGGGTCTATGTTTAACAAGTCTAATGATCATAGAAACAAATCAGAATGAAAATAAACAGTAAATAAGTACCCTCAAAGTATTTCTCTGCTTGAGATTTGAATTGCACTATCTGTAGCAAATGAAGTAGATTCATACAAGGGAGGTAACTTTCTAAAAATCTATATTTTCGTCACATTACCCACGCCTTCGGGTTCAGTCGTCCCGACTGATATCTATGACAATACAAACAAAGTAAAGGTATGTCAACTTTTAATATACAAAAAAAACAAAAACTAACAAAAAGAATAATCTAAACTAAGCTTGGTCTACCTGACCTGGATGAGTCTTATAAAAATAACTTTGTAAAACAAAACTGTAAAAACTGGCACTTTAAAGAATCATCTTGGAATATCTGCACTGGCAGAATTCAACTTTTACCCGTGAAACCAAAGGTAAATCTAAACCTTCACTGCCTATGACCCATGGTAATATGAATGAAGAAGGACATCTTGTCCTCACAAGTAACACCACACACATTGCACTTTAGCTCCTGACCAATTGTGTGACAACCCTGGTGTATGAACATCATGGCCTGGCTCTTGAAAGCAATGTCACAGGTATGACACTGATATACTGTTTCAGGTATTATCCCAGCCATTAGATTTGCTTGACAAGCAGTGTCAACGTGTTTCACTCCAACCTGAATTTCTGCCTCTGATGTGTTCACGGGTTGATGTCCAACCTGCACAGATACACTTCGATGAGTTTCTGCCTCTCTGACACATGCTCGAGGTAATTCCATTGACTTTGTGGTCATACTATCACTTGTCACGGTCTCTGTTCTAACAGACTTTGCTGGTGCTTTGACCGGGTCTGGGCGAGTCGCCTTTCGCTTCATTCTGCCAGAATAAAGTTCATTGCTGTCCAAGTCATCTTGTTCAATGATAACTTCTGGATCTTCATCCCAATCAGATTCACTGTCATTCCTTAAACTGACTGAGGCACACTTTTGTTGTTCTGAGCCATGAAAGTTCCTAATGTGTCGTTTCAGATACAACATCTCCTTGAAAGTATTCCCGCAGTGAGTGCAGGTCAGTCTCTTTCCCCAGCAGTCTTTGATGTGTTCAGAGTACTGCGCAGCTGGAAATTTCTCTTTGCAGTGGAAACAGAGTACATCTTTACGGGCTGTAATCTTTGTGTTCGGCATTTCTGCTCTGAAAAGAGAGAAAGTATAATCTTTAGCCCAGGCAGGCTTTTGTCTTTTTCTCCCGAACCTACTTACTTGATCTTCAGACTCTGGGAGAATAGCCTCTGCTTCATCAACTTCAGGCTCTGAAAAAGCTACCTCTTCCCTACCTTTCTCTACTGTAACTGTCTGATTTTCTGATGTCTCTGCTGCTTCTTCATTCAGCAAGAGCTGGGAGTGAGCCTTTCTAATTCTATCTACATGAATAATTTGTGGAGTACCTGAGTAACCACAACCTACCTTGTACAAAACATCAGAGATCTTTTGTTCTACTCTGAAAGGACCTCTCCAGTAAGAAGTCAGTTTGGATGAACATCCAATTTTCTTGACTGGAAAGTACACGTATACCATGTCATTTGTCTGAAACTGTTCGAAAGCTAGCTTCATATCATGGTATTTCTTTTGCCTTAGCATTGCATGGCCTGTGCTTTGTCTAACTAGATTGTGAGTAGATTCTAGGGTTTCCTGCAACTCCCAGACCCACTGATTTGGTGGAATTTTCTTAACACTGGGTGGCATCTCATACAGGAGATCAAGGGGTGTTGAAGTTTCTCTCCCGAGCATAAGCATGTTTGGCGTCATGCCGGTTGTTTCATGCTGGGAGGATCTGTATGCCATCATTACATAGGGGAGCTGTTCATCCCAGTCCCGATGGTTTTCATCAACATACATACTCAGCATTGAGGCCAATGTTTTATTGAACCTCTCCACCATACCATCTGATTGAGGGTGATATGGCGTTGTCCTGGTCTTCTCGATTTGAAGTAACTTGCACATTTCTTGAAAAAGTATACTCTCGAATTGCCTACCTTGGTCAGAGTGGATGATTCGGGGTACACCAAATCGTGCTACAACCTCTTCAACAAGGATCTTAGCAACTGTTTTGGCCTCCATATTTGGCATTGGGAAACTTTCAGTCCATTTCGTATAGTAGTCTGCAATGACTAATATGTATTTGTTTCCTCTTTCTGTCTTAGGTAGTTCACCGAGTATGTCTAAAGCAACTCTTTCCATGGGATAACCACTGCCACAGACTTGCATTGGAGCTTTCTTTGTGGGTGAAGGTGACTTTCGTTTCATACAAGCTTGACACCCTGAAATATAGCTCCGAACATCATTTTGCAGACCTGGCCAGTAATACCTCTGTCTGATTCGATGGAGTGTTTTCTTTACACCCAAGTGACCAGATACCCGTACGTCATGACAGTGTTTCAGAATCTCACGTCTCAAACGTAATGGAACAACTGCTTGCCAGTAAGAAATAGATGTTTCAAGCACATCCCATTTCCTTACTAAGAGTTCCTCAATGACCTCAAGGCGGTGCCACTGGTTCCACAGTGATTTCAGAAAATAGCTTCTGTTTGATATGTCTTTGAAGTCAGGTCGCTGACCATGTTGCAACCACTCTTTCACTGTGTCTATGTCTTCACTGTTGTCTTGAGCTTCCAGTAATGAAACATTATTCTTGTCATCTTCAAATGATTCATGCAAGATAGGACAAACAGAAGACACTTTATGCTGCCTTGTGTTTTCGCCATGGTTCTCTAGACCACATTGTCGGCATGGAATTCTGCTTACTCCATCGGCATTGCCGTGAAGCCTTCCAGCCCTGTGCTCAATTTTCATATTGTATGAAGACAAGGTCTCAAGCCAACGCGCAACCTGACCTTCTGGGTTTTTGAAATTGGTAAGCCACCTTAACGAACCATGGTCTGTTCGAGCAAGGAAGGGCATACCAATCAAATAGTGTCTGAAGTACTTCACGAAGTGTACAAGGGCAAGTAATTCTTTCCTTGTGACACAATATTTGCGCTCTGATTTTGTCAAAGTTCGACTGGCGTATGCAATGACAACTTCTCTATTGTCAATCTTCTGGGAGAGCACTGCTCCAATAGAGTCATTGCTTGCATCAGTATCAAGAATAAAAGCTTTTGTAAAGTCTGGGTGTGCAAGTATTGGACTTTCTGTTAGCCTTTCCTTCAAGCATGAAAACGCCATTTCACAGTCCTGACTCCATTCGAATTTTACATTCTTTTCTGTGAGACGATAAAGTGGCTTTGCAATGTGAGAGAAACTTTCAATGAACCTCCTGTAATAACTACAAAAGCCAAGAAAAGATCTGACTTCCTTCACACAGGTCGGTATTGGCCATGTGCGAACGCATTCAGTCTTTTTGGGATCTGTGGATATGCCTTCAGCTGAAATAATGTGTCCAAGAAATTCGACTTTCTGTTTGAACAAATTGCATTTCTTAGGTTTTAATTTAAGGCCTGCATTTTGGAGTCTTTGGAGCACGGAATCGAGGTTCTGAACCATTTCATCGAAAGTTTTTCCCGTCACGATGATGTCATCGAGATATATCAGACATATTTTCCAGTGTAAGCCTGCCAAGACTGTTTCCATAAGTCTCTCAAACGTGGCTGGTGCATTGCACAAGCCAAAAGGCATGACTTTGAACTGAAATAAACCTTCTCTTGTGATAAAGGCGGTTTTGGCCCGATCTTCAGGGTCTACTTCTACCTGCCAGTATCCTGAATTAAGGTCTAAGCAGGAAAACCACTTTGAGCCTGCTAACTGGTCTAGACTTTCGTCGATCCTAGGCAAAGGATACGAGTCCTTCACAGTTATATCATTGACCTTTCGGTAGTCAACACAAAAACGCTGGGTGCCGTCCTTTTTCTGAACGAGAACTATGCCACTAGCCCAGGGGCTTTTTGATGGTTCTATAACATCTTTCTCTAGCATCTCTGAAACCTGCTTTTGAGCTTCATCGGTTAGATGTGCTGGGACCCTGCGTAATCTTTGTTTGATAGGTGTCGCATTCCCTGTAGAAATTTTGTGTCGTATTATACCTGTCCTGCCAAGATCTTCATCTGAGCTTGAAAACACTTCACTGTGCTTTTGAAGCAGCCTCGAAACCTGCTTACGATTCTCTAAACTCAGACCTTCGGCACTTCTGTTGTACAAGTCCAACAGATGTTCCGGCAACTGTTTTTCAAAGCTAGGCTCCGTTTTCTGGCTTTGAACCTCTGTCACTGGACTAACAGTTGCAATGTTTGTTCCAACATTATATGTCTTCGATACCTGGGACAAATTCATGACCCTCACTGGCACAGTTTTTCCAGCTGTTACAAGAGCTCGAGCAACGAGACTCTCACTTTTCTCCATGATCTTCTCAGAGGGTTCAACGAGGTACAAGTCCTCACATCTCAAGTTCTGAGCATCAGAAACCTTACCCATAATCACAGTTTCTGACATAGGTTCCAATGAAACCTTTTCCTGAACCACAACTCTAAAACATCCTATTTTACCAGCCATGTGCAGTGAACAGACTTTCCCATTGATGGTCAAAGTAGTGTTTGCCACATCAATGCCTACATTGTATGCTTTCATGAAGTCAAGCCCCAGTATCATATCTGCTTCTACATCTGCAACAATCACTGGAACAGAGAACTTCGACCCGTCTATTTCAATAGATATCTCAGTTCTTCCAAGAACACTTAATGGTGTACCTGATGCAGACACAATTTTCTGACTGAAGTTTATCACATTTGACTTCCCTATTCTGTCCCATACTCGAGAAGAAACTATGCTCAGGGTTGCTCCTGTATCTACCAGACAGTCGACGTGGAGTCCACCTATCATGGATGTTATGAACAAACCCGACCCTGTTGGTTTTGAGCATGTAACGCTATGTGCATTTGAAGGGGGGGGGGGTTGGTTTCCTAAAGTCGTCTTCCTTTGGACAGTTTCGTTTCAAATGTGCAGTTGAGCCACATTTGAAGCACTTTCTTCTTTGATCGTTTGGACGATATGACTTCCCACCCTGGGTGCGGAAAGTTTTGCCTGAGGCTCCTGTGCTATACTGAGTACGATCTTTTTGAATTTTAAAGCTTTCAAAACCTTGCTTGAGGTCTGACATAGCGTCTTTCAGCTGTTTCACATCAGAAGCAAGTTTATCTGTGTTTTCAGTGTATGATGGCTCTCCAACAGACTGAAAATAGCCATTGCCTTCTGTAAATTTCCTTTCTGCCCTGATAAATGCTTCTAACTCTATAGCATGTCGTACAGCGTCGTTCAAATCCTTTAGCCTATTCTGTTTGACTCTGAGTCTCATATCTGAGCTTGCCAAGGAGTCAATAAATTGTTCTTTAGCTAGAACATCCCTTAAATCAGCAGGTGCTGAAGGGTAGGCTAGGTTTACGAGCCTTCTGATATCTTGCGCCATCTCTGAGAGTGACTCGGATGCTTTTTGTCGTCTCTCACGAAGCTGAGCCCTATATAAATCTTCCTGGTTTGGCGGAGCAAACCTTTCCTTGAGTGCTGTCATCAACTTATCAAAGTTGTTTGAGTCCTGTGCCAAATTACTCAGAATCCCCTGTGCTTGGCCACGAAGGGAAACTGAAAGGTACAAGCCTTTCTCTTCGTTTGACCAGCAGTTGATTTTTGAACATGCCTCAAAATGTGCCTTATAATCGTTCCAAGACCCTGTACCATCATATGTGGCTGGCTTAACTTTGGTGCAAGTCTGCTTGAAACTATTCTGTTGTGTTTGCTTAGAAACATGCTCTTCAGATGTTGGTATAGGGGTTGATGTTAATTGCTTTTGCTCTAACACATTTGATCTAATAAGACTTGGTCTTATGGGTTCCAAGTCATGATTCTGAGACCCATTTATAAAAGGAGTCTGTAGGGGCATGTTTATATGCGACCTAGCTTGACTTGGCTGAGGCATTTCAAAACCAGTCTGTAATGTTTCTCTTCTTGCATTGGTATTTGGTCTAACTGGAGTTTCAAACTGTTGTATTGAACCTTGACACTGCTGTTCAAGCCTTGAAATTTCAGTTTGAAGCCTCGTAATCTCTGCCTTTGTCTGCAGCTCTCGAAGCTTTGCGTCCATGCTTTGGATTTCCTCATCAAGAAATCCGGAAGCCATGCTTTTGACTAGGGGTAAGATATAACTGGTGTTGGTTATAATTAAATCCCACTACGCTGCCACCAAATTTTGTAACGTGTACCGAGCTTATCTGAGCTCCGAGACGCAAATAAACAATTTTCCTTAGGGCTGCTTAGCCTATATGATTGTTAAACTAACTTTATGTATGTATACAAAACTATAATTATTTAAATGATTCACAATGATTAAATGCGGCTTCTTGCCTTTAAAACAATCAAACATTAATTTGAGAAAAAGAATCACTTTAATATGTACAAAACAATAAAAACTGTCACAGACTTCGAAGCTTGCTTTCTCAGACCCAAAACACACTTGCTTCGAACCTTAAAAGTCTGACTTTACCAAAAACCTGCTTCTATGCAGCTTGCCAGAAGCCTGCTTCCCAGACCATATAAACCTGGTCTGTAAACACCTCCAAACCTATCCCGGAATGGATGAAACAAGTCAGCTTTTAAAGACCTTGCGTAGATATTAACGAGCGGCGACCCAGAACTAGTTCTAGCAGAGCCCCTGCATTTCAATAATGCTGGAGTTAACTAGGCACTTGTCTAAAGTCCCCGTGTTCGCCAGTATGTACCAAGCTGGCTACCTCTCTGCCCGAAGACAGAGAACAGATTAAACATTCTCGTCGATGCGAGCTGCTTTTATACCGGTCTGTTCAATGTGCGCCCCCTAGCGACATTATAAAGTGATTTCCAAGCATCTAGGGAAACCTTCCAATGATTGAGCAGTAGCTAATCTTTTAATGAGCGTCTAGTGACAAATCAATGAAATCGGTAGAAATAACTGAATAATCATAATAACTGGATAATGGGGTCTATGTTTAACAAGTCTAATGATCATAGAAACAAATCAGAATGAAAATAAACAGTAAATAAGTACCCTCAAAGTATTTCTCTGCTTGAGATTTGAATTGCACTATCTGTAGCAAATGAAGTAGATTCATACAAGGGAGGTAACTTTCTAAAAATCTATATTTTCGTCACACCAGGATGCCCTCTATACAAAGGCAGTTTTAGGGAGTTTCTTACTCGTTATGGGCTTGTTTGGTCAGTGCATTGCAAAATGTTCGTCTTAAACATTTCTAGCATGCTACGATAATGCGAAAATATCCAACAATTTTAATGTATTTGTCCCTGAAAGCAGAGGAAGAAATTGCCGAAAGAAACTTTTCCTTCGTGAATCGGCGAGAAACTGCGAGATTTTGTTCGCTACCTCCTTTTCAAAGAGTATTTTAGACAAAGGGAAATAATCGATAACTTCCGCATAGGTAATACGCGGCCTCGCACGCCGAATATCGGCGTTTTTATACAGGTAAAAAATGCTTTTGGGACCGATTATATGCGGCCGCTGGCCGCGTTTAACAGGTGGCCGTTTTATACAGTAAGTTTATATAGTGAATTTGCACGGGACTGTTTGAATGTGGCGCTCATATACAGGTGGCGCTCTTATAAAGGTGGCCGTTAGACCAGGTTTGACTGTATATTTTATAATATATATGTTATTGTGCTATGATATATGCGTTATTTTAGAAATGCGCTTCAACAGATGTTTTATATCATATAAAACCCTGGACGCAGCTTAGTACGAATACTGCTAACCGATGTTTACAAATATCGTATCAAGGAAGATATGATAGCGATGACCCCTTAGGTCCATTTGTCAAGTATTTATGTAACAGTTTATACATACATTGAATAATAGCCATGATATACGAGTACTTCTTGCATGTAACAGCGTTACCGTCTAATATAAACATATTAATTTCACATTAAATATAAGAGCAGCTTAATTAACATGTTAACAGGTCGGCTGTTTCTACGGTACAAAAATTACATAAACATGATTCACAGACAGATGTAATTCACTGTGGTGCAAGCTGTACGGCCGCAAATGTTTAGACTTTTCTAAGATGGCGGACAAAACGGAAGCTGAAAGATAAGCATCACATTTTTACACTGTTTAAACTGTAGATTTTTCTTCCAGTCATTTAATTGGTGCCATAACACAGAATTATAATGCCCGTCAATAGCGGCGTACCCCCTTATGGTTCATGTCTGTGTGTAAGGCTCAAAATCTTCGGTAAACTTTGCAGAAACTGAAAGTCAGAAATCGAATCGAGAAGGAGGTCATATTTTGCCTCATTGTAAGCTTACCAACTACGCTAAACATTTTCTAACACTGTGGATATATGCATATGTGCCCGATATTAACGTTGAGTTACCTAGTTTGTGGCACAGATCTACATTTTGTCTCGATTAGAGGTAAAAGTGCACTGTACGGGTTAGACCCGATGTTTTTTGAAAGGTTTAGCCACGATTTTCTTTCGAAAAACTGTACGGTTTAGACACAAAACAAATGCTACCATTTGAATCTGCGCCGTAGGTCTAGATAGTATAATCCCAACTATTTTCCTTCATGCAATGCATGTTCGCGATTATGACAGCATATCACAAATAATTAGGTTCGAGATCAGAAGCACAGTACATAATTGGTTTAAACGTATTTTATTTTTAAATATTTGCATGAATATTGTAATGATAACACAAAGGAAAAGAAAAGGATGGAAACGAAAACAAGACTGCTTATTGTGTTTCTCCCCATCACCGTAACAACTGCACTCGCTTTATGCAGAAATGACTGCCCGTTATTGTACTATATTAATTGTACTGAAAAACTAATTAAATTAATTAAGCAGGATATATCAGTTTATACAAAAACTTTTTGAGAAAGACACTTCAGAATAAAAGAAAAAATAAATAAATAAAAGAAACAAAAAAGGGAAACGAAGGTTGACACATATATGTAGAGAGGTCCAGGATTCTGAGCAGTACAAGCACATTCGAAAGAAGGTGAGCGTTACCGAGTTTATTAGAATCGTTTTGAGGTTTGGATAAACCGATGCACAACTTCGTCTATAATGATGTTTGTATTATAATTTAAAAGGATCGCCAAACAGAAAGACAGACAGGGACGGAGTAGTGAATCTGGCAACATCATCAAAAAGTTGTTTTCCTTCGTTGGTGTCCTTCGTTGGTATATTTGCAACAGCTGAAGAAGAAGTGCGATACGTTCTCAACGAGGCCACATGTACACAAGGCAGTGTCAGATATGTTCTTTGAGAATAGGTCATGGTTCAAGGAACTGCAGTTTGTACGAAGGCTCTTGTGCAGGAGCTGCTGTTTTCTGACACCGTAATAAAATGTTTGGAAACAGTTAGCAGATTGATATTCAAAGACGTTTTGAATGCGTTTAGAGTAGAAGATTGTTTTTCATTTTCGGGGAGGTTGTTCCATTCCTGTATTGTTGCAGGGAGGAAAGAGTTGCTATAATGGGTTGAGCGACAGGCCAGAGGTTGAATATCACCAGCGTTTCTTAATCTTAAATTGCATTGAGAAACACTTCCAGCCACCTCAGGTACCAGTTCTGTTAGATATTTTGGAGTTAAATGAAACACCATTTTATAAAAGAGAATAAGTGTGTGTTTTACGTCTGGTTTCAAGGCGTTTTCATCCAACTTCATGCAATAATTTACCAACAGAAACCAATTTAGTTGTCCCAGTAACTACATGTATACGGGTAGCTTCATATTGATTTTTTTCAGAACTGTTAGATTCTCTGGCATTACAGTTATCAAATATAGTATCAATGTATTCTAAAATAGGTAATACGAAATATACGTAGATTGTTTCAAGGGAATAACTGTCCGAAGTGAATTTGAGTTTTCGCATGACATTTAGTCTTGTCCATGCCTTATTAGCGATATATTCGATATGACAGTGCCATGTTAGATCACGTGAGAGATGAACGCCAATGTGCTTATGTGAATCTACTTCATGAATTTGATGGTATTGCATATATACGGATGAGACATTTTTCTCGAGATTATTAACGACTCAGTCTTCTTAGGATTGAATTCAACTAGCCATTTCTCTGCCTTTTTAATATATTATTATTGATATTTGTTGCCATATGTACGGGAGTAATACCTACACTACACAAGCTAGTGTCGTAAGCAAACACACGAATGTTCCATCCAATGTCGCTAACAATATCATTTATAAAAACAAGAAATAACAATGGACCTAATATATATCCTTGTGGAACACCAGCTTCATAGTATTCCAGCCAGAGAAGGCACCAGGTAAAATTACGTTGCATTCTTTCAGTAAGATAACTGGAAAACCAGAATAGAATTATGGGTACAACATTACCTGGATATATACTGGTTAATAAACATTTTTAAGGACACATTTGTACTTTAAAAATTGAAGTGAATTAATTTTTATGTTTAACTAACATGCTTTTGACATGACGTGTAACGAAGTAAAGTGACCCCCATAGAATACTGACCCCCCGGTCAGTATTTTTTAAAAAATAGTGACACTCCGGTCATAGTATTTTGATCCCCGGTCATAATATTACGACCCCTGCACACGAAGAAAACTGACCCCTTACGAAGATTTGTGACCCCCATAGAATAGTGACCCCCTGTCTTTGTTTCAACAAAACATACACCCGCACGCCTGCGCACGCACGCACGCACACACGCACACACACAACACGCATGTACAAACACAATTACACACACGCACGCATACACGCACGCATACACGCACACATACCGGTACACATATGCACGCACGCACGCACATATACCGATACTTACACATACGCTTAGAAACACTCGCATACATGCACGCACACCAACACTCACGCACGCACTCACGCGCACGCAGGAGCACATGTACCAGCATGCATATATAAAGAGATCACTTAATAAATTGTAAAATGTTGTATTGACTTCTATCTGACGTAAATAGCTGTTAAAATTTCAATAATCTAAGTTCTAACTTAAAATTTCGTGGACGGAAAACTGTGTCAGTCACTGTAAAACTAAAACTTTTGGCAGTGGATTTTCTTATGGTCAATGATGTGTGCAATGCCATATATCATATCCATATTTTGAAAACATTTGTTATTTATCACCTGTTGAAATTAATTGAAATAAATCTCATCCAAGTGAGGCAACATAGGGGTTCGACATCATGCCTTTTGAATTATTTTAGCGAAGTGGGAAATAATATTGGTTGTTGCTGTTGTGTTTGCTTCGTCTACCACCACCATCACTGTCACTAGTACTACTACTACTACTATTACTACTACTACTACTACTACTACTACTACTACTACTTCTACTACTACTACTACTACTACTACTACTACTACTACTACTACTACTACTACTACTATAATTACTGCCACTACCACTACTACTACTACTGCTGCTATTAATCCCACTACTACACATACTACTCCTCCTACTCCTATTCCTTCTCCCCCTCCTCCTTCTATTACCTACCTACCTACATACCTACCAAATAACCCACCCACCCACTACTACTACTACTACTGCTGCTATTAATCCCACTACTACACATACTACTCCTCCTACTCCTATTCCTTCTCCCCCTCCTCCTTCTATTACCTACCTACCTACATACCTACCCAATAACCCACCCACCCACCCAAAACCCAGCCACCCACCAAAGCACAAACCCAACCACCCACAAACCCACCCACTTACTACTGCCGCTGCTGCTGCTGCTACAACTGCTACTACTACTATTCCTACTTCCTACTACCTACTACTACTACTACCTACACTACTACTACCTATACTTCTACTACCTATACTACTACCTATACTACTACTACTACTTATACTACTACTATCTATCTACTTATCTATCTGTCATGACTAATACGCGCAATACTAATTGAACCCAAGTATTTTGTACATAGGGGGTCACATTTTCTGAAGAATATCGACCCCCGGTCAGTATTTTTTTAAAAATAGCGACCCCCGGTCATAGTGCTTTGACAGACACACGTTCATTATATGTTGAACAGTTCCCGCGACTTTAATCTACCTCCTGTATAATTTAAAGAAAGAGTTTAACTTTACTCGTACACTATTTAACCTTGGTCATAATTGTTACAGATGTAGTGCCCCTGGTCATAGCAAAATGTCAGCCCTGTTTATCATATCATGGCTAATGCGCGCCTTGTTAATTGAACCCAAGTATTTTGTATATAGGGGGTCACATTTTCTGAAGAATATCGACCCCCCAGTCAGTACTGTTTAAAACATAGCGACCCCCCGGTCATAGTGCTTTGACACACGTTCATAATAAGTTGAACAACTCCCTGCGAACTTAATCTACCGCCAGTATAATTTAAGAAAGAGTTTAACTTTACTCGATTTTATCTAACCTTAGTCATAAATATTACAGATGTAGTGACACCCGGTCATAGCAATTTCAGCACTGTTTATCCTATCATGACTAACGCGCGCAATACTAATTGAACCCAAGTATTTTGTACATAGAGGGTCACATTTTCTGAAGAATATCGACCCCCGGTCAGTATTTTAAAAAAAATAGAGACCCCCGGTCATAGTGCTTTGACACACGTTCATGATATGTTGAACAGTTCCCGCGAACTTAGCAGTGTTGCACTTTCAATTACTGCTCATGAACAGATTCAATAAAACCGAGTCTGCAATTTTCTCTTTTTGTTTTGCAATTTTTGCTTTCGGGGGATCACCACCCTTCAGAATTTTTAATCTACTGCTAGTATAATTTAAGAAAGAGTTTAACTTTACTCGATTTTATTTAACCTTTGTCATAATTCTTACAGATGTAGTGACACCCAGTCATAGCAATTTCAGTCGTGTTTATCCTATCTTGACTAAAGCGCGCAATACTAATTGAACCCAAGTATTTTGTTCATAGGGGGTCACATTTTCTGAAGAATATCGACCCCCGGTCAGTATTTTTTAAAGAAAATAGCTACCCCGGTCATAGTTCTTTGACACACGTTCATGATATGTTAAACAACTCCCTGCGAACTTAATCTACCTCCAGTATAATTTAAGAAAGAGTTTAACTTTACTCGATTTTATTTAACCTGTGTCATAATTCTTACAGATTTAGTGACCCCCCGTCATAGCAATTTCAGTCGTGTTTATCCTATCATGACTAAAGCGCGCAATACTAATTGAACCCAAGTATTTTGTACATATGGGGTCACATTTTCTGAAGAATATCGAACCCCCGATCAGTATTTCTTAAAAAATAGCGACTCCGGTCATAGTGCTTTGACACATGTTTATAATATGTTGAACAGTTCCCGCGAACGTAATCTACCTCCAGTATAATTTAAAGAAAGTGTTTAACTTTACTCGTAAACTATATTTTATATCTTGTACATGGGGGGTCACATTACCTGAAGAATATCGACCCCCGGTCAGTATTTTTTAAAAAATAGCGACCCCCGGTCATAGTGCTTTGACACACGTTCATGATATGTTGAACAGTTCCCGCGAACTTAGCAGTGTTGCACTTTCAATTACTGAAAACCGAGTCTGCAATTTTCTCTTTTTGTGTTGCATTTTTTTCTTTCAGGGGATCACCACCCTTCAGAATTTATAATCTTCACAACAGCAGGTGTTAAGTGCTTGTGTGACGGCCGTAAAACGTCGCCCCGTACTTCATTCTCAGTGTTGTTATACCTTCTGATCCTTCGAGATCATGAATTTCAGTACTTCTTGTTCTGAAAATTGAATACCGCTTAAGCCGGTGCTAGGGGGCGTGAGCAGTGTTGCACTTTCAATTACTGCTCATGAACAGACTCAATAAAACCGAGTCTGCAATTTTCTCTTTTTGTTTGGCAATTTTTGCTTTCGGGGGATCACCACCCTTCAGAAATTTTAATCTACTGTTAGTATAATTTAAGAAAGAGTTTAACTTTACTCGGTTTATTTACCCTTTGTCATAATTCTTACAGATGTAGTGACACCCAGTCATAGCAATTTCAGTCGTGTTTATCCTATCTTGACTAAAGCGCGCAATACTAATTGAACCCAAGTATTTTGTTCATAGGGGGTCACATTTTCTGAAGAATATCGACCCCCGGTCAGTATTTTTTAAAAAAAATAGCGACCCCGGTCATAGTTCTTTGACACAAGTTCATGATATGTTAAACAACTCCCTGCGAACTTAATCGACCTCCAGTATAATTTAAGAAAGAGTTTAACTTTACTCGATTTTATTTAACCTGTGTCATAATTCTTACAGATTTAGTGACCCCCCGTCATAGCAATATCAGTCGTGTTTATCCTATCATGACTAAAGCGCGCAATACTAATTGAACCCAAGTATTTTGTACATATGGGGTCACATTTTCTGAAGAATATCGAACCCCCGATCAGTATTTCTTAAAAAATAGCGACCCCGGTCATAGTGCTTTGACACATGTTTAGGATATGTTGAACAGTTCCCGCGAACGTAATCTACCTCCAGTATAATTTAAAGAAAGGGTTTAACTTTACTCGTAAACTTTATTTTATATCTTGTACATAGGGGGTCACATTAACTGAAGAATATCGACCCCCGGTCAGTATTTTTTAAAAATAGCGACCCCCGGCCATAGTGCTTTGACACACGTTCATGATATAAGTATATGTATGAAGCATTCAGGAAACACCGCATACAAAACACACAACCGCCCAAACAGCACCAAAACGACAAACAGCAAATGTACATGAATATAAAAGACACAAAGTGACGCACGGACATAAGAAACAAACAATAGGGGGAAGATGGAAGTACCGCCTTGGAACGGTCACTGACAAATGCCACTGGGGGTTTAAACTGGTTTATGGGCGCCCAATCTCACACTTATTCCATCCCCACCCTGAAAAAACAGTGTAAATAAATAAATCCCCTCTCCGACTAATCTACAACAACCGCGATGGCAAATACAGTGGTAAAAGATGCAGTGACCTCCGGTTATAGCAATTTCAGCCGTGTTTATTATATCATGGCTAATGCGCGCCATGCTAATTGAACCCAAGTTTTTTGTACATAGGGGGTCACATTTTCTGAGGAATATCGACACCTATCATTATTTTTCAAAATATAGCGACCTCCAGTCATAGTGCTTTGACACACGTTTATTATATGTTTAACAGCTCCTGCGAACTCAATCTACCTCCAGTATAATTTAAAGAAAGGGTTTAACTTTACTTGTAAAATATTTAACATTGGTCATAATTCTTACATTTGTAGTGACCCCTGGTCATAGCAATTTCAGCCGTGCTTATTATATCATGACTAAATCGCGCAATGCTTATTGAACCCAAGTACCGGTATTTTGTACATAGGGAGTCACATTTTATGAAGAATATCGACCCCGGTCAGTATTTTTAAAAAATAGCGACCCCCGGACATAGTGCTTTGACACACGTTTAACCGTTCATGATATGTTGAACAGTTCCCGCGAACTTAATCTACCTCTGTTGCAACCTGAATTGTAATAACAACCGGAATTGTAATAAAATTTATTACAAAACTGGTTATGATGCGAAAACGTTATTACAATTGGTGGTCAACCTGACTTGTAATAGCAACCTGAAGTGTAATAAAATAATTTTGTGTCTGTATTTGTGTGTCTATGTGAGTATGAATGTGCGCACGTGCTAGTATGTTGATAGTATGTGTATGCGTGTAGTTTGTATGGGAGGGGCGCATGCGTGTGCGCGCATGTGTACATGTATGAAGTAATACATCAGATATTCTAGATGATAGTACAACGACTTAGAAATTTTTATTACAAAACCGGTTATGATGCGAAAACATGATTACAATTGGTGGTCAACCTGAATTGTAATAACAACCTGAAGTGTAATAAAATAATATTGTGACTGTATTTGTGTGTCTATGTGAGTATGAATATGCGCACGTGCTAGTATGTTGATAGTATGTGTATGCGTGTAGTTTGTATGGGAGGGGCGCATGCGTGTGCGCGCATGTGTACATGTATGAAGTAATACATCAGATATTCTAGATGATAGTACAACGACTTAGAATTTTTTTATTACAAAACTGGTTATGATGCGAAAACGTTATTACAATTGGTGGTCAACCTGAATTGTAATAACAACCTGAAGTGTAATAAAATAATTTTGTGTCTGTATTTCTCTCTGTGTATGTGTGTGTGTGTGCGCGCGCAGTGCTTGTATGTGTATGTGTGTGGTTTGTAGGGAAGGGGCGCATGCGCTTGCGCGCATGTGTGCATGTATGAAGTAATACATGAGTTAATCTAGATGACAGTACAAAGACTTAGATATATTTATTACAAAACTGGTTATGATGCGAAAACATTACTGTGTGTAATATGTGAAGTAATACATCAATTATTATTGCAGTACATAAACTCTGATTCTTATAAATGTGCTACAATCAATATATAATATTGGAATACAGTTTGTCAGTGATGTTGATAAAATAGGAAGAATTTACATACAATAAAACTCTTCTATAGTTTCCAAAACAGTTTGAGGAAAGCCCTCCACTCAGAACATTTTCATAATGCGTGATACCACACACACGCGCATGCGTGCGCACACAAACACACACATACACGCATGCACGCACGCACGCGCGCGCGCACGCACGCACGCACGCACGCACACACACACACATACGAAGACAGACATGCATACAGACAGACAGACACAAACACAGACAGACACATACAAACACACGCACACACACGCACACACGCACGCACGAACGCACGCACACAATTTGTTATCATTACATTTCAAGTTGGCCACCAATTGTAATAATATGTTCGCATCTTAACCAGGTTTGTAATACATTTCGTTAAAAGTTCTGCAAAAATCGTTTACATCACTTAGTCAACCGGAACTGTAAGAAACTCTGGGTATATTATAAGATATATTGTCTATCAAATTTCCTCTTCAATTTATCAGTACCATCGAAAAATCGTATACTACTACTGTCTGTATACTATCATCTGGAATAATTTGTGTGTTAGTTCATTCATGTAGACATACGCCACCCCACACAAAAACACACACAAAGAAAACTTTTTTATTACAATTCAAGTTGTTGTATCAATTCAAGTTTACAACCATTTGTAGTAATATTTTCGAAACGTAACTGGATTTATAATTAATTTGTCTAATACAGTCTGTTTACTATCATCTAGAATTATTTATGTATTAGATCTACTTCAAACATACACGTGCGCAAGTCCCCCATCAAAAGCCTACAGTCATACACACACAACAGACACACATATACAGACACAAAACATTTTATTACAATTGTAATACTATTGTCGCTACTAAATCAGTTTTGAAATAAATATTTCTAAGTCTTTATATTATCATCTAGAATAACTAATGTACTACTTCATACATGTACACATGTGCACACACGCTTGCGCCCCTCCCCTACAACCTACACGCATACACATACAAACACGTGCGCACATACATACACAGAAAAATACAAATACAAAATTATTTAATTACAATTCAGGTTATTATTACAATTCAGGTTGACCATCGATTGTAATAATGTTTTTGCATCATAACCAGTTTTGTAATAAATATTACTAAGTCGTTGTACTATCATCTAGAATAACTCATGTATTACTTCATAAATGTACGCATGCGCACACACGCATGCGCCCCTCTCCTACAAACTACACGCATACACATACCCGCACGTGCGCACATTCATACGCACACACACACACACATATACACAAATACAGACACAAAATTATTTTATTACACTTCAGGTTGTTATTACAATTCAGGTTGACCACCAATTGTAATAATGTTTTCGCATCATAACCAGTTTTGTAATAAAAATTTCTAAGTCGTTGTACTATCATCTAGAATATCTGATGTATTACTTCATACATGTACACATGCGCGCACACGCATGCGCCCCTCCCATACAAACTACACGCATACACATACTATCAACATACTAGCACGTGCGCACATTCATACTCACATAGACACACAAATACAGACACATTTTTTTTTATTACACTTCAGGTTGTTATTACAATTCAGGTTGACCACCAATTGTAATAACGTTTCCGCATCATAACCAGTTTTGTAATAAATTTTATTATAATTCCGGTTGTTATTACAATTCAGGTTGCAACATACCTCCAGTTTAATTTAAAGAAAGGGATTAACTTTACTCGTACACTATTTAACCTTAGTCATAATTCTTACAGATGAAGTGACCCCCGGTCATAGCAAGTTCAGCACTGTTTATCATATCGTGGCTAATGCGCGCCATGCAACTTGAGCCAAAGTATTTTGTACATAGGGGGTCACATTTTCTGAAGAATATCGACCCCCCGGTCAGTATTTTTTTTTTAAAAAAAAATAGTGACCCCCGGTCACTGTGCTTTGACACACGTTCATGATATGTTGAACAGCTCCCGCGAACTTATGTGTGTGGCTTTTCCTGCTTGACTTTACTACTTTTTCATTTAATCTACCAGTATAATTTAAGAAAGGGTTCAACTTTACTCGATTTTTATTTAACCTTGGTCATAATTCTTACAGATGTAGTGACCCATAAGTATTTTGTACATAGTGGGTCATATTTTCTGAAGAATATCGACCCCGGCCAGTATATTGTCAAAAATAGCGAACCCGATATTAACTCTCTGATTCACGTTGATGATATGTTAAACAACTCTAGTATTTATTTATTTTGTAAATAGGGGGTTCACGTTAATCGAACAATACCTTTTCCTTTGTCATAATTCTTGTAGATGCAGTGACCCCAGTCATTGCATTTGACCGTGTTTTTTATACTATACTAATACGCACAATGTTAATTGAACCCAAGCATTTTGTACATAGGGGGTCACATTTTCTGTAGAATACTACCCCCGGTCAGTATTTTTTTAAAAAAAATAGCGACTCCCGGTCATAGTGCTTTGACACATATTCATGATATGTTAAACAACTCCCTGAAACTCAAATTTATCTCCAGTATAATTTTGAGGAAAGGGTTTATTCTTTACTCGAAAAATATTTAACCTTGGTTATAATTCTTACAGATGTAGTGACCCCCTTTCATAGAGTATTTTTAGCCCCGTATATTATATAATGACCAATGCGCCCAATGCTAATTGAACTCAAGTATGTTGTAGAAAGGATGGATGTCATTTTTTTCTGAAGAATATCGAACCCCGGTCAGTATTTTTTAAACAATAGTGATCCCCGGTAATAATGCTTTGGCCCACCTTCGTGATATTTTGAACAACACCAGCAACTTTAATTTGCCTCATGTATACTTTACAGAAAGGGTTTCACGTATTTCGAAAAAAAAAAGTTTAACCTTGGTCATAATTGTTACAGATGTGTGACCCCTAGTAATATCATTTTGAGCCCCGTTTAATATATCGTGACCAATGCGCGCAATGGACGCCAAGTAATACGACTTGTAATCATTGTTCGTACAGAATATCACACACACTCACGCAAGCAGGCACGCACACGCGCGCGCATGCACACACACACGCACATGCACGTACACAATCACTTATAAATAAACATCCTTCCGCACGCACCCACACATTCACACACCCCTACACAACATCGGAATACAATTCCATTTATAGAGAATTTTGTCAATTATTGTCGAAGAGATGCTGTTGATTTTCTTATATAAAAGGTCAAGCACGTGTGACATATACCATAGAAATATAGTGTGTACATTTGCAACAGGCCATTTTCCTCTGCAGATAATAAACATTAGATTAGTTGTTCATAATGTTTTACTTCTATTTTAAACGAGCTTTGTAGAAAACCACACATCAAGGATTTGGTGCGTGTTTATTTTTGTCTAAAAGGACGAGTTTAATAGATCCAATAAATCACGAACGCGAGTCTTATATTCTATTCATAACATAACCTAGAGAAGATAGTTTTCCTTGTGTGTTCGTCACCTATTTGTGGCTGCCTAGTAAGTCAAATGTAAGACACCGAAAATATCAGCACCTGTTGAGTTTCAAAACAGTCTGCCAATCAGACTGAGATTAATCGTCAACTTTTATCCTTTTACAAAATGTATATTCAATTGAACTTAATTTGCATTTTTGTTCGTTTATATTGCGAATTATTACTCAAGGGTACAAAATAAAATACACAAGTAGTAGTATTTGCCTTTATAAAAAGAAGAGTTTACTTACTGTAAAGATTAAAAACATGATTTGACAAGTAAGGTCGGTCGCTGTTAGAAGTATAGAACCAATTATTAGATCGCACAGAAAAGGTTGTTATACTCAAAATGCATTGTAAATGTCTCCTTAAAATAAGTTATATTACCACTACTTCTACTAATACAACTACTTCTTTCACACCCTCTGTCACTTTTCTGCTAGTGTCAACATTTTTCAAAATATTGACAGTATCTAAATAATAAAGTGTTTCCGTTAAAACCCGTTTTCCCACGCTACCACACACCACACACACACATACCCACCCACCCGATGCTGCAGCAACAACAACAACAACAACAAAACTGCAGCCGCAACACTATTAGGTTATTTGCAATGGTAACTAATTTGTTAGTAATAGTTGGGGCGGGGTCAATATTTTATAGATATCGCGGAGGGGGTCACTATTTTTCAGAGGGGAGTCGATATTTTTCAGAAAGGGGGTCGCTTTTTCTGAAGAATAGTGACCGGGAGTCAGTATTCTATGGGGGTCACTTTACTTCGTTACACCTGCCGGCAATTCATTTAGCGAACATAATGGTTAATCTGTATCATCTGTCAGAAAAAAGAACCTACCCTCGGATTATGTTTTACAGGCATTTAGTTGAGTTGATGTAATTTAGCACTTGGTCGATATCTCGTCAGTTTCGCGATGACGGATCTGGGCTGAGTCTGTATGGAATGTCTAAATGCCATTTCGTAGGGCATACATGCATTTTACATAAAAATGACATAAAAATAAACGTGAAATAATTATATAACAGAAAAGGGTAACAAGTTAATGAAAAAAACATATATTTATTGGACCAAATAAATTGCCAATTCTAAAACCTTCGTCAATATCTTGAATTTCAACGGTTTGCATTTCACCATTTATAATTATTTTGCTTGTTTATTTCAAAACGTCTGGTATTACATTAAAAGTTAATGTACGTTGCCCCGACTTTCCCGATATATATGACTTAGCTCTTTTCTTCTAATTTTCATTGGATTTCTCGGATTGGCATCTACACAGTGGCTGATGGTTTCCTTTGTCTCGCAATAGTAACAGGCAAATAATCTGAAAAGATATGTAAAGTAATGTAAAGTAACAGTACAAAGTGCTTGACTTAATTTCAGACGCTCTGTATTTGCATTAGGACTGAAACGGGTAAAACACTTTTACCCAAATACCCAATCAGTTAAACTTAAAAATCAATTCACTTCAAAACTTTTTAAGTATAACATTGTCTTCAAATGTTAACCAGTATAGATCCAGATTATATGCTATGCTTCTGTTCTCGATCCTAATTGTAATATACTGTCAAAATCGCAAATAGGCATTGTGTGAAGGAATATCTACACTAATTAGTTGGGATCACACTATCTAGATCTACGACGAATATTCAAACGTTAGTATTTGTATGTGTCTAAACCGTACAGTTTTTCGAAAGAAAATCGTGGCTAAACCGTACAAAATAGATCGGGTCTAAACCGTACAGTGCACTTTTACCACTACGGGCTAAATCGTACACTCGATATTATTTTCAACCCTCTCAAAAAGACAAAATGTAGATTTGTGCTTCAAACTAATTAACTCAACGTTAATATCGGACTCAAATGCATATACCCACAGTGTTAGAAAAGGCTTAGCGTTGTTGGTAAGCTTACAATGAGGCAAAATATGACCTCCTTCTCGATTCGATTTCTGATTTTCGGTGTAATTGTGTAATTGTGTAATTGTGCCAAGATCATTCTTGCGAGTATAAGGATGCAAGTCTGAATGTTACGCATTAGGAGATCTTCGTCTATTTACCGAAAGTAATTCACGTTCAAACGGTTAATAAGCTAAGCAGAATTACAAAAAGAAACTACACGAAACAGGCGAAATTTGTAATCATATTGCAAGTATCTTCACAATCTTGAGAGCGAACTCTCCGAGACGATTGTTTTAATGTGTTATATCGTCACCAATTAACGACTTTGCTGACAATTGAAATCGATGTATTTTGCGGTTAGACAATCTGTTCAAACAAAGGTAATCTGAAACAAATATATCAATCCAAATGCATAAAAGCTACCAGTTTTTACTGAAAACAATAGTATGTGCAAATATTGCTACGTTGTTTTGTATTTTAGCGCATGTGATCATACCCTGTTGAAAGCCATTTTAATGGCTTGATATTGACAGAGATCGGGCATTACCTTGGAATTAATTTGAACATTTTAATCTTTTCCAAGACATTGCCAGAGATTACCTTACGGATATACAATTAAAACTCACTAATATGCATTTTAGTGAAGCACAATAAAGAATATTTTAGGCAGGTAGCTACTTTATGCAGAGTGGATGTTATGCAGAAAGCTCCTAGAGGAGCTTGCTGCATGACTTTCACTCTGCATTAAGCTGCCAGCTGTCTTAAAACCGATAACGATACGTATTTGAGTGTTCGAATAAGCGAGGTGTTACTGTACGTGTAGTTATATTGAGTATATTGTATGGTTCTGCTTTCGTGTAACTCATTATAGTATATTGTTCAGAATCCCAAAGGTTGTAAAAGAGCAATCAAAAACCAAATTGGAGCAAAATATATCAATCAGACCAACGGGCGTTCTGAAACAATATAATCAAGACACGGCATTCAAGTCGTGGATATAACAGGCTCCATAATAAAATCGGCAAACTTAAGAACGTATCTAGCTTCAACCAATTGCACCTAGCCATAAGTTGTCGTATATCTGGAACAATAAAACCTCTCTACAACGGTTTACAAAGTTTGTTGTTGTTGGTTTTGTTGTTGTTGTTGTTATTGTTGTTGTTGTTATTGTTGTTGTTGTTATTGTTGTTGTTTATGTTTCATTAACCCATTACTTCTATATTATTTATGGTAAACTCGTCCAAGATCTTACTTAGGAACCCATGTGTTTTCATGTGGAGGAGGCGCAATAAACATTAAACCATTGACATTGATAGATTCGGCAAACAGTGCTGACCCTGATCAGAGGGCTCCCTTGGAACCCTATAATGTGGATCTTCACGGTTCTTTTAAGGGACACTGGGCACTAATGGACTAATATTCATGTAAGAAATAATGATATCTAGAATATATATTACACGAACGGTCTGATCTGGATCTACTTTGTAAAGTGTGCAAGGGCGTCCTATTAGGTCGGTGGTAGCTTAATGCACGGTGGCAAAACGTTCTGCATCTGTTTTAATGCTGCATTTACACGTAGCCTGCTGGAAAAAAACAAACCCTAAGTAATATTGTTATCGCTCTTTAAGTCAGCTGGCAGATAAGTGCAGTTAAAATCCATGCGGAAAACTCTCCCATCAGTGGAGTTCACTTCCTGACTTTCATCCTGCAACAAGCAGTCACCTGTCTCATTTCATCTGTGCTAAATCTTCGGATTAGCGAGTATTTACTATACAGGAATCTTTTCTCGTTCGAGATTACGCATTTATCTCGAAAATGTAAGATGTGACCATTGGAATGTTCAATCAACATTTACGCATTTTTATTTAGCGACCACTAAATAAATAGATATGGGTGTCCTCAAAAGCAGATGGTGGCTTAATGCAGAACGGAAGTAATGCAGAAAGCTCCTATAGGAGCTTCCTGCTTAACTTTCGTCCTGCATTAAGCTGCCATATGCATCTACGACCCAGAATTATACCTCGTTTTAGTGGCCGCGTTAGAGGAGTTTTTACTGTATTTGAACCGTCGCTTCTAGAGTTTAGTATACATCATTATAATTGAGATATTCCTGGACTGTATTGGCATTTATAGACTGGATGTGAAGAGAAGTGTGGAGTATGCAATTGGCTTCAATGTGCACAGTCATTAATCATTCAATAAATCACATTGAATGGAACGAACTGTCTGTCATTAGCATTTATTTCATTTACGACACGCTCTTGTCTTGTCTGGTGATGTTATTTCATATGTTGATAGTTATGCTTTATTCTATGTTATTCGTCATTAGCTTATGGATCATTTGTGGGGAGAAATTTAACACAGAAAACGTCAGCACATTTTATAACAGTGACTACACTTTCTCTACCCTCATTATACTGAGCGACCGAATGCACGTAGAGCGACTGCAACGCCTTCTGTACCACACCAAGCACGAATACATGTTGCATCAGTCTCTCAGTTCGACTTATGCTGTTTTTCTTTTTCATTGACGTTAAAGGACAATACATGGTGCATATTTGAGTTAATTCTATCTCATCGCGACTGATCAGTGATTTATGTAAGATCTGAACGATGTTAGTCTTTATCATCTTGCGCTGATCATGCATAATAATCATCATCATCATCACCATCATCATCATTATCATCATCGCCGTTGTCATCATCATGGTCATTATCATCTAACCATTAACTGTTGCAATATGATCTGTTTTGTGTCGCAGTGTCAAAACCATACACTCCATATATCTATACAAAAAGTACACACATATGGTATGATATTCATTGTAAATGCGGGAAGCGAGTGTACTGACATTTGCAGACAGTGTATACAATCACTTACACTCTCATCGCTGTGATTCGATTCATCGTCTTTGCGTTGGTATTTGTTATGTGAGGAAACCTTTCAGCTGGTTTGCAATAGGTCGGTGGTTCTACATTGGTGTTCTTCCGTACTCGAGGCTATACTCTTCCTCAACGACCGTTGCTATGTGGCTGAAAATAATGTTCCATAGTGTCAATATTTCGTTCATGAATATTCAATAGGTGAGGGATAAGATGAGAAACAGGTCACCATCAATCATAATCTTTATGAAGTTACTACCCAGTGGTAACCATACAACACTGACTAAACGGACTTCATTTTTATCCACTTAGATGAGTCAAGGTTTGACTAAATGGATGTACCTTGTAAGGACCGGAAAAGATATTGTTACTGAATTATTTTTAAAACTGGAAATGAAAATCTCAATCAAGATTTACAACTTGAAATAAGAAAAGCGAGTTTCAATTATTAATATTTAATTTCACTGCTTGCACCATGATTACTTGATATCGATTTTTGTTTTTCAAATACATGCACGTGATGAAAGAATGCGTATGATAGTTTATCCATTTCAAATTGAAAGTTTCAAGTCTGTTTTAAAACTTAAAGAGTAAAATGGCTGCGTAAAACAGGTTTGTTGAACCGCATATGTCACGGATCGAATATGTTACACGTGTGTGATATATTCTACCGTAAAAATCACACTTGTCAAATGTGTCATATTCGTCTGCCCAGAATGCCAGTAAAAATATAAACGTATATATATATATATATCTTTATTTGAGTCTCATCTGTGTACATAAAACATGAACAGTGGCAACAGCTTTACAAAACATAGTAGAATGAAGTACACAGCCATTCTTAAAAGAATTATAAGAGACTATCACAGTTCCATGACATACGTTATGATATAAAACCATTACCATCATTCACAATCACCACATTCATTATGACCATCATCCTCATAATCATCTTTGTCTTCATCAGTATCATCATTCACCATCAGCAACATCATTCATCATCATTATTACCATCACCATCACCATCACCATCATCACCAAAAATATCCTCATTACGATCATCAATATCAACAACAATGTCATCGTCACATTCAACTCATCACGTTTTATTTAGCGTTCTTGTTGTTTCTGCATAACTGAGGGTGACTTTCAGAGCATGTAGAAAAGAATATCTAATTCTGAGAACAAACGAAAGTTTTATAACTATAATAAAAAAGAAACTGATACAGCTCTCAACAGTGATTTCAACGAATTAAACAGCATTATCATACATGTAATTTCTATATAATAACGATGTCGTACATGTAATTATTTTAAGCATATTTGTACAGTTTCGTGTGACTACATTTATTTGCCATTTTAATATCACTGCCTCAAATATGTAATGTTGATAACATATCAGTTAATGACAGTCGTATGCAAATAAACAGGACACTGATATAACTCTCAACAGTGATTTCAAAGAATTAAACGACATTGGCATACATATTATTTCAATATAATAACGTTGTCATAATTGTTTCAAACATATTTTGAACAGTTTCATTTGACTACATTCATTTGCCGTTTTGATATCACTGCCGCGAATACGTAATGTCGATAATATCATACCAGTTAATGCCACTCATACGCAAACGAAGCCAGTCATTTACCCATCTTTGGTTTTCTATTATCTGTTTAGTGGCCAATGCGACACCACTGTTTCTACCTGCCTTCATAAGCAGAAAACGAACACTGACAGCATTTCGATTATTCAGTTGAATAACTGGTCTTATATAGATATTTCGCCTATGAATACCCACTAAGCGAAATAATTCTCTGAAGGGTTCTCCGACCTTGGAAATTACAAACTGCATAATTGGGTTTGAATTAATGCAAGTTTTCAAGATGATGATGATAATGATGATGACGATAGTGGTGGTGGTGGTGATGATGATGATGATGATGATGATGATGATGATGATGATGATGATGATGATGATGATGATGATGATGATGATGCTGATAATGATGATGATGATGATGATGATGATAATAATGATGTTGATGATGATGAGCCAAAACACTTAGTGGCAATATAATATGATTGTTTAAAACAAATACGTGTATTTTTCAAAACATAACAATTAACAAATGTGATAGATTCGTTGCCATTTTCGTTTTTTGTATCCACTTTGTGGTTGTAACATATTCGTTTTGGTGTGCATATAAAATCTTAAGCCACACGAATATTTCACAATTTATGTACCATATTCGTTAGATGCGCGTGTCATTTTCGACCGAATATATCACACGTGTGACATATTCGGTCGAAATGTTCACTCGTGTTACATATTCGATCCATGACATATACGGTTCAACAAAGGTTTAAGCAGGATAAAAGATAAATCAAAAACAATATTACATAAATACTCGAATCGCTCTGATCTAATACTTCGACCACCAAGGTTTTTTTTTCAAAGATTAACATGTCAAAATACACGTCACATTTTTGTTACATGCATTGAGCCATAAAATCAAAGAGAATAATATAATAAAACAATATTATTTAGTAACTTTGATTAAGAGATACATGGAAATGTTAAAATGATTGCAGAAAAGAGAAAATGCTTTAATAAGATATCATTTTGCTTAAAATGATACATGTATTTGAAACACTTAAAGAATGGAATGTGAACATTTGGAATCCCAGAAATACATAGTTCTCACGTGATATTTCAGGCAATTTGAAAGGCACAAAGTAAAGTTGAAACGTCATTTAAAGTGAATATCTGCGATTAAAGGATCTTTTCTTATTTCTGACACAAAACGTTTCTGTTGATATGCATTTTTTTTTTGAATTTCTGTCAGAGAGTTGCTGTGGCTTTTGCCGAAGCCAATAAACGTGACTCAGAGACTGACCATGATTCAAACTACTTCACTGCCGTGTGTTAGCCATTTAAGAAACCTAGCACTTCTAAAACGGTTTATAGCAAGGCGCATTGCCACATATCATATGTAGATAGACGGATGGATGGTAGAGTAGGGTAGGGTTGTGTAGGGTAGTAGAGAGAGAGGTAGGGGAGGGAGGGAGGGAGGTAGGTAGGTAAGTAGAGGTTGGTAGGTAGATAGATAGATTGTACATCTAATCTAATTATTTCTAGTGAAAACTCGTGTAAACCCATACCCATAACCTCGATGCCTCTTTTCCGGGTCTGCACTGTTTGGTTCACAAATTAATGTCCAAATGCCACATCGGCAAACAGAAAGCCCTCAAACTGAAAATGCAGTCTTAGACATATTTGGACGAATGCACTACGAAATGCAATGTTTGACTGACGAATCTTTCTCACATTAGTTCAAAATACACATGATTACTTGTGATTGGGTCTTCTTCTCACAGTACAAATGATATCTTTAAAGCATAAATACAAATAAATCGTCACTAGAAAGGGAGTGATTGACATTTGAATTCGCAATAATGCATTTCCATAAATGAACAGACCAGAAACTGAAATGCATTGCCGGTTGCCAGGCAACTGTCCGGTAAGCACCATTCTAAATGACCACGCAATGGATATAAACCGCTGGACCGTAATGAAAAGGACATTTATCACACTAAAATTCTCATGTGGGATCTTTTAGAGAAATAAAGCTATTGCAATCATTTCTACAGCACAAGTCGAGATATTGACAAATATTGATCTGTCCTGTCTTAGAAATGGCTTATCACTTAAACAAAATCTGCATTCAATTTCGTTCTACAGTGTGCCAATATTTCGTTTAAGTGTTTGTTATCAGCCTCTGAGTGTGCTGCTAAAAGGGAGCATATGCGAATTTTGGTGTAAATGCTTCGTTTGAATGCAGCGAGTTCGGATTCTTTTAATACTTGTACATGTTAAGCCATATAAATGTACATCGATAAAGCCGTTGCAAAGGTTTCTTTCTTTAAAATTCAACCCTTTGCCTGTTATGAAAATCATGCCTGTTTAATCTCCATCTGTTACAATTTTCATTTGTTTCGGATTCTTCCAAGCTTTTGAGAAACTTTTGACCGAGTCTCAAACAGCTTGGATCCTGATGAGACCCCGAGTTACTCGGCGTCTCATCAGGATCCAAGCTGTTTGCAAATGCGAGACATTTCGCGCTTAACATGCAAATAGTTAAAACGTGTGAAAAGATATGGCAGGATTCTAGATAAGATGCATACTAATTTTCTTTTCAAAATCTCTTGACACAGGGCTACCGATAAAGGTGTGTACCCAAATACTAAAATCGTCATTTCTCCACCACACCCTAAACTGTGACCACCCTTTAGAATCGTCTCTTCGAGACGATTCTAAAGGGTGGTCACAGTTTAGGGTTTGGTGGAGAAATAAAGGAGCTATTCTTGAAAATGTTAAAATACGCATCTGATCTGGAGCTCTTTTCTCATTTCTCAGCTAAGCCATAGCTTGCTACAACTGATTAACATCGCCTCGTACATGAGTTTTGCTGAGAAATATAAAACAATATTTTATTTCGATTTCCTGAATACACTTCTTAAACCTTCGCTTGTTATTCACGTCAATATACCTACCTGTAAATAGTGAAGACCCAGATGAGACAGCTCCTGCAGGAGCTGTCTCATCAGGGTCTGCACTATTTACAAGTTGATTGTGCAACTAGTGCACTCCACAGCAGTGATTGCACAGCGAAATACGTGTACAGAGTGAAGATTATGTAATTATACAACAGGGCAAGGGTAAAGAAGGAGAAATGTATTTTAAAATTCAGCAAGCGAAGGGTTAACAACAGTTCTACACAGTCGTTTTGAGCTTGTGTGGCATACTCTCAACAGAGGCGGGTAATGTTTGTTATGATAATGGTTTGAGCTCTTACCAATGTTAACTTGATCTGTGACATTATATCATCATACTACTCTGGTCGTATATATAAATAAAGATACATGTACTGTATTCTGATACACTGTTTCGTGTCATATAAACTCATTATCATGATACATGTGTTCAAATTCACACTAGTTATTGTCATATAAATAGCATTATAATGATCACGAAATTGTCGTAAAGTGTAGATTATAACAACACATATCAGTCTGATAGAACCTACAAGCACACGTGTAGTATACAGATAGGCATTAAATAATGCAGTGTGATTTTTTCTGACTTCTCTCATATTTACATTGGCTAATAACAATGTTATGACTATTTATTATTCACAGGAAATTAACATGAAGTACGTACTTCTGTCTTAGACATTTTATGTTATTTTCTTTTTATGTATCCTTTCACAGTGACAACTATTTAAGAGAGACTCTTGAAAGCTAAGTGACCCATGTCTAGACATTATTGCAATAACAAATTGAAACTGAATATGAAGATGGCTTTAAATTGGCACCATTATTAATAACCATGACTAATTACAGTAAAACCTATCTACAAAGATCAGACAAAATTAGTAATGTTAAAAACGGTGGTAGCTTAATGCAGGACGAAGGTTATGCAGAAAGCTCCTCTGGGAGCTTTCTGCATTACCTTCGTCCTGCATTAAGCAACCACTGCTCTTATAGACCTGTATGTGTATTCATTATGTTATGGGTAGGTTCTATTGTATATATCTAGTTGTGTTGATTAACCGATTTTCCTGTCACAATCAAAGTGAATTTGAAGTTTCATATTGTAAGTTTTGCTCGTAAAATGAATCGTTAAATGTGCGAAACATTAAAGATACTGTTTTAGGGTAGGTATTTACGGAGGCAGTATGTTTCTGTGGACATGTATCAAAAAGACAAAGTTTGTATATTATCTGTACCACTGACTCTCGTCCTTTCAGTTAAATGCTGAGTAATATACGAGAACAATTTGCAAACAGTGTAAAAACTGGTTAAAACTGTTACTGTAAACATTCGATAGGTTACTGTTTGTTAGAAAATCATACATCTGAGTTCTATGAAACGCTATATTAGGTCTAGCAGTTAGTTTCTACAAGACACATAACCATTACACAATCTGTACATTTGTATTGAAATGTATACAAGTCGGACAAGAGAAAGTGGATGAATTTGATGAGTGACGCTTGATAATAAATGTTATACCACTTGTTATACCTCTTGCCAGTAATCATGAGAGCTGCCAGTATATACAATTGCGAACAGCAAGCAATAACTAAATTGAATACTCCTCTGATTAATGCGCTGTCCGATTGACACTATTCTGTGAATGACCTTCTCATGTTATTCGTCTGGTGTGGAAACATTTACATAGTATCAAAACGAACCCTTTCAGTCCTAGGCTATCAGAGAGGGATAACCATGGTGCCACAATCACAGTACGCATCCCTTCTTATCTGTCCCGTGTGTACTTGTTGTCTTTTTTGTAATTTTGTCATATTCAATTTAACCCTGCTCTTGCTGAATTTAAAAATACATTTCTCCTTCTTTACCCATGCCCTGTTGTATAATTACATATATCCTCACTCTGTACACGTATATCGCTGTGCAATCACTGCTGTGGAGTGCACTGGTTGCAAAATCAACTTGTAAATAGTGCAGACCCTGATGAGACAGCTCCTGCAGGAGCTGTCTCATCTGGGTCTTCACTATTTACAGGTATGTATATTGACGCGATTAGCAATTGAAGGTTAACTTCCAATATTGTAATTTTGTCATACCCAGTTCAACTTCCAATACAATCTGTTGATATTCAATCATTTCATGATATTTGAATTAATCTCGAGAGATTGATGGCCGACGATTTTAGCACTTATGATATGACATGTATTCCAAGAAAGTAATAATGGCAATAGACAAGGAGTAAGAAAGCTTCACGTATTCGATAATCACCTCTAACATTTCGCTATCCGCGACCAGACTCGTATTTCCGATCCAGGTGAGACGTTTAGTCACCCGGTGTCTCAACAGGATCCAAACTGTTTGACAGTTGGGCAACAGTTTCTCAAAAGCTTAGGCCCCCTCTCTCATACATGTATCTATAACGCTTTTTTCGCGCATTTGCAAACAGAGCAGACCAAGATCAGGGTATGCTCTGTTTGCTAATGGAGTTTGAAAGCTTTGTTTCTTCAGTTTCAAAAGTGGCTATAATGTCCCGCCTTCCATAGTTCATTTTAACTGTTTTGTTCATGAATATTTACATGTAGTAGGTATTGAGATTTGGGATAAACGCAGAACAGGGAAAGGGTTCATCGACTCGGAATTAGTCAACATTTTACCAGGGTCCATGTAAAGCTTTTTATTTGAGTCTGAGATCGTTCTCAAGCTTTTGATTTGTCAGATTTGAGTTCTCAAGCTTTTGATTGGTCAGATTTGAGCCTTTGACTCAAATCTGACCAATCAAAAACTTGAGAACGAACTAGACTCAACTAAAAGTTTTATAAGCATGGACCCAGATCAGACTTTGAGCAGATGGTATTTGTTTCACATCGGATAAAGGGATAAGAAGCGAGTTTGATAATAATGTAGACCATGAATGCATAACTATTCATAAGTGAAACAAATTATTATAAAATCATTTGATTAATCGAAATTTACCCTGTGAAACTAAACTCTTGCTTGGTATGAAATTGAAACGTTATTGAGATTGATTTTCCCTTACCCGCTGTGAAAAATAACGGCTGCTCAGATCTAGTGCCAATTTGATTAATTCCAATTCGATGAAGCTTCTGAGTAAGTATTGACCGAATGCCACACAGCTTGGATCCTGATGAGACGCCGAGTTACTCGGCGTCTCATCGGGATTCAAACTGTTCGAAAATGTGAGTGTAGTCACGATTAGCAGGGGAATGGTTTAAGCTATTGACATGGAGTATGATCATAAATACCAAATGAGTCAATAATATAACCGTAGGTATAATTGATAAATGTGCTCCAGCGATTTCCCCATTTTCATGATTCCAAACTGATAATTGGTCGACTGGCTGGGCTTGTTACTGATCATATCGTGTGCCGGGAATCACGGTGCTTTAGTACACAACACAGCTATTTCAAACTGATAGTGGGTCGACTGGCTTGGCTTGTTACTGATCATATCGTAAGCCAGGTAGAAGCTGTAGAATCAGATCTATATTACACCATAAGCAAACAGAGCAGACCCTGATCAGACGGCTCCTATGGTAGCCGTCTGATCTAGGTCTACTATTACCTATATGGATATTCATCCTCCATCATAGATTACCTAAGAGTTAACCCTTTCCCTCATATAAACGTGTTTTACACGCATCTGCAAACAGCGTAGACCCAGATCAGACGTCTCCTAGAGGAGTCGTCTGATCAGGGTCTGCTATGTTTGCTAATGGAATTTGAAAGATCTGTTTCTATACTTTCTATAAGGGCTACAAGGGTTCATCTTTCATACATGTATTTCATTATAACTGTTTTGTCGATGTATATTCAGTAGGTAATGGAATTTGTAATAGGCATAGAACAGGGAAAGTGTTAAGACGTAACACATCACGGTAAAACTCTGGGACAGGCATTAGCAAATGTCTACAATCAATAGAAGAAGACACTCTTTTCTTGTGGAAATATCTAATTGACTTTGAATTCTGTCTCGTACACTAGTAAGTGACGGATGTTTTGATGTTTTGTCTGGTGTTATAGATTTGTTTTGTCTACTGTGGTCAGTAATGACTGGAGTGTTTTGCTTGAATTCGTCATGGAAACAGTTGGATTCGCACTTTTGACATGAAATTCGAAAAGAAAGGGGCATTTTCCTCAGAAGAAATACTGTTTAACGTGTGTTTTGTTAATAGCGTCCACTCCTTAACGGCAATATTCAATATCTGTACATATCCAGTGTTGTGGGGAAAATGTGTATAGTTGAACTTCGATATCTCGAACTCTGATAACTCGAAGTTAAAAATCGATCTTCCAAAATTTGCAATACAGACTTGTTCTAAAACACATACAGTGCTTTGCATATCAAGAAACACATGTGACAGCTGACTGCGAGTCGAAAGTACAGGAGCTTCGAGCATAAGTTTAGATCTGCATTAAACTGAGAACTTGAGGAATTGTCCAGATTAGAAATCGGAAGACTCGAACTTAAGTTATATCGAAGTAAATTGTACGATCTTTTGAAGCTCGCAATATTGAGGTTCAACTGTATTTAGAAAATCTAATTCAAATATTTTTGTATACAGTAAAACCTCTCTATAACGACCATTAAATTGTGTTAATTAGTTGGTATTTTGGGCAGGTGGTTGCTTAAAGCAAGGTTAAAGTAAAACAGAACGCTCCTATAGGAGCGTTCTGTTTTACTTTCACCTTGCTTTAAGCATCCACCTGCCTTTAACACAAAATACTTGATTTAATTTAATGGTCGTTATAGAGAGGTTTTACTGTACTTCTACCTCAACCCCCATCATGATGAATTCCATAAGAGGCGATTCTATTGAGTTGCAACAAGATAGGGGATGTCTGTTAACCGTTTCCCTTGTTCTGTGTTTACTCCAAATTTCATGTACAAAATAGTTAAAATAAAATATGGAAGATGGAACATTGAAGCTGTTTTAGAAAGAAAAGAAACATATCTTCCAATCCCATTAGCAAAGAGAGCTGACCCTGATCAGATGGCTCCTATAGAAGCCGTCTGATTTTGGTGTACTCTGTTTGCAGATGCCTGTAAAGACGTGTATATGACGGAAAGGGTTAAATAAAAGATTTGGATAGATCAGTACTTATCAGATCTACATGCTTATAAAGCCTTTAGTTGAGTCTGAGTTTCGTTCTCAAGCTTTTGATTGGTCAGATTTGAGTTCTCAAGCTTTTGATAAAAAACTTGAGAACGAACTCAGACTCAACTTAAAGATTTATGAGCATGGACCCTGATCTACATCCCTGGTAAATAAATGATAAGACTTCCGAATTATTATTTGTTTAACCCTTTCCCTGTTCTGTGTTTATTCCAAATTTCAATACCTACTGAATATTCATGAACAAAACAGTTATAATGAAATATGGAAGGTGGAACATTGTAGCCATTTTAGAAGGTAAAGACACAGATCTATCAACTTCCATTGACAAACAGAACAGACACTGTTCAGACGGATCTTACAGCAGCTGTCTGATCTAGGTCTTCTCTGTTTGCAAATGCTTGAACACGCGTATATATGAATGAAAGGGTTAATATAATTTTCGTCATGTAAGTTCTGATATGTAGGAGGAATTATTATGTAGGAGGAATTATTATGCGTACCTTTGTTATATGTGGCACTTCTGTTTAGAAAACAAAGTTGTAAAATTATCATTGTTAATTTAAATGTCGGGTGATTGTACGATCAATAGCAATTTTATGTGATCAGGATAAATAGACCATGGACAAAGCTTATGTTTTGCATATCAATTATGTTTTAAACAACTACTCCGTGTGTCCCAAATGTTGGTGGACATAGTTATTATATTTCACTTTCAAACGTGCTGTATTCTAATTTAACAGGTGGCTAGTCTAACTCTTACGTTGGACAAAGAGAAATAGCCCTCGGTCCTACAAGGCCATCAAAGTCAGTCATTCGTTTTATCTTTAGTCGAATGGATGTTGGAGATTCGGACAGTTGGGTTATAACTTCGCGTTGAGTGTTTGTGAAATTATCGGCAACAAGTCAGTGACTCTTTAATATTTAATAGGGCTTGGAAATTGGATATTCTAATCTACTACATCAACGACTGATTACTTCTGTGGTAAAGTTTTGTTTTACATTAACCCTTTCGCTGCCAAACTATGTCGTCTGCTAACTTTGTCGTCTGCTACAATTGTTTATTTTTTTTATTTTCTTCATTTTTGTTTCAAAAACATAGTAACAGTAACAAACAGTTTGGATCCTGATGAGACGCCGAGTTACTCGGCGTCTCATCTGGATCCAAACTGTTTGCATAGGTAATCACAGATCCGGCATTGGCAGCGAAAGGGTTAACATGCCTTCTCTAATTGATTAACCCGTTACATGCTCAATATTCATGTAAGAAATAATGACATCATGAATATTTATTAGATGATTTCTTTATGATCGTGCATGAGTACAGGATTTTTGTACCTTGGCAGAAACTAGATTCAGATCTATATAATTCTATAAGCAAACAGAGCAGACCCTGATCAGACTGCTCCTCGAGGAGTCGTCTGGTCTGTGTCTTCTCTGTTTGCAAATGCGAAAAGGCGTTTATATGAAGGAAATAGTTAAATATCTACATTGTATAGGCGTCTTTTGACGCCTTTGCAAAGAGAGTAGAACCAGATCAGATGGCCCCTGTTGAAAAGGGTCTGCTTAATTTGCTTTTTAATGATATAGATCTGATTCTACTGTTTCTGCCATGGCCAGCATTCCTGCGTTAATTACCATTATACAAGCATCATCTTATGCATATTCATGATGTCATTATTTCAAACATAAATATTCACGAGGCACAGGGTTGAGGTACATCTGTTTCATGTTTAGCAGTGGCAGTTACAGGTGTATCACTATATACACATGTGAACCCTTTTACCTGTTGAATATTTATATAAGAACTAATGACCCTAACTTATTGGTTGCGAGACATACAGAGTTACTATCAATTGCGTGAGATACGTAGCTGAAACGGTCGCTCTTAACCTTGTAACTGAATAGACTCCAACAGAGAAGACCCAGATCAGACGGCTCCTGTATGATGCGTGTGATCAAGATCTGCTTATATTTCTTCCGAAATAATATAGATTTGATTCTACAAAATCTACATTTATAAAATGTTTCCTTGTTCATAACATTCAGCGAATTAATATCCATACACTCATTATTTCTAACATGGATACCCCTCAAGTAAGCGGTGAAATAAAACTGAAATTTACTTATCAACATGATTATCTCGACAAGATTGTACTGGTATTTTCAGTACTTTTAACCATTTACTCCACGATTACGTCTTTGTATTTGCAAACAGAGTATACCCAGATCAGACGGCTCCTTCAGGAGCCGTCTGATCTGGGTCTACTCTGTTTGCTTATAGATATGATTATTCAATTGCTACTATGGTCAAATAGTACTGTGCCCATGTACCATTACAAAAATAATCTAACTGATATTCATGATGTCATGATTATTCATGGAGTAAAGGCTTAAAAGAAATACTCGTATATCCCTTTGGTTTCGAATTTATATATTCCACACATGACAACAGAACTGACAGAGATATGTTTTGTCAACTGTCTTCCTCGGTGTTGTTGATTGGGTCAGGATTTACAGCTTCTTACAAATTAACTCTGACCAAGTTACTAAAGGAAGTTCGTGTCCTTTCCAACTGGCATGAGAGAACTTTATCATTTTAGCTCTGTAGCTCACATTTCAGCTCTGTAGCTTGCTCTAAGCTTTATCTAATAAAGAAGCTTTTTGACACCTTTGAAAGCAGAGTAGCCAAGATCAGACGGCTCAAGCAGGGATCGTCTGATCAGAGTCTGCTCTGTTAGTTTATGGAAAATACAGATCTGATTATAAGTTTCCGTCATGGCCAGAACGTCTTGTGCTTATATGCCGTTATATATAGTTATTTCTTACATAAATGTTCACCGGGTAGCTCCTTTATTTCTCCACCAAACCCTATAATGTGACCACTCTTTAGAATCGATTATTCGAGACGATTCTAAAGATATGTCACAGTATAGGGTTTGGTAGAGAAATGACGATTTCAGTATTTGGGTACGCACCTTTATCTGCAGCTCTGTAAATATAAATCAATTGTTTCCAGGTTACGTGTTTCCACTTCAACCTTTTGAATGGTGAGTGTTTAAAGCGGAATAACCCATCATTGTTTAAACCCAACCTCTTTGAATGAATCTAACCAAAAGGAGCATTTACTAGAGAAAAGTAAAATTTTAGAATTTTGTAGTTTGAAACCATTGTGATAAATAGAGCATTTGCTCATAAAGTAGCAAATGCTCTATTTATCACAATGGTTTCAAGAAGTGGTTATTACAGAGGAGTAGAAAGGCGTATTTATGGAGGAAAGGGTTAATTACAATATAAACACAGGATATAAGTTACGAGAGGATTTTGAATGACAACATCTTAGACCCTGATCGGGTGGCTCCTGTATGGCCCCTCTGATTTTGGTATACAGTAGAACCTGTCTTAAGCGGGCATCCAAAATTACGGGTCTGTAAGGCAAGTTGTAGCTTAATGCGCGTCAAAAGTAATGTAGAAAGCTCCTACAGGAGCTTTTCGTATTACGTTTGCCCTGCATTAAGCAACCACCTGTTTTTAACACTCCTGTGTTCAATAAATGGATGATCGCTTTAGACTGGATCTACTGCAGTACCAGAGCTACAGGGTGCGTGCCCAAATAATAAAATCGTCATTTCTCCATCAAACCCTATACTGTGACCACTCTTTAGAATCGTCCCAAAGAGACGATTCTAAAGAGTGGTCACAGTATAGGGTCTTTGAGACGTATCTAAAGAGTGGTCACAGTATAGGATTTCATGGAGAAATAAAAGAGTTAATCTTGAAAATGTTTTGATTTATCCATCTTATCTGGATCTTTCATGTTACAGTATTATCGTTACCCGCATTCACTGGGCTAAATAACTGTCACCCTGTCCATTGTCCAACTGACATTATTAACTTCCTCTGATTAGGTGAAACGAGAGGGATATATAGAGTGAACAACACTATCTCAGATCACCGAAACTTCAAACACCAGAGGGTCAATAAAATGTGTGATGGGGCATTTCAATTTCTATGACTTTCACTGGATTGTTCACGCAATCTTTAGATATGCTTTATTCCGCCGGAAGTGCGCCTCTGTTAACGGTGCTATATACTAGGGCAGAGTAGCATTTCTGTAAAATAGACAAACAGTGATGATCAAGACCTTGCGGACCCTTGATCATGTTAAGTATTGTTTATTCACTACTTTGTTATCAACTATTAACCATTTTCTGTTGAATATTCATGTCAGAAATAATGACATCATGAAAATGTATCAGCTGATTTATTATAAATGAAAATATGGTATTGGTCTAGGTCAAATTTAATATAATCCCTTAAACAAAAAGCACAGACCCTGATCAGATGATTCCTGAAGGAGTTGACTGATCTGGGTCTACTCTATTGCAAAGACCTGAAAAATCGATTATAATTATGAGGGGAAGGGTTAATGTATTTGCAAGCACGAATAGTAAACCCAGATCTCGGTCCATGCTTATAAAACTTTTTAGTTGAATCTGGGTTCGTTCTCAAGCTTTTGATTGGTCAGATTTGAGTTCTCAAGCTTTTGATTGGTCAGATTTGAGCCAAAGGCTCAAATCTGACCGATCAAAAACTTGAGAACTCAAATCTAACTCAACTAAAAGTTTTATAAGCATGGGTACAGACGACTCCTACATGAGTAATCTGATCAGGGTTTGCTCCCTTTGCTTATGATCATAAAAAATCTGACTACACCAAAATATGCTGTATACATTTGCCATTATAAACATTCAGCTAATAAATATTCATGATGTCATTATTTCTGACATGAATAATTAACAGGGAAAGGGTTAAACCAACCCTACCGTTTCTGAAAGTATAGTGCTCTAAAATAATTTAAATTGATCCAGATTACAGACTTTGATGATTTCATTTAGCAAAACCAGTCATTATTAAATTACAGCCTCTAATCTCTTGTGACTCCAAAGGGCACACTTTCAAAAGGATGTCAGTGTGAACAAAACCATTAGCGCTAGCTATCCTAAACTACAGTAAAACATCGGTTATTCGAATTTTGTTTGTATAGAAGAATTTAGATCCTTTTAGGCAAATGACTGCTTAGTGCATGACGAAAGTCATGCAGAAAGCTCCTAGAGGAGCTTTCTGCATTTCTTTCACCATGCATTAAGTTGCTATCTGTCTTAAAGATCGATAATGATACGTATTTTAGTGTTCGAATAATCGATAATGATACGTATTTTAGTGATCGATTATTACGTATTTTAGTGTTCGAATAATCGATAATGATACGTATTTTAGTGTTCAAATAATCGAGATTTTACTGAATCACTACTCTAATTGCCCCAAGTATTCGGAAGGACACGCTTACACAAACAATGCAAAGCTAGACCAAACTGATCCTAAAGGAACAGTTAGATCAGGTTCATACTATTTGCTACCATGCCAGGCTAATTTAAAGTTAACAAATTGATGTAAAATTTACTTATTTAACTTTACAAACACAATGAATCTGGAGATATTGAGTGTCCGAAAACATAGGGTAATTAGGATACGTTTCATCTTCGTCGAGCATAGAAAAATATTATTGAAGTCAACAATAATTTTTTGGCCTTTACAACATATTGAATACACTTGATTTTACGGAATAGTACAAATAATCGTACAATAAATCGAAATTCTCTCAAATACAGAGTAAATAATTATTTAATTATACAGTGTAGTTACTACACTGTCCCCTCTTGGTTACAGACAAGCTGTTTGATCTTGCCATGTGTTCTTTTGCTAACCGACTCGACATATGAGAACATGAAAGCTTGTTTGGATCTCAGTCTGTATTACAATGAACCCCTTCTGAATCTGTAGTTTAGTAAAGAAGAATTGAGATCTTTTTTATACAAGTGGCAGCTTATTACAGGATGAAAGTCATGCAGAAATCTCCTTTTGAAGTTTTCTGCATGACTTTCACCCTGCATCAAGCTGCCACCTGTCTTAAAGACCGGTATTGCTACATGTACCACTTGTCCTTAAGACCGGCTTGCTATTAATTGGAATGTCCATTTTAGAGGAGGTTGACTGTAATCATAAAGAAAGAGAAGATAATTGTGTTTATCCTAACGGTTCAGACGGTGTGCTATTTAGAATTTAGCACCCAGCGCATAGCAGTCATTTCATTCAGAATTAAACAGTGTGTGGGTGGATGGAATGTGAAACGCCAGTTTATACCTAGTGCTCCTTAATGGGGACATAGACAGACAGTGTAGATCCAGACCAGAGCTTTCTGCACTGTTTGCTTAATTATGTTGCAATTGTCACATCGGCAAAATAATTCTTATAAAAAATTAATAACTTCTTATAACTAATTTAACCCTTTCACCGCCACAGTCGCATAAATGCATCACGACAAATAGTGCAGTCCCAGATCAGACGCCGCCTTTTCAAGGCGGCGTCTGATCAGGGACTTCACTATTCTGTCTCCATCTCTATTTCTATATGTGTGCTTTATTCCTTTGAAGTTTACATTTATTTATCTCATTTCCTTTATTTTACTGAATGATTTAACAAACTTGGATTGCAGACGACAATTAGAAATTTGGCGCCGAAAGGGTTAAATTAGTTAAACCCATTCCCTCATATTGACACCTTTTGACGCCTCTGTATGGTTTAAAAACTACAAAAATCTAATGTTCATTTTCTCTAGTTAATGCTTCTTTTCGGTAGATTTATTCAAAGAGGTTGGATCTAAAGTTAGCCTATGAGGGAATGGGTTAAGATGCATAATTGCACATGTTAACTATGAAATGCAGGTTTAACGGTTTAAACGAATACATGTAGCACAATAAGTATACCGCTCCAGTCATACCACAATGCTGTAATTGTTCTGTCATGCTTAGTAGAAATATGTTGCTCTCCTAATTTCATTTACGAGTATGAAGCGGTATAAACTTAAGTATGATAATTAAAGTATCCTCACTTCTCTTGTTCTTCTTCATTTATGCGATGCTAGATAAGTCTACAAAACTGTACAATAAAGAAAGACGTATGTCATAAAATTTTATCTTCTAAGAAATGGTTTGAAGCTATGTATTTGAGATATGTGATATTTATACCACTTTAAAATGTTTGAGACCTATGACATCTAATTTCTGATAATGTTTGAAACCGAATGTATTTCCCTAGGAATATTTGAGAACTGTGACATTTATTTTCTCATAATGTTTGAGACTTATTATATTTAAATTTAAATGATTGGTTAATCCCTTCATCATGATATAGACAAACTATTAAAAAACACATTGCCAATCTCAACTTATACGTAGTGCATCGAACTCTTAATGCTATACTCATTGTCGATGGCATATCTAGCTTCAGATAATAATAATAATATCAGGGCAGGTGTCAAAAATTATCTTTGACATCTAGTATGCTACGGGCGAATTCGTGATTACATGCGCAAACAGTGTAGATCCAACGTATCATTACAGATCACTTTGACATTACTGATTACATGTATGTCTTTGAAAAGAAAAAACGACAAGAATAACACCAGCTTCTAAATCTGAAGTAAACGTTTGTCTTTTAAAGAAAGTTCGCTCAACATGTTAGCATGTTTAGTAGACTTTCAATTAGACTGACATAGTAGCAAATAGTGTAGACCCTGATCAAATGTTCACTCGGGAGCAGTCTGATCTGGGTCTGCACTATCTGCCTCAGTTTGTCTGTCTGAACATTTAGTAATGAAGAACTTATGTCTTTGTAGGCAGGTGATTTGAATGATTTTAATAAGTTACAGTAACCTTAACCTGGCTAGTCTGTTTGTTTGAAATATTAAATACAGCATGCAGAACATATCGCAAGCGATCACTAAATGAATAAACATATTATATGTCTTTAAAAACAGGTGACTGCATAATACAGGGCGCGAGTAATACAGAAAGCTTTTATATAAAAAAAAAACGTAAAGTACCTAGTTACAGTCTACTTTCAGTCCGAATGACCGCTCAGCCGACTGTACATTTACTCCCTTGGTCATTGAGTCATTAGCCTACAATATTGAGCACTGCTAACATATGGCGCAATCATGCAGCCGCAGTACCGGCGAGTGACCCTCACAGGTACCCATTTTAACCCCTGGTGGAGAGGGTGTGCGGGTAGGAGACACGGAAAAGCGTCTCTGAAATTTCCGGGATTTGAACCCCGGACCTCCGGACTGATAGTCAAACGCGTTACCACTAGACCACCGCCACCTTATGGGAGCATTCTGCATATATTTCGCACCGTATTAAGCTATGTTAGACCACATTCGTAACGGATCACATTTGTAACAGATATTTTACGAATGTGATCACATATGTGCTCGATTTCGGGATCACATTTGTAACGAATGTGGTCTGCAAAAGATACCACCTGCCTCGAGGACCCAACATTATTATGTCGGTTAAATGGTAGCTTCAAAGAAGTTTTACTGTAGTTTAGGAGTTTCATAGTTAACTTTGTAGACTAGTCACAACCCTTATTCCATGAATATTCATGCAAGAAATATTGATATGAATATTAATTAACTAAAGTTTTATAATGGCTCAATGGTCAAAAAGATGTTTTATCATTACAGAAATTGTAGAATTATATCTATATTATATCAAAAACAAACAGAACAGACCCTGATCAGACGGCTCCCATGGGAGTTCATGAATATTCATTAACCGGAGTTTTATGTTAGCCAATGAATGTACATCTCAGAAACTAGAATCAGATCTTTATTAATTACATATATTCCGTAAGCAAACTGAACGGACCCTGTTGGTGAGACGGCTCCTAGAGGATCTGTCTTTTATGAGTCTACTCTGTTAGCAGAAAAAGCAGCGTTTATATCAGGTAAAGGGTTGCATGAAACTGTGCTAATTGGGGTTAAACAGTCGTGTTAATTGTCCAAGTTACGAGGCTAGCGTGTACTAGCCATACCCTATTAACACATTACATATTAACATCACATTAACAATTATCCCACTGTCCGCGACCTGACTCGCATTGGCAAACAGTCTGTATCCAGATGAGACACCGAGTAACTCGACGTCTCATCTGGATTCAAGCTGTTTGATACTCTGTTAGCAGCTTTTTTACAACAAAAAAATCAAAGCGTCCACCCTAAAGCTTAAAGCAGACGAAAACGTGTCGAGCAGAAGACATTGCTGGCACTGAGAGGGTAACGATGGCATTAAGATTAGAGTAGCTAGTCCTGGCAGGTGTGTTGATTTGCACATCACTTGTGTCGTATAATGTTATGATTGCCTGCATTACACATTCGAACTACAGTAAATCCCTCTTAACTGGAATTGTATACAGTAGGATTTAGATCTTTTTAATAATTTCCCTGTTTGAATATTTGAGGAAATAATGACACCATGAATAAGTGTAATAATTATCATATTTATTATAGTTTCATAAGCAAACGGAGTAGACATTGATCGGACCGTTCCTACTGGAGCCGTCTGATCTGACACTAAGTACTTTGTTTGGAAAGGTGTAAAAAGCTTTTATATACAGGAAGGGATTAAGCAGATGACCGCTAAATGCAGTATGCCAGTCATACAGAAAGCTTATTTGGGGAGTTTTCCGCATGACTTCCACCCTGCATTCAGCTGCATCCCGTCTTACATACCGGCATTTATGCTAATGTCAACGTCCGCTTTAGATGGGGTTTACTGAACATTTCGACGCATGCATGGTTGCGGCATCACAGTGTAATTAACCATTCGCTTGCTATTCACGTCAATATACCTACCTGTAAATAGTGAAGACCCAGATGAGACAGCTCCTGCGATCTATGATATTTAATATACCTAAGAAATGTTTGACACATTTGACATTTATTTCCTTTGAAATGTTTGAGAGTTGTGGCATTAAATCACGCTGATGTGTTTGAAACCTTTTACATCCTGGTATTGTTTTGAGCCTATGACATTTCGCCATAGAAACGTTGAGATCATTGACATTTATTCCATTTTAAATGTTTTGAGACCTATAACATTTATTTTCCTAGAAATGAAACCTTTATTTCCTTAAATATGTTTGAGACATATGGCTTTTACTCCTTATAGATATTTGAGACCTATCATTTGTATCTCCTTTGAAACTATGACATTTATTTTCCTAGAAATGTTTTAGGCTTTTGGCATTTTATTCCTCTGAAAAATTTGAAATCTATGTTTTTTATTCCTTAGGAAAGTTTGAGGCATATTACAGTTCGAGACCTATCACTTACATCTCCATAGAAATGTTTGAAATCTATAGCACTTATTTCGGTAGAAAAGTTTAAGAACTATAACATTTATTCCTTAGAAATGTTTGAGACATATGAATTTTATTTCCTTAGAAATGAATGAGACCTGTGACATTTTAATTCCTATAACGTGTTTGAAACCCTTGACATTTGTTTCAGACCATTGTCAATTATTTCTTTATACACGTAAATGTATTAGTCCACTGACGGCACCGCCGAAGGGCCTATAGGTTTGCACTCCGTCCGTCCGCCAGTCCGTCATACTTCAATTGTACGGCTTTTTTCTAAACTCCTGCATACAGTCTAATTGCGATAAATCGGATCTCGTTTTCTCGTAATGACGGGATAACTCGTAAGTATTGCAAAGTCCCAGTACACTGCCTATTGTTTTCTATATACAAAAGATGCAAATATTAGGAAATGTAAAACTCGGAAAATTCGAAAATTTGGATGTGTAGACAGGCCCCTACCTTCATTAATCCTATTAATGTATATTGAAATGATATCTGGTATGTAGTTTTATTATAATGAGTTACCGATTTGGATTTGTAGCAGTTGGACTTAGACAATTTCAGGAAAGTTGAAGTTTTCGATGTTTTTTCTTAAACCTAGCAGATACTGAAGTAGTGGTTGGTACATAACTTTATTATAATGAGTGACGGATCATGTTTGGATTTTGTTACGCTACGTTGATTTTTCACGGAATTAGAGCTGTTGGACATACACAATTTCAGGAAAGTTTAGGTTTTCCGGACTTAGCAGATATTGAAGTGGTATTTGGTACGTAGCTTTATCATAATTAGTTGCAGATAAAGTTTGAATTTTATCAAACTACTTTAATATTTCAGGGGGTTACGCCAGGGTGACTTAGAAAAATGCAGTATATAGTTACATCGAAAGAAGATACAATTCAAGTTCTTGATATACTGACAAACAACAGCTTCTATACCTAAATCGATTTTAGGTTTGATTAACCGTTTATTCCATAAATATGCCTTTCTACTCCTTTTCAAACAGAGTAGACCGAGATAGGAGCCGTCTGACCAGGAGTCGTCTGATCAGGGTCTGCTCTGTTTGCTTATGGTGTAATATAGATACGATTCTACAGTTTCTGCCATTGCTAAAACTTGATGTGTCTATGTGCTGTTATAACAATTGATCTAATTAATATCAATGGTGTCATTATTTCTTATATGAATATTCATGAAGTTTGGTTGAAATGGCATACTATTGAAAAACAAATCACTCAAAGTTCAATTGCAATCCAATAAGGTGCCTTTGCGACCTAAATAACAATTAGCCCCAAGGCTGTGATCTCTAGTATAGTTTTAAAGTCATCGTAATTGCAGCATAATAGAATTAGCGTACAGTTGAACCTGGCCTATGCGGCAATTCATTTATTGAACATATCAATGTTTAAAAGAAGGTGGATGCTTAATGCAGGGCAAAAGTAATGCAAACAGCTCATATAACAGCTTTCTGCATTATTTTTTATCGGCATAAAGCTACCACTTGCCTTACAGACCAATAAATTGACATCTTTTTGATGGCCGTTCAAAACAGGTTCTACTGTATTGTCTGTGCCCGTTATGTGTTATTACAACTACAGTAAACCCCCTCTAAAGCGACGACTTGATGAATAAACAACAGGTATTTAATTAGCATGTGGTTGCTTAATGCAGGATGAAAGTTATGCAGAAAGCTCCTGCAGGAGCTTTCTGCATAATTTTCATACTGCATTAAGCAACCACATGCCTTTAAGTTTTGAAATAATGCCTCGTATTGGTGATCGCTCTAGATGGGAGTTTACTGTTTTTCGATCAAGCTTTATGATATTACATGATTATATTTTCAAGCTTTTACATGATTAGATTAGGTTAGAGGTTGCTGTTTTCTAATATAGCATAGCTTTCTTTATACTTATGTGTGCTACGTCTCAAGACATATTTTATGTAATTTAGACTTCGAAAGACTCGTATATAGCGTGTTTAATGTTAAACGAGACATTTAACTGGACACCCCATGTGCATCATTCTGTTTTCAAACCAGACTGCCACTTTATTCCCTTTACTCCGTAAATACGCCTTTCTACTCTTTTGCAAACAGTGTGGACCCTGATCAGAAGGCCCCTGTATATAGGAGCCGTCTGATCAGTGTCTGATCTGCTTGCTTATGACATGACATGATATAGATCTGATTATATGTAGTTGTCGTCGAAGCAAAATGCCCCATGTTTATGAGCCATTATAAACATTAGTGAAACTAATTATTTCTTACATGATTTTCATGGAGTTAAAGATTGTACAAAAGAGATACACAGAAGATAAGTATTATCTTCTGGTAACCAAGAGATATACAAAAGGTTTCTGGTATACAACATTAATTTTATCTTGAGCTATGTAAAAAAAGCTCAATGCCAAATTAGTTTCACCCATTCATTAACCCATTCCCTCATATTGACGACTTTTGACGACTCTGTAAAAGTTACTTTGTGAAACCATTGTGATAAATAGAGCATTTGCTCCTATAGGAGCAAATGCTCTATTTATCACAGGAGCAAATGCTCTATTTATCACAATTATTTCAAGCTACAAAATTCTAAAAGTTTCCTTTTCCCTAGTTCATGTTCCTTTTCGGTAGATTTATTCAAAGAGGTTGTATCTAAAAATATCCTATGAGGCAAAGGGTTAAAGGACATAGGCAAGGAGCCCTCTGATCAGAGTCAGCATTGTTTGATGAACCCACCGTTGTCAAATGCTTACACCAGCAAATATTCTGGTGTCTGTGCCCCAACGACATAAAAAATTGAAGGGTTCAAAATTAAGATTTTGACTGGTTTACCGTAACTCTTTCGCTGCCGATGTCGCATCTGTGATTACATATGCAGACAGTGTGGATCCAGATGAGACGCCGAGTAGCTCGGTATCTCATCAGGATTCCAAACTAGTTGTTACTGTGACTATGTTTTTAAAATAAAAATGAAGAAAATTAAAAAAGGAAAAAAGAAATTTGCAGCAGACGACAAAGGTTGCAGATGACAAAATGTTGCAGTGAAAGAGTTCAATGATATGGGAATAAATGGTTTAACCTTTCCTCTATAAATACGCCTTTCTACGCCTCTGTAAAAATCACCTATTGAAACCATTGTGATAAATAGAGCATTAGCTCCTATAGGAGCAAATGCTCTATTTATCACAATGGTTTCATATTATAAAATTCTAAAAAAGTTCCTTTTCTCTAGTTAATGCTCCTTTTCGGTAGACTTATTCAAAGAGGCTGTATGTAAAAATAGCCTTTGAGGTAATGGGTTTGACCTTTATGCTGCTGTAAAAAATGTCTGCTCAATCTCCGATCTGCTCCAATATTTACTTATTTTCAATTATTCCTTCTTTGAGAAACTAACAGCAAGTATCAAATAGCTAGGATCCTGATGAGACACCGCTTCACCCGGCGCTACATCTGAATCAAAGCTGTTTGCCGATGCTAGTTAGGTCTCCATCACTACAAGAAATTAACCCTATTCCAATGTAGGCTATTTTTAAACCCATTCTCTTTGAATAAATGTACCCAAAAGAGCATTTACTAGAGAAAAGGAAACTGTTATAATTGTGTAATATTGAAACCATTGTGATAAATAGAGCATTTGCTCCTATGAAGCAAATGCTCTACATGTGTATTTATCACAAAGGTTTCAAGAAGTGACTAGTACAGAGGCGTAGAAAGGCGTATTTATGAAGAAAAGGGTTAAGGCCTATCTGTTACTTTTCTTCATCTCACTTTCCTGTTTGCAATAACCGTTTCCTTCATATAAACACATGTTAACGCCTTTGCAAATAGAGTAGACCCAGCTCAGACGGCTCCTATAGGATCAGTCTGATCTGGTTCTGTTCTGTTAGCTTATGGTAGAATATAGATCTGATTATAAAGTGTGTGCTTGAGCCAAATTTTCTGAGTTCTGATGCTATCTTAAAAAATAATCTAAAACATATTAATGACGACATTGTTTTACATGCATTTTCAACAGGGAAAGGGTTGAAGATGTGAAAGAAAATATATAATCACTCTGACAAATGATTAAGATTTTAGCTACTAATATCGACCAATGGTTGCAACATTTGATATTTATTATGGCTGTTGGTTGCACGTCGTATACAAACAGTGTCATGTTAATGTAAGAAATAATGACATCATGAATATTCATTAGCTGTATTATAGTGATACTGGGGTCTAGATAAGATATTTTTTCAAGAATAACTTTATTTTTTCACCAAACACTCTGATGTGACCACTCTTTAGAAATTCATCTCCTCGAGACGATTCTAAAGAGTGGTCACAACATAGGGTTTGGTGGGGAAAGACGATTTAGTACAGTAAAACCTCTCTATAACGGCCCACTAAATTACATCAAGTATTTTGTGTTAAAGGCTTAAAGCAAGGTGAAAGTAAAACAGAACGCTCCTATAGGAGCGTTCTGTTTTACTTTCACCTTGCTTTAAGCAGCCACCTGCCCTAATATACCAACTAATTAACACAATTTAGTGGCCGTTACAGAGAGGTTCTACTGTATTTGAGTATATCCCTCTATCTGTTTATTTGGTGTTATATGTACACAGGATTTGTTGGTATTGGTAGATAATGTAGAGTCAGATCTAGTATAGTTTCATAAACAAACAGAACATGCCCTGATAATACGACTCTTACAGGAGCAGTCTGATCTAGGTCCACTCTGTTTGCACGTTTATATGAGGGAAAAGGTTAAAACCTCTTATTTCACAGTCCGGACAGACAATGGTATCAACATTTACATGACAGAAGCGCCCTTTAACGCCTTTACAAACAGAGTAGACCCAGAGCAAACGACTCTTTAAATGCCTCGTCACCGATGGTGTATATGATCTGAGTGTGCACTATTTGAACCAGACCATCAGTATCTACGTCATTATTAGATGCAGTATATCCAACAGTATCACTATTTATCAGATGATGGGTAGATGACACTGAGTATACACTGTTAGAATGTTATGAGCCTGGTTTTGTCATGCTACGGATTTTATTACGTATATCCTCATAGCAGGAATATGTTAAAATAGAAATAGCTTTATACGCAGATGTAGATCTTCACTGTGGAAAGAAGAACACCTTCAGGGGTATATATGTTATGATATACGTTTCGATTACGCGTGAGATTGCATTTACATTTATTTAGTTAAAGAGTTATAGGAATAAAGCTGTGCAGTCTAACTAAGCTGCAGGTGGTAGCTTAATGCAAGAAATAAGTCATGCATACAGCTTGTCCTGAATTAAGCTACTTCTTGCATTAAAGCCAACTATCAGACTCCTTTAACCCTTTCGCTGTCAAACTATGTCCTCTGCTAACTTTGTCGTCTGCTTCAAATTTTCATTTTATTGATTTTCTTCATTTTTGTTTCAAAAACATAGTAACAGTTACAAACAGTTTGGATCCTGATGAGACGCCGAGGTACTCGGCGTCTCATCTGGATCCAAACTGTTTGCATAGGTAATCACAGATCCGGCATTGGCAGCGAAAGGGTTAAAAGCCTTTCCCACATATAAAAGCCTTTTCACACATGTGCAAACAGAGTATATCCAGATCAGGGTCTGCTATGTTTGCTTGTGACATGATGTAGATCTGATTCTGCAGTTTTAGTCAAAGCAAACAATTCCCTTGAAAAATGTACATTTTAAATATTCAGCTAATAAATATTCATGATGTCATTATTTCTTATATGAATACTGAACAGAGGAATGGTTAAATCATTGTTTAATCCCCTCTTCGTGATAGAGACATCCTTCCACGCATTGGCAATCAGAGCAGACTCTGCAAATTATTTCACACAGACAACGGAATGTCAACTTCAACGTATCACTTACTGCACGTAATGCATTGAAAACTGAATGCTATACTATATGTCGACATAATATCTAGCTTCAAACTTGAAGAATACAAAAATGAATTCACATCAGGAAAATTGTCAAACTTTATCGTTTACCTTTATTATGCTGCGGGGCAAATCTGTGATTACAATCACAAACAATGTAGATCAAGCGTATCATCACGAAACTAACTTTGCTATATTGATTATGTATTTGCAAAGAATAAGAATGAAGTCTGCTCCGAAAGTACATGACATTTGTCTGTTAACGAAAAATTTGCTCAGCATGCTAGCATGTTAAACCTTTCCCTGTTCTATGTTTATTACCTACTGAATATTCATGGACAAAATAGTTAAAATGAAATATGGAAGTTGGAATGTTGTTGCTATTTTAGAAACTAAAGAAACAGACCTATCAAATTCCATTAGCAAACAGAGCAGACCCTGATCAGATGGCTCCTATAGGAGCCGTCTGATCTTGGTGTACTCTGTTTGCAAATGCATTAAAATGCGTTTATATGAGGGAAAGGGTTAAATGTTCAAGTCTGCGTGGCGGACTTGTAAGTAGAGAGGCGTTAGCACTAAAAACATGAAAACTGACAGTCAGGCGTGATTAGACTTTCTCGTTTGTTCGGTTGTTTTTAGCTCACATGGCACAAACTAATGGTGCAACTCCGTGCCCGTTGTCCGTCGTCGTGCATCATACGCTGTCAACAATTTCTTTTATCGATACTTCTTCATAATTGAATGGAATATGCCATAACTTTACAAGAAATGTCTTTAGGTCAGGAGTGTAGCTGAATCAAAATGCAATGTACGCACGGTGGCTATAGGGGTCCGAGGGCATGCTCCCCGGGACAATTATTTAGAATTGTGTAGGTTTTAAATCATTGTGATAAGTATCTAGAGCATTTGCTCCTATAGGAGAAAATGCTCTATTTATCATAATGGTTCCAAAAAAGTGAATTTTACGGGGGTATCAAAAGGCGTCAATATGAGGGAATGGGTTAAAGCTTACATGACCAGACAGAACGTTTATCAAAGTCTACTCCACTTAGCCTCAGTAAATAAAACTTACCACAAATTTGAGTTTAACCCATTACCTCATAGGCTATTTTTAGATACAACTTCTTTGAATAAATCTACCGAAAAGGAGCACTAAATTAACTAGAGAAAAGGAACATTTTAGAATTTTGTAGTTTGAAACCATTGTGATAAATAAAGCATGTGCTCCTATAGGAGCACATGCTTTATTTATCACAATGGTTTCACAAAATGACTTTTACAGAGTAGTCAAAAATCGTCAATATGAGGGAATGGGTTAAGCATATACAGTAAAACCACTCTAAACCGGATGTTACAATTAGTATAAATGCCGGTCTTTCAGACAAGTGGCAGCTAAATGCAGGTTGAAAGTCATGCAGAAAACTTCTTTGGGGTTTCTGCTTGACTTTCATCCTGAATTAAGCAGCCACCTGCATAAAAAATCTAAATTGTTATCAATTGTTTAGCTGTATCATTCTTAACAACAGGGTAAGAATTGAGATCATAGCTCTTCTTTCGTAATGCAATGAAACAATATTTATCGTGTGTTCGCAACAGCTCTGAAACGTTGTCACAGATTGTCATACTTAGCAACCTTTGCTTACATTGAGCCGTGCCATGACACAACCAGTCTTAGTGATATTCAAACAGTGTAGACCGAGATCAGCCGCCTCGTCTTCGATGGTGTTATATGATCTGCGTCTGTACTGTTTGAACCAGACCAGTATCTACAGTATTATTACATTCAGCATATCAAACAGTATCAACACTTGTCAGATTGTGTGTAGATGACAATGAAATTAGTCTTGCTATACACTGTTAGAATGTTATGAAGGCTGGTTTTGTTATGCCACCAATTTAAATACGTAAATCTTCATAACGGGATATGTTAATCAATTCCCTCCTACTGACGCCTTTTTGTGCCTCTGTAAAACTCATTTTTGAAACCATTGTGATAAATAGAGCATTTGCTCCTATGGAGCAAATGCTCTATTTATCACAATGATTTCAAAACTACACACTTATAAAAAATACTTTTCTCTAGTAAATGCCCCTTTTCGGTAGATTTATTCAAAGATTGTGGGTCTAAAATAGTCTAGGAGGGAATTGATTAATACAGAAATAGCTTTATACGCAGATGTAGATCTTCACTGTGGAAAGTAGAACACCTTCAGGGGTATATATGTTATGATATACGTTTCGATTACACATGAGATTGCATTTATCAAACTAGATAATCTGGATAAAATTACCACAGTGAGGGTCACGGGTGTATCGTTATTTTGAAAACTCTGATGTTTGTAAAAACTAGAATTTTCATGTCTTCCTTGTTTAGTCTAGTCATACGATGGCTAATATATGTTTTGTGCAAAGTGCCTCTGGAATGTATTATGCTGTCATGTTTGTGTAAAATGTGGAAGTTTCATAATGAGTGTGGATGTCCCCTGTTGTGAAATATTTAAAAAATGGATTTAACTGTTTTAACCCTTTACTTCATTATTATTCATGTAATAATAATAACAGTATCATGAAAATTAACCATTTCCTTCATATAAAAGCATTTTCACGCATCAGCAAACAAAGTAGACCCTGGTCAGATGACTGCTACACGGCTCCTGTAGGAGCCGTCTGATCAGGGTCTGCTCTGTTTGCTAATCGAATTTAATATATCTATTTCTCAACTTTCCATAATTGCTACAATGTTCCGTCTCCCATATTTCATTATAACGTTTTGTTCATGAATATTCAGTTTGTACTGAAATTAGAAATAAGCATAGAGCAGGAAAAGGGTTAATTGAATTTGTATTGTGACAAATATCAAACCTTCCTTTGTTCATTTTCCATTATAGTTGTCCATTTTACCTTTTCATAATTCCTTATTTCTTACATAAATATTCACGAGGTAACCGGTTCAAGAAAATGTATATTGTATCCAAACAGTTTCGTTTTGCGTAATGCAGTTTGATCCCCCTCCTCCTGGTGTTCATCTTAATGTCTCAGAAATACCGCGATCCAGATCCACTGATATTGATCGCCATTTACCTCCTGTTAGTTTATTCACTTAATGGTTTGGATGGATCCGAAACCACACTGTAAACATTTTTTCTCTTAATTTGTTTTCAATTATTTCATACATGTATATTTTCAGTGTATGCATTTCAAAAGCCTCTAACAAATCTAATATATTGCAGTAACCACTAAATGAAAATAAATGGGTATCTTTAAAAACAGGTGGTTGCTCTATGTATCACCTTAGATCTGCATTAAGCCAGCAACAACTTAAAATACAGTTATGCACCTTTTCGGTAGTCGTTTTAGACATGTTTTTCTGTATTTACAGCAAGACCTTCAAAATCATACATGTAATCGATGTGTTCGCAATTAGTTTAAAATACTCGTGCACCTCGTTCAAATTGATATATGTGAGACATTACATGTTGGAATCGGAGTTAATGCATGGGAAAATGTTGGGATAATATTATAGAGCGAACCTCCCATCAGATATCCCTAATTGTCAGCTTGAACATTGCTAAATCATCCGGCAGATTCTGTTACAGATTTCAGTATAGTTAAGTGTAGAGGTTCTCTGATTCTCCCTGTAACACGCATTAAATAGTAGTTTCTAAAGCTCAACAAGTTGTAAATGTGCCTGCAGTACTCATCAAATTTCTCCAATGTGGGAATTGTCTCTAAACTACAGACGGAACGTCGCTCGTTATACACTGGTATAAAAGAGGTTTACGATGTACAGTAAAACCTCGCTAATACGACCACTCAAATTAAGTATATTGCATGTGGTAGCTTAATGCAGGACAAAAGTAATGCAGAAAGCTCCTACAGGAGCTTTCTGTATTACTTTTGTCCTGCATTAAGCAACCACCCCCTTTTACAGTCTTTTAAATGATTCTTATGTTGATAAACTATGTGGTCGAATTAGCAAGATTCTTCTGTATTTCAAAGAGATTTCCAATGGAAACCCGATCTACTTAGAGGGAATGACCGATCAAGACTTTACTTTTTGTCCAACGTGACTGTGTTGCGTCGAGTCATCGACGGGATTCTGTTATATCTGGTATCAATTTTCAGCAGAAGACAACTGAATATAAAAAAAAGTTGCTTAGCATCAATTTGGAAAATAAACAAAAAGTCAACGTCATTTTAACGTGAATTGCAGAGAAGGAACGTGCGGGATTTAATGTGCATGTGTATATATATTTAATGTGTATTTAATGTGCATGTGCGTAATCCTTAACTATTTACCTGGCCAATATTAGTATAAGAAATAATGACATCATGCATATTAATTAGCTCTTTTTATTCTGGCATTATAAGCGCAAACAAAATGGCCATTCAATAAACTGTAGAATCAGATCTATATTATTTATTAAGCAATCTGATCAGACCCTGATCAGACGCCTCCTACTGGAGCCGTCTGATCTGGGTCAACCGTGTATGCAATTGCGTTAAAGAGCTTTTGTATATATGAGGTAAAGCTTTTCTGTACTTGAGATGTAACTTGTATGTTTAGATTTGGTCTTTCATCAATGGACCCCTGAACGTGATTTGTATACGGTGTGCGTTTTTGTACTTTGAGATAAAACTTACAAGATTTATAAAAATCACCAGTTAATCAGGTGTTCTTTGAGTAGTTCATATTTGTATACAAAACCCAACCCAGGTTATCTTTCTATTTCCTTTCCCATCACAGATTTTACATTTACATTATACAGACATATCGGAAATTAATGTGTCTGTAACATGAACCAGAAGGTGTGTGAATTCAAACTGTTCTAATTTGGATCGTATTTTCTACGTCACTAAAGATATATGTCATTTACCCCTTGAATATTCGTGTAAGAAATAATGACATCATGATTATAAATTAGATTGATTTTTATAATGGCACATAGTACAGGGATATTTGGCAATGTCAGAAACTGTGGAATCATATCTATATTATATCATAAGCAAACAGAGCCGACCCTGATCAGACGGCTCCTCTAGGAGCCGTCTGATCTGGGTCTTCTCTGTTTGCAAGTAAGTGAAAAAGCGATTATATGAGGGAAAGGGTTAAACAATATGGGAATAAATGGATTAAAGCCTTACTTTTAGTGCACTTGTCCAAATATAGATATATGTACAGTAAATCCCTTCTAATACGGCAATAAATACAACGTATACGTCTAATGATGATTCGCAAAGGCAAGTAGTAGCTTAATGCATTACGAACGTTATGCAGAAAGCTCCAATAGGAAGTAGTTGTTTTAAGAGAAATCCATTCTAATGTATAGTAAAACCTCTGTAATTCGGGTTTTAATAAAGAAGAGTTTAGATCTTTGGATGCAGGTGGTTGCTTAATGCAGACTGTGGGAGTCGTGCTGAAAGCTCCTCTACCTGTCTTAACCCATTCCCTCATTTGACGACTCTGTAAAAGTCACCTTTTGAAACCATATGAGCAAATGCTCTGTTTATCTCAATGGTTTCAAACTACAAAAATCTAAAAGTTTCGTTTTCTCTAGTTAATGCTCCATTTCGGTAGATTTATTCAAAGAGGTTGTATGATTTGTATCTAAAATAACCCATGATGTAATGGATTAAACACGCGATAATTATACTTATTTGAGTGTTCGAATTATCGAAGTTTTGCTGTATGAAGTATTCACGAAAATGTTTTGCTGATCAATGTGACCTTAAGAAAGTAACTTCTGAAGAAAGCAATGAAGACCCTTATTAGAATGTTCCTATATGAACCTGAGTTTTTGGTCTACCCTGTCTGATTAATTCCCTGTGGAATATAGGCTAAATGCATTTAGCAGAATCACGCAAAAATGTGACGCTTTCTCAATAATTCATCGCATTCCTTACTTTTTGCAAATACGAGAAGTAAGCCTGAAGTCAATGGGAACGATTTATAGGATAACCCTTTTCCAGAAAACAAAGTCGGTTAACACACGTTTCATGTACTTTTTTCTCTACAGATATCAGCCGGCGCTGAGCTTCTTTGGAGTAAACAAAAGCCGTCGCTGCGAACAGCATCATCCATAATGTTCCTGTAAAATGTTTAGCATCTGGCTATTGGATGAAAAAAATAGTTTGTATACATCAACGCACCGTGGAAGGAATGGGGGTTTTGATATTGGCAGAGAATTTATTGGAGCACTTTTTTATCAGCAAGTGAGCGTTGTAGTGTGTAGGTGAACAGGGTTGATGGAATCATGAGAGCAAATTATAACAAGCCTTGATTACATGAACTACGGCGTGCATGGATACAAGCCTATTTACATCCTTGTTGAACGAAACCTTTCAACAAACTTCTCAAATTGCAGTATGATATTTTGATGCGATATTGTTTAACGATATTGTTTTATTCAACACTAGGAAGAGTGTATATGATTTGGAAAGTTACAAGTTTATAACGGCAGTTGACTGTTTAGCTTGTTGTGATTATATTAATGATCGAAACCGTGGATAAAACTATTACGTTGGAATTACCCCAGTGTTAACAGGCTCCAATGCCTTTATTGTGATTTATATATCCAGGACAGTTAGTCTTATACACATACAATATTTCATTCAACAAAATGCATACATAAAACATATATCAAGTGTATATACATCTCAAACTATTGAACATGAGTCGGAGAGCTAGTTTGTTCGCGAAACAGAATCCTAAAAAGGAAAAGCCAAAGGGGGTTCGATTCCCAGATGAGCTAGTGTTTCTGGATAACATAAAGGAAAATGATATCTCAGCTCTGGATCATATGCTGAGGAGAGCGAGTCTTCAGGTTGACATTAGCGGTATCAACGATGCTGGTATGTATAATCTTAATTCTCTTAATCTCTACCACGTAATGTTGTCTTTAAAATTTCTCGTCTGCTAATTGTTTTTTTAACATTCATTTAAAAAATTATTTAAGAAACATAATCACAGCATCAAACTGTTTGGATCCTGATGAGACGCCGAGTTACTCGGCGTCTCATCTGGATCCAAACGGTTTGCATAGTGGTTAATTGCATTATTATACAGTAAAACCTCTCTATAACGGCCACTAAATTACATCAAGTATTTTGTGTTAAAGGCAGGTAGCTGCTTAAATCAAGGTGAAAGTAAAACAAAACGCTCCTATAGGAGCGTTCTGTTTTACTTTCACCTTGATTTAAGCAGCCACCTGCTTTTAACACACACTATTTGATGTGTTTTAGTGCCGTTACAGAGAGGTTTTACTGTACATTTCATATGAAAGTATTGTGTTCACAATTAACACCCATTCCCTGTATAGAATAGAATAACTGTCAGCTCAAATTAACACAATTTAGTGGCCGTTAAACGGTTATAGAGAGGTTTTACTGTACTGTCAGCTGAAATTCTTATAATGTCCAACTTTGACTACGTCCGATTCTATTAAGATTTTGGGAAACTGTTAACCGAGTGTCATACATGTCTGTGGCTGCTGTGTGCAGATTATACTGTAGTTCCACACTATGTCTTGCACGTTGACAAAAACCTCTTAAATAGTGTGTCTACTGACGCTGTTTCACGCTTTGCTGGCATAAATTAGTGTACCTATTACCCTTTCAGCCTTGGGATTCTGTCATGTACAACACTCATTGCCTATTTTATAGTCTATTTTCATATATGCGCCATTTCTTCAATTTATTTACCGAAACGCAACCAGGAAGTCAAACAATTCGGATCCTGGTGCCACACTGAGTTGTTTCTCGGCTTCCTATCTGCACACAAACTGTTTGCAAATACAGTCATAAGTTCGTCACCAGGACTGACGGGGTTAACGTACTCCAGCTGGTGCCTAACTCAAATTGTTGTACAGTAAAATCTCGATTATTCGAACACTAAAATACGCATTTTATCGATCTTTAAGACAGGTGTCAGCTTAATGCATGGTGAAAGTCGCACAGAAAGCTCCTCTAGGAGCTTTCTGCATGACTTTCACCATGCATTAAGCAACTACCTGCCTAAAATGCTCAAAATTCTTGTATACAAAATTATTTGAATAATTAAGATTTTTCTGTATATGTAACAACTCGATTATTCGAACACTCACTGAAAGGCTTATCATTATTTATCTTTTAAACAGGTGGCAAATGCAATCTGAAAGTCATGCAGAAAGAGCCTCAGAGGAGTTTCTGCATGACTTCCACCTGATTAAAAGGGTTTGAATTCTTCTATATTAACATTTCGAATGATCGGGGTTTTTTACAACAAAACCGGGATTTCAAACAGTAGCGACCCCGATGATCATCATCGGGATCAAAACTATACAGTAAAACCTCTCTAAACCGGACGTTCAATTTAGTATAAATATCGGTCTTAGGGCAGGTGGCTGCTTAATGCAGGGTGAAAGTCATACAGAAAGCTCCACTAGGAGCTTTCTGTATGACTTTCACCCTGCATTAAGGAGTCACCTCCCAAAAAAGTACATAAATTACAAAGTCTGCCATAGAGTGCTAAATATATAAACCAGTTCATGTGTAAACATGCACTACTTGGGTTTTCACAATTTGTTCTGTTCTCAAGTGCCCTTAACCCTCATCGTGCTTAAAAATCATGTCTGCCAAAATTCTGATCTGTTGCATTTTTACTTATGCGTAGAAGCGTTTTTTAAAAACAGTTGACCGAGTGTCAAACAGCTTGGATCCTGATAAGACGCCTAAACCTAAACATCTAATCTGGATCCAAGCTGTTTTCAAATGTGTGCCAGGTGAGTTAGCTTAGCGGAGTTTGGGTTAAAACAACATGACCGATAATTGCACGTGTATTTAACCTCACATTGTGTGTGCCAAGATAATGTTTTGCAAATTAATCATCTGCTTAAAGTCTGATTTTTATTTTCTTCCTTTTCACTTGTAAAACCGATCCAGGCTGTCAAATAGCATCAAGCCTTCTGAGACACCAATTAAGTTGGTGTCTCGTCTGTATCTAAATGGGTTGCACATAGAGTCATGTCTTCACTGTTTGCGTGCAGAAATTACGGCAACAATTAACAGTTATCCCGCTATTGGCGACTTGACTCTCAGTGGCCAACAGTTTTGCTCCAGATTAGAAATTGAGCAGCTAGTATTTTTATAGCGGTGGTAAATATTATAGTACATGAACACACTTTGGTCAAAGTAATGTGGCATTTTTCGTATTCAAAATAACAGTAGAACCTTCCCTCATAGGATATTTTTAGACTCAACCTCTTTGAATAAATCTACCGAAAAGGAGCATTAACCAGAGAAAAGGAACATTTTAGAATTTTTTAGTTTGAAACCATTGTGAAAAATAGAGCTTTTGCTTCTATAGGAGCAAATGCTCTTTTTATCACAATGGTTTCATAAAGTGACTTTTACAGAGGCATAGAAATGTGTACTTATAGAGAAACAGGTTAAGTGGTCAAGCGGAGGTCTAATTATCTGTCCGTAAGGAGCTTTCTGTATTTTCTTTTGCCCCGCATTAACAAACCATCTACATGTACTTTTAAGGATTGCTATGTTCAATAAATGAGTGGCCGCTTAGGACAGGTTCAACTGTACACGCGTTATATCACTATCTATCGAAAGAAAGGATATCCATTACCTTACAATGGTAGAAATCTGGGCTCTGATAGACGTGGATTACTCAGCTTTTCATGTGGATCAAAAATGTTTCCATAATCATGTAATAGCGAATTCCACCATGGTGTGTTAACCCATTTCCTCATAGGGTATTTTAAAAAGAGCCAACCTATTTGAATTAATCTACCGAAAAGGAGCATTTATTAAAGGAAAGGAACATTTTAGAAGTGCATAGTGATAAAAAGAGCATTTACTCATAAGGAGCAAATGCTCAATTTATCACAATGGTTTCAACAAGTGACTTTTACAGAGGCATCAACAGTCGTCAATATGAGGGAATGGATTAAACGTTCAGCACTCTCATGTTTCAGAAAGGGTTTGTTCTTCCTGTATTTATTCTTTAGTATTTGTTATCTGAAAAACAATGTCGTCTGCTGTAATTCTCAAAAATTGTTTTCACCTCCACCTCCTCTTCAGAAATACATTATGAGTGTCAAACAGTTTTGATTCTAATTAGAGGAATCTAACATGGACCCAAGTTACATGTAGATACACAGGCAATTAGGAAAACACCCCTATCGTACAATGAGTTAACCCTTTCAGTGACAGTATTGTCGTCTGCTGGATACACTTCCGTCTGCTTCAACATTTAGAGAATGTGTTTGCTTAAATTTCTTTACAAACAGATAAACAGAGTGTCAAACAGCTTGGATCAGGATGAGACACCTAGTTACTCGGTGTTTATCTGGATCCAAACTGTTTGTATAGACTTCATGAGACTGGATGGGTTAACTACACAATGGCTTAACCCTTATCCCGCTAACCGCAACCTGGCCTGCATTGGCACACAGGCTGGACCAGAGCTACAGATAAAGGTTCGTACCCAAATACTAAAATCGTCATTTCTCCACCAAACCCTATACTGTGACCACTCTTTAGAATCGTCTCGAAAAGGCAATTCTAAAGAGTAGTCACAGTATAGGGGTTGGTTGAGAAAAAAAGGAGTTATTCTTGAAAATGTTTTAATATACGCAACTTATCTGGAGCTCTGCTGGACGCTGATGAGACGTCAAGTAAATCTGATTTTGTTAGAATCCAAGCTGCTTGACGCTCGGTCAATCATTTCTCAAAAGTTTAATCGGATCGGAAGCAGTCAAAACTGCCCAAGATTAAAATGTGAGCAGATATTGCATTGTTAGCAGGTATTGCATTTTACAGGAGGGCCGTGTTTACCAGATATCATTTCACTTGAAAGGGTTCGTGTATTCGGATTAGTTGATTAGATGAGTATGAGGCTGATATGATCTTGTTACAGTAAAGCATTTCTAAAGTGACCTCTCAAACACTAGTCTAATATTTGTTATTAACCCATTCCCGCATGGCTATTTTTAGATCCAACCACTTTGAATAAATCAACCGAAAAGGAGCATTAACTATAGAGAAAATGATTTTTTTGAATTTTGTAGTTTGAAACCATTGTGATAAATAGAGCATTTGCTCCTATAGGAGCAAATGCTCTATTTATCACAATGGTTTCACATAGGTGACATTTACAAAAGCGTACAAAGGCGTCAATATGCGGGAATGGGTTAAGACAGGTGGTAGCTAAACTTATGCATAAAGGAGCTTTCTGCGTTGCTTTCGTTCTACGTGAAGCAGTCATCTTCCGGACCCTTTAGATATGCTTTACTCTATTACTTTCTAACGAGTGTCCTGTTTGCCACCGACCCCGACCATTTTTCTGTTTTCTTTTTTGTAATAAACGGCGTTGAACCAGATCAGATACGCATTTTAAACGCGGCGATAGGTCTGGTTCTGTAATGTTTTCTAAGTTTTAGCCCTGTACACCATAAATATTCACGTAATAAATATTGACTGTATAAATATTGATTACGTTTATAACGCCTTGCAAATAGTGTAGAACTAGATCAAACTCCGCGTTTACAATGAGGTGTGTGTTCAGTTCGGCACTGTTTGTCACCAATCAGACTTTTTTTATTTTCAATGCGTGTAGAACATTTTAAACGCGGTTGTATGTCTGGTTCTGCATTAGTTTCCAAGCTTTATCCCTTTACATGTACTTTGTGAATATTCATATAAGAAATGCTGACTGTATGAATATCAATTAGATTTATAACACCATTTGAGTACATGAAGTTTTTATCGTGGTAGAATCTTTACAATCAGAAAACATATTATTCTATAAACAAACAGAGCAGACCCTGATCAGACGAATCCTTTAGGAGCCGTCTGATCAGGGTCTTCTCTGTTTGCAAAGGCGCAAAAATGAATATTTATAGGGTAAATGTAATATCAGCTTTCGTACAACACAGCAGAACTAAAATTATTTCTAGTATGATTTATACATCATTGCAAACTTGTCAGTCAATTTACTTGAATCTAATCATATATGAATCGCTACTCTAAATCTACGGCAGATGCGCGTATTTAGATACATACAGGATGTTTCTAAGCCAAATTGCCATTTGAAACACATTTTGTAACCAGTGTACACAGCTGTCGATTTGATTGGGAGTATCTGCTTGACAAATAAGATCGGATATGTTGTGTTTGAACTGTGCGGTGTATTTGTTTTCTTACATTTCCTTACCAAATGTTACTTTAGTTCCTTCTCGAATTTCGACCAACGTTTAGTCCTAACCTTTAGTACCTTACTGACAACGGCGTGATAATGTTTGCCAACAGTTTGGATCCAGATGAGACGCCGCGTAACTCGGCGTCTCACGGCGATCAACAATCGTAACTACTCGCCGTATTCCGTCAGAGTTCGGATAGAAATAGCCGAGGTGTTCCGAGTGGGCGATCAAACCTGTTTGTCATTCGGCACCATTTCGGAAAAGAAATGAAGATATGTACTTTTAGAATCGAATATACGCAGACGATGATTGCTCAGAGTGCAGAAGGGTAACCCTTATCTTGCTAATGGCGACCATACTTATATTTGAAAACTTCTTGGATCCAGATAAGACGTCGGCATTTTTATCATGATCAGATTTGTTTGCCACTCAGTCAATGGATTTTCAGAACCCTGAACGAACTGGTCAATAACCCTTTTCCCGTTCTGTGTTTATTCCAAATTTCAGTAGTACCTATTGAATATTCATAAACAAAATAGTTATAATGAAATATAGAAGGTTGAACATTGTAGCCATTCTAGAAAGTAAAGAGAGATCTTTCAAATTCCTTTAGCAAGCGGAGAAGACCCTAAACAGACGGCTCATACAGGAGCCGTCTGATCTGAGTCTGCTGTGTTTGCGAATGCAAGAAACACAATTATAATTATGAAGGAAATGGTTAATGTAAAGGTCACTATTACTAAAAATAGAAACCAGCTATCAGTGTGCAGCTTGTTAAAAGTTGAATATGTCATGGCTTATTTCAGAACATTTCTTATTGAAACAATTTGAACCCAGACAAAATGGTTTAGCTCTTATCATGCTAAGCGCGACCGACTCGCATTTTCAAACACCATGGAATAACGCGGCGTCTCATCTGGATCCAAGTTGTTTGATACTTGATCAGCAGATTCTCAAACGCTTCTATGAGTCAGACTAAGTAAAAACTGAAAAAGATCAGTTATGACAGACATCATTTATTTTCAGATAAGACTTATCAGACATACAGGGAATGTGTTTCAAACGGACTGGGAGAAACTGCTCAGAGAATAGAACACGATTATTAGCATACCGTGCTTAACCATTTCTCTGTTATATGCTCACAGTTTATTCCAAAGTTCTATACCTACTGAATATTCATGGACAAAATAGTTATAATGAAATATGGAAAGTGAAACATTGTAGCCATTTAAAGTTAAGAAACATATCTTTCAATTTCCATTAGCAAATAGAGCAGACCCTGATCAGACGGCTCCTATAGGAGCCGTCTGATCTGGGTCTACTCTGTAAATGCGTGAAAAATTGTTTATATGAAGGAAATGGTTAACCATTGCCATGCTAAGCGCGATATTATTTACAAACAGACTGGATCCAGGTCAGACGTCGAGTTACTCGGTGTATGACCAGACTCCTTGCTGGATGACACTCGATCAGTTGTTGTTTCAAAAGCGTGAAGTAATCGGGAGTCGGTAAAAAATTAAGCAGATCACAGATTTTGGCAAACATTATTTTTATCAGTTAGCCTCAAGGCTCGTATAGGATAAGGGTCTGCACTGTTTGTCACTCGTAATCCTCTAGCAAGTTTAACCCTTTCCCACATATAAACGCATTTTCACGCATTTGCGAACAGAGTAGACCCAAATTAGACGACTCCTATGTCTAATTAGGAATTTGACTACAGTATAACCTGTCTTAAGCGGTCATCAAAAAGAGGTCTAATTATGGGCATGTTATGCATGTGGTAGCTTAATGCAGGATTCAAGTAACAGAAAACTCTTATAGGAACTTTCTGCATTAATTTTGCCCTGCATTAAGCAGCAAACTGCGTTTTAAAAACCCCATGTTCAATGAATGGCCGCTTTAGCCAGGTTGTACATTACTTTCTAATCGGTCAAGGTTTTTAGAAACTACTGACCGATTGTCAAACAATTTGGATCCTGATGAGACGCCGAATTACGCGGCGTTTCATCAGGGTCCATGCTATTGGAACTGCGAGTCTGGTCACCGTCAGCGGGAGAAGGGTTAGTGTTCGGTCTATAATACAAGTACATGTATAACAGCCCGACTGTCAGGCTAAACTCAGAAAAAACACCGATTCAGCCACTGGGTCTACCATGTTTACAGGTTCATCTAGAATCACACCCTGCAATTCAATGGTAGCTTCGCTTGTGATACACATGTCTACAGATCTACTACACACGTGTCTGATGTTTCAAAATGGCAGATGGCTGTGGTCGTGCTGTCTAATAACTTGTCGTAATAAAGATCGAACGACCAAACTCATTTTGTCATGAATTGTGACTATCGCTACTACCCAGATAACCGAAAATTGCAATGATATCAGTCATACGATATTTAGCAAGACGGGCACTGGACTTACGCTGGGTTTTTTATCCAGTTAGATGATGAAGACAATCATGTATCAATATTGATGTGTCTTGAGTACCTTAACCCTTTACTCCATACATATTCATTTACGAAATAATGACATCATGAATAATATTTAAATTATTTTCTTATATAATGGCACATGGACATGGGAATCAGGCCAATAGTATTTCATTAGCAAACAGAGCAGACCCTTATCAGATGGCCGCAAGAGGAGCCGTCTGATCTGGATCTACTCTGTATTTGCAAAGGCATGTTAATGGAATAAAGGGTTAACCCTTTACTTGGTATATGATATCAATGGTATTTTAGTCATGGCAAACATTATAAAATCATATCTATATAATCCCATAGGCAAACCGAACAGACCCTGATCATACGGCATCTAGCGACAACATCTGCTCAAGGAATCTGCTCCTGTCCCTGCAGGAATGGTCTGATCTGGGTCTTCTGTGTTTGCAAAGCCGTGTCTATCAGGTAATGGGATAATAGATACATTGGCAAACAGTATAGCTCCAAATACATTTAAATATGAATTTCGCTATAATGACGTCATGGAGTGTTTCCCGATTCAATTAAAGCATGTTGATAAACGATTAACCCTTTCGGCGCCAAATTTCTAATTGTCGTCTGCAATCCAAGTTTGTTAAATCATTCAGTACACTAAGGAAATGAGATAAATAAATGCAAATTTCAAAGGAATAAAGCACATATATAGAAATAGAGATTGAGACAAATAATGAAGTCCCTGACCAGACGCCGCCTTGAAAAGGCAGCGTCTGATCTGGGACTGCACTATTTGTCGTGGTGCATTTATTCGACTGCGGTGGTGAAAGGGTTAAACTAGTGAATGATTCCAATTGCCAAGTTGCCCAATGCTGTAATATTCCGTGTACATCGTATTATTGTTTGTATAAGCCCGCCACACTGCGTAGCTCATGTATACAGTAACGCCTCTTTACAGTGATCACAAAAACAGATATTTAAGGCAGAGTAGCTTATGTGCAGGACGAAATTTTATCAAAATCTAGATTTCTACATTACTTACGCTATTGATTTAGTATCTACAATATTTTCAGACATCTGTGTTTATTTATTTAGTGTTTGCAGTTAGTGGTTCTATTCTATTAGATATACTTTCCCAAGTAATGTCTGATCACCATGCCGTATTTATCCCATTACACCATGAATATTCATGTAACAGATAATCATGAATATTAACTAAATAGTTTTGTATGGTGGTACATGAACACAGGAATTCTTTGGCCTTGGCAGAAACTGTACAAACATATCTACAGTAAAACCCCGCTAACACGACCGCCTAAACGAGGTATAATTATGGGTGCTAGATGCAGGTGGTAGCTTAATGCATGACAAAAGTAATGCAGAAAGCTCCTAGAGGAGCTTTCTGCATTACTTTTGTCATGTATTAAGCAACCACCTGCTTGTAAAGACACCAATGCTTATTCATTAAGTGGTCGCATTAGAGGGGTTCTACTGTATAGTATAACATAAGCAAACAGAGCAGACCCTGATCAGACGGTTCCTTTGCAGAGGCGTAGATTATAGAGTAAATGGCTAACCCTTTCAGAGTGGAATTGCACATCATTTTCTTAACTGCAGCATCCATTCAATATGAAGGCTTGCAAGTGGATTTAATGACAAACAATGCAGACCATTATTAGAGGACTCATACAGAAGCCCTCTGGTTTGGGTCTACATTATTTGCTAATGCAAGTTACAGTATATGCATGCCCCGCATTCAAGGGGATAAAATACAAGCGTACAGTCGTGTTGCTTCGTGTCGTTTCTCTCTGTGATTAGTTAGTACTGCACCAATGGCAGCCACATGACATTTTGTAAATGATGTTTTTCTTTGCATGAAAAAAGTATCTGACAGTTCGTTACCATGGCAATGAGTCTGTGTTGTTTACAGGTATAGGAATTAAACATGCACCGATGATAAACCCACGCTTATAGAATTACTACATACAGCCTGCTTTACAGTAAAAGAAAACAAGTCTCCATAACGCACACTGTATGGATAAGAAGGTTGTCTTTAAAAGCAGGTGCACGATTGCTTAGTACAAAATGATAGTAATGCAAAACGTTCATGCAGGAGCTTTCTGCATAAAGTTCGTCTAGCATTAAGCAACCACCAACCATTTGGTGATCGCATTAGAGAACTTTTAACCCTTTCGCTGCCAAACTCTGTCGTCTGCTAACTTTGTCGTCTGCTACAAATTTTCGTTTTTTTTATTTTCTTCATTTTTGTTTCAAAAACATGGTAACAGTAACAAAGAGTTTGGATCCTGATGAGACGTCTCATCTGGATCCAAACTGTTTGCATAGGTAATCACATATCCGGCATTGGCAGCGAAAGGGTTAAAGTACAGTAAACCCCCTCTAATGTGACCACTTTATAAATAAACAAAAATGCCTTTAAAAACAGGTGGTTGCTTAATGCAGGACGAATGCTATGCAGAAAGCGCCAGCAGGAGCTTTCTGCTTAACCTTCGTCCTGCATTAAGCTACCACCTGCCTCTAAGGCCAAGAATTAGACTTGTTTTGGTGGTCGCTTTAAAGGAATTTTATTGTGTATAAAAAGTTTGATTAGTAATCGTCTTCTTGCTTTTCTGCTATTATGAAATTGAACAATTATTAATTATATATATAGGTTATAACGGTAAATGGCCACCACATTGTGTTAGCCTACCATGGATAAATTTATTGGAATAGTTCCCACTTGTGAGGATCCAATTGAGGCATCAAATACCTCCTGTGAGGAAGTCCTCAAGCTGCATTGCGGTTGGTCGATGGATCTATCCGGTTGTTGGTTGTTCTGTGCATATACACAGAACAGCACGACTGAAATATTTGTGTAAAACTCAATTAAAAAGATTAAATAAATCGGCATCTCACCAGGCTCCGGGGTTATGAAGTGTTTTGCTTATGTCAGAGATTATTCTCATACAAGTGATTGGTCAGATTTTGAGCTTCACAAAGCCCTGAGTCTGAAACTTAGACTCAAAACTCAAACTGAATATGCCAACATCGCAACCATGCCTCGACAAAATGGAATGAAAATTGACATAAATAATTATTTTACAGCTTATATTGGCATACTCATTTCTTAAGTTTATCAAAATAATATTATTCAAGTTGTGGTAGTTTCCATTCTGAGTCTTGAGTCTGAGTTTCAGACTCAGTGCTTCGTGAATACTTACAACATCGATCATTTGAATATGACGTGATAAAGAAATGATGTATTGGACTTTTGCAGGTAATTTGCTCGGTGTGAATTTACTCATAGAAACGTCTTTTAGAACCTTTGCAAAGCGAGTAGACCCAGATCAGACAGCTCCTGTAGGAGTTTATTGATAAGGGCCTGTGATGTACTTGGAATTATAAAGATGTGATTCTACAGTTTCTGTACAGACTAAAGATTCTTCGTTCATATACATGTACTATTACAAAATTATGTTAATGAAGTAATGCATTTTTGTACAAATAACAAAATATAGGGTTAATATACAAACAGGTGTTACTAAGATCAACACTATTATGAAACTGGTATGAATATGGAAATAAATCTATTTTGATAAATGAAGCAGAACTGTATTTTATCGTAAGCTTGGCGTTGTAAAGTTAAAGCCACGAGTGATGGAGAAAGGAGTAATGAATTGATTGCGAGCCATTCAGTATGTAATCGCCGTTATTACTTTACTTCAGCCAACATATACGCAATTTATTTTAACCCTTTAATTCTGTTCTTGCTCAATTTTAAAATACATTCTCCTTCTTTACATATGCCCTGTTGTGCAATTACATATATCTTCACTGCGTACAAGTATATCGCTGTGCAGTCACTGCTGTGGAGAGCACTGGTTGCACAATCAACTTGTAAATAGTGCAGACCCTGAAGAGACAGCTCCTACAGGAGCTATCTCATCTGGGTCTTCACTATTTACAGGTAGGTATATTGACGTGAATAGCAAGCGAAGGGTTAAGTAAGACATGGATATTAATCAGGTTAATTTCTATAATGGCATATGAACACTATTGGTCTTTTCACTAGACTCCGGTCCATAGTTTGGCTTCATAAGGAAACGGCTAATCCTGATAAGATGTCTCCTAAAGAACCCATCTGATCTGGGTCTACTCTGTTTGTAAAGGCGTTAAAATGTGTACATTGTGTACACACCTTAACCCTTCGCTTGCTGAATTTTAAAAATACATTTCTCCTTCTTTACCCATGCCCTGTTGTATAATTACATATATCTTCACTGTGTACAAGTATTTCGCTGTGCAATCACTGCTGTGGACTGCACTGGTTGCACAATCAACTTGTAAATAGTGCAGACCCTGATGAGACAGCTCCTGCAAGAGCTGTCTCATCTGGGTCTTCACTATTTACAGGTAGGTACATGTATATTGACGTGAATAGCAAGCGAAGGGTTAATCGGTTGCTCCGAATTATGGGATAAAAAGTTATGCGGCCACAACTGAGACAGTCCGTCACACTCGTTTAGGTTTTCTCTACCGTGCAATCCTCCCCCGCTTTTGATATTTTACCCTTGCTTCACTATTGCTTCACTTGCACTTTACAGGAATACATACTCGGCTTGCAATTTCTTGTTCTTCCATGCAATAATAGTAATATATGTATTTACTGTCCATTTCAATTTACGTTGTCACTGAATTTGAATCGAGATTTTTTTTTCATTTTTACCGGATCGAGATCAAATTTAAACCTCTTGTGTCATCGTTTTTCAGGAACTCTGTTCCCGAGTTTCCCTTGAATCCTTCTTTAAATAAATACTTCATGCATAAAAACAATGTTTTCCCATTGTAAACACGTTCGTTTCAAATTGCAAATGGCGGACGATTGACGTCGAGTGGAACGTTCGAATTTAACTAAGGGTAATTACAGCTCTTAAAAGTTGACGGCATACACGAAATTACGTCACCTATTTCATATCAGTATGCAATTCACCCCTGTTGAAAAATGATACGCTCCATGACCCATACATACAGCGGCCATTTGCAAAGAAACAGCTGATCGAAATAGCATGTAGAAAATGCATTTTCGGCATTTTATTACTTGTTACTGAATGATATTGATATTTTTTCCTGAAAAACGATGCGATCAAATGAAATATATTTAAGATCAGTCTGACTTGAAATGAAAAAAATATCGACTAAAATTCAGTGACAAAGTAAATTGAAATAGACAGTAGTTGCTGTTATAGTTTGTTTATTTACAGTAACCATCAAACTTGTTGAAAACAATCAATAGCACACACATGTAGAATGAAATCAAGCTAACGATGACCTCTAAGTGAAGAAAAATTATACGTCTAATGCATTGTGTTTGTAAATGTGACGTATGTCTGGTTAAGTTGTATAAATTCACCTTTACAGGTCTTTGCAAACAGTGTAGACTCGGGTAAGACAGCGCCTATGCGGTCTGCTCTGTTTGCCAAAATAATAAAGCTCATATGGCTCTGCTCCGTTTGTTTATGGAATAAAACAGATCTGTTTCTACAGTTTATACTAAAACAACTCTTAAGTACGTATACCGTTATAAAATTAACAGAAAACATATATTCAGTATTTATATTATTTCATGAATATTTATGAGGTAAACGGTTAAAGCATTACTTGGTTGTATATCGCTGTCATTTAGTTACAAAGCAGGAAAAGGCTTATCGCTCTGTAGTCTTACACTGTGTTATCTCAGACAATGTCGATATGAATAGATGTACAACTGCCACACACACCTGTGGTGCGTCTGATATTACATTCTAGAGTCTGGAAACTCTCGATAACTGCTTATTTTAAGACGACGGAGGATCTTTTCCATGCTGAAAAATATGTCTGCTCAATCTCTGACCAACTGGCAGTTTACTGACTTCCGATACATTTAAACTTCAGAGGTCCATCTAAGGTGCGCAAACTAAACATTTTCAAGAAGAGTCCCTTTGTTTCTCCACCAAACCCTATACTGTGACCACTCTTTAGAATCGTCTCTTCGAGATACATGTACCTATAATGTGTCCGCTTTTTAGAATCGTCGTCTCATCGAGACGATTCTAAAGAGTGGTCCCAGTATAGGGTTTGGTATTTGGGTACGCACTATTATCTGTAGCTCTGCGTCCTTATGAGACTCAATGTCAAAATAGCTTGGACCCTGAATGTGATGTTACTCGAAATGCAAGCTGTAAATGCCGATCAATTCGTGCTGACAACCTGACAAGGGTAAGACATGACAAGTCAAAGATAAAGGGATAGGGCTTGGTAGAGAAATAACGGGTCCATTCTTGAAAACCGAATACAGTAAACCCCTATAAACCGGACGTTAAAGTTAGTATCAAAACTGGTCTTTTAGACAGGCGACGGCTTAATGCAGATTGAAAGTCATGCTGACTATCACCTCGCATTCAGCAACCACCTGCATAAAATAGCTAAATTGTTTTTCAATAAACTTCCGGTTAAGTGGGATTCTAATGTAATTAACGCATACTGCCATCGTTTTTCTTCGACAAAATCCAAGAATAAATATTGCCCTTTTACATTCAGACTTGCCTTGCTGAATATTTATGCATGAAATAATGTCACAATTTATTAACCCATATTTTATAATGACATGTGTACACTGGAGTTTTTGGTATTGGTAGAAACTGTAGAGTCAGATCTATTATAACTCCATACGCAAGCCGTCAGATAAGGGTCTACCTGTTTGGAAAGACGTGAAACCCGTTAGTTAACCTGCTGCATAACTGAAAGTGAATCCCCCTGTCTGAATACTCTCAAACAAAACTTGTATTAAAACTTTCACCGAAGAAAATGATTTTTATGATAAACAGTGCTTTCTCGGCAACTCTTTGATATACAGTGAAACCCCGCTAATGCGACCACTTAATAAACAATCACTGATGTCGTCTAAAGCAGGTGGTTGCTTAATGCAGGACGAAAGTTATGCAGAAAGCTCCTATAGGAGCTTTCTGCATAACTTTTGTCCTGCATTAAGCTACCACCTGCCTCTGCCACCCAGAATTATGCCCCTTTTTGGCGGTCGCATTAGCGGGGTTTTACTGTATGTCTAAACTGTTTGCAAATACCTTAATTACTCGGTTCCAGCACTATACAGGTTAACACGTCTGTCCTTACCAAAGAGTTGCCTGCCGATGTTACAATCGGAAATTGTTTTTTCTATGGAGGAAGCCTCATCAATCACGTCAGAGTGTTTTAAAAAGTTAGTGCCTTCTGTTTTTGCATTTTTAAAAACTTAAGACTCTAGAAAAAATTGAATACATTTATATACATGTACTAGTATATGTAAACTATTGAGTCAGTTTTAGTGCAGATTTCGCACTTGCAACATGAGAAGTATTTTCACCTTAGCCCTTTACCTGATAGAGAGGACGTATCATACCTCTATGGCAGAGTAGACCCTGACCAGACAGCTCCGTTAGGAGTCCTCTGATCATGGTCTATTATATTTAGCTTAATTACAGAATAAGTTATATAGATCTGTTTCTACATGTCCTGCCATGCTAAATAATATTTAGTCCATGTACCATTATAAATAGTAAGTTAATGGAAGTTCAGTAAAGTCTTTGTTTATTAAAAATGGTGATATATCGGGTAGAGGGCTGAGAATAGTTGATGCATTCTTTGTTTCACGTGTTTTGTTTCATCTGACACACTTACTGTAGAAAGTTGTAAGGGGGAGGGCCGTAACTAATGTTGGTCGAACTTGTGGCCCGACCCTTTTTCATGAAATGATAAATGAAATAAAATATGTTTATACTATACTATTGGTAGAAACTGTAGAGTCAGATCTATTATAACTCCATGCGCAAGCCGTCAGATAAGGGTCTACCTGTTTGGAAAGACGTAAAACCCGTTGGTTAACCTGCTGCAGAATTGAAAATGGACCCCCTTTCTGAATACTCTCAAACAAAACTTGTATTAAAACTTTCACCGAAGAAAATGATTTTTATGATAAACAGTGCAGTCCCAGATCAAAGTGCTTTCTCGGCAACTCTTTGATATATGTCTATACTGTTTGCAAATGCCTTAATTACTCGGTTCCAGCACTATACAGGTTAACACGTCTGTCCATACCAAAGAGTTGCCTGCCGATGTTACAATCGGAAATTGTTTTTCTCTAGAGGAAGCATCATCAATCATGTCAGAGTGTTTTAAAAAGTTAGTGCCTTCTGTTTTTGCATTTCTAAAAACTTAAGACTCTAATGAAAGAGTTTTATCAGTAAACCCCGATCACCTTAGTCTAACTGCCATGTTGCAAAACAGCATTGGAGCCAGCCTTATGCTTTTGGCTATGGATTGGCTTTGGTACTGCGTTTTTATTTACGTGTACTGCAATACAGTAAAGTCTGTTTGAAGCAACCATCAAAAATAGGTTTAATTATGGGTCTGTAAGGCAGGTGGTAGCTCAATATAGGTCAAAAGTCACGCATAAAGTTCCTATAGGAGCTTTTTGCATTAGTTTTGCTCTGTATTAAGCAACCGCCTGTATTTTAAATGCATGTGTCCAATCAATATAAGGTCGATGAAAACAAGTTCTACTGTACTGTAATTTATCTCTTGCGAACTACAAATGCAGACAAAAGAAGTAATGCTTCATCATTAACCGTTCTCTGTGTAAGTTATAGCAGCATTGTTAGACGTGCAAGTATTGCAGAATCACAGCTCTCATAGTGTTACAGGCGGGGTACAGAATCACAGCTCTCATAGTGTTACATGCAGGGTACAGAAGCTACAACTCTCATATTGTTACAGGCAGGGTACAGAAGCTACAGCCCTCATAGTGTTACAGGCAGGGTACAGAATCACAGCTCTCATAGTGTTACAGGCGGGGTACAGAATAACAGCTCGCATATTGTTACAGGCAGGGTACAGAAGCTACAGATCGCATAGTGTTACAGGCAGGGTACAGAAGCTACATCCCTCATAGTGTTACAGGCAGGGTACAGACTCACAGCTCTCATAGTGTTACAGGCAAGGTACAGAAGCTACAGCCCTCATAGTGTTACGGACAGGGTACAGAATCACAGCTCTCATAGTGTTACATGTACAGGCAGGGTACAGAAGCTCGTGCATGTACAAAATGAACCACATGGGTCCTATGGAAATGCGTACATACAACTGGATTTCCAAACAAATTATTAATGCTTATACAGTGTAAGAACGAATTGGTATCTCTTCTACATCACAGTGCATCTGCGATAAAATTATATAACGGTAGCTCAGTCCAATTACATTGTATATTTCTTCTGGTATGTCTGCGAAACAGCCAAGACGATGCGATGACAGTAAAGTCGCTCTAATGCAACAACTTCATGAACGAAAATAGACATTTTAAAAGCATGTGGTTGCTTAATGCAGGACGAAAATTATGCAGAAAGCTCCTGGAGGATATTTCAGCCTAACATTCGTCCTGCACTAAACTACCACTTGCATTTAAGACCCGGCATTATATCTCTATTTTGCGGCTTATAAGAGGGGTTTTTCTGTACTTATTGTTACCCCCCCCCCCCCCCCATCGATCAAAGGGTGGGTATTGTTTTTGCCCTGTTTGTTTGCTTGTTTGTTTGAGGACAACTTTAACGTTGATGATACTTTTGTAGCCATTACACATACATACTTCAAACTTGGCATGCATGCGTAACTTATGGAGGCGACCATTTTTAGGGGTGACTTATTAAGGTCATGGTTGTATATCAAGGTCAAAAGTCAAATTAGGAGTCAAACTTATGTTGGCGATAAACGGGGGTATAGTGTTTCACAAACACATCTTGTTATAAAGTTTCTTGAAAAGGGTAAATGCAAATGCAAATTATTTCCCTATTGATATAAAATACTGTTAGATGTTATTTGAATATGCCACACTTGTACAATTATAATATTCACACTAAATACGTCAATGAGACATTTATTGCATTCAAGACAACTCATTGTATAAATTGTGAATGTTGACAGAAAGACTACTATTGGTTACGACCAACACCATTCATCAATATCTAATTACTTCACACCAACACTATTCAAAATTTCGAAAATATTATACAGTAAAACCTCTTCATAACGGCCGCTAAAATACGTCAAAAAATTTGTGTTAAAGACAGGTGGCTACTTAAAACAAGGTGGAAGTAAATCAGAACGCTCCTATAGGAGCGTTCTGTTTTACTTTCACCTTGCTTTAAGCAGCCACCTGCCCTAAATACCAACTAATTAACACAATTTAGTGGCCGTTATAGAGAGGTTTTACTGTATTCCAACATTCAAAGCTACATATAAAGGTGCGTGCCCATGTACTAAAATCGTCATTTGTCAATTTACATTAGAGATAAGTCATTAGAAATCACATATAATTATCCTTACATGGAATTGGCTTTCTCAGGTAATGGGTCTTTCTTAACCCTTTCCATCATATAAACGTGTTTTCACGCATTTGCAAACAGGGTAGACCCAGATCAGACGGCTCCTAGAGGAGCCGTCTGATCAGGGTCTGCTCTGTTTGCTAATAGAATTTGATAGCTCTGTTTCTTAGCTTTCTAAAATTTCTACAATGTTCCACCTTTCATATTTCTTTATATCTATTTTGTTAATGAATACTGAGCAGGTATTGAACATTGCAATAAACATAGAACAGGAAAAGGGTTAAAAGCCCGAATGCATGCCAGTGAACAAGAATATAAAGCACTTCCGTCTCCTATTTCCTAAAATAAACAATGCTAACCAACCGATTTATAAATAAAACTATTTTATCATTCTGTTATGCCTATCTTAACTTATGGATCTGAGTTTTTCGGTTTGAAAATTGAAATAGTGAAAACGTCTGTAGACTGACCGGATATTTTGGATGATCAATTCCTGGTCAGTCAACACAGACACATTAAACATACCTGTATTGATCCATACAAGTATCAACAGTCAGATAAAGGCTGAATATGCTCCAATCTTCAAGAAATCAATGGATTCGAATTATACTTAACTCTTTCGGAATGCAATGTCAGGCAAGAAAATAGTTTCATATTTAAAAAAGCAAATCATAGGTTACCTGTCGAAACTGGTCGATATGAAGGAAGTATGTCTGAAGAGATTACTGTCTGCTATGTAAAATACACAAATGTACTGAAATACATTACATGCTACATGTATACGTTGTACTTATTTTAATACAGAAAGACACTGTTTGCTATACATAAGCACCAATATTGTAAGACATCACGTTTCCTTGAAAATAATTGTATCGAGTACATGATCACATTTACTCAAACAACGCAGTAAATTGTAATTCTACGAAATAATATTATGCATACTTATGTTTTTTGTAGATCATTAATTGCTCCAGAAATGCTGTTGTTTTATGTGTCGATGTTTATTTAATACATCCACTTTAGTTCATTTATATTTTAAACCTTTACAAACAATGTCTCCAAATCACCCGCAAAACATTATATACATGTAAATCACCCTCATTTTCAACCACATGCATATTTATTGTGTTTATCTATCACTTAATGTAAAATGTCATACAGAGATAAACTAACGATGGTAAAACCCGCTTGATTGCTGTATAAAACGGGGCAAAAAAAATTATCAGGCAGCTACTAATAAGGCCCGGTTGGACTTGATTAACTCTGTAAGGTGTACCTTATATATAAAAAAGCGTGTATGAAAAATGCCGAACCAATGGCTTTAACGAATTTTTAGCGTTTCTTGTATCTGTCTATTTAACGGTTTCTCGCGTAAATACTGTAATTTTAATCAGGCTACCCATTGTTCGGCGTCTGTCAAATAACAAAACAAAAATGCACCTTTTTGATGCTCATTTCAGCCCAGCCATGCACCCTAAGAATTCCATCTTTACCCATTAGTATTTTATGCTCTAAATAAACTGGAAATGTGAATGACCGTAAATGTGCACTGTAAGTTCAATCCGTTTTCCTATCTCACATATCGTCTGCTCTCTACACTATTACTACGCAGGAATGTCATCGATTGCACTTATCGGCAACGACTTGATTGACAGCAATCGACACAGGACTCGTCTTTTATGTATGTACCAACACATGATATAGCCTCTAATTGATCACCCGAAAACGAACTGTCTTTCAAACAATGTCCACGCTGCTCGCAATGCATGTTTTGCGTTCCTGAGTCATATCGCAGAAACGGTTTGGAGTTTTTCTATGAAAATTTGTTTTAATGTTAAGTACCCTAAAGCAATCCGGGCCTACATGTATCATTTAGACCTTGGAATACCAGAGTTATGACACTGTGTTTGCCAAAACGTAATCTGTTTTGTCTGTCCAGAGACATATCTCTGAAACCGTTTAGAGTTTTTTAATGAAACATTGGGTAAGTACTATAAAGAAATGCAAGTATCACCCTCATTCGCATTAGAACCCCAACGGTATGGTCCGTTGTTTGTCATAAACCTAACATTTTGTCCACCCGGAGTTATATCTCAGAAAGGGTTTGAGTTTTTTTATGAAACATTAAGTAAATGTTTAGTTATATAAAGAAATACGGTTCTGCAAGTGTCGCTCATATTGACATAGGAACACCAGAATTATGGCACTTTGTTTGCCAAAACATAACCTTTTTGTGCGTTCAGAGTCATATCTCAGAAACGGCGTGGACTTTTTCTGTGAAATGTTTGGTAGATATTAAGTAACATAAGGAAATGTGACCCTGCAAGTATCGCTCACATTGACATTGAAACACCAGAGTTATTGGTCTTTGTTTGCCAAAATGATGGCCTTTTTGTTATTTGACCAATAACTCAGATACATACTGAGGCCACTACTTGTTTGGCGGTGGATATCAATTCAGTAAATATGCTTGTTTATTCACGTTTATTTCATTTTTGTTTATTTCATTTTGTTTCTTTCTTTAATTAGACACCCGCATAGATCATTGTTTTATGTACTATGACAAACACCCACACTGTACATAATGTACGTGGGTAGTTATGTTCTGTTCTGTTCTGAACAGATAGGTTTTTATTGTTTCGGGTATATCAACTGCGGGACAGCATAAACAACAACTTTTCTTGACAGTCAAATTACACTTGAACCCTCATTTGAATTATTGCGGAAACAGACATTTTTTTTCTAATTTAGGGGGCTTGCAATTTAAATTGTATCTGAAAGTGTTGCTCTTATTGAAAATCAAACATCATTGACGTATTTACACCCGCACTATCATTACGTTAACTGGATGGGTCCGTCGCTAGTCACCGTTGTTAACCCTTACCCTTAGATCTGGTGCAATATTGACTACTGATTCTAATTTGGATCTGGCGCAGTATTGACCACTGGTTCTAATTTGGACCTGATACAATATTGACTACTTGTTCTAATTTGGACCTGGTGCAATATTGACTACATGTTCTAATTTGGATCAGATGCAATATTGACTACTGGTTCCAATTTGGACCTGATGCAATATTGACTACTTGTTCTAATTTGGATCTGGTGCAATATTGACTACTTGTTTTAATTTGGATCTGGTGCAATATTGACTACTTGTTCTAATTTGGATTTGATGCAATATTGACTACTTGTTCAAATTTGGACCTGATGCAATATTGACTACTTGTTCTAATTTGGATCTGGTGCAGTATTGACTACTGATTCTAATTTGGATCTGGCGCAGTATTGACTACTGGTTCTAATTTGGACCTGATGCAATATTGACTACTTGTTCTAATTTGGACCTGGTGCAATATTGACTACATGTTCTAATTTGGATCAGATGCAATATTGACTACTGGTTCCAATTTGGACCTGATGCAATATTGACTACTTGTTCTAATTTGGATCTGGTGCAATATTGACTACTTGTTTTAATTTGGATCTGGTGCAATATTGACTACTTGTTCTAATTTGGATTTGATGCAATATTGACTACTTGTTCAAATTTGGACCTGATGCAATATTGACTACTTGTTCTAATTTGGATCTGGTGCAATATTGACTACTGGTTCCAATTTGGACCTGATACAATATTGACTACTTGTTCTAATTTGGTCCTGGTGTAATATTGACTACTTGTTCTAATTTTTACCTGGTGCAATATTGACTACTGGTTTCAATTTGGACCTGATGCAATATTGACTACTTGTTCTAATTTGGATCTGGTGCAATATTGACTACTTGTTCTAATTTGGTCCTGATGCAATATTGACTACTTGTTTCAATTTGGATCTGGTGCAATATTGACTTCTTGTTCTAATTTGGACCTGGTGCAATATTGACTACTTGTTCTAATTTGGACCTGATGCAATATTGACTACTGGTTCCAATTTGGACCTGATGCAATATTGACTACTTGTTCTAATTTGGATCTGGTACAATGTTGACTACTTGTTCTAATTTTGATCTGGTGCAATATTGACTACTTGTTCTAATTTGGATCTGGTACAATATTGACTACTTGTTCTAATTTGGATCTGGTACAATATTGACTACTTGTTCTTATTTGGACCTGGTGCAATATTATTGACTCCTTGTTCTTAAATATGAAAAAAATAGTCAAATAGGGAGAGCCACACACGAAAAGACACTGCACCATACACCACCAAACAAGAAACGGTACAGCCACAAGACAAAACACAACGGGACGCATATCAAGACGAAAAACATTAAACATAAGCATATTAAATAACAAAGCTGGCCATAGGGTGAATGTTATACAAGTTTTGATCTTGTATAAGATGTACTCCATAAGTATATATTTCTTCGCCTTTTCAAACAGAGAGACCCACATTAAACGGCTTCTGTAGGAGTTGTCTGATCAGGGTCTGCTCTGTTTGCTTGTGATATAATATAAATATGATTCTACAGTTTCTGCCATGGGTAAATATTCTTGTGTTCGTGTATCATTAAAAATCTTGATCTTATTAATAATTATGTTGTCATTATTTCTTACATGAATGTTCATGGAGTATGTTTTAAATGCATATACGCCTTATTTTTACACGCATTTGCATGTCGTAAAGTGTAAAGCAGATACAGTAAACCATTTACAGTAAAAACCTGACTAAACTGGAATTCTAATAGAGAAGATTTTAGATACTTTTAGGCAGATGGCTGCTTAATGCAGGATGAACGTCAGAGGAGCTTTCTGCATGATGTTCACCCTGCATTAAGCTGTCACATGTCTCCAAGACCGATCTTTATAATATATTGAACGTCGGATTCAGATGGGATTTACTGTATTTAAGTACCTTTCTTAGCACTGAACCTTCCCTTTGAACTATTTGTGTATATTCTTAGCTTACTATAAAAATAATGTCAGCTTCAATTCTGATCTGTTACCGTATTCACGTACTTCCGATTCGCTGTTTTAGAAACCACCGATCGACTGCCACGCAGTTTGGATCCTTGTTAGAGGCCGAGTTACTCTGCGTCTCATTTGGATCCAGGTTGTTTGCAACTTCCTGTCTGGTCGCGCTTAGCAGGCAAATGATTAAAGTTTCTTCTCCTGCCATACATCACAGCTGTAATCCTTTTGTTTTTTCTCATTTATTGATGTTGGAACAACGTAATTAAGCCGACCAACCATTTCTAGTCATATAAACAGCATGCTCCATGTGAGCATGTGGTTGTTTATGTGGCATATGTGACCCCCGCTGTATAAATGGTGCGTCTGCTAAAATGCTGATCTGGTCCAAAGTGTGCTTTTTTAAGATTCGTTCAAAAGTTCGAAAAACTTTTGATCGAGTGTCAAACAGCTTGGATCCTGATTTTGCATGTAACGAAACTGTTTGCAAATCCGAATCATGTTGAGATTAGCATGGTAAGGATTAACTCTTTCGCTGCCAAACTTTGTCGTCTGCAACTTTTGTAGTCTGCTTCAGTTTTTAGTTTTTCTATTTTTTCTTTATTTTTGTTTCATAACATAGTAACAGTAACAAACAGATTGGATCCTGATGAGACGCCGAGTTATTCGGTGTCTCATCTGGATCCAAACTGTTTGTACAGGTAATCACAGATGCTACATTGGAAGCGAAAAAGTTAAAAGGGATGTTCTGGTTTTGTTGTTCCCTTGCGCATGCGCTACAACTTCTCTACAAAAGAAATCTACTTCTAGGTCATAGGGGTTTGTTGTATAGGATATGACACATCCTTCATCCTGTAACTGGTACAAACACCTTTTTCGCCTTTGCAAACAGGGTAGATCCAGATGAATCGGATCCTTTAGGAGTCATTTGATCAGGATCTGCTTTGTTAACCCTTTCCCTCATAGGCTATTTTAGATCCAACCTCTTTGAATAAATCTACCGAAAAGGAGCATTAATTAGAGAAAAGGAAAAAATATATAAAATTTTGTAGTTTGAAACCATTTTGATAAATAGAGCATTTGCTCCTATAGGAACAAATGCTCTATTTATCACAATGGTTTCAACAGGCTATTTTTACAGAGGCGCAAAAAGGCGTATTTATGGAGGAAAGGGTTAACTAACAGAATGATATTGATCTGCAGAGCAACAGATAAAGGTGTGTACTCAAATACTAAAATCGTAATGTCTCCATCAAACCCCATTTTGTTACCATTCTTAAGAATCGTCTCTCCGAAACAATTGTAATGAGTGGTCACAGTACAGGGTTTGATGGAGACATAAAGAAGTGATTCTAGAAAATGTTTTAATTTACCATTCTTATCTGAACCTCTGGATCTGATTAGGCATGTTCTCACATTGCCAATACTTACTGTGTCCATATATCATTGTTAAAATTCAGCTGATATATATTCCTGAGGTTATTATTTCTTCATGAGATAAATTACTTAAAAAGTATTCAATCCCAACTTAACCATTGAACCATTATCCCGCTTACCACCATTCAATCTTGACTTAACCATTATCCCACTAACCGTCATTCAACCTTGTCTGAACCATTATCCCACTAACCGTCATTCAACCTTGTCTGAACCACTATCCCGCTAACCACCATTCAACCTTGACTTAACAATTATTCCACTAACCGTCATCTCGCAGAGTCAACATTAACTGAACAATCTGTCTCGCATTTTCAAACAGTTTAAATCCAGATGAAACGTCGCGTAACTAGTAACTAATCCTGAATATTAGCTAGAGTGTTATTATAATGGCGTATAAACACAGAACATTTTTCTCGAGCAGAAACTGCAGAATCAGACGTATATTATACCATATGCAAACAGAACAGACCTTGATCAAACGGCTCCTACAGAGGCCGTCTAATCTGTTTGCAAATACGTGAAATGCGTTTCAATGAGTGTGGGATTAATGAATAGGACGTACTCAAAATTGCTCTAGTTCCAAAATTGAGCAAAAATCCTTTTTTACGCAGGGGTAATGGTTAACCCTTATCCTGCAATGATATTTGTGTCAGTTCGTATTATGATCTGTTGCACGTTTTTCCATAATTCGATTCCTTTACGAGAAACTATTGACGGTCCAAGGACCCAGTTGCCAGACAGCTTAGCTCCTGATGAGCGGTTGGGTTACTTGGTGTCTCCTCTTTGTACAAAATGTTAACAAATGCAAGTCAGACTGAGCTTAGCATTATATTGTTAATACTTTTCCATTGATTTTGTCGTCTTGATATTAAACGGTAGCGTTTGACATTTTCCTTGGCAGATCCCTTGCAGTAATTCATTGCTTTATCAAAAGCGTTTTATTTCATTTGTTTTTGAATTTGTTCGTGAGAAAATATTGTATAATCTCAATCATCAAACTGCACTGGGATAAGAAGCACCTCGTTAACGCGGAGCAAATGTTTCTAAGCAGCAAATAGGCTGTGTACTGATTTCTCATCATACTGCGTATCCCTATACAGTAAAACCCGTCCAAACCGGAATTCTAGTAGAAAATAATTTAGATACTTTAGACAGGTGGCTGCTTAATGCAGGGTGAAAGTCATGCAGAGCTTTCTGCATGAATTTCACCCTGCATTAAGCTACCACTTGTCCCCAAGATCGGTATTTATATTAAATTGAGTGTCCGGTTTAGAGGGGTTTTACTGTATATGGTTGACACTTTCAGTCCGGCACACGCGTGCACTGTCATTTGCATACAATGTAGACCAAGATCAGAAGGCTCCTAGAGGAACCCTCTGATAACTGTTTGCACTGTTTGTCGTTCAAAATCCTCTAGCAGGTTTGACCCTTTCATACTGAGTGGACTCTATAATTAAACATGGATGGGCTATTCCAATCCGATAATTCAGGGTTGAAAATGATAATAGTTTCCTGTGAAAATCATTACAGTGACAACCAATAATTGAAGTTAATTGTGTACATTTTCTTTAAAGAGATTTTGTTAAAAGACAAAGTGGCTAAACGCAGAGACCTGTGATCTGCGTTTCCGCTGGCCATCTTTTTTTTACTCTCTTTAAGTTTCCATCGGTTGTATCTCAGTGAATATTGGCATTATGACCTTGATGTGTCAAAGATTTGCTACGGATGAGTGATATTTAAGCCGAGATTACGTAGAACAGAAATTGGATTTGACAAATTAGTTGTTTGCTGTGTGAAATTGGAATTTTGAATTATTTGTACATAATAAACTCGCATTTAATAGTCTTCATTTTAATAATGATGTCTCAAGGAAACTAGACTGTCATCCAACCCATCTATTACCCTTAAAGACTACATAAACTAATATGGTCGAAGACGTGCACAATGATTACAGAACTATACAATCATCCTATTACAGAAGTCTCTCAATGACGGCCACTAAATCACATCAAGAGACTTTTGTGTTAAAGACAGATGGCTGCTTAAAGCAAGGTGAAAGTAAAACAGAACGCTCCTATACTTTCACATTGCCTTAAGCAGCCACCTGTCCTAAATACCAACAAATTAACACAATTTAGTGGCCGTTATAGAGCGGTTCTACTGTAGCTGATCTGCGTTAACGTTGTGCTCCGCGTTCACTGCCGCCGAATAATCACAGTGATAATTTTTAACTACAAGTATCTGTGTCTGAAACACGCACCAGCTGGAACAATATCCTGTATTACCCACTAATAAGAACATAATAATATAAACCACACAAGGGATACATTTTCACAAATAATGCTATTATGGGTCAGAAGCTCGAGCAATCTTTTGCTAGGGAAATGTCGACAGATGCTTTACAGTCAAACCTCGCTAGTTCGAAGTTTTAGTAAAGAAAAAAGAGCAGAGAGCTCCCAGAGAAGCTTCTTGTGTGACCTTCACCCTGTGTTTAGCTGCCAACTGTCTAAACTCTTTCAGCAATATTTTTTTTTTTTTGACTAACAGTAAACCCCCTCTAAGTCTGGTGTTACATTTAGGATAAATATCGATCCTGGAGACAGGTGGCAGCTTTATGCAGGGTGAAAGTCACGCAGAAAGCTCCTCTATGAACTTTATGCATAATTTCCACCCTTCATTAAGCAGCCACCTGCATAAAAGTAAATTCTTGTCTACTAGAATTCCGGCGTTGAGGAGTTTTACTGTATTTCAATATTCAGTGGGTTGGGGTTATAAAAATCGTTATGTTACAAACAAATGGTTTACTGTCTAATTACAGTTTATACAGTGTGTGACTGTCTATGAACACGTCTACACAGATAGCTGTACAAGATATAAACCCGTAGCCTATACTACTGAAAAAAGTATGTCAACACACATAATGATCTGCTTAATTTTGATACTCCACAACGTTTGAGAAACTGTTGACAGAGTGTCAAACAGCTTGGATTCTGATTCGACGCCGAGTTACTCAGCGTCTCGTCTACTTTAAGCTGTTTCTCAAATGTCAGTAAGATCGCACCGAGCTCTAATCGTCAATCCTTAGCCTGCTAAGCGCGACCTAACTGACATTTGCAAACAGCTTGGATCCAGATGAGACGCCGAGTAACTCGGCGTCTCATCTGGATCCAGGCTGTTTGACACTCTGTCAATAGTTTCTCAAAAGCTTGAACGAATCGGAAGTTAGTGATAACGGCAATAGATCGGAGCTTAAACAGATTTCATTTTCATAGCAGGCTAAGCGTTAACCGATTATAAAACGTTGAAACCGTTATGTTTGGAATTACAAAAAAAGCCAACAGCCAACTAGAGGATTGGAGAAACCATAGAAGTTCTAGAGAAAGAAATCTGAGGATTGATGGTAAACGGATGCCAGTCAACATGGATTCATTCTTTAGCACTTTACCTCATACATGTACAAGCTCATTTTCACGCCTATGCAAAAAGAATAGATCCAGATCCGACGGCTCCTTCGGGAGCTGTCTCATCATGGCCTGCTATGTTTGCTTAAGAACTATGTAGATCTGATTCAACAGTTTCTGCCAAGACCAAAACAATCCTGGTGTTCATATGGCATCGAAATTCCTCATTTGAATTACGAAATAGTTTCCAGTGCGACCGACAAACAAACGAATTAGTTCACAATTCGACCTCCGAATTACGAAATTGTCAGAATAAGCTCTAAATGAGTAGTGGTGATTATCTTAACAGCATAGACTCAAATCATAGTCGATTGATTTGTCATAATAGTAATATGCCTCCGTTTTGCACTTTCTCATTAGAATAATGAAATGAGGAAGTGGTCAATATAAGCTTAGTATGCGCAGTGATGATACATGTACTCTAGATCCAAACCATTGTCCATTCAATGTGTATATAAAAATGCACCACGTGCAACAGATAAAGGTGCGTACTCAAATACTAAAATCGTCATTCTCCACCAAACCCTATGTTGTGACCACCCTTTAGAATCGTCTCGAAGAGACGATTCTAATGAGTGGTCACAACATAGGGTTTGACGAAGTGATTCTTGAAAATGTTTTAACTTAAACATCATATCTAGACCGCTGTGCAGATTTGCTCCTTGGGTGTACTGGCAATTTGAAATTCGTGCAATTTACAGTGATGTTTCCATATTTGGAAAAGAAAGCTTTAATATCACCTCATGAATATTTGTACAATAATTCATGACTTCATCAATATTCATTAACTGATTTTAACTCTTCGCTTGCTATTCGCGTCAATATACCTACCTGTAAATAGTGAAGACCCAGATGAGACAGCTCCTGCAGGATCTGTCTCATCAGGGTCTGCACTATTTACAAGTTGATTGTGCATCCAGTGCACTCCACAGCAGTGATTGCACAGCGAAATACTTGTACACAGTGAAGATATATGTAATTATACAACAGGGCATGGGTAAAGAAGGAGAAATGTATTTTAAAATTCAGCAAGCGAAGGGTTAAAACGACCAACGAACTAGGGTGTTCATGGTTATTTCAGAAGCAGTAGAATCAGATCTATATAATTCTATTTGCGAAGAGGTCAAAGGAGGACTCTTCTGGTAAATGGTTAATACTGTAGATTGATTGTCTGGCGCTGGAGTTGTGCTACCTAGGACTGGTTGTTAATGCTGTAGATTGATTGTCTGGCGCTGGAGTTGTGCTACGTAGGACTGGTTGGTTAATGCTGTAGATTGATTGTCTGGCGCTGGAGTTGTGCTACCTAGGACTGGTTGTTAATGCTGTAGATTGATTGTCTGGCGCTGGAGTTGTGCTACGTAGGACTGGTTGGTTAATGCTGTAGATTGATTGTCTGGCGCTGGAGTTGTGCTACGTAGGACTGGTTGTCTAGGTGTGTTGACAGTAACAGACAAGTTGTGAGATGAAGTCTCAACTTCTGAGTATTAGGTACTCTGTTTGACAAATACCAGACAGAGTAAATACGCAGGGGCTTTTGTATTCGATGCCATCCCTTATTGGCATGATATAACACACATTAACCAACAATTTTTAACGTTAAATTAATGTCAGGGTTTGGCACTAGTGGGTTGGATTCTTTCTGACCAATGTTGTCCATATTTCCCGTTTTAGCATGATAGACGCATTACCTGTCCTGTTAGAGCGATAAACAAATCATTGTTAGCACATACATGTATATTTGTTTACGCCGTTAATTATTCATATTCTCTACAAAAATGCAGCGTTGGATTCTGATGGGACGACAAGTTATACAATGTACACCGGATATTAACCCTTTCCCTGTTCTATGTTTATTCCAAAATTTATTACCAACTATTCATGGACAAAATATTTATAATGAAATATGCAAGGTGGAACATTGTAGCCATTTTAGAAAGTAAAAAAACAGATCTATCAAATTTCTATTAGCAAACAGAGCAGACCCTGATCAGACGGCTCCTCTTGAAGTCGTCTGATCGGGGTCTACTCTGTTTGTAAATGCGTGAAAACACGTTTACATGAGGGAAAGGGTTAAGCAAGATAACAGCTTAATGCAAGGTGAAAGTCGTATAAAAGCTCCAATAGGAGCTTTCTAAATGAATTTCATCCTGTGTTAAGCACTCATATGTTTTAACCCTTTACTCCATGAATATTCATGTACGAATTAATGACAGCATGGGTATTAATTAGATAAGTTGCTACAATAGCACGTAGACACGGGAAGTTGCAGGCAGAAACATAATCGTATACACATGTATATTAATTATAAGCAAACAGAGCAGACACTGATCAGATTGCTCCTACAAGATCTGGCTCTACTTAGTTTGCAAAGGCATAGTTCTAAAGGCGTAGTTATGGAGTAAGACGGCTGCTGAATTCAGAGTGAAAGTCATACAGAAAGCTCCTACACTAAGAGGAGTTTTCTGTATTACTTTCGCCCTGCATCAAGCTGCCACCTGTCTCCAAGACCGATATTTACACTAAATTGAACGTCCGGTTTAGAGGGGGTTACTGCACTACGCCAATCACATCGCTTATATCCATTCAACATATGAAGTGTAAACGTTCTTATTAGTTCTGATAATTTGAATAACAAACACATTAACTCTCTTCATTGTGGAAATTATTACCTATAGAATGCATGCAATACCGCTGGGTTTGATATCAGATAAAACCCATGCACATTCCTTCAGACCCGTTTCCGGTACACGGAGAAGTACAGCCAAAACCTTTACCTCATATGCTTCTTAACCCTTTCCTTCATATATACGCGTTTTCATGCATTTCCAATTTGCTGGAGGAATGGGGATTACAATCTGTTCAGCTCCTGATCAGGGTGCATCCCTTGATCCATCTTACCTGGGTATACACTGTTTGCAAAGGACATTAGTGACTCGTGTCCCACCCACACAGTAAGGGTTATACTCCATAATAGCCCCAAGAGTATTAACCCTTTGCATCATAGACTATTTTTAGATACAGCCACTTTAAATAAATCTACCGAAAAGGACCATTATCTAGAGAAAAGGAAAATGTTAGACTTTTCTAAGTTGAAACCATTGTGATAAATAGAGCATTTGCTCCTATAGGAGCAAATGCTCTATTTATCACAATGGTTTCACAAAGTGACTTTTACAGAGTCGTCAAAAGTCGCCAGTATAAGGGAATGGGTTAATACAGAGTTTACAGCGATGGGTATACCGGTTTGCACCATACAGGTCAGACAAGTTAATGCTACAGGAAACTCGTGTAGTTTTATTTATTATATCTAGGCTCTGTCTGACGCTCAGCAGAGCTAAATTTCCTTAAGGCAGTCTTATTTCATTTCCACAAATCGTTTTTGTAGGTTTCAACAACTTTGCCCGAGACGTTAACCCTTCATGTGCGAGAATCATCGATATGATACAATGTAGGCCAATCTCAAAGGGCTCATGATTGAGTACCGTGGTGATGGTCTGCACTGTTTGTCATTGAATCATTTTCGTCAGTAATATATTTTAATATAATTTTGTCTGTTTAATTAATATTCAGAAAGGAGGAGCCAGTTTTAATCATTCATCAGATAAAGGGTTAAATTAATTTCTTAGACGCTAGATGGGTTACAGGTAACAAATAGTGTCTGTAGTCTATTGACCCTTACTCAGCTGTAAGAATAAATGGCTGCTTAAAAATGATCCCATACAGGTTTAACAAATACAGTGAAACCCCTTTAATGCGACCACCAAAAGGGGCATAATTATGTGTTGTGTAGTCAGATGGTAGCTTAATACAGGACGAAAGTTATGCAGAAAGCTCCTAAGGGAGCTTTCTGCATTACTTTCGTTCTGCATTAAGCAACCACCTGCTTATAAAGACAGCTATGGTTATTAACTTATTATCTAAGTGGTCGCACTAGAGGGGTTCTACTGTAGCTGCTTTAGTGTATTAACCCTTACCGTGTTGTAAAAAATGTCTGCTAAAATTGTCTGATTCAGTTTTTACCTTCCCCCGATGCATTCAAGATTTTGAGAAACTATTGACCGAGTGTCAAAATAGCTTGGATCCTGATTAGACGCGAATTTACTAGATGTTTCATCAGGATCTAGCTATTCGCAGATGCAAGTCAAGTTGCGATTAAATCCTCGCAGTGATCTCCATTGTCACTACGTACAGCCATCCCTTCAGCGTAGCGACCGGCCGCATGGCTCAGTGGTAGAGCGTTCGCATGCGGTACGGAAGGTCGTGTGTTCGATCTCTGGCCGCGACAGACCAAAAGTCGTTAAAAGTTGGTACTAGTAGCTCCCTTGTCTACGCTCGACATTAAAAGGTGTAGTTCTAGGACTGGTCGGTGTCGGGCGGGTGCCCTTGCCATGTGCCCGCGGCTGGGGTATTCCAGTGAGGCAGCACTAAAACTTGTCTCATGCAGGGTGCCGTCTGCAAATAACTGAAATAATGTTGATCGGACGTTAAACCCAACTCACTCACTCACTCAGCGTAGCGATTAAGGGAGATAACTGCGTTGGAGGTTGGCTATAAGGATTTGTCCCAGACCACTCGTTTACACGTATAGAGTTAAGTTACCAAAACAGACTGGTGGAGATCTAAAATATGACAGTTTCCATTTTGTGTAAACTCCTTGATTCGCTTTGTCTATATCTCATGGACCAGTTTGGTTCAAATGTAATTGCATGTATTTCTTTTTTTGTGTGTATCAATATTTAATCTATGACCTCGCAGGCTATTTTAGACACAACCTCTTTGAATAAATCTACTAAAAACGACCATTACTACAGAAAATGACAATCTTAGAAATGTGTAATTTCAAAACTATTTTGATAAATAGAGTATTTGATCCTATCTATTAAATGCTCATTTTCCTATTTAACACAGCGTCAATATGAGGGAATGGGTTGATCGGCATATTAGACTTGGGGAAATATGCAGAGTTGTGGGAAATCGACAGCCTTGTGTTTAATTTAACCCTTTACCTTGCGTATATTCATGTAAGAAACAATTGCTTTGAAATATGAATTAGCTGGAGTTGTATGACCGCATTATGAATAATAGTTACTTCTGTCTGAGCCAAAATGTCATATGTTCATATGCCATTATAAAAAGTAATCTTATTAATATTTATGATGTCATTATTTCCTACATGAATATTCATCAGGGAAAGGGTTAACAGGGCGGTAATGGTTAACGGAAGCTGCTAAAATGCGTGTACAGAAAATATTTGCAGGATATTATCGGGGCACACAATGTCAGTTTTCTGCATTGTGAATTATTGATGAATCGACAACTGACATCAGAAAAGCGCGTTTGCCGAAATGCAATTTGAATTCAACAAGCATGTTGATCGTTTTATATTGTGCACTATAAATACCAATACCATGAATAATCAATGAACTGATGAACTGCAATCAAACAAAAACAGATCAGTTTTAGTATAATACAATTATCTGTGAATCATTAATCCAAGTCGAGCAAATATTTTGAAATAGAAAATGCTATCTACGATTCTGAAGATGTTTTCCATTTCTTTTCATATACAGTAATTTAACCTCTCTATAACGGCCACTAAATTGTTTTAATTAATTGGTACTTAGGGCAGGTGGCTGCTTAAAGCAAGGTGAAAGTTAAACAGAACGCTCATATAGGAGCGTCCTGTTTTACTTTCACCTTGCTATAAGCAGCCACCTGCCTTTAACACAAAATACTTAATGTAATTTAGCGACCGTTATAGAGAGGTTTTACTGTTCATGTACACATTTGATGCGTGAACCAGTTTGAATCCTGATGAGTCGTCGGGTTACTCTGTGTCTTATACTGATCAAACACATTTTCAAAGAATGCTAAAGGAGTTTTGTCTCTTCCACAATGCAAAGCCGGTTATACAGTAGAACTTGTCTTAAGCGGCCATCATAAAGATGTCTAATTATGGGTCTGTAAGGCATGTGGTAGCTGAATGCGTGTCAAAAGTAATGTAAAAAAAACTCCTGTAGGAGATTTCTGCATTATTTTAACCCTGAATTAAGCAACCACCTGTTTTTAAGACTCCTTTGTTCAATAAATGAGTGTCCATTTAGGACAAGTTATACTGTATTTGTAATCAGTTTGTATCCAAATGAGACAACTTAACTTTGAATGGTATGCAAGATCCACACACTCAGATGGTGTTTTGTAGTGGTTGTTCTTAGAGAATCAAGCAGACTAACAGAGCAAGTTCAACCAATATACAGTAATAACACTCTAAACCGGTATTCTTGTAGAGAAGAATATAGATACTTTAGGCCGGTCGCTGCTTAATGCAGGGTAAAGGTCATGCAGAAAGCTCCTAGAGGAGCTTTCTGTATGACTTTCATCCTGCATTAAGCTGCCACCTGTCTCCAAGATCGGTATTTATATTAAATTGAGTGTCCGGTTTAGTGGGGTTTTACTGTATATCTATATGCTTTCAACGCCATTTAATTTGTTTTGTCTCTATCTGTTTGGCATGTTGAAGCGAAAATTATTAATTATGCATGGACTAGGCGGAAACAAGTATGGAATAAATATGGTGCAGACAGATTTAATCATGCTCGGTTGGTTAGGACACCAAAGCACTTTATTAGCCGATCAGACAAATACTCGTGGCATTATAAAGGAATGAGGAAGTCTGCGCTTCTATAACTGTTGTGTGTAAAACTAGTGCTACAGTTGCAACTGCTGTACTCAGAATGCAAAACGTCTAATATTAAGCAGCATACAATCGCCAAATATGTCATTAATGTCAGATTTACGTTCTCGGTTTTTTATTATGCCCCCTACGGCGGGCATATAGTAATCGCACTGTCCGTCTTTCCGTCTTTCCGTCTATCAGTCTGCCTGTCTTTCCATCCGTCCGTCCGAAATACCACGTCCCTTCTATATTATTGGAGAGACCCCTCAGGGTCTCTCCACAGTGTTGGAATTAGATGTCGGCGTATTCTGGGGTGGTTTACAATTTATCTCAAGGAGTTTTGAATTGGGACAGTAAAGAGAATATCGCCGTCTACCGGACGGGACGAGTTGTGGCTATTCGCATGCGCGAGTTTTGGTTATATAAAAATACGCAGTCAAACTATCACTAACCTATAAGGAGTTTGAATATTAAAGTAATTTTAGAAAACGTGATTGAGTTTGAACAATAGGATCAGTTGAATCCAGATTGTCGATATTTTAATTCAAATAGACATGATTATTTTATCCCAGAACAAAGAGCGTATAAAATTCGAGTAACGGTCGTCTCAGTTTCTATTTTTAGATTGACCACGATGGAGCTGAACATATTATATAGGTCTATGCCATTTCCCGTCCCTTTAGTGTTTCTTAATCTAATTAGCCTGCGAGTATAATGGAAAAATGTACTTTTTATCCATTAATATTTGCTTTCCGACTTGATTCTTATTAAACCGCGTTCTCCATTGGTGGATTAAGTTAATAACACTAATAAATCAGCACCGTTTACCATCGGTGGCGCTGTAGCCGAGCGGGCTAAGCCGATGGAGAAAAGGCGTTTCAGTTTACGTTTTGTATGACCTGGCGTGGGTTCGAATCCACCTATAACCTAAACATCCTTTCTTTTTTCTTATTTGTATAATTCTATTGGTGATTTTTCCGTTATTCCATCAACATATGCATATTTACAGAAAATTGAAACACATGTACATACATTGTTTTAAGGAGCATTATGCCTTAGAAACGGCTAGTATTATCATTAACCTAATAAACCTTCCAGATACTACCGGAAGAAACCTAATAGGAGGATCTAGCTCACTTGGAAGTGCTTACTAGATACATAAACCAATGTTTTGACTGGTGTGTCCATGTGCCTTAGATCCTCACGAGGAAGCAAGATGAATAAAATGTATTGTTGAGTATATGTGATTTACCAATATGTGCCTAAGATATGATACACATGCTTTAGTTTCATGTCAATTATGTTAATCATGAATGTTTTAGTGTGCATTCATTTATAACCCGGGAGGGTCCATGGCTGGTAAATAAAACCTGTTCCAATATATATTCTATTCTATTCTAAGAAACCTAAGTTTATTCGCACTCCTTTATTACGTCACTAGAGAAGCTTGCTGACTGGATAAATTCCAATTCGAAGAATACTTTTTTCAAATAACTACATTTACTTGCAACGATTAAAACATTATATATCTCCTAAGCAGTGGCGCTTGATATTCATCGTCTTCGTTCTATTTATAATGCACGTACTACTTGATATGCACAATAGTTATTTATAGAAACCAACTGATCCGGTGCCAAAACCTTGTTAAACGGCCCCTGTATATAGCAAATGTTCGATAAAAAAAACTGCTGCAGGCCTCTCCTTGGCTTCCTTTTAGAAGGAAGCCAACTTGTTGTACGGATCTGTGAATGGATTTCAAAATAACCTGGCGTAAATTGTCATCACGCAAAGACGATGTGTCGCGTTCAGCTCCCTGGTCAACGGGTCAAAGGTCAAGGTCATCATTCAGGGTCAAAGGTCGGGGGCATACGTGTTTCACAAACACACTCTTGTTTATCTTTTACCTGATGTAGAACCCTTTTGACGCCTTTACACACATAGTAGACTCACACCAGACTGTTAGTCCGAGTTTGTTCTGTTTGCTTATGGAATAACATAAATCTGATTGTTCATTTTCTGCCATGACAAAAAAAAACTACTGTACTCACATACCATTATAGCTACTCAGTTTATTAATATTCATGATGAAATTATTTCTCATATCAGAATAAGGCGCGTTTATTTAAACATATTTCAGAATACGTATATAGCTCCTTTATTTCTCCACCACATTTCGAAGAGACGATATCTAAAAGGTGGTCGCAACATCGGGTTTGTAAGAGAAATGACGATTTTAGTATTTGAATATACACCTATAGATCTGTTATATAAATATGCATCAAATAAAGGGTAAATATCTGTATTTTGCCGTTTACATAATAGTATAGGGGTAATGGTCGCCCTTGAGTTCCCTGACTCGTTATCGTACTCGGGATATAGCACGGAAACAAGGCGGGAGTTTAACCTACAATCTCTGTGCATGAATCTGACACCGGCGAGTCTGCTCTGGCACTAACCTCAAATGTTTAGTGCTAAGTGTACTTATTAAGGGTTCGGGTAAAACATTCATCCGTTTTGTATGCTCCCATCATAAGGTAAGGTTCATGTAACACCCCCTTGCACATGCCCGTCCGTCATAACGTAGGTAGGTATTGCCGTACGCCCATAAGTACGGCCCGCAATTCTTGCCCGTCCATCTCCTTATACACAGTGGGAGGATTGACTTCATATTTTCACAGATTAACAACATTGGATGTGAAGGTGTACATAAATAAGAAAATCTTTGCTCTTATAATTTTTTTACCATGGTGGAGTTATTGGACATTGATTTGTTTCACTTTTTAGCATGTATTGAAAAATGCTTGATTTAGGGACAATATCGCCGAAGCGGGGTGGAGGCGCGTCTGTGTCCTATGGACACAATTTTCTAGTTTTATATATACAGTATAACCTCTCTTAACCGGAATTCTAGTAGATAATAATTTAGATACTTTTAGGCAGGTGGCTGCTTAATGCAGGGTGAAAGTCATGCAGAAAGCTCCTCTAGGAGCTTTCTGCATGACTTTCACCCTGCATTAAGCTGTCACCTGTCTCCAAGACCGATATTCATACTAAATTTAACTGCCGGTTAAGAGAGGTTTTACTGTAACTGTAGTTGAATTTGAAGGCAAGTGGTTAGCATTTGACCAACTATTAGAGAACAAAACAATACCATGCACTTCAAGACTGTGAAATAGCGGTTATCTAAACATTGTATTTTGATATTTCTAAACAGCGTGTTTTATTGGAAATCCATGTCATAATTTTAGTCTTGATTTAACGACTCGAGGTGTAATATAAGTTGTAATTTTCAATATTCCATTATTTATCATGGGAAACTTATCACAGCTCACCTGCTACGCTTGGGAAATCAGTAAACGCCGGAATGAGCCAGATCTCACAGTTTTATTTATCAGAAACTGTGTAAATGAGTTATTACCATTAACCCTTAACTCGTGCTGAAAAAAATATGTCTGACAAAACTCTGATCAGTTGCATTTTTTTTACTTACTTCTGATTCGCAAAAACGTTTCAGAATCTGTTGATCGAGTGTCAAACAGCTTGGAACCTGATGAGACGCCGAGTTACTCGGCGTCTCATCTGGATCCAAACTGTTTGCATATGTATTCACTCATCCGCCCATAGCAGGCTAAAGGTTAAATGGGAATCGAGTTAGGTTGCGCTTAACTTGATAAAGGTTAATAGACACAATGAAACCTCACCGCACCGGTCACTTAAAAGATGTCGAAGTATGGGGCTTATAGACATGCGGTAATTCGGACAGCTTATCGCTGGACGAACGTTGTATGCAGAAAGCTCACGTAGGAGCTTATGACACTGCGTTGGTTCAGTATTAAGCAGGATGGTGGTTTTAAATATATATATTCCCTTTTTGACCGGTATTGATTGGTTCTGTATATCCGGGAAGTGGCATCCTGAAATAACTATTTGATTGCAGCTGATATAGAGCATATTTACGAGTTGCCAGGCTTGGTCCTAAAAGATTAATCAATGTGTCCCGCTTTGATCCTGATTTAGTTACACATCATTCTGAATTACGTGCCAACTTCTGTTTCTGACTTTAGGATGTATGTCCTTGCAATCCACGCATGCTTCACTCAGCAGGGCAAAAGTAATACAGAAAGCTCCTACAGGAGCTTTCTGCATTACGTTTGACCTGTGTTAAGCTACCACCTGCCTCATAGGCCCATACTTATACCTCTTTTAGTTAGATGGTCGCTTAAGACAAGTTCTATTGTACGTGGAGACTCATATTATTACACCCTGTCTTTACCAAACAATTCCATATACAGTGAAACCTCTCTATAACGGCCACTAAATAACATCAAGTAGTTTGTGTTAAAGGCAGGTGGCTGCTTAAAGCAAGGTGAAAGTAAAACAGAACGCTCCCATAGGAGCGTTCTGTTTTACTTTCACCTTGCTTTAAGCAGCCGCCTGCCCTAAATACCAACTAATTAACACAATTTAGTGGCCGTTATAGAGAGGTTTTACTGTACTGTAATTATGAATTTATTACAACAAGAACAATATATATTACATATAGTGTAGCCTGTCTAAAGCGACACTCAAAAAGAAGCTAAATTATTGTATCTTAATGCTGGTCGGAATTTATGCAGGAAGCTCCCTTAAGAGCTTTCTTCATTCCTTTAGCCATGCATTAACACATTCCCTCCTAGGCTATTTTTAGACCAGACTCTTTGACTAAATCTACCGAAAAGGGGCATTAACTAAAGAAAGCGAGAATTTTAGAATTGTGTAGTTTTGAAACCATTTTGATAAATAGAGCATTTGCTCCACAGAGCCAAATGCTCTATTTATCACAATGCTTTAAAAAAAAGCCTTCACAGGGGCATCAAAATGCGTCAATATGAGGGAATGGGTTATATAACCACCTGCCTTTAAAGACACTCATATGTCGATAACGTGGTCCCTTAAGAGGGTTTTGCTGTATGTGACAATATTTACTTCTCCCAATTATCGAGTGTGGATCACTCAGTTTGGTTACTTTTTTTCCATTTTACTCTTATTTTCTGTAACTAGTCAAGATGAAAATGAATAATTATGATTAAGCTGTCAGTTCTAGAGTTCTGGGTTTGTAGATTGTTACTTCATTACATGCTTCACTGATTACCCTGAACACGTGCGATCAGTGTGTGTTTCTATTTATCTAATCCCCTATCTGGCACGCGTAATTATTAACTGAAATCGGTTTTCATTTTCGATCGTACTAATAAATCGATTTCGAATAATGATTCGATGTTATGTTATTTGAGCTATACGATGCTGTACACTTTCCGGACTAGCGATATTTTGCTTTTTAAGGGGGGAATCTATTCAAATTTTCAATAAATTGGAAGGATTTTATAGAATTGTAGATTGTGGATATTTTGGATATTGGGTGGGACTAGTTCACGTAGTTGGCATGCAATAGAACCTGTCTTAGGACGTCATCAGAAAGAGGTCTGCAAGGCAGGTGTCTGCTAGGCATGTGATAGCTTAATGCAGGTCAAAGGTAATGCAGAAAGCTCATGTAGGAGCTTTCTGCATTACGTTTGCCCTGTGTTAAGCAACCACCCGGTCAAAAGTAACACAGAAAGTAGAAGCTTTCTGCATTATAAAGCAACTACCTGTTTATTAATATTCCTGTGTCCAATTAGAGGGCCACATGGAAGATTAGTATTCACTAAATGTGTTACCCTCTGTAAATAAAGTCTACTATAGGTAAACAACGAGCAGTGAGCCTAGAATGTACTTTACATTTTGGTACGTTCCACGGTTTAGGGGTGTCGGCATTGCTGCAGTCCATCTAACTAAGATAATGTAATTTTGTTGTGTAGAAGATTATATGGATTGAAAAGGGGAAATCACGATTTTCTCATGCAGACAGAATGCTGATTCCCCCAAAATGTGGACTGCGCAGATTTTTATGGCTCACTGCTCGTTGTTTACTTATACTATTATTAATAATAATAATAATATAAGGTCACTTAAGACAGCTTCTATTGTACATCCATGTGACAAAATTAATGTGATGCCGCCAAAACGCGTTAACACTTTACATTTCACGCTGTTGAAAAAATAGTAAACCATACCAGATGGCTCCTCTAGGAGCCATCTGATCAGAGTCTGCTTATAGAATAATATACAAGGCCAAAACACCTTGTGTTCATTTGAAATTATAAAAAATCATCAAACCAATATTCATGATGTGATTATTTCTTACATGAATATTCATGAGTTAAAAGTTTAACTGACCAATGCTCTACAAAACATTTAATCACAGCACTAACATTAGACATTTTGACAAATTAACCCTTATTCCATGACTATTAATGTAAGAAATAATTACATCATGAATATTAATTAGATTAATTGTTATAATAACACATGCACAGAAGAATGTTTGGCCATGGCAGAAACTGTAGCATCATATCTATATGATATCATAAGCAACTACGGGAGCCGTCTGATCTGAATCTACTCTGTTTGCAAAGGCATATCTCAGGCGTGCTTATATAGTAAATGGCTAACCCTCTCCTTTCTGACCGCAACCTAATAGCTTGGCCTCCCATCAGGATCTTAACTATTTGACACTGGTTAATAGCTCTCACAAATTAGATCGAATCGGAAGTAGTCAAATTTCACCAGACCAAAATTTGAGCAGTCATTATCTTTTACAGCTGAGTAAGGGCTAAGATAATGGACTATGTTTTGCTGTGTTACAGGTTTGACGCCTTTACACCAGGCAGTCCTAGACGGCAACTTTTCAGCAGTCCAACTTCTGGTGGCCCACGGTGCTGACATCAACAAACAGGACGAGGACACATGGACGCCCCTGCACGCCGCATGCGCAGAGGGACATGCGGAGATCGTGAAGTACGTTTTAAATATATCAAGATAAACTTACGATTTTACAACTGATTAAACGATATCACAATGATAATGGTTTATTTTGTAATCATTACCTGGTTTAGTCGATAATCAATAATAGTTAGCAATGTTGTTTTTGCACGATCTCTTGGAGGAATTCAGATGAAGATATATACTTGTATATTCAAATGTTTTATCGTTCCCCAATAGTGGTTCATTCAATTATTTCGCGCGTTCAGGATTAGCTCTGTCTATTTGTAGTATGCAATGCATTATCACCTGCTTGTCTTAGAGGTCCAGAAAAGATTTTCAAGAATGACTCCTTTATTTCCCCATCGAACCCTATGTTGTGACCACTCTTTAGAAATGTTTCGAAGAGACGATTCTAAAGAGTGGTCACAACATACGGTTTGGTAGAGGGTTGGCGATTTTAGTATGTAATTACAGTAAAACCTCTCTATAACGGCCACTAAATTATTTAAGTATGTTGTGTTAAAGGCAGGTGGCTACTTAAAGCAAGGTGAACGTAAAACAGAACGCTCCTATAGGAGCGTTCTGTTTTACATTCACCTTGCTTTATGCAGCCACCTGCCCTAAATACCAACTAATTAACACAATTTTGTGGCCGTTATAGAGAGGTTTTACTGTACGTACATTTTCTGTTTCTCTGTATAGCTTGCCTGTATTGTCTTATTTCAACTGACATGAAACTATTTCAGTTTAACTCAATCTCTGTTACACATTGTCTCGAACAACGTATGTCGTCTGCTGCAATTTTACCCCTTTCATTCATGACATATTCAAACAGATTCGATCTGGATGAGATGCCGAATTAGTCGGTGTCTCATTTTGGATCCAACCTGTTATACACTCGTGCAGATGTGTTTTAAATTTTACCGTCGATGTCGCTGAAATGTACCACCAGAAACAGTGCAGTCCCAGATCAGAAGCCACCTTAACCCTTTCCTTCATATAAACGCCTTTTTACGCATTTATTTGCACACAGACTACACCCAGATCAGACGGCTCCTATAGAAGTCGTCTGATCAGGGTCTGTGTTTGGTCAGGGAATTTAATAGAACTGTTTCTTTACTTTTTAAAATGGCTACACTGTTCCGCCTTCCATATTTCATTATAACGATTTGATCCATGAATATTCAGTAGGTATTGAAATTTAGAATAAACTCAGAACAGGGAAAGGATTAAAATGGGATTTCAGGGACTTCATTGTTTGCCTCAGCCTCTAATTTCATGTCTGCGGCTTATTCCCTTGACATTTTAATTTATTTACCTCAGTTTTCCATTTTAAAATGTTTGAACGAAATTGGGCTGCAGACGGCAACTGGAAATTTGGCGCCGAAAGGGTTAATAGCTTGAAGAAATCGAAAATAAGTTAAAAATGAACAAATTTGACCCAACATCATATTTTAAAGCAGGACATCGGTTAAAATTACCTTACTTATAATTTAGCTTGCAATTAGAAACTGCTATAAACAAAGTGTACCTACATTGTACTTGCTCTGTTTGATTTTCCTGTGGGAATTTTATGCAGGAACGCTTGGTGACATGCCTGCTAAGATGATGATTTATTTACATGGTGGCCATGGCTAATACTGCTATGCTTTTTAACTGCAATATGCGAGCAGTTTGATCTATCATTTATATGGCAAAACAATGTGCACAAATAATAATTTCTCATGGGATGGGTATACAGTAAAACCCCTCTAAATTGGGCGTTAAATTTAGTATAAGTATCGGCCTTGGAGACAGGAGCCGCTTAACACAGGGTGAAAGTCATGTAGAAAGCTCCCCAAGGAGCTTTATGCGTGACGTTCACACTACATTAAGCAGTCACCTGCCTAGAAGTATGTAAATTCTTGTAAGTCTAGTCGCATTTCGTTCTAGAAATTGTGAAAGTTGAAAGAGTAGTAGGCATTTCGTTTTAAAAGTGGGCAAACAATTGATTATACATAATTTAAGTGTGCTAAGTCCGATTATAACATTTGCCAAACTGTATCTTCCGTATTCAAAGTTCAAAATGGCGGAAAAACAAAATGGCCGCCAACGAGCACTCTTTCCAGCCAAATAAGGATACACTACGCCGTAAATCTGGGCGTAACATTAATTTTTCTTTTAAAATGTACAACAAACCAGTTCTTATAAGCTGAATTTATTTTTATTGAGTCCAAATTTTATCCCAAGGTTTAAACTAAAATGGCAGTGAAGCAAAATGACCGCCAACAAACACTGTTTGCTGCCAAACAAATATACACATTCTAAATAGCAGTAAAATCGATATTGTTCAGATATCAAATATTAGAAACTAATTTAGGGGTTATAAACTTTGGCTGTCTGTCAAGAATACAGCAAGCCAACACACACAAGCACGCACGCAAACATATGAGACACATTGTAACTCATCAACAAACATACCTGACACGGATTAAACTTGCTTTTCCATTTAATTACTTTGCAATTATTCAAAATAAGGCAACTTCCAAATTTGAGCAGACATTAATATTTCTACAGTTGGGTCAGGATTAAAATATAAACCAGACAAAGGTGCGTACTCAAATACTTAATTCTAAACGATTCTAAAAGTAGTCGCAACATATGGTTTGGTGGAGAAATAAAGAAGCTATTCTTGAAAATGTTTTGATTTACGCATCCTATCTGGACCTCTGATAAACCCTTGGAACTTTCAATGTCTTGCCATAGTTACACCATTAATGCAATAACAGTATCGTCTGGTCTTCTCCTTGAGATAATACACATCATGACTTGAAGATGCAGTGTAGCGCCAGACAACCCTCTCTGTCAGTCAGAGACATCCAGCCAGAGGCAATACCTTTGGAAACTGACCGGCATCTGCAATATTCCATCCCGTAGCCTTACTGGATGCTGCCTCTGTGACACGATAGTTTGACTATGATCACTTTCTTAACAAAATGTCGTCCATTTTCCAGTGAAGCTTTAACACTTTGCTTTAGTTTTCTGTGTTTATAGGCTTTATAGCAATACTGACCTTTTCAAATATGTTTTAGGTTTCTTTTGAAAAAAGGCGCCAACAAGAATATTCGAACATACGAAGGAGAACGTCCACTGGACCTAGTAGAAGAATCTGATTTTGCCACTATCCGTGTCATGCTTGGGAGCACACCAGAACCGGATGCTTGTGATTCGGAAGACGACAAACCGGAAGATGACAGCGAAGTGGTGACATGACCGTGTTACATTACATAACATGACATTGTTTAAGTGTTTATTGTGTGACTCATCCTCGCTCATCCTTTGTAACAGTTTCGCCGTCCTTGTTGTATCCCTTATTTGGTGTCACGTGAAAGGGGTATAGTTCATTTACAAACTCTGTTGACATGCGGCTTATACTCGGGATCAGCAATGCTATATGCGGTACCAAATGACTCTAAGTTTTCGGACATTAACATAGTAGCAAGTAGTGTAAATCCGAATTAAACGGCTCTGGGAGTTGTTTGATATGGATATGTAGTATTCGCCTTAGTATATCTTTCCAAATACTAAAAATATCCCTTTATTCCATATGTACGCTTTTTACGAATCTGCAAACAGAGTATACCCAGACCAGATGGCTCTGATCAGGGTCTATTCTGTTCGTACATGAATAATTATGGAGTAAAGGGGGTAATTAGGGGAAACATTAGAATAGGTGTAAAGATAAAAGTCTACCGAGAAGCCGCAATTTGAATTTGGTAAAGAAATAACTCTTCCCTCCATGTCTGTTCATGTAAAAATAATAATGACGTCATGAATATTAATTAGATTAATTTGTTATAATAGCACACGGACACATGCATTTTTGGCCATGACAGAAACTGTGGAATCATATCTATATTGTATCATAAGCAACCAGAGCATACCATAATTAGACTCTTCCTATTGGAACCGTCTGATCTATGTCTACTCTGTTTGCAAAGGCATAGAAAGGTGTACTTATGGAGGAAAGAGATTAATACTTTTGCATCAGAAATATTTCTCCCGTTAAACGTTTTGATAATACAAATGACAAATGAGGCAAACCCCGATAAAACCCCGTGTCCCAACAATTAGACTGATATTATCAAAAACGGACTGCAAATATCCACGTGACCATTTTCTTATGGCGCTGGTCATTTCTACATTTCGTAGTGCCATAATATCGCCCAGATAATATTCAACTATATAGTATTGTCTTTTTACCATTGTCGGTGTTGCTAAAACACAGTGTATATTGTTTTGTAAATAAATTGATTTTTATTGACGAGTGTGTTAAGAATGGTGACAAATGGTGAATCCAACATACAACACACATGAGAAGAAGGCAAGTCAGGGGTGCATATATTGCTCAAATTGGCATTTCTATGTTTAACTCATTCCCTCCTAGACTGTCTTTAGACACAAGCTCTTTGAATAAATCTACCAAACAGGAGCATTTACTGGAGAAAATGAAAATTGTATATATTTTTGTAATCTTTCTTGAAATCATTGTGAAAACTAGAACATTTGCTCTTATGTCAAAAGATGACATTTACAGAGGCACCAATGGGCGTCTGTAGGAGGGAATGGGTTAATATGCAATGACCATGCTCGTGCCATCCTCGTAAATTGGTCTTCTAAGTAATGTTTTTATCTGGTCTTTTCTTAAAATTACTACTATATCAGTGAATGCAATTTGAATGCTAGTTTTGATCACGTGTACTTCGTTAATCCATTAGTGCCCAGTGTCCTTCTTTAGTTACATAGTCAAACAGGGTATACCCATACCAGAGGATCTTTCTTAGGGAGTTTGCAAAGTTGTCTTACAGAATATAATCCACAAATAAAATGATAAATTTACTCATTTGGGCCAGTTCACTTAGATGTACATGTATTTATATCAGTTAACATAATACCTCATAGAAAGCCATTTCACGCATTTGCATACACAGTAAAACCCAGATCAGACGGCTCCTGCAGTATCCGTCTTACAGGAGCCGTCTGATCAGCGTCTGGTATGTTTGCTTGTAAATTTAAACATGTATTGACATGGTTCTATTGTTTCTGCCAAAGCTAAAACGTGCTCTGTTCACGTATACATAAATATTCATGATGTCATTATTTCTTACATGAATATTCATAATGGAACGGGTTAAGCAATCATTTCGAACCCATCCATTTATAAGGGGTCACGATAATGACGTTACAGATACAGTACTCGCAATAGTTCTGAACAAGATGGCTGTAGCCCCGCTAATGCGATCACCTAAAATAGGTATAACTATGGGTGCTAGATGAATCCTAGAGGAGCTTTCTGCATTAATTTTGTCCTGCATTAAACAACCACCTGCTTATTCAGACAGCTATGTTTAAGTGGTCGCATTAGAGGGGTTTAACTGTAGTCATAAGAGCTTAATTTTTGACAGCTAAACATACGATACCAGTTTGGCATTTCGAACATAATGACTTATGCCCAAATTAAAATTTATGTATCTGAAAAATAACACAGTGCAGAGCTCCAGATAAGATGCGAAAATTAAAACATTTTCAAAAATAACTTCTTTTTATTTCTCCACCAAACCCTATGGTGTAACTACTCTTTAGAATTGTCTCTTCTAAAGAGTGGTCACAACCTATGGTTTGGTGGAGAAATAGAGGATCTGTTGCGAGTTGTCTTTTAAGATCACATGTTCCTAAACGAGCCTTAGAAAATGTCATTAAGCGAGCCTTGGCGAGCTTAATAACATTTTCTTGGTGAGTTTAGGAACATGTGATCTTAAAAGACAACGAGCATCAGATTCTTTTTCTCACATATCAAAAAAGTGTATTTTCGCCGTTTAAATGACATGTAAACATAGGTTTCCATGGCTTGACGTCATATATGACGTCATACGTTCTAAAGTGATCTTACACGTGTTACAGATAAGGAAATCTTAACCTGTTGTTCTAACTCGGAGATAAGGGAAGGTATGTGAGAAATAGCCTTTTTAATATTTAAGTAGGCACATTTATCCAAATTATCAGTATCTCTGACAATGTATGCTGCGTTTCGTTTATATCGTGACATCTTCATAATTATAGTTGTATAATTTTGTCGTGCGATAATTATACAAGAGTGTTTCTTAAAATTAACATTTAAGTCATTATTGCATGATTACAAATATTTCACAAACTTGTTTCAATGACAAATAAAGTTTTGGAAGTATTCATGATTAAATTCAAAAACACGAAACAAACAAATTTAACCCGTTGGTGCCTGGTGTATCTCAAATTACCTGAAGTAACTCTCAGAGCAGGGGATTGCACTGCGAGGTTAACACATTATTTAATAAACTCAGTTAAACAAATCTTGCAGAAAAACCTTCCACGTAGAATGAAAATGATTCACAATACAAATCATGAAAAATACATACAGAAATGAAGCCAAAATGAGTTAAAGTATTATTTAACTTTTTCGCCTGTCTGAGCACGAATTGTTCAATGTGAATATTTATTATCGTTAAATGTTCGCCGACAATTTACAATTACTTCGTTAACTCTCTAGCAACATCACTTCTCAAGCAATCTTAATCTAACCTAAAGGCAGGTAAATATGACCACCAGTTCTCAGCCTAGTTGGATTATAGGCAACATCGGATTTCTAGATTTAGAGTTATGTGCCCTTGACATATTTAAAAAATGTTTCACCATGTTTACCACCTAGCACTTGCTCTATTTATCACAATGGTTTCAGCAGGTGACTTTTGCAGAGGCGTCAAAAGAAAGGCGTCAATATGAGGGAATGGGTTAAACGCCTTTGCAAACGGAGTAGACCAAACAGGAGCCGTCTGATCAGGGTTTGCTAATGGAATAATATAGATACAGTTATACAGTTTCTGCTATGGCAAAAAAAACAACTCATGTGTTAATGAGTTAAATAACAATATCGTCTAATTAATAACCATGATGTCAATAGTTCCTACATTTACTCATGCTTTCTTACTGACGCCTTATTGCGCCTATGTAAGCTTTATTTTGTGAAACCACCGTGATAAATAGAGCATTTGATCCTTAGGAGCAAATGCTCTATTTATCACAATGGTTTCAAAACTACACAATTCTAAAGTTTTCCTTTTCTGTAGTTAATGCTCCTTTTCAGTAGATTTATTCAAAGAGGTCGGATCTAAAAATATTTATGGGGAGAATAACTTAATATAATAAAAGGAAGGGTTAAATCCTGATTAAGTGAAATAGTGCATATACTTTAATTAAATCTAATTCTCATTTTGAGAGTGTTTCTGCAATATTATCCTCTGCCAATGTGACTTTGGAAAATAATTTGTGAAGTAGACAAAGCGGACCCTGATCACATGGCTATTCAATGGGAATTCATGGACGACACCCCTTTAGAAGCCTTGACCCTTTCCCTCATATAAAAGCATTTTCGCGCATTTGCAAACAGAGTAGACCAAGATCAGACGGCTCCTCTAGGAACCGTCTGATCAGGGTCTGCTCCGTTTGCTAATGGATTTGGTAGATCTGTTTCTTTAGTTTCTAACATGGATACAATGTTACACATTCCTTTTTTTATTATAAACTATTTTGTCCATGAATATTACGTAGGTATTGAAAAGTGGATTAAATATAGAACAGAGTTTCAAGTTTCAAAGTTTATTGGCAAATCGGCATATACAATACCTTTGGCCATTTAAACAATGTTAGTACAGATGGCCGTTGCATAGTTATATACATTTCATACATATACATAATTTCAGTTAATACATAAATAGTCAAACACACAATTTTCAAATTTCTAAGAAGCAGTTATATCATTTAGTTTCTCTTGTCTCCTTAACGTAGCATTATGCACATATTTTGCTACATTTCTAATATAACCAGTATTTCTGCATGACAGTGTTCTTGCAAACTTATGTATAGAAGGAAATTGCATATGAATTCCATATAATTGTCTTAGATCTCGATAAAGTGGACAGCATAGAATAAAATGATACTCGGATTCCACAACATTCATATTACAAAGTCTACACAGTCTATTGTTTCTCTCCACATTAGTATATCTTCCCGTTTCAATTTCTAGAGAATGGGAGGACAATCTGAATCTGGAAAGATCTTTTCGTAACGTAGTATTGTCAACTATATCCAGATACTTTTCATATTTAAATTCACATTTAAATAGCTTATAATAAGACAACTTTGGTTGATTGGATATGGTAGCGTTCCATTCTTGTATGTATTGATCACTAAGTCTTTGTTTGAACACAGGTAAGTAATTATTATGTATATTAAAAGAATTCCACAGGTAGCCGAAGCCTAGGTTATCCAATAACGAGTTAACATTACTAGCCCATGTAATATTTCTATTTACAACATCGTTTTGCTGCTGCTCAATAAAGAAAGTGTAAATAGGACTATTAGGACTTTTCATAATTTTGGCCCAATATTTGAGAACACGTTCCTTACATTTAACAACTAGGGAATATCTACCTAATTCCCCAAGAACTGCAGCAGTAGATGTCTGCGGCTTAACTCCTAGCAAATATTTACAAAATTTAATATGTAATCTGTCGACATCTTTATAATTGTAAATTCCCCATATTTCAGACCCATATAAAAGTATTGGGGTTATCATAGAATCAAATAAGCTGAGTTTTGTTTTAACATCCAGACTTACCCTGCTAAATACAGAAAGTAAACTATTGTATGCTTTAAGAGCTTGTTCATATAACGTTTGTACAGCATACTTCATACAACCAGTATAATGAAATCTGATTCCAAGATATGTAAAGTAGTCAACAATCTCAATATTTTCATTATTTACTGTCCATGTGAAGTTATGTATAGATTTTCGTTTCTCAAAAATACAGACCTTTGTTTTATTTACATTAATCTTTAGACCCCATTTGTAGGAATATTCATATACGTTGTCTAATAATGCTTGTAAACTGTTAGCATCGGTAGTAAAAAGGACTATATCATCTGCAAACAAAAGCATATATACTGATAATAATTCTATATCCTTAACAGTAAGGTTTTCTAAATTCAATGACTCACTGATGTCATTAATGAATAGAATAAACAGTAGAGGAGAGAGTGGTTCCCCTTGTTTGACACCCAGGGATACATCAAACAGTTCAGATAGGTTCAGGTTTTTACCATTACGTACACAAGATTTAACATTCAAATATATTGCTTTGATCATGCGTAGCATTTTGCAGCTAATGCCTGACTTAATAAGCTTTATCCATAGTGCTTCATGGTTCACTGTGTCGAAGGCCTTTTCATAATCAATAAATGCACAGTATAATTTTGATTTACTAGCTAATACCTTTTGGATAACACTGTGTAGAATGAAAATACAATCAGTGGTGCTATGCTCATCTCGAAAGCCATATTGTGAGTCATCAAAAACATGTGAATCCTCGCACCATGCATTTATCCTATTTCGTAGGGTAAGAGAAAAAACCTTTGCCATAATATTTACAAGTGTTATACCACGATAATTTGACGGATCTGATTTATCTCCCTTTTTGAATATTGGAACAATTATACCTTTGGACCAAGCCACTGGATATACACCTGTGTCGAAAATATAGTTGAAAACCTTAACTAAATATGGTACTATAAAATCTTTGCTATCAATAAAAAAGTCAGCAACATTTTTTGTAATGTCTGCACTTTTGTGCCTATTTAACATAGATATAGTTTTATGAATTTCTTCATCAGTAAAAACACAATCTAATTCTTCGATATTTACACCATCGTCTCTGGCTATATTATCGGTTTCACCAAATGCACTAGGGTGTGGTGAATTCGACATATTTTTAAAATGTTCTACAAACTTATTATCCCCAACATCATTGCTGTTACACGACTTTTTATTGCTATACCTTTTAATATGTTGCCAAAATTTTCTAGAATTTGCTTTACTTAAAAATGATAAAGTACGCTTTTCTTTGTTATAATATGCATGTTTAGCAGACCGTTTGGCTGTACAGAATGCTTTGCGAGCATTTAGAAATAGTTCTTTATTCTCATCTGTCCGGCTTGAGAAAAACAATCGTTTGCATCGGTAAAATTCCACTTTACAGTGTTTACAATTGTTATTAAACCAAGCAGATTTTTTAATTTTCTTTGGACCAGATGAATTATTACGATACTGCCGCCCATGTACCTGGAATGATATAGCGTAGATAATGTCTGACATATTATCTATACATGTATTTACGTCTATATCATTTGAGGTTAAGTTGTTAACTAACTTGTCGAATATGTGCCTTTTAGCATTCAAAATATCATTTAATATACCACTATCACCATTTTCCCATACAATTTTTTCATATGTTGCATCATCATTGTTATGTGCATTTTGTACCTGATTTAGTTTCAATTTAAACGATATTGGACAATGGTCCGAGTATTCAGTCAAATCTTGGACATTCATTGTATCACATAGTGAGTATATGGTGTTATTACATATAACATAATCTACCACACTAGCTGATGCATTGTCTCGTATCAAATTGTAGCAAGTAAAACGACCAGGTTCAACACGGCCGTTCATGATATATAAACTACACTGTTTACATAAAGATAATAGCTTATTCCCAAATACATTTGAAGAATCGTCAAACGATGTACGCTCGGGCAGTTCCGTGGGTATCTCGTCTTCTGGTAAGTCAACATATCTGCGTAAGTTAATATCTAGCACTGTATCGGGCTTTTGGCCTACACGTGCGTTAAAGTCGCCACACAAGATAATGTCACCGAGCTGTGCGTAACTACGAACATCATTTTCTAAGCATTCAAAAAAGTCATATTCAAATAACGCAGAATCTCTCTTTTTATATACATTAGAACCCTCTGGTGGAATATAACAGCAACCTAAGTAAATGTCATTCGATGATCCAAAATACGCTTTATCTATTTTTATCCAAACAACACCCTTTTCATTTAAGTCTATCAGTTTAATATTGTCATTAAACGTAATCTTATAATAAACTACAATACCGCCACTATGACGCTTGGCTTTTTTATCACACTTTGGTCTAGGACAGGAAAAAAAATCATAATTTTCTATTTCAACATTTTTGTATTTATGGTGCCACGTTTCAGTCAAAAGTATTATGTCATATTCATTTATTATATTAAGAAAATCACTGTCGTCTAATTTGTTACATAACCCATGAACGTTCCACGCTAGAAAATTGAGCTGCTTCTCAAGACTGTCCTACGCCGGGTTAGAGAAAGGGTCAATAGATAACTACAAGGAAGTACATTCAAAATTATAATAAATGACGTTGTTTCCCAGTTATTCAATTGCTAAAAAGCATTTGTATTCCAGGTAGTGTGTATTGATTTGTTTCGTATTACTTAAAGGGTTTTCTCATTATTGAGTGAACAACCTACGTTGGAATAACTTGTATATGTTTTGAATAAGCATTCATGAAATATGTACCAACACAGAGAACAAACTCTCAGTGGAAATCTATTTTCATACGAATTTCTTGGGTATAAAATACAATAAATCAAATAGGACTGTAGCGAGTTTACCCTTACAACGTTGAATTTTCAAATGGACTATAGTCCAAAATTAAAACATGAATGATGGTGGATATTAAAGGATTTTTCTAAAGAAAAGTGTAGCATGACCAACAGTGCATGCCCTGATGAGGGGGCTCCTCTAGGAGCCCTCGGGTTCCTCTAGGAGCCCTCTCATCTGGGTCTTCACTGTTTGCAAAGGACATCCCGCGCTGTAATGGTTAAACGAACTTCAGTGCATCCGATGCAGAGAAAAATTAGGAAACTATCGGTAGATCGATCAAAATCTCATTCTCTAACACGATTCGCTGATAGTTTGACGGAAGCTACACGTTTGAAATAGATTTAATTTGTTTTGACAGACAATAAATGAAAGTCGATAGGCACTGCTCTAGTTGTACTTTAGACGATATTAAAAGTTGCAACAGGACATTATACTATTTAAACCATTTAATACTTTCCCTGTAGAATTCATATTAGAAATAATGACACCATGAATATTAATATTAATTAGTTGAATTGTTATAATAGTATACATTTGTATGTACACAGGATGTTTTGGTTTGTATAGCAACTGTAGAGTCAGATCTGCATCATAACATAAGCAGACAGAGAAGACAGGAGTGGTCTGAACTTGGCCTTCTCTATTTGCAAAGGCGTGAAATGGTGTTTATATGGAGGAAAGAGTTAACCCTTCACTTCATATATGCGCTTATTAACGCCATACAAACGGGGTAGATCCAGATCTGATTTGCAGTATGTGCCATGATAACAAATTCAGCTAATTGATATTCATACTGTCATTATTTGTTATATATGAATGTTGATGAGATAAAGGTTTTGTAAACGTACTTGCCCAAATATGTAATATAAACCAATCTAACTTTCATTTAAAGAGTCTGCATTAGGTATTTAAATAGTCTGCAATAGGTATTTAAAGATTATGCAATAGGTATTTAAAGAGTATGTGACCGGTATTTAAAGAGTCTGCAACACTTACCGGTATTAAACGAGTCTGCAACATGCATTTAAAGAGTCTGCAACATGTATTTAAAGAGTCTGCAACATGTATCTAAAGAGTCTGCAACAGGTAGTTAAAGAGTCTGCACTAGGTATTTAAATAGTCTGCAATATGTATTTAAAGATTCTGCAATAGGTATTTAAAGAGTCTGCAACATGTATTAAAAGAGTCTGTAATAGGTATTTAAAGAGTCTGTAATAGGAATTTAAAGAGTCTGCAACAGGTATTTAAAGAGTCTGCAACAGGTTTTTAAAGAGTCTGCACTAGGTATTTAAATAGTCTGCAATATGTATTTAAAGATTCTGCAATATGTATTTAAAGAGTCTGTGACAGGTATTTAAAGAGTCTGTAACAGGTATTTAAATAGTCTGCAACATGTATTTAAAGACTCTGCGATAGGTATTTAAATAGGCTGCAACAGGTACCGGTGTTTAAAAACTGCAATATGTATTTAAATAGTATTCAATATGCACTTAAATAGTCTGCAATAGGTATTTAAAGAGTATGCAATAGTTATTTAAAGAGCCTGCACTACGTATTGAAAGACTCGGCAATAGATATTTGGAAATGATTTGTGAAGCAAACAGTGCTCTCTGGTTTTGGTAATCACTGATTACATGTGTCCTGTTTAGAGACACTGGGCATGAATGGGTTTAACAGGATATCTTAGACACTCTAATAACACATACCATACAGCTTCTCAGAGGGTTTTTAAAAATAGTTTTGTTATAACCCTTATCCAAAAAAAACGAGTGATATGATATGAAGCAAAATTTACTTACCTGCGAGTCGGTCAAGCTTTTAAGACACTTCTGACCGATTATCAAACAGTTTGGATCCTGATGAGACGCCGAGTTACTCGGCGTCTCATCAGGATCCAAGCTGTTTGCAAATGATTGTTTGGTCGTTATCGGTAGGATAAGGGTTAAGTTCTATAAATACATTGACTCGTTTCGAATATGGCTAGCATACCAAACTGCTCTACTATGTTTTCAATAATTAGTTTTGTACATGTATTCCAATATTTTGTTCCATAAGAGTAATTACGGACTTTAAAGAACCCTTATCTACCTATACTGGTCACGTGACGTGAATACCGCATCCGATGGTTCCATCCTAGGCAATCGTGTTACCTAGGTCCAAACTGTTGCATATGCCATTCAGCTCGCACTTAGCAGGCGACGTGTTCAAAGTGCAACGTACTCGTATACGACGTTATAATGATGGTTTTGTTAAGTCAGTTCTACCATGTTGTGTGTTATGTATGCCTGTTCTACCATGCCTTTTCTACCATGTCTGTTCTACCATGTTCTGCCATCCTGTTCTACCATGCTTGTGTTGCTATCTAGTTTCCATTTCCAATACGCGTACTGATAATGTACGATTATAACAACTCCTAAAACTCAACCTAAACTCGAATATTCATCCACTGTCTGGCACCCTTTCAACAGAAACAAAATCAATCAAATTGAAAAAGTTCAAAGGAGAGCAGCTATATTTGTGAGTAACAGATACCACAATACTAGTTAAGTAACAGACATGCTGGGAACCCTAGGCTGGCCACCCTTAGAAACACGTAGGACAAGGGCTCGGCTAATCATGTTTTACAAGATTGTACACTACATCGTTGCCATCCATCCATGTCCAAATTTCTTAATTCCTTCAGACCATAGAACCCGAAATTATACCAGTCATAGCTTTAGACCCATTAGTTCAAATAAAGATACTTACAAATATTCATTCTATTGTCGAACCATTCCACAGTTGAACCTTCAGCCAGAGATAGCTCACAAAGCACCATCTGTTCAGATATTCAAGTCCATAGTGACTATTCCTGAAGTAATGATTTTTTGCTAGGACTCAATCTTTTTTATTTGTTTTGTATGCATGTCACTGCAAAAAGTTATCACCTATCCTAAATTGTAAATTAGTTTCAATATTTTATCCAGCGCCTTCACATAATCATCAATAATGATGGAGTGAAGTAATAGAAAGAAGAAAGAAGAGAAGAAGACTCCTTTCTACAAAAGACACCCAATAGAGAAAACATTCTGAAAGTAGGAGACCCTTCGAAAGCAGAAACAGCAATGCCAAAAGAGAAAATCCCATACTCGTTTTTGTAGTCTAAATCATGTGACGTTATCACCGGTTTAAGCGGTATTCAATTTTCATAAATCCATTATCCCAAAGGACCAGAAAATATAACAACACATAATAAAGTACGAGCGACTTTTACGGCCGCCAGACAAGCACTTAACACCTGCTGTTGTGAAGTACATAAATTCTGCAAGACGGGAAGTTTAATTCTGAGTCTGAAATGCAGGCGATGGCGTAATACTAGACGTATGAAGTGCAGAAAGCTTCCTTAACCCTTTCCCTCATATAAACGTGTTTTCACGCATTTGCAAACAGAGCAGACCCAGATCAGACGGCTCCTAGAGGAGCCGTCTGATCAGGGTCTACTCTGTTTGCTGATAGAATTTGATAGATATGTTCCTTTACTTTCTAAAATGTCTACAATATTCCACCTTCCATATTTCTTTCTAACTATTTTGTCAATGAATATTCAGCAGGTATTGAAATTTGGCCTAAATACAGAACAGGGAAAGGGTTAAGAGGTTCTGCCATACGTTCGATCTGCATTACTTTCTATCTACATTAGACAGCCGTCTGATTTTAAAGACACTCAAGTGTACGAGGGTTGTTTGAAAAGTTTCGGGACAAGTGCTGTAATTCTTTTAGTTAATATTTTTTATGAAATTTTCATAAATGATAGTGCGACTGTTTCCTATTGATTTATTGCCATAATTAAACGTAGGTACAATAAACATGTGATATATTGTCACCATAGCAACGTCACATTGGCGTGAGCGGGGCACCTAGGTATACTCAATAAAGGTTTGTCTTTATATAGGTCTGAAACACTCAGGTTTTCTCGAAATATTCCCCAGCGTACTTTATACACTTCAAGAAGTGAAACAATTTTTGAAGTCTTCTTATGGAATTTTTCGAATACACTCTCTGACAACAATTGGCATGTCATCGACGTCGTCGAAACGACAGCCTCGCAAGTCACGCTTGATTGTCGGTAATAACCAGAAATCACACGGTGCAATGTCTGTCGCGTAGGATCTTCTTTAACCCTTCTCTTGCTATTCACGTCAATATACATACCTGTAAATAGTGAAGACCCAGATGAGACAGCTCCTGCAGGAGCTGTCTCATCAGGGTCTGCACTATTTACAAATTGATTGTGCAACCAGTGCACTCCACAGCAGTCATTGCACAGTGAACTACTTGTACACAGTGAAGATATATGTAATTATACAACAGGGCATGGGTAAAGAAGGAGAAATGTATTTTAAAATTCAGCAAGCGAAGGTTTAAATGTGCTATACCACCCATAATTTAAACCAGAGTCCTTGACATTGCCGAAGTTCCATATGTAGATTTGATCAATGACACTGTCTCCGATCTACTTTTCTTCATCAAGACACAAACTTTTATAGAATATCTTTGTTTCTGATTCATTAAATACATCTGTTAATTCAAAAACTGTCTTGGTTATACCGTAAAAACCGGAAATGACCTCGTTGACGTCGTGCAGTCCTCTCATCTGAATCTACACTATTTGCAAATGACATTAGTGACTCGTGTCTCGTATTGTAAGGTTTAAGTGACTGCAACATAATACATTTGTAGTTCTACTTTATTTTATAAGCATTTGTTATGAAAGAAACACTCTAACACTAGCTTACCATAGCATCTATATGAAAATCTCTAGACGGTATGTAATAAAACAGTATATTATAACACTGTACTGTGTCTCGTGGATTGCATATTTCAGTAAAACATCGATTATTCGAACATTCAAATACGTAGCATTGTCGATCTTTAAGAAGGCGGCAGCTTAATGCAGGGTGAAGGCCAGGAACTATCTACATGATCTACTCCGCATTAAGGAGTCGCCTGCATAAAAGGGTCTTAATGCTAGAACTGTAAAAATCTCGAATTACCGAGGTTTTACTGTATCTGATCACACTCGATGCTGCATCTATCGTGTGATCTCTGACAATACACAAATCACTCGAGTGTTATAAGGTCACTATCACACACTATGGCGAACTTCCCATGTTACAGTCCACTGCAATGTGTTCATGATCATTTGGTCCCTGAAGTCTTGTTATTAAATCCAAACACACAACTAAGTATCAGTACTGGTCTTTAAAGTAAAGGGGCCAGAGCCATGCCACATATAAGTCATGCAGAAAGCTCCTCGGGGAATCCCTGTACATTGTATTAAGCGGCCATCTGCCTAAAAAGTTCCCAATAGTTCTTTACTAAATGTTCCTATTATTGAGATGTACTGTATATACACACCTCATTTAGAAGATCTAATTAAATAACATACAAATCATGAAATTATATATACATTCACGGTCCAATGACCCATTGTGAATGAGTCAATATCTGTCTGAATTACCCTAAGTATTCCGACATCAGGTATTCCCTTTCATCGTGTTTGTAAAGCTGAATACATTAGACCCTGTCTTAAGCTGCCATCAAAAGGGGTCTAACTGTGGGTCTGTAAGGCAGGTGGTAGTACAGAAAGTTCCTAACCAACCATCTGCTTTTTAAGACGCATTTGTTCATTAACACATTACCCCCTAGTGACGCATTTTTGCGTCTCAATAAAATTCAAATTGTGAAACCATTGTGATAAATAGAGCATTTGCTCCTATAGGAGCAAATGCTCTATTTATCACAATGGTTTCAAACTACAAAATTCTAAAAGTTTCCTTATCTCTAGTTAATGCTCCTTTTCGGTAGATTAATTAAATAAGGTTGTGTCTAAAAATAGCCTAGGAGATAATGAGTTAAACTGAATGTCCGCATACTACGACAGGTTCTACGGTATGTCCATTTAGTATCATACTGACAACCCTAGAATATACTGTCATAGTAGCAAATAGTGTGCACCCTAATCAAACTGCTCCTTCGGGATCTGGGTCTGCACTATTTGCATAACTGTGCCTGTCCGAATTGATACGGCATATGAAGGAACAATATGCATCATGTGGCAATGCTTGATCTCAACTGATACAACAGAGACTGGTTGTGATTTGCCCATTATTAAAGGTGCCTTTATGCAATATACACAATGTATGACATCAGTTTCGACGCTGAACAAATATCACATGACCTACTTTGTTGACAAAATACCATATCGATTTCAGAAGAAAATAAATTAATCCAATTGAAGTGTACAAAGATAATATCGCATGTATTTAATCTGTCGTTGTCTTTTAATATTGTAATCCAGTAGACGCATTTTGACAAGTTGTTGTTGTAGTTGTTGAATTAATATTTATTTGTGATGTTTGACGACAAAACCTTGTCGGATATTCAAAATTACATTCAGTCTGTAAACATGTTCTCTTAAAATGTATCTAGCCGTGAACAATTTGTAACGGCGGACTTTTACATCAATATAAGTACCTTTATATAATAAATATGACTTTAGTTTCGACGCTGAACAAATATCACGCGATCTGTTTTCTTGACAAAATACCATATTTATTTCAAAAGAAAACAATTGTAAGATACATTTATCCCTAAACAACTCCCAGATGTCTCATATTTTCAAATGTATTCTTCTTCTTTTATCAAATGCGCATAACACAATCAATTTGAAACAGCGCATTTGGTTTAAATGCTTAATATCAGAGCAACAGATAACGGTGCGTACTTAAGTCTTAAATACTATAAAATCGCTAGCCACTTTTCCACCAAACCCTATGTTGTGACCACTTTTTAGAAGCGTCTCTCGAGATTGATAACAACATATGGTTTGGTGGAGAAATAAAGACGTTATTCTTGAAAATATTTAATTTGCGCATCTTATCTGGGCCTCTGCTTAATATATAAATATACTCTCGAAACAAACATTAATATAACGTAATAATCTCTAGATATAAAACAACACACTATTCGTGATAGAAGCAAATTGTCAGAGTTATCACAGACCAATATCCGCTGTCTGAAACAGATTAGTGTAAATAAGTAGGACAGAACATTATAACTGATACATTCAGACAAATCCCGTGATGAACAAAGTCACGAGACATAAGACAATTATGTCTGTGTGAGTATTATTGTGGTCTCTCTATTCGCATAGTTGATCATTTCAACCCTGAATTAACAGAGTGGAATAACCCATCAGCGTTTAATTATATAGTCCACTCAGTATGGAAAGTTTAATTATATAGTCCACTCAGTATGGAAAGTTTAATCATATAGTCCACTCAGTATGGAAAGTTTAAAATCGCTATATATGTTTGAACCTATTCGATGCGATTCTAAAGATTAGTCACAATATAAGGTTTGGTGGAGAAATAAAGGAGCTATTCTTGAAAATGTTTAAATCTATGCATCTTATCTGGATCTCTATTAAATATCTAACTGATTTTCACTTTTTTGTTGCGAATGGTGTGTTACGTGTGGTATCTCATTCAGTTTCAGTCTTTATTGGACGATTCCTTACAACGACCATCGTTATGTATTGTATATAACTTACGGGTACGTGACAAAATGTTCTGATAAGGCACGAACCAGATATGATTGGTTCAAAGCAGTGGTTATAACACATTATGTGACATTAACGAAACAAAGGCAAGCCTCTAGGACGAGGTATATTCCTACATTGTGAACGCTTTCATTTTATTCATTTTTACACGACCGTCTCAAAACGAATAAAATAAATAAAACAAATATGAAAAAACACTACGGTAAAACCTCTATATACGTACAATTGAACCTCGATATCTCGACCTTCAGGGGACCGTACAAATATATTCGAGATGACAGAAGCTCCAGTCATCCGATTTCTAATCTGGACAATTTCTCAAGTTCACAGCTTAATGCAGGTCTAAAATAAGTATGTATTTATATTTTCACAGCGTATGGGTAATGGAACATTTTGTTTTCCATTTGAACTTACAAAGATCAGATGTTTGCAATATATCTAGATGTAAATAATATTGCTTAATCCTTTACTCCATGAATATTCATGGTAGAAAAAATGACATCGTTAATATTTTTTAACTGAATTTTTATTACGTAAATTTTTCACTTTGAAAATAACCTGTTGAATTAGATCTATATAGCTAACAGAACAGACATTTATCAAACTGTTCCTATAACGGTCGCCTGGTCGGGATCTACTCTGTTTGCAAGAGCGTGAAAAGGGAAAAGGGTTGTGTAGGTATAAAAGTATATATACTGTAGTCAATGGTGGAGTTTGATAATACACCAACCCTGGGCAAAAGTTGGTACAGTAAACTCTCTCTAAAGTAACCACCAAAACAGGTCCAATTATGGGTTTAAAGGCAGGCGGTAGCTCAAAGCTGGGCGAAAGATTACCTCGTGCTCTAAAAGGCATCATTGCGTATTTATACAGTGGTCTCTTTAGATGGGTTTACTGTGTATACCATATATTGAAGAGTTCCAAACCTTGTAGAGTAAAACCCCTCTAATCCGGGGTTTAGCAGAAATGAATTAAGATACTTTTAGGCAGATGACTGCTTAATGCAGGGTAAAAGTCATGCAGAAAGCTCCTCTAGTAGCTTTCTGAATGACTTTCATCCTGTATTAAGCTGCAAACATGTCTCCAAAGCCAATATTTATACTAAAATGAACGCCCGGTTTAGAGGGGTTTTACTGTACACATCTATCAAAAAACCGAGGCATTATTTCGTTAAACTAATACCCCTCAGTATCCGATCTCTTCGACCCACACCCACGAGAGGTAAAGCTGTAAATTAAAATCAATGAAAGTTATTAATTTAATGCTGTGAAACAACAAATTTCCAAAATAACCAAGTCGTTTCGAAGTCGAGAAAAAAACCCACACACATTTTCAAATACACTTGACAGCTCATTTCAACTAATAGAACAGAACAGAACAGAAAGTTTATGCATTTAACCTGGACACAAACAGCTTAATGTTATGCAAAGTGTAAATTTTATGCAAAGTATAATTTAACCTTTTCCCTGTTTAATAATTTATTACTTTAAGAAGTGATAATTATTTTGCTGCTTTTTACATGTGTACACATATATACACAGGATATGATGGTATTGGTAAAACCTGTAGACTCAGATCTATTATAATTTCGTAGGCAAACAGAGAAGACCCTGATCAGACGATTACTGCATGAACCGTCTGACCTGGATCTACTCTGTTAGCAAATGCGTTGAAAAGTGCTTATATGAGGGACAATGTTAAATATACAAAATCTCAAGGGTGAACAAAAAGAAAAGAAAGTCTCAAACGGACTTTTTCACATAGTATCAATGCCAATCTGTATAATACAGTTAAACCCCGCTAATGCGACCACCTAAAAGAGGTATAATTCTAGGTGCTATATGCATGTGGTAGCTTAATACAGAACAAAAGTAATGCAGAAAGCTCCTAGAGGAGCTTTCTGCATTACTTTTGTCCTGCATTAAGCAACCACCTGCTTATAAAGACACCCATGTTAATTCATTTAGTGATCGCATTAGAGGGGGTATATTGTAGTTGGTATGGAAAGAGCCAATTGAGCTTTCTGCATGATTATCAACCTGCGTTTAGCAGCCACCTTTCTTAAATTATCTGATTTTTCTTTACTAAACGCCCGGCTTGTAAGGAGGGGGGGGGGGGTATTTCATTTGCTTTCAGCGTATCAAGTCTTAACTTAAACGCACTGTTTACACTACGTTAGAATGGAGCTTCAACTGATTTTAATCTCTATACGATACAAACTCTTAAATCCCAAGTGACATTTCTGAAAGTTTCATTCAATTAGAAAATTTCATCAGTGACACATTATTGCCTAACAGACAAGGCTGAGATAACTGCTATTCGTTCAGTAGTGGCTCACGTAAAGTGCTGCTATAACAAACTAGTCACTAGTCTGTTGTTATTTATTAAAGCAGGATCTGTCTTAAGCGGCCGTTCATTTATTGAACCCAGGAATCTTAGAAGCAGGTGGTCACTTAACATATTCTGTTCGTATATATACATCTCTAAGACTGTATCTATCAGTGACAAATTTGTAACGGCCGACTTTTACATTAATAAAAGTACCTTTATACAATAAATATAACTTCAGTTTCGATGCTGAACGACTATCTGTTGTCTTGACAAAATACCATATTGATTTCAAAAGAAAACAATTGGGTAAGAAACATTTACCCCTAAACAATTCCCAGATGCCTAATATCTTCAAATGCGCAGAACACAACCAATTTGAAACAGCGCATTTGGTTTAAATGCTTAACCCATTTGCTTCCACGATCCCGTATATGGGACGTAGGCAAACAGTGTAGACTCTGATCAGACGTCGCATAATGCGGCGTCTGATCAGAGTCTAAACTGCTTGCTGATAGGAAATTCAATATAAAACAAAACAAAATGAAATTTTAGACCAGACATTCCTTAGATAAAAAATGGACTAATCCAATATATAAGCATGGAAGAATCCACTGGGAGCAAATGGGTCAATATCAGAGCAGGACTTAAATACTGAAATCTCCATTTCTCCACCAAACCCTATGCTGTGACTACCCTTTAGAAGCGTCTCTAAAAAGGGCTAGCAATATAGGGTTTGGTGGAGAAATAAAGACGCTATTCTTGAAAATATTTAATTTGCGCATCGTATCTGGGCCTCTGCTTAATATATAAATATAATCTCGAAACAACTATTAATATAACGTAATAATCTCTAGATATAAAACAGTACACTATTTGTGATAGAAGCAAATTGTCAAAGTTATCACATAACAATATCCGCCTTCTGAAAAAGATAACTGTATATAAGTAGGACAGAACATTAACCTATTCCCGCATATTGACGCCTTTCGACGCTTCTGTCACTTTGTGAAACCATTGTGATAAATAAAGCATTTGCTCCTATAGGAGCAAATGCTCTATTTATCACAATGGTTTTAAACTACAAAATTCAAAACATTTCCTTTTCTCTAGTTAATGCTTCTTTTCGGTAGATTGATTCAAAGTGTTTGGATCTAAAAATAGCCTATGCGGGAATTGGTTAAGACTGATACATTCAGAAATCCCCGTGATGAACACAGTCACGAGACAAACGACAATTATGTCTGTATGAGTATTATTGTGGTCTCTCTATTCGCATATTTGATCATTTCAACCCTGATTAACAGTGTGGAATGACCCATCAGCGTTTAATTATATAGTCCACTCAGCATGGAAAGTGTAATTACATAGTCCACTCAGTATGGAAACTTTAATTATATAGTCCACTCAGTATGGAAAGTTTAATTATATAGTCCACTCAGTATGGAAAGGTTAAACTCGCTATATATATATATATTTGAATCTCTTCGGTGCGATTCTAAAGAGTAGTCACAATATAAGGTTTGGTGGAGTAATAAAGGAGCTATTTTTAAAAATGTTTAAATCTACGCATCTTATCTGGGTCTCCGTTTAATATCTAACTGCTTTTCACTTTCTTGTTTTAAATTATATGTTACATATGACATCTCATTCAGCTTCAGTCTTTATTGGACAATTCCTTACAACGACCACCGTTATGTATTGTATTTAACTTTCGGGTACGTGCGTGAGAGAATGTTCTTGATACAATGTAAGGCACGAACCAGCTATGATTGGTTCAAAGCAGTGGTTATAACACAGTATGTGACATTAACGAGACAAAGGCAAGCCTCTGGGACGAGGTATATTCCTACATTGTGAACGCTTTCATTTTATTCATTTTTACACGTCGTTTCATAATATAAAAAATATCACCACCGTAAAACCTCTATATACGTACAATTGAACTTCGATATCTCGACCTTCAGGGGACCGTACAAATATATTCGAGAGGACAGAAGCTCCAGTCATCCGATTTCTAATCTGGACAATTTCCCAAGTTCACAGCTTAATGCATGTCTAAAGTAATTATGTATTTATATTTTCACAGCGTATGGGTAATGGAACATTTTGTTTTCCATTTGAACTTATAAAGATCATATCTTTGCAATATATTTAGACGTAAATAATACAGTAAAACCTCGATTATCCGAACACTAAAATACGTATTAGCATCGATCTTTAAGACAGGTGACAGCTTAATGCATGGTGAAAGTCATGCAGAAAGCTCCTCTAGGAGCTTTCTGCATGACTTTCATCATGCATTAAGCAGCCACCTGCCTAAAAGGGTCTAAATTCGTTTATAACGAAAATTCGAATAATCGAGATTTTACTGTATTTCTTAATCCTTTACTGCATGAATATGCATGTGACATCGTGGATATATTTAACTGAATTTTTATAACGTAAACTTTTCACTTTAAAAAGACCCTGTAGAACCAGATCTATATAGCTAACAGAGCAGACCCTGATCAAACTGTTCCCATAACAGTCGTCTGATCTGGATCTACTCTGTTTGCAAGAGCGTGAAAGGGGAAAAGGGTTGTGTAGGTATACAGGTATGCAATATACTGTAGCCATTGGTGGAGTTTGATAATACACCAACTCTGTACAAAAGGTGGTACAGTAAGATCTCTCTAAAGTAACCACAAAAAAAAACAAGTCTGATTATTGGTTTAAAGGTAGCCGGTAGCTCAAAGCTGGGCGAAAGATTACCTCGTGCTCTAAAAGGCATCAATGCGTATTTATACAATGGTCGCTTTAGAGGAGTTTTCTCTCACGAGAGGTTAAGCTATACATTAAAATCAATAAAAGTTATTAATGTAATGCTGTGAAACAACGAATTTCCAAAATAATCATTCCGTTTCGAAGTCGAGAAAAAACTCACACACTTTTCCAAATACACTTGACATATCAACTAATAGAACAGAACATAATAGAAAGTTTATGCATTTAACCTGGACACAAACAGTTTAATGTTATGCAAAGAATGATGCAACCTTTCCCCTGTTTAATATTAATTAAAGAAGTGATATTTATGTTGCTGCTTTTTACATATGTACACATATATATACAGGACATGTTGCTATTGGTAAAACCTGTAGACTCTAATCTATTATAATTTCATAGGCAAACAGAGCAGACTCTGATCAGACGGTTTCTGAAGGAGCCGTCTGATCTGGATCTACTCTGTTTGAAAATGCGTGGAAAAGTGCTTATATGAGGGACAAGGTTAGATATACAAAACCGCAAGGGTGAAAAAAACGGACTTACACATAGTATCAATGCCGATCTGTATAATACAAACTAGTCACTAGTCTGTTGTTATTTATTATAGTAGGACCTGTCTTAAGCGACCATTCATTTATTGAACCAAGTAGCCTTAGAAGCAAGTGGTCACTTAGTTGAGTTTTCTGCACTACTTTCGACCTGCATTTAGCTACTAACTGCCTTAGACCTCTTTTTATGGCCGCTTAAGACAGGTTCTACTATAACACACAAAGAGTATGTAATTATATTTAAGATTATATATGTTAAGCCAAGAAAACAATGAATGAAATACAAATATATTACAAACGGAAAGGAACTGCAAGAAAAAACAATGAAATGGCTGATCTTTGATATTCGACGGAAACTGTTTCTTTGCGTTGATTTACGTCCATTTCTGTTCACTATGGGCTAGTGTAAAGCACTATTGCATCGGACCTCGGTCCGATGGACTTGGTTTGACGACAACTACACCTGTCCAGCGTTCAGTTAACATTAACCTTTACAATTTTATACCAATGTTCGTAAATGTTCAGACCGAAATGTTGCGAATACAGCTGTAATCTCTTACTTTTAGTATATTCGAAACAATTTTCGTCTGAGAATATACGAACAGTTGCATAAAACTGTATAGGTCAAGGTTAACTGGAAACAGGGTGAGTTATAACAACATCAAAGCACACGGGAGATTCGGAATCCCCGGCAGAATACCAAAACTTGAAAAAAGGAACAACTGAATAACTCACTTAAAGGTCCATACATGTCCATAGGCAGCTGAAGCATTATAGAGTTTAACCTTTTACTCCATGAATATTCAGTTAAGAAATCATATCATCATGTATATTGATTATATCAGTTTTATAACGGCATATGAACACATGCCATTTGGCTCAGGCAGAAACAGTAGAAATAGATCTATATGATGCCATAAACAAACAGCAGATTCTGGTCAGACGGTCCCTATAGGAGCCGTCTGTTCCGAGTCTACTCTGTATGCAAAGGCATAGAAAAGCGTATCTATGAAGTAGCTAATTAGAGATACATGTTGGTAGAAATGAAATTAAATAGTGAGTGTGTATCAATGCTTACACTGGGCATGCACATACAAATCATTGAAAACCTTCAGGCGTGCCATGGTCCCTTGGTGCAAAATATGAGCGTTAAATACAAATAAAACCAAATGTCCAAATTTATGGCATATTAACCCTTATGCCGCTGTAAAAAAATAATGCCTGCTCAGATATGGATCTGGTGCAAGTTTGACTACTTCCGATTCGATGAAAGAGAAATTATTGACCAAGTGTCAAACAGCTTGGATCCTGATGAGCCACCGCTTTACTCAGCGTCTCATTTGGATGGAACTCCTTTGAAAATGCGAGTTAAGTAGCGGCAAACGGGATACCGGTTAAGATTTTGAGTGAAGAGTGTATTGATAGCTACGAAGCTTCATATCATATGATTGCTTAATGCAGGTCAAACGTAATGCAGAAATGTATTACTTTTGATCTGCATTAAGCAACCGCCTGCCTTACAGACCAATAATCAGACCTCTCTTTGATGGCATTCTACTGTATATCAAATCCTTGTTTGTAAAGTTCTATTTTACAAGTTGCTGTGTAAAAAACCATGCATATAGGAGACGTCGACATAACAATACACAATACACAATACACCACCCGAAGGGAAAGTAAGTGGCTCTCAAGGAGTTCGTGACGCGACAAAAGAATTTATATTGGACAAAAACAATGATGGCTAGAAGCGGTATTTTTTCAGCTGATGTAATTACTATGTCACTGCCAATACTTAAATCAAGAAGACATGTTAATCAAGCCCATTAAATTTATTTGCGATTTCTTCGAGAGACCGTGACATGGCAATCCCACAGGTATTGGTATCGAATGGTATGTGTGCGATGTGTGTGTATATGGCGATTTCGTCCATTTTACTATTTAGCACATGCTCTACTTCGTCGCTGTGCTATTGACCAATAAGGTTGCGATATTTCAGGGCGTTGGCTTCAGTACTATATTGCGTAAATTTCTGTCCATTTCATCGTGAAATGACAGCTGTGAGTGGCAACTGTCAATTTATCGATGAAAACATAAAAGGATGGACTATGAAAACTGCAAATACAGTAGCACCTTTCTACACAAATTACTAAATACAATTGTATTTGTTTGAATGGTAATTTTTTTTTAAACGATTATGTTAAAAAGATAATTTGCTCGAAAGGAGCTGCTGCTTTAGAGCAGTTTATCCTTTACATCATTCATTTTAAGATTAAACAATGTAAAACTTTTAAACAATTTACAATGAAAGCAGTGCAAATACAGTAGCTTGTTTATTGTGTTTGTATGTGGAATATATCTATGCTCTCCTGATCCAGAGGAAATAAAGATTATTATTATTCTAAATGAATTACTAAATACAATTTACACATATTTCCAGCTGAATGTTCCGGTACTCGGTCCGCTCTCTATACATTCGCATGCTCCACGACTTTGTCTTTTGTGATTTGCGTGGCATACGATCACTTATGCACTTTATTAATTCCGCATCTGATACCGGTTTTGAACAGGCGAGGTGGAAGTTTCCTCGTGCTTGTATTAGAATGTAAATATCGTCCAAATCGTTGTATTGAAGATTTCCTTAGCACCTTCAAGTAATACGCCGAAATTCAGTGTTTTGTCCGCCATGTTTCAACGAAGAATGAGGCTTGATGAAAAAACTTGTTCATTTCATTTACCGAAACGCCAGTTTATATTTTGGTGGGAAAATTGACGGCGACGGTAGAGCATTGTGCTAAATAGCTCAGAGCATGTTTATTTCATACTACAGAATATAGTCCTCTCGGCGCGTCCCGTGCCTTGAGGACTATATTCCGTAGTATGAAATAAAAATGCTCTAACCTATACGTAAACCATTCTCCCATATTGATGCCTCTGTGAAAAGCTAACTTTTGAAACCATTGTAACAAACAGAGCATTAGCTCCATAGGAGCAAATGTTCTATTTATCACAATGGTTTCAATACTACACAATTCTAAAAAAATGTTTTTTCTAGAAAATGATCATTTTCAGTAGATTTATTCAAAGAGGTTTTGGTCTAAATATAGCCCATAAGGTAATAGGGTAAATGTAGCACGGTTTACTTTTCCCAATGAGTAGTGGTCTGTTCTAAAAATAGCCTATGATTTAATAGAGTAAATATAGCAAGATCTACTACTTCCAATGAGTAGTAGGGAATCACTGAGGCGAAATTTAGATAATATTTGATCGAGATGGAAATATAAAAGTGATTAAATCTTCCTAATAGATACACAGATATAGAACAATGTTAAAGGTTTTTTTGTTTTTTGTTTTTATGCCCCCAGATCAAATCTGGGGGGCATATTGTTTTTGCCCTGTCTGTTTGTCTGTTTGTCCGTTTGTCTGTTTGTCTGTTTGTCCGTTTGTCTGTTTGTCTGTTTGTCAGCAACTTTAACATTGGTCATAACTTTTGAGCCAGTACAGATAGCGACTTGATATTTGGCATGCATATGTATCTCATAAAGCCGCACAATTTGAGGGGTGACATCTCAAGGTCAATGTCATCCTTCAAGGTCAGAGGTCAAATATATTGGTCAAATCACCGACTTTAACATTGGCCATAACTTTTGGACCAGTAGAGATTGAGACTTGATATTTGGCATGCATATGTATCTCATAAAGCCGCACAATTTGAGGGGTGACATCTCAAGGTCAATGTCATCCTTCAAGGTCAGAGGTCAAATATATAGGTCAAATCACCGACTTTAACATTGGCCATAACTTTTGGACCTGTACAGATAGAGACTTGATATTTGGCATGCTTGTGTATCTCATGAAGCTGTACATTTTGAGGGGTAACAAGTCAAGGTCAATGTCATCCTTCAGAGTCAAAGGTCAAATTGTCTGTTTATTTGTCTGTAACTTTAACATTGGTCATAACTTTTGAGCCAGTACAGCTAGTGACTTGATATTTGGCATGCGTATGTATCTCATAAAGCCGCACATTTTGAGGGGGTGACATGTCAAGGTCAAGGTCATCCTTCAAGGTCAGAGGTCAAATATATGGGTCAAATCACTGACTTTAACATTGGCCATGACTTTTGGACCAGTAGAGATAGAGACTTGATATTTGGCATGCTTGTGTATCTCATGAAGCTGCACAGTTTGAGGAGTGACATGTCAAGGTCATCCTTCAGGGTCAAAGGTCACCAACTTCAAATTGGCCATAACTTTTGAACCAATAGAGATAGAGTCTTGATATTTGGTATGCATGTGTATCGCATGAAGCTGCACATTTTGAGGGGTGACATGTCAAGGTCAAGGTCATCCTTCATGGTTAAGGGTTACCAACTTTTAACATTGGCCATAACTTTTGAACCATTAGAGATACAGACTTGATATTTGGTATGCATGTGTACCCCATGAAGCTGCACAGTTTGAGGGGTGACATGTCAAGATCAAGGTCATCCTTCAGGGTCAAATATCATATCGAGGGGGCATAGTGTTTCACAAACACATCTTGTTCTTTCTTAATGCATTTACTTTTGTGTGGTGGATTATATTGAGTATATGTAGCAAGCGTATGGGTTTTTTATGCGAACATATCCGTAAATATTTGTATTCGTTTACATGCCATTAATTCCGTTTTTGAAACCAATTATGTTTTACTTACAATTTCTAACCGACTGATATTTCCGACATGTTTTCATTGGAACAATAGCCTTTTGTGAAATATCAACTTTATATATAGTCCTTATTCCTTAATGTCTTGTCAGTCTGTATGCATCTAATAGTAAATCCGGATGTTATTTAACTCACCCCTTCTAGTCTATCTTTAGACCAAACCTCTTTGAATAAATCTACAGAAGAGGATCATTTACTAGAGAAAGGGAAAGTTTTTTAAATGTGTAGTTTTGAAACAATTGTAATAAATAATTTATCACAATAACCATTGTGATAAATAGAGCATTTGCTTCATAGGTTTCAAAACTACACACTTCTGAATTTCTTATGCTCCTTTTCGGTAGATTAACTCAAAGAGGTTGGTTCTAAAATAGTCTTGGAGGGAATGAGTTGATAGAAATCTGCACTATGAGAACACACTCTTAGGACATCAGTATTGTCCATTGTGGAAAGTTAATACCAATGTATTGGTAGACAAAATAAGGTTGTGTTACAACAGCGACCACTACATGTAAGTATGAAAGGCTTAAACTTGCTAGAGGAATTTGAATTTGAACTGTCTTTTACAGAAGCATCAAAGGCGCCACTAGGAGGAAATGGGTTAAAATCGCCCTGCATGTTTGTTTTCATTTCTGTGGGATCTAGTATTGTTTTCCACGTGAGCATACATCGATATGGCTACCTGTGATCAATCCTGCAAGGCAAGTGGCATTGAAGTTTCCTGAAGACATATAATTTCATATCGAATGTTCCACGCCATTGAAAGCTGCTTATTAATTTCGCTATTTCTGTTTGCTTTTTGGCTCATCTGTCTACACTAATTTCATTGAGGTTTGATGTGTAAACTGGGAAACAAGGACACACATTTGTGTGCACACAATACATTATTGAAAGACTTTTAGTCTAAACTTAACATTTTTCTGGGATGTATGAACCTTAACAGTGAATAGTCGTGAACCTGCGGATTCAATTCTATAAAATTTTAATTTATACATGTAATACACAATTCAAAATATTCAGTTTTTCAATGTTGGTATTTTGTTTAAACTAAAACAAGAAATGAAATTGTCTAAGGCCTAGACTATTAACAACAACATATGCCGATATAGTCATTATATATACTATAGTACTGTGTTACACAAATATATTAACCCTTTACTATATAAATACATGTATTCGTGTAAGATGAAATGTCATCGTGGATACTAATGAGATTCATTGTTATAATAGCACATTGGCACAGGAATATTTGACCATGGTAGAAACTGTAAAACCACATCTATATTATTTCATAAGCAAACGGAACAGTCCCTGATCAGATCGCTCCTATCTGTTTGAAACGGCGTAGAAAGGCGTATATATGGAGGAAAGTCCAATCTAATTTCAATAATTTTGCGTGTGAAAGCTAAATAGAAAATAGCCAATCTGGCATTATCTTAGCTGTTTAATACCACACGTAAGTTTCTAAGGAAACGTCAACAAAGCTTTGAAAGTGTTGCAATATATCAATGTATAGTTAATTATTGTCAAATAATGTCTTGTCATTTTTTTTAGCTGGTGCATTTTAACTATTTCCGATTCCATAAAACTTTCTGACAAAGTATTAACCGAGTGTCAAACAGCTTGTATACAGGTGAGACGCCGATTTACCCTGTCTATCATCTGGGTCTATGCTTATAAAACTTTTAGTTGAGTCTGAGTTCGTTCTCAAGTTTTTGATTGGTCAGATTTGAGCCTCTGGCTCAAATCTGACCAATCAAAAGCTTGAGAACTCAAATCTGACCAATCAAAAGCTTGAGAACAATCTCAGACTCAACTAAAAAGCTTTATAAGCATGGACCCTGGGTCCACGTTGTTTACATATGTTATTGAGGTCGTGGAGAGCGGAGTAATGGTACAGTAGAACATGTCTTAACCCGTTCCCTGCTCTATGTTTATTCCATATTTCATTATTTACTGAATATTCATGGGGAAAACTAGTTTTAATGAAATATGGAAGGTGAAACATCGCAGCCATTTTAGAGAGTAAAGAAACAGATATTTCAAATTCCATTAGCAAACAGAGCAGACCCTGATCAGACGGCTCCTAGGAGCCGTCTGATCTGGGTCTAATATGTTTGTAGATGCGTGAAAACACGTTTATATGAGGGAAAGGTTTAAGCGACCATCAGAAGGAGGTCTAAGTGTGGGTATGTAGGGCGGATGGTAGCCTAATACATATAACAAGTAATGCAGAAAGTTCCTATTGAGCTTTTTTGCATTTTGTTTGCCCTGCATTAAGCAACCATCTGTTTTTAAAGATTCCTGCGCTCAGTCAATTCAATGTCGCTTAAAACAGATTGAACCAATTTGTCAAGCCTTTTTTGAGAGGCTAATTATAACCTCATAAATATATGGTGTATACTGGACTATTATAATCCTTAATCCTGGTGGTCGTCTTTCCATCTGTAGATAAATATTTGCCTAGGCGTCTTCATCCACACATTTGTTAAACGTTTGTAATTATCCATACATCATGGGACCCTGTACACATGCAATCATTGTTTGGGGTTTGCTATTAACGTAGCTCTTGTCTCTTGTTGACATTTGGTAAACCATTGTTCTGTGTATGTCTTCGATGCTGTATTTAGATACGAGGGGTGTTCCATAAATAATGTCATCTGTGCTTTATTTCGCGGAAATCGTGCAATTCATGCACAAAACCACCTCGTGTCGATTGAGTGATCACTGGCTCGTGACACAGGTAAATATCTCGTCCACACGTTCACTTGCCTCGGTACAGTGTACATCGTTTCATAGCCTATTCGTTAGACTATACACAAAATGACAGGAAAACGAGCTGAAAATGTTCTTGAAATTAGGGCCTATATAAAAGGTAGGTCATTACTCGGCATATAGGCTGTAGATATTCACCGCCAGGTGTGTGGCATTTATGGGGAGGGCCAAATGTCCCACAGGACTGTTTGTAGGTGGGTAGCTAAATTTAGTGCTGGGCAGCAGCAACTGAAAGATGCTGCTCGCCCAGGTCGTCCTGCAACAATTACGACCAAAGGTAACATAGAAAAAATCCGAAATATCCTCAAAACTGATGCTCGATTCACCGTAAGACAATTGGCTCGAATGACAAACTTGTCGTTAGCAAGAGTTCATGCAATTTTGAAGAAACACCTAAAAGTTAGAAAGATAAATGCAAGATGGATACCCCATTTGTTAACGGATGAGCAAAAGAAGACGCGTGTAACAATGGCAAAAAAACTTCTCAAAATGTACCCAAAATATAGTAAAAAGGCTTTTGATAATATAGTCACTGGTGATGAGACCTGGGTGTATTATTTTGAACCAAAGCGGAAGGTTTCCAACCGAATATGGGCCACTAAAAATGCCAGACGCCCAAGTATTGCCAAACGAATACGAACGGTAAAGAAGGTTTTGTATGCTATTTTTTTCATTAATAAGGGTCCAGCTATTCAAATCCCGGTGCCAAAAGGCAGAACGGTCACGGCAAGTTCTATAAAAACGTTGTTCTGAGAAAATTGAAGAACTACTACAAAAGTAGCCGCCCCAAAACAGGACTTAAGTATGTCCGACTTTTGCATGATAATGCACCCGCTCACAAGGCACGTATTGTGACTGACTTTTTGGAGTCAGAGAAGGTTACCGTCCTTCCGCACCCTCCGTATTCGCCAGACTTGGCCCCCTGCGACTATTTTCTCTTTCCAAAACTTAAATATCATTTATCTGGAAGGAGATACAATTCGAGAAATGCCCTTGGATCTGCTGTTTATCAGTGTCTGCTGGGTGTCCCCATTGAAGAGTATGAAAAATGCTTCCAAAAATGGATTGACCGGCTAAAAAGGTGTATTCTGGCTGGCGGAGAGTATTTTGAAGGGCAGAGCAAATTAAAATGAACAAAAGCACTTCCGCTATATGAGCACCGATGCAAGTGACATTATTTTTGGAACACCCCTCGTATACAGACAAATGTGCGTACCCAAATACTAAACTCGTTATTTCTCCACCAAACCCTACACTGTGACTACATTTTAGAAGTGTCTCTTCGAGACGATTCTAAAGAATGGTCACCGTAAAGGGTTTGGTGTTTGGTCACAATATAGGGTTGGTTGGAGAAACAAAGAATATTTTAAATCACGTATCTTATCTGGACCTCTATGTATTAATCTGGTATATGATTACAGATTGGGATGACCGAGTGTCTACATCGAGAGTACTACATTCCGTCCAATTCTCCCCTTTCTCCTCTCCACACATTGTTCTGTGTATGCCTTTGATATCATATTATCAAGAGTAACTGAGGTATATTATTATAGAATGGAATGACTGTGTGTGTCATATACTACATTCCGTCCCACTCACTCTTCCTCCTCTTCACACCTTGTTAGTGACTGTGATATATTATAATTTGAAAATACAGTATAAGACCAAGTTTATAGACAAAGGTTTGACTGCATTTTGTATCTGGGGTCCAGAACAATGCTACTGATTATAAAAATATTCATAAAATGGTTTCCAATCACTATCAATGTTGTAGAAAGCTCTGCTTTTTTTATTTAATGTCGTGCATCTTTTTGAGGCATTAAGACTAGATAAACACATTGTATACCTCATTCAAAATAAAGAAATTACGGAATCTAAAGAGGGTCATGTAAATCTATCCAAAGTGTACGTATAAGGAGCCTGGAGTGGTAGTTCTAGTTCAATACCATATCGAATGCTAACGCAATAAATCTCTCTCAAAGAGTACATCAATACTCGTTAGATGCGATATGACAACACCTCATCAGTCAATCATGCATTGATGGAGCTGGTAAATTTATATGTAAACATCATACTGCCTGTTCGTAACCTGTAGAAGCCAAATAAGTATGCAAGCAATCGATGATGCTGAAATTAGATTCGTCAAAACGGCTTCATTCTGCAACATATTATAAATTTAATATGGATTCACTCAAAAGAAAATGAGCCATGCAACGACGAATTTGGCATTGAGAACTTTGCGTCAAAAGCCAACATTGATCGGATCTACATTGTCCGTCTAGTTTGCTAATATATCATGCAAATATTGATCAGATTCTGCGTTTTCAATGTTTTAGCTAAATTCATTTACTCGATACACATTTTAACGCGTTTTCAAAATGAGTAAACCCAGATCAGACGGTTTCAGTCGGAGCCATCTAATAAGGGTCTGCTCTGATTGCTAATGATGTAGTATAAATATGAATTTTCCGCTTGTGAACTAGTCGAAAACTCTCTTATTTATGACACCATCATGAAATTCAACCAATTCATATTCATACACTCATTACTTTTTGTATGGATATTCATGAAGTAAACGATTAAAATGTCTCGACGGTGATGTTCTTCGATCGCAGCACAAATTACGATCAATCCCCTCTAAACTGGACATTCGAATTAGAATCAATGCCAGTCTGTGAGACAGGTGGCAGTTTAATGCAATGTGAAAGTCATGCGAAAAACTCCCAAATGTGCTTTCTGCATGACTTGCATCCTGCATTAAGCAGCCACCTGCCAAAAAAGATCTAAATTCTTCTGTACTAAAATTCCTGTTTAAAGGGGTTTAACTATTACTAAACAACAAACTCCTTTTTTTCTAAGCAAACCCCATTTTTTTTACTTCCTCATTATTATTCATTAGAATACAGTTATGAATATTAATAAAATTACATATCATATTCAAGCTATATGCTTTACTTTGGCTCTTGTTTTGTCCTTCTATTGCCTCTAAAAGCAAAGTTATTACGCATTTTCTTAACCAATGTAGTTTCGAAAATTACCTAGGGTTACCATGAAAACCGTTAAAACATAGCTGGAACAAAATCATTTTTGGGGATATGCTTAAAATGTGTTCTGAGGACCCCAACAAACAATGTAAACCTAAAAACTCTTGTGCATTAATAGGCCTCTAAGACTTAACAAACTCCTTTTTTCTCAACAACCCCCATTATTTTTACTTCCTCATTAATATTCATAAGAATATATTTATGAATATTAATAAATTTACATATCATATTTAAGCTATATGTCTCTGCTTTATTTTGACTCTTGTTTTGTCCTTCTATTGCCTCTAAAAGCAAAGTTATTACGCATTTTCTTAACCACTGTAGTTTCGAAAATTACCTAGGGTTACCATGGAAACCATTAGATAAACATAGCTGGGACAAAATAATGTTTGGGGCATGCTCAAAATGTGTTCTGAGGACGCCAACTAATATTTTAAACCTAAATTCAATATTTTTTGAGCACTAATATGCCTCTAAGACTAAACAACAAACTCGCTTTTTTTTAAAAAAAACCATTTATGAATATTAATAAAACAACATATCATATTCAAGCTATATGTCTCTGCTTTCCTTTAGTTCTTGTTTTGTCATTTTATTGCCTCTAAAAGCAAATTTATGACGCATTTTCTTAACCAAGGTAGTTTTGAAAATCACCTCGGGTTACCATGGAAGCCGTTAAATAAAACATGGGACAAAATTATTTTGGGGACATGCTCAAAATGTGTTCTGAGGACACAAACGAACAATTTGGTACGCATGAAAAAAGTCTAGGGGTGCTACGGTAACCATGACTAGGATCCAGCCTATATATACACAATCCAAGTTTATTGCATTTTGTCAAGGATGATATCAAGATATATATTAATTCATGATTATTTATGTAGTACATGTAAATGGTTAAAAAAGTTCTTATAGGAGTCTTCTGATCAGGATCTGCTCTTTTGCATACGGTATAAAACATATTTGATTCTACAGTTTCTACTTAGGCAAAAATTGCATGTGTTAACCCTTCTCTTGCTATTCACGTCAATATACATACCTGTAAATAGTGAAGACCCAGATGAGACAGCTCCTGCAGGAGCTGTCTGATCAGGGTCTGAACTATTTACAAGTTTATTGTGCAACCAGTGCACTCTACAGCAGTGATTGCACAAAGAAATACTTGTACACAGTGAAAATATATGTAATTATACAACAAGGCATGGGTATAGAAAGAGAAATGTATTTTAAAATTCAGCAAGCGAAGGGTTAATATGCCATTTTAAAAATTAATATCATTGATGACATCATTTCGTTCATGAAAATTAATCGAGTAAAGGGTTGAGCTATGCTTATGGGATAAAATCAGTAGACTATAAACAACAGATCAGTTAATTTTAAAGAATGCAATTTGGAACAGTTATCTATGCAATCAAAGGCGCTGTAAACGCAAGTATTTCTGTCCGGGATCGATTTGTTCAGTAATAGAGAACTCCTTCTGATACGGTAAAGAATTGTCAATATTTTCATTTATCTCACAAACAGAGAATTTATGCAATTTTCGGGAGTCCTGTTGAATGATGAAATATACTTGTTTCGAAAGGTTAGGTAAAATTTTACACGGCTAGTAACTAAAATCGTCATTTCTCCACCAAACCCTATACTGTGACCACGCTTTAGAAGAGCCCCCAAAATTTGCCAAAACAAACTTTTTTGAGTATTTCTTTTAGATCTGATAAAAATCAATAAAACAATGATTTGATCAGAGGGTTTTTATTACCCTGTTCGCAAACAGTCAATTACGCTCTTTCTCAACATGCATTACAAAGACACTATAGTGCTGTCATCAAAAATCGCCCCCCCCCCCCCATCCTGGATCCGCACCTGGTAGCAATCCTTCAGAGATTGTTGAAAACAGTAGAACCTGACCATATGTATTGATTGAACACAGGACACTTAAAAGCATGCGACTGTTTGAGGTACAAGGTCAATATAACACAAAGGCTCATATTAGGAGTTTGTTGCATTACTTTTGACCTGCATTAAGCTACCAACTCTACCTTACAGAACTATAACATCTCTTTGGAATGGACGCATTAAGACAAGTTCTACTGAATTTGTCTGTCGAATAGACGTGTGTACGGACGATAAAGCGGACACTAGTTCCGACAGTCAGTTAAGTTTGCAAAGTACATTTGTATTTGGAAAAAAATATAGGGGACACCCGGGTTCGAACCGGGGACCTCTCGATCTGCAGTCGAATGCTCTACCACTGAGCTATATCCCCGCTGACAGGCAATACTAGCAAAACCATATTTGTCACCAGTACTTCCATGTGAAAGATCGCCAATTTGGTCTTATCTGCTGATATCGGAATTCTTGATATTCAACTCTTGTTATGCTAAGCGAGACCTCACTAACATTATCCCATTCCCACATATTCGCGCATTTTTACGCCTCTGTAAATGCCACGTTTTGAAACCATTCTGGAAACAAGACCATTTGCTCCATAGGAACAAATGCTCTATTTATCACATTGGTTTAAAAATTACACAATTCTAAAAGTTTCGTTTTTCTCGTAAATGCTCATTTTCAGTAGATTTATGCAAAAAGGTTGGGTCTAAACATAGCCTATAAGGGAATTGGTTAACAAACAGCTTGGATGAGGATTCACACGGAGCCCAGCTGTTTGATTCTCTGTCAATACTTTCCCAATAGCTTAAACGAACTGGAAGTAAGATATACTACAACAGATTGGAGTTTGAGCAGACACAATGGTTAAACCCCATTTATTCCCATATTATTTAAGAAAACTCGCCCATATCTTACTTAGGAACCCGTCCATTGTTAATGTTGGGGGGAGGGTGTGTGGCATAGCTAACAAAATATCGGATGGTTAAAACCATTGACATCGTTAACTTCCTGGTCGTGCCAGGTGAAATAGCTAGATGGTGGAGTATTAGGGGACAGGGAAACTCGGATTTACCTTCTACATGTATTACTGATGCTAAACCGTGTTCAATATGCATGCAAGAAATAATGAAATCCTGAATATTTATTAGCTAGATTTTTAAACTTTTCAAGTTTTGATAGTAGAATCTGGGTCCATGCTTATAAAACTTTTAGTTGAGTCTGAGTTCGTTTTCAAGTTTTTGATTGGTCAGATTTGAGCCTTTGGCTCAAATCTGACCAATCAAAAGCTTGTGAACTCAAATCTGACCAATCAAAAGCTTGAGAGCGAACTCAGACTCAACTAAAAAGCTTTATAAGCATGGACCCAGGTTTATATCATGTAAAAATCAAACATCAAACAGTGCAGATCCTGATCAGACGGTATAGGAGCTATCTGAAGAATTTATATCTTTTTGGCAGGTTGCTGCTTAATGCAGGGTGATAGTCATGCAGAAAGCTCCCAAACTGTTTACAAAGGTAATCACAATAGTGACAATTAAGCAAATAATCTAATTTACATTCATGACATCGTTATTTCTGACATGAATATTCATGGAGGAATGGGTTAAAACAAGTACGTAATACACATGTACGGCTAACGCAATCAATTTCTGCTAAAAGATTATCACTGAAGCCTTTTCTAGGCACACACTCGCTGATGTTACTTCTCATTATACGATGCCATAAATACAATATATTCCTGTTCCAATTTAGATCTACTTAAACCTTTACTCCATGAGTATTCATGCAGGAAATAATGTATATACACTAAAACTCCTAAACCTAACGTTAAACTTTGTATATATATCGGTCTGGGAGACAGGGGCAGCTTATTGAGTGTTGAAATTCATGCAGAAAGCTCCTCAAGGAGATTTCTGCACGACTTTCACCCTGCATTAAGCAGCCACCTGCCTAAAAATCTAAATTCTTCTCTACTAGCATTCTGATTTAGAGGAGTTTTATTGTATATGAATATTGATCATTTCCTCAAATACGTTTCAATCATTGTCTCTTATTTTTCACTCGTGTTCTGTTTTAACCCTTTCCCCCATATTGACGACTTTTGACGACTCTGTAAAAATCACTTGGTGAAACCATTGTGATAAATAGAGCATTTGCTTAGTAGCTCAGTCGGCAGAGTATTGGCATGGTAAGCCAAAGGCCCTGGATTCGAGTCCCAGTCTAATCAGCGTTTTCACCATGTTACATTTGCAACTGGGCGACTCCTGTAAGAGCTATCTGATCAGGTCTGCTGTTTAATTATGAATTTATGATACAATACAGATCTGATTCTACAGCTTCAGTCACGGTCAAAACTGCATATTCATGTGTTCATGAGCTGTTATAGAACATTATCTAATTAATATTCATTATGTCCTAATTTCTTACATGAATATTCTTGGAGTATTTATTGGCACAAATGTAAGTTTCTACATGTATCTCTTTTCAGAATCATTATGTGCAAACTGCTTGGATCCATATGAGATTTCGGATCCAGAGCAAGAGATACAGTAAAACCCCGCTAATGCGACCACCTAAAAGAGGTATAATTCTGGGTGCTAGAAGCAGGTGGTAGCTTAATGCAGGACAAAAGTAATGCAGAAAGCTCCTCTAGGAGTACAGTAAAACCCCGCTAATGCGACTACTTAATGAATAAACATGGGTGCCTTTATAAGCAGGTGGATGCTTAATGCAGGACAAAAGTAATGCAGAAAGCTCCTAGAGGAGCTTTCTATATTACTTTTGTCCTGCACTAAGCTACCACCTGCATCTAGCACCCAGAATTATACCTCTTTTAGGTGGTCGCATTAGCGGGGGTTTACTGTGATTGTGCATACTCAGGTACTAAAATAATCATTTCCCCACCAAACCCTATATTGTAACCACTCATTAGATTCGTCTTGAAACAATTCCAAAACGTGGTCATAACATTGGGTTTGTCGGGAAAATACAGAAGCTATTCTTGAAAATGTTTTAATTCATGAATCTTATCTTATCTTATCATCTTACCATCTGCACAATAAAATAATACATTTGATTCAGCTGAGATATCAAGTGACTTAGTGCTTCATCTAGATACAAACACTAGGGTTATTACAAACTTATCAGTGATGTGGAGAGAGTAAATGAGCTTTGTTACATTATGTCTTACATGACATACTACAGGGTTCAATAAATTTATACAAAAATAAATACTATGACATCACGAATATTCAGCAGCTGAATTGAAAGGAAGCGTTTGCTTTGACAAAACCTGTAGAATATTATCTATATCATGTCATAAGCAAACAGAGCAGACCCTGATCAGATAACTCATATAAAACCATATCTATATCATGTTATAAGCAAACAGAGCAGAACCTGATCAGATAGCTCATAAAGAATCAGATCTATATCATGTCATAAGCAAACAGAGCAGACCCTGATCAGATATCTCATATAGAATCAGAGCTATCTCATGTCATAAGCAAACAGAGCAGATCCTGAACTACAGGAGCCATCTGATCTGGGTCTACTCTTCAAATACATGAACATGACTTTATATGAAGAAATGGGTTTAAACTTTTTATACATTTACTTTCTGCCATGGTCAAACAGAGCAGACACTAAACAGGCAATTCTTACAGGAGCTGTAAAAGACATATTTACAAAGGACTGAAAAATAGAGTCTGATCAGATTCAAGTCATATACACCATTAAACCAGAATAGACTCCGATTGGTGGCAAACAGTGCAGAACTTGATCAGCCACATTGACCAGCCACATTGAAACCCTTTAATTCATAGATACGCCTTTTAGTGCCCCTTTGCAAATAGAGATCCGAATCAGGCGGCTCCAAAATCTTAGTAACGAACATGTTTCAAATGGTAACGAGCATGTTTTTTTTAGAAATGGTCAAGTCTCGAGCCGACATTCAAAAAGCGTACAGACAGAGCTTAAAGGGGCAGAACAATGAGCAGTACCTTGCTAAAGAGAGGGAGAGAAGAACCACCTATATGGCAAATGCACATCTCTCTCTCAAAAAAGAGAGATGAGCGCAACAGAAAAAAAGAGATTAGAAAGTCCAAACATATTACAAGTTCGAATGAATTTTGTGGCAAACCGGAGAAACGGCCCGAGAATGAGAGTTTCTAAAGAGTTGCAGACGACGAAGAAAGAAATGAAAAAAGTTGAAATACGATTATGAGAAACTTCGATGCAAGTATAATAGTAGCGTGCGCAGTATTCAGAGAAAAGGGAAAGCTGAAAAAACATACTGATACCCAAAGATCTAAGGCAGCAAAACTGGTTGAAAAGCTAAAACTCAAACCAAAGCAAAGGCCGAGTGTCCAAAAAGAGTTGATATTTTGCCGAGTAGTCAAAAGGCGAATCCATGTCGGAAAGGGTCCAATGACAAAATGAATTATGAAGTATTCATATGAAAGAAAGGAGTTTATATAGAAATAATAAAAAGGGATTAATTAAAAACCGGTTGATCAGGGTATTCTTAGAACTCGTTCTAGCCTTTACCATGCTCAAAATATCCGTCTTAACCCTTTACCTGTTCTATGTTTATTACAAAGTTCAATACCTACTGAATATTTATGACCAAAATAATTATAATGAAATATAGAATGTGGAACATTGCATGCATTTTAGAAAGTAAAGAAACAGATCTATTAAATTCCATTAGCAAACAGAGCAGACCCTGATCAGACGGCTCCTAAAGGATCCGTCTGATCTGGGTCTTCTCTGTTTGCAAATGCGTGAAAACACATTTATATGAGGGGAAAGGGTTAATAGTGCTTTGCAAATGGTTCAGACGGTTCCTATGGGAACTGTTTTCAAAACAGTAGACCCAGATGAAACACGCCTGAATGAGTAGCAATCGGCACCATTTGCAATATACTATTAAAACCCATTTCCACATACCTTGGGCTATTAAATTTATCCTTATGCATCACTATCAGAAGGCTCCAGTGAAGAGCCGTTTGATCAGTCTGTCGTTTGCTGATGCGTGAAAGAAGTGTTTTCGAAGAACGGTTAAATACGAGCCGTCTGATCTGGGTCTACTCGGTTTGCAAAGCGTGAAAGTGTTTATATGAAGGAAAGGTTTTCCTTATAGATACGCAATTTAAAACCTTTGCAACCGGAGCAGACCAAGATAACAGAGCTGCTATAGGAGCCGTCTGCACTGTTTGTTGTCATATATGCGCCTTTGACACGTTTGTAGGTAAAGTAGACGCAGATCAGAAGGCTCCTGTAATGAACTGTTTGATCAGGGTCTGCTCCGATGGAATTTTATAGAAAACTCGTTCTAGTCTTTGTCACGCTCAAAAAGCCGTCTTTATAAATAATTGCAAATGGTGCGGAGCTGTCTGGTGTTGGTGTGCTCCGATTGCAAAGACGTTAAATGACGCAGATCTATGAGGTAGGGTGCTGTTTGAACCTTTTCTTCATGTTTTCACGAGTAGACCCAGATCAGACGGCTAAGATAGGAACAGTCTGCAGCATTTACAATGCACTATTAACCCTTCGCTTGCTGAATTTTAAAATACATTTCTCTTTCTTTACTCATGCACTGTTGTATAATTACCTATATATTCACTGTGTACACGTACTTCGCTGTGCAATCACTGCTGTGGAGTGCACTGGTTGCACAATCAACTTGTGAATAGTGCAGACCCTGATGAGACAGCTCCTGCAGGAGCTGTCTCATCTGGGTCTTCACTATTTACAGGTAGGTATATTGACGTGAATAGCAAGCGAAGGGTTAAGACGGATTTCCAAAACCCCATCCAATCAACCCTTGTGCAAACAGTAGATCAAATCAGAAGGCTCCTGCAAACAGCTGTTTGATCACGGTCTGCTGTTAATGCGCGAAAAAATGTTTATATGAAGGAAATGTTTGAATAGCATGAATGTCATTTAAAGCCTGTGCAATCAGATTCCTCTGATCCGACTCTACTCGGTTTGCAATCTATGACGGACGGGGTAAAAATAACTTCATATGAATAGATCTACTTGAAGCACGCTTTGCAGAGTAGACCCAGATCCTATAAGTATGGTGAAATTCTAGACAATATATTATAGCGAGCACAGCTCGCAAGAATGGCCGAAGGCCATTCTTGCGAACGAAGTGAGCTCTATGGTAACGCGTAGGATATAATTTTGGTTCTCTAGGCCGTACATTGTTAACCTATAATCGAATCTGCTGATTTACAATTTCCGGTTTGGTTCATAGAGATTACCGGGAGTGACGCAAAAAATATCGCTACACTTCGGACATTCTTCAATTTTCTTCTGACAGATGCCGCCATCTTGAAATTGAAAACATGTCTTCACCAAAAAAATATTACAGATAATGACTATAAATACATTTGAGAGCGTGTAACAAATAAGTTGTATTGTAAACTAATGAACTTTAATAATGAAATGACGAGCATGCCGCTAAACGGCTTGCGAGAAGTAAAGTGTATTTTAACATTATTCGGACATAATGCCGCCAAAAACTTACAATGAGTTCAAGGTTCCTGTATGTTGGCACGCGACAGGTAGGATTATGTTACATTGTTGCGAGGAATATATACTGCTTTTTTACGCACAACTGTCATGGTGCTCAGCTAGTTTACATTTGCATACGATTCTAAATGGTGATATCTATGGAAGGGGATATCCGCAAGTTCGTTTGTATGTCATTATGCTCGTTTGTATGTCATAGTTTGTATTATTATTGCAAATTTTAGCGTGGTCCCACCAGTTTTCGAACACCTAACAATGAACTTGTTAGGTTTTTTTCAACCGAGAAAAATCGGCGGAGGTCATTTGCACATTTTGTTTCATTGTTATAAACTATAACTACATATATTCATGTAAAATTCAATCATTTACGATTTAAAATACACAAATAATAGCATGCGTTTTGTTTACATCTTACATCTCGGCCTGTTTGCTCAGCAACTAACGACGGATTTGTGAGTAGATCTAGATCTACTTCATTAACCTAACAAAGGGAAACAAGTTAATGTTGTATTGCTATGCAATACATGAGTCCCCCACCGGATTAAAAAAAAACCTCAACTGACCCACCCACCCATGGTGTAGTTGACAATGGTATGTAAATGACACATCTGAATGGTATGTGTAACAAGAGCCGCGTGCGGCGCCAACGCTCGTCTGATTTGGTACTTGTCCAGCTAAATTTAAAAAATTGAAAACAACAAAGGGCCATTAACTCCAAAATTTTGAAATCAGGAGTTATGTTTTTATGTAGGGGCCTTCCCCTCAATGGGATCTACTAACCTATGAAGTTTCATGTTGATAGAATCTACCTTTTATACTTTTCGAGTAATGAGCTACATTAAAGTTTTTGCACGCCGACGACGATAACTGCGACGACTACGACCCAGTGATCAAAATAGCTCGACTTTTCTTCAAAACAGACGAGCTAAAAATAATAAGAAAAACAATATGACAAAAGGAGAATAACTCCAAACATAATTATGCTAGAGTTATAACCCTTGTGCATGACACTTCCTCTAATCATGCGTGTTCCATATGTGAAGTTTAAAATCAATTGAACCAGTAGATAGTTATTGTCCGGTCAAGAAAATATGAAAAAGGGGAAAACTCCAAAACTATTGATGCTAGAGTTATGGTCCTTGTGCATGACACTTTCTCTCATTATGCGTGTTCCATTGTGAAGTTTCAAATCATTTGAATCAGTAGATAAAGAGTTATTGTCCAGACAAGAAAATATTATCTCTCCCCTGCCAATGTAAACAGACGCCTATGCAAAGCTACTATGCAATAGGCAAATTTTACAACCAGTTGGCGATGAAAGAATTTCTATCCAGTAGCCATCAGGATCTTTAATGAAGGCCACCCCTTTTACTTCACCTGAAACCAAAATAATAGACATTTAAACCATCTTTAACCCATTTACTTAATAAATTTATACACATTTGCAGACAGAGTAGAACCAACTCAGATGGCTCCTATAGGAAACTAGAAAACAGTCAGAGAGGGCCCTGTAACCAAGGACAGATACCTCTAGATATAGTGATCTGGTTCAACCCAAAAACTATATAGACATCTTCCTCTAATGATACTAAGCACTTAAGTATGAAACCAATATATGAAGTAGGCCTAGCCTACTAGATATGAGTTATCGCGTAACATCAAAAATGTTGGATGGGCAGACAATGTGATTCTTATAGGGTTCCTGCATTTTCAAAACAGGGCCCTAATAATATAGATATACTTCTTCAGTTTCTGCCATGGCCAAAACAATTAATCTCATTGATATTCATGATGTCATTATTTCTTACAGAAATATTCATGGAGTAAATGGTTCAGACTCAACCTCTAAATCTGCCGAAAGGCACATTTAGATCTACTAAAAAAAAGAAAAATTGTAAACTTTTGAAACCATTGTGACAAATACAGCATTTGCGCCTATGGGACAAAATGAATGCTTAATGACAATGGTTTCAAAAAGTGACTTTTACAGAGGTGTCAAAAGGGTCAGTATGAGGGAATGGGTTAACCGTTTACTCCATGAGCATTCATGTATGAACTAATGACATTATGAATATCATTTAGAATAGTGTTAACCCTTCTCTTGCTGAATTGTAAACGCATTTCTCCTTCTTTACCCATGTCCTGTGGTATAATTACATGTGTCTTCACATTAAGCAACCACCTGCTTTTTAAGATACCTATACCCAATCAAGATAAGGTCGCTTAAGACAGGTTCTACTTTATTCTGATTTGAGCAGAAGCACATATTTTAGCATAAACTTACCTCCATCAGGCTTTTTGACAAACTCTGCCCCATATTTCTCAAATCTGTCGCAGGCCTTGTATACATCTGGCACATGGATTCCGATGTGGCCTGCACAAACACAACACAAACTAAAGTCACACTTATATACTGATGGTACTACTGGAAATTCTACACAGGACTATTCATTCCTTCGGGAAAAGGCAAATATAGATGCTAACAGGCAGCGTATTAAAAAATATCTATGAAAAAAGTAAAATGAAAACAACCTGAATTGTGTCAAAGGACACAGAAGTCACCCTTCTGCTGATATTGTCTATAAATCGAGCATGCGTTTAATTGGAAAAAAATAATAGGTCCCTAAATTTTGATAAACTCAGCCACTGTAACAGTTCCCTTCCATTTGACAATCTTTGCATCAAGGTTGTTTATCTGTGAAAGTGGAACCGGAATGATTGATAAAAATCTGATAGAGGGTCACCTGCAGACCATTCCTATGAAATTTGGTGGAAATCCATTCTGACAGCTGTTAAAATCTATTTTTAGACCCAAGGGACCAACACAATTTATTTGCATGTATTATATCATATAGAGGGTCACCTACAGATCATTCCTTTCCAATTTCATGAGAATCCTGTCTGGCACTGGTTAGTTGATGTCCATTAAATAATTTTTGTTCAAAATTTAATTTTAATTCCTGTGACCTAATTAAGCATTAGGCTGGAATGATTTATATAACTTTGACAGAGGGTCCCCTGACTTCAATATTAAATTGCAAATATTTCTTTCCACATTTTTCTTTCTGTTTGTTCTCCAAAAGTATTGGAAAAGTTAGATTGCACCATATCATATAAAATGTGTTAAATCTGGGATATTTATTATAACACATAATCATGCTGCTTGCATGGATATTTATATATTAACAATTTTATACGTAGGTATATATTTTCTGCATTCCTGTATAAATAGTATAAGGTGTAGAGCAGGATGGTTCCTGGACCCACGTACACCAATAACAGGAGAAAACTAGAGGTTTTTGTCAAAAAAACGGATGTCTCCCCTCTAATAAAAACAATATGTAAAGGGAAATCACTAAAAATGTTATGGTCTTGATGAATGATACTTCCCCTCATTATGCGTTTTCCACACTACATTTTTCAAGAAGAAAATGATAACAGCTAATAACTCCAAAAATACTGATACCAGATTTATGGCCCTTGTGCATGACACCTACTTTCATCATGCTCTTTCCAAAAATAAAATGTCATTCCAATAGCATCAGTCGAACAGGAGTTATTGATCGGCCAAAAAATGTAACAAAGGGCAATAACTCCAAAAGTATTGAAGCCAGAATTATGGCCCTTGTTCATGACACTTTCTCTCATCATGCTCTTTCCATGTATGAAGTTTTAATACGATGGCAAGAGCCATGTAGGAATTATCGTCCGGACAAGAAAGAATTAAACAAATGTACAAGGGGCAATAACTCTAAATTTATTGAAGCTCGAGTTAAGGATCTTATGCATGACACTTTCTCTTATTATGATCGTTCCATGTATGAAGTTTCACTCCAATGGCATGTGTCACATAGGAGTAATCATCTGGACAAAAAATTAAGATTGTTTTTACAAAGGGCAATAACTCCAATATTAGTGAAGCCAGAGTTATGGACCTTGTGCATGACACTTCCTCTCGTTATGATCTTTCCATATATGAAGTTTCAATCCAATGGCATGAGCCATATAGAAGTTATCGTCCGGACAAAAAAGTGTAATTTTTTTTACAAAGGGCAATAACTCCAATATTAGTGAAGCCAGAGTTATGGACCTTGTGCATGACACTTCCTCTCGTTATGATCTTTCCATATATGAAGTTTCAATCCAATGGCATGAGCCATGTAGAAGTTATCGTCCGGACAAAAAAGTGTGATTTTTTTACAAAGGGCAATAACTCCTATATTAGTGAAGCCAGAGTTATGTACCTTCTGCATGACACTTCCTCTCGTTATGATCTTTCCATATATGAAGTTTCAATCCAATGGCATCAGGCATATTGAAGTTATTGTCCGGACAAAAAATTATGATATTTTTTACAAAGGGCAATAACTCCAATATTAGTGAAGCCAGAGTTATGTACCTTGTGCATGACACTTCCTCTCATTATGCTCTTTCCATATATGAAGTTTCAATCAACTAGCATCAGGCATATTGAAGTTATTGTCCGGACAAAAAATTATGATATTTTTTACAAAGGGCAATAACTCCATCATTAGTGAAGCCAGAGTTATGGACCTTGTGCATGACACTTCCTCTCGTCATGATCTTTCCATATATGAAGTTTCAATCCAATGGCATGAGCCATATAGGAGTTATCGTCCGGACAAAAAAGTGTGATTTTTTTTTTACAAAGGGCAATAACTCCAATATTAGTGAAGCCAGAGTTATGGACCTTGTGCATGACACTTCCTCTCATTATGCTCTTTCCATATATGAAGTTTCAATCAACTGGCATTAGGCATATTGAAGTTATCGTCCGGACAAAAAGTGTGACAGACAGACGGACAGACGGACAGACAGACAGACGGACAGACGGACAGACGGACAGACAGACAACTCTCACGAAAACAATATGTCTCCCCCATATAAATATGGGGGGAGACATAATAATATTGAACACACACTGAAACTGGCATGGGTACATTGAAATGTAGTGTCTGTTGAATGCTCAGCTTTTCCTATGGACAAAGTTTTGACGATTTTTGCAAAGTTTCAATCCAAATGAGATGTTGAGTAACTGAGCATTTCATCAGATTTGATTGTTTTTCAGAAATAAAACTGACCTTAAAGACGCATTCTTCTCATGATCTTGTAAATTTGCATAAAAATCAGAATCTATGTGACTTGAAATGCTGAGAAACTAAATCAGAATGAGAATCTAAAGTAACATTCTGATTGACATTTCAAACAAGAGTACCATATCCTGATACCAGCATTCGTTTGTTCGATTGTAGCCTGGGTCTGCTCTGTTTGCCAATGGAATTTGATATATCTGTTTCTTTAGTTTCTAAAATGACAACAATGTTCCACCTTCCATATTTCATTATAACTATTTTGTCTTGTCCATGAATATTCAGTAGGTATTGAAAATTGAAATAAACATAGAATAGTGAAAGGGTTAATCTGCGCATATTTTTTACAAAAATAACTTAGTGCTACAGGGTACGGTACGGAAAGAGAAACTCTGTAGCTGCCAACCCTGCAAAGCTCATGTGCTTGCAAAACTCACCAAATCCGCTTGGGTCAGAGTTGCCATTATGATACACTTCTCCTTCCTGTGTCTCAGTGCCCCAGTTACTGAAAAAATACACAACTGAGGTAAGTTTCTAATGCTTTATTGTGTTTGAACATAAAAATATACATGTGTATTGAATATACATCTTGTAAAAACTATAATTGTGTCCATAGGACATGGATACCAGCTTTCTAAGATGCATGTATCGTCCCATGACCAATACTTCATTGTAGATGGAATCCCTCGCTGAAGAAGCGGACATTCTACCCCAAATTGTAGCATGTGTGAGGAGATCTGGCATCCTCAGTGATGTCCACTCCTTGATGTTGTCAGACCAGCTCTTTCTGAGATACTGTCTCTAATTAAAGCACATGTTTAGGTGAAAAGTGACAATTCCCTTAACTTGATCACCACAGCTTAATCTCCACCAAGACAGTTTTCACAGCAAGGTTGTTTATCTGTGAAAGTTTTATTTTTGATTAATAGAGATCCGATTCTAAAGTGTCTGCCATTACTAAATAATTCTGTGTCCATATGTCATTATAAAAAATCAGGTAGTAACTATTAATGATGTAATTATCTCTTACATAAATATTCATGAAGTAAAGGGTTAATGAGCCACTAACACATACAACGACTAATTCCTACTTGACCCTTGTCTGTTAAACAGTTTTATTCCAAATCCCGAACAGTAGTACAGTAACACTTAACCCTTTCCCTGTTCTACATTTATTCCAAATTGCAGTACCTACTGAATATTCATGGAAAAGACAAAATATATAATGAAATATGGAAGGTGGAACATTGTGGCCATTTTAGAAACTACATAAACATATCTATCAAATTCCATTTGGAAACAGAGCAGACCCTGATCAGACGGCTCCTCTAGGAGCCTTCTGATATTGATCTTCTCTGTTTACAAGTGTTTTAACCCTTCCCTGATGAATATTCATGCGAGAAATAATGAATGCAGTAAATTTGATTAGCTGAATTTTATAACGGCATCATGAACAAGGGAATGTTTCGCGATGGCAGATGCTGAGGAATCAGGTCTATATTATTCCATAAGCACACAGAGCAGACCCTGGTCAGACGGCACCTACAGGAAAGGGCTAAAGCACCACTTGCTGTTTAAATATAGGAATCTTAAATAGCAGATGATTACTTGATGCCGGGCACATGTAATGTATAAAGCTCTTATGACTTAACCCTTTACATCATAGATACCCCTTGTATTGCCGTTGCAAACAGTGTGGAACTGGGTACCTTTAGAAACAGTGTTGGAGCTGTCTGATCAGGGTCTGGTGTTTGCTTATGGAATAACATAGATCTGGGTCCATGCTTATAAAACTTCTCAGCGGTCGTTCTCATGTTTTTGATTGGTCAGATGTGAGCCTTTGGCTCAAATCTGACCAATCAAAAGCTTGAGAGTTCAAATCTGACCTATCAAAAGCTTGAGAACGAACTCAGACTCAACTAAAAAGCTTTATAAGCATGGAGCCAGATTCTTCAGTTTCTGACCTCTGTTTACATGTCATTATACGCCCGCAAACGAATTTCGAGAGGGGGTATATAGGAGTCATCGTGTTGGTCGGTCGTTTGGTCTGTCCGTCTTTCTGTCCGTGGCACAACCTGGCACACACTTGTTTGAATTGGGATCAAGGCAGCTGAGCGGGGGTATTCCATCACCTTTAGCGATAGTTCTAGTTGGTTATAATGCCGAGCAGTCCTGATTATCATGACAAGGGCAAGAGACAAAGTGATCCCATTGTGTCCCATTCTTTGTCCCCCTAATAAAGTTACATCTGAATACCTTAACTTACTGTGTTAGTTCAATGGTTGCCTTTTGCTGAAAAACCCATCTTATTTTTTCTGTCCTATCCTCTGGTATATCATCCGCTTTCTCATAGCCCATGAAATAAAGTGAGAACTTCATAGCTGGGAAGTCCAATTTCTGCAGAAGCCTGTAGTAGAGTAAAACAAAGAGCTGTAGACAAGGGGAGTACTGATCTATCTTAGTCTCTTCTTTCTCACCCAAATCCTACCTTACTGGTGCACATTAGAATGGTCTCCAAGAGGCAATTGTAATGAATACCATTGACCCATTCCTTCAGTGACTTTATTTAGACCTTATCTCGGAATACGTCTACTGGAGAGGAGCATTTACTAGAAAACATGAATACTTTAGCGAATGCTCTATTTATAACAATGATTTCAAAAAGTGACTTTTACAGAAGCGTCAAAAGGTTTCAATATGAGGGAATGGGTAAAGATGGGGTTTGAAGCTGAAACACAGAGAATAATTCCTAAACATTCCTCTTGTCTATAGTTCTGTCTATCTATGATAGTAACTAACATATCTCTCTTTTTTAACCCATTCCCTCGTACAAACATGTTTTCACGCATTTGCAAATAGAGTAGACCCAAATCAGATGGCTCCTATAAACACTTACCATACTCCTGAAAGATATATTTTACCAGTTACAATACCCTGAACATTTAAGGTAGAGTGTCGTCCTTATGAGCATACCTACAAAGTTATACATGTATTGAAATTTGGCATGTGGCTTCGGGGAATGTTTTTGAAACGTCCACAATAGCTCTGTGAAGAAAATTAGTCCTGCCCCTAGTGGCAATGTCCTAGAGGAATCAAAATAGATTTAATAATTTTGGTAAAGCCTCGCCTCCAGAGCACTCCTGTAACATTAAGTTGAATCTGGCCTAGGATTTCAGAGAGAATTTGTGAAATTTCATCTATAATCATATAAGGAATTGGGTGGTGGATCTTGATGGTAGTGATAGCCCAATCTCTTTGAAACCACCTGGGTTGCGGCTCGGAACAGCATTGTGCGTCTCATTTAGTGTCAGTTGATCTAGTTTCAGTTTCCGATGCTCCTTCGCCAATGTTGTATACTTGGTGTATATATTGGTGGTTTGTTTTTGTTCATGTTACAATTTTCTTTTGAGAAATCCCTAAACATTAACCATAATCCTTCTTCTTCTTCCAATAAAGTACCAATCCCACTCTGGGGCAATGTCGTACAGCCTGACTTGTTTGAATTTTGGAATAGTCCATTTGAAAGGTCAGCGCTGCAAGGGTTAATATATATCCGGTTTAACCCTTTCCCTGTTCTATATTTATTCCAAATTTCAATACCTACTGAATATTCATTAACAAAAAATTACAAAGAATATGAAAGGTCGAACATTGTAGACATTTTAGAAAGCAAAGAAACTGATATATCAAATTCTATTTGCAAACAGAGCAGACCCTGATCAGACGGCTCCTCTAGGGGCCGTCTGATCTGGGTCTTCTCTGTTTGCAAATGGATGAAAACACGTTTATATGAGGGAAAGGGTTAAACCCATGTAAGATGCATGGTTACGTTTGCGTCTGACTTAAGTTCAAACTGTCTGACGCACATGTTTCTTCGAACTTGAATCAGATTCAATCTAGCAGATGATTTATTCTGCAAATGAGTATTGTCTTTGTACGATTTGGAATACTGTCTCTGTACTATAGGTGATAATCCTTTGTATATATGTTAATACTGTTCATATTTATTTTATGTTGTTTAACTCTTCGCCTGTTTGTGGCGTAACTGTCTTGCCATTGGAAACATAAGTAAACAGTTTGGATTCAGACCAGGTTGAACGTTTACGCGTGTCTGATCTGAGATCCAAACTGGTTACCACAAAATTATTTCTTCAAAATGTGAGGACACAGAAAATAATATTATTTTCTCTGATGTTGTAGATGACAACAGAGAAAACAGGAATTACCCAATGTACCCATCGCACGCTATGTCTCAGAACAGAACAGAACAGAACAGATCTTTTATTTTCGTCACAGTTTACATAAAAGTAACAACATGTGAGCTTATAGAGGAAAACACAAATAACAAAGAATAATACCAAACCTTAAGAATATTAATGTCGTGTACTGAGCGTCTCCGATAACCGTGTCACCGAACCCCCGGCGACACTTCCCCGGTCCACCCAACGAAACCCGAAACCCATCCCAACAGCCCCAAGACGGAAGACGAACCCAGAGGCCAAACCCCACCCGAACCCGACAACAGGCGCAAACCCCCACCTACCCCCACTGCAAAGAAATCTCCAAGCGAGCGATCCCCACAATGGGGGTCAACGAGAAAAAACCGCGCCCTCTGCCAGATCCCAGCGAAATCCCGCCCCAGAGCCCGCCCCCGCCCCGAGACGACCGAGACGAGCCCGATCGCGGGTGGAAAAAAAAGCAAAACAGTATTCAATGTACCAAAAATTCAGCAACACAGCCATCCGAAACGCACAGTACAAGTATATAGGTATATAGTAGTTGAGAAGATATTGCAAACTGACTGAGCAATTTTCTTCAAAATAGATCTAGATCTATATTGATCCGGAGTCATTCGCACAAAAAGTCCAACATGTGATCAAGGAATAAAAAACAACATCCAATTAATGAAAAGAAATCCACATGGGGATCACACGGGGTATGCAAAATGCATGTCAAAATTTACACAAAATTTACACTTGTTTAACCTTAATCAACTATTGAAGTCCATGCAACTGACCTCCGGTCAAATATTTTAAGATTCGGCATAGATCTAGTAGATAAAGAACTAGAAAAAAAATACAATAGATATATGATCATTTTAACCTTGTAAGAAACATTTGATTCCTGAAAGCAGTGTAAATTTATGACCACCTTGCCACTTAATGAGACCTCTGATAAGGGTCTACACTGCTTGCAAAATTCATAAGTTCTTACGGAATCCACTTATAAATAGGTTAGAGCTTATAAACTAAGACGGCCGATAACGCGAGCGAAGCGAAGCGTTTTAGGCCGTCTTATTTTCGAAGACTGCAGTTTATAAGCTCTAACCGATTTAGTGATTGCCCTACTTTTCAACAGGCTCAGTTTATAAGCCCCGCCCACTGAGCAATGACAAACTTGTATATAGTCACGTGATTATGGTACATCCGCTTATGCAAAATACTCAGAAAACCCACCAATCAAACAAACGTCGTCTTGGTTAATATTCTCAAGTGTTTATGTTTTGAAAATCTTAAACAGTGAAACTGATTTCGCGCCTTTTTCTTGTAAACATTGCCATAGTTGGCTTTGTCACGTAATCAAAGACCTGTGATAACATATCATAGGTCTTTGACGTAATCAAATATTCCCCGTCTATGTGTAAAACAGTTTGACACAATTTTCTGGAGGCAAAATAATAATGGCTGACAATAATCTGTCGTTTGACCTGCTCTCTGGCACCGAGCTAGCAGACTTATTTAACGAAGATTTGTAAGCCGAGAAGACCCAGATCAGACTACTCCTATGCTGTCTGACCAGGGTCTACTCGGTTTACAGAATTTTAAATCTTCACTGCTACCGAAACCCATATATAAAAAATAAAGCTTATTAATATTAAACATTCATTATATTATTATCAGAATATTGAAATAAGAATAATTACAAAAGATTACAGGTTTGATTGTTTATGTTTTGTTGAACGGATTACGGTTTCAAATGCAGGTTTGCTCTTATTTCCTGATGTATTTGCTTATTTACATTAGTCCTTTTTCAATATAATCCTGCTTCAACAGGTGGGATGTTTCGTGATTTATTTGTCCATTTTCTATTGGGTCTATACTTCTGCCTCTCAGTTTATTTGCCCAATTACTATTGGGTCTATAATTCTGCCTCTCAGTTGTTTTCAATTACAGTCTTCCTCTCCACGTTTTACACACGTGAACACGTGTACTTGTGTATACTCGTTCACGTGTCGATAGCGTCATAACAGCAACTCGTTCGATTTGTCTAGTAGTGGGCGGAGTTTTGTTGCGCATGCGCAATGGAAGGTTTGTCTTCGAAAGTTTAGAGTCGATTTTATAAAATTTATGAGGATTAGAGTCTGAAAATTTTCAAAAATGCGGCTCGTTGATTGGATGGAAAAGTAGGGCAATCACTACATGTTTACAATTGATTATGTATAGGTTAGAGCTTATAAACTGCTGTCTTCGGAAATAAGACGGCCGATAACGCGAGCGAAGCGAAGCGTTTTAGGCCGTCTTATTTTCGAAGACTGCAGTTTATAAGCTCTAACCGATTTAGTGATTGCCCTACTTTTCAACAGGCTCAGTTTATAAGCCCCGCCTACTGAGCAATGACAAACTTATATATAGTCACGTGATTATGGTACATCTAAACCCACATCCGTTTATGCAAAATACTTAGAAAACCCACCAATCAAACAAACGTCGTCTCTGTTAATTTGTTCACGTGCTTATGTTTTGAAAATCCTACACAGTGAAACTGGTTTCGCGCCTTTTTCTTGTAAACATTGCCTTATTTGGCTTTGTCAAGTAATCAAATATCTGTGTGTAAAACATCTTTTACATAATTTTTCTGGAGTCCAAATAATAATGGCTGACAACAATGTGTCTTTTGACCTGCTATCTGGCACCGAGCTAGCAGACTGATAACCCTTTACCTTATAGTAAGTGACGTCTGTGGACCACTTTGCAAGCCGAGAAGACCCAGATCATAAGCTCATATGCTGTCTGATCAGGGTCTACTCGGTTTACACAGATTTAAATCTTCACAGCTACCGAAACCCAATATAATACAGCTTATTAATATTAAGCATTCATTATGGGCAGATGTATTACTGAAATAAGAATAAACAGGTGAAGGCTTAAATTTAAAAGATTACAGGGAATGGATTACGGTTTCAAATAGAATCTAGATCTACAGGTTTTTCTTATTTCCTGATTTATTTGCTTATTTACATTAGTCCTTTTTCAACAATCCTGCTTCAATAGGTGGGATGTTTCTGGGTTTATTTTGTCTTTTTTAGTCCACGGTAGCCCAATTACTAGATCTATAATTCTGCCTCTCAGTTGTTTTCATACAATCTTCCTCTCCACGGTCTACACACATGAACACACTTGCACTTGTGTGTACACTCGTTCGCGTGTCGATAACGTCATAACATAGCAACTCGTTTTGTCTAGTAGTGGGCGGAGTTTTGTTGCACATGCGCACTGGAACGTTTGTCTTCGAAAGTTAGAGTCGATCTTATAAAATTTATGAGGATTTGAGTCTGAAAAATGTCAAGAATACGGCTCGTTGATTGGATGGAAAAGTAGGGCAATCACTAAGGTGACTTAAATGGCGTCAGGAATTCCTAGATGACGAGAACTATTTTTATGAATTGGGGATTCCCTTGTGACATATTTGTGACGTATGTACACGCGTCATCAAAATACGTAATATTAATAAACGGTGCTACAGACAAGCAATCTAGATAACTATAATCAAGAGCACAAGTCGGAAGGATATTTTAAGAGATAATGGTCAAACAGAGTGTATCAGTGATAAGAGGGCTCCTTTGAGAGCCCTCCGATCAGGATCTGCACTGTATGCAGGAGTGTCTTTTTACACAACAACAACAACAACTTGAGGGTAGTACTCTATGATGGTATACTCTTAAAATTGGATACAGGATGAGCTTACCAGACTCATGTATTACTTTTTCCCTGTCGTGCCCTTAACGGCTTACCTGCAGGTGCTCTGACTTCAGCAAAGTCATTGAGTACATATTTGACGGATTGTCACAGTTATTATGCTATGTTTTACATGTTGTCCTGTGTTCACCGTCGTCTATGTTGTGGGTAAGTCCAGCGGGGATACCTTTATTTACACTATTTGTAAAGCTAGGGTGACTTTGAGAGAAGTGTGAGGTTAGGACGTCCGTAAACCGGTTTAAACCCCCAGTGGTGTTTTTGCTACTGACCGTGCCAAGGCGGTACTCTCTTTGTCACCCTTCCTTTTGTTTGCCTTGCGTCTTTGTGCTTGTGATTTTGTTCATGTGTGGAACGTTTGTCTCTGGTTCTTGTGTGTCTTTTGGTGTTTTCTGTGTTCATTTCGTGTGTGAGTGTGCGTTTGGGTGTGTGGTTGTGTGTGTGTGTGTGTGTGTGTGTGTGTGTGTGTGTGTCATGCTGTCTATCGGTGTTTTGGTGGTGGTTGCGTCTTGTATGTGGCTTTGCCTGCTTGACTTTACTACTTTTCCATTCATCACAAATACATTATTTTTTAATCACATGTCATAAGTATCTAAAATATACCAAAATATCAAGCTTGTAGATATTTTTAGAATATTATTATTTGAAAAAATGAGAATACACGATATCCATTCATGCTATCAGACCGGGGGAAATGCCTTATAGTTATATGGTGTTTCGACTTGAATTATAGCGTATTTCTATTTCGGACCTCAGAGTCAACCTGTGTCCTAGAGAGGTTGGTTGTCACTTTGGCGACTCGTTACGTGTAAAAGCGTGTTAATATATTCTGAGGAAAAATAGATGGCTGTTCATCAAGAGTGGTGATTTCTTTGATAAATAAGACACAGTTTATGGAAATCGGTGGCCAAATAAGCTTTCAATGACGATCTCAGTGAATGAACCCATCGACTTTTGAGCAGATTTCGGCAGGAGTTTGAATAACTTTTATTTATTATATATAGAGCAGGGGTGTTCGGGGAAAAAATTGGTTGGGTCAGAAAACTATTCTTTGGTATGTCTTAGATACTTATATGACATGTGAATTGTTTTCATGTATTTGTGATGGAGTTGTTGTTGTTGTTGTTGTTCTTGCATGCGAAGGGCACCTGTGGAAGTACCTGGCATACCAAGAGTTAAATAACACATTAAACTTTTGTCCATTATTCATCTGGATGTCTGCAATATCGGAAAAAATAGATCATACCATTTCTTTATTCTGAACTCTGAATATCTTTTTCCAGAATAAACATGACACGCTGTTCAGATGAAATTCAGTGAGTTACATCTGCACTTCTCTTATTTGAGTCTCCGCTTTAATAATGGAAAATATTGAGAATATACGATTTAATTTTTCGTCTGCAGCAATTGTCGTCTGCTTCAATTCTTAAAATAAACTTTCTCTCATTTCTATGCAAAAATATGGTCAAGGTGACAACCAGTTTGGATCCTGATGAGACGCCGCATTATGTGGCGTCTCATCTGGATCCAAACGGTTTGCATAAGTAATCACAGTTTCGCCGCTTGCGTGCAAAGAGTTAAATTGAAATCAGATATTAAGCTAAACCTTCATGGTGTGTTATTATGTTTTGTTTGGAATGTTTTGAGGACCCTAGGGATATGGAATGCGGGTCGGGACATGCCAATTGCCATTTGCTAAATTGCCATTTGGCAAATGAAAAATTTACGGACGTGTTCTTCTCGCGTACAGATGTATAGAAATTGGGTATATTATTGTTTTGATAAGGATACAAAACATATTGTAGAATGAAGCCCACTGATCTGTCTAATCCTTGGATCCGCCAAGCACTCTTCAGAAAAAAAGAAACTAGAATTAATGACAATATGGCAATTAGCATTTGGCAAATTGGCATTAAACAACTGGCAATTTAGTAATTGGCATGGTCCGATCCGCATCCCATGTGGTACCGACGAGGATCTTACTTCTATAAAATTTCTGGACAATATCATTCATAAAGAACACAAAACATATGGTGGAATGAAGCCCACCGATCTGGATCCCGAAAAGACAATTCGCTGGCGGTACTTGACCAACTAAACTGGCAAATTAGCAATTGGCATTTAGCAATTAGCAAAAAAGCAATTAACATTTGGCAACTGGCAAAGTAGCAATTGGCATGTCCCGACCTAGGGAAGATAAGTTGATAGATAATAATATTAATTGAGTTACTCCCAGGCCTTTCATTCATTCCATTCAATTTGTCTTTCATAAACATTGTGCATACAGTTTGGATCCAAATAAGACATCCAATAACTCAACGTCTCATCAGGTTAAATTAGTTTACACTCTAACTGCATTTTTCAAAATTTAAAGCAGAGGCTTTTATTTTAACTAATATATCTACTGAGCTAACAATATCTTCTCGTATAAATTTATAGCAATTGAAGCGTGTGTAAATGACGTCACAAATATGTGGTTTTAATATCGCGTGTATACATCTACCCGAATCAGGGTCAAATGGTATAAATTTAGTCTATGCATTTCAGTTTTTCGTGCAACACTTAAAGATAGTTTTATATTAACTCTTTGGATGCTAGTTGCAAATCAAAACTATGATAACAGATTGGATCCAGATTAGACGCCAAATTACTCGGAGTTTTATCAGGACCCGAATGCGTATCCTTGAAGAATCTGCAAATTGAAGCAGACAACTAGATCTATTATTAAATTTTCAGAAGCAACATTACTTAGCGTGCAAAGAGTTAAATTTTGAAAATAGATTTGTTGTTAGTGCATATCTAGATCCATGTGTTTCGGTTTTGTATGAAATGCTTGTGTTTGAGGGCCTCAAGGTAGAATAGTCATTATGACTAATTGCGCTACCCTCGTTAAATAAAGTCTTTCGTTCATTCATTCATGCAATAGCTTAGCCACAACCCTTGTGACCAAGTTTTTTAATGAATTAAATAGGTTGAAGTTTTTTTTTATAGAGGCCCACCTCAGGAACATTCCTGTAAAGAACAAGATCCAATTGTTTCCAATTGCATCTAAACACTTGCCATTAAGTTCGGAGTACATATATATCTCGGGATATATATATACCATTTTTCAGCAAAATCTAATATCTACATTTCGACCAATTAGAGACCACCACTCCGATACCCAGGTAACTCTTTCGAAACATTCAGGGTACTCCCGTCGTAATAATTTTCAGCAAAATCGAACAAAATCTAAATTTTGATTAATCAGAGCCAAGCATTCAGTTACTATGGCAACGTTTTAAAACCAAAAGTTGAATGCACATCTGTACATAACTACATGTAGCAATGTGAAGTGTCATTAGGATCGGACTATTACTGCCAAGAAATGTGTCAGACAAGGTCACGGCGGGAGAAAAAGAAGATTATACCTGCCTGAAAAATAATCTATATTTCACTAAACCAACATTGCCACTAACAAACTTAACCTTTTACCTATAAGTACGCCTTTCTATGCATTTGCAAAAAGAGTAGACCCAGACCAGATGACTCCATGAAGTCATTATTTCTAACATTAAAATTCATGGACTGAAACGGGTTAATCTTTTGAAAACATAATTTTAAAATGAAATTTATCTTTTTATTCCAATAATGACATCATGGATATTTAAAAGAAAAGTTGGTTGTTTTTATAATGGCTTGTGAAATTTTGACCATGGCAGAAACGGTAAATTCAGATTCAAGTACAAATGCATTGAAAAATCAAACAGAGCAGACCCTGATCAGACAGCTCTTACAGAGGCTGTCTGATCTGGGTCTACTATGCTTGTAAAGATGTTACAAGACATATCTATGAGGTTAAGTGTTAGTACTTAAAAGTAGTGCTCATTCAATATAAAATAATTCACTTTGCTGGGAGAAATTGAATGTGTATGCAGACCCTGACAAAAGGACTTCTCCAAGAGTGTTCTTTTTTGACTCTACAGTCTTACTAATTCTTTCCAAAAGGATCAATGGAATCCTGGTCATACGTTGTAGTTTAACCCTTTACCTAACCTTATAGACCCACCTTTAAAACAGTTTAGACCAAGATCAGACAACGACTGTAGGAGCTGTCCGATCTGTTTATGCCCTGTTTGCTTATGGAATTATACAGATCTGACTATACAGTTTCTGTCATGGCTAAAACTAAAAAGTCCAGTGTTCATAAACCATTATAAAAACAGCTGATGCATATTCACCATGTCATTATTTCTTACATGAATATTCATAACGTAAAAAGAATAAGCAAGCACCAGACCATCAGGAATCCATTGTTTACCTCATTCCGAGCACTTCTGTGTAGAACCGCAGCGACCTCTTTGGATCTTTGATTCTCATCATGGTCTGCTGCATGATGAAGTCCTGTAAGTATAAAACTAGCATTTATACTGCCCATAAAATCAACCCGTACATGAATATGAAGCAATAATAACTTAATGAGTAAAAACTCGATACTTAAAATCTTAGAAATGAACAATTGATGCTTTTAGGCAGGTGGCTGCTTAATGCAGGGTGAAAGTCATGCAGAAAACTATGTTCTATTTTATGCACCACATGATCAAGTTTGGTTTACTTTTGTATTTTCGTTGTATGTATGCACGGGTGTATGTTTGCGAGTGATTGATTCGGGTACATGGCATATGTGTTTATATTTTCATTAAAATATAAATATTTATACAGTTGGTTGCTGTGGTCACTATGACGTAGATTTCCCAAAACTGACGTTCGCACCATGAGATATAACATCTCTCCTAACCTTAAAGAAAAATAAGATTTTTACTAAAAAAATGATTGTTATGTTAAAAGTAATGATTAATTAACAGATATTAGATGTGCAGTATTGCTCTTGATCTAACTTTCTTTCTGCATAATGCCTTTTTCAAAATTCTTTTCCCATTTAAAGTACTATCACTATATTCCGTATTTTCCACTTTTTCTTCAGCAAAGTTTCTTCCACTTTTACTTCCCTATTTTATGCACCATAACTATCACTATTACGTATGGTTCCATTAGAATTCCGTGTCCTATTCTATAATAATATGCACTTAATTATGAATCCGGTCAGTCTTTGTATCTGGCAGGTATTCGTCGGTTTTGCTCTGGCATCTGTCGTCTCGACATCGACTCCTTGCACATCTCTTGTGCGTCTCTTGGGACCCTCGTGGATATCACTCAGAGTTGGACCTCGCCTTGATGCTTGCCATTGTGTATCACTTGTCCTCGTCCTCTGGAGTAGTCGCTCCCTTCAGTTGTTAGATACCTGGGTTGGTGTGTACTGATTTGACACTTTGGAGTGTGTGGCATCCCTGTATACTCTCCTACTATCACTGTAACGTAGTGCTGCTTGACCCGTCGACTTTGGTTACTGTGTATGACTCACTCTCATACACTGTAGTTCCCTTGTTCTTGCGATCTGCTTCGTCTTATTAAAAAGATGCAGCTTCTCCACTGGCTCTATGGTGTTCTGGTGTAACTGTATTGCCCGAATCCTATTTCATTGGCAAATTCTTTAAACTGTTCTGAATTGAGTAGAGGGCCTAAATCTATCCGTCTCGGAATGTCATGTGTAGAAAAGATCTTCCCTAACATTTCCGCTATGACCCTGAATGATGTCGAAGAAACCTTTTCTACCCCTTGATATCTTGTTCTTTTATCTATTACTACTAGGTTGTGATGACCATCTGGAAATGGACCTCCAAAGTATATTGAAACTGTATCCCATGGTTCTTCAGGAATCCCTGTTCTACAATGGCAGTTATGGCTGGGAACCAATATCTTGCTCCAAACATCTGTTTTGTATTTGTCCTACCAAGATGTCCCATGCTATGTGTAGCTTTTACAACTTGCTTTTGCAATTTTCTGGTATGACAATTTCCTGCCCTATCAGTAGTAAACCTCCAGCAATTTATAACTCATCCTTGATTCCGTAATATGACAGGATTTCTGGTATTTTCTTGTGTTTCTCCAAATCATTCTTCTGTATTCTCTGCATGGCATCTTTCAGAATTTCATCTTTATTGGTCCTGTCTGCAATCCTCGGCAACACTACGGTATGTTCTGTTTCTATCACTTGCTTTATTATTTGTTCTTCTAACCTGTCTCTGTAGTTGGAACTGGATGTCTTGACAGGTAGTCCAATGGGTCAGTCTTATCTGTTTCTTGCTCATACACTAGCTCATAATTTACATTTTGCATGTCCATAACCCACTTTTCTATTCTTGGTGGCAGTTTCACATTGGTTTTGTTGAACATTGATATCAACGGCGTATGACTTGTCATTATCTTGAATCTCGGTGCACCCAGTAGATAAATGCTGAATCTTCCTTTTGCCCATTTGATTGCGAGTGCATCTTTCTCAGTCTAGCTGTGTACCACTGCTCTGTTTCTGTCATGGATCTACAAATGAAATGCAATGGCTGTCCTCTGGAATTGCACCGCTGATAGTCCCTCATGGAAACTTGCCTCGACTCTGACAATGATAGCTCTTCGAGGGTTGAAAAATGCAATTGTCTTTTCATCTGTTATACTATATTTCAGTTGTTGGAAAGCTTTCTCTTGATCTCGTCCCCATGTGAACTGTATCTGCTTCTGAGTCAAGTTCCGTAGTTGCGCTGTTAATATATGTTGTATGAAAGAAAAATGTAACGCATCAAAACAGTGCCTCTCATATGTGTCTTCATTGTTTGCAAAGTATGTTAGTGACTTGTGTCCCACACTAAAAGGTGCCGAAACGCATGCACCCTGATGACCCCCTACAGTTTGTGAGTATCCCCGGTTTATGCCCAGGCAAGCCCCTGTGCCTTCAGAATGTTTGCAAAAGTGAGAAAATGCGTCTTTATGAAGGAAAAAATTAGACGTATTGACTCTGTCGTCCAAAAACAAATCTAAGAGGAGACTTTTATCCACACATAACAGTAAAGTGGATAGTCCAGAAAGTGAAATATCAGAAATAATGTTAAAATACAGAACAAAATGTAGGCCGTAACAGCTTGGGTCGAACGTGCAGCTTCCCATCTGGCATTGGCGAGACAGGGTTAGTACCAGTCCGTTATGTAGCACCAATGTTTCATTATGACAGTTACCTTTGTTGATTCATCTGGCTCAATGCAGACTTTTTTAAGATCTTCCTCCGACAAAACACAGTTTGCATCCGCCATAGCTAAGTAATATCGCTAAATTCTTGCGTAGTACAACAATTTATTAATATCCTGGCAGTGTTGTCGTTCGTTACTCTCACATACGCCTCTGCGGTGTTTCGCTGATACCAGTAATTCTGGGTCAAGCTAGAAGTTGGAGTCTGCAGAGCTTAATTTACAAGTGTGTTCAGAATACGTGTTCCATCATCTGTATTAAGATTTGGGTAATGGAAACTGGTTATTTTATGATTTATTAACATTACTCAATCAATCCTTTTCTTTAGATTTCGAACACATTAAAGAAATACAACACCGATTTATGTTTGATAAAAAATATGTAAGTAATATTCTAAGGGATAATGTTTTATCTGTTGTGGGGAAGGATGATATCGTCATCATATAGACAATAATAGTTGCGTGATACCTAGAACAATAGATAGAGAGTTTGTAATGTGATATATGTATCCTGTCCCGGGATAATAAAGACGACATTCCAAGAAATTGTGTTCCTTGTAGATCCAGTTCCAGTATAATATATAAGGATATAACAATAATAAGGTTTAACTATAAGTTACACACGTTTGTGAAGTTCAATCAGAGCAGACATACATTTACTATATTCAGAATTTATCAGCCAAAACACGCGTGGGCTACCTATAAGAAGAGACATACGTTAACAGTATGTCATACGTTTAAAACTACATTGTCCTCTACGATGGCGTATGAATACATAAAGTTCTACGTATACTGTATGTCATTCACCCACGAATAACCGTCGGAAAATAGCGAACCCAGAGACGACATGCGTTTACTGTTTTTCATAATTTGCCTGCTATAACACGCGAGGAGTATGAATAATAAGAGACAAACGAACTTGATGTCATAATTTATCTGCTAAATCATGTGCGGAGTGCCACTTAGAAGAGACACACGTTAACACTGGTTAATTCCTAACACAGAAGACCTACGTTCACTGTATGTCATACATTTTTTAATAAAAGACCTGTGGAGTACTGATAAGGAAAGACATACATTAAAAATATGTCATAAGTTTGAAGCTACAAAAACTAATAAAACCCGATCATTGGAGACCTATGTCTACTGTTTGTCAAGTTTTTCTAATAAAATACGTGTTGAGAGCTGATAATAAGAGACATACGTTTTCTGTATGTCATAAGTTTTAAGCTACATGCACGTGTTAAGTACTATTAGAGGAGACATACGTTTACTGTATGTCATAATCTGTCAGCAAAACATGCATGGGCTACCTATAAAAAGAGACACACGTTATCTGTATGTCATACTTTGTCTGCTGAAACATGTATGGATCGAACGCCACTTAGAAGAGACATACGTTAAATGTATGTCATAAGGTTTTTAGCTACAAACACTAATAAAATGCTATCATAGGAGACCTATGTTTACTGTGTGTCATACTCTTTTCTACTAAATCACGTGTTGAGAGCTGATATAAAGAGACATATGTTAACTGTATGTCATAAGGTTCAAGATACACACACATAGGTTAAAAATTCTGAAGGGAGGTGATCCCCTGAGAGCAGAAATTGCAACACAAAAAGAGAAAATTGCAGACTCGGTTTTATTGAGTCTGTTCATGAACAGTAATTGAAAGTGCAACACTGCTCATGCCCCCTATCAGGAGACCTACGTTAACTGTATGTCATACTTTTCCACTATAACACGGATAAGAAGAAACATACGTTAACTGTGTGTCCTAAGTTTTAAGCTCCAACTATTAATAAAATCCTATTATAGGAAATCTACGTTTACTGTATGTCATACTTTTAAAACGCGCTGAGTTTAAGGAAATGTGTGCAAGTTATTATATGACGAACTGCATATACGACTTGTTTGACATTATGAAATAACATTAAGAAAATTAGTTGAGTAAACTTTGTATTTGATTAAAGGTTACCCTGAAATGAAGAGTGTAATTAACTTTAAGAGACATTGGTATTTAATCAGTTTCTTCATTAGATCTTATTTCATTTATTTTGAGAGTGTATGTGTAAAACAGTTAGATTTGTAATAACTTGTGCTGTGTATTATGTTTTATTTGATATGTAGTAAAAGTTGTATAGGGCGAATCAAACCCGTCGATTTCGCGCATGCGCAGTTAACTGGTGGGCAAAAAGACCAAAACATCCTATGTATCTCTATGTATAGGCAAAGCAATAGTTAGCCTACACATCATTTAACGACTGTGTTGGTTGTGAATTGTTGATTTCTGTACATTTACTATATCCTCTGACTATAATGACAACTATGTTTTAGTTTCTAAGGTTATATACAAGAAGAAACTTGAATTAATCAGACCTATAAACTACCAGCTGAACTTTGAAAAAATAAAACAACACAAAAAACAGATCCCTTGATCTGGCCTTTCTTTGAAATGAGAGACATTCTTAATTATTTGTTGGACATGCCTGATATGTCGAATAATTTAGATCAAAATTATTTAAAATTTTAATTCTCGTTTTATTTTAATAAGATCGAGATATTAAGATATATAGTCTCATGGCGTTCATTCGTGTGTTGTAAAATGCACATGTCTTTCTGGCTACTGTACAGTACCGTTGCAGATCTAGTAAAAGTATTTTAGATTAGATCTAGATCATGTCAATCTATATTATCTTTAGAACTACAATTCACAATAAACTACCTTTTTAAATGGATCTAAATCGTTGGAGCTTAAATATGCTTAGCCATAGATCTAATTAGTCAAACATATAATTATCTTCCATTGTTCGGGAAGCTGTTTAACAAATCATAACTTTAGACAATTGGCACATTGTTTGGTAGTTGTTACATTAGAAGCATTCCTGTTACGTAATAGTTCATAACTTTGTTGATAAGACAGTGTGTGATAGATGTCAATTGTGTGATCGCTGACCCTTGTTTTCTGCTGAGAAACTAGGGGATTTACTGACCATCTGGCACATTTGATCGTTACTCTTTGAGTCTTTTCCTAGGTCTATTTAGTAAATTAGCGGTATTTCGGCTGAGTAAGTAATGTAATAATATAGTCTCCAACTGTCTAACACAATTAATTTTCAGTTCATGCATTTGCAAACAGAGTAGACCAAGATCTAAAGGCTATTGGAGCCGTATGATCGGACCCACTCTGTTTGCTTATGAAATTATATCAAATCTGACTCTTCATTTCTACCAGTACCAAAAAAGGCATGTGTTTCTATACCATTATAAAAATCGGCTTATAAATATTAATGATGTCATCTTTTGCTGACATAAATATTCAACAGGGAAAGGGTTAAAAACCACCGACAACCAACCTTACGTTACGAATTCAGCTAAAAATGTATACCTGACATGACCAGACAACAGAAGTAAAAGTTCTGAAAACATCGACGCTTTTTCACGTGCTTTCAAACAGAGTAGACCCGGTATTCTCTGTTTTACTTCTACCAAATGACGACTGTCGTCATCTTACTGACTGTTCTGCTGTTTTGGATGCGCGCATATTAACAGAAAATTTAGAAGACAGACAAAAAGAGCCAAGATAACTAGAGAGCTCCTTTAAGATTAAAAAAGAAGTTTTTAAAAGAACTCCAATCACTTGTGATATACATATATATACAGTGTACATTTAAAAACATTCACAGCATTGGCTGGTTATGATCTATACTGTCAGACGAGCCTTGAATGCACCATGAATGCATGTTTGCTTATGGATTTATGTTGGATCTGAATCTAGTCTTTCCCAATGCCAAAACATCCTCAGTACATATGCTTTTATAAAAATTAATTTAATAAATATTCATGATATCAGTATTTCTTACAAGAATATTCACGGAGTAAAGGGTCCCAATCAATTTTTATGTGTATTACGATGTCAACTCTTAAATCTGGGCGAAATTTCACGCCTTATGATTTTATATAAATTTGCAACAAATAACATTTTTGTCATGACTGACAGTATAGTATCCTGTGATAGGAACTATGTGACACATCTTTAGAAATGCATGGACTTTTGTAACTCTAATCAGTATTATATCCTTTAGATATGAGGTTTTAACAAATACAGTTAACTTGTGTGTTTTATCAATATTTAACCTTTTCTGATTAGATTTTTTATACTGTGTATTACCCATGCTTTGAAAAGCTTATATCTTTCAATTCCACAGGTTGTCATGTTAAACTGTTGTTATTTTTGTTACATAGTCGGCAAATAGTTTATTGTAGACCTGTCATGTTATTTGTTGTACAACCGATTCCAAATAAAGATGTTTGTATCTTGTCAATTCATCTTCCAGAATCAATTTTCGGTTCATGTTTATGTTTTTACACGTATTATCGATGTAATTATCATCAACGATTGCACCATAATCGGTTTTTTTATTGATTTTAACAGAAGTTTTCAAAGTGCTGTCAATGTTTCTGTTATTGTTTACATATCAGCTGTCAGTCTTTTTGCCCACCAAGCTTTTCTCGGCCAAGATAACAGGTGCGCGTGACGTCACGGCGATTCGCCCTATAGCCTACGTAGTTTACAAATGAAAGGAATGCGACTGGCCATTGTTTCATTCATGTTTCATTCAGGATATCATGTTTCGCTGATACCAGCAATTCTGGGTCAAGCTAGAAGTTGGAGTCTGCAGAGCTTAATTTACAAGTGTGTTCAGAATACGTGTTCCATCATCTGTATTAAGATTTGGGTAATGGAAACTGGTTATTTTATGATTTATTAACATTACTCAATCAATCCTTTTCTTTAGATTTCGAACACATTAAAGAAATACAACACCGATTTATGTTTGATAAAAAATATGTAAGTAATATTCTAAAGGATAATGTTTTATCTGTTGTGGGGAAGGATGATATCGTCATCATATAGTCAATAATAGTTGCGTGATACCTAGAACAATAGATAGAGAGTTTGTAATGTGATATATGTATCCGGTCCCGGGATTTTGTTAGTAGAATAATGAAGACGGCATTCCAAGAAACTGTGTTCCTTGTAGATCCAGTTCCAGTATAATATATAAGGATATAACAATAATAAGGTTTAACTATAAGTTACACACGTTTGTGAAGTTCAATCAGAGCAGACATACATTTACTATATGTCAGTCAGAATTTATCAGCCAAAACACGCGTGGGCTACCTATAAGAACAGACATACGTTAACAGTAGGGTCATACGTTTAAAATAAAACTACATTGTCCTCTACGATGGCGTATGAATACATAAAGTTCTACGTATACTGTATGTCATTCACCCACGAATAACCGTCGGAAAATAGCGAACCCCCCTCTTTGCGGTGGGCTCAAAGTTAAGAATCATGGCAGAACCAATGGTTTGTGTTTTATGATTATCTGAGTTGATAGTTTATATCAAAATAGCTTGAATCAAGAAGAAATAGCTTTCATTTTATCATAAAACTGGCAATACAGTTTAATTTCAGAGAATAGTTGATGACCTATTTTCATGCCGCTTTACGCTTCGATAATTGCACAAATGTAAATAAACATAATGGAACTTTCGAAATCAGTTTCTACAAACTGTAGATTCCGAACTACTTAGGGCACTAAAATTCTGCTATGACCCAGAAGGGCACACAACTTATTGGGACCCCCCCCCCCGCCTTTTGAATTTCTTCCATTGAACTGTCAACGAAACACACAAAACAATTTTCTTTCTGTTTTTTGTAGCCTACGGGAGTTAGTTACGCTATTTCGAACACAACATTTGATATGTGATTTCGGACTACTTCCTGATTCAACGACAGAGGTATAGGCTAAACAACCAGCAGTGAACGGTGAATATACTTTACATTTTGGTACGTTCCACTATTTAATAGGGTTGTCCGCATTGCTGGAGTCCATCTAAGGGGAAATCTCATGGGGCTTATTTCATGCAGGTTTTAATATATAAAACACAGAATGCTGATTCCCCCAAAACATGGACTGCGCCACAGGGGATCGTCACAATGAAGTATGAACCTCGACAGAAAAAAATGTATGAACACTAGATATATAGACTAACTTAATACTGAAAGAGCATACAAGAGCTTCCAGCATTACTTAAAACCTACATTAAGCTGTGAACTTGAGAAATTGCTTTCTAGTTCAGATTTTCAGACATACATTCTTCCTTCTCTTAAGCATGCAGACATAAACATGAATTCAAACTGTTTGGATCCTGATAACACGTCGAGAAACTTTGCACTATGTGCCTCTAAAATGTTTCAAAATTAATCACGGATCCGTACATAGCAGGCTAAAGATTAATGGAGTCATTCAGACGAGAGACGACTGAGTGAAGTATTACACATAAATGTCAACTTATTTAATGAATTTATATATATTATGCATTTTTTAAACAAATACGATCGGAGCGTCACTGGGGCCCAACTACGTATTTTTATCAAATGTTTTGCTACGACAATTTATATGGGTATTTTAGACCAATTGTTTTCCTACGAAGCCAGTGTATCAATTGGGAAATGTTTTCCTACGAAACCAAAGTTGCCTTCGTAGGAAAACAAATATATTATGACACTTATATAAATTATCGTAGCAAAATATTTTGATAATAATACGTAGTTTGCCCCCAGTGAGCGTGAGAGATTTTAGATCCCGGGGAGGCGCCGAGTTACTTTACACTCAACACATACGACGATCATGGTCAAAGGTTATAAAACTTCTGAGTCTGAGTCTTAGATAATTCTCAACTCTTGAAAGCATTAGGTTGGTCAGATGCTTGAGAATGATCTCAGACTCGAGCAAAAAGTTTTATAACGTCGGAGCCATATTATATAGTTCATATGTTTTCACAAAATTTCAAAGGTTTTATTTTCCTGAGTTAAAAAAAACTAACTCAGGGAAACAACAGTTTGTTTTCCCGAGTTAAAAAAATTAACTCAGGAAACTTTTTGTTTTCCTGAGTTAAAAAAAGAAGTAACACCTTGATTAGTCTTTATAATTCTGCAAAACTGTGTTCAAACTATGATATGTTACAACTACAACTTGTACAGTAGAACCTGTCTTATGCGACCTTATATTCTTAAATTAAGGGCAGGACGAAGTGGTTGCTACCACCAGCCTTACAGGCCAATAATTGGACCTTTTTTAAGACAGGTTCTTAAAAAAAATCTGAATTCGTTAAAGATTTGGAAAACTATTCACCGAGTATTAACCTTCAGCCTGCTGACCAAATTATTTTTACACAACTTTTCACCTTCTACATTTTCAAAATTCAAGTTACAATGATTGTTTCTACCAAAATGCAATCAGTGTGTCAAACAGTTTGGATCCTGATGAGACGCCGAGTTATTCGGCGTCTCATCTGGATCCAAACTGTTTGCACAGGTATTCATTCATCTGCCCATAGCAGGCTAAAGGTTAAACAGCTTCGGTCCTGATGAGTCCTGACTGGTCCAGACCCAAGCTATTTCCAAATGCCACTTTAATGCCAAACAGCCCTGGGTCCTGGTGTGTCTGATCCAAGTTGTTTGCAAATACAAGTTAAGTGTCAAGCGCTTTGGATCCTGATGACTCTGGTCCAAACTGTTTACAACTACCAGTTCACTCTCTTACACCCTGTTACATTACATATAATATGGAATGCGGGTCGGGACATGCCAATTGCCATTTGCTAAACTGCCATTTGCCAAATGAAACATTTACGGACGTGTTCTTCTCGCCAACAGATGTACAGAATTTTGGGTATATTATTGTTTTGATAAGGATACAAAACATATTGTAGAATGAGTCCCACTGATCTGTCTAATCCTTGGATCCGCCAAGCACTTTTCAGAGAAAAGAAACTGGAATTAATGACAATATGGCAATTAGCAATTGGTGTTTGGCAAATTAGCAATTGGCATATGTACAGTATATGTGAGAGTAACGAACGACAACTCTGCAAGGAGATTGCTACCAGTTGGGTCGCACTTAGTACAATCAGGGTTAGATATCTAGAATCCCGGTAACAGTACGGCAGATAAGACCAGATTGCTAATTCCTTATCATGATCATCAGCGGGGATATAGCTCAGTGGTAGAGCATTCGACTGCAGATCGAGAGGTCCCCGGTTCGAACCCGGGTGTCCCCTATTTTTAATCATCCGTTCCGCAAAACTAAATGATAATAAAGCTTTAAGCCAAAATACCATATGTATTCATGAAAGATATAATGACACCATGAATATCAATTAGGTATAATTTTTATAATAGCACAAGCTTGGGATACAGTCATTTTTGGCAACGGCAGAAACTGTATAATCTTAACCCTTCGCTTGCTATTCGCGTCAATATACGTACCTGTAAATAGTGAAGACCCAGATGACACAGCTCCTGCAGTAGCTGTCTCATCAGGGTCTGCACTATTTACAAGTTGATTGGGCAACCAGTGCACTCCACAGCAGTGATTGCACAGCGAAATACTTGTACACAGTGAAGATATATGTAATTATACAACAGGGCAAGGGTAAAGAAGGAGAGATGTATTTTAAAGGGTTAAATGTATTATATCATATAACAGAACAGACCCTGGTCAGACGGCTCCTGTATTCCTTTGCCCGTGTGTTATTTTAACAATTGATCTAATTAACATTCATGGTGTTATTGTTTCTTACATTATTATTCACGGAGGAGTCGAGGGTTAATAAATCGATTTCAACATTTCTCCATTAACAACAATTATGTTAAAGCCTCTTCTTCCTTGCTCCTTCTGTGAACGTTGCTTTTTGTGTTTTTCAACTGTTTTTCTCTCTATTGAAACTAACGGACCCTCTGTTTATGCACCGACTTTATTTGTCCAGAACAACTTCTATATACACTCAGAAAAAATGTTTGTCAGTACTTTCCAACATGTATAACAAGAGCTCCGTGTGTGGGAGCATTATACACCCGATTACGTGCTGTCGTAACATGCACACTATTAATTTCAGTGGAAAGTCACTGTGACCTTGATCTTTGATCCACTCGACCTCAAATTACTAGCCCTGGCCAACCTTCCTACTAAGTATGAAGACAGCACACCTAATACAAGTTATTAAACAGACAAGATTTTTCAGTTGAAGGTCACGGTGACCTTGACATTTGACCGACTGACATCAAAATCAGTAGGGGTCATCTACTAGCCATGTCCAACCTTCCTACGGAGTATGAAGACAGCACACCCAATACTTATCAAGTTATTTAGCAGACAATATTTTTTAGTTGAAGGTCACGGTGACCTTGACCTTTTATAAACTGACTTCAAAATCTATAGGGGTCATCTACTAGTCATGACCAACCTTCCTCCTAAGTATGAAGACAGCGCGACTAATATTTATAAATTATTGAACAGATAATAATTTTGAGTTGAAGGTCACGGTGATCTTGACCTATGACCGACTGACCTTAAAATCAATAGGGGTCATCTACTAGCCATGAACAACCTTCCAACTAAGTATGACGACAGCAAACCTAATTACTATCAAGTTATTGAGTGAAAAAAATAAAAATTGAAGGGGTCATGGTGACCTTGACCTTTGACCGACTGACCTCAAATCAATAGGGGTCATCTATTAGCCATGACCAACCTCCCTACTAATTATGAAGATAGCAGACTCAATAGTTGTCAAGTTATTGAGCGGACAAAGATGTGGCTAATGGACGGACAGACGGAAAGACAGACGGACGGACAGACAAGCAGACAGACGGATGGACAAGCGTCATGCCATAATTCGACCGAAGTTATCTTCTGGCGTATAAAAAGGCAATATCCACCTGAAGTTTTGACACAATGGTTCATAAACGATAGGCCTGTCGACTACTTTATATAGATCTAGATAGATAGATAGATTTATTTCAATATTGTGCAAGTAATATGGTTACAATAGCAATAGATCTACACTGAAAAAATACCAACACTGTGATAATGCATATAGATCTAGATCTATAAACATCATGAAATAATTAATGAACCATGTCAGTCATATCAATATCAAGGATGACACAAAAAAGAGAATATGATCTCTTATTTCCATTGCGGTCCTTGATAGTTATGGTCTGACATAGAGAGGCATGAACATGATATAAAATGAAATGAATTGAAATATTTTGCATAAATACTTGGATTGTTCTGATCTAATATTTAGACCACTAAGGGCCTTTTCTTTCAAACGTTTGTTCACAGGGTTGTGCTACTTGCAGTATTCTTGAAATGTCAAGAATTAGAGGCACAAATAGACAATCAGTTTACAATGTGTCTACTAATATTAACTGTAGAGAAAGAAATGCAGTATGTGCAATTAAATGCACTAAATGCGATATAATGGTGCATGTTGGCGAGATTGAGAGAGAAATTCGGGAGATAATGAAAGAACATTTGCGTGATGTGAAGCATGAGAGAGAGAGAGAATCCAATTAACAGACATTTAGGAGTCGGCGGTCATAGCAGTGATGATGTGAGATTTGTAGTTTTGAAACGGATGTCCCATGCATGTAGAATTGAAAGACATTTCCAGGAAACTAACTGGATATTATGGAGGCTGAGAACTTCCAGACCATTTGGCTGTAACATCAAGGAGGATAATGCGCTAATGATAGCCTACATCGTGTTGTTTTAATACGAATCAAGTCACACTTTGAAAGCCAGACAAAGCAGGTCAAAGGTTAAGCCATAGTATAGTCTGATCTGGTGTGACTGTCCATTTAGGCCCCATAGAAACGTTCCTCTCCACTCATTGTTTAACTCTTTTCGCTGCCAAATTTTGTCGTCTGCAAACTTTGTCGTCTGCTACAATTTTCTTCTTCGTTGTTTTTGTTTAAAAGCAGTCACAGTAACAATGTATTTGGATACGCAAATTTACCTGTTGCTCTGGATCACAGTAACGTGTTTTCATACTTCGAGACATGTTCGGGATCAAAGTGTTTCATAATACCGACAAGTAAATATCGATTCTACGAGCTGTCAATGTTTTATTCGAAAGGAAACCGGCTTGATCTGGTACCCGATATATGTCAGAGGGCAGTCGGGCACCAGATAGATGATAAAAAAAATTGTTGTACGACGCAAGAATTTAACGATATTACTTAGCTATGGCGGATGCAAACTGTGTTTTGTCGGAGGAAGATCTTAAAAAAGTCTGTATTGAGCCAGATGAATCAACAAAGGTAACTGTCATAATGAATCATTGATGCTACACAATTTTACCAGATGCACACACGGGTAGCTGCACGTTCGACCCCAGTTTCCCAAATCTGTTACGGCCTACATTTTGTTCTGTATTTTAACATTACTTCATTTTCTGGACTATCCACTTTACTGTCTCTGCCTGTGCATAAACCGGGGTTACTCACACACTCTAGGGGATCAGAGTGCATGCATAGATTTTAATGTGTTTTGGCACCACAAGTCATTAATAAACTTTGCAAACCATGAATACCCAGATGAGAGGAGCCAACTCGCCAGGGTCTGTAGGCCTACTGTTTGATTATGTTACATTTTTATTTCAAACAATCTCTGAATATTCACAGTAAGATTGACCTGTTTAAATTTTGAACTGTCCATTTGAAAATTCAGCGTTGAAAAGGTAAAACTTGTAGTTGAATCCTGTAAACCTGTTTATTCTGCTGAATTCTTCCATTTACCAACAGCTTGTATCCTAATGATATCTCGTCTGGATCCAATCTGGTTAACACTCATTCAACAGCTTCTCTGAAAGAATTTGAAAAACAGTATAACCCAATAATTCAAACACTAAAACAAGTTTTATAAGACAGCAGTTTAATGCAGGCTAAAAGTCATACAGAAAGCTCCATTTGGAGCTTTCTGCACGACTTTAACCCTGCATTAAGCAGCCACAACTGCCTAAAAAGGCATCAATTCTTCATTACCAAGATTTCGAAGTATCAAGTCAGAGCTACAGATAAGAGTGCATACACAAATCCTAAAATCGTTTTTTCTTCACCAAACTCAATACTGTGACCATTCTTTAGAATCATCTCTTCGAGGCCATTCTAAAGAATGGTTACAGTATAGAGTTTGGTGGAGAAATAAAGGAGCTACTGTTGAAAATGTTCAAATTTACACGTCTTATTTGGACCTCTGATCATGTTTTTACTTGCTAAGTTATTATTACTTCAGATCTATGTATAATTAGCAGATTTTATGGACAGTATGAAGGCTAGTTTTAACTTTTATACTTACAGGACTTTATCATGCAGCAGACCATGATGAGAATCAAAGATCCAAAGAGGTCACTGCGATTCTACACAGAAGTGCTAGGAATGAGGTAAACAATGGATTCCTGATGGTCTGGTGTTTGCTTATTCTTTTTATGTTATGAATATTCATTTAAGAAATAATGACACAATGAATATTTATCAGCTGAATTATGTCTCCCCCATTTATGGGGAGATATATTGTTTTTGCCAGAGTTGTCTGTCTGTCCGTCCGTCTGTCCGTCCGTCCGTCCATCCGCACTCACCAAAGGGTAGTTGTGTGACTTTTTCTAACTAGTCCCACAAGTAAAATCATTAACCTGGCCATCTCTTGTGACATTAACCTGGCCATTTCTTGTGACATTAACCTGGCCAGTTGTGGGACATAGGGTTAGGGTTAGGGTTAGCTTCCAGATCATTCTTTTCCAAAGTTAGAGCCAAAAATAGTTTTTCTTGTGGGACTAGTCACACAAGAAAAGATCAAAGGAAAAAGTCACACAACTACCCATCCGTTAGCATGTCCGTCCGTCCGTCCATCTGTCTGTCTGTCCGTCACAAACTTGTGTCGCGCGTATCTCTGAAACCAGTTGGGCTAGTGTCATCAAACTTCACAGGAATGTTCACCAGCATGAGTTGTTGTGCACCTGGTTTTTTTTAATTATCTCCCCTTGATAACTTTGGAGTTATTGCCCCTGATCCCTTAAAATTAGAAAAACTTTGTGTCGCGCGTATCTCTGAAACCGCTAGTACTAGAGTCACCAAACTTCAAAGGAATGTTCACCAGCATGAGTTGTTGTGCACTTATGTTTTTCGAATTGTCTCCCCCTGATAATTCTTGAGTTATTGCCCCTGATATGAACACTTAAATTTATACAAACTTTGTGCTGCACGTATCTCTGAAACCAGTAGGGCTAGAGTCACCAAACTTCACAGGATTGTTTACTAGCATGAGTTGTTTTGCTCTTGTTTTTTTTTATTTGTCTCCCCCTGTTAACTTTGGAGTTACTGCCCCTGATGTCTTAAAATTAGACAAACTTTATTTATGCATATCTCTGAAACCAGTAGGGTTAGAGTCACCAAACTTCACAGGATTGTTTACTAGCATGAGTTGTTTTGCTCCTGTGTTTTTTGAATTGTCTCCCCTTGATAACTTTGGAGTTATTGCCCCTGATATGATTACTTAAAATTAGATAAACTTTGTGTCATGCATATCTTTAAAACCACTAGGGCTAGAGTCACCAAACTTCACAGGAATGTTGACCAGCATGAGTTGTTGTGCACCTGGGTTTTTTGAATTGTCTCCCCCTGATAATTCTTGAGTTATTGCCCCTGATATGATAACTTAAAATTAGAGAAACTTTGTGCTGCACGTATCTCTGAAACCAGTAGGGCTAGAGTCACCAAACTTCACAGGATTGTTTACTAGCATGAGTTGTTTTGCTCTTGGTTTTTTTTAATTGTCTCCCCTTGATAACTTTGGAGTTATTGCCCCTGATATGATTACTTAAAATTAGATAAACTTTGTGTCATGCATATCTTTAAAACCACTAGGGCTAGAGTCACCAAACTTCACAGGAATGTTCACCAGCATAAGTTGTTGTGCACCTGGGTTTTTTAAGTGTCTCCCCCTGATAACTTTGGAGTTACTGCCCCCTATGACTTAAAATAAGAGAAACTTTACTTTGTGTCGTGTGTATCTCTGAAACCACTAGTATTAGAGTCACCAAACTTCACAGGAATGTTAACCAGTATGTGTTGTTGTGTACCCTGGATTTTTGAATTGTCTCCCCTGATAATGTTGGAGTTATTGCCCCTGATGACTTAAAATTAGACCCTGATAAGTTTGAATTCACAGACATTACACTTGTGTATTGGAAAGAGGATGGGAGAGGGAGACATCTGTTTTTGTGACAAAAACAAACCTCTAGTTTTTATAATGGTTTATGAACACTGGACTTTTTAGTCTTAGCCATGGCAGAAACTGTAGAGTCAGATTGATATAATTCCAAAAGCAAACAGGGTAGAAACTGATCCGACCGCTCCTATAGGAGTTGTCTTATCTTGGTCTACACTGTTTTTAAAGGTGTGTCCAGAGCTGCAGATAATAGTGTGTAATCAAATGCTAAAATCTACATTTCTCCACCAAACCCTATGTTGTGACCACTCTTCAGAATCCTCTCTTCAAGACGATTCTAAATAGTAGACACAACATAGGGTTTGGTGGAGAAATAAAGAAGTTATACTTGAAATTATTTTAATTTACACATCTTATCTGGAGCTCTGGTGTCTATGAGGTGAGGTAAAGGGTTAAACTACAAAGTATGATCAATAATTCATTTATTTTACTGATAAGAATTAGTAACATTGTAGAGTCAGATAAGAGCACTCTTGGAGTTCTTTTATCAGGGTCTGCATTGTTTGTCATTCAAGTTCTCCCAGCAAAATCAATTCCTTTAACATTGAATGAACACTTCTATTAACACTTAGCCTCATAGATATGTCTTTTAACATCTTTGCAAAAAGAGTAGATCCAGATCAGACAGCTTCTGTAGGAGCTGTAGGATCAGGGTCTGCGCTGTTTGATTTTGGAATACATTTGTAATTTGATCTGATTTTACAGTTTCTGCCATGGCCAAAATTTCACCAGCCATTATCAAAACACCAACATTTTTTTTTTTTAAAAAAAAAAAAAAAAATTCATGATGTCATTATCGGAAAAAGGGTACGATTTCATTTTTATGGCGTTCGGAACGCCATATAGTAGTCGGTCTCTTTACGGCAACGAGTTCACTTGTCTAGTGAACATGCGCAAGACAAAATAGTTTTCTTCAAGTCTACACTAGTTTGGTTGTAAAATGTTCATGTATTTGTTTACTCTTCATGTATTTAATACTAATTCGCTGTGTGAGATAATTACTACTAATCTACACAAAGATAAACTTTTTAAAAGTCTTGAATTTTAATAAACTCCAAGTACGTCGATGCTCCAGAGTGGGCCCTGTACTTTAATCGGAAGAAGAAGACGCGAACGAATATTTTTACCGTAGTTTTCGCAACACCTTGGCGTTCTAAAGCAGAAGGAATATAGCCGAGGTTTCCGATTGCATTTTTATACACATTCGTAACTGATTAGCATATAGACCTACATCTTCAGCCAATCAAACTGCCTTTTGCATCGTATTCGGTCATTTCCGTTTGACCCGTACTCAAAATTAGAAATAGGAAGTTTCATAAAGGACAAGGTCAAAGAAATCTAAAATAATAAACCAATGAAATTCGGAATTCCCATATACACATTTATCACGCATCGAACAGCGTGTTTTGACTATGGCAGCCAACCTCAACACAAGTCTAAGTCTTACAAGAAGTAAAAACACGGGGTTCTGTCGGCTTATCAAAGTAAGTATTATCCATAGAAGGTTTTCAACACATATTCAATCAAATTATATTCCAGTGCCAATAACAACTGTGAAAATAAGAGTCTCTTCTATGTATCGTGTAACCGCCGAGTCGCCGACACTGTCGTTTGCCGAGTCGCCGACACTGTCGTTTGCTCAAGACGTTTGTGTCGTGTAAAAGCGAAAGTAGGTAGCAATTTGTTGAAATGTCTTTCCCAGCTTACAACTCTACTTCAGACTGTAGTTCTGAATTTGAGTTTCATCAGGTTCCAAACCACTACCGTAATTGTATGTACATGTATGGATGCCCCCAATCAAGGGGGGGGGGGGGGGGGGGGGGGGGGGGGGGGGGGGGGGGGGGGGGGGGCTGACTTTGTTGGTTTTTTGGCTTGGCTCAAACTTTAATGTTGGCAATAACTTTGTAGCCATTGCACATGCATACTTCAAACCTGGCATGCCTATGCAACTTACAGAGGCGAACATTTTTAAAAACATTTTTTTTTTTTTTGTGGGGGGGGGGGGGGGGGGGGGGGCTTTTTAAAATCAAGGTTATATAACAGTTAAATGTCACATTACGGGTCAAATTTATATTTGTCACAATCAGGGGCATAGTGTTTCACAAAAATGTGTTGTTATTAATACTGTTATCAATTCCAAGACGTTATTGTTATTAACGTGTACATCAATTTCCCCCCTTACACATAACATCCATATCAAACCCGAACGCCATTATGGCCATTCAGGCCTTTGATTAAAAAATTGCATTCAAAAGATTCATCTGTTTTAGTCCATGAATATTATGTAAGAAATAATTACTTCATGAATTATATTAGATTAATGCTTTATAATGGTAAATTTTTGGCCATGGCAGAAACAATAGAATCATATCTATATCATTCCTTAACCCTTTCCTCCATAGGCTATTTTTAGACCCAACCTCTTTGAATGAATATACCCAAAAAGAGCATTTTATTTGAGAAAAGGAACATTTTAAAAATTTGTAGTTTGAAACCATTGTGATAAATAGAGCATTTGCTCCTATAGGAGCAAATGCTCTATTTATCACAATGGTTTCAGGAAGTGGTTATTACAGAGGCGTAGAAAGGCGTATTTATGGAGGAAAGTGTTATACAAACTGTGAAACAGAGCAGACCTACTTAACAGACAACTCCTACGTACAGGAGCCATCTGGTCTAGGTCTACTGACTCTGTTTGCAAATGCATACCTATGGAGTTTGTTATTGGCGATGTTGTTCTAGTGAAATATAGCTCATTTATCAGGAAGGTAATATTCTTCTTATTCTTCTTCTTCCGCCATGACCTTGTCCGCCACATTTCTCGGTAGTAATAGTCCAGTCCTAATGAAACTTCACATGATCATTGCTGGTTATGTGCAAATGTGCATTAAACTTTCGGTTTTTAAAATGTTGCCATACTAAATGAATGCTGGGCTCTGTTTAATCAAAATTTAGATATTGTTCGATTTTGCTGAAAATTGGTATGATGGGGGTATTTGGGTACCCTGAACTTAAGTGTAGGTGTTTCAAAAGAGTTACCATAATATTGGAGTGATGGCCTCTTATTAGATTTTGCTGAAAATTCGTATAAAATTTCATAAATTGTCTCTGAAGTCTTAGGCCAGGTTCAATTGAATGTTACAAAATGCTCTGGAGGTGAGGCTTTACCAAAATTACCAAATCCATTTAGATTCATCAAGGACATTGCCACCAGGGACAGGGCTAATTTTCTTTACATAGCTATTGTGAACATTTCAAAAACATTCCCTGAAGCCCCATGCCAGATTTCAAGATAACTTTATAGGTATACTCATAAGTATGACACTCTCCCATAAATGTTTAGGGTATTGTAACTGGTAAATATGTATCTTTTAGGAGTATGGTAAGTGTTTGAACACTGGGCTAAAGTTGCTTGTGTACACAATTACTCTGTTGACTCAAGTGAGTGATATAGGGTCATCATTCAATAGCTTCTCTTAACCATTTCCCTGTTCTATGTTTATTTAAAATTTCAAGACCTACTGAATATTCATGGACAAAAATAGTTGTAATTTAATGTGAAAGGTGGTACATTGTAGCCATTTTAGAAAGTAAAGAAACAGATCTGTCAAATTCTGTAGCAAACAGAGTAGACCATGATCAGGTGGCTGCTATAGGAGCCATCTGATCTGGGTCTACACTGTTTGCAAATGTGTGTAAACATGTTAGTATGAGGGCCAGATTAAATGTTATATGTTAGTTACTACTGGGTCTACTCTGTTTGCAAATGCGTGAAAACGTGTTTGTACGAGGGATAGGGTTAAAAAAGAGAAATATGTTAGTTACTATCATAGATAGACAGAACTAAAGACAAGAGAATGTTTAGGAACTATTTTCTGTGTTTCACCTTCAAACCCTATCTTAACCTATTCCCTCGCATTGATGCCTTTTGAAGCCTCTGTAAAAGTCACTTTTTGAAATCATTGTTATAAATAAAGCATTTGCTCCTATACTTTCAAACTACAGTAAAACCCCGCTAATGCGACCACCTAAAAGAGGTATAATGCTGGGTGCTAGATGCAAGTGGTAGCTTAATGCAGGACAAAAGTAATTATTTTTTGTTTTTGTTTTTTGTTGCATTACGTTTGTCCTGCATTAAGCAACCACTTGCTTATAAAGACACCTATGTTTATTCATTAAGTGGTCACATTAGAGGGGTTGTACTGTACATAATTCTGAAATTGTCATGTTTTCTATTAAATGCTCCTCTTCAGTAGATGTATGCAGAGGTTGGGTCTTAAAATAGCCAGTGAATGAATGGGTTAACGGTACTTATTAGAATTGCCTCTTGAAGGCCATTCTAATGAGTACCAGTAATGTAGGATATGGGTGTGAAAGAGAGATTAACCCTTTCCTCCATAAATACGCCTTTCTACGCCTCTGTAAAAGTCACTGCTTGAAACCATCATGATAAATAGAGCCTTTGCTCCATAGGAGCAAATGCTCTATTTATCACAATGGTTTCAAAACTAAACAATTCTAAGATTTTCTTTTCTCTAGTAAATACTCCTTTTCGGTACATTTATTCAAAGAGGTTGGGTCTAAAAATAGCCTATGAGGGAATGGGTTAAGATAGATCATTGCTCCCATTGTCTACAGCTCTTTGTATTACTCTACTACAGGCTTCTACAGAAATTGGACTTCCCAGCTATGAAGTTCTCACTGTATTTCATGGGCTATGAGAAAGCGGAGGATATACCAAAGGATAGGTCAGAAAAATTAAGATGGGTTTTTCAGCAAAAGGCAACCATTGAACTAACACAGTAAGTTTAAGGTAAGTTTAAGATCACATGTTCCTAAACGAGCCTTAGAAAATGTTATTAAGCGAGCCTTTGGCGAGCTTAATAACATTTTCTTGGTGAGTTTAGGAACATGTGATCTTAAAAGACAACGAGGATCAGATTCTTTTTCTCACATAACCAAACAGTGTAGATCGTGATCTATTTTTGCCATTTTAATGATATGTAAACATCGATTTTCCCCCAGATTGACGTCATATATGACGTATGACGTCATATACATTCTAAAGTGTTCTTACATGTGTTACTGATAAGAGAATCTTAACCCGTTGTTCTAACCCGGAGATAAGGGAAGTAATGTGAGAACACTTTGTCTCTTATCCTTGTCATGATCATCAGGACTGCTCTACAGTAAAATCAATGACATTTAAACTGGGGACATTTTGGCCATGACAGAAACTGTATAATCAGATCTATGTTATTCCATAAGCAAACAGAGCAGACCCCGATCAGACAGCTCCAACAGGGGCCATCTGATCTAGGTCCACCCTGTTTGCAAAGGCATTATACTGGGTATCTATGATGTAAAGGGTTAAGTCATAAGAGCTTTGTGCATTACTTTTGCCCTGCATTAAGCAACTGTCTGCTATTCAAGACTCCTGTATTTAAACAGCAAGTGGTGGCTTAACCATTCTGATCAGAGCCTGCTCTGTGTGCTTATGAAATAATATAGACCTGATTCTACAGCATCTGCCATCACAAAACATTCACTTGTTCATGATGCCATTATAAAATTCAGCTAATCAAATTTACTGCATTCATTATTTCTCACATGAATATTCATGAGGGGAGGGTTAAAACATTTGTAAACAGAGAAGACCCAGATAAGATGGCTCTTAGAGGAGCTGTCTGATCAGGGTCTGCTCTGATTGCAAATGGAATTTGATAGATATGTTTCTTTAGTTTCTAAACTGGCTACAATGTTTCACCTTCCATATTTCATTATAACTATTTTGTCCATGAATATTCAGTAGGTAAATGTAGAACAGGGAAAGGGTTAACCCTTTCCTCCATAAATACACCTTTCTACGCCTCTGTAAAAGTCACTTTTTGAAACCATTGTGATAAATAGAACATTTGCTCCTTAGGAGCAAATGCCCTATTTATCACAATGGTTTCAATACTACACACTTCTAAAAAAAAATCTTTTCCCACATAAATGCTCCTTTTCGGTAGATTAATTCAAAGAGGTTGGGTCTGAAAATAGCCAAAGGAGGAAAGGGTTAAGTGTTACTGTACTATTGTTTAGGACTTGGAACAAAACTGTAACTAATTAACAGCTGAGGGTCAAGTAGGAACTAGTCGTTGTGTGTGTTTGTGGCTCATTAACCCTTTACTTCATGAATATTCATGTATGTAGTAATTACATCATGAATATTTACTATGTAAATTTTTATAATGGCATATGGACACAGAACTATTTGGTCATGGCAGAAACTTTAGATTCTGATCTCTATTATTCCAAAAGAAAATAGAACACAATGAAGTAAATATTCCAAAATAGGGAATTAATATAATACATAAATACTTAATCTGCTCTGATCTAATATTTCGACCACTAAGGGCCTTTGTCAAAGATTATCATGTCAAAATACACGTCACATTTTTGTTACATGCATTCAGCCATAAAATCTCTTTGATTTTATGGCTGAATGCATGTAACAAAAATGTGACGTGTATTTTGACATGATAATCTTTGACAAAGGCCCTTAGTGGTCGAAATATTAGATCAGAGCAGATTAAGTATTTATGAAAATAGAACAGTCCCTGATCTACAGCCACAATGTTCTGTGTTCATATGCCAATAATTTAATATTGTTTATTTTCATTATGTCTCCCCCAGTATACTGGGGAGACATTTTGTTTTTGCACATGGCGTCCTTCAGTCCGTCAGTCTGTCTGTCCGATTTTAATTTGTCCGCACGGTTTTTCCAAAAGGTTTGGTCAGATTTTCATGAAACTTCATCAGACTGATCAGTACCATACCTAGTTGTGCATATCTTACTCCTGTTCCGGGTCGATGATTTTCTGCAGTGTTATGGGACTTTGAAGTTATAACGTTGAAAATTTTGTCTGCACGGTTTAAACCTTTGGTCGCATTTTCATGAAACTTAAAGTTATGGGACTTTAAAATTTTGACATGGAAAATTTTGTGATGGGGTTGGGTGGGTGGGGGAGACATAATTTTTTTTAATCAAAAACAATTCTAGTTACTCTTGGCGAGCTGTGATTGGCTGAAATTTCTTTTTCATACCTCCATGAAAAAACTTTTTAGGCCACACCTTGCCAGGACTACTTTGTATTCATCCCCAGTTATATGAATCGGTATTAAATGTTGAAAATAAACAAATGATTTGTGAATATTATTTTAATTTCTTTGTTACATTCAGTAGTGATATTAAATTATAAGTAATAGATATAATATATTTAGCTCACCTGAGCAAAGCTCAGGATGAGCTTTTGGGAGACTTGAATGTCCGGCGTCCGGCATCCATCGTGCGTCGTCAACAATTTGCTTGTGAACACTCTAGTGGTCACAATTGTAGTCCTATCTTCATGAAACTTGGTCAGAATGAATGTCTTGATAAAATCTTGGACGAGTTCGAAAGTGGTTCAAGTTGGATTAAAATTAGGTCACTAGGTCAAAGTAGGAAAACCTTGTAAACCCTCTAGAGGTCACATTTTTAGCCCAAATTTCATGAAACTTGGTCAGAATGATTATCTTGATAAAATCGCCAAAGAGTTTGAAAAGTGGGTTATGTGGGGTAAAAACTAGGTCACTAGGTCAAACAGTAGAAAAACCTTGTGAACACTGTAGTGGTCACAATTTTAGTCCAATCTTCATGAAACTTTGTCAGAATGAATGTCTTGATAAAATCTCGGACGAGGTTGAAAGTGGGTCAAGTGGGGTTAAAAACTAGGACACTAGGTAAAACAGTAGAAAAACCTTGTGAACACTCTAGTGGTCACATTTTTTGTCCAATCTTCATGAAACCTAGTCATAATGATTGTCTTGATAAAATCGCGAAAGAGTTTGAAAGTGGGTTATGTTGGGTTAAAAACTAGATCATTAGGTTAAATAGTAGGTAAACCTTGTGAACACTCTACAGGTCACATTTATAGCAAAATCTTCATGAAAATTGGTCAGAATGATTGTCCTAATAAAATATTGGACAAGTTTGAAAGTGGGTTATGTGTGGTCAAAAAGTAGGTCACTGGGTCATATCTTAGAAAAATCTAGTTTACACTCCAGCGGCCACATTTTTAGCCCAATCTTCCTCAAACTTGCTCAGAGTGTTTGTCTTATTGATATCAAGGTTGAGTGTGTTCATGGGTGGGATAGGAATAAAAAGTAGGTCACTAGGTCAAATCTTCGAAAAATTACTCTAGAGGGCACATTTTTAGCCCAATCCTCATTGGTCAGAATCATTGTCTTGATAAAATCAATATTCTAAATCTTTAAAAATCTTGTTCTGCAGTACCACTGCTCATGATCCACTATCAACATTGTTCAAATATTGTCCCTAAGGTCAATATTGGCCCTACTCATGGGCTACCCAGCAAAAATCTTAAATCTAGCGTAATCAGGTGATCGATTAAGGGCCATCTTGGCCCTCTTGTTTGTTTTCATAGAGGTATGAAAACAAAAAAATATTCTATATATTCCTTATTTAATCTAATTAATATTTATGATGTCATTATTTCTTGAATATTGAATAGGGAAAGGGTGGAATGTTCTTATGTTAAGGTGGGAGACATATAGCCTTGCTCTTGTTAATCTGTCTGTACATCTGTCCATTGGTACGTACATCCATATGTATGTCCAGAAAATGTTTGCGTGTCAAATTCCTCATACATCATTAGGACAAATTGTTTCATATTGATATAAAGATGACAATAAAGGAGGCCATTTTTGCTGTAACCTTTAAAATTTTATTCCAGAGTTATAAGACTTTGTAAATATTTGCACTATAAAACATATACATGTAGTGAAAATCTTGTGTGTCCAACTTCTCATACACTATGTGGAGGATTTGCTTCAAACTTTCACAGATAAACAACATTTCTGTGGATGATGGAGTTTAAGCTGTGGTGATAATTTTTTCCAAAGTTAAGGGAATTGTCACTTTTCACCTAAACATGTGCTTTATTTAGAGGCAGTATCTCAGAAAGAGCTGGTCTGACAACATCAAGGATTGGACATTACAGAGGATGCCAGATCTCCTCATACATGCTGCAGACAGACCAGTTTGGGTAAGAATCTCCGCTTTTTCGGCGAGGGATTCCATCTACAATGAAGTATTGGTCATTGGATGATACATCTTAGAAAGCTGGTATCCATGTCCTGTGGACACAATTATAGTTTTTACATGATTTGTACTATACCTGTATTCAATATATTTTTTGTGTATAAACACAATAAAGCATTAGGAATTTACCTCAATTGTGTAATTTTTCAGTAACTGGGGCACTGAGACACAGGAAGGAGAAGTGTATCACAATGGCAACTCTGACCCAAGAGGATTTGGTGAGTTTTGCATGCATCTGAGCTTTGCAGGGTTGGCAGCTACAGAGTTTCTCTTTCCTTACCATACCCTTTAGCACTATTAAAGTTATTTTTGTGAAAATATGAGAAGATTAACCCTTTCACTGTTCTATGTTTATTTCAGTTTTCAATATTTGTGGACAAGACAAAAGTAGTTATAATGAAATATGGAATATTGTAGTCATTTTAGAAACTAAAGAAACAGATCTATCAAATTCCAATAGCAAACAGAGCAGACCCAGATCAGACAGCTCCTATAAGAGCCATCTGATCTGGGTCTACTCTGTTTGCAAATGTGTGAAAAGGGGTACAATGTATATTAATGTGAAGGAAAGGGTTGTCTGGTTCATACTGATAAGAAATGTTTGCAATTTAGATTGAAGTCAGGGGACCCTCTGTCAAAGTTATATAAATCATTTCAGTCTAGTGCTTAATTAGGTCAAAGGAATTAAAATTAGATTTTGAACAAACAATTCTTTAATCGTTATCTCCTAACCAGTGCCAGACAGGATTCTCATGAAATTTGAAAGGAATTATCTGTAGGTGACCCTCTATATGATATAAGACATGTATATAAATTGTTTTGGTCCCCTGGATCTAAAAATAGATTTTAACAAAATCTACTGATAAACAGCTGTCAGAATGGATTTCCACCAAATTTCATATAAATAGTCTGCAGGTGACCCTCTATCAGATTTTTATCAATCATTCCGGTTCCACTTTCACAGATAAACAACCTTGATTGAAAGATTGTCATAAGGAAGGGAAATGTTACAGTGACTGAGTTTATCAAAGTTACAGGACCTAGTAATTTTTCACTTAAATGCATGCTCGATTTATATTCGATATCAGCAGAAGGAGGACATCTGTGTCCTATTGACACAATTCAGGTTGTTTTTTATTTTTCTGCAAAAGGACTTGATACCCTGCTGGTAAGCATCTAGTTCAAAAGAATGAATAGTCTTGTGTAGACTTTCCAGTAGTACCATCAGTACTGTAAAACAGGTTTTATTAGCGACAATATATATTTTGCGCTAATTCTCGAATGTGTTGCCTCGCAAATTCAATAGTTTCGCTAATAAATCAGTAACAAGTATACAATGGAGTAATGTCCGAAATTGGTATATCCGGAATATGGTCAGTTGTATCACGTCGTCATCCATGTGTTTTCTGCATTAATAAAATTCTTTGTTCAACACATATGTTGAATGAAGTGTATTGCTTCCATAAATAGTTTATTTAGTAAACAAAAAGTGTTTAAATAAAAAATAAAGACCAGAAGATGGAAGAATGTTTCACTTCTTCATTGATCTCCGTGAAAAAGGGAAGTAACTCTTATATACATACATGTATACATGTACGGCAAGTAATAAATTGTCGTAGATAACATCTTGTTGTTTTTGTACAATTACGGACTTTTGAAACAAGTTTGACTCTATGTGTTTGTGAAAAACAATTCACTAATTTTGCCTATTGAATACCAGCTTATCCCAAGCCGCGTTTAACAGATCAACACGTATACACAAACTTGTCAATTTGTTTTCACACGTTTACCATCCAAGTTTCAATAGGGACATGGATTTAACCTTTAGCCTCATAATGGACAAATCGTGATAACCATTTCTTTTGCAGACAGTTTTGATCTGAGTTTTGTGTAAACATCTCAAAAAAAATTACAAAATTGTATGCTGGTAAGTACAGGCCTTTATGCATGCTATAAAAGCCCTAGACTGTGTTCACAATTATCGATTGATAACCCCCAAATTGCAGACGGCAGTTATATACATTCGGCAGAAATTTATTCTTTGCCCTTTTTACAGCATTCGGCCTCGTTTTATACGATTATTTTTCCATTATGTTAATTTAGCGAGATGGACGCTGTAGCGAAATCATCATGACGCGAATAAATACAAAATCACATTTACGCGAATTAATCATGACGCGAATATAACTTGTTTTACAGTATATAAGTGTGACTTTAGTATGTGTTGTTTTTGTGCAGGCCACATTGGAATCCATGTGCCAGATGTATACAAGGCCTGCGAAAGATTTGAGAAGTATGGGGCAGAGTTTGTCAAAAAGCCTGATGGAGGTAGGTTTATGCTAAACTGTGTGTCTTTGCTCAAATCAGAGTACAGTAGAACCTGTCTTAAAGATGATTTCAGTAGTAAGTTCTGCGCAGCTTTTTGCGCTGAATACTCTCTACAAAGGAAACAAGCGGTACCCTTATTCTAAATGACACTAATTTCAAACGACTGATTTCAACCAACATTCACAAACCTTAAATCATGTCTCAACAATTTAGATTACACGGGATAATTAGCTGAATGTATAAAAACTTAAAATCAAACAGGAAAATCCGGTATGGGAGTATAATAAACAAATCGGTACGACGTCATAGCAATGTGATGTCATTTACGTCAAAAGACGTCGCCCATTTTGGCGTAATTTTCATGGGAGAGCACCACCACTAGGTGATAAATTGAGTAATAACTTAAAAACGAAGCCTGCAACCCACATATTTCTTTTTGATTTCATGTTAAGGATACTATAAATCACAAAATGTGAAATTTTGAAAAAAAAATCTTGGATAAGTTTCTTAGACATTTATGAAAATATCACTGATATCATAATTTTGTACTGCGCCATATGTAAAAGGCAGGAAGAACGATTATGTTTATTATATGGTAATTACTCAAAAATAAAGTCTGTAACCCCTCTTTTCTTTGAATTCAGCATACATAACAACAAAATATATAAAAAAAAATCTTGGAAGGAAACAAACTGTAGAAATTGTCTTTAAGCGACCTTATCTTGATTGGATATGGGAATCTTTAAAAGCAGGTGGTTGTTTAATGCAGAGCAAAGGGAGCTTTCTGCATTACTTTTGACCTTCATTAAGCTACCACCTGGTGTACAGACTCTTAATTATGTCTCCCCCTAGTGGGAGTGGTGGTCCAGTGGTAGGACGTTGGACTTGGGATCGAAGGGTCCCCGGTTCGAATCCTGCCATCGGACTATCAGAATTTTTCTGAGCAAAAGATGCATCCCACGGTTGCTCCTCTCCACCCAGGTGTATAAATGGGTACCTGTGAGGGAAATAAGCCAATGTGCCATGGCTGCATTGGGCGCCGAATGTTAATGGCCGACTTATAACCCAGTGATCGGGGGGTAAATTGTGAAGTCGGGAGAATATGTACATTGTATGTAGTTCCAGACTATAAACCTCACCTTTACCTTTTAGGGGAGGGAGACATATTGAACATGTGCTTTCTGTCTGTCCATCCGTCCGTCTGTCTGTCGTAAAATTATTGTGCAGCTAACTCCTCCTACACTATTAGAGAGATTTCCTTCAAACTCTTACATATGAACCAGCAATATGTGAGGATGGTCATGTGGTTTGGAATTTTGGCTGCAACAATTTTGACAGAAGTTATGGCCTTTGTAGTTTTTCCTTATAGCGAAAAAATCTTGTGCAGCCAACACCTCCAACACTATTTTCCTTATATAACTCCTCAGGGATTTCCTTCAAACTTTACATATGAACCAGCTATATGTGAGGATGGTCATGTGGTTTGGAATTTTGGCTGCAACAATTTTGACAGAAGTTATGGCCCTTTGTACTTTTTCCTTATATAGAATATATAGCGAAAAAATATTGTGCAGCTAACTCCTCCTACACTATTTGAGGGATTTACTTCAAACTTGTACATATGAACCAGCTATATGTGAGGATGGTCATGTGGTTTGGAATTTTGGCTGCAACAATTTTGACAGAAGTTATGGCCTTTGTAGTTTTTCCTTATAGCGGAAAAAATATTGTGCAGCCAACTCCTCCAACACTATTTTCCTTATATAGCGAAAACATCTTGTGCAGCTAACTCCTCAGGGATTTCCTTCAAACTTTACATATGAACCAGCTATATGTGAGGATGGTCATGTGGTTTGGAATTTTGGCTGCAACAATTTTGACAGAAGTTATGGCCCTTTGTAATTTTTCCTTATAAAGAATATATAGCGAAAAAATCTTGTGCAGCTAACTCCTCCTACACTATTAGAGAGATTTCCTTCAAACTTTTACATATGAACCAGCTATATGTGAGGATGGGAGGATGGTCATGTGGTTTGGAATTTTGGCTGCAACAATTTTGACAGAAGTTATGGCCCTTTGAGTTTTTCCTTATATAGAGTAATAGCGAAAAAGTCTTGTGCAGCTAACTCCTCGTATACTATGTAAGAGTTTTCATTCAAACTTTTACATATGAACCAGCTATATGTGAGGATGGTCATGTGGATTGGAATATGGGCTGCAACAATTTTGACAGAAGTTTGGATTTTTTCATTCCTCTTATGGGTGTGGGGGCGGGGTACCGGGGGGGAGACATGTGTTTTTCTCAAAAACAAGCTCTATTTATAACCCATTTTTATGGTCGCTTAAGACTAGTTCTACTGTATTTGTTTTCTCAAAGCCAATGATTGCTTCCAAAAGTCAATCATTTTATAATATGGCATGTATACATGTATTAAATACAATTCGAATTCCATCAAATTCCTGCAAATAGTCCCTTAACTTGATGAATATTCATGTAAATTTTTGGCTATGACAGTAACTATAGAATCGGATGATGAGATCTTCAGTAAAACCCCTCTAAACTGGAATTTTTATGAAGAACAATTTAGGTGTTTTAGGTAGGTGGCTGCTTGATGTACTGATGTGTAGGTATATTAAATTCCATTAGTTTATAAAAATTTCCAGATCAAAACAGTGATAGAAGGATGGATGAAGTAGCAGCCATATGCTCAACCCTTACAGGAGCTTAAAACCGTAACTCCATAAATGTGTGTATCTACGCCTTTGCAAACACGTAGAGTAGATCGAGATCAAATGGTTCCTGTAGGAGTCTGCTGTTTGCTTATGAAATAATATAGCTATGATTCTACAGTTTCTGACTGTGCCAAATAATCTTATGATCATCAGCAATTATAAATATTAATTGAAATGGTGTTCATGATGTTATTATTTCTTACATGAATGCTCATGGAGTAAAGAGTTAACCCATACTGACCCTTTTGATGCCTCTGTTAAAATCACTTTTTGAAACCATTGTGATTAATAGAGCATTTGGTTCATAGGAGCAAATGCAGTATTTATCACAATGGTTTCAAAGGTTTATAATTCTAAAAATAATATTTCTCGTAAATGCTCCTTTTCAGCAGATTTAGTGGTTGGGTCTGAACCATTTACTGTATGAATATTTATTTAAGAAATAATGACATCATGAATATTAATGAGATTAATTGTTAATGCCATTTGAACACTTTTTGGCCATGGCAGAAACTGAAGAATTTAGGAGCCACCTGACCTGGGTCTACTCTGTTTGCAAAGGCATATTTATAGAGTAAATGGTTGAAGATGTTTTTAAATGTCTTTTATTTTGATTTCAGGTAAAATGAAAGGGTTGGCCTTCATTAAAGATCCTGATGGCTACTGGATAGAAATCCTGTCTTCCAACAACATGGCCGCAGGCTTGTGAGCTTTGTCCCTTATAGCTTTGCGTAGGCCTGTGTTGGCAGGATCTAACTTGTTCAGGACACTGTGTGTTATATGTAAAAATGATTTGAAACTTTTACCAATTAGTGATCAACCTCTATGCACTGTCTTTAACCCTTTATCTGATGAATATACATTCAAGAGATAATGACATCATGAATATCCATTTGAAGAATTTTTAGACATGAAAATAGATAGTTTTGGCCGTGGCAAATACTTCATTATCTGTATCCATGCTTTTAAAACGTTTTAATTGAGTTGGAGTTTGTTCTCAAGCTTTTGATTGGTCAGATTTGAGCCTTTGGCTCAAATCTGACCAATCATAAGCTTGAGAACAAAATTAATTCAGACTCAACTAAAAAGCTTTATAAGCATGGACCCCAATCTATATTAATCTTCAAGCAATTAGAGGAGACCCAGCAGATGGCTCCTAGAGGGGCCAGCTGATCTGGGCCAACTCTGTTTGCAAAGGCATCAAAAAGCATCTCTATTAGGTAAAGGGTTAACAACACTATAACATTTTATTGTAATTTTGTGCATTATGGCTAGTACATGGAATGCAAAACATCCAGTTAGTTAATTTGTTTTGTTTTAGAAATCTTTCATGACAGAACTATGATTACCGGTAATAGAATGTTCTTATTTGTAAATGAAAACTTTGTTAAGGGTTTTTACACATACATGTATCTCGATTATTTGTTTGATAGCTGATTTATACGGATTGATTCAGTTCAGAGGCGAAGTTGGTTATTTCCATTTCTCTTTAACCCTTTCCTCCATGAATATTCATGTAAGAAGTAATGACGTCATGAATATTAATTAGATTTATTTGTTACATTATCACATAGACATAGGATGTTTTAGCCATGGCAAATATTGTAGAATCATTTTTAGCTCCACTTTTTCAAGAAATGGATGTATTATCATGACCCTCTCGTCGGTGCGGTTAACCTTTTTGTTAAGGTCCATTTCTCAGAAATCATCAAAGATATTTGTATCACATTTGGTATGCATATTTCTTATCACAAGGGGAACCCATTTCACAAGGGTAGGTAACCCATAAATTAATTTTGCCATAGTTATGCCCCTTTTTAGACTTAGAATTTTCATTGTTAAGTTTTATATCTCGGAATCTGTCCACGATATTTGGTTCAAATTTGGTATGCATGTTAACTATTACAAGGGGGACCCATTGCACAAGGACAGGTAACCCTAAACTTAATTTTGTTATAGTTATCTCCCTTTTCTGACTTAGACTTCCACTACACTATTCAGCACTAAAGAAAGTGTAGTGAGCTGTCCGCGGACAGCTCTTGTTACATTATATCCTTAGCAAACGGAGCTGACCCTAATCAGATGGCTCCTATAGGAGTCCTCTGATATGGGTTTTCTATGTTTGCAGAGGTGTAGAAAAGCATATTTGTGGAGTAAAGGGTTAACAGCAGTACAGGTCGAGTGTCAAACAGTTTGGATGCTGATGAGATGGTAACTTTCTCAGCTTCTCAGATGGATTCAGACTGTTTGCCTAGGTTATCACAAAATCACTGCCAACATACAGACTTTAACACTTTTGATATTGTTTACAAATATTAACCACCAAGTTAAGTGTGTCCTGTTCCTTTCAGTGCTTCTTGTAGTTGCTTTTGTAGGCTTTCTGTACTGGTTTCAATAGTTTGCAAAGTTTTTTAATGTTTAACCCTTTACCTGATAGAAGCGGCTTTTAGCGTGTTTGATTTATTCCTCCGCTGAAGAAAATAGTTCAAATTCATACAGTCATGAACATATTGCATAATAAATATTTTCTATATCCTAGTAGGTGGTAGCTTAAAGCAGGCTGAAAGTAAAGCAGAATGCGTCTTAAGGTGCATTCTGCTTTACTTTCAACCTGCTTCAAGTGGTCATATGTCTTCAAAACTAGAAACAGGCTATTGGGTAAAGGGTTAAGTTATTAAGGTTTGATATTGGATTGTGCTAATGAAAGCTTCGACACAACAAATTATTTTATTAAATAATGCCCAATACAAGTCTCTCACGTTCCAAAAACTATTATATAACTGAGCTAGCTGGATGTAAGGCATTCTAAGGATACAGCAAGTTTGAGTCAGTGTTCATAAATCACTTGGATATGTAAGATCTTTTTGTTGCAAGATATACAAACAAGAGATATTTTATTGTAACAACATTTTCAGATTTTCTTTAACCCTTGCCTTCATAAGAGACACCTGTGCAAACAGAGAAGACCCAAATGAGACTGCATCTGTATCTACATGTATATTATTTCATAAGCAAACAAAAAAGACCTTGATCAGATGACTCCTACATGGGCAGTCTGATCTGGGTCTGCTCTATTTGCAAATGGCGTGAAAAGGTGTTTAAATAGGAAGGAAAGGGTTGAAAGTACAAATACTTACATGTAGATAATTTTCTGAAAGTGCATTCTGTTTTATGAACAGTTGTGTGTGCTCAGTTGTGATTAGTTATTTTTTGTTTTATCGAGTCTGATTGATACATCCTCCAGTGCCAACTTATTTGAAAGCTATGCACTGTTTGTCATTTTGTCATTCACCCTTATGCCACTGTGAGAAATAATGTCTGCTCAAATATAGATTGAGAAACCATAAATTAGCAGAATGTCAAACATCCTGGATCCTGATGAGACGCCGAGTTACTTGGCATCTTATCTAGATCCAAGCTGTTTGCAAATGTGAGTCTCGTTGCAAATAGCAGGATAAGGGTTCATAATAGGTAATCTTTTGATGAACCCTTTCCAGCTGTCCGATCTGGGTCTACTCTGTTTGCAAAAACGTAAAAAGGCATATACAATGTATATATATATAGAGTAAAGGGTTATCTTGTTTTTATCATTTCTGAATTTCAAATGTCAGTATTTCTTCTGTGCAGCTTGGGGATGGAATATAATCAGGATATACGCATGTAGTTTTACATAGACCCAAGAAATTTCTAGTACTGTTGGTGCTTTACAATTTATAATAAATGGATTTATAAATTACATTTGGTTTTGTCTTGATAGCCAATCAAGTTGTCTTGCTTGTTAATCCATTGCCTCTTAAGTTGTCTTGCTTGTTAATCCATTGCCTCTTAACTATTTTTAGACTCGACTTCTTTGAATAAATCTTCTGAAGAGGAGCATTTACTAGAAAAAAGGAACTTTTTAGAATTGTATAGTTTTGAAACCAATGTGATAAATAGAACATCTGCTTCATGCATATGCAACATGTAAGACAAGTTTTAAACAGGGGCATCAAGAGGTGTCAGTAGTAAGGAATGGGTTAACCCTTATCCAGTGGAAAAAATAGATGTGCTCAAACGCTGATAAACTGCAGGTGTTACAACGTACTGATTTCATAATAGCTCAAAGCTTAGTGAAATTCTGAACTGAAATTCAAACAGCTTGGCTCCTAATCGAATGCAGAGTTCCTCAGCATCTAATCTGTAGCACAAGCAAAAAATGCGGAAACTGCATTAAAGCCGGATTTTTCAACTGAAAGACCTTCACCCAAGCTATCTACATACCAAATATAAATTGTCTAGCATATGTAGTTCAGAAGTTATAACATTTTTCAAAATAGTGACCGTGACCTGATTTCAGGTATCTTTGTGTTATCTGTAAGGTCCTCACCAAAGCTATCTGAATACCAAAGGTGAATTGCCTAGCGTCTGTGGATCAGAATTTAGAGCAAAATGTTAAATTTGTTACAAACTGCAAAGTTTTCAAAATAGTGACCTTGACCCAGTTTCATGTATCCTTCTATCAACTGAAGTTTTTCAATGATAGTCAACTTGTCAAAATAGTGACCTTGACCTTGTTTCAAATATCTTTATATCAACTAAAAGGCCTTTACCAAAGCCATCTGTATACCAAAGATGAATTGCCTAGCATTCGCAGTTCAGAAGTTATAGCAATGTTAAAAGTTTGTTAAAACAGCAAAGTTTTTGAAAAAGTGACCTTGACCTGATTTCATGTATCCTTGTTTCAAGTGAAAGATCTTCATCTTGGGTCAGAAGTCATAGCAAAATGTAAAAGTTCCAAGTTTTCAAAATAGTGACCTTGACCTAATTTCATGTATCTTTGTATCAAGTGAAAGGCCTTCACCCAAGTTATCTGTATACCAAATATGAATTGTCTAGTTTAAGTAATTCAGAAGTTATAAGCAATGTTAAAGTTTGTTAAAGATGGGCCGCCACCCGCCCGGTTTTCGCCAAATTATGAGCCGAGATTTTTCTTGAAAATTCTGACTAAATAACCTTTCACCGGAGGAATATATTCATGTGAAAATAATGACACCACGAATATTTATTAAAGTCCCATTATATTTTAGTGTTTTGAATCAAAATATCTAAAAAAAATCCAAAGATGGTTTAAAAACACTAGCAAACAAATTGCGATGCTGGAAAAATGTTTTATTTCCAAGAAATTAATAGGATTTACATGTACTATGGGAATCCTCAGTTGACGTAACATCTACTTAATACATGTGGGCTGCTGTAAAGTGATCATCACATGATGTCTGCGCTTGAAGAAAGTGAATGTCGACATGGTGGAATCACATTGAAGACTGATATCAGAGAAAATTAAACAAGCACATAAGAGACAGTGGTACCACTTGGAACTACATCATCCACTTACATAACATAAAGAAACATGAGAAATAAAGAACTATAGTTCGATTTTGACCCGTGAGCTGGCCTTTAGGACCAGTCCACCCGTAGAGGAAAAACGCGTCACAAACCATGTATTTGTTCCGGAGTTACCTGTGGTTATACAGACAAGTAATAAGCATATACAGTAAAACCTCTCTATAACGGCCACTAAATTGTGTTAATTAGTTGTTATTTAGGGTAGGTGGCTGCTTAAAGCAAGGTGAAAGTAAAACAGAACGCTCCTATAGGAGCGTTCTGTTTTACGTTCACCTTGCTTTAAGCAGACACCTGCCTTTAACACAAAATACTTGAGGTAATTTAGTGGCTGTTATATAGAGGTTTTACTGCATATACTAATACTGCACGATTACTACGAGCCTCTTGTGACAACCATTGTCCACTTACCCATAAATTAGAATGGTTGCAACTTCTATAGTCACGGCTCAGCACTCGAAATCGAACTATAGTTGCTTGCATTTTTATTCCCCACAAACCAAGTTTTTTTTTTTGGGGGGGGGGGGGGGGGTATACTGGAGTCACCATGTCCATCCGGCCGGCTTGTCCAGATCATAACTTCCAAAGTATAAAAGCTATTGACTTCAAACTTCGTATACAGATAGATCACATTGACCACAAGTGCAGTGCACAAGGTTCATAACTAAGTCATCAGTATTTTTGGAGTTATTGCCCTTTATTTTTCTCAAAATCTGGCTTGTTCGGATCATAACGTTTAAAGTATTAAAGTTATTGACTTCAAACTTCATATACAGAAAGAACACATCGACCACAAGTGCAGTGCACAAGGTCCATAACTCTGTCTTCAGTACTTTTGGAGTTATTGCCCTTTGTTACTTTTGTCAAAATCTGGTTTGTCCGGATCATTACTTCAAACGTATAAAAGCTATTGACTTCAAACTTCATATCCAGATAGATCACATTGGGCACAAGTGCAGTGCACAAGGTTTTTAACTCTGTCTTCAGTATTTTTGGAGTTATTGCCCTTTGTTAGTTTCCTCAAAATTCGTCTTGTCCGGATCATAACTTTCAAAGTATAAAAGCTATTGACTTCAAATTGCATATACAGATAGACCACATGTGCAGTGCACAAGGTCCATAACTGTCTTCAGTGTTTTTGGAGTTATTGCCTTTTGTTATTTTTGTCAAATTCTGGCTTGTTTTAATAAATTATATTTTTTTCGGAGCTTTTTTAAATTTTGAGTTCTGCACCTGCGATAAAGGTTTTGATTTGTCGTTTCGTGCATGAATGAATGATCTCCTTTTTCCTAATTTAACAAATGAAAATTTAGCGGTCAAAAGCTTTATTTCTATAACTCCATCTCTGTGTCAAATGTGCTAGTTGGGGTATTAATCACCTTTAGTGATAGTTCTAGTGTATTTCTAGTTTCTTTTTTGTTATACTAAACAATAAATTAAACAAGAGGGCCATGATGGCCCCTAATCACTCACCTGGTTATAACAGATTTATGTATACAATGAATACCTTGGGAGGGCCATTTATTTTTGCCAAGGTGTCATAATTTGAAAAATCTTGGAAAAGAACCATTAAAGGATGCTACATACCAAATATCAAGTCTAGGCCTTACAGTTTTGGAGAAGATTTTTAAAGAATTTCCTCTGAAAAACTGATAAGCCCCGGGGCGGGGTCATTTTTGGTCTGGGGGTCATAATTTGAACAAACTTTGTAGAGGACCATTAGATCATACTACATACTAAATATCATAGGTCAGATTTTCCTTTGAAAAACTGATATGCTCTGGGCCAGGGGTGGGGCCATTTTCGATCCAGGGGTCATAATTTGAACAGCCTTTGTAGAGGACCATTATATAATGCTACATACCAAATATCAAAGGTCTAGGTCTTATATTTCAGAAAAGATTTTCATATGAAAAATTGACAAGCACCAGGGCCGGGCCACTTTTGGCCAGGGGGTCATAATTTGAACAATCTTGGTAGAAAACTATTGGATGATGCTGCATACCAAATATCAAAGGTCTAGGCCTTACAGTTTGAGAGAAGAAAATGTATAAAGATTTTCCTATGTGGGGCCATTTTTGATACAGGGGTCATAATTTGAACAATTTTTGTAGAGGACCATTAGATGTCAAAGCTTTAGGCTTTGTAGTTTCAGAGAAGATGTTTAAGTAAATTGTTGACGTCTGCACAACTCATATATACGCACGATGGACACAGAATCATCCCAATAGCTCACATTGGCACTTTGTGCCAGCTGAGCTAAAAATAGAACAGACTTTCTATATAATTACAGTCGATGGTTAAGTGAGTTACTGTTATTATATACATGTTAAATTTATTATATCTATAATGGGACTGAAGTTTATAATGGCACAAAAAACATGTTTTGGCCAAGGCAAAAAGTGTAGAATTGGATCTATATACTTTCACAAGCAAACAAGGCAGAGGGGACAACTGAGGGTTAATGTTTGGCAAGAGTAAAGCTGAAATCTCCTTTGGGAGCTTTCTTCATATAAACATTCATCATCCATTAACACTTTCCCTGTTCAATATTCATGTAAGAAATAATGACATCATGATTTGAATATTTATTAGCTGAAATTTTTATAATACCCTGTATAAACTTTTCAAGGAATATTTTTTGCTTTGACAAAAACTGTAGAATCAAATTTATCACATCAAAAGCAAACAGAGCAGACCCTGATCATACGGCTCCTAGAGGAGCTGTCTGATCTGTGTCTACAGTTTGCAAACGTGTGAAAACATGTTTAAATGAAGGAAAGGGTTAAGCTACAACTACCTGCCTTCACAAAAAAACTGATTCTAGATGACAATTGTAAAGACTACTGTATAAACAAACAAAAAAGCAGGGTATTTTTACATACATTTTATTGTAATTATAAAGATATACATTATAGTTGTATTCAACATTAACAATAAAGCACTAATTCAACAATACATGTAAGCATTATCGGACACACAAAAAAAAGAAATCAGAGTGATAGATAAGAGTAGAAAAATGAGTAAACAAAGCATGCGATATTACATGCCTCCTGTATACAAAGCGAAACATGCATGTCTTACTTAACAAGAGTGTTCGGAGGAACACATGTGTCACCTGCTCGCAACTGACACAAAAACTGTTAATATGCTGGAGTGCGAAAATCAGAACAAAGGGGAATAACACAAAAAGTATTGCATGCAGAGTGATGGACCTTAGTTACATCAATGGTCCTCAATGAGAGGAATACACATGTGGAATTTCAGCTCTATAATGATTAGTTTAGAAATGACAGCCAAGTGTGACAGACAGACAGACAACGGAAAAGTGATCGCTAAGTGACACACTGCCTCTCGGCAGGTGACACAAAAAGTATCACATTCACTCTCAATTATTAACCCTTTCCCTCTTCAAAAATTCATACAAGAAATTATGATACCACGAATCATGAATACAATACATTGTATATGTATTGGCTGACATTTTGTAATGTAAAAATTTAGATGGAAAATATTTCTTTGACAAAACTACAGAATCAGAGCTATACCATGTCTAAAGCAAACAGAGCAGACCCTGATCCTACAGCTCCTGTAGGAGCCTTATGATATGGGTCTATTCTGTTTGCAAATGCATGAAAAGGTGTTTATATGAAGGAAAGGATTGAACTAGTCCCAACATTTCCCACTTATGCCAAGTCATTGACATCACTTTCAGTTGTCCATGTACCCAGCCAGAGACCAAATAATAGAACTCCCACTTCTAAAGAAAACATTCTATATAAGCTATCAAGGAGGTTGTTTCCTTGACCTGTATATACCGGTATCAACCTATTACCCCATATAGACGCCTTTTGACACCTCTGCAAAAGCAACTTTATGAAACCATTGTGATAATTGTGCAAATGCTCTATTTATCACAATATTTTCAAAACTACATACATTGTAATTCTAAAAGTTTCCTTTTCTCCAGTAAATGCTCCTTTTCGGTAGATTTATTCAAAGAGGTTGGGTTTAAAAATAGCTTATGAGGTAATGGGTTAAGTAACAAAGTTATAACTGAAACATGATTAAAATTGTAGATGAATTAACAATGAAAGATGAACTTCATGAGTATGCATCTGTTTTAGGAGATGAAAGTAAATATTCAGATCTAAATTCTTGGGATGTATAAAGAATTATAGTAGATACAGTTATTTCAACATCAATATTTCAAACTTCAAGGGACCATACAAATTACATCCAGAAAACATAAGTTTGAGTCATTTTACCAATCTTGACAGTTTCTCAAGTTCACAGCTTAATGTAGGTCTGAAGTAATGCTGAAAGCTCCTGCAGGAGCCTACAGCATTACTTTCGACCTGAATTAAGCTGTCACACATGTTTCTAGATATGTGTAGCGATACATTTTTTATAAATTCTGTATTGTAAATTTTGGAAGGACCAAACTTTTACTTACTGTTAGTTGTCCCAAAGTTTAAATTATCCGAGTTCAAGATATCGAAGTTCAACTGTATTTGTCAATATATTTCTCATGTATCATACAGGAATGCTGATTAATATCAATGAAACGAACGTAACAAGGCAGTCCAAAGGACAGCTATATCCCCCACCGCCGCCACCTAAATTAAGACATTGACCTTAAGGTGATACAATGGGTTTTAAAACTGCATTTCATGCATTAGGATAAGACAACACAAGACAAGCTTTTAAAACAGAGCTGCGGTTGCCTCTAATGGAAATTGCGCTGCTTTCGCTGACATTTCAACGTGGTTGATATTCAACCTTCCAGTTGTTAAGAGAATAGGACGCGGAAACAAATATAATGGAAACTGAAGGTAAGAACACGACTTTCAAATGTGACCTTGACCTTGAGCCGACATGACTGCCACATGTGTTCTGCACATCATCTCAATTCGGTTAATATTTGACTCAAGTTTTATGAAAATCCTTCAAATGGTTTAGAAGATATGGAGCGGACACGAAATGTAATGGAAATTGAAGATTAAATCACTTGGCCTTCAAATGTGACCTTGACCTTGAGCCGACATGACTGCCACATATGTTCTGTACATTGTCTCAACGTGGTTAACATTTGAGGCAAGTTTCTTGAAAATCCTTCAAGGGGTATAGGAGATAACGAAACTATAATGGAAATTGAAGGTAAGAACACTTGATCTTCAAATGTGACCTTGACCTTGAGCCGACATGACTGGCACATGTGTTCTGCACAACGTCTCAATTTAGCTAACATTTAACTAAACTTTTATGAAAATCCTTCAAAGGCTTTAGAAGATATGGAGCGGACACGAAAATGTAACGGAAATTAAAGCTTAGAACACTTGACCTTCAAACGTGACCTTGACCTTGAGCCAACATGACTGCCGCATGGGTTCTGCACATCGTCTCAATTCATTTAATATTTGACTCAAGTTTTATGAAAATCCTTCAAAGTGTTTAGAAGATATGGAGCGGACACGAAACTGTAATGGCAACTGAAGGTTTAAACACTTGACCTTCAAATGTGACCTTGAACTTGAGCCGACATGACTGCCACATGTGTTCTGCACATCGTCTTAATTTGGTTAACATTTGACTCAAGTTTTATGAAAATCCTTCAAAGGGTTTAGAAGATATGGAGCGGACACAAAAATGCAATGGAAATTGAAGGTTAAAACCCTTGACCTTCAAATGTGACCTTGACCTTGAGCCGACATGACTGCCACATATGTTCTGCACATTGTCTCAACGTGGTTAACATTTGAGGCAAGTTTCTTGAAAATCCTTCAAGGGGTATAGGAGATATGGAGCGGACACGAAATTGTTACGGACGGACGGACAGGCAGACAGACAGACGAAGGCCATTCCTATAACTCCCCCTCCGCTATGCGGTGGGGGATTAAAAAAAGAGTAACATATGGCTTAACCCATTCCCGCATAGGCTATTTTTAGATCCAACCTGAACCTCTTTGAACAAATCTACCGAAAAGGAGAATTTACTACTGAAAACGAAAATTTTAGAATTGTGTAGTGTTGAAACCATTGTGATAAATAGAGCATTTGCCCCTATTGAGCAAATGCTCTATCACAATGGTTTCACAAAGTGACTTTTACAGAAGCATCAAAAGGCTTCTATATGCGGGAATGGGCTAGTCATATAATTCTTTGAATGCTGAATTTGGAATGGCCCATCATTGTTTAATGATAAAATCTATTCAGTATAAAAGAGTAGATCTGCAAAAGATGATCAATTTAGTTATTATTGAGAAAGAGACATTTTTCATAGTTAAACATTCCTTTGTTTGAATAAATATTCATAAGGCAGGGCTTCTTGTATAAATATTCACAAGGTAAAGGGGTTAACAATCTTTCTAAACATGTTTTGTTTTCAAACAATATACTGGAAGAGTATCCAGCTTGTATCACGACATGGCAAGTATGGTAGCAATAATGTCACAAATTATCTGCTCAGTCACTTGTTCAACACTTTAGATCAGGTTGGCAACTTCCTCTAACTTTTGCATCCTTAAATAGCCCTGAAATGATGAAAGATAAACATTACGTAGGCAAAGGATATATCATGGGTTTAAATTAGGGAATTTACTCCAGATTTTCTGAAATGTTGGAGTCTTAACCCCTTTCCCTCATATACACCTCTTTTCACATGTTTGCAAAACAGAGTGGACCAAAATCAGACAGTTCCTATAGGAGCCCTCTGATCAGAGTCTGCTATGTTTGCTTATGAAAGTATAACAGCTCCAACTCTGCAGTTTCTACTAAAACTGAAAAATACTGTAGACATATGCCATTTTATCTCGTCACTACAGCCGCTAGTGACGTAATAAAGGGGTAGCATAATAAACCTAAGTTTATATGTACAGTAGAGGTTTATTTGTATAGTAGGTGTAGGAATTTCTTCTTACAACAGGAACTATTTTTAATTTTTCTTCAAAATTGTTTTACCAAAAATAACGTATTAAATTGAAAGGAAAAACACTTAATATGGATAATTATCATTAACTATCCCAGTAAAAACCCAAACCGTCATTTTAAAAAAAATAGAAAGGAAAAAGAGAGAGAAAAAAGTTTCGTCAGCGGTGAGAATCGAACCGGGCTGACTGCACGATAAACGACCATCGTAACCACTACGCTATCAGGCCAGACATACTGTAAGCGAAATTGAAGAAGTATATAAAGTTATCATGCTACTATATTGACGATTTTTTTTAATAAAAATAAATAAAACTTCATTAAAACATTTATCACTCTCATGATAATTTAATCGATAAACTCTTACAAGGGCGGTGATGGTCATAGACCTAAATATAGCCTGTTCAGTTCCATTGACGAGTGACGTTAGCCCTATCTAAAAATAGAAACCGAGACGACGGAACTCGAATTTGACCATGTAGAGCCTCCGGTAGAATAATAACCATGTCTGCTTGAATTAACATATCGACTCTCGATTCAAATGATCTTATTTTTCAAAATTCAAGCACGTTTTCCCGTCTTGTAATGTAAGTATCGAAACTATTTTCCTCTGCGGTAGCTCATTATTTACGTCTTTAGAACGGAAATGAAAAGGGAGGTCCGTTGATCGAAAAACCGCATTTTCAATGCAAATTATTTCAATATTCGTATGTTTTATGAGTCTATGAAAAAAGATATAACTAAATTCACTGGATAAATAGAATAATAGGTTAGTGTCGTAGATGGGACGCCTTTATCCGACTCGGAGAGAAAACAGTTGAGGCTCGGCAAGCCTCGCCTCAACGTTTTCTCCCCTCGTCGGATAAAGGCGTCCCATCTACGGCACTAACCTATTATTCTCTATATAAAAATTCAGTTTATGCATATCCATGATGTCATTATCTCGGACATTATTATTAACCCTTTATTCCATGAATATTCATGTAAGGAATAATGAAATCATGAATATTAATTTGATTGTTATAATAATACATCGACATAGGCAAACAGAGCAGACCCTGATCAGACGGCTCCTACAGGAGCCGTCTGATCTGGGTCTACTCTGTTTGCAAAGGCATTTTTATGGAGTAAATGGTGCAGCTCCAACGCTCGTCGGATTCCGTGCCTGTCCTCTGCATACACTTCTCCTCAAAGAGATCTACCAACCTATGAAATTTCATGTTGATACCTCTTATACTTTTTGATTAATCAGCTACATTAAAGTTTTTGCAAGCTGCAGCCAATACCTACAACTATAACTATGACAACCCAAAAACTATAGGCGTCTTCCTCTGATGATACTATGCATATGCCCTTAATATGGAACCAATATGTGAAGTACTATTTGAGTTATCGCGTCACATCAAAAGTGTTGACGGACGGACAGACAGGAAATGTGATTCCTATAGGGCTCCTGCAGGGCCCTAATTATTTACCATCATTACTTGTCTTCTAATTGATAATCACATATTTTAATGCCATTGCAAACACAGTAGTCCAAGCTTTTATTTTCCCAGACAGTTTTTGTAGAAGCTGTCTGATCAGGGTCTGCTTTGTTGACCTTTACAAACAGAATAGACACAGATCAGACTGTGGTGGTGGCTTGGCCTAGTAGTTGAGTGTTGAGCTGATAACCCAGGGGTCAGGGGATCGAATCCCAGCTGGACCAGCTCGAAATTTCAGAGACACTTTTCTGTGTCACCCACCCACACGAGGTAGCCTTCTCTCCACCCAGGGGTTAAAATGGGTACATGTAAGAGTCACTAGCCAGTAATGCGGCTGCGTAATCGCTCCATATGTTAGCAGTGCTCATTATTGTAGGTGCATGACTCAATGACCAGTGGAGTAAATGTACAGTCAGTTGAGCGGTCATTTGAACTGAAAGTAGACTTTAAATAGGAACTTTACTTTTTTTTTTACTCCTATAAGAGCCGTCTGATCAGGGTTTGCTCTATTTGCTTATGACACAATATAGATCTGAATCTAGTTTTTGTCAAAGCAAAAGATAAATCCCTTGAAAATCTTACATAAAAATTCAGCTAATAAATATTCATGATGTCATTATTCCTTACATGAATACTGAACAAGGAAAGGGTTAATGCAAGAACTGAAACTCATAATGGATGGAGTCTTGCACGACTGTTCATTATGTACAGGATTGACTAAGTGAGATGAAAAGTGCACAAACCTTCAGCATAATGATACTCATGTCCACGTCTTCCTCCTCCTCCTCCTCATCCTCGTCTATGTAACCATTCAGCTTCATGCTAACATCAGGGTACATTCCAGTGTAGATGTCAAACACAGCCTTTGCCTCAGAAACTCTGAAAGTATATGCACTAAATATTAAAAATATCTGTTAGATTTTTCATTCTGAGAAATTCTGTCTTCCAAAATATTGTCACTTGCTCAAATACTTTAAAGTACTTTTGATTTCTTCCGTATCTTTCCGATAAGATTTTAATACTAAATGTCTAAACTGAATCAAAATTATTCTAAGTTATATCTAATTTACCAAATGATAAGCAAAGAGTTGATAAATAATATGCCTACAGCAACATTTCTGGCACAAGCATAGACAGGTTTTATATATAAAGAGCACCAGAAAAAAATTACGACTGAAATTTCACATGAACTTGTCTGTGAATACAAAGAGATTCAGAAGTTTTAGCAAGAAGTGGTTTTATCAACAACAATAATCCTAATCGTAGCAAAATCAATTAAGACTTTCTTACTTGTTATTCTTGATAGCAAACACCAGGGCCCCATCCACACATCTATTCTTCACACAATAGGAAACAAGGTCTTTCTGGTAGGATGTACCCATGATCTGGGCAAACTGTTCTCTATTGACAACATCAGAGTATACCAGGTCTTGGATCTATATTTGGGTAAGAAAGAAGATGATAAAGACATCATGAATATCCATTAGATTAACTCTTTCTCTGCCAACTTTTGTTACAATAAATTCCCCCTCCACCCTTAATTTTGTTGCCATTGTCATAGTAACAAACAATTTGGATCCGGATGAGATGCAGAGTTACTCACATCTCATCTGGATCCAAACTGTTTGCATAGGTAATCACAGATGCGACAATGACAACGAAAAAGTTAATTGTTATAATGGAACATGAACACAAGACTTTTTGTCTCAGGCAGAAACTATAGAATCAGATCTATATTATTTCATATATAAAGCAAGCACAACGGACCCTGATCAGACAGCTCCTATAGCAGCTGTCTGATCTGGGTTTACTCTGCTTGAAAAGACTTAGAAAGTCATATTTACAGAGTAAGGGGTTAAACCAATAAATTACATCAACAATTTGGCTAGAAATGATGCTAGTTTCAATTGGTCAACTGAACCTGTTAAATGCTACATTTTTAAAGTAAAATGATCTATCATTGTTTAATTGTTGACTCAATTCAAAATGAAAGAATTAAATTTGTAAGGGGATTTTGATTGACATCCTGCACAGATGCCCAATTCCATGACAGCCGATCTTGGCCTACAATGTTTGTTGATGTCCATGTGCCACTCTAATCCCTATGACCCTGTTCATCAAACCTTTCCGAAACAGGTATGTTAGTTAGTCTGTGTGATATAGCTTGCTGCAATAATTAATCTTTACATCATCAGCACAATGAATGTTTATACCTTGAGGGAGATACCATGGTTCAGACCTGATTTTAGAAGGCAGGTACTATTCTCCAGGATTTGTATGCCAAACTTCGTCACAATCTCCTGAAAAGGAAGTACAGTAAAACCTCTTTAAAGCGGCCACTTAATGAAGAAATACAAGTGTCTTGTAAAACCAGGTGACTGCTTTGTGCAGGCACAAGTACATGTAGTGTGAAAGTGTTCTGCCTCAATTTTGTTCTACATTAAGCTACCACCTGCCCTAATTTAGAGTCTTAACCCTTTACTCCATAAATACACCTTTATATGTCTGCAAACGGAGTAGACTCAGATCAGATGGCTCTACTATAGGAGCCGTCTGATCAGAGTCTGCTGTTTGCTTATTGAATAATATAAATCTGACTCTCCAGTTTCTGCTTTGGAAATAAACACGTCATTGTAAAAATATTCATGATTTCATTTTTTTCATGTATATTCATGGAGTAAAGGGTTAAGCGACTCTTGTAGAGGTTTATTGTAAAACTGGATGCATTATTCTACATATATCCTGTAATGTCAGGTTATCATAGGTTATCTCATGTGATGCCCTACAACTGCATTATGACAGACAATAAAGTTTCATATGAGTTTTAGGACATTTATGGTCCTTTGACTTGTAGGAAATTCCTATGGCAGTTAAATAATGTGCACATTTAAATTTTGCATTCCTACAGATCTAATCACAAAAGGAAAATTACTTTGGTTCTTTGAAAATGGATCTTTAACTTACCTGAACAGAGGCATCAGTGCTGCTTCTGTTTAGTAGGAGACAGCCTAGGGCACATGCTGGCATTTCTAGTCGCAGATAATCCTTACTGAGACTGCCAGTGTCTACAGATTTCAGAACTGGACAACTGTAACAGAAGTGAATACATTTAGAGCTTTTGGTAGCGCAAAACAATGATAACCTTAAACTTCAAATTATTTAGTTAAATTAATTTTTGAATCTCAATATAAATTGACAAAAAGTTTTAAATACTAATAATCAAACTCTTCGCCAGTCAAATAGTATTTTCTGCAGATAAAATTGTTTATGGCAGATATTGACACATACATGACATACATGTATACATGTATATAACTTATAATATAAGTGCATGACATTTTGTTGGGTTAAATAGAAAATGTACATGGCAAACAAAGGCAACATAAATATGCAACACACAAGCCTGTTAATCTATACTTATTCAAAATATAATATTTACAGAAAAAAAACCCACCCGTAACCTCATAGAGTTGCCTATTTGAACAGAGTAGACCCAGATCAGATGACTCAAGTAGGAACCGTCTGTACATGGTCCTGCTTACGAAAATGTACCATTTCTGCCTTGGATAAATTTCCTAAATTTATAGGCCATTAAAAAAAATTGTGTAATTAATATTCCTTATTACTTTTTACATGGATGCTAATTAGGTAAAGGGTATAGATGGGGATGTATCAATAATGCACCCCCACAGTCAAAACTAAACTATGTCTATCTGTATATTTGATTCAATTCTGAATTTTCATTTCTAAAAACTGCAGTCTGCTTCAAATCTAAAATTGTTTATTCCATATTGTTTCCAATACACAATCAATGTCAAACAGGTTGGATTCTGATAGTCTCTTTTCTTGATCCAAACTTTGCAAATGTTGTGCAAAGTTGACTCACAATATCAAAAGAGTGAATCATAACTGACATTGTTGGAAACCAATTCTGCAAGCATAGGAATAGGTTAGTGGCAATTTCAATTAAATGCACTGATGTTTACTCATTCACCACACTGCTGTTTTCAAGCGGTTCTACTGTATTCATTTAACCCATTGCCCCATAGGCTATTTTAGACCCAACTTCTTTGAATAAATCTACTGAAAAAGAGCATTTACTACAAAAAAGGATTTTTTAGCATTGTGTAGTTTTAAAACCATTGTGATAAATAGAGCATTTGCTCTATTTATCTCAATGGTTCACAAGAGTGTTCAGAGGAACACATGTGTCACCTGCTCGCAGCTGACACAAAAACTTATTGTTAATATGAAAAAGGGGAATAACTAAAACAAATATTGATGCTAGAGTTATGGCCCTTGTGCATGACACTTCCTCTTATCATGCTTGTTCCATGTGTGAAATTTGAAAGCTCTATAATGATTCGTTTAGAAATGACAGCCAAACAAAGAAAGTGTGACGGACAGACAGACAGACGGACAGACAGACGACGAAAAAGAAATCCCTAAGTGACACACTGCCTCTCGGCAGGTGACACAAAAATGTAGGAACAAATTCTCTGTATATCACTTTTACAGAGACATCAAAAGGTGTCAAAATGAGGGAATGGGTTAAATATATCTGAAATGGTCTTATCATTCATACCTCAGCAGCAGGTTGAAGTAGTGGACACACATGTCTGTGTGAGGCTTACTCATGGGTGGACAAACTACAAATATATGACAAGAATACATACAGTAAACCTCGCTAACCCAAACTTTTGGTAAAGAAGAATTGTGACTACTACTAGATAGGTGTCTACTTAATGCATGGTGACATTTGTAGAAAGCTCCTCTGGGACGGTTCTGCATGACCTTCACCCTGCATTAACCCATTCCTTCATATAAATGCATTTTCATGCATATGCAAACAGAGTAGACCCAGATCTGATGACTTCTATAGGAGCCTTCTGATCAAGGTCTGCCCTGTTTGCTTATGGGAATTTATAGATATGATTAAGCAGTTTCCACAACAGTGAAAACATTCACTTTTCCATGTTCTAGTCTATTGATTCTATCCATGAATATTCACGAGATAAAGAAATCTTGAATAAATATTAAACAGGGAAAGGGTTAAACCTGCCACCTATCATAAAGACAGATAATGATACTTATACGAATGTTAAGATTAGAGAGGTTGTATTGAATATAGTGTGCAATCTGCAGAAATGTATGAATGAATAATTAGATACCAAATACCTACACATCTATCCTAATTACTCAAAATATTTGGAAATCCGCTGCACCTGTTTGTAAAGCTGAATTATTCAATTAACCCATTCCCTCATATTGACGACTTTTGACGACTCTGTAAAAGTCACTTTGTGAAACCATTGTGATAAATAGAGCATTTGCTCCTATAGGAGCAAATGCTCTATTTATCACAATGGTTTCAAATTACACAATTCTAAACTTTTCCTTTTCTCTAGTTAATGCTCCTTTTCAGTAGATTTACACAAAGAGGTTGTATCTAAAAATAGCCTATGAGGGAATGGGTTAAGCATCGTTTTGATGACGTTTTACTCTGACACATAAAAGCAAATAGTGTAGAGCCTGAACATACTGCTTCTGACACAGTTGTTTGATGTAAGTCTGTATTACGTGCCTAAGTTTGTCAGTTGTCATTTCAAGTCCTTAATAGATCAATATATATAAGCACATTTCATTATAACCATGGTGTGTTTGACTTAATCCATTTCTCAAAATGACTTTTACACATTCCAGATTTCATATCGCTGTTCGTCTTTATAAAAAAACCAGTTTAAAACAATGAACATGCTTTTGAAAATACTTGAAAAGAAATTGAAGTAGGAGACATTGTTTGCAGATTATTTTCACACTTATACTAGAGGAGCTGTCTAATTAGGGTCTGTTCTGTTTGCTTATCACTTTCCCTGTTTATTCCAAATGTCAATACCAATTGCATGTTCATGGGCAAAATAGTTACATGTATAATGAAATATGGAAGGTGGAACATTGTAGCCTTTTTAGAAACTAGAAGAAACTGATCTATTAAATTCCTTGGACCATCAGCAAACAGAGCAGACCCTGATTAAACTGCTCCTACAGGAGCCGTCTGATCTGAGTCTACTCTGTTTGCAAATGCGTGAACAAATTTGATTCTCTGCAGTTAGTCAAACAAGAACTGAGTTACTATTCATGGTGATATATGTTTGGAATAAATATTCCTGAAGCATTTTGTAAATAACTCCCCTGTATATTATGAATGTATGTTACCTTTGTCAAGAGTACTATGAACAATGGTGTACCACATCTTTGGGAAAGACTGGACCGACCACAGCTCCGACACATTGTTTAGTCGCAGAAGAACATATTCCAGCTGTTTCATCTAGAAATACAGAAAAATAAACCTGTTGCAGTATTTACAGTAAACCCTTTCACAGAGACCAATCAAAACAAGTCTCATTACCGATCCTCCAGACAGCTGGTCACTTATTGCAGGATGAAAATATCCATGGTGTTATCTTCATAATGCTGAGTATCAAGTGGAGAGTCATTGTAACATATATTTCTAAAAGATTGTTGGCTTATGTACAAGTGTATCAAAAGTTTTGAGACAGGTGAAAGCTTAAACCCTTTCCCTGTTCTATGCTTTCAAACCCTTTCCCTGTTCTATGTTTATTCCAGATTTCAATACCTACTGAATATTCATGGACAAAATAGTTATAATGGAATATGGACGGTGGAACACTGTAGCCATTTTATAAAGTAAAGAAACAGATCTGTCAAATTCTATTAGCAAACACAGCAGACCCTGATCCGACATAACCTATAGGAGCCATCTGATCTGGGTCTACTGTGTTTGCAAATGTGTGAAAACATATTTATATGAACGGAAGTGTTAAAGAAGCTTTCTGTATTACAATCATTCTGCATTTAGCAATGACTTGCATATTTATTTGTTAAATGTCCATTTGAAAGAAGTTCTGCTCGATTATATGGGCTAGAACTCTTCAAATGACAGATGCCAATTTGTGATTACTATGCAAAAAGTTTGGCTCCATTAGAGATGTCTTCAGATTGTTGACATTGTCACATTTTTAAGAGAAATCAAGTTAAAACTAACTTTGGGAGTTGTAGCCGTCGATAATTATTAAGTACGTGGACCCCATTTTCCAGGAATATTATGTGAGAAATAATGATATCCTGAATATTAATTAGCTAAATGTTTGTTAATGGCACATGAGCACAGAAATATTTGGTCATGGCAGAAACTGTAGGATCATATCTATATTATATCATAAGCAAACACAGCAGACCCTGATCAGACGGCTCCTACAGGAGCCCTCTGATCTGGGTCTTCTCTGTTTGCAAATGCGTGAAAAGTTGCAGATATGAAGGAAAGGATTAAAATAGAGCACTCACCAGTCCATAGGTATGAAGTCTCTGCAGAATGCCCACCCACAGCAGAAGGTCGTAGATTTTATAGTCCAAACACAAGCAGGACACCAGAGTAATGGCCTAGATACAAGAAAAAAAATTAAAAAGAGTTCCACAGCACTTATATACAACCTTCGAACAAACATAATTGACACTACAGCCCTTTTCAAATATTCACCCCTTATTCATAGGTACCACTACATTTATATATTACCTCATGAATATTAACCCTTTCCCTGTTCTATGTTTATTACACATTTCAATACCTACTGAATATTCATGGACAAAAATGTTATAATGAAATATGGAAGGTGGAACATTATAGTCATTTTAGAAATTAAAGACACATATCTTTGAAAATTCTATAAGCAAACAGAGTAGACCCTGATTAGACGGCTCCTCTAGGAGCCGTCTGATCTGGGTCTACTCTGTTTGCAGATGCGTGAAAACACGTTTATATGAGGGAAAGGGTTAATGCAAGAGTTCATAGCTTTGTGCATTTTCATTAAAAAACTTTTTACAATGACAAGCAAACCAGGCATTTTTTTGCCATTTCAGAAAATGTAGATCAGATCAACATGTATATTATTCCATTAGCAAATGGAGCAGACCCTGAACAGAAGTATGCTACAGGAGTTGTCTGATATGGGTCTTCTCCACTTGCAATACTATTTGGCATAGCTAAGTATTCACTTGTCTTATAAATAATCATGATGTCATTATTTCTTACATGAATATGCCACAGGGAGAGGGTTAAAAAAAAAGTTACAATGAGAATTAGAGGGTTAAAAAAAAGAGAAGAAAAAGTTACTATGAGAACTGAAACAAAATGTTTGCAGACCAAAGCACTGATTAAATTGACCTTAGATTATGAATAGCACATCATCTGATATACAAAGCTACAGATAAAGGTACGTACCCAGATACTTATATTGTCATTTTTCTACCAAACAATTCTAAAGAGTAGTCACATTATAGGGTTTGGTGGAAAAACAAAGAAGCAACTATTCTTGAAAATGTTTAAATTTACGCATCTTATCTGGACCTCTGTGATAAAATTACATACTGTTCTTTCATGACTGTGGTTCTTCCATATGCCTTTCACCAATCCTTCCTTCTGACAGGACATAAATGTCTCAAATGTGTGTCTAATGTGCAATTTCTCCAGTTCCGACAAGTAGATCATAACATGGAGAACATTTCTGTAAATTTGAAATTACAGAAGAAAGTAAAACAAACAAGAATGGAGCAGTGAAGCATCCAGGGTTTTCTCTTTGCCCCTTCAAAACACCCAATTTGAGGGTCCTCTTGACCCCCTCACTGTAAAGTAAAGAACAGACCCTCTTGATTTTGAGGGTCATTTGTAAGATATAAGGAATATTTCAATAGAAATAGGGGGTCAGGGAAAACCATGAGCATCTCTGTATATGATCAATGTCAAGGAATCAGATCAAGAACTTGGATTTCAAAACTAAATGGTAGATAACTTGTGTACCCTCTGTCTATTGAGATTAGCTGTGCCAAATTGTTTTGAAATGTCACCATGTATAACGAAGCTCTGGCTTTTGGTCTTCAATACAAGTGTTAACTTAGCCTTTTGCCTTTTCCCTGTTGAATATTCATGTAAGAAATAATGATATCATGAATATGTAGCAGCTGAAGCTTTATAATTGCACATTTACAAATTTTTTGGTATTGGTAGAAACTATAAAATCAAATCTATTATAATTGCATAAGTAAACAGAGCAGACACTGATCAGATGGCTCCAACAGGAGCCATATGATCTGGATCTAATCTATTTGCAAAGGAGTGAAAAGGCACAGGAACTACTTGTTACTTTTGCCTTGCATTAAGCAACCACCTACTGGTTAAGGCTCAAATGTTTCATCCAAAAGCGGACACTTAAAACAAGCTGGACTGTATCAGGTCACTGTTAGGTGTTGAGTGTTGTTCTCTTACCTGATGTGGTCCAAGGACTTGCCATAGAGTTGCTCCAATGTGGCATCATCACAGATGTACAGCAAACACTGCAGTGCCCTAATACAACTGATAAACGTCTGACCCTCCTTGGGCTGTAATTCAAAACAAAATCACAGTAAAACCACACCACAGTAGCCACTCAACTAGGTCTGATCCTGGCATATGGAAGCTTAACCCTTTCCCTGGAGAAAATGGGTCTCTCTGTTTGCAAATACGTGAAAAGGCTTTTCTATGAAGGAAAGGGATAAAGTAGGTCCAAAGGAATGAAAGAGGCTTTCAGCATTACGTTTTCGTTCTGCATTGATCTTTTTTAACTTCATGATAATTCATGTAAGAAACAAGTAATGGGAGCATTGAAAGCTGTCATAGTCCCCTACTTGCTGAATTATAAGTCTTAAGTAATTCCGTGAAAAAACGTTACAAAATTCAAATTGATCTGTACCTCATAATAAAACAAGAGCTGTCCGCAGACAGCGCGCTCCACTTTCTTTAGTGCTCGATAGTGTAGTGGAAGTCTAAGTCAGAAAGGGGAGATAACTATAGCAAAATTAATATTAGGGTTACCTGCCCTTGTGAAATGGGTCCTCCTTGTAATTGTTAACATGTATACCAAAGTTGAACCAAATATCTTGGACAGTTTCTGAGACATAGACCTGAACATAAAACCTAACCAACAATGAAAAATCTAAGTCGAAAAAGGGGCATAACTATGGCAAAATTAATTTTAGGGTTACCTACCCTTGTGAAATGGGAAACCCTTGTGATAGTAAACATACATACCAAATATGAACCGAATATCTTTGATGGTTTCGGAGAAAAGGAACCTTAACAAAAAGGTTAACCAATGCCGACGAGAGGGTCATGACAATAGCTCCACTTTTTGAAAAAGTGGAGCTAAAAAGGTACATACCAAATATCACATCAATATCTGCAAGGGATTAGAAAAAAATCCAGAAAACCTAAACTTTCCTGAAATTTTCTAACTGCTGTAATTCAGTGAAAAATCAATGTATATAGCATTACAAACTTCAAACCTGATCTGTAACTGATTATTATAAAGCTACATACCAGAAAATAAAATAAAAGTCTGAAAAACTGAAAAGTCTGAAAAGGGGGGCCCGGAGGACTGATGGACAGACTGACAGAGAGATGGAGTGCAAACCTATAGTCGAATTCGGCATTGCTGGTAGGGTACACATAATGACAGTGATAATGATTACCTATGGGAGCCATCAGATCAGGGTGCTCTGTTTGCTTATGATATAATATAGATATGATTCTACAGTTTCTGCTATGGCCAGAAATTCCTGTGTTCATGTGCTGTTATAATAATTATTCAATATAAAGTAATTAATATTCATGAGGTCATTATTTCTTACAAGAATATTCATGAAGTAAAGAGATAACCAGTCAATTACAACCTATGTACAATATTTGTAGTAGTCCAGTGACATGTGCAGTAGAACCTGTCTTAAGTGACTATTAAAAAGGGGTCTTATTAAGGGTATGTAAGGCAGGTTTTTAATGCGATAGCTTTATGCAGGATGAAAGTTGTGCAGTAAGCTCCTACACAGATTTCTTCTGCATTACTTTCCTCCTGCATTAAGCAACCACCTGTTTCTAATAGCGCCAACTTGTATTCATAAACAAGTTCACTTTAAAGTTAAAGGAGGAGGGGGCATATACAGTAAAACTCCTCTAATGTGACCACCAAAAATAGGTCTAATTTTGGGTCGTAGAGTCTGGTGATGGCTTAATATTGGGTAAACGTTATTCAGAAAGCTCCTATAAGAGCTTTCTCTATTACTTTGTCCTGCATTATGCAGCCATCTGCTTTTAAAGACACCAATGTTTAATTAAGCAGTTGTTTTAGAGGGGTTCTGCTGTAGTAGCTTTGTGCTGGATAAAACCTGTATTCAGTAAGTGGTCACTATAAACAGGTGTTTATGTATTTGAGTTTCTGGAGTAAGGAGTACTTTCACAGCTACAGTAAAAACTCGATACTTCGAAATTTTAGTATTGAAGAATTGAGAACTTTTAGGAAGGTGGCAGCTTAAAGTAGGGTGAAAGTCGAGCTCCTAGAAGAGCTTTCTACAGGACTTTCGCCCTACATTAAGCTGCCACGTGTCTTAAAGATTGATAATGATACGTATTTTAGTGTTCGAAAGATTTTACTGTATTTATTTTTGTGTAAAAACAGAAAATAAATCTTATCAATTGAAATATCATTTAGCAGATTTCAACAAGTAATTGGAGCATTGAAAGCAATGCAATTCCCCTACTGGCTGAATTTTAATTTCAAATACCGCAATTCTGTGAAAAATCAATTGGACAGACAGATGGATGGAGGGAGTGCAAACTTATAGTCCCCTTCGGTGTTGCCAGAAGGGGACTAACAATTAATTTCAGTCATTTAAACAGAGCAATAAACCTCACCTTGAAGGCATAACCAAGCAGCAGTATTATAAGCTCAGAATGCTGGTTACTTCTTTGGACCAGATAAACAATCCTGTAAAAAAAAGCAGAAAAAAGTCCCGTTTAATATAAATAATGTCATTATTTCTTACACAAATATTCAAGGAGTAAAGGGTTAAGGATATTATTGTCAGAGCCATTAGTATGAGAACATGTTGAATTGAAGACATGCTCTATGGATACAAACTACTCAGTGAAACTGCCATATTCATGTCGTTATTCTGAAGGTTTCCTACCTTTTAACATTGACTTCTGCATCATCAGCATCATCCTTGTCTACTGGTGCAGTATCAAACTTCAGGTTTTCCAGGCTAAAGGTCATGGTCTATACAAAGAAAGCAAATACCATTTATCCCAACAACCTGATCTTAATCCTTCCCTTATATAAACACCTTTTCAAGCATTTGCAAACAGAGTAGAACCATATTAGACAGCTCCTATAGGAGCAGTCTGATCAGGGTCTGTTGTGTTTGCTTTTGACACGATATAGATGATTCAATAGCTTTTTGTTAAAGCAAAACATTTATTGGAAAGCAACTCCAAGTATAACTCTGAAGTTGTAATATCTTCCTGCCGAAAATCATTCTGCAATTATCCGTAGCAGGATTATGGCCCTGGTTTTGGTGGGCGTGGCACTTTTAATGGATAACAAGTTTGTAAAATGTTATTGGACCAAGTCTAAATATGCAGAAGACATTACCAAGGTTAGTAAGCAAATATCAGTTTTATAGCAGGACAAAGGGATAATATCTTGGCCACCTACACTGTCTAACTCCTGTTGCCCTGTGCCTGTAGCAGCCTGTAGCCAGGTCTCAATCAAGTTACTCTGCACTAGTCCTAACTTGATATCATTAATCTCAGCAATTTGCTCCGCAGCTGCGTGCACATCTGAAACACAAGCCAGGGACTACCATTTAACAAACAAGATGTGTTTGTGAAACACTATGCCCCCTCATATATTTGACCTCTGACCTTGACATGTTACCCCTCAAAATGTGCGGCTTTATGAGATACATATGCATGCCAAATATCAAGTCTCTATCTGTACTGGCTCAAAAGTTAAGACCAATGTTAAGGTTGCGTTAAAGTTAAAGACAAAGAAACAGACAATCTGACCTTTGACCCTGAAGGATGACCTTGACATGTCACCCCTCAAAATGTGCAGCCTCATGAGATCCACAAGCATGCCAAATATCAAGTCTCTATCTCTACTGGCCCAAAAGTTATGGCCAATGTTAAAGTCGGTGATTTGACCCATATATTTGACCTCTGACCTTGGAGGATGACCTTGACATGTCACCCCCTCAAAATGTGCGGCTTTATGAGATACATATGCATGCCAAATATCAAGTCTCTATCTGTACTGGCTCAAAAGTTATGACCAATGTTAAAGTTGCTGACAAAAACAGACAAACAGACAGACAGGGCAAAAACAATATGTCCCCCGACTATCGTCAATGGGGCATAAAAACATTGAGCCAAAAGAAATCAATAAAATTACAACCTATGTTTGTCAATAACCTACTTTTTTTTATTGTGTTTCCCTGTTCTTGACCACAGAAATGCTGTCAGATACTAAATAAATTTAACAGCTTTAGTAGCAAGCTCACATACCCAATGTCGCAACATTGTCAGAGATAAAAAAAAAGTGGTTCCCTATGACACATTTCACTGAAAATCACTTGTCCAAGCTTTTATTCATGAAAATTATTTTGGCAAATTTGAGATAAATTGGTCTACAAATGACAGTACTAGATGAGCAACAATGTATTATGATATACTAACAGACTGACGGGTCAAAAATAATATACTTGTCCAAGCTTTTATTCATGACAATTATTTTGGCAAATTTGAGATAAATTGGTCTACAAATGACAGTACTAGATGAACAACAATGTATTATGATACACTTAACAGTCTGACGGGTCAAAATTAATATACCCCGTACAACTTTGTTTCGTGGGTTATAATGACAAGTGTTCAGAGGAACACATGTGTTACCTGCTCGCAGCTGACACAAAAACTGTTAATATCAGTGAAATCAGAACAAAGGGTATAACTCAAAAAGTGTTGCATGCAGAGTGATGGACCTTAGTTACATAAATGGTCCTCATTGAGAGGAAGATGCATGTGAAATTTAAAAGCTCTATAATGAATAGTTTAGAAATGACAGCCAAAAAAAGAAAGTGTGAACAAAGGGGAATAACTCCGAAGGTATTGCATGCAGAGTGATAGACCTTAGTTACATCAATGGTCCTCAATGAGAGGAAGACACATGTGAAATTTGAAAGCTCTATGATTAGTTCAGAAATGACAGCCAAAAAAAAGAAAAGTGTGAGACAGACAGACGTACAGACAGATGACAGAAAAGTGATCCCTAAGTGACACACTGCCTCTCGGCAGGTGACACAAAAACTGAAAGCCATAAGCTGATGAATGCTCCCTACGTGAGAAAAAGACTCTTTTCTCTAGTTAATGCTCCTTTTCGGTAGATTTATGTAAACAGGTTTGATCTAAAAATAGCATATGAGGGAATGGGTTAAATGTGTACAAAAACATCAGTAGTTTTCAGCAATAGTAATGTGTAGTAGTTTCAACACCATTGAACTTTATATTCTTTTTGTATAACACTGAATTTGATTAACTAATAATTTTTCATCCGCGTAATTGTTTGAAAAAGGCCCTAAGGGGTCAAACAGTAAGAACTCCAGAACAATTGTTTATTAACAAATAACATTTTATAAATTAAAGTTTATGTATTATTCAATATTGATTCATCAATGATAATGCAGCCTTCGTCAATCAGCGTCTATACATTATAAATGCCGAGCAACATGATAAATCGACACACCACTTTTCCCCACTCCTGTCTTTGTACCCTATGAAACAATACAAAATGGACAGGAACGCCAGAATTTACAGCAATATCGAAACAAAAGTAACATTTGTGCTGGAATCTTATAGTAGTAACTAGAACTATCACTAAAGGTGATGAATACCCCTCCACAGCAGCTTTAATTGCAAAACCAAGTTTGTGACACCAACTACCCATGTAACAAGACCAAAACACAAAAATACTCAAAAAGTTCAAGGGAAGATAATTTTGTAGGGCATGCAACTAAATATATAAAAATTGCGTCTTGCATATCTGCAATTCGTGGTTATTATGTATGGCAAGTATCAATTCAATAACTTTCAAATTGAACTAGGAGTTTGCGACACCAACTCCCCATGTTTCATGCAAAAATGACAAGAAATACTCAAAGTTCTTTCATGCAAAAATGACAAGAAATACTCAAAGTTCAAGGGGAGATAATTCTGTAATGCCCCGTGTTAAATACATGAAAGTTGCGTCTTGCACATCTACTATTCATGGTTATTACGTATACTACATATACACTGAATAACTTAAAAACTGAAGGAGGAGTTTGCGACACCAACTACCCATGTTTTATGCCAAAATTAAAAAAAAAAATAGGTTCAATGGGAGATAATTCTGTAATGTGCAGCACATGAAAAGTGTGTCTTGCACATGTACTATTAATGGTTATTATTCATACCAAATATGAACTGAATAACTTTCAAATTGAAGGAGGGGTTAGCGACACCAACTTCCCATGTTTCGTGCAAAAATGACAAAAATACTCAAAGTTCAAGGGGAGATAATTTTGCAATGCCCAGCGGTAAACACATGAAAATCAAGTCTTGCACATCAACCATTCAGGCTTATTAAGTATACCAAATATAAATTCAATAACTTTAAAATTGAAGGAGGAGTTTGCGACACCAACTACCCATGAGTTATTCCAAAATGACATCTCCCCAGAATCAAGGGGAGATTCTGCAATGCCCAGCGCTAAATAAATGAAAATTGCGTCTTGCACATCTACCATTCGTGTTTATTATATGTATACCAAATATATATTCATTAATTTTAAAACTGAAGGAGGAGTTTGCGACACCAACTACCCATGTTCAAATACAGACTGACCTCCGCCCAACCGACGCCTGTTGGACAGGATCATTCCAGTATACCCCCTTAAACAAGTTTGTGGCGGTATAAAAACAAGTTTGCGGGAGTGTAATGATTATGCAGTTTCCAAAAATCTGTATACTTCAAGTAGTAGGAGTAGTCTGGACAAAGTCTCTTCCTTTAATGTATAGAAAGACTGATGCACATACCCAAACAAACTTGACAGTTATAACTAGAACAATATTTATAATAAGTACAGGTGATGAATACCCCTGTATGGCAGCCTTGATCTCAAATCCAAGTGCTGATAATGCATCATTAACTACCCTTGTTACAGACAAAAATGACAAATACTACTCAGAAGTTTAAGGGGAGATAATTCAGCAATACCTGGCAGTAAACACATGAAAATTGTACCTTGCACATCTACTTTCCGTAGTTGGTTGGTTTGCACATCTTCTTTTATTATGTTTAGCAAGTATTTTATTCAATAACTTTCAATTTGAAGGGGGATTTCCAACACCAATTAACCAGTTTTCATGCCAAAATGACAAAAAATATTCAAAGTTCAAGGGGAGATAATTCAGCAATGCCTGGCAGTAAAGACACAAAAATTGCGTCTTGCATAATTATTATCTACTATTCATTGTTATTACGTATGGCAAGTATTAATTCACTAACTTTCAAACTGAAAACTACCCATGTTTAAATGCGGACGGATTGTCCGCCTACCCGCTAGTCTGACCACAGCGTAATTCCAGTACACTCCCCCAAACTTTGTTTGCGGTCATACATCTCAAAATCAACTCTTTCAACACCATGGTTGAATTAGTGATAACTTATTATATATCTTGATGAATACCGATATACGATCGAAACAAGTAGATTGATAAAGAAAACAGAAAACCGAGACCGGTGCTAGTGGTTATTTACACTACCTGATTTCTTTATGTACAAATTATGGTAGGTGGTAGCTTAATGCAGAATGAAAGTTATGCAGAAAGCTCCTAGAGGAGATTTCTGCATTTCTTTCATCCTGCATTAAGCTGTTCTTATAGACCCCCATCTACATTCATTATTCGGTCACTATAAGCAGGTTCTACCATGTTTTCAACTCTGTATTGACCCTTTCCTCCATGAATATTCATATAACAAATAATGATGTCATGAATATCAATTAAGACTAATTTGTTATAATAGTACATTAAACAGAAATTTTGGTCATGGCAGAAACTGTAGAATCATGATTTTATCTATATTTTATCATAAACAAACAGATCAGACCTTGATCAGATGGCTCTTATAGGAGCCATCTAATCTGGGTCTACTCTAAGCATATTTATGGAGTAAAGAATTAAGCAAAATGAGCAGACACTGATCAGATGGCTCATACAGGCATCATCTAATCACTGTTTGCAAAGGCATTAAAAGACGTCTATCAGGTAAAGGGTTTATGTCATCTCAGTACCAGGTTTGGCTGTTCCTATCTCCCAATTGTGTTGTGTAATACTGGGATGTTCATACAGTTTCTGTATAAGGGTCTCTGGTTTCTCAGTGCATTGCAGCAGCTCTGCCTCCCCCAGCCCGTACACACACAGCGCTTGAGCCGATGCCATCTTCTGCCAGTGATTCAGAAACTTCAGATATGCTGCTTTAGCCTTCTCTCTCTTTCCACTCTGACAAATACAAAAATAAAAGCGTTGCAGACGCTGCAGTATTCTTTGCATGGGATCAATGTGTTGAAAATCAAATTTTAGATATCGACTATTATAAAGTGCAAATTGGCATAAAATTGCATATCTATAAGGGAAAGAATAAGTACTCTTTCTAGGTGGTAATTCAGTTGCAGCTGACACTTCATCTGTTTCCTGCTATGCTTATTACCAAACCGACCATGCAATTGCTTCCTAAGTTAATAGGCATGATTACGTCATTGCCCAACCTTATTTTTCATTGGAGGGGGGAATTTTCTACACAGATAAAGGCAAATTTGCTTAACTTGGTGCAAAATCTGAATTTTAGTCAAAATTCCCCCCATATTTTCGAATATAAGTGACCATTCATTTATTGAGCACAGGAGTCTTGAAAAACAGGTGGTTGCTTAATGCAGAGCAAAAGTAATGCAGAAAGCTCCTATAGAAGCTTTCTGCATTACATTTTGACCTGCATTAAGCTACTACCTGCCTTACAGACCCATAATTAGACCTCTTTTTGATGGTCGCTTAAGACAGGTTCTACTATGCAGCAAAGAGCTTGTAGGTTAATATCACAGTATAGGAAAATATCATACCTCTTCTGGAATGCTGAGATGCCAGAGCTCAGCAATCTTAACACACTGTTTCAAAACCAGCACCTTTTCGGAACCTTTGGAGAAAAAAAAGTTTCTGATTGAAGTTTAAACCTTTTCCCACTGCCTTTCCATGCATTCGCAAACAAAATAGACCCAAATCAGATGGCTCCTAATGGAGCAGTTTTTATCATGGTCTACTGTTTGCTTCAGACATGATTCTATCATTTATGTCAAAGCAAAAGAAATCTTTGAAAAGTTTACATTATAAAAATTCAGTGAATAAATATTCATGATGTCATTTTTTGTCGGACATGAATATTGAACAGGAAAAGGGTAAAACAAGTAATAATTTGTTACTAATGTAACATATTAATGGGTGGGAAGGGTTAAACACTATCAGAAACCACTTTATATCTTGATGAGATCATCATCCACTCAAGGACTGTCTCTGATTTCGACCATGCAGAGGCCACCACTCCTTTACCATGGTAGCCAACTCTTTCAAAACACCTACAATTGAGTTCTGGGTAACCAAATACACCGCCATACCATTTTCAGCAAAATTGAACAATATCTAAATTTCAACCAATCACAGTTCACCATTCGGTTACCATGGCAACATTTTAACAAGAGCTGTCTGCAGACAGCGCTCTCCACTTTCTTTAGTGCTGGATAGTGTACTGGAAGTCTAGGTCAGAAAGGGCAGATAACTATAGCAAAATTAATTTTAGGGTTACCTGCCCTTGTGGAATGGATCCCCCTTGTTATAATTAACATACATACCAAATATGATCCAAATATCTTTGATGGTTTCTGAGAAAAGGACCTTAACAAAAAGGTTAACCAACGCCGACGCCGACGAGAGGGTCATGACAATAGCTCCACTTTTTGAAAAAGTGGAGCTAAAAACTAAAAGTTAAATGCACATCTGCACATAACCAGCAATGTTCATATGAAGTTTCATTAGGATTGGATTATTATTACTTACTGAGAAATGCGTCAGACAAGTTCACAGCGGAAGAAAAAGAAGAATAAGAGCAAGAATAAGAAACTAAAGAAAGAATTGCAATAATAAGAAGAGACGGAGTAAACACAATATGTCCCCCCACTTCGTTTGGGGGACATAAATATTCCTGAGGTAATGGGTTACTGGAGTTTACCTAGAGGAAGCTTGCTGACCATCCATCTTGCGCATGCCAAGGAACTTTCACAGTTCTTGATGTTCTTCAGTACCAACGATACATCCTGTAAAATAAAATGAAGTGTTCCATTGCTGAGGACAATTAAGCAAATCATCTCTTTTAACCCTTTAATACCAAATAGACACACCTTTTGGCATCTTTGCAAACAGAGTAGACCAAGATCAGATGGCTCCTGTAGGATCTGTCTGGCCTGGGTCTGCTGTTTGCTTATGAAATTCTAGTTTCTGGCAAGGTTAAAAATCTGTTGTTCAAATGAATATTCATTAGGTATTGAAATTTCAAATAAACATCAAACAGCGAAATGGCCTTTTCATACATGTACCTTTGCAAAGAGAGTAGACCAGATTGGATGGATCCTGTAGGAGCTGTCTGATCAGTGTCTGCTCTGTTTACTTTTGATATGATTCTACAGCTTCTGCCATGGCCAAATATTCCATGTGTCCATGTGCTATTATTACCATCTAATAAATATTCATAAGGTCTTCATTTCTTGAACGAATATTCAAGAAATAAAGGGTCAGTAGTTCTCTTTAGTAAAAAATCTGTTTAAACAAGGGCATGTTGTATTGCTATGCAAGACATGAGTCCCCCACCGGACTGAAAAAAAACCTCCACTCTCCCCACCCCACCCACCCATGGTGTGGTTGACCATGGTATATACATGACCACCTGAATGGTATTAGTACCTACTTTCACACATTGAATCAGTAAATAAAAAGTTATTGTCCCGACAAGAAAATATGAAAAAGGGGAGTAACTCCAAAAATATTGATGCTAGAGTTATTGCCCTTGTGCATGACACTACATCTCATCACGCTTGTTCCATATGAGAAGTTTCAAATCAATTGAACCAGTACATAAAGAGTTATTAACTGGACAAGAAAATATGAAAAGGGGAATAACTGCAACAATATAGATGCTAGACTTATGGCCCTTGTGCATGACACTACCCCTCATCATGTGTGTTCCATATGTGAAGTTTCAAATCAATTGAATCAGTAGAGAAAGAGTTCTTGTCCGGACAAAAAAATATGAAAAAGGGGAATAACTCCAAAAATATTGATGCTAGAATTATGGCCCTTGTGCATGACACTACTCCTGATCATGCTTCTTCAATGTGTGAAGTTATAATGAATTTGGCTTAACTTTGTAGGAGATATTGCCCGGACACGAAGTGTGACAGACGGACTGACAAGAAAATATGAAAAAGGGGAATAACTCCAAAAATATTGATGCTAGAGTTATGGCCCTTGTGTATGACACTACCCCTCATCATGATTGTTCCATATGTGAAGTTTCAAATCAATTGAAACAGTAGATAAAGAGTTATTGTCCGGACAAAAAAATATGTAAAAGGGGAATAACTCTAAAAATATTGATGCTAGAGTTATGACCCTTGTGCATGACACTAGCCCTCATCATGATTCTTCAATGTGTTAAGTCATAATGAATTTGGCATAACTTTGTAGGAGATATGGCCCGGACACGAAGCGTGACAGACGGACGGACGGACGGACAGATGGACAGACAGACGGAATCGAGCAAACCTATAGTCCCCCAACCGGTAACCGGTGGGGGACTAATAATAAATTTATTCAATGCAAATAAGTCATCACTGTTATAGAAGAGGATCTTTAACTGTTTTGTAAGACCTTGACCTTTGCGATGCCGACTTGGAATTTACATGTGTAACACAGTGTAATCATGTTGAATATATCAATAATGGGATACTTCTTAATCCACCTATGGAAAGCATTCATGATACAGACACAATGATCATCCCTTCAGATGCCTCAAACGGGAAAAGTTCACTACAGTGCTCCCTTCATTAACGTCACCTCTCAAAAACGGTTTCCTCCCCATAATGACAGTGTCTATTCCCCAGTAGGATTTTCAAGTAAAACTCCCTCCCGCGAACGGTACCTCTCTACAACGGCTAACGGCATGTAGATTTGTAGCCGGATGGTAACATTTACCTCCCTTCAACGGTACTTCAACTGAACGTAATTTTCCGAACACTGAACAAAAGCAACCAAGCATGTAAAAGATGATTGGTCCCAATGACACTAATCTTTGTGTAAATAACGGCCGCCTGTCACCTTACTAGCTCCGAGCAATTCAGTCAACCATAGCTAATTTGTTGTGCGACTCGAGCAACAATTCGTGTGTAAATCCATTATGACACACTGGCACCTATATGCTGTTGTGCATGACTTCTTAGGAAAGTACTGAGTTTCAATTGAGAAACACATTTTCTTTATTTATAAAGTATAAAAATCTTATCGGTTAAATTAGTTTATTTCTCTCTTGTTTCAGAACGATAACCATAGACACGTTCGATTTGTCACTTCTAGGACAAAATCATGTGACAGAAATAAAATTTAAATCAAGCACGGTCATAAACTGAAGTTAAAAATTCTTCATGGCAACAGTACTCTTGTCAAATTTGAACATAAAAGCGTAATGATTTTTGGTCTGTTTTCTTCTAGTTTTCTCAGAAGGAAGCGGTGAATGAAGTAGAACATGTTCTTTCGAACATTTCTACTCCTGGTGGACCTAATCGCATAAGTTAATTTCTCAACTTGCGGATTGTGATTCTTGGACGTAGGCATACATTTTGTTATGAATTCTAAACAGGTCTGTCTGTTTGTTAATCTGTCTATCTATCTACCTATTTATTACATCATCAACCCATCCATCCATCTGTCAAAATAGGTCTGTGTAGTGCTCCCTCCCAACAACAACACCATCCCCACAACAACACTTTTATGTGTTTCAGAAAAGTGTCTTTGTTCGGAGGGAGCACTGTACCAACAAATTTGTAAGGACCTATGTAAACAGTTTTTTCTAGATGACATGCCAAAATACTCTGAATCCTATCAATATCCAAGCTGCTTGATACTTTCATTAATGCTTAATACTTTCACTAATGTCATTATTCCCTTAATAGATGAATATTAAACCGGAAACGGGTTAATACTTTAACTACTGCTGAAGAATAATGGAGGACAACACAAAAATAGTGTGATAAGACCTACATCCAGCAGAGTAAAGTTGGCCTGTTCCTCCTTCCAGTGCCACTGGCTCATGTCCGAGCCTGCGTCAGGATTGGTGTACATCTCAGCATACACTCTGACCATGTTTTGGACAGCTGTGAGACAAACTTGGTCATGGGATAGCTGAAAATACAGACAGGATATAGTACAGATGCCCCCTAACTCTTTCATTACCTATTTCGCCGCCAATGTCACATCTGTGATGACCTATGCTCAACAAGCACCAAATCAGATGAGCTTTGGTGCCGCACTTGGCGTTTGGGAGACACCGAGTAACTCAGCATCTCATCAGGATCCAACCTGATACTATGACTGTTTTTGAAACAACAAGAGCCAAGTGCGGCACCAAAGCTCATCTGATTTGGTGCTTGTTGAGCTAAATTAAAACTTTTTGAAAAAAATAATAATAAAGGGCCATAACTCAAAAGTTTTTAAATCAAGCATTATAATTCTTATGTAGGGGACTTCTCAATGAGATCTACCAACCTATGAAGTTTCATGTTGATATGTCTTCCACCTTTTGAGTAATGAGCTACATTAAAGTTTTTGCACGCTGACGAGTATGCCTACAATTACAACAACTACAACCCTGTGATCACAATAGCCCGACTTTTTCTTCGAAAACAGATGAGCTATAAATGAAGAAAAACAAGAGATCTTTGTAAAAAATGTATACCCGGACCCCATGTCCATTGACATAGTGACCTAAAAAACAATAGGGGTCATCTAGTGGTCATGACTAATCACCTAAGCCAAACCATTAAGCAGTTACTGATCGGAAACCATTTCACCAGTTAAGGTCATGGTGGCCTTGACATTTGATCTAGTGACCTCACAAACAATAGGGGTCATCTAGTGGTCATTATCAACCACCACAGCAAGTTCCTACACCAAGCTGTTTATCAGTTATTGATCGGAAACCATTAGATCTACTGACCCACATGTGCAAAGCACATACCCTCATTTTTTCAAAAGTGTGGTATAATTAAATATAAATATTGTAGCCGACGGCAAAATTTGGCAGCAAGAGTTAAATGTGCAGTATCATTGGAATAGAGAAAATCAGATACAGACAGAGCAAATACTAAACTCGTCATCATTTCTTTGAGATGATTCACAACATAGGGTTTTGTGGGGAAATAAAGAGGTCGTTCTTAAGAAGAAAATGTTTTAATTCATCTGGAAATCTGTAAATAATGTAAAAATAAGATCCGAGGTTTGTACAAATGTTAACAAGATATTACTTTCAATGATAAATATTGCAGTTTAACCAATTTCCTCATATAAACATGTTTTCACGCATTTGCAAACAGAGTAGACCCAGATCAGACAGCGCCTAGAGAAGCCGTCTAATCAGGGTTTGCTCTGTTTGCTAATAGAATTTAATAGATCTGTTTGTTTACTTCCTAAAATTTCTACAATGCTCCACTCTCCATATTTCTTTATAACTATTTTGTTAATGATTTATATTCAGTAGGTACTGAAAAATGGCCTAAATACAGAACAGGGAAAGCTTCACCTGACAACTATAGAGAGACTTCATACTCAACCCATTATGAATATTAAACCTTTTCCTCATATAAACGCTTTTTCATGCATTTGCAAACAGAGTAAACCGAGATCAGACAGCTCCTATAGGAACCATCTGATCAGAGTCTGCTCTGTTTGCTAATGGAAAGATCCGTTTCTTTACTTTCTAAATGCCTACAATTTTCCACTTTCCATATTTAATTATGACTATTTTTTCCATGAATATTCATTAAGTATTGAAATTTAGAATAAATACAGAACCGGGAAAGAGTTCATTTAATTTTTGTACAAGAATTATAAAGTACGGAAATCATTGTCATGGCAAATAGACAATAATCAGAGCTATAATATTCCATAAGCAAACAGAGCAGACTCTGATCAGATGGCTTCTTAGGAGAAGCCTGATCCGGGTCTATTCTATTATAAATTTATTATATAACAATGTGGTCTATACTGGTCAATCAGAACAAAATGTATGTAGATAACATATCACTATCTGTACAGGTACAATAAACATCTTACTTTGCTTTCAACTTTACTTTTTTGAATGCTGGTTAAATGTTGTCTGCTACAAATCTATAAACTTAATTCTTTTTCCATTTCCCTATAGGAGCGTTATGTTTTACTTTCACCTTGCTTTAAGCAACCACATCCCCTTACCACAAAATACTTGATGTAATTTAGTGGCCGTTATAGAGAGGTTTTACTGTATTTATGAGTAAAAAGATAAAGTACAAACACAAGCGATTGAAAACAATTACATCATCTTACCATCAGTAGCTTGGCAATTAGTAACCATGTCTCTATGGTCTCTCTCCTCAATTCTGGAGCTGTAAAATTCAATAGAATAAATGTTTTGCATCAATTTCTGCATGCGGCAACCACTTTTTACCAAAGCTCACTCATGTATATTCATGAATCCCTCAAAAGTGGCTCTACCCATAAACAATGCAGTACAACTTTAAGATATGTGTGACATATGATAAATCTGTTGATTCTAGGGCAGCTGACAGTTTATTTATGATATGTAATGATCAGAACTATTTTCACACAAAAAACAAATTAGTGATAACTTTCAAAAATAATTTGGATCAAGATAAAACACCAACTAAAATGGTCTCATCAGCACTAAAACTGTTTGAAAATTCCCTCATATTGATCCCTCATATTGATTACTTTTGACGCCTCTGTAAAAGTCACGTTTTGAAACCATTATGATTAATTGAGCATCTGCTCTGTAGGAGCAAATCCTCTATTTATAACAATAGTTTCAAAATTACACAATTCTAAAAGTTTTCGGAGCCATCTGATCTGGGTCAACTGTTTGAAAAGGTGTAGTAAGGCCAATTTATGGAGTAAAGTAATATAACTCAAATATTTTTTGGCTTAACCCATTCCCTCATAGGCTTTTTTAGACCCAACCTCTTTGAATAAATCTACAGAAAAGGAGCATTAACTAGAGAAAAGGAAACTTTTAGAAATTGTTAGTTTGAAACCATTGTGATAAATAGAGCATTTGCTCCTATAGGAGTAAATGCTCTATTTATCACAATGGTTTCACAAAGTGACTTTTACAGAGTCATCAAAAGTCGTCAATATGAGGGAATGGGTTAAGCACAAAATAAGAGGATGGATGGACTAACAACAAAAATCTAAACAGCCCCTCTTTCAAAAGTAGGCGTAAAAATGTACTTGAACAATTGAAGACAATATTTTTTGCAGAAATAAGTTAACCTTTATTAACCATTTCCCTCTTCTATTAATGTTTATTAAAATTTTTAATACCTACTGAATATTCATGGACAAAATAGTTACAATGAAATATGGAAGGTGGGACATTGTAGTCATTTTGGGAAGTAAAGTAAAAGATCTATCAAATTCCATTAATAGCAAAAAGAGCAGAACTCCCTGATCAGATGACTCTTATAGGAGCTGTCTGATCTGGGTCTACTCTGTTTGCAAATGTGTGAAAATGCATTATATGAGGGATAGGGTTAAAAGGTTAATGAATTCCTTGTGCACTAAATACTTACTGATTATTTTCCATGGATCTCCATGTAGTAGAGGGTGTATTGGCAGTCGTGTCTTACTCTCTGGTGGCAAAGCAGTCATACAGATATGTGACTGAAAAAACCCACACACAACAGATTTGCAAGGATATTTCTTTCTGTTAATATAAAAGTCAGAATCAATATTTTATATATACTATAGTCATAATTGTTTCTTTGAACTCATCCAACTATATAATATCAATACAGTGCTCCCTCTCTACAATGACACCCTTTGGGACACAAAGATTGTATGTGTTGTTCAGAGGGAGTTGTTATGGGGAGGGAAAATCAAACATAATTAGCTTGTTTGCAGATCCCTAGATAAGGTGTATTCCGAAAACTAAAACCATTATGCCTCTATCAAACCCTATGTTGTGACCACTCTTTAGAATCCTCACAAAGTGACGATTCTAAAGAGTGGTCACAACATAGCGTTTGATGGAGGCATAAAGAAAATACGATGGAAAAAAGTTGTTTCTGGAGGCTTGTTGTTTCGGAAACAGTGACATGCGTTGTTGTAAGGAGGGAATTGTTAGTTATTGAGAGGGCCGTTGTAGGGAGGGAGCACTGTATATAGACTACTTGCAGAAAAATTGACACAAAATCATTTACAGTAAAACCTCTCTACATCGGATATTCAAATTAATATGAATGCCAGTCTAACAAAGGAGCTTTCTGCATGACTTTCATCATGCATTAATGACTAATATTTGGTTTTGCGGGATTTAAATGTAGTATAAAAATAAATGAAAGTGGGAGATCCTTCAAAAGCAAAAGAAGCAATGTAAAATGAGAAAATTGCAGAATCTGTTTTATCGAGTCTGTTCATGAGTAGTAATTAAAAGTGCAATACTACTCACACCCCCTAGCACAAGCTTATGCAGTATTTAATTGTCATACTAAAACACAGAAAATGTTGATCCTGAAGGACCAGAAAATATAACAGCACCGAGATGAAGTATGGGCAGACTTTTTACGGCTGTCACATGAGCACTGAACCCTTTCCTTCATGTAAATTCTTCTTCACATATTTGCAAACAAAGTAGGGCCAGATCAGACGGCTCCTATAGGAGCCATTTGGCCAGGGTCAGCTGCTTGCCAATGGAATTTGATAGATTGTTTCCTTACTTTCAATAATAGCCATTTGATGACTCTCATACTTACATCTTTCTTCTCTCCAGCTGGTTTATACTCTAGTTCATAATCTGATGGTGGGGCATGCCTGGTGTACACTCGCAAATATCCTAACAGCTGCAAACCCTGACAATGTTAACATTTTCATCATTAACAATTAAACCTCAAACTGCTTTAACTCTTTCTTCCATAAATATGCCTTTGCAAACAGAGTAGACCCAGAAACTGAAGAATCAGATCTGAATAATGCTTTATGCAAAGAGAGTAGACCTTGATCACCCTGATCTTAGTCCATTCTGTTTGCAAAGGCATAGCAAGGCACATTTCTGTAGTAAAGGGTTAACAGACAGAAGGATATAGGAGACCTTTATTTAAGTAAAAACTGATAGATTTTTTCCCTTATCATGATTTATTTTTTAAATTAACCCTTATCCTGCTAAGCATGACTTGATTGGCATAGCTTGAATCCTTCTCGGCATCTTATAACAGAATTCAACCTGTTTGCCAGTAGGTTAATAATCTCCAAAATATTTTTTTAAAGCAAAACGAAATACTAACTCTTTACTCCATAAATACGCCTTTCTACACCTTTGCAAACAGAGTAGACCCAGATCAGACAGCTCCTATAGGAGCCATCTGATCAGGGTCTGCTCTGTTTGCTTATGGAATAACTGATTCTACCATTTCTGCATTGGCAAAAAAATCATGTATAAATCTGCCATTTTGAAAATTAAAGTAATATTCATGATGTCATTATTTCTGCCATAAATATTCATCTACAATTTGTCAGACAAGAGTTTAAATCGACAGAATCTTTTCAGCATGATAAGGGTATGAGAAAAGTGGATATCATGCTTAAAGGTGTTAACCCTTTCCCTCATATAACACCTTTTCAATCATATGTAAACAGAGTAGACCCAGATCAGATGGCTCCTACAGGAGCCATCTGACCAGGGTCTGCTCTGTTTGCCTTTGACATGATGTAGATCTGATTCTACAGTTTTTTGTCAAAGCAAATTAATATCCTTGAAATGTTTCCATTATAAAAATTCAGATAATAAATATTAATAATATCATTATTTCTTAGATGATATTGAATATGTAAAGGATTAACTAACAATATAATTCACATACTTTCTCCACTGGTATATCTCCTGAATCATCTGACCTGGTGGCCATCTCCCTAAGGGTAAACTCAAGGGTCTCGTAGTCGTAAGAACTAGTCCTGAAAATTCAAAGCCTGAAACCTGAGCATGCTGAGAAAGTTTCTTAGCAGAGATATCCTAATTGCTCTAATAGCAGAGATATCCTAACTGCTCTAATAGCAGAGATATCCTAATTGCTCGAATAGCAGAGATATCCTAATTACTCTAATAGCAGAGATAGCCTAATTGTTCTAATAGCAGAGATATCATAATTGCTCTAATAGCAGAGATATCCTAACTGCTCTAATAGCAGAGATATCCTAATTGCTCTAATAGCAGAGATATCTTAAACTGTTCTAATAGCAGAGATATCCTAATTGCTCTAAGTATTCTGACAAACAGTACAGGTATCCCCTCTCTACCAGTTTGTAAAGCTGAATAAATCAATGTAGTACCATTTTGATGCCAGCATATATTTTGTTTGCAGTGTCCCCTCAACATTAGAAATGGATAGTTTTTAATTTAAATTTAATACAGACAAGTTAATCGCAATTAATATAATTGTAATTGTTTAAAACAGGTATCTTCATGTATGGGAAAGTGAAAAACAAAAGTAATTACAGAATATTCTGACAGGAAAAATAACATGCATTTTTTAATGGTTGTCTTTCCTATCAGGGTTGACTTTCCTATCCGTCTAAAAATGTCAAAACATTGGGGTAGGGGGACGGGGATGGGGAGAAGTGGAAGAAAGGGGGAGAGGTGGATGACAGGAGGGAGGGAAGAGGGCATTTTTGGACACTAATAACAAATGGTTTTGAAATATTTCATTAGTAAAGTGATAAGCATACAAAAATGGACCTCACATAAATTACCAGACAGACAAACAAATAAATTATTGTCTGACATAAATTACCTGTAATAAATCTTCCTTATTCGGCTCAGAAGCTGGTCAGTCGCCTTTATTTCATGGATTGCTTCTTTGGCCCTTTCTATATTGACTGTCACATTTTGACTTCTGTCAAAAACAGCTTCTTCTTCAGACGCAAATAGGTGATCTAGGTACAACAATAGTCCGCAATTCTGATCCAACTCAAAGGCCCTGAAATCGAATCAACGTAGCGTAACAAAATTCAGACTTAATTTGTAACTCATTACAATAAAGTTACATACCAAATATCACTTCAATATCTGCAGAGATTTAGAAAAAAGTCTGGAAAACTAACATGTGACTGATGGATGGACAGACGGATGGACAGAGTGCAAACCTATAGTCCCCTTTGGCACTGCTGGTAGGGGACTTAAATATTTAATAAATATTCATGGAGTCATTATTTCTTACATGAATATTCAAAAGGTAAAGTGTTAAAAGGCACACTAAAGACCATTTTCTTTAACCCTTATGCTACTGTAAAAATTGATGCTCAAACTCAGATCTGATGCTGCAGTTTGTACTTCCAACTTTTTCAAGCTTTTGAGAAACCACTGACAGCTTGGATCCTGATGAGACACAGATATACTGGGCACCTCGTCTGGTTTCATGTTGTTTGCTAAATACCAGTCAGGTGGTGTCTAGCAGGATAAAGGCCAAATCATAATGCATACATACTGACAAAATTCCTTGACGAGGTCTGTATCTGCTAGCTCACTCTTGGCAATAGCTGGCAGTAAGTTATGTCTCTCACTCTTAGGGCCAAGGACCGTGCCCTTGAAAGGAATCTGAAATAACAAACATGGGCAGAGTGCCAATGTCAGCAAGAAAGAGCTGAATCCATCACACTTTGACTTAGAAAACGAGGCAATGTCAGGTACCAGTCCATATGTTGTGACAGTTCCCGCCTATATGGCCCGCTGTACTCAGTAGTTTCTGGTAACTTCTGTGAGTACAGGTATGTGTACAATATGATCTACACAATTCTAAATTGTATATTACTTAATAAATTTACAAACAAAACATGTTATTTTTTTAAAATTTTTCTACAGGAGCTTTCTGATCTGGGTCTACTCTATTTGCAAAGGCATAGAAAAGTGTATTTATGGAGCAAAGGGTTAAACAGAAGAAATCTGTCAAGAATTGAAATATCAGCAAATAATACAGGAAGTTCTTACTTTCATTTTGTTAAGCCTGTAGCCCCAGCATGCATTGGTCTCTAGTAGCTGGAACTGACTGATCACCTCTGGCTGTCTGAACAGTTCACCCAGTCCAACACCAACCACTGCTATAGACTGCAAAATCAAACACACAAGGTGAGTGTCACACATATTGAAGTCAGATAAGTGATCACTCATTGGTCAAACATTGGAGTCTAATGCTAATGGCTACCTATAAGAAAGCTATGTTGCATTACATTCAGTCCTGCATTATAAAGCTATAACCTGCCTCACTGACCTAGAATTACTTTTTATTAACATACCTTTAATCTACTCCCTCATAGGCTATTTTAAGACCCAATCTCTTTGAATAAATGTACTGAATTGTGTAGATGAATAGAGCATATGCTCTTATTGAGCAAATTCTCTATTTATCAAAGTTGTTTCAAAAAGTGACTTTTACACAGGCGTGGTATAATAGTCCCTATGCAAGATTAATGTTTGTATCTATTTAGCACAAGTAGAGTACATGTATTAACATCATCTAGCACAGGTAATGTTTTAGCATCAATATACTATCAACTAGATAACTGCAGCTGTTCTGGACCCATGAAGTATGGTCAGAATAAGTGAGTTGGGTTTTACATCACTGCAACACTAAGAGGTTATAGCACCAATGAATGACATGATGATGATGATGGTGGTGATGATAATGATACAGAGCACAGGATTAAAATTACCCTCCACAAGAAAAGAATGCCAGCAGTGACATAACTGATTAGGAAACATGATATCTACAGTGAACTGTCCATCTGAAATACAGTTGAACCCCTCTAAACTGGACATTAAAATTAGTATCAATGCCAATCTTTCAGATTCATGGCAGCTTAATGCAGGCTGGAAGTCATGCAGAAATCTCCCTTGCTAGCTTTCATCCTGTATTAAGCAGTCACCAGCCTAAAAAGACCTAAATTGTTGTTTATTACAATTCTGGTTTAGAAGGGTTTGATTATATAAACACTCTTACATCACAATACGTTTCCTTACCATAGTTTGCATGTTATTTGAAACTGATAGAAAACAAATGCTTTAACCCTTTACCTGATGAATATCAATATAAGAAACAATGAATATATGAATATTAATGATCTGAACTTTTATAAAGGCATTCTTACCATGGCAGAAACTGCAGTATCAAAACTATATAACTCCTTATGCAAACAGAGCAGACCCTGGTCAAACAGAGCAGACCTTGGTCAAATAGAGCAGACCCTGGTCAAACAGAGCAGACCTTGGTCAAACAGAGCAGACCCTGGTCAAACAGAGCAGACCCTGGTCAAATTGAGCAGACCTTGGTCAAACAGAGCAGACCCTGGTCAAACAGAGCAGACCCTGGTCAGATTACTTCTGTCGTCTGATAGCATGCAAAGAGCTAACCCTGTCCCTATTAAATATTCATGTAAGAAATAATGACATAACAAGTAGTTATTATAATGTTTTATAATGACATATGTACACATGATTTCTTTTGGTAGAAACTGTGAATCTATTATAATTTCATAAGCAAACAGCGCAGACCCTGATCAAATGGCTCCTATAGGAGCCGTCTGATCTGGGTCTTAACACATTATCCCCTAGTGACGCATTTTTGCACATCTATAAAAGTCACTTTATGAAACCATAATGATAAATAGAGCATTTGCTCCTATAGGAGCAAATGCTCTATTTATCACAATGGTTTCAAACTACAACATTCTAATTTTTTCCTTTCCTCTAGTCAATGCTCCTTTTTGGTAGATACATTCAAAGAGATTGGGTCTAACAATAGCCTAGGATAGAATGAGTTAATATGTTTGCAAATCGAGAAAAAGCGTTTGTATGACTGAAAGGATTAAGACATTGGAATAAGAATCATATAATATGAAGGAGGTCATGAACAGATTATTATAAATCCATCATCTTACTAACTTTAAGCTTTTTGTACTGGCTGCCTGCCATCTTGATCAATCGCATCATGACGTCCATGGCTTCACGTCTAGGGCGAGTGGACAAGTAGGTCAGAGACAGCTGGACATCTGCACGAGAACTGTTGAAAATCTGGAAAGATATATGCTCTGGATAAACTAAACAATATTTCACAAACAAGAACAAGAATATAACTTGAAAACTCACTCAGTCAGAGAGGGCCCTGCAGACGATCTTTTGTTGAATATGGCATTTTTATAAATCAAGGTCAGACATGGTGATCTCAAAAACTATCATAATACCAAGTATATAACCTTAATATGAACCAAATATGTGAAGTGCTCTTTGAGTTATCAAAAGTGTTGGCAAACGTTTATGGTATTTTGGATGAATCAAGGCCAGATAACTCTGGACATGGTGATCCGATTCAACCCAAAAACTATAGGCATCTTCCTCTGATGATACTAAACATATGCCCTTAATATGAAACCAATGTGAGAAGTACTGTTGAGTTATTGCTTCACATCAAGTGTTGACAAAAGTTGATGGCATTTTTTATGAATCAAGGGCAGATAACTCTAGACATAGTGATCTGATTCAACCCTAAAATTATCTGATTCAACCCTAAAACTATAGGTGTCTTTCTCTGATGATACTTAGCATATGCCCTTAATATGAAACTAATATGTGAAGTATTGTTCGAGCTATCGTGTCACATCAAAAGTGTTGACAAAAGTTGATGGCATTTTTCATGAATCAAGGGCAGATAACTCCAGACATAGTTATCTGATTCAGCCCAAAAACTATAGGCGTCTTCCTCTGGTCATCAGAAAAAATATTGTCTGCTTTAATTCTGGTTCTCTTAAAAGCTCCAGAGTGGCAAACATTTTAGGCCCTCCTGAGCTAATTAGCAACTCATCCAGATCCAAAATATCTGCACAGTTCATCACTAAATAGTCACTGGCATTCAAGGAGTTATCAAAGGAAGTGTGTTTGAGTCCATACCTTCATAAGTAGTGTACAAACAAGGTCTTTCAACATGCCCTGGCTTGTCTGGTTCAGCTTCTGTAATGCCACTTTCTCCTCATTTACCTTCTTTAACTGACTCTGAAAAAATAATGACAATGGCAAATTACTGGGGAGTAAATACAGTAAAATCTCTGACTGCCACTAAATTAAAGCCTAAAAGTCTGTCTTTAACCCTTTACCTGTTCAATATCAATATTACAAATAACAAGAGTTTGTTTTTGAGAAAAACACATGTCTCCCCCGGTACCCCACCCCGCACCCATAAAAGGAATGAACGTTGTAACCAAGAGTTGCGTTTTAACAACTATTATGATAATCAAGCTTAATTCAAAATCACATGACCACCTTCACATATAGATATAGATTGGTTGTGCATCACTTATAGATACATATAGATTGGTTGTGCATCACATATAGATTGGTTATCTGTAAACTTTTGTGAAGACATCTTTTCACATATAGATATAGATTGGTTGTGCATCACTTATAGATACATATAGATTGGTTGTGCATCACATATAGATTGGTTATCTGTAAACTTTTGTGAAGACACCTTTTTACCCTATAAATTTCATATTTAAAACAAGAGGGCCATGAAGGCCCTGACATCGCTCACCAGACAAGCAGAGAAGAAGATTTTCAAGCTTGCAGTGTATGTTTCTATTGGAAACTGGCCACACCGTCCATGAATATTCAGGGCGATTTGGAGGTTTTGAAATTTGTAATAAATACAGGACAGGGAAAGAGTTAAATGGTGAACAGGCCTATTATTTGCTGGATGGCTCATGTAAGGAAGAAGAGGCTGTATTGTTATATCAATTTTATTCTTTATCAAAACTGCAAGATTAATGGTCAGAAATAGCAGATTCTAACAAATTTCTAACAAAAGACGAAAGATAATTATGTAAGCAGAAAGTTTCTCGAACACATACATATAACATTCAAGTACACAGTCAATAGAAAATGCTTTTTATTCCAATTGAATGGTTGCCTGGTGATTCTTATACTGAGACTATCAAATATTATACTGAGACTATCAAAAAGGTAACTATCTTCATGTAACTGATTGGTAAGCATCTGTTATCAGATCACAAAGCAACTATTGCTTTCAGTGTTATTGTACTGTAGATAATATGTTATGGATATGCTGAGGTGACTTATCCTGGCGTTTATTTTGCCAGACAGTATGTCCACTAATGAGGCACAGATTATCTCTTCAGAAAAACTGGTCTCATTGGGCTGTCTTTAATATTTTCTGCCATATATTCCGTCATCAACATATATCCTGATAGTAAATTTTTTTATGTGCGACAACAGCAATTATAGGTCAAAAGAATAAGAAGTATTTGGAAATAGAAGGCATCTAGTACAAGCGAGAGTATAAAAATCATCAGAACAAGCATATTCTATGAATGGTCAATGTTCATACATATAGAATGAACCAAGTATGGCATTACGGATATGTATAAAATTGTGACTGCATTGGCACAAATTCAAACACAGATATGAATAATGTATGGTATGTTTACAATGTAACATAACGTAACAGTATTAGATATATAAACTTTCAAAAAAATACTGATATACAGTGATTGTCAAGACTAGTAGCAGCAAAACAGCTTTTTTGTACAATTTATCAACAAAGCAAAAAGGCGAAAAATAACATTGACTTTTTAATCATATATGTTAACTCACTACCTCATAATTTATGTTACTCTTTGATTGAATCTACTGAAAAGGAGCATTAACTAGGCAAAGGAAACTTTTAAGATTGCGTAGTTTTGAAACCATGATAAATAGAGAATTTGTTCCTATAGGAATAAATGCTCTATTTATCACAATAGTTTCAAATGATGATATTACGGAGACGTCAATATGAGGGAATGAGTTAAGGCTATAGCTGTCTGAAACAATTATGAGCATGGTCATATAAACATCAATAAACAATACAGAGTTCTGAGCATGGTCACATACAAAAACAAGAGTGTTCGGAGGAACACGTTTCAGCTGCTCGCAGCTGACACAGAAAAGGAGAATAACTCAAAATAATATTGATGCTAGATGCCACATTGATGCTGTGGCCCTTGTGCACGACACTTCCTCTCATCACTTTGTTCCATGTGTGAAATTTGAAAGCTCTATAATAGTTAGTTAAGAAATGACAGCCAAAAAAAGAAGAGAGTGTGAAGGGCAGACAGACGACGGAAAAGTGATCCTTAAGTGACACACTGCCTCTCGGCAGGTGACACAACAAGTTTGTGGACTGTAAGCAATTATGTCACATATATGTACAATTTAGTTGATTAGTATAATAACAAGACATGTTTTGGCTTAAAATATTAACCCATTCCTGCTATTTCTAGACCAAACCTCTTTAAAAGAAAAACTACTGAAAAGTTGCATTAAGCCTTGAAACCATTGTGATAAATAGAGCATTAGCTTCTATGGTTTCAAAAATTGATTTTATGGAGGCATCAATATGCGGGAATGGGTTAAGAGAAAGTGGTACATGGAACAATAACTTAACCTAAAACATGTGCTTAGTACCCAAAGTGTCTGCAGTATATAATTATGCAGGCATCATCTTGGAGTGCTTGTATTTACATAATAAGAATGAAAATATGTACAGTAATTGGTTATGCCATGAATATTTATGTATATAATTCAACCCACTATGACTATGTAATCAAATGTATTGTTGAACTTCAATATCTCTAATTCAAAGGGAGTATATAATTTGTTCCAGAGTATTGAAGCGTCAAATTGTGGGATTGGTTAAAGAAAATGGTACATGGTATTGTTACTTAACACCCTAAAACATTAGTAACCAAAGTGTCTGCCGTCTATAATTATGCAGGCATCATTTTGGAGTGCTTGCATTAACATAATAAGAATAAAAGTATGTACAGTAACTGTTTATGCCATGAATATTCATGTATATAATTTAACCCACTATGAATACGTAATCAAATGTACAGATGAACTTCAATATCTTGAAATCAAAAAGAGTATACAAATTAGTTCGAGATAACAGATGTTGGGAGATAGATTCCAAATCTTGAAAATTTCTGGAGTTGTCAGGTTAATGCACGTGTAAAGTAATGTTGAAATGTCCCGAAGGAGCTTTCAGCATTACTTTACACTTGCATCAAGTTGTCACATGAATGTATAAATATTTGTAGTGGTACATTTAAGAGTATTATCTATTGTAAATTTTGGAAGGATTGAACTTTTAGTTTGGGTTATCCTAGAGTTCGAGATATTGAAATTTAACTGATTTTCATTTGGCTCATATGTAATGTATTTATCTTAGCCAAATTGAATAAAGTCAGAAATATAATAGGCTATAATCAAACAGAGCAGACCCTGATGAGGCAGCTCCTAGAAGAACTGCCTCATCTGGTTGTACTCCGTTTGGAAACGTGCAAAAATAGAGTAAAGAGTTATGACAGATTAACCTTTTCCCTGATGAATATTCATATAGGAAATAATGACATAAATTTCAATAATATTATTTTTTATAATGGCTTATGAACATGACATTTTAGCTCGGGCAGAAGTTTTAGGATCAAAGATTTATATTACACGATACAAGCAGAGCAGACCCTGATCAGACAGCTCCTATAGGAGAAGTATGATCTGGGTCTACCCTGTTTGCAGATGCATAAAAATGCACTAACATAAGGGAAAGGGTTAATCTTTTATTTCATTATCATGTAACAAGTACTGTACATTTAGTTGATTAACAAGAATAAAATGCATCAATGTAACAATGTATATTTTTAAACATCAATTCTTCCAAGTAGGTATTTCAATTTGAAATAATCAAAAAAAGCAGTTAACTGTAACCATCAACAGAAATTACCTAGAGTAACATTGATGATGGAATTCATCATCTTGATGCATACTGCAGGGTCTTGTTTTATTTTTTATTTTTTCAATTTTAAAGTTTACAAACGCAGTATACTCCGATATATGGACTCCTACATGTATATGCAGGCAGTTCTGTAAATATTAGATATTGAGAGTTATACTTTTCAACAATTTCTACAGACTGAAGAGATCCAGATTGAAACAAAATGTTTAACCATCAATATTTGAACAAATTTTTTTTTGTCAATGTTGTAAAATGGTCTTTGTAAATCGGAAATTGACATTCTAATGAGAAGAAATAAAGTATTTTGAAAAAGAAAAAGTTGTGCAAATTGAGTAAAGTTAACTATTAACGACAGCTTGGTCCTATCATTTGTCTATTGTATTGCATATTTACAAACACTAAATGAAGTTATGGAAAGCACCGATATACTGGTATAAGACTTTGGGTTATAAAGTCTCATTTGAAGGACATGGTCCAGTGGGGGTTTGAAATTTGGACCACTTGTATTGTAGTTGAGAAATTTACCACTGGATCACGTCTGCATGTACCGTTAATGTGGAAACCTGTACACATGAGTTTAGTATAAATGCATAAATGATAGCAAAGTCATTATCTGAATAAAGAGGCATGGGTGAATGCATTTTGTGTATGTTAAAGTTGTATTATATAATCATCAGTGCCAGATATTACATGTACAATGACAGGCAGCTACTTGTACACAGTGACAATATGGATAGTCAATCTTGGACCAGTACAACTTTAACTTGTAGGCTGTTGATTCACATGATTTGCAAAATAAATGAATTTGTGGTCTGACCAGTAGGTTTCAACAACACCTGAGATACCATCAGTGTTTGTGAATATCAAATCTAAAATCGATCCATAATCTGTTGTTGCCGTGTGTATCTGTTGTTTACATCCGATTTTTTGTTCAAGCCAAGTACAAAGGCCGTTGTTGGGATCAGACACATTTGTGTTAAAATCTCCAACAATGATGAGATCCATGGAGAGCTCAAGAAGCTTACAGAGGTGTTCATTAAATGTTGCTTTAAAAAGTGTCAGGGACATAGATGGTGCTTTATAAACAATGACTATCTGCTTTTGGTGTAAATTGATGTTGACCTTCAGATAAATGAATTCTAGCTTGATATCACTGTAAGTCACACACTGCTGTACATGTACATCATTTCTTACATAGACTACCAATCCATGTGATGGTCTGATATGACGACTGCTATCAGATTGGTCATTTCGTATCAACTGAAAACCATCAATCGTGTAGCGTTGATCCTCATCTGATGGACATAAACGTGATTCAGCTAAAGCGAGTATATGTGAAGACATTGCATTTTGGTCAGCCTTGACATCATCAAAGTGTCGATGAAATGACCTGCAATTATTGAAGATGACTTTGAAATGTGTCCTACAATCAAATGAATCTAAAGGCTCGAAACAGAGCTTCATCATAGCAGCTGCTTGCAATCTAGCCATCTCTCGATCTACTTGATCATCCACAGTTAAAGCTAATTCATTGAAATTCAATATTTGAAGTTTCTTGATAGATCTGACTCTGCTCAATGCAACATAATGCAAATGTGGAACCTTTCTTACTTTACGCTGGGACAGGTCTATGACAACTTTGTCTAAAGTGCTTCCTTGAGCACGATGCACAGAGCGACCAGCTGATGGTTGGAGAGGGAACTGTATTCTTTGAAATGTTTTCCTGTTATAAATGAATGATCGTTCAATGTCAAATATTGGTGTCCATGCAGTATTTATGTTACCACTATACAGTCCTCTGCTTAAGTATTTTTGTCTTGTTTCAGATCCAGACTTTGCATCATCAAACAGAACCCAGGTAATGCTTGGCCGATTTGTTTCTTGCTGTTTATACTCAATGTATTTAATAATACATGATGCCCCATTTGCAAGTCCATCTTCAGTATTGATGTTTACAGTTAAATCATAGATCATGTCAACAACCATAGTCAATGAACAATGCAAGTTCGCAGTTTTGCTTGGGTCAGTTGGCAATTTGGCTATAGCAATCAACTGTTTTTCTTTAGACAGTTTTGGAGACAGAACAGTGTCATGACATGGTACAACTGCTTTTTCACTGCTGGAACTGGTTATAATTGAATCATTGAATAGATGCATGAAAAAATTCTCAGCAAACAAATGGGGAGAAGTTTTGTCATATGCTGGTGAAGATGTGCCTATTGTGCACCCTTTTAATTTGGCCATATCATCATTTGTCAATATATTTTTCCTCAGTCTATTTAGTAATTCTGCAAACTCCATGTCATCTTTCTGTCTCATGATTTCAGTGAGTTGGAACATTTGGAAATGGTCCTGCCAGAGGTTTGCAGACAATGCAGCAGTTCCATGCATCAAGTCATTGAATATCCAGTTTCCACTGACAGGTTTCAATTGATATAGATCACCAACTACTACAATACTAACACCTCCAAATGGTTTTCTTGTGCCTTTCAGTTCTTGAAGTCTCTGATCAATGAAACTGAGCATTGAATTGCTTACCATTGAGATTTCGTCAATTATAACCATACTCAAATTTCTGTATTTAGAGCGAAATGAATTCAGATTATCACATGTTAAAGTTTGATCTGACTGCTTGAACTTTTGTTTGAAGGCAGACGATATGGTTGATCCATTTATGTTGAAAGCAGCTTTCCCAGTGAATGCACACAGAAGCACACAGATTTCATCAACATCTTCACCTTGTTTCAAATTCAGTATTCTATACAAAGTCTGGTACAGAGCTCTTATCACCACACTTTTACCAACACCAGCTCCTCCTGACAAGAAAGCAAATAGAGGCTCATCTTTAGATTTAATCCAATGAATTACATGATTGTAGAAATGTCTTTGCTTACTATTCAAGGATCTAAGAAGTTTCCTATAGTCTTCATCACTTAATATGTTATCATTTGTACTGATTTGTGGAGCAGAGACATAGCAACCAATGTCATTTCCTATGTCATATTGTCTATGCTCAGTAACCCTGTCTGGATTGAAATAGATGAAAGATTCAGAGTCTACAGTTTCCTCTTCAGCAGTATCACCTTCGATTTGTTGTGTACTTGGAGCAATTTCATCGAATGCATCATAGTCTGTCTCTGCCATATCCCTGGCCAACTCAAGTTCATCTGCATGGTGTTCGTATTCTCTACACTTTTTTTCGATCATGCTTTTCATATTAAGGAAGCTATCCTTATATGTGTCATGGTTACACAGCAAGTCAATGTTCTCATCTCTCCATGGATGAAAAAGTAGTAGTTTTTCTCTGTAATGATTTTCTTCATCAGTCTTCTTGTTGAAACGAACATAGCGGATGATTTTGCTTTTTTTTCGACGTCTTATTTTCATGCCATTACGCAAGGTCAATACAATTTCATCTGCATCAAAGTTTACATTGTTTAATTCAGTATCAGAGTCATCGTCATTGTTATCTTCGTCATGGTTTTCTTTCTTTTCTGGATATACAATGTCCAACTGAGACACATAGTCTGCTAAGCACCAATTACTTAAAGCTTGAGGACGTTTAGAGTACCGCTTTATAACATTATCTGACATAATATCTGTTGAGGTATCTGGCATTTCTTCAAGAAGAGACATGGGTTTTAATAGTTGAATACGCTGAGTTTCAACTGATGTGTTTATGAACACAACATCTCTAGTGGCTTTTGTCAAAGGCATTTGCAGTATCAAGTACACAGCTTCTTGGGCACCGACTTCTACGCTGTTGCAGAACACATTACCAATATGTCGCACTTGTTTTTTTATGTCCATATTTCCATTTTTGGCTTCTTTGGCTGCTGCATGCATCAAGTTACTCATTCCTCTTTGAGATTTACTAATGTACGATACAATATACATGGCACATGCATATGGATCAAGAACAAACTGAATATCAATATTAGCCCTCCAGGCTTTCAAGACATTTGGATTGTACAAATTGACACGAATCTGCTTTGGTGTACGCTTCAGGAAAACTTTAGAAGCAGATAGTGAGCTTCGAATACATTTCAAGTAATCATCTTCACTCATCTGTGCTACAGTCTTTAAAAATTGTTCAAATGTCATATCATAACCATTCTTTTGATCATTCATCTTTTTCTGCAACTGTTTGTACTGTTTGGAATATTTGTCATTATCCATTTCAAGAGGGTCCAGAACCATGGATGATGGAAGTGGTGGCAGTGGGTATCCAAATCGGCAAAGTTTATCTTCTTTTTTGTGGCAAGTTCTAGAATGTTTATGAATTTGAAGTTCTGTCAGCAGTTTCATTTCATCATCATCATCGTCATGACTGCATTGCAAATGGTGATCCACGAAGGCAATAATATCTTCATTACTGCTGCTATTGAATTGTGGGGCATCTTTTATCCAAACAATCATATGGATGTGTGGTGAACCTCTCTGTTGGAATTCAACTCTATAAAAAAAATCAGTAACTGTTCCAAGCGGTTCATGGTCACTTTTCAAAACTAACTTGATAAATTCTTGCACCCTGTGATCAAAATATCTAGAGCAAGTAACGGGATCTTTCTGAATAAGCTTTATTTTTTCTTCCCAAGAAAGACTTTTTATTTGTTCATCTGTATGATCCTGATCTAGATTCAGCTTTGCAAGCATTTTTAACAAATCGCACCATCTTGTGTCGGCTGATGACAGAGACATAAACCAAGTAGGCAAACCCAGTTGGCGTATCATTGCAAATACATCCTTTTTTCTATTTTCTAAATATGCTGGTGAATTTCGGAGTTGTTTAAATATATAGTAACCTTCATCTTGTTTAATCATTTTGTTTACAGCATTTGAATCCTTTGCTTGCGCAACAGTCATATTTTGCGTATCTCCTTGGCATCTCCTAACTGCAAGATTCACCTTATCATTCAACTGTTTCATCTGTATCTTTTTCAACTTGAAAAATATATTTGGTACACTGTTAGCTGCACGTCTGTCTTTACTGCGCAATTCCCACTTGGCAATATCACTGTAGTGAACAGATACTTGTCTATCTTCATTGTCAAGGCGCTGTTGTCCACAGTATATAGATGGAAAGCAGAGATATTCTGAATCTTTGTCTTGATAAAGACTTAAAGGTCTCTGACCTTCTCCTGGAGCAAATGTGAAACAGGAGGTTCTGTTCTCAATGTTTGCATCATCCAAAAGAGTATCAATATTGCCAATGTTTTCATTAACAACTTCTTCTGTATCAGAATCATACAATTCTACATTTGACGAGTCAGTTACTTGGAGATTCTCCATTGTATTCTCTGCATTTGATGAAGTTTTACTATTTGAAACAAATTCATTCAAAATATCGTTGCTGTTTTCTGTTACTCTGTTAATCCATTCTTCATCAATATCTACATTAGCATTTTTGTACATATCACTGTTCTGCATGAGCCAATGTAGAGCAACTAACACTCTAAGAGGGCGTACATTTTCTGAAAATGCGCACGTTTTGAAAGACATTTTTTTCTTTAGTTTCACAGCAACTGTTATATTTTCATCCAAAGGTCTCGGGAGAGCATTGACAACAGGCTGAATATCGACAGGTACATTCACCACATTTCCTTTCACCGACAGCTGTCGACCTCTTGGTAGTTCTCTTATTTGCATGAATGGTATTCGCAATGCAATCAAACGTTCTTCAAGTGGGTACAAATCTAATTGACTTGGTTTAGATGGCCAATGCATTCCATTGACTACAGATAACTTTGGAATTTTATGATTAACAATGCTGTTTTTACATGTACAACATATCCATTGTTTATTTTGGGGGAGTGCTGGGCCTAAGAACATCGCTTTCTGTTCTTCTGTCAATGACTTTGTTTCAGATACACTTTGTCTGAACCATGTCTGGTCACAACAGCTACATATGAATACTGGCCCAAATGAAATGCTTCTATGGAAATTATCTATACAAGAGTCAATATCTTTACCATATTTTCGCAGATTAGAATTTGATTTTTCTTGATCCACAAAAACGGCATTTTGGCGATTTGTAGCTTTGGATGCTTTACTGCGAGCCGACTCCAATTCCTTGTTTCTGACATTACTCCTCCAGTTTTGTTTTGAGAGTCTCTCCTTCTCTACATAATGCGGATCTGATCTGGCCTTTCTTTTTGACGACCGACTACTTTCATTTTCTAGTCGTCTGTACTCTGATGATTGGCGTGTCCGTCTCTTTTTCTCCAATTCCCTCTGTTTATGTTGTTCCACCAGCCTAGCTTTTCTTTTATTCTCCTTTTCATTCTGTCTGAATTTGTCAGATTGTCTTGCTGTATTCATACTTTGCAATGTTCGTGCTTTCTCAATTTTTTTGCTTTCTGGTATATTTCTGTAAGTTCTCTTAGAGTCTCTTTCCTTTCTTTTAAACTCTTCAGATTTTCTCGCTGTTGTTTTAGAATGTTTTGTTCTTTGTCTTTCTATCTCAGTGACCCCAGGTAGTTTTCTGTAAGTGCTTTTAGCTTCTCTTTCCTTCATTTTAAACTGGTCAGATTCTCTTGCTGTTGTCATAGATTGCATTGTTCTTTCTTTCTCTTTATTTCTAATTCCAGGTAGTTTTCTATAATTTTGTTTACCTTCCCTTTCCTTCAATTTAAACTCGTCCGATTCTCTTGCTGTTGACATAGATTGCATTGTTCTTTCTTTCTCTTTATTTCTAATTCCAGGTAGTTTTCTGTAATTTTGTTTACCTTCCCGTTCCTTCACTTTAAACTCATCAGATTCTCTCGCTGTTTTCATAGACATCATTGTTCTTTCTTTTTCTAAATCCGAGATTCCAGGTAGTTTTCTGTAAGTGCTTTTATCCTTCCGTTCCTTCACTTTAAACTCCTCAGATTCTCTAGCTGTTGTTTTTGTACGTTTTGTTCTTTGTCTTTCTACTTCAGTGATCCCAGGGAGTTTTCTGTAAGCTCTTTTATTTTCCCTCTCTTTCAATTTAAACTCTTCAGATTCTCTTGCTGTTGTTTTGTACTTTCTCTCTTTATTTTTATTCTCTGGCAATTGTCTACAAACTTTCTTGGCATCACTTTCTACCCTTCTAAAACCAGGAGATTGTCTCTGCATTTGTTTGTACAAACGGAGATACTCTTTTCTATCATTTGCACCTTTGAGCTTGTGTCTCTTTGTCTTTTGTTTCAGATGTTGATCCTTAAAATATCTACCGATTAATGTCACACTGTTGTGTTCATTTACACACTTTGTCTTTGATGAGCCTTGTTGCAGTGGGAATTCAGTCATTGCATTTGATTTTAACCTTCGTCTCTCGGCGTGTGTTGATTTTCTTTTCCTACTTTTGGTTACAGTTTTCCATTCATTTGTGACAGTGTTCTGGACAGTAATGACATCACTGTTTGATATAGATCTGACAGAGTTTACTTTTACAGTGCCATTGTTAGATATGCCTTCTATAGTAGTGTGTGTTGTGAAATGTAAAGGCAATATGTCAAACTGTTCAGAGATATCAATCAGCATACTTGCATACATTGCATACATGAAAGTCACCAGATCTTCTAGGCTGTGAAATGAGACTAAAACTGATTTTCCATCAGGACATGACAAACCATCAAGGCCATGCGAGTGGGAGTCAAAAATAAAATACTCATCGCCTGTATGAAAGACAGCTGAACAAACTGATCCAATCATCAGTAGAAATTGTGAGGATTTCTGAAATACTGTATACAGGGACTGATACAAAGAAGGCAGTTCTGAAGTGCTGAAATTCTGGGTACAAACACCAGATACAACATTTTCTTTCTTAATGGCTATATCTAGATTCAGGAGAGTAATCTTAGTTGGTAGTTCATCAAAATTCAAAAGTTTGCTATGGAATGAATTATTTGATTTCAGGTTAAGAAGGACTTGGTTGTAAATCATGTCACCATCAACAAGAACCGTATCAAGATCTCGTTTTGATCCGAGAGTAGAATAATTAGCATATATCAATGAACAGAGTGAGATTACAGTGCACTGACTTCCACGTGACTCTGCAGCAAAGCGTTTGTCAGCTTGGTTAAAGGACCCCATTATGAATGTGCTCATGTGATAAGGGTTAACAGTTTTGAAGTGCATGTTAACTGTACAGTCTTCAATTGGTGTAGCATTATATGAATGTGATTGTGTGACAGTACCCTTTCCTTCAGGGAAGAAACATTGGATTTTACTGCTGATGTTCAGCTCAGAATTGGTCAAAGATGTTCTAGATGTGCGTGATGAATATTTTTTACAGTTTTGTTCAAGGCAGTTCAAAGTTTGTTCATGCTCATTTAATGGTTGTTCATTCCCAGAATTTTCTTTCATGCTTAAGCTTTGCTCATTTTCAAAATCACTGCATATTTGTTCATCTCTAAGTTTGGTATCAATACAATAATCATTTCCAAGGTCAAGCCCATGTTTAACTGAAGTATCAAAACAATGATCATTTCCAATGTCAAGTGCAGTATTAGTGAAATCTTCATTTTCAAAGTCATGTTCATGTTCAAGTTCATGTTCATTTCCAAGTTCAGTATCAAGTTCATTTCCAAGTTCAGTATCAAGTTCATTTCCAAGTTCAGTATCAAGTTCATTTCCAAATTCAAGTTCATTTCCAAGTTCAAGTCTCATATGTTCAGATGGCACAGCTGATACAGTGTCACAACTGTGCACAAGCCTGTCAATTTCAGTGTACGACAGACAAGTAGGGCGGGCTTTGCCCCCATCTGATTTCATGCAGCCCTGTAGCGCAGATGGCTTGGTTGACAAGTCAACCAGAGACACTAGTCCTTGCGGACTAGCAGGGGTGGTGAGGCCCTCATCTTTTGCTAGACACACCTGACCAGATGGCATAGCTGAATAATCAGCCAGAGGCATAGGGTTGGTGAGACCCACATCTGATCTGAAACCACCATCCAGCATAGACCTCCTGCCCCACAGACAGCTGCGTGCTTCAGACCGTCTCCAGTTCTTCTTCCTCGGCATAATTCTCTCCTACAACACAAAACATAAAACATTGTTACTTCACCCTTTCCCTGTTCAATGTTTTTTCTGAATTGGATACTTGTGAAATATTCATAGACAATTTTGTTGTGAAACGAGGTACTGCAAGTGAAATATTTAAACCATACAAGTTTCTTGTTTGTGTTTACTAACATCAGTTTCTGCTCAGTATGGGCTAATTGGACGCAAACCATATCAACACTAAAGAAACAGATGTGTCACTTCCACAAGCGAACAGAGTAGACCCTGTTCAGACAGCTCCTGCAAGACCCGCTTGATCTGGGTCTTCTCAGTTTGCCAATGCAGGAAAATCGTCAATATGAAGGTATGGGTTAAAGATGCATTATGCGCATTTTTCGTATTAATCAACACCAGAAGCTGTACATGTATACATACCAGGAAATAATGCATACAACCCATTTTCCGACAAAATATATCTGTTCAGCTAAATATTATCGCTATCCGAATACTGCTGAATTCTTTAAAAGGAGCCTCCTTTAAAGAAACAGGAGTTTGCACGGAAATCAGCAGACATCTTTGGCCAAGTTATAGATGACTCAGATTTTATTTCGAAACAAATCTTTGAATTTTAATCAGGTTGTTATCACATGTACAATGGCCGACACTGGTTGTTGGCCTACATATACATTGAATGGTTATTTCCGGTATATAAATTTGAATCTTATGACAGATACCAGACAATGGCGAATGCTGTTCAGATGGTTTCTGTAGCAGTCCAATTTTTTTCAACACAAACAATTGTTCACTTACCGTGGTGTTTAGTGTTAAAGAGGAAATCCCTACAATGAACACATATTTTCAATAATATCATAAAACTTGGTATTTTGTATGCTCAATCATTATAATGAAGGTTGCCAATTTGAACTTATATCGCAAAATGCCCGTGTGATACTTACAATTTTTGTTCTACAACACAATATTATCAGCCTTTTCAGTTAAAATTTTCCGCGTTTTGACATTTCACACGATGCCTCCAATGTTTGCGTAATAGCTTTTATCGGAAGTGGTCGGAGAAACAAATAGGGCGAACAGATATGAAACTAAAACCCAACTGGAATAAAACTGAAACATTGAGGAGTAAAATCGGGATTGGCGATATCATACACATGGATGTTTCGTCATTAAAAACTGTAATTGGACGGGATTTCTTGCAATATACTACTTTTCAGCATATAAACAAACGAGTTTTGTATATTTTAGGTTTTTTTGAAACGCTTCAAATGTAGGGACTTCCCCTTTAAATAAGTGTTCAGGTACATCGATTCTCGATTCTGAAGTCAGTTTGAAACGCAAAATTTGTGGAAATGTGCGCAGCATACATATTTAAGCATTTCAATTAAATGATTACCCTTAAGAAGACACTTGTAAGTGTCGAAACGTCAGTAAATAAAGAAAAAGATAACATCAGATCTGCCTTGGTTGTTCACGTTCTACCACAGATTTTACCGCTAAATTTCAATTAAATGTAAAATTGCTATGCAACCATATATAATAAACTTTTGCCTCAATATGGCCTTAAAATTGGCATTTGCACATTGGCATTGTGACCTTGCAAAATCAACTCAACCTACAGTAGATCAAAGTCCAATATTCATCTTCCATAATAACTATCGCCGAGTATGATAAACACTTCCGCAATTAAAATGGCCACTGTTGTACAGAATTTCATTTGGGAGAATACCTTAATTTTTGGGAATTACTTTTATGAAATTGCTACACATCATTCAAAATGCACATACAAAAGCTGAGCAGCATTGTTGATGCAGTCTAGGAATTTGCATCAGAAGGTTTTTAAAAGTGAAAGTCCCTACATTCGACACTTTTCATAAGTGCCTAAAATATACAAAACTCATTTGTTTATATGCTGAAAAGAAGTATATTGCAAGAAACACAAAAGACAAAACTTTCATTTGTTTGATATGTCATTCGGCAGTGTATTGGCATCTATTCGGGTCGAGTTTGAGTTTCGTTAAACATAAATGTGACAACCAACTGCACGTGATATTTTTAACCTTGAACTTGGGCTTGCAGGCAGCATGGTCTAGGTGGACAATGAAAATATGGATGATGGTTAATGTGTGTATACAATTCCATGCTAATAGCTATAGTGGTTACAGAGATAGAAGACCATGAAAAACTGTGACAACCAACTGCACATAGAAGCGTGAGGGACGGACAGACAGACGCAAAACATAATGCCCCCTGACTATCGATGATGTTCATTATTCAACAATACTGCAAAATTTAAACAAGAGGGCCATGAGGCCCTGAAGCGCTCACCTGAGATACCCCAGGGACGGGGCCATCATTTGTACAACCTTGGTAGAGAACCACAAGGCAAAGCAGTATGCCATTAATTAAAGGTCCAAGCCTTATGGTTTCAGAGAAAAATGATATAGTTTTCCCATGAAAACTGATAAGCCAGGGCCAAGTTTCGCCCAGAGGTCATGGTTGTAAGTTGAACAATCTTGGCAGAGGACCACAAGCCAAAGCTACATGCCAAATATCAAAGGTCTAGGCCTTACAGTTTCAGAGAAGAAGATTTTTAAAGATTTTCCTATGAAAAACTGATAAGCCCTTGGGCAGGGCCATTTTTGGCCCGTGGTCATAATATGAACAATCTTTGTAGAGGACCATTAGATCATGCTACATACCAACTATCAAAGGTCTAGGCCTTACAGTTTCAGAGAAGAAGAATGTTAAAGAGTTTCCTATGAAAAACTGATAAGCCCTTGGGCGGGGCCATTTTTGGCCCGGGGGTCATAATTTGAACAGTATTTGTAGAGGACAATTAGATCATGCTACATGCCAAATATCAAAGGTCTAGGCCTTACAGTTTCAGAGAAGAAGATTTTTTAAGATGTTCCTGTGAAAAACTGATAAACCCTTGGGCGGGGCCATTTTTGGCCCGGGGGTCATAATTTGAACAGTCTTTGTAGAGGACCATTAGATCATGCTACATGCCAAATATCAAAGGTCTAGGCCTTACAGTTTCAGAGAAGAAGATTTTTATAGATTTTCCTATGAAAAACTGATAAGCCATTGGGCGGGGCCATTTTTGGCCCGGGGGTCATAATTTGAACAATCTTTGTAGAGAACCATAAGATCATGCTAAATGCCAAATATCAAAGATCTAGGCCTTACAGTTTCAGAGAAGAAGATTTTTAAAGATTTTCCTATGAAAAACTGATAAGCCCTTGGGCGGGGCCATTTTTGGCCCGGGGGTCATAATTTGAACAATCTTTGTAGAGGACCATTAGATCATGCTACATGCCAAATATCAAAGGTCTAGGCCTTACAGTTTCAGAGAAGAAGATTTTTAAAGATTTTCCTATGAAAAACTGATAAGCCCTTGGGCGGGGCCATATTTGGCCCGGGGGTCATAATTTGAACAATTTTTGTAGAGGACCATTAGATCATGCTACATGCCAAATATCAAAGGTCTAGGCCTTACAGTTTCAGAGAAGAAGATTTTTAAAGATTTTCCTATGAAAAACTGATAAGCCCTTGGGCGGGGCCATTTTTGGCCCGGGGGTCATAATGTGAACAACGTTTCGTTCCCCCTAGCCACTGATGCTTCTGACAAAATTTGGTTAAAATCGGGTCAGCAGTTTCAGAGGAGATGTCGTTTGAAAATGTGGACGGACACCGGACGACGGACGCCGGACGGACGCCGGACGCCGGACACCGGACGCCGGACGCCGGACGACGGACAAATAGCGGTCACAATAGCTCATCCTGAGCCTTCGGCTCAGGTGAGCTAAAAAGTTTTGTAGAGGTATGATGAGGTCCGTAAAAATCCATTTATTAAAACACGTAACCGGTGGGAGACTAATAACAAAGAGCAATAATTCCAACAATACTGAAGAGTTTTGGACCTTGTGCACTGCACTAGCGGTTAACGAGATCTGTATATGAAGTCAATAGCTTTTATACTTTGGAAGTTATGATCCGGACAGACGGGACATGGCGACTCTAGTATAACAACCCCCCACCCCCGCCAAAAAGAAAAACAAATTTTGTGGCGGTATAAGATAATAATCCATCATTGTAGAATGTAAACAATATGTCAACCCCCCCCCCCCCCATAAATGGGAGATACATAATAAATGCCAGGTCAGCACTCTTGTGAGAGTTTATTATCTCATTCGTATTCATAGTTTTATATTTCACATTGAATAAAGACGCTTGATTCATCTGTAGAGTGGCTTATATGTAAATATCAACAAGGCAAAAGGTTATGTCCCGGCAGGCTATCAAGTACCCTTTCATGAAAAAGTAGGAGCCTCTGTGATAAAAAAAGTAGACAAAAAGTAGGAGAAAAGCAGAAGTTTAATTTTAACAAGAGTGTTCGGAGGAACACATGTGTCACCTGCTCGCAGTCGACACAAAAACTGTTAATATGCTGGAGTGTGAAAATCGGAACAAAGGGGAACAAGTTAATGTTCGAGTCCCCACCGCATTAAAAGAAACCTCCACTGACCCACCAACCCATGGTGTAGTTGACAATGGTATAAACATGACAAACCTGAATGGTATTTGTAAAAAAATAAGGAAAACAATTTGGCAAAAGGGGAATAACTCCAAATATACTGATGCTAGAGTTATGACCCTTGTGCATGACACTTCCGCTCATCATGCTTGAACCACATGTGAAGTTTCAAATGAATTGAACCAGTAAATAAAGAGTTGTTATCGAACAAGAAATTTAAAAAAAGGGGAATAACTCCAAAAATACTGATGCTAGAGTTATGGCCCTTGTGCATGACACTTCATCTCATCATGCTTGTTCCATATGTGAAGTTTCAAAAGAATTGAACCAGTAGATATTGAGTTATTGTCCAGAAAAGAAAATATGAAAAAGGGGAATAACTCCAAAAATATTGAGGCTAGAGTTATGGCCCATGTTCACGACACTTTCTCTTATCATGCTTATTGAATATATGAAGTTTGAACTCAATTGAACCAGTAGATAATAAAAAGGAGTTATTGTCCGAACCAAAAAAAATGAAAAAGGGGGATAACTCAAAAAATAGTGATGCTGGAGTTGTGGCTTTTGTGCATGACACTTCCTCTCATCATGCTTGTTCCATGTGTGAAATTTGAAAGCTCTGTAATGATTAGTTTAGAAATGACAACCAAAAAAGGAAAGTGATGGACAGACGGACGGACAGAGACGACGGAAAAGTGATCCCCAAGTGACACACTGCCTCTCGGCAGGTGACACAAAAAGTAGGAGCCAATGAAAAGACACTTACCAACAGATATGTCACGTAGACTTACAATTACTTTTTTTAACACTTCAAATAAACTTTTGACAAAAGGTATTAGGTCTGTCCTTTCTAGTGAGGCTGTGAGAACCAATTTGCACAGCTGCCATCAACCTGAAATATATATATTGTTATTTTTAATAATCAAACTAGCAGTTCTAATGGCCAATGTTTACCCGTTCCCTCATAGGCTATTTTGAGATCCTACCACTTTGAATATATATCTACCGAAGAGGAGCATTCATCCTTTCCCTCATATAAATGTGTTTTCACACATTTGCAAACAGAGTAGACCCAGATCAGACGGCTCCTTTAGGAGCTGACTGATCAGGGTCTGCTCTGTTTGCTAACAGAATTTGATAGATCCGTTGGCTTATTGAAACACATGCATTATTTGAAATGAACTGCTGGTCACCCGCACTTCCAATAACTCGGACTCGACTGTATAATCAGTATAATTTAAATCTTAGTGATATAAAAGTAATTTATGATATTAAACTGATACTGAAAATCTATTTTCATAATTTGACTTGTTATATTATTTACATCTACATCTTCATAAGTGCATCCTAGTATTTCTGTTCACTGACAATTTCCCTAAGGTTTCACATAATTGAGAAGTTCTACAGTGTAAAGCAATCACATTAGCAGTGTGTAAATTCAAAATATTTGATGTTTGCTTACCTCTTATGCCCAGATCAGTATCCAATACGAATTGCAGGCTTGTTGTACAGCAGCAGCAGCAACAGAAAAATCTCCTGGTTGCATAAGAGGTCAACAGGGGCATGTCAAATGTCTCTCCTACAGCCTCACCAGTTTGATGCTTTTATCATGTGACAAGATTCTTTCTAAAAATAGACTCTTTCTAAAAATAGACTAAGTATAAAAATAAACCAAGTACATTTGTTTTTGTTGGGTTTTTTTTTACCTCAAAAAGTAGGAATGTAAGTATTATGAAAAATGTAAGAGCAGAGCAAAAAACTAGGAAAAGTAGGACTACTTGAAAGCCTATAATGTGCTTTAACAACTGTATTATAAATATAAACTATACATCTCAAAATTTATAAACTGTGTAATGGCAATCCAATGTAGCGACATGGTTTCTAGATCTATATCAATGTTTGAAATTAAATAAGAATAATAAGGTTATTATTGGGATGAAATGCCCCAGTTCAGTGGAACGAAATGATCCAGTTGAAAATAGTAAACTTGTTTTGCAATGAAACATCTAAGAACCCAAAAATGGAACTAAAGACATTGCTCAATACTGTCAGTAGATTGTCAATCAAATCATCGATAAAGATCTGAGGCTGCAAGGAAAACTAGCCACACAGGTAAAGAGTCTTCACTGTTACTGATGTATTCAAAGGAACACAAACATGTGTTTGTGAAACACTTATGCCCCCGACCTTTGACCCCGAAGGATGACATTGACCTCTGACCTATGGATCTGGGAGTTTAACGTGACACATCATCTTTGTGATCAATTGTGCCACCGTGCACGTTATTTTGAAATCCATCCACAGATAAAAAAGTTACAGAAGGGACACAAAATTTGGGACAGACGGACAGACAATGCTATTACTATATGGCCGCCATTGGGGGCATGCTGTCACATGATGGACAGACTTACGATGGAAAAGTGAACTCTTAAGTGACACAATTCCCTAACGACAGGTCCAGGTTCTGCCTGTGTCTATCCTGTTTGAAAGAGGATGGCTGACATAACTGCCATCTCTGCATGAGAATAATTAGAATAGATCTACTATTCATTTGTTTGGCAATTAACAAATTCATTTTTCTCTGCCTAAGACTGTCAAAATGAGTGTTTTCAGCAAGAATTGATAGTGAGGAACGCGACCGGTGAGGGACCATTTTTATTACTGTTTGGTCACATTTTATCCAGTTAACTGTATGACAGTTGAGTAATCGGTATCCTCGAAAATGATATTTGATATATATACGATAATGCTTACTCTATACGAGTCTATAGCAGAGATCAAATCCATCGAATGGAAACTTATTTACAACGCAATAAAGCAGTTGAGAGCACCGCCGATTGAATGCCGTTTTCATTAAGGAATCGAATAAAACCCGACGCAGCAACCGATCAAATAGTTCATTGAAACGTTTTTATAGGTGTTGTACATGCTATTACCTGCTTGTATGCACTGCCTAATTGTTTTCGTAACAAAAGTTCACACTGCGATAATTGTCGACGATAGAAACACTGCCGCTTAGTTTGTTTACAAAATAATGGACCCGAAAACCCGATACTCTGTCTTTATATTAGATACAACAGGAATACAACCTTAAACTACCCTACTCACCAGTGTTGAGGAAGTAGCAGAATTCAATATAAATATTCACTCGAGTTCTTATAAACTTTTCAGCATCCAAGATGTCTGCCTTATCTCCCGCGTTCGTCCCTTTACCCAGCATTCATTCTCTACCCCTTGGGCGGAAATTACGTAACCCCTGAATCTCAAAGGGTGTAATGGAACGCTATATTAGTTATCACCAATTGTTCGCTTTTATTTGACGCATTTTGAAAAGAAATGGAAAGCGGGCTTAATAAAATCTCATTTCATTAAAAAATAGGTACGACAACTAACGCTTGGACATGTACAAACAAACTCGTTCGGCATTTCCCGGATATAATCGGAGGTAATACAATCTACGGAAATTTACGGATTCACGAGATTACCCGAAAAGTTCCGATCCCAATTTATTGTCTACTTTACCAGAATGAACGATGATATCGACATTTATTTGTAACTCAAATGAACGAATGTATTTAACACATGTAAATTGTAAAAAAAAAAAAAAGACAACACACACACACGAGGACATAATAATGCAGAAACATAAAACCACACAATTCAAACTTTCTACTGTACATAGATATAGCCTCCTCTGCCTATCTCCAAATCTGCCAAGACGAAAATGTCAACCCTTCCCTGTTCAATATGCATGCATGTTTTGAAGACCTAATGAATATTTTGCAATAAAATCCTTCAAATGGCTCATAAAATATGGAATATTTTGTTTATTCCAGAAACGATAATGAACTAGAACTGCAAACCAAAGTCAATTATCATATGAAAGCTGAGAACACTTTTCTACTTTCAATTTTCACAATATATGTTTCTTTAGAAAACTGGCTATCCTTGGGACAGGGCCAATTTTAACTCCAGGGGCATAATTTACAGTCCTTTTGTAAAAGACCCGAACATGATGCTATGTGCCAAATATGACAGCTGAGAAGCTTCCAGTTTCAGAGAAGATTTTCAAAGTTTTCACTAGATCTACAAAGTTTATAATTTATTGAGAACAGGTACCCCTGGGGAGAGGTTATTTTTAACCAATGGGGGAATAATTGATATAATTGAAACTTCCTGTTTCAGAGGAGGAGATTTTCAAAGTTTTCACTAGATGTTTCTATTGAAAACTGACTACCACTAGGGCGGGGCCAATTTTGACCCCAGGGGCATAATTTATATAAATTTTGTAGAGGACCTGAACATGATGCTATGTGCCAAATATGAAAGCTGAGAACCTTCCAGTTTCAGAGGAGAAGATTTTCAAAGTTTTCACTATATGTTTCTATTGAAAACTGACCACCACTAGGGCGGGGCCAATTTTGACCCCAGGGGCATAATTTATATAACTTTTGTAGAGGACCTGAACATGATGCTATGTGCCAAATATGAAAGCTGAGAACCTTCCAGTTTCAGAGGAGAAGATTTTTAAAGTTTTCACTATATGTTTCTATTGAAAACTGACCACCCCTGGGGCGGGGCCAATTTTGACTCCAGGGGCATAATTTATATAACTTTTGTAGAGGACCTGAACATGATGCTATGTGCCAAACATGAAAGCTGAGAACCTTCCAGTTTCAGAGGAGAAGATTTTCAAAGTTTTACTTACTGTTTTTATAGAAAACTGGCCATCCCTGGTGTGAGGCCAATTTTGACCCCAGGGGCATAATTTATATAACTTTTGTAGAGGACCTACAGATGATGCTATGTACCAAAGATAAAAGCTGAGAACCCTGTAGATTCAGAGGAGAAGATTTTTAAAGGTTCAAATTGTTGACGCCCGACGACGGACGACGCACGACGGACGACGCACGACGACGGACGACGGACATCAGGCGATCACAAAAGCTCACCCTGAGCACAAAAGTGCTCTGGTGAGCTAAAAAATCCAAACTTCTGTCAAAATTGTTGCAGTCTTTATTCCAATCCACATGACCATCCTCACATATAGCTGGTTCATATGTAAAAGTTTGAATGAAAACTCTTACATAGTATAGGAGGAGTTAGACTTTTTCGCTATTGCTCTATATAAGGAAAACGTCCAAAGGGTCATAACTTCTGTCAAAATTGTTGCAGCCAAAATTCCAAACCACATGACCATCCTCACATATAGCTGGTTCATATGTAAAAGTTTGAAGTAAATCCCTCAAATAGTGTAGGAGGAGTTAGCTGCACAAGATGTTTTCGCTATATATTCTATATAAGGAAAAACTACAAAGGGCAATAACTTCTGTCAAAATTGTTGCAGCCAAATTCCAAACCACATGACCATCCTCACATATAGCTGGTTCATATGTAAAAGTTTGAAGTAGGTCCCTCAAATAGTGTAGGAGGAGTTAGCTGCACAAGATCTTTTCGCTATATATTCTATATAAGGAAAAACTACAAAGGGCCATAACTTGTCAAAATTGTGGGCATAAAAATAAAACAATTTTTGAAAGACAAATTATTTGGTAAATGCTTTTAAACGTTGCTAAATGTAGGTACAACACTTTAAAACTAAGCTCTTGATATCTTCTTCATAACTTTCTATCTCAAAGAGATGCCCTTTGACATCTTGCAAGCAGAGTAGACCCAGATCTGATGACTCCTTTGAGAGCTTATGGAATTATACAGAAATGACTTTGCCTGAAATGTCAAACAATTCCTTTGTTCATATGCAATTATAAACAAGAGTGCCAGTGGGCACAATATACGCCCGTTGAGGCCTTATTCAACATAAATTGAGGTCAATGTACTTATTTGCTAAAAGAAAATTCTAAATCCAATTGTGCGACCTTGACCATGGGTATACATACCGGGACACACCCATGCTACTGTAGCATGTCCAGACAAACATTGTGGTTAAATTTGTGAAGGATTCACCAAGCAGAACTTGAGTTAGAGATATTACAGACAGACGGACAGACAGTGCCATTCCATAAATTGACCAGTTTTTTTCAAACGGGCATATAACAAAATATGTTTGTAAAATACTATGTCCCCGATTATTGCCAATATAAATATGACTTTTGACCTTCATATATGACCGTAACCTTAATAAGCTACAAAATTAGCAATGGCTACAAAATTATCGCAATAGTTAAAGTTGACCTCAAACCAACAAAGCCAGACAGACAGGGGAAAAAAAACCCCATCTATTTACTTCATGATTATTCATCATGAATATTACTTTAAGATTATTTTTCATAATGGCACATGGACACAGGAAATATTGGCTGTTGCAGAAATTGTAGAATCATTATTATATTATAAGCAAACAGAGCAGACCCTGATCAGACGGCTTATATAGTTTACAAAGCCATAGAAAGGTGTATTTACAGGGTAAAGGGCTAATATAAATCATAATTCCATTAATTCTTACATGAATATTCATCGGGTGAGTGTAACCCTTTCCTTCATACAAACACCTTTTCACGCATATGCAAATAGTGTAGACCCTATAGGAGCTGTCTGATTAGGGCCTGCTCTGTTTGCTTATGGTATAATATAGGTCTAATTTTACTATTTATACCCAAGCCAGAAAGTCCTGTGTTCATATGCTATCATAAAAAAATCTAATTAATATTTATGATGTCATTATTTCTTTCATGAATATTCATCAGGTAAAGAGTTTATTACTTACCTCTAGGTATATAGGCAGGCCCATGTCCTGTTGCTGTGTATGATATATTAGTGTATAGAGCATGTGCAGGGAGAAGGAGAAGGCTATCTGCAGGTGCCCGCTGTCTCGCAGGTGCTGAACCACTGGAATCACACTGTTACACAGGGAACCAGCGGGTGAACCCTCACCCTGATCCTCCTCTTTATCCTCAGTAGGCAGGTCTGAAACATGTCATAATGCCATCAAGTTTCAATCTAACTTATTTTGACACTGAACCCTTTACTTCATATGAACGCCTTTCTATACCTTTGCAAACGGAGTAGACCCAGGTCAGATGGCTCCTGTAGATATATCTACAGAATATTCATGGACAAAATAGTAATGATGAAATATAGAAGGTGAAACATTGTAGCCATTTTAGAAACTAAAGAAACGGAACTATCGAACTTCATAAGCAAACAGAGCAGACCCTATTCAGACTGCTCCTATAAGAGCCGTCTGATCTGGGTCCACTTCATTTGCAGATGCGTGAAAAGGCATTTATATGAAGGAAAGTGTAGCAAATAAAGCAGACCCTGATTTGGGTCTACTCTGTTTTGCAGTCATCCAATGGTGTCTCTATCAGGTAAAAGGTTATTATTATACTGCAAAGTAAAATCCTCACTTCTGATTGGTTAACTAGCCGTGTACATGAGTCCATGTACCCTGTGAGCTGACAGGGTACATGGAAATTCCCCATGGCGGGCCCCACATATGATGATCAGAAACCAAATGATCGACTTCTCGACTCGGCTAAACAGTAGCAAAACTTATAATAGATAACTATTGATACGTAAAGAAAAACATGCAGAAATGAATTAAAAACACTTTTGGTTTGAAATTACTAATAAAACAGTTTTTAGAGGAGTTATTATATCGTCCATCAATCTATTATAACACGAACGCCGATGAAATACAATGAGCACACCACTTCGGATACCTTCGGGTAGAAATAATATATTGGGGCGCTGTTAGGGGAATTATCGTGTTTAGTGATTAAATATGCCAAAATGGATTTATATAAATTATCCGAACCGTAAAACTTTGCAGTATAATAAATTCGTTATACAGTTCTTTCCCTGGGTACATGACGATTTATTCCCGGCTGGTAAAATCATGTAACCCTCGCGTAACATGATTTTCCTCAGCCGGGAATAAATCGTCATGTACCCTGGGAAAGAACTGTATAACTAATAATGTTATTGTACCAACAAGACAGCTATAGACTCACCTTGACTAGCAGGAACTAGTGGGTTGTGTAATGCATATTGGGACACAAGGGGCAAGGCCACTACAGAGCTCAGTAACAAGGCATCCTCTTGGAACACGTCCAGGGATAATTCTCCATACAACTCATGTGCCTTGTCAATACAGAACGTCTCACTCTCACCCCACTAAAATTAAAAAAAAGTACAGTAAAAAAAAACTTTAAACTGGAATTCTAGTAGAAAAGTATTTAGCTACTCTACAGAAAGCTCATATCTCTAGTTTTCCAAGGTCAATATAAATGACACTGGTAGAGTCACGTGTCCTTATGCTACTAAACATTTCACAAAGTTTCACAGAAAAATATCAAATAGTTTCTGAGATATGGTTCCGGCAAACAAAAATGTTACATTTTTCAAAAACAAAGAGCTGTAACTTCTCGTGTTCCATTGTCAATATCAATAATACTTTCAGAGCCACATGACCTTACGCTACCAACCATTTTCACAAAGTTTCATAGAAAATTTCCAATCAGTTTCTGAGAAATGGCTCCAGACAGACAAAACAGTTACAACAAAGGGCCATAATTCTGGTGTTCCTGGGTCAATATGAATGATACTTGCAGAGTCATATTTCCTTACGCTATTTAACATTTACACAATGTTTCATAGAAAAAATCCACACAATTTCCGAGAAATAGCTCCAGATATGCAAAAATGTTTCATTTTCGGCAAACAAAGGGCCATAACTCTAGTGTTCAAAGGTCAATGTTAGTGATACTTGCAGGCCCACATTTATGGTTTTAAACATTATCACCAAGTTTCAGTGATAAACGCCAAACCGTTTCAGAGATATCACTCCGGGATCCACAAACGGATGCCAAAACAATATCCCTCTGCAGGGGATAACAATAAGTAAACCCTTTACACCATGAACCAGCAAAAGAAAACACATTGAATAGACTGGATTGATTTTTTCACATGATTGATTTCTTTAAATCGGAAACAAATTTATACAGAAATAAGAAGAAATGAATTTGGGGCCATTAACTATTTTCGCAGAAACAAGAATTTCATTGGAAAGGGTTTGTTATTTCGAGTCCAGACTGCATATATGCAACTACAACTGTTCAGGGTTGTTTACCTGTGCTGATAGAGTGCTGTCCCCTGATTCACACTGTTGGCTAACTGATAACAAAAGTGAGCAAACCTTACTCAGCTCGAGGTACTGGCACAGCTTATCTGCAACAAAATTCTTCTGTAAGTTACATTTTTTACCCTTTCTGTGTTAAGCATAACCAGATCAATATTTGCAAACAGCTTGGGTCCAGATGCAACATTGGCTAACTTTTCAAATCTATTATAAGTTATTTTAACACTCGGCCAGTAACATCCCAAAAGTTTGAAATAGTAAAACTTCCACATACAAAAGTTTCAGAAGCAGGATAAGGAACCAGGGACTGGCTTACATTTGCAAAAACTTTGGAATCAGCTGAAATGCCGATTAACCAATTCCCTCCTACCGACACCTTTTGATGCCTGTGTTAAAGTCATTTTTTGAAACCACTGTGATAAACAGAGCATTTGCTCCGTAGGAGCAATTGCTCTATTTATCACAATGGTTTCAGACCTATATAATTCCAGATAAAATCCTTTTTTCTAGTAAATGTTCATTTTCAGTAGAATTATTCAAAGAGGTTAGGTCTAAAACTAGTCTAAGAGGGAACGGGTTAACTTCCATCAGCTTGACACTCAATCAAAGCTTAATACATGTCAAATTAATCAAAATTGCTCCACATTACCTATGTATTACTGTTTATCAACCTGATATTCCCATCTACTAGAAACTGTTTTTATTAACAATTTACCTTGTGAATATTCATGTAAGAATTAATGACATCATGAATATTTATTAGCTGAATTTCTATTATGGTATTTGACCAAGAGAAATTTAACCCACGGCACAAACTTAGGGTTATATATTTATTATTTCATTAACAAACAGAGAAGACCATACAGGAGATGTCTGATTTTGGTCTACTCTGTTTGCAAACACATCTTATCTATAAGCATACTGACCTGGCTCACATATACATAGAGCCTGACTGGCCAGTCTGTAGCAGACCTCTGGCAGGAGTCGCAACTTGTTGGTGTCCACATCCATGTCCTCAGCTTTCACTTCAGCCTGCAGACCCAAAAAGGCCTGTACCACTGTATACAGTGTGTTGGCTGTCTCCTGGGTAGGACTTGACTCATATAACTCCCTGTACAAGTATGACATAAATCATGTTGCATGGGCTTGAACTTACCAGCAGTCAAAGACTTGAGACTCAGTATATTCTCAAACATGTTTATTTGGTTCTAAGCTTCTACCAGGATTGTAAAAGCTGGGACCCAAACAAACATGTTTAACCCTCTACTCCATTAATATTCATATAAGAAATAATGACATCCTGAATATGAATTATATCCTATTTTACAATGGCATACTGACATGGGAATTTTCGGTCACAGTAGAAGCTGTAGAATTATATTTATAATATTTCTTACGCAGAGCAAACCCTGATCAGAGAGCTCCTACAGGAACTCTTACAGGTCTAACCCTGTTTGTAGAGGTGTAAAAAGGCATATTTATGGAGTAAAACTATGGGGTAAACTGTACTGGTGAATTCAAGCCATGACTATAAGGTCTGCCTAAACTCCATACTGAAATAACTTGAACCTTTACTTCGTGAATACATAAGAAATTATGACTTCATGAATATTAATTAGCTGTATATTTAAAGAATTTAATCCTTAAACTTCATGAATAGTCACATATGAAATAATGATTCATGAATAATAATTTGCTGAATTTTTATAATCGCAACTGCAAGAAGACATTTTTGGCGGCAATAGCAGAAACTGTAGAATAAGATCAATATTATTTCATATAAATCAAACAGAGGAAACCTAGATCAGACAGCTCCTACAGACCCCGTCTGATCTGGGTCAACTGTTTGCAAAGGTGTATATCTGGAGTAAAGGGTTAAAAGCATGGCTATACTCCCTTAAAACATCACATGAATCGTAAAATTAAAGGACAGTTACAACAGAAGTAAAACAGATAAAACTAGTCCCCCCCCCCCCCCGGCACCCATAAGAGGAATGAATTCACCCACTGGCACCCTCTACCCTGGCACACATGTGTCAAAAATTCCAAACTTCTGTCAAAATTGTTGCAGTCCATATTCCAATCCACATGACCATCCTCACATATAGCTGGTTCATATGTAAAAGTTTGAATGAAAACTCTTACATAGTATAGGAGGAGTTAGCTGCACAAGACTTGTTCCCTATTACTCTATGTAAGGAAAAACTCCAAAGGGTCATAACTTCTGTCAAAATTGTTGCAGCCAAAATTCCAAACCACATGACCATCCTCACATATAGCTGGTTCATATGTAAAAGTTTGAATGAAAACTCTTACATAGTATAGGAGGAGTTAGCTGCACAAGACTTGTTCCCTATTACTCTATGTAAGGAAAAACTCCAAAGGGTCATAACTTCTGTCAAAATTGTTGCAGCCAAAATTCCAAACCACATGACCATCCTCACATATAGCAGGTTCATATGTAAAAGTTTGAAGTATATCCCTCAAATAGTGTAGGAGGAGTTAGCTGCACAAGATTCCTCACATATATAGCTGGATCATATGTAAAAGTTTGAAGTAAATCCCTTTAATAGTGTAAGAGGAGTTAGCTGCACAAGATGTTTTTGCTATATATTCTATATAAGGAAAAACTACAAAGGGCAATAACTTTTAAAAAATTTAACAGACGGACGGATGGACGGACGGACAGACAGACAGAAAGCACAACATCAATATGTCTCCCTCCCCTAAAGGGGAGAGACATAACTAAAGCTATCACTAAAGGTGATGAATAACCCCGCACGGCAGCCTTGATTGAAAATCTAAGTTTGTTACACCAACTACCTGTTACAGGACCAAATGAAAAATAGTACACAAAGTTCAAGGGAAGATAACTCTGTAATACTTGCCATTAAACATGTGAAAATTGCGTCTTGCACATCTGCTATTCATGGTTATTATGTATGGCAAGTATCAATTCAATAACATTCAAACTGGAGGAGAATATGCTACACCAACTCCCCATGTTTCATGCCAAAATGACAAAAAATACTTAAAATCCAAGTTGAGGTAATTACCATATGCCAGCCATTGGGGGGGGTATAAAAAAACAAAAAAACAAGAGCACCGCAAGCGGGTGCAAACGCTGGTCTGTCGTCATTGTCAAGATGAACATGCATACCAAAAATGAAGGTTGTAAATGAAAAATTGAAGAAGTTATGGTCAATGTTAAGATTTCAGACGACGAGGACGCGGACACCGGAGATACGACAACAGCTCCTGATTTCTTTGATACAGATGAGCTAATAAAACTGAGAAAAGAAGGCCAAAAACTTTTGACTTGAGTGTGACTGCACCTACCCACAGATCCCGACAGCTGTGTTGATATCACCAGCATTAGCACACTTTATGGCCATCTGTCCCTGTATGGTGGCATGGTTGATCTGCAGTAGGTCCGCTAATCTGTCATAAATAATGGTGAGCAAGTTGAAACTAATCCTTTGAATCTGAGAAACAAATTAATTAGCATTGGCAAGGAGCCCTTTGATTAGGGTCTACACTGTAAAATTCGAAACTCTCTTGCAAATTCAACACACATAAATGGATTCCCTCTATTAACTCTTTACCTCATGTATATCCATGGCAGTTTTGATTGTGGCAGAAACTGTATATAGCAGTAAATTTCATATGCACATATACAGCAGACCTTGACCAAATAGCTCCTATAGGACCTGTCTGATCTGGGTCCACTTTGTCTGCATAGGTGTGAAAAGGTGTATATATGGAGTAAAGGGTAAACTATGAAATCATTTTGAAACTTCAGCATTCAAATTGTAAAACAATTTAACCCTTTACTCTGTGAATATTTATGAAAGAAATCCTGACATCACGAATATAAATTCAAATGTATTCTTTAACAAGAGCTGTCCGCAGACAGCGCGCTCCACTTTCTTTAGTGCTGGATAGTGTATTGGAAGTCTAAGTCAGAAAGGGGAGATAACTATAGTAAAATTAATTTAAGGGTTATCTGCCCTTGTAAAATAGGTCCCCCTTGTAATAGTTAACATGTATACCAAGGATGAACCAAATATCTTGGACAGTTTCTGAGACATGGACCTGAACATAAAACTTAACCAACAATGAAAATTTTAAGTCGAAAAAGGGGCATAACTATGGCAAAATTAATTTTAGGGTTACCTACCCTTGTGAAATGGGTTCTCCTTGTGAGAGTAAACATACATACCAAATATGATCCAAATATCTTTGATGGTTTCTGAGAAAAGGACCTTTATATAACAAAAAGGTTAACCAACGCGGACGCCGAAGAGAGGGTCATGACAATAGCTCCACTTTTTGAAAAAGTGGAGCTAAAAATTGTATGTTATTAACATGATTTTTTTTGTCAAAGCAGAAAGTGATGAATCAGATCTATGTTATTCATAAGCAAACAGAGCAGACCCTGATCAGACGGCTCCTATAGGAGCCGTCTGATCTAGGTCTACTGTTTGCAAAGGTGTTGAAGGGCGTATTTATGTTGTAAAGGATTAACATCTTCAGCAATATTCAGCTCAGATAAAATGTAGGTAAAGCTTGTGTAACCCTTTACTCCATGAAAATTCATAAAAGACGTCAGGAATAAAAATTAGATTAATTGTTAAAATATTACATGTACACATGTATTTGTAGCCATGGCAGAAACTGTAGAAACATATCTATATTATATCAACAGCACACAGAGCAGACCCTATTCAGACGGCTCATACTGTGGTCATTCATTTATTGAACACAGGAATCTTAAAAAGCAGGTGCTTAATGCAGAGCAAAAGTAATGCAGAAAGCTTCTTCATTACTTTTGGCAAGCATTAAGCTACCACCTGCCTTACATACCCATAATTACATCCCTCTTGATGGCCATTTACTATATGCTTGATTTAAGATGCAGTCTACATTTTCATATTCAATATACTTTCATCTATTCGGTAAATGCAAGTCATATTGACAGAGTTGATGTAACAATATTGTGGACTAAACTAAAAGTTTGTATCTGCTGACGGGGTATATAGATGGCTCAGTGTCTTGCCATCAATATAGGGTCTACACAAATGTATAGATTAACAGGGTTTCCACAAACCGCAGGAAACAAAATTCCCTGACATTTTCCTGACATAAATTCAAATTTCCGACACATTACATTGCGACATTTGGTCTTTCTGTCATAATTTATGCAGTATTGTTGAAGTTTTACATATGTGGGCTCAAATCTCTTTTTTCGAATTCCCTGACATGTGCCTATATTTTCCAATTTCCCAGACTATTCACTGACTGTGTAATGCTACACCATAGCCACTAGGGTTTGCATAAAGGTATGGTATAATGTTACATCATAGCTATGAAATTACTCAATTTCAGTTAATCCTTTACCTCATTAATTAGCTAAATAATCTAGGTCTATTCTGTTTGCAAAGATTATAAAAGGAAAAAGTACTTTAATCTAAACCTGTCAAATCCTATTTAGAGTAGAACCAGCCTTAAGTGGCCATTCCTTTTTTGAACATAGAAATCTTCAAATGCAGGTGCTTGCTTAATGCAGGGGGAAAGTAATGCAGAAAGTTCGTATAGGAGCCTTCTGCATTACTTTTGACCTGCATTAAGCTACCACCTGCCTTGCAAGACCCATAATAAGACCTTTTTGATGGCTGCATAGGACAGGTTCTACTGTATTGTTCTATACAAGAGTGTTCTACTTACCTGTAGAGTTTAGCATAACTGCTTTTCTGCAATAATAAATGGCAAAGGTACTCCATGAATATTCATGTTAAAATGATGACATCAAAAGCATTAACCCTTTCCCTGCTCCATATTCATGTAAGGTATGACGTATGATCTGGATCGACTCTGTTTGCAAATGCATGACAAAGCATTTACTGTAAAACAGGTTTTATTAGCGACAATATATATTTCGCGCTAATTCGCGAATGCGTTGCTCAGCGAATTCAATATTTTTCGTAATAAATCAGAAACAAGTATAAAATGGAGTAACGTCCGAAATCGGTATATCCGGAATATGGTCAGATTTATCACGTCGTCGTCCATGTGTTTTCTGCATTAATAAAATTCTTCGTTCTACACAAATGTTGGATGGAGTGTATTGCATCCATATATAGTTTGTTTAGTAAACAAAAAAGTGTTTAAATAAAAAATACAGACCAGAAAATGGAAGAATGTTTCTCTTCTTCATTGATCTCCGTGAGAAGGGAAGTAACTCTTATATACGTACATGTAAACATGTACGGCAAGTGGTAAACATCTGGTTGTTTTTGTACAATTACGGACTTTTGAAACAGGTTTGACTCTATGTGTTTGTGAAAAACAATTCACTCATTTTGACTATTGAATACCGGCTTATGCCAAGCAGCGTTTAACAGATCAACACGTATACACAATTTTGTCAATTTGTTTTCACACGTTTACCATCCAAGTTTCAATAGAGGCAGTGATTTAACCTTTAGTCTCATAATAGACAAATCGTAATAACCATTTCTTTTGCAGACAGGTTCGATCCAAATAAGACCCCAAAGTAATAAATGAGTAGTAACTTACATTTCCACCGTTTCATCAGTAAACCGGTGTGTCACACTGTGCCATACATCCGAGTTTTGGGAAAAGTTCTCAAAACAATTACAAAATTGAATACTGGTAAATACAGGCCTTAACGCATGCTATAAATTATCGATTGATAACCTCTAAATTGCCAACGGCAGTTACATACATTCGGCAGAAATTTATTCTTTGCCCTTTTTACAGCGTTCGGCAGAGTTTTATACGACTCTATTTCCGTTCTGTTAATTTAGCGAGATGGACGCCGTAGCGAAATCATCATGACGCGAATTAATACAAAATTACAATTACGCGAAATAATCATGACGCGAATATAACCTGTTTTACAGTATATGAGGGAAAGGGTTAATCAGATTAATTTTCAGCATTACTTTCAAACTGCATTAAGCAATCACATGTGTTTCTAGATATGCGTAGTGATACAGTTAAAAACAAATTCTATACAGTAAATTTTGGAAGGACCTAACTTTTATTTTGAGTTATCCCAAAGTTCTGGTTATCCGAGTTTAAGACATCAAAATTTAACTGTAGCTTGTTTCCAGTGTTCAAAGGGTTTAACTCTTCTCATGCTAGGTACTTGTCATATGTAACACTAGAAAATTGTGTCTGTAAGACACAGCAATGCCCCTGTGGTGGTGCTTGCCTATCTGCAAATAAAATTCCTCTAAGTCATTTGACCTTGACCTTCGGCTTGCGGACAGCATGGGCTGGGTGCGCAATGAAAGTATGGATAGTGTTTAATGTGTATATGCAATTCCATGCCAATAGTTATAGTGGTAATTGAGATATAAAATGATGAAAAAATGTGACAACCAACTGCATGTAAAAAGGTGACACACCAACGGACAGACATGTGCAAAACATTATGTCCCCTGACTATCATCAATAGGGGTATAAAAATTGTTGTCTATTATAAAAAAATAATTTTTTTTTTAAAAAATGCAGGTCAAACAGTTTAGAATGTCTGCAAAAGTAATTGCAATTTCGCTGCTAACATGCAAAGGTTAACCCTTTCCCTGTTGAATATTCATGTAATTAATAATGATATCATACTTACGAAATGAATTTCTTATAATGGCAGTGTACACAGGATGTTTTAGTGTAAGTAGAAACTGTCATATCTGTGATAATCTGGTAATCAAACAGCAGATCTAGATCACACGGCTTCTACAGGCGCTGTCTGATCTAGGTCTATTTTATTTTCTTTAAAAAGCATTTATACAAGGGAAAGGGTTAGAGAAACCGTGGCATAGTTCAGACATGCCTACCAGTACTTGAGTCTTGGCAGCAAAGAACTCCTTCATATAGCCGTAGATAACTCTCATCCTGTAGTCCACATGCTGGTAGTCGACCAGTGTTAGGTACATGTCATACTCAACCTAGCAGAGAAACAAACATAAAATTATGTTCATAGAAAGTTGGAAGTATGACAGGATCTAACTAAGGGTGAAACGATTAATCGCGATGTGAATTGAACCGCGATCTTTTGTCCTCGATTCGGTTCGGTTCAATTCGGTTCAGCAGATCTCATTTTCGATTCGATTTTTATTATAAAGGCTAGCTTCTTAATGATTGGTTGCGAAATGAAACTAACCTGTGAAAATTCGCAGTGAAAAGTCGAAATACTTGTTTTCCTGCATTAGAGCTGTCAAAACAAACATACTCATCAAATTCTGATAGACTCAAATCGATTGGATGAAGGCCAACTATTTTAGCCAATCAAATAACACGTTGCAATCGTTGCAATTAATCTGATTGTCTGGGCGCTTTACTCAAGCGTCTTTGTGTTCTCTCAAAATGTCGGATGCTGAAGCTGTCAATCTACGTGCTACCCCGAAAAACTATCGCTCCAAATGTGGAGATTTCAGATTTCGCGAGAGCAACAACACAAATAAACCAACATGTAAGATTATTTTACAAATATTCTCTGCAACACAGGAAATACGACGAATCTGTCATATCGTATGAACGGAAACACAGTACATGTATTGCATTTACGTTTCGTCTTCTTCCAGTAAACTTGGTTGCAAGTTTGTGTATGCTTAAAATTTATGAAGCTGTGCATTGATAACTGGCTAAAACTATACTCGCAGCAATGTCTAGTGCTTTTTGTTCAGAGACAGGGAGATGTCATATCTCTCTTCAACTGATAGCTATCTGTATCAGTTGAAGAGAGACATGACATCTCCTCCAAGTGCTCAAATTCTTTTTTCAGGAAAACCTACATGTTCTACAGTGTTAGGCTGTTTAGTCAATTAGACAATTAGCCAAGACTGATTATGTTAGTGTTACCATTTTACTTGGTTTTAGTGACCAGTTATAATAAAGAACTTCCAAAAACAAACTGCAGAAAGGTTTGACTGTTAGGCCTTAAAGTCAGATATATCTGTGACTAGGCTATTATGATTTTTCCACCTGTATATGTCCAAGCATTCTGTTTTCAGAGCTGTTAATACACAGTATTTATTCTACATAGTGCTTTTTTTTTTTATTACAATCTTAAATCGAATCGAATCGAAAATAATCGAATCGTGTTGTAAAAAATCGAAATCGAATCAAATCGAATTTTTTTGAATCGTTTCACCCCTAGATCTAACCCATCCAATCATATTGATGCCTCTGTAAAAGTCACTTTCTGAAACCATTGTGATAAATAGAGCATTTGCTCCATAGGATCCATATTTATCATAATGGTTCAAAAAATTGCACAACTCTAAATTTTTCCTTCTCTAGTAAATGCTCCTTTTCGGTATATTTAATCAAAGAGTTAGGATCTAAAAATAGCTTATGAGGTACTGGGTTAAAAACCATTTAATTGTCTGTCTCTACAAATACAAAATATTGACATATTGCCAAACAGTTTGGATACTGATAAAATTAATATTTTCCATTTGAAAACTGCTTTTGATACAAAACAGCACTTTCTAATATAATTTGTATAACTTACATTATACGATATTTAAAAAAACCCACTGAAAACAGTTCTGACAGCAATTCCTTCTCTAATTTTTGTCAGATAACCCTTCACTTCATAGATACGCCCTTCGATACCTTTGTAAATAGAGTAGAACCTGTCCTAAGTGGCCATTCATTAACCATTTCCCTGTTCTAGATTTAGTCTAAATTTCAATACCAACTGAATATTCATGGACAAAATAGTAAAATAGTGAAATATTGAAGGTGGAACATTGTAACCATTTTAGAAACAAAAGTAACAGATGTATCAAATTCTATACGCAAATAGAGCAGACCCTGATGAGATGGCTCCTCTAGGAGCCATCTGATCTGGGTCTTCTCTGTTTGCAAATGTGTGAAAAGGTGTTTATATGAAGGAAATGTTAACTGAACATAGAAGTCTTTAAAAGCAGGTGGGTGATTAATGAAGAGCAAAAGTAATGCAAAAAGCTCCTAAAGGAGCTTTCTGCATTACTTTTGACCTGCATTAAACTACTTCCAGCCTTACAGACCCATAATTAGACCTCCTTTTGATGCCCACTTAAAACAGGTTCTGGTGTACACACAGATCAGATAGCTCCTGTAGTAGTTGTATTATCAGGATCTGCTCTGTTCATTTACAACAAGGGTCAAAATTCCCTTGTTCATGATGTCATTATAAAAAAAACCATTCAATAGTAATTAATATTCATACTCTCACATAAACATTAAAATCAGATCAATATCATGTCAAAAACAAACAGAGCAGATCCTGATCAGATGGGTCCTATAGGAGCCATCTGATCCGGGTCTCCTCTGTTTGCAAATGGTAAAAAGGTGTTTATATGAGGGAAAGGGCTTAAAAACTTCCACAAATCCCATAGCATGGACAATTACTCTTCCATACCTGCAGAGCTAGTATTCGTATTAGTAGTTTTTCTTCCTCCTTCCAATCTTTTACATCAAGATGATCTATGAGAGAAATTAAGAAAACTAAGCTAATATATGCCACGCCACCACATTGTCAGAGAAATGTGTTTGTGAAACACTATGACCTGATATGACCTTTGACCTTGATCCATAAAAAGTGGTTACCTGTGACAGATTCTTCTGAAAATCGAACTCATCCAAGCATTTATTCCTGACAATTCTTAAAGCAAATATGAGAGATAAATTGGTCAAGAAATAAAGAGCAAGATGAGCACCAATGTATTATGATACACAGACTGACGAATGGAATGAGAGGTCAAACTACATATCCCATATGCAACTTCGTTGTGTGGGGTATAACAACAAATATGACATTGTGAAGTTTGAGGAGGCTAGATCTCGAAATAATTGAGTGATTAACCCATAACCAGCTGTATAATTAAAACTCACTCTTCCGTTTCTGAGTATTAATTTAACAAAATACTCTATACCTAACTCTTTTTATTTGAAAAACAAACATGTTAGGAATGAAAGCTTAACAGTTAGCAATATTCCCAATTTAAATGCTGATTTTTGTTTCAGAATACAATGCAACACAACACAAAGTTAAAGTTGATGATTCCAATTAACATTTAACTTATACAGTACATATCTGTTTTAAGCCAACACTTATTGCGAAGGACTCCTATACAGTAATACCTATTTTAACCCCTTACTCCATAAATATGCCTTTTTACGCCATCGCAAACAGAAAAGACCCAGATCAGACGGCTCCTATAGAAGCCGTCTGATGAAGGTCTGCTCTGTTTGCTGATGACATAATACAGGTATAATTCTACAGATTCTGCCATGACCCAAACTTTGTGTGTTCATGTGCCGTTAGAAGAATGCATCTAATTAGTACTCATGGTATGATTACTTCATACATGAATATTCATGGAGGAAAGGGTTAAACCAACACTTATTGAGTAGGAGTCTTTAAGCTTTTACTCCATAAATACAGTAAAACCTCTCTATAACGACCACTAAATTGTGTTAATTATTTGGTATTTAGGACAGGTGGCTGATTTAAGCAAGGTGAAAGTAAAACAGAACGCTCCTATAGGAGCGTTGTTTTACCTTCACCTTGCTTTAAGCAACAATCTACCTTTAACACAAAATAATTGATGTAATTTAGTGGCCGTTATAGAGAGGTTTTACTGTATGTCTTTCTATGCTTTTGCAAATAAAGTAAACCCATATCAGGATGTGCTCTGTTTACTTTCGATATAAAACAGATCTGGTTCTTCAGCTTCGGTCATGATAAAAGTTTATTTTGATCATAGTGCCATTATAAGAATTCTGTCAATTTATATTCATGATGTCATTATTTCTTACATGAATATTCATGGAGTGAAGGAATGAAAAGCAGGTGGTTGATTAATGCAGGACAAGTTCAAGCAGGAAGCTCTTTCGAGAATCTTGTGCATCAAACTAATGTCTGCTTTACAAACCCAGAATTAGACAATAAAATCAAGATCATGCGTAATTCTTACCTTGACTATTTGTCTGAAGATATTTGCAAAAATGGATTGCTGCCTCAGTAAACAGCTGCTTGTCCCTGTGCTCCTGCAAACAACACAGTATCATCAGACAATGCAGTATCACACAATGTGGTGTCATACAACAAAGTATCACACAACAAAGTACAGTAGAAACCCTCTAAACTGGAATCTAGTAGTTTCTTTTCGGCAGGTGACTGCTTAACGCAGGGAGAAATCTATGCAGAAAGCTCCTATAGCAGCTTTCTGCAGCAGCATGATTTTCACTTAACCATTCCAAAGAAACACATGTTCGCATAATGATCATTCATCCTGCTCTGCTCATTGCTCCTAGCCAAATATTTTTGGCATTATACAAAACGTAAAACAATAAGCCAGATGCAGGGTTGTAGACACAATACATACAGATCTATCACAATCTCTTGTTTCTCAGCAAAACCCTATCTTGCTGCAACTAACCTTGGTGTGGCAATTCTGAGTTGTAGCAATGTAGGGTTGGCAGAGAAATATAAACATTAGATAATAATTAGATTCTCTAAAGATCAATTTTAAATACAGTTCTGCCGAATGAGTGGTTGATTGACATTGACAGATGATGGATGATCAAGGGTAAATCTTAATTCCTCCCCCCTCTCCATTCAGAAGAGAGAAGCACAAAAACTTATTCCTAAATCAAAGTGAATTCACGACTTATAATCTGTCCAGCATTTCCACTCTTTACAAATTGACAGAATTGCCTTTCCTCAGTTCTAAAAGTATTTTTCCCCATTTCTATAACAATAAAGAACTTTAGTGAGCAAGCTCACATACCCAACGCTACCACATTGTCAGAGAAAAAAGATGTGTTAGTGGAACGCGATTCCTCAACCTTTGACCCTGAAGAATGACCTTGATCTTTGATCCTGAAGGATGACCTTGACCTTTGACCCATAGACACATCATCTTTGTGTGGTGAACAATTGTGCCAGGTTATTTTGAAATCCATTCACAGATAAGTTATAGAAGGTACACGAAATTTGGGACAGAAGGACAATGCGATTACTATTATTACTCTGTTTGTGGGGGTATAATGAGAACTCCATGAATATTAATTCGATAAATTTTCAATATGGCATATCATAAACATGGAATTATTGCCAATGCAGAAACTGCAGAATAAGATCTTTATAATTCCATAAGAAACAGACCCTGATCAGACGGCTGCTATAGGAGCTGTCTGATCTGGGTCTACTCTGTTTTCAAAGGCATAGTAAAGGAATTTATGAAGTAAATGGTTACTATTTTTTCTGGACCACTCGTAATTGATATTTTAAAGACACAATAATTTTCAAATGCCATTAAATGATACCTAAAATTATCTTTGATCTACAGAGGGGTGTTACATATTACCTTTTCTTCAAGTCCGAAAATATTGCAACCAAAATTGAGCAAGACTTTTGAATAGATAACTGTATGCTCTGCTATCTTCAACCCTAGTGTAATCGATAGGCTTCTCAACAGCTCCAAGCTCTCCTCAATCTGTAAAAGGAAAATGAACAAACAATTGCTTTTAATTACTGATGTGAAAATTGTCAAAGAAAACAAAGTGTTCCAAAAACATGACAGCTGTGTATACAGAGGAACCTGACTATAGTGACCATACTATACACATACATGGGGGTCTAAACAGCTGCTAGTTGCCTGATACAGCACAAATGTTATGCAGAAAGTTCCTAGAGATAAAGTTTTTTATGATCTTTGACAATCATTTAGCCCTTTTACTGCTGTGGTTTGAACCACTCCAGCTGGTTTGTAGCCGTGGCTTTACCCGGGTATTCTTATGTGCACGAAACAATGCAATAGTTCCGTGGGCAGAAAAACATCTAGGGTCTTTGTCCACCTGTAATAAGCTGTATGGCTGACATACTGTTAAAGCGACGTAAAACTCAAATACAAACAAAAGAAACTGAGACTTTACAAACAAACAAAGCATAAAACTACGACCTGTCTTAAGAAATCGGAATAAGAATAATTTTAAATGGTTACTGTAGACAGGCTTCATTGTACTTACCAGAATACCACCCGTGACTGCCAACAACAAGTGATATAAAAATTCGATGACAAGCTACCTTTACAACTCCCCTGCCCCCCAAAAGAATAAGGATTGTTCAGTTTAAAAATCAACTGCTTCACATTCATTATTCATCCATTTAAAATGATTGTATCATCAGTTTATCCCAGTCATAACATACTGGTTCAACAACAAAAAACTGCCTCATTGAATTATATGAAAGTTTACTCATTCCTTTATATAAAAGCGTTTGCACGCATTTGCAAACAGAGTAGATCCAGATCAGATGGCCTTGAGAACAAATTTGATTTGGTCATACCCTTACTACCGCAAACAAGTAAAAGGGACAATTTTTGAATAGTGTAGTTTTGAAACTATTATGATAAATGGAACAATTGCTCCATAGGAGCAACTGCTCTTTTTATCACGATGGTTTCAAAACTTGACTTTCACAGACATTACTATGAGGGAATGGGTTAAAATGACTGCATCACCCGTTTATTCCAGTAATAAGACACATGTTCAACAACTGCAAACTGTCTCATTGAATTATATGAAAGCATTAACCTTAAACCTGCTAGGGACGTATCCATGGTTACCTTTGCATTCCAGATGAAATACCAAGTAACTCTGAGTCTCTTAACTCTTCTCTTGCTGAATTTTAAAATGCATTTCACCTTCTTACCCATGCCCTGTTGTATAATTACATATATCTTCACAGTGTACAAGTATTTCACTGTGCAATTACTGCTGTGGAGTGCACTGGTTGCACAATCAACTTGTAAATAGTGCAGACCCTGATGAGACAGCTCCTGCAGGAGCTGTCTCATCTGGGTCTTCACTATTTACTGGTAGGTATATTGACACGAATAGCAAACGAAGGGTTAAGGATCAAAACTATTTGCCACTCTGATTGAACTTATGCAGCAAAACTGAATATATCTTGTTTTCACAAACTGTTTTCAATATGAGTTGAATGATATGCAAACCAACAATTGCTGAAAAGGGAGCTTACTCTTTCATCAGCAATGAGTTGTCGCATCCTGAAGTCATACAGTTCTGATTTTGCTGAGTCTCTTCCACAAAGACGCAAGATTTCAAGGCCATCCTCTACACAGCCTGACTTGTCCTTAGTCAGCATAAAGTATACCAGCCTCTGAAAAAAGTAAACAACTTTACACAGCATTTCATAAAGCTTATACAGTAAAACCCCGATCTCTCGAACACCTTGGGGACCATAAATTTTAGTTCGAATTAAGGGTGGTTCGAAGGATCCGAGTCTCATATTCGTTTGGTAGCAAATGTTACAGAAATTGTTCGAACTTGAGTTTGAGAATATTTTCATGTCGAAAATGAATAAACAAACTTCTAGAACAAAACTCACTGTTTTTGCTGCCTTTGCAATACAATGAAAATACTAATGCAACCCATAATTCTATAAAAACATCGTCCCATTATTCCAAATTTCGCGTTTCTGCCATGAACGTATCTATGCTATGTACATATCTCGCCATTTTGGTCTGGTTAAAAACCAAGACTGAACGACCCGTCATCATTGTCTCGGTTTATGTACAACGGCCTACAACCCATTTAAATATCTACGAGAACACACAAAATTGGTAAAATTCCGTTATTTAGTAGGGTGCAACAGATCAGTTTTGGGGAAAAACTATTCCTTTTGTTTCCGTAATTGGATTCGCATATAGGGCCACAAATTAACTCAATTAACATTCACGGATAAAAATAGAGGAGAACAAATATATTCGTTGAACTGCTATTTCTGCCATTGTGAACGATGAAGTTTGAACATTTCGATCATGTTATAGCCCTACGATATGACAGTTAATGTTAGCTAAAAACAACCTTCACAAACACACACATTTAAATTTTAACACCTTGATAAAACATGACACATTCTCCCATTGTCTACCAATCACGTGATTATCGGCGAGCTGAGATAGTCACCTGAGACATCCATACAGGTAAGACAACGGTTCGACTTATCAAAGGTACTTTGCACTGTTTTATTAATCAGCGGACCGGGAGATGAGTTCGAGTTTCGCATGGTCTAATTATCCGAGGTCAAACATATAGAATTTAAGAAGGAAGGAGTTGGGACTGCAGAATAAGTTCGAATTAAGGGTAGTGAACGAGTTTTCCGGAGTTCGGGGTTTTACTGTATAATATTTTAGCCATTTACAGTAAAACCTTTACTAAGTGACTGTCAATATAAATGTAAGTGTTCTCAGTCACCCGGCCGCAGAAGTGAGACATTAAAAAAAGAAAAAACATGATGCAAAAAACGTGACAGATGGATGAATGATTAAACACAAAGTAACTCGGTGTCTCATTGACACTTGATAAACAGTTTCTGAAAACCTTGAACAAATCGGACGTAAGAACTATTGTTGGAGGTCAGGCAGAGTGTTTGTACAGGATGATCAGGGTTTTACCATGGCATCACTACCGCTGGGCAGGTCTACATTTTTCATCCCATACTTCATCATGAGCTTGCGTACATTGACCCTGTGACACTGCTCCTTCAGTCTTGCTACCCTGAAAATCAGACATTTTACTGTTACCTCTTTATCTCATAGAAGGCCAGAGGTCCAGGTAAGATGCGGAAATTCTCTAAAGAAAAACTCCTTTATTTCTCCAGCAAACCCTATACATTGACCATTTTTTAGAATCATTTCCAATCCATCTGACCTGGATCTACTCTGTCTGCAAAGGTGATCAAATGCATTTTTGTGATGTAAATGTTTAAAAATCTTGTGAGTACCATAACATGATTTTCGAGGAGTATTACAGAAAACATTTACAATAGACAGCTTTCTTCTCTAGAGGTCAACTAACACAAATACTGATACATACTTGTTATGATTGATCTTGAGGCCCATGTTTACCAGTTGCTCCACCTCTGAGGACCATGGTATTGGAGCCCACTTCATAACTTCCAGTACACCCTCTAGCTTTTGCTGCGGATAACAGAGAAATTGCACTATCCCTTTACTTAAATTCTTATCAAAATAAAAGAAAATGTGTCCAAACAGAAAGTAAATGAATGACAGAGCTGAAAAGATGAGATAGGGTCCTACTCATTATGATTATGCTTCAGACCAAATATCAAATACTTCGAGTTTATAAAAGCCAAGACATCTGAGATGAAAATTTTATATGACAGATGTACAAATGTCAGTACAAACAAGGGTAAAACTTAATGCCCCCGTCGCCTAAAGGCAGGGTCATACAAAAGAGAAAAGAAAACAGTAAAGAAATAGATCTGTTACAAGAAAGCAAACAGAACAGATCCTGCTCATCGTCATACCCTTGATAAGTTAAATCGCTGAGGATTCTGAGGGTCACATCTGAAAGATGTTCCTCAGGCCATCTCTATCAAGGCTACTGACTTTTGTCTTTTCTCTCAGGAAAAGAAACTGACATGTTGAATACATAGACTTTTAAGTTTTGAGTAATTTTCTGCGAGAATAAACACAATGATAATAAGCTTTACATATCTAGAAAGTAGTGAAAACATACCTCTGGGTCTGTGATGCAGTCAATGACAGCTGATGCTTTAGCTTCCCAGAACACTTTGCCTGTGTAGCTCTGTACTTGGCCATGCCGCTCCAAAAGATCCTGAAATACAGTTAGAGCTTCTCTTTACAGCAACCCATCGATTATAGATAATCAATATAGCTTACCCCATTCCCCCATATTGACACCTTTAAACTCCTCTGTAAAAGTCACTTTTTGAAACCATTGTGATAAATAAGAGCATTTGCTCCTGGAGTCCATAGGATGCCAGGTTCCAGTTCGGATTTAATTTATAGAACCCCTGCATTTGCTGGCCATGTGTGTACTGAAAAAATATAGATGAAAACATTCCATGCTTCTACAATGTCTAAATATAATAAAATAAGCAAAGAATATTCGGATATTAGATTTCATCCAAATTTTCGAATAGAATTTATCCATCAAATATATAATCAACTTGTTTTGCTCTGAATTTATCATTTTCAATAATCTGTAGGCCAGGCATCTCTTAAGAAAATGAAGATGATAATAATGTTTCTGACTTAAAACTCTGGTTTGCATAATAAGCATTACCTTGATATATTTTGAAAAGATCTGGTCCTGGTTTAGACTGTGTTCTTTCATGTATGGTCTAATCTGTCTTTCCAGTGTTGGTGCAATCAATTCAAGGGCAACAACCTTGTCAAGCATTCTGAAAGCAATTGTCTCCTTTGTTTCCTAAAACATTAAAAAAATTCAACACCAGAATAACTATGTTAATACATTAATGTAAATATTAACCATTTCCCTCATATAAGTTCATCTATAAGCAGAGTAGACTCAGATCAGATGGCTCCTGTAAGAGCCATCTAATCAGGGTCTGTTCTGTTTGCTTATGCCATGATATAGATCTGAAAATTCAGAGCTCTAATAAATATTCAAGATGTAATTTTTTTCTTACATGAATATTGAAGACGGAAAGGTTAAAGTAATATCATAATCTATACAAGGAAAAAGAAAATGAGATAATTACCATCAATATTTTTCAATACTGTTAATCAAAGATTTCAATTATTTTGTCAATATTTCTACTGCTAAGTGCAGGACTGGTACCTGATAACGGTAGAACCTTTATATAATAAATAACCACTGATTTACATAGGAGTCTGAACATGAAGCTGGTTGTTTAACCAATTCCCTTATATTTATTACACCATATTACAGTAAAACCTCTCTATAACAACCACTAAATTACATCAAGTATTTTGTGTTAAAGGCAGGTGGCTGCTTAAAACAAGGTGAAAGTAAAACAGAACGCTCCTATAGGAGCGTTCTGTTTTACTTCCACCTTGCTTTAAGAAGCAATCTGCCCTAAATACCAACTAAATAACATAATTTAGTGACCGTCACAGAGAGGTTTTACTGTATTATTATTATATTTTATATTTTTACACCATTTTATATTTTTTCACATTTGGAACCATTGTGATAGATACAGCATTTGCTTGATAGGTTTATTGTCATTACTAGTTGAAACTTTTGTGATCAAAAGTGATTGCAGTAGATATATAGAGAATAATAGGTTAGTGCCGTAGATGGGACACCTTTATCCGACGAGGGGAGAAAACGTTGAGCCGAGGCTTGCCGAGCCTCAACTGTTTTCTCTCCGAGTCGGATAAAGGCGTCCCATCTACGACACTAACCTATTATTCGATTTATCCAGTCACTATAGTTAAATGTCTTTTTTATAGACTCATAACACTCTTGAAATAATTTACATTGAAAATGCAATATTTCGATCAACGGATTCCTCCCTTTTCACCTTCCATTTAGACGTAAATAGATCTAATGAGCACTTGCATTACTAGAAGGGAAACGTGGTTGAATTTGAAAAATAAGATGATTTGAATCGAGGGTCGATAAGTTATTTCAAACAGACATGATTATATTCTTTGGTCAAATTCGAGTTACGTAGTCTCGGTTTCTATTTTTAGATAGACCTAACGTCACTCATAAATCGATGGAACTGAACAGGCTATATTTAGGTTTATGACTATCACCGCCCCTGTAAGAGTTTATCAATCAAATTATCATGAGAGTGAAAGAAAACATTTACTATTTATCTGTCAATCTTTGCTCCAAGGTTTGATTTTATCAAAAACGGGTTTTGCCAGCGGTGGATTAAATAAATAAAACTGATAAATCAACGTCATTTTGTATGTGGCCTCAGTGGCGTAATCGGTAAGGGCTAAGTCTCTAGAGTGATTAGAATTGGTTTTTGTAGGATCAGGCGCGGGTTCGAATCCAGCTGTAGCCAATTATTTTTATTTTTTCTCATTTGAATAATTCGTTTGGTGACCAAATAGATCTGTTAGATCTATTCCATCAACATACCAAATAGATCTGTTAGATCTATTCCATCAACATGTTTATGCATATTTACAGAAAACTAAAATAGTTCCATGGTTATAGAATCATTACGCCTATCTACTAACCTAATAAACCTTCTACTACCGGAAGTAACCTAATAAACCTAAGTTTATTTGCACCCCCTTTATTATGTCACTAGAGAAGCCTGGTGACTGGATAAATTGTATTAGCACATTTCACTTGGACATAATTTTCACAATAGAAGTCAAATAACAGTTGTTAAATTAAGAAAGTAATAAGAAATGTTCTTTAATAACTCTTTCCTTGTTTTATATTTAGTCCAAATTTCCTGGACAAAATAGACAATGAAATATGGAAGTTGGAATAGTGTAGCCATTTTAGAAACTAACTAAGAACTATCACTAGTAGGAATGGAATAAAATAATAAAATACTCAAAGTTCAAGGGGAGATAATTCTGCAATGCAAAGCGGTAAACACATGACAATAGTTTCTTGCACATCTAATACTCATAGTAATATGTATACATACCAAATACAAAGTCAAAAAATTTAAAACTGAAGGAGGAGTTTGCAACCCCATCTACCCATGTTCAAATGTATTTATATGAAGGAAAGGGTTAAACAGAATCTTCATATGTGCCTTGTAAAACATACTTTACTAGATAAAACTCTTTCATTCTAACATGGGAAAGTTAACACAAGACAAAGCTCCTACAATACCCAACTGATCTGGGTCTACAGTTTGCAAAGGCATTATAAGGTGTATCTATGAGGTAAAGCATTTAAAGAAAAATAGACCAGATAATGTACAGTAAAACCTCTCTATAATGGCCACTAAATTGTGTTCATTAGTTGGTAGTTAGGCCAGGTGGCTGCTTAAAGCAAGGTAAAAGTAAAACAAAACGTTCCTATAGGAGCGTTCTGTTTTACTTTCACCTCGCTTTAAGCAGCCACATGCCTTTAGCACAAAATACTAATTTAATTTAGTGGCCGTTATAGAGAGGATTTACTGTATGGCTTACCTTCAAGAACTGCTCCAGAGCAAGTTTACATTTATACTTATGTAGGATATCATCTAGCTGCTTCAGTTTCAGTATCAATGTGTGCAGAGGCTCCAAAGTTGTGTCACACTTCAATCGTGTCTAGAAACAAGACCCAAATAATAAACTTAAAGAATTTGTAATACATGTATTGTGATATGCTTACTGTGCTGCATGGAAACAACTGAAGTAATTCTCCAATAAAATATAGTAGAAAGTTCAAGGGTCCATACCAATTACTTCGAGGTTCAAGAGATACCATTTCTAACCTGGAAACTTTCTGAAGAGGAGAATTTAACCCTTTACCTGATAGAAGCGGCTTTCAGCGTGTTTGATTTATTCCTCCGCTGAAGAAAATAGTTCCAATTTTTACAATAATGAACATATAGCATCATAAATATTTTCTATATCCTAGTAGGTGGTAGCTTAAAGCAGACTGAAAGTAAAGAGCCTTAAGGCGCATTCTGCTTTACTTTCAACCTGCTTTAAGTGGTCATATGTCTTCAAAACTAGAAACAGGCTATTGGGTAAAGGGTTGACGCAGGTTGCAAGTAATGCTAAAAGGAGGAACTTTCAGCATTACTTGCATACTGCATCATGTTGTCATATGTCATTAATGATATGTGCAGTGAAGAATTTTAGAAAACTTCTGTATTACAAATATTGGAAGGGACTGAACTTATACTTGGATTGATCCGAAGTTCAAATTATCCGAGCCTGAGACATTGAGGTTTCACTGCAGTTCACATGTTCAAAAGAAAATACTTTCACACAATGACAATTACCACACATTTATTGACTTGGTATATATGGAAAAAAAAACACAGTGCTCTAACTCTTTCTTGAAATTACAGTAATAAGAAAAAGAAGGCAGCAATAAACCAGTTACCTACAGAGGAATCAATAACTGTCATTTAATTTAAGCTCTACTAATTTTAAAACGTGACAAACTATAAAACAATCCTGAGAACAGTTTTGCATGACTGTATGAATATTATAAAGGAACCAACAATTATACATTACATACTTTGAACCATTCTTTGATCAAACTATTTATACTCCCAACCACCCTATATGCAAATAACCAATCAATTAAAATTCAAACTAAGAGGAGCTGAATCATAGGAAAATGGATCAAGACACATTAGCCCTTTCCCTGTTAAATTTGACAAAAAAATGTAGAATCAGATCTATATCATGTCATAAGCAAACAGCTCCTATATTAGCCATTGGATGTGGATCTACTCCGTTTTGCAAAAATGTGAAAAGGTATTTATATGAGGGAAAGGTTTAATGGATATTTGCAGTATAGATCTAGACCACTAGAAACAGGCCTTATATGGATGTGCACTGTATGGCTCTCATCAGCAGCTACAGTTATTTGAATATAAACTATGTCACTAGAACTATTACTAAAGGTGATGGAAGGCAGCTTTAATCACAACTCCAGCGGCCGATAATGCGACACCAACTACCCTACCCATGTTACAGGCCCAAATGACAAAAAATACTCAATATTCAAAGAGAGATAATTCTCCAATACCTCTCGCTAAACACATGATAATTACATCTTGCACATCTAATATTCCTGCTTAATAACTTTCAAATTGAAGGAGGAGTTCATGGTACCAACTGCCAATGTTTCATGCCAAAGTGACAAAAAATACTCAAAGTTCAAGGGGAGATAATTCTGCAATGCCTGGCACTAAACATATGAAAATTGCATCTTGCAGATCTACTATTCATTGTTATTATGTATACCAAATATAAAATCAACAACTTTGAAATTGAAGGACTTCGCATCACCAACTACGCATGTTTAAATACAGACAGGCGGACCAACTGCCTGGCTGCCCACCCGCCCAACCAACAGGCCACTAGGGTGATTCGAGTATATCCTCCTTGAACTTTGTTTGCAGGGGTATAATTATAATCTGATCAGATGTTAACGTTTGGGCCAGGGCCGTTTATGAATGTCCATTTTATATACAAAAGCTAACCTTTGGGCTTTGCAAATAGATTATCACCAGATCAGATGGCCTTTAACCCTTTCCCTCATATAAATGTGTTTTCACGCAATTGCAAACAGAGAAGACTCCGATCAGATGGCTCCTATAGAAGCCATCTGATCAGGGTCTGCTCTGTTTGCTAATGCTATTTGATAGTTCTGTTTCTTTACTTTCTAATATGGCTACACCGTTACACCAGCCTTATTTCATTTTAAGAATTTTGTTCATGAATGTTCAGTAGGTATTCAAAATTTTGGAATAAACCTAGAACAGAAAGCTATGTCCGACCAAGGACGGTCATGCTTACCATCCAAACAGTGCAGAACTTGATTAGACAATGTTTTAAATGCTGTGCCTGATTGGGTTTGCAAAGAATCAAAAGTTTGATTTTGTATACCAAGACTCATTTATACTCTTTCTTCACTGCAAATGAATTCATGAAAATCATTACCGATAGTTTGAATCTATATTATAGGCAAGTAGCTACAGGATATATTAGAATCCAAACTGACACCTTGATAAGAAATCAATAACTAATGTGCAAAACAACAATCCTAGCACACAATAGTGTTTAACCCTTTCCTCCATAAATACACCTTTCTACGCCTCTGTAAAAGTCACTTTATGATACAGAAACCATTGTGATTTATAGACCATTTGCTCCTATAAATGCTCTATTTATCATAATGGTTTCAAACTACAAAATTCTAAAATTTTCCTTTTCTCTAGTTAATGCTCCTTTTCGGTAGATGTATTCAAAGTGGTTGGAACTAAAATAGCCTATGAGGGAAAGGGTTTAACAGATTGAAATGTTCTCATCCCTCAGTACTGTGTACCTTGTTAGTGTTGTCAGAGGCCATGCAGGTCTCTCTGTCCATTACAACTGTGGTGGCCTCATGAAGTCTGTCATACAAAAACTCTGCAAAACTAATGGCTGAGGTTGGCCAGTTCACCTGGAAAAATAGCAACAGGAATACAATGAAATAAACAGCTGCTGAAAAGTGTTGATTAGAATTAGTGTAAAAAAAGCAGCAAAATTATTAATATCTCTCTTGATTGAAGAAATCAGAAACTGAAAAATGATTATATAAAGTTAGCAATAACATTCTCATTTAACCCTTTCTCTCATATAAAAGTTGTTGTTTTGATAGGATCTAATCTGTTGCTTTGACATGATATAGATCTGATTCTACAGTTTTTGTCAAAGCAAATAAATTTACTTGAAAATTTTACCTTATAAAAATTGAGCTAATAAATTTTCGTGTTGTCATTATTACTTACATGAATATTGTACAGGGAAAGGGTTAAAAGTACACAGTAAGTCTAATGTGTCTGCGCAAATGTTTTTATACTGTGATATTAACCCTTTCCATCATATAAACGTGTTTAAACACATTTGCAGAGTAGACCCAGATCAGACGGCTTCTAGAGGAGCTCCTATAGGAGCCATCTGATCAGGATCTGCTCTGTTTGCTCATAGAATTTGATAGATCTGTACATTTACTTTCTAAAATGGCCACAATGTACTGCCTTCCATATTTCATTATAACTATTTTGTCTGAATATTCAGTAGGTAACTAAATTTGGAATAACACAGAACAGGGGAAGGGTGAAAGCCGACGAGCAGTAAAGGAGTTTTCTGCGAATCTTGACAAAAGGGAGTGTTCTTACCTTGTCTGCGTGTTCCATGTTCTTTGTTTTTTCTACCGCATATGTCACAATCACATCCTGAAGCGACAACAAATTTGGATGCACACAAAGCAATCACATAGTTTTTAGCAGTTTTTAGCACTTTGTAGTTGAATAATGTGGAAACTGAGAACAGTTTAAATCAGATGAAAGGATGAGCAACTAAAGGTTCAAGTTATTCATGCTATTTGAATTATTGAATGGCTATCATAACATATGCATATATTTACATTCGCCCTGCAACGTCCTTATATAACCTTATTCTAAAAAGAAAGTTGCATTTTCCAATGAACGTTCATTTCAATACCGGATCCATTGAAATATAAGAAATTCAATGGAATATAAATATAAGAAAATGAATGACGTGCTCCCGGTGTTCATGAGGTTATGCAACGCATAGCTTTACGTGCAAAGATTCACGTGAAGCCCTTCGGGCTTCACCAACTTTGCTCGTAAAGCTATGCGTTGCATAACCTCATGAACACCGGGAGCACATCATTCATTTCTTAAGTAACACCTTTTCTTGATATGACAGAGGTCCATCCACATCATATCTGAACCCCTGGTCAGTATTGTTGTTTCATGTCATTGCTTATGTAAAAGTAATGATGTTGTCTTCTTAAACCTTGTGCATATCATAAAATGATTGGCATTTGTATTCAGGTTGGATGTAATCAGATGCCATATAGTTTAGCCATTTGCCATCTGGCCGGAAGTTTCACGAAAAATCTATGACAATTGAATAAATGTAGCAACCATAGTGTGGACAAAATACATACAGGTAAAAATTTGGAAGACACTTCAAAACTATGAAGTCTATCCACAGCAAGCTACAGGTTTACCCATTACCACAAAGGCTATTTCTAGATTCAACCTCTTTGAATAAATTTACCGAAAAGGAGGATTTTGTAGTTTGAAACCATTGTCATAAATAGAGCATTTGCTCCTATAGGAGCAAATGCTCTATTTATCACAATGGTTTTACAAAGTGGCTTTTACAGAGTCGTCAATAGTTGTCAATATGAGGGAATGGATTAACCCTTAGCACCCTACCAGCAACTTTGTAATAACCTTTGCAAATATTTGGACCAAGGTGAGAGGCCAAGTAACTCGGTGTCTCATCAAGATCCAAACTGTCTGACACTCTGACACTGTTTTTGAGAAGAAGTGTAATACTTAGAATTGCAGCAGACAACATTTGCTGGCGACAATTGCTCAGATTGATGAAGATTAGATATAATAAATTCTGTAAACATACCAGAGCCTCAGGCACCTCTCTCATCACCAATGGGATGAGCCCTGTACTGATGTAGCCCAGCATTGTAGTGGGTGGGGTATCGTATGGTACAGTAGACAACACCTGCCCAATTAGCTCTACAGACAGGGCTTCAGATGTCCATTCAGCCTGAAGTGTCAAATGAGAAAAAATTCAAAGAAATGATAAAAATTATCCCTTTGCAGTAGGTCTTAAGCAGTCATCAACTAGAACTATCACTAAAGGTGATGAATACCCCTGCATGGCATTCTTGATTGCAAATCCATGTTTGTGACACTAACTACCAATATAAAAGGACTAAATGACAAAAATACCCAAGTTCAAATGGAGATAATTCTGTAATGGCTGCCATTGTGTCTTGCACATGTACTATTCCTGTTTAGTATCAATTGAATAAGTTTCAAATTAAAGGAGGAGGCCGTGACACCAACTCCCCATGTTTTATGCCAAATTGACAAAAAATATTCTAAGTTCTGGGGCAGATAATTCTGCATTGGCAAGCCGTAAACACATGAAAATTCTATCTTGCACATCTATGTATTGTGGTTATTATGTATCCAAATATAAATTCAATAACTTTAAAACTGAAGGAGGAGCGCTACACCAACTCCCAATGTTTCATGCAAAAATGAAAAAAAAATACACAAAGTTCAGGGGGAGATAATTCTGCAATGGCAAGCCGTAAACACATGAAAATTTCATCTTGCACATGTACCATTCCTTGTTATTACGTAAACAAATTATAAATTTATCAACTTTAAAACTGAAGAAGTTCGCGACACCAACTCCCAATGTTTCATGCCAAAAAATACTCAGAGCTCAGGGGAGATAATTCTGCAATGTCCAGTGCTAAACACATAAAAATTGTGTCTTGCACGTGTACCAAATATAAATTTTCAGATAGAAGGAGGTGTTCGCAACACCAATTGCACTTTTCATGTAAAAATGACAAAAAAAAATAATTAAAAGTTCAAGGGGAGATAATTCTGTAATGGCCAATAGAAAACATGTGAAAATTGCATCTTGCACATCTAACATTCGTGGTGAATGTGTATACCTTAAAACTGAAAGAGGAGTTTGCCACACCAACTACCCATGTTCAAATGCGGACCGACCGACAGCCCGTCGGACAGGGTGATTCCAGGATTCCCCCTTCAACAAGTTTGCGGGGTATAAAAAGCGGTCTAATTATGGATCTGTAAGGCAGGTGGTAGCTTAATGCAGGACAAAAGTAGGTCTTAATATGATAAACTATCTGCAGTAGAGCCCCTCTTAACCAGAATTTTAATTTTTATAAAGAAGAATTTAGATTTTTAAGATAGGTGGTTGCTAAACGCAAGATGAAAGTCATGCAGAAAACACCTCTGGCAATGAAGAGCTTGGCCATTACGTGATAATGTTTAACAAAAAGTTTTTAATTTTGCACACTGACCTGATGTCTTGTCCATATAATGAAGCAAGTATCCAGATGACCGCTGTCCATCCATCTCAGAGCTTCATGCAACAAGTTGGCTGCCATAAATCTCTGCCACTTCTCACCACTAAAACATGACAATTTTAACATCAGCAATTTCTAAACTACTTATGCAGTAAAACCCGTCTAAACCAGAATTCTAGTATAGAAGAGTTTAGATACTTTTAGGCAGGTGACTGTTTAATGCAGGGTGACAGTCATGCAGAAAGCTGCTAGGAGCTTTCTGCATGACTTTCACCCTATATTAAGCTGCCACCTGTCTCCAAGGCCGATATTTAAACTTAATTCAACGTCAGGTTTAGAGGAGTTTTACTGTAAGTTCTTTCAATAAAGCAGAATACTGTTTATCAGTATTCCATGTTATTTTAGTGACCATAAATCAGTACAAGGGAAGTAAGTCTTGTCAATCAGTACAAGGGAAGTAAGTCTTGTCAATAGTAGAAGTCTAAAAATAGATTTAATCTGCATCAGCAGTTGTGACGTCATGAAGTCATGTGACCATAAGTACATGTTTTGAATTGTATACAGAGTGATAGAAACAACTATGGGAAAGAACTAATCTAGACTCCTGATTGGTCCATAGAATAATCTCAAAATATCATTGGTCAGTTGGTAAGTATATATAGAAGCACATGCTAGCACATGTTCAGTTTGCCCTTGAAGCTTCTGAAGAGACTTAGAGAATTTTAAGCATGTTAATCAAATTTTAAAGTTTAGATAAGAAAGCAGACAGTGCAAATAAATTTTTAAAGCATTGTTTGGAAGAAGCAATATGCCAGGAAGGGGCAAAGTAACAGAAAGAATTGAAGAGAGGAGTGGAAGCTGAAGGAAGTGAACAGAGCTAAATGAAAGGAGAAATACAGCAGGGAAGAAAATGCAGTGGAAACAAATTCTCTTTGTGGGCCAGCCTCTGAGAGCCAGAATGCAGGTACTAGTGATGCAGATCTGTATTATTGCAGTTGATTCTATTTTTGAGCAAATAAATTGTGAAGATGCCAGAGAAACAAGGCAATTGAACATTGATCCAGTTAGGTGTGGTGGGAATGCCCCTGCTTTGAATGTGCTGTACCATAACAAATTAAAGATAAAATCTGGAGAAGTGAATACACAAATCTGCTCCTCCTTTTAAAAGGCAGTATAGAATTGAATATCTGTTCATGTGGTCCGACGCATATATGAATGACTCTGCATGGGGCTCTAGAAACTAAGCCTAAAACTTGCAAACAGTTGGTTATATCATTAGATGAATGGACTATATTCTAATGCATTTATTGGCTGAAATATCTGGAAGCTGCACAAGGTATGCTGAAATACATGTCTGTTATAAGGGAATCTGCAAAAAGGTTCTGTACATAAGCTTGGCAGACAGATGACCAACAATTTAGACGTGGGCAGAGAATTACAAGGCAGTCTATGGGCTTCTTTAAATAGTGAGCTGTGGATCAGACTTATGTTCAGTCAGTGCAAAATACATGTTATCAATCAGCCTCTAAGCCTTATGCAGTAAGAGATTTTAATTGCAATGTCTTCAACATCAGTTTTTTGTACCAGAGTACAATGTAGATTCAAGCATGTTTGTGCCATCTGCAATTCTTTCAAGCATGGAAAGGCCTGATGTCCCAATTTTAAATAAGGATTCAGTCACAGCCAGCAATACTTGAAAAGTAGTAATTAGGGCCCAACACCTTGGTGTGGGTGCCCTATAGTAATCTCCCTGTCCGGCGGTCCGTCCACCCTGCTTTGTCTGCTCTCTAACTCTTTCATCTAATCTTCACCAAACTTCCAGAGAATGTTCATAAGTGTAAAATTTTGTCCAAGTTTGATTACCACCTAAATCCCATTAGACACTTGGTTATGGCTTTTGATTCAGTCAAAATTGGCCGTTTTAGACTTGTTTGTTCTCTAACTCAAACAGTTTGCATCTGATCTTCACCAAACTTCCAGATAATGTTTATAGGTGCAAAATCTTTACCAACTTCGATAACCAGTCAGATCGCCTCAGACACTTGACTCAGTCAAAATTTGCCGTTTAGTCTTATCCGTTCTCGTATTCAAATAGTTTTCATCTGATCTTCACCAAATTTGCAGAGACTGTTTATAGGTGCAAAATCTTGACCAAATTCAATTACAAGTAAATCCGCATGAAACACCTGAGTTATAGCCCTTGATTCAGTCAAAATATTATTGTTTTAGCCTTGTCTGCTCTCTAATTCAACAGTTTTTCATCAGATCTTCACCAAATCTTTAGAGAATGTTCATACCTGTAAACTCTTGGATAAGTTCGATTAACAGATGAATTGCATGACACCTCTGAGTTATAGCCCTTGAATTAGTAAAAATCTGCTGTTTAAGCCTTGTCGGCTCTTTGACTCGAAACATTTCTCATCTACATCCAATATATATACACCAGAATGTTTATAGGTAAACAGTCTCGGCCAAGTTTTATACCATGTGGGGGCTCTTTCTGACTTGATCAGCATTCACTTCTAGTTGCTTTCTAGTTTGGCTGCTTCCTCTACAGTGACATGTTTGTTCCAGTCAGGACAAGTCAATTGTACCAAGACTGGTTTGACAGAACAATGAAATTTTGAATATCAAAATGAATTAAATAATGAATTGTGCCAAAAGGGATGGGCGATATCTTGTACATCAGGACCAACCAATAGACCCAATATTCTGTGGTTTATCCCAGAGTGGTTCTATGTTGACCACATCAATTTATCTGAATTTGGTAATATAGTACAATGTATTACATACAAACATTCTTCAACCCGCAGCCACTAGAATTTGGGGGAAAAATATTTCATATTTTCTGTGGCGGAAATTCTAGTGAAGCTTTGGCCTGCTGAAGGGAGGTAACCCATTATAATAAAGTTCCATAACAATTTCATGCTAATAATAATTTGCCTTTCCTTGATAGAGGGAATAACAAACCATCTCAAGGAGCTGCACGGAAAATTGGTGATAGCAAAATTTCATGGCTGCATAGTCTGCCTTCCTAGATGGAGGGAATTGCATAACGGTTGCTACGTATAATGGTTGCATACAATATATACGTTTGGTTGCATGGTTGCAGGTTGCAATTAGGAGGCAGGGTGTTCTTGTCCTTACTTTTAGTGTGCATGCACCCGCGTACCCTCCTAATGTTGGTTGCTGAATATGATGCTTGCATACAGTAGATACGTTTGTTTGCAAAATGAAAATCAAGGTAACGGTTGCTAAGTCTGATGGTTGCATACAGTATTTACGTTTGGTTGCATGGTTGCAATTAGGAGGCAGGGTGTTCTTGTCCTTACTTTTAGTGTGCAGGCACCTGCGTACCCTCCTAATGTTGGTTGCTGAATATGATGGTTGCAAGCAGTTTAAACGTTTGCAAAATGAAAATCAAGGTAACCGTTGCCTAGTCTGATGGTTGCATACAGTATATATACGTTGGTTGCATGGTTGCAATTAGGAGGCAGGGTGTTTGTGTGCAGGCACCTGCGTACCCTCCTAATGTGTGTAAAGTTTACGCATGACTGGTGGTGAAAGACAAAACGTGCTTGCAGCAGTTAATAGTATACCAGTAATACTGTTCTGAATAATTGTCTCTTCAGGTAACCTCCTTTCCGTGGCCAAAGCTTTGCTAAATACAGGGGTGTGATTACTGAAACTATTGAGAGGAGGAAAATGCCCTTACCCCCTTACATGTTATTTTAAAACCATCAGATTTGAGCTGATCTCACTAAATGTGACAAATTTTGTAATTTGGATCTGAAGCTCAAAGGGAGGAAATCCTCTGAAAGGAGGAAAAATCACACCCCTGTAAATATAGTCTGACTTGGACTTTACCAGGCAGACTCTTTCCGTCACGGCCAAAACTTCCCATCCAATATGTTGGTATAATAAGAAGTGTAAAATAAAGAAATAATCAATACCTAGCATATAGATGTTTGTGTTTGCATAATGGTCATCTTAAAATAAAGCAGAATACTGTTTATCAGTATTCCATGTTATTTTAGTGACCATAAATCAGTACAAGGGAAGTAAGTCTTGTCAATCAGTACAAGGGAAGTAAGTCTTGTCAATAGTAGAAGTCTAAAAATAGATTTAATCTGCATCAGCAGTTGTGACGTCATGAAGTCATGTGACCATAAGTACATGTTTTGAATTGTATACAGAGTGATAGAAACAACTATGGGAAAGAACTAATCTAGACTCCTGATTGGTCCATAGAATAATCTCAAAATATCATTGGTCAGTTGGTAAGTATATATAGAAGCACATGCTAGCACATGTTCAGTTTGCCCTTGAAGCTTCTGAAGAGACTTAGAGAATTTTAAGCATCCCACCCACCACACCCTCCTTTATCACATTCATAGTCATAATTGGTTCTTTCAGAGTGAATGTAGATATCAATTTATAATACTCTTGTTCACACACAAGATAAACAAGAGCACTGTGTGCTGGTTCTCGTCTGTCGAGAGATCTTAAATTTTTATTTATTACGGCCACTAAGAGGCATAATTTTGATAACAAATTCTGAGCTTAGGAGATATAGCAAGTTTACAGAGTTACTTAGAAAGTTTATAAGAGTTGTAGCCCTTTGTCAGTTTGTAGCCTTTGTAATGGTAAGAAGGTGTGAGATTTCATAAGATTTGCTTAAATGTTTTTAAAACAATAGCAAATGTAAGTATTTTTGTTCATCTTTTTTAAAATTCGGTTAAAAGTTCAGAGGTCAAGTTCAAACGTTCAAAAATCTAACATTGACGGAAAGGCCTGGCAACAAAGGATTCAAATTTGAAATATGAGACCCTAGTTGGTTACAGTTTCAAAATGACAAACATCAAAAATATATAAAAAAAAAAAAAGAAAAAAGTTTCCCCAAGTCTGTAAAGGGGCATAATTCAAAAAAGAGCTGACACGGGACAGCGCATTCAACTATTCTCAGTATTGTTAGAGTAAAAATGCGTGATGGTGGACTGGAATGGTGTCCAAAAATACTAGAAAGAAGTAATCAGCCTTAGCAAAAAATGTCTTTAATGTTATTCAAGATGTAGGACCTCTTTACAATCTTTAGAGAAAAGAAAAACCCAAGTGAACAAGATGTGTTTGTGAAACACTATGCCCCTTCATATATTTGACCTCTGACCTTGACCTCTGACCTTGACCCTGACATGTCACCCCTCAAAATGTGCAGCCTCATGAGATACACAAGCATGCCAAATATCAAGTCTCTATCTCTACTGGTCCAAAAGTTATGGCCAATGTTAAAGTCGGCGATTTGACCCATATATTTGACCTCTGACCTTGAAGGATGACCTTGACCTTGACACGTCACCCCTCAAAATGTGCGGCTTCATGAGATACATATGTATGCCAAATATCAAGTCTCTATCTATACTGGCTCAAAAGTTATGACCAATGTTAAAGTTGCTGACAAACAAACAGACAAATAGACAGACCGACAGACAGACAGGGCAAAAACAATATGCCCCCCGACTATCGTCTATGGGGGCATAAAAAGGCCAATAATTCTGTTAAAAATTCTGTTATGGGTTATTTTCCCAGTTTCAGGGCTTTATGTCCAGGTGTTGTATAAATAAGTGGACCTTGTTAGGGGCTTTAACCAACAATTCTAAGTTTAAAAGGGCCATAAAACCTTAACCAAAAATTTTAATTTAAGAAGGGCCGTACTTCTGTCAAAATGCATGACAGAACTCTGTACTCTTGCATACAGAGTACAGATGAAGCCTGTGATGCTGAATAGGTGTTCCAAGGCTCTAAGCTTTATCTCAAAGGGCTATGTAAATAAGTGGACTTTAACAAAAACTTTAACCAGGGATTCTGAGTTGAATTGGGCTATGGTTCTGTCGGAGTGCTTGACAGAGCTATGTGCTATTGCCTACAGATGAAGCTTGTGATGCTGAACAGATGTTCCAAGTTTCAAAGCTTTATCTCAAAAGGTTATGTAAAAGTTGGACCTTACTCTTTGCTTAAGAAGTTCTTACATTTTGTATTAAAACAGATTTAACATTGAAGAACTTAAGATTCTGCCAGGATTTTGTATATAATTTCAGAATGTACACAGGGAGGTCTGATGGACAGTATTTCTATCAAGCCCGGGCATCACTTCCTTTCCAAGGCCAGCGCTGACAATGCAATTCCCTGGATTAGAACCATACAGAAAACAGAATTATTCTAACATTGACTTATCTGAGCTTTTTAAGTATTTGTTCGTGGAAAGCAGAGAAAAAGTTTAATTAGCTGCCTAAGACATAAAGAACTTATAAACATTCATACTTGGCTGAAGTTTTCAAGAACAAGAAGTGACTTTATACTATAGATGCATTACCTATAAGGCTGAACTCGAATAAATAGTCTAATATTTAATTTTTCATATTGTCGTGTCGGAAATTCTAGTGAAGCTTTGGCCTGCTGAAGGGAGGTAACCCATTATAATAAAGTTCCATAACAATATCATGCTAATAATAATTTGCCTTTCCTTGATAGAGGGAATAATACAGACTTATGGATGGCCATTTCATATAACATCAGATGTCGATTGTTTGTGATGCTCTAAAGTTTCAAAGAATTTTGTTGATACGGTATATGGCGGAATTTTGGGGCGAACAAGTTCGTGTGGCGGAAAATTCCGTGGAAGCCCAGTTATTCATGAATGTTTTTGTCTGCTGCACTATATAGTTTGGGATTTGTGCTAGCTTGCGACCGATACACATGCTTGAGTCGACCATTCTGCTGAATATGTATGTACTGTTCGGTGGGTGGCTTGGCTTCTAAACCCTCTCACAAGTTTGTACTGTGTGAGTGGTGTAGGTTGGGTTTGAAGATCATGGTCTTCCTCCCCCAATGGCTGTTGGGGTTGTAGGGAGTGCGTGTTGGCTGCCACGCCTGTTTTGATCTTCAACGGTTATGAGTCGAGTTAGTTGCAGCTAGCACAGTGCATAGGTCTACATGGGGTTTTCCGCCAGCGAACGCGACCAATCCGCCACACTGACTTTCCATGTAATCCACTTCTCAAATTAAATCGGGTATTTAATCTTAGCTTGTGTCTTGTGAGTTCATTTTGACCTATTTGCAATAATACAGACTATTCCTAACAAATAGTCCAATTTATTGCAGGAAGAAATGAACTGCTTCGGTTGTTATTCTCACAGTGTGCCGGTTCTCACGCGGAGCCGGTACTTTGATCCGGGTCTTATCAATTTCAGCGGATCACGTTGCAACCATGCTTTTTTGGGAAATAGTTGAAATCCCACCCTCCCGCCCTGATTTGATTAGTGGAAAGACATGTATATGTTTATACTTATAATTCTGCTTGTTGTATTTTTCTTCTTTCAGATCTGTTTCTTATCGAGACCGTTGCTTCCATGGATCCGACACCAATACACGCATACTCCCTTCCCAGGATTTGTATTGGTTGAATTTGGATTGCTTGGTTTTTCGACTCAGCTCGTGATCCATTGTTGCGTTTGCTGGGGCGAACAAGTTCGTGTGGCGGAAAATTCCGTGGAAGCCCAGTTATTCATGAATGTTTTTGTCTGCTGCACTATATAGTTTGGGATTTGTGCTAGCTTGCGACCGATACACATGCTTGAGTCGACCATTCTGCTGAATATGTATGTACTGTTCGGTGGGTGGCTTGGCTTCTAAACCCTCTCACAAGTTTGTACTGTGTGAGTGGTGTAGGTTGGGTTTGAAGATCATGGTCTTCCTCCCCCAATGGCTGTTGGGGTTGTAGGGAGTGCGTGGTGGCTGCCACGCCTGTTTTGATCTTCAACGGTTATGAGTCGAGTTAGTTGCAGCTAGCACAGTGCATAGGTCTACATGGGGTTTTCCGCCAGCGAACGCGACCAATCCGCCACACTGACTTTCCATGTAATCCACTTCTCAAATTAAATCGGGTATTTAATCTTAGCTTGTGTCTTGCGAGTTCATTTTGACCTATTTGCAATAACAAACCTTATCCTGTCACGTGCCTATTTTCCTGACGGATAACAAGGTGCCTGATAAACTTTTTGTTATTATGTCAGTAGGTCACATGACCGATGTTAATATGTCAGTGGGTCACATGACCTGTAGCCGAAACTACTTTTTTTTAAAAAGTTTTTTACCGAGACGCTTATTTCGTGAATACACAAATTTACGTCTACCTAGTAGATCTAGATCTAGATCTACTGAATAAAAAAAGTTTAACAAAGCGAATTGATTTCAATCGATATTAATTAAACTAAATAATTATTTCACTTCATTCTCTCAAACTTATATTCTTAGACCTAGTAGATCTAGATCTAGACTAGATCTAGTTGTCTGTCGCGAAATTACCGTGTTTAGATAAATCCACATCAAGAATCATAAATCGTCTAGATCCTGTATTCTATAGTCAGTTCTATTTTAATTCTATCGGCGTCTATCTCAACCGAGTCTAGAATTGAAATGTTATTAAGCTAGCCTTGACTTTTCTATTAGACGAGGTTTAGATCAGCTTGTCTCAAACATCAAGTGACAGGTTCTTTTTCTCACATAACCAACCGGGGCAACGGTTTTGTTTTGAGCATTTTTTTCAGTGGAATTCCAGTGACGTAATAACGCCTTTTAGTGACGTCATCAACAGTCTAGAGCCAGTAGATTCGGGTATACTTTGCGGTGCATTTTGTGGTACATTCGGTACAAAATAAAATAATTTTATATTTTGCTGTCGTGACAAGGATAAATAGAATATTTGGTTCCTAGCTTTGAATGAGAAATGTTATCTGGCTCGGCTTCTGAACATATCAGGTTCGCCTTCGGCTCACCTGATATATTCATCCGCCTTGCCAGATAACATTTCTCATTCAAAGCTAGGAACCAAATATTCTCTTTATCTCAAGGAGCTGCACGGAAAATTGGTGATAGCAAAATTTCATGGCTGCATAGTCTGCCTTCCTAGATGGAGGGAATTGCATCACAGTTGCTACGTATAATGGTTGCATACAATATATACGTTTGGTTGCATGGTTGCAGGTTGCAATTAGGAGGCAGGGTGTTCTTGTCCTTACTTTTAGTGTGCATGCACCCGCGTACCCTCCTAATGTTGGTTGCTGAATATGATGCTTGCATACAGTAGATACGTTTGTTTGCAAAATGAAAATCAAGGTAACGGTTGCTAAGTCTGATGGTTGCATACAGTATTTACGTTTGGTTGCATGGTTGCAATTAGGAGGCAGGGTGTTCTTGTCCTTACTTTTAGTGTGCAGGCACCTGCGTACCCTCCTAATGTTGGTTGCTGAATATGATGGTTGCAAGCAGTTTAAACGTTTGCAAAATGAAAATCAAGGTAACCGTTGCCTAGTCTGATGGTTGCATACAGTATATATACGTTGGTTGCATGGTTGCAATTAGGAGGCAGGGTGTTTGTGTGCAGGCACCTGCGTACCCTCCTAATGTGTGTAAAGTTTACGCATGACTGGCGGTGAAAGACAAAACGTGCTTGCAGCAGTTAATAGTATACCAGTAATACTGTTCTGAATAATTGTCTCTTCAGGTAACCTCCTTTCCGTGGCCAAAGCTTTGCTAAATATAGTCTGACTTGGACTTAACCAGGCAGACTCTTTCCATCACGGCCAAAACTTCCCATCCAATATGTTGGTATAATAAGAAGTGTAAAATAAAGAAATAATCAATACCTAGCATATAGATGTTTGTGTTTGCATAATGGTCATCTTAAAATAATGAAATATAATACAATACCTAGATATGTAGGCAACTGACCTGTATCATGCTGGGAAAAGTTACATCTGTTCAAACTTTCACTGCAAACACATTTAAAATATAAACATCATTCATGGCAATTCTTAAAGTAAATTTGAGAAAAATTGGTCAAGAAATGGAAGTGCTACATAGGCAGACAATGTATTATGATACACGGACGTATCGACTCAGGGACAGGCGGGTCAAAAACTATAATCCTGTCCAACTTCATTGTGTGGGGTATAATAAGAAAGTATATCTTACGTGTAGCTGATCTCTCCAAAGGCCAGTTTGAAGGTTAGAAGTTTGTGTTGTATATCTAAAAGCTGAAAAAATGAAATGAATTAGGTTATATTTTCATACCATCTAGGCTGCTGATCCAGCCTGTTTACATCTTTGCAAACAGAGCAGACCCAGGTCACAGAGCTCATGTAGGAGGTGTGTAATCAGGGTATACTCTCTGTACACATTTTAGAAATGTTATACTTTATGCCATAGTAATAAATAAATTGCTTTCTGTTTTTTGATAAAAAAAAAAAAAGTTTAATTAAATATTCAGTCTTGCATAAATATCAATCCTTTCTCTGTTCTATATTTATTACAAATTTCATTACCTATTAGGAGCTTTCTGATCAGGGTCTGCTCTGTTTGCTAGTAGAATTTGATAGACCTGTTCCTTTACTTTCAAAAATGGCAGCAATGTTCTATCTTTCATATGTTCTATCTTCCATATTCTCTTGTAACTAATTTTCTTCTATAGGAGTCGTATGATCTGGATCTACTGTTTGCAAATGCACAAAAACGTGTTTATATGAAAGAAAGGGTTAAAAGAATGTAATCTCATAACTGACGTAACTTGTCCTCATGTCTATGATACCATTATTTCAGAAAGAGCTATCTAAAAGTTGTTTTGACCCTTTCCCTGTTGAATATTTATATTAAAATACATGTAGTAACGTCCTTGATATTTATTAGATTCTCTTTATATTATTTTTATAAATGGAATAATTATGTACTCATGGTATTCTAGTATTGGTGAAGAGTCGAGTCAGATCTATCATAAATTTCATAAGCAAACAGAGCAGACAGAGATCCTGATCAGATAGCTCCTGTGAACAAGTGTATGGAGTTTCGTAAGATTTGCAAGAAAAGTAAAGAAGTTATTGTCAACATTAAAATTTCCGGATGACGACAACAAAAACAACACAGACACTGGAGTTACGACAATAGCTCATTTTTTTTATTTACAAAAACTCAGGCAAATAATGAAAGCAGATATTTACCTTTGCACTAAGCATCTGAAACCTGTCTTTCACATCGGGATCTTTGCTTGCTGCTGCTTTATCCAACTGAAAAACATAAATAAAAGTGATGACATGTCTAATTTCAATGAAAAGTGGGCTTTCAAAGCAAACCCTTTACCTGATGGATATTTTCTTAATGGAATAACCCCATCATGAATATTAAGATAATTTTTTTAATAGCATATGAATACAGAAACTGTAGAATTAGATCTGTATTATTCCATTAGCAAACACCAGACCCTGACCAAACTGCTCATACAGAACCTGCCTTATCTGGGTCTACTCTGTTTGCAGAGGCCTTAAAATGTGTATTTATGGATTAATGTATTGAATGTATTTTAAATGTATGTGAAGCAACCCTTGCAGTAAAAATTGATAAAACAAAAGTAAGTACCACACTCTTCCAACGCTAATATCTATTTCATAGCAAAGAACTTATATTTACCATATCTGAGCTAAAACCAGCAACAAATAAAGAGGAAAAGTGACAAAAACTTTGGGTTATTTTTTCAATTTGGCTCCACAATAACGGCATAATATGATGTCATATAACAGGTGATGTCATGTAACCTTAGGTGACATGGAAGATAAACTTCAAACATCACATGACATGTAAGGTACGCATATCTTCCATGGGCAAAGGTGGGGAAAATTTATCACCCTAAAATTGTCATACATTGTAAAATTGGTGTTGGATCAGTAACTATGTGCTTTCCAAAACATGAACCTGAAATAAATCCACCATCTAAAACCTCAAGCTGGTAACTAAAGAACATAATTGCTTGGTTCCCATTTTCTACTGAAATGGCAGAAGCTGGGAACCTAACACCATGAACCTGAAATAAATCAACCATCTAAAACCTCAAGCTGGTAACTAAAGAATATAATTGCTTGGTTCCCATTTTCTACTGAAATGGCAGAAGCTGGGAACCTAACACCATGAACCTGAAATAAATCAACCATCTAAAACCTCAAGCTGGTAACTAAAGAATATAATTGCTTGGTTCCCATTTTCTACTGGAATGGCAGAAGCTAGGAACCTAATATCATGAACCTGAAATAAATCAACCATCTAAAACCTCAAGCTGGTAACTAAAGAATATAATTGCTTGGTTCCCATTTTCTACTGGAATGGCAGAAGCTGGGAACCTAACACAAACATATGACAATATTCAGTTTTTATCGTGAGAATGTATTAGCAAATTAACCCTTTCCCTGTTGCATATTTGTGTCAGAAATAATGACATGATGAATACGTATCAGCTGAATGTTAATACAGTGAAACCCCGCTAATGCAACCACTTAATAAACAGCCACTGATGTCGTCTAAAGCAGGTGGTTGCTTAATGCAGGACGAAAGTTATGCAAAAAAGCTCCTAAAGGAGCTTTCTGCATAACTTTCATCCTGCATTAAGCTACCACCTGCCTCTGTCACCCAGAATTATGCCCCTTTTTGGTGGTCGCATTAGCGGGGTTTTACTGTAATGGCATATGTACACAAGATTTGGTACTGGTATGAACTGTAGTCAGATCTACTATAATTTTGTAAGTAATCAAACTGCTCCTGTAGGAATAGTCTTATCTGGGTCTACTCTTTTTGCAAAGGCGTGAAAAGATTTTTATATGAAGGAAATGGTTAAAGTTCTACAAGTTTTGCATGTCAAGGCACTCACCCTGCTCTTACAGTAGTTCAGCATATTCTCTGTATCAGTGTAAGTGGGTAAGGCTGCTGTCATGCAGGTCTCTGCTGTGTGAAGGTCATCCTAAAAAAACATGACATTACTAAATAGATTTAATTCAAGAAGTAACTTTTGTCAACCAAAAAAAATCACCTGCCTACGTACTGACCCTCTTCCCATCAATTTTAAACTTGACACAATCACAGTACATTTATATATTATTATTATACCACATTTATATAGCGCTCTTTTCACACTGGATATGTGCGTATATTGGAACAACATAAATCCAGCTACGATGCTACGTAACTTGGAGCATGATCTATACATATGCAAGAAGTGTGAAACTAAGACAAAATAATAATGAGAATAATAATAAAAGTGTGATGTGTGAAGTTTAAATTTAATGGCATCATTAGAACAGGAATTATTGGCCGGACAAAAAATGAAAAAAGGGAAACAACTCCAAAAACCATGAAGATAGAGTTATGGACCTTGTACATGACACTTCCTCTCATCAAGCCTGTTCCATGTGTGAAGTTTGAATTCAATGGCATCAGTAGAATAGGACTAACTGGCTGGACAAAAAAAATGTTAAAAGGGGAATAACTCCAAAAATACTGACGTTAGAGTTATGGACCTTGTGCATGACATTTCCTCTCATCAGGTCTGTCCTTGTCAATGGTATCAGTAGAACAGGACTTATTGGCCGGACAAAAAAATGAAAGAAGGGAAATAACTCCAAAAATGCTGAAGCTAGAGTTATGAACCTTGTGCACAACACTTCCTCTCATCAAGCCTGTTCCATGTGTGAAGTTTGAATTCAATGGTATCAGTAGAATATGAGATACAGGCCAGACAAGAAGTGTGACGAAAACAACGATGACGAAACAACTGACAAAGTGACCCTTATGTGTCTGCCATGCTTTGAAGGCAACACATAAATATACATGCAACATGTGGAACACAAGCAAGGACAAAATCAATAAAGAACAAGAGCTACCACAGTCACGACAAATGCCCGCAAAGAATATCCCTGTGAACTTGACCTTTAACCATGGACCAGGGAGTTGGACGCGACCCATCGTCTTTGTGTAGTTAACATTTGTGCCAGATTATTTTGAAACCCATTCACAGATAAAAAAAGTTATAGAAGGGACATGAAGGAAAGAAGGACGTATGGACAATGTGATTACTATATGCCCCCATCGGGGCCACAAAAACAAACATATAGTTGAAATTACGATATCTCGAACTCGGATAACTCGAACTTCGGGGTAACTTGAACAAAAAGTTCTTTCAAAACTTACAATACTGCATTGCTTTAAAATATATCGCTACAGATATCTAGAAACACATGTGACAGCTTAATACAGTTCTAAAGTAATGTTGAAAGCTCCTACAGGAGCTTTCAGCATTACTTTAGAGACCTGTATCAATCTGTGAACCCGAAATATGGTTCAGATTAAAAAGCGGATAACTCGAACTTCAATTATCTCGAACTAATTTATGTAGTCCCTTGAAGTTCAGGTTATCAAAGTTCAAAATAAAAGTAGAGCTATCACTGAAAGTGATATATTCTTGCAACATTGCCCTGACTCCATTTTTTGTCAAGATCTATAAAAATGCAGCGAAAACTATGAAAATAACTCTCGAGACTCGATAGTCATTAAATATCTAGATTTCCGGAAATTTATAACCCCTGAAGTAGACGGCAGGCATTTCTAGCAAGCAGTATTTACTTAACCCTTTACCCAATGAATATTTGTCATTTGTTATCATTTTGGTATGTATGGATAGGCATTGTCAAGATGAACATGCATACCAAAAATGAAAGTTGTAAATGAAAAATTGAAGAAGTTATGGTCAATGTTAAGATTTCCGACAACGACAAGGACGCGGATGCCGGAGTTACGACAATAACTCGTGATTTCTTCGAAACAGACGAGCTAAAAATAATGACATCATGAATGTAATATGAAAATTTAATGCGAATATTCACATTGGCAGAAACTGTAGAGAATCAGGTTTATACTAGAATTGTTTTTGGTACAAAAACTGATGTCCCTTTCCGTAAATGAAAAGTCATTCCAATAGCATCTGTGGAACATGAGTTACTGATCAGACAAAAAAATGTAATAGAACAAATTTAACAAAGGGTAATAACTCCAAAAGTATTGAAGTCAGAGTTATAATCCTTGTACATGGCACCTCTTTCATCATGCTCTTTCCATGTATGAAGTTTCAATCCAATGGCATGAGCAATATAGGAGTAATCGTCTGGACAAGAAAGTGTGAAAAATAAAAACTTTTTATCTTGACTTGTGACCTTGACTTGTGACCTTGACTTGTGTTCTTGACCTAAATCCTGTTGTCTGCACATCAGCTTGTTAAGGAGAACATTTGTGCCACAGCATTTTCGAATCCTTCCTAGGGTTATACAGATGTGGAGCTGACATTAAAATAAAGGCTAAAAACATTTGACCTTGAATTGTGACCTTGACCTTTAACCAGCGTGCCTGAATCCTGCTGTTTGCACATTGGCTTGCTATGGAGTATATTTGTGCCACAGCATTTAGAAGATATGGAGCGGACATGAAGGTTGAGGCTAAAAACATTTGACCTTGAATTGTGACCTTGACCTTTGACCCATGTGCCTGAATTGAATGTTTTGCACATTGTCTTGTTAAGATGGAGCGGACACGAGTGTGACAGACAGACGCACTGACCAACAACTTGACCAAAAACAATGTCTCCCCAAATGGAGGGAGACATAATAATTAGTCAATTAGCAAACAGAACAGATGCCGATCAGACAGCTAATACAATAGCCATCTGATATGGGTCTGCTCTGTTTGCAAAGATGTTAAAAGGCATATTTATGGAGTAAAGAGTTAACAGGTATCGCACTCCTTTCAATTGATCAGTTGAAAGCATTTTTACTGCATCCTGGCGTGCCTCACCACAACAGTTTTGAGGCAGTGCAGCAGTTGGACAACCATGTCTCTGGCCTGCTCTGGTTCATACTTGCACACATTCCATGGAGACAGCTCATTGATTAAGTAGTTAGACTTCACCTTGTGCACCAGCTGTGGGAAAATAAACAGCTAGATAAAAATATTTGAAAACTAAATTCATTACTAGATAAAAATCGATGAAAATTCAATTAATTAATAGATACAGTAGAATATGTCCTGAGCGACCATTTGTTTATTGAACTCAGATATCTTAAAAAGCAGATGGTTGTTTAATGCAGGGCAAATGTAATGTATTACTTTTGACCTGAATATAGTTCTATTGATGGCTGCTTAACCCATTCCCTCATATTGACGACTCCAGAGAAATCACTTTGTGAAACCATTGTGATAAATAGAGCATTTGCTCCTATAGGAGCAAATGCTCTATTTATCACAATGGTTTCAATCTACAACATTCTAAACTTTTCCTTTTCTCTAGTTAATGCTCCTTTTCGGTAGATTTATTCAAATAGGCTGTATCTAAAAATAGCCTATGAGGGAAGGGGTTAAGACAAGTTCTAATGTAAACATATATAAGAACTAAACTTATTACTAGATCAAAGGCATGAAATTGAATTTCAAGAAAAAACATTCAACAAACAACACACAGAAGAAAATCTCTGATCCCCTTCTATTTTTGCACACATAAGAAAGAAGATATGAGGCAACTATCATTACCAAAGTGTTTTGTTAAAATTTCAAGCCTGTTATTACTGTTATGAACAAGAAAAAGAAAGGCCATAAATTCATGAACTATATATCAAGCCAGATAGGAAGAATCAGGTTATACTCAAAATGGGAAGAATCTAGTATAGCGGACCCCGGAAATCACGAATCATAACAAAGCACAGCGCGTGCCTTTTTGAGCCAATAATGTTGCTAAACGCGACGCCATTTTGTTTCATTGCTCTATGTTTACCTAGGGTCACTGCGGCGACTCTTGTACAATAACTGGCGGTTATAATTATTTGAATAAACGGATTTCAACAGGGAATTGTTTCATCATATAATTTCTTTAAGTTGCTTTGATTTTCTGTATGGAAAAAGGTTAATAAAGCAGGGGGTTTGGGGGCGATAGCCCCCGACAGAACAGCAACATCCTGCCATTTACAAATATTCTGACGTCATTGGTTATGTCATCGTATGTTTACCGCAACTAACATAATTGTATTATATTTTGCGGTAAATAATTGGGGTCGGCTATACTAGATGTGTTCCCTCAAAATTAGGAACAAAACTTCTTGACACTAAGATCATGGTGTAATAAAAAAAATGAGAAAAAACACATTCTGAATGTGTAAAACAAAATTTACTCAACAACAGTTACTTAGCATGCAAAGAGTTCAAATATAGAAAAGCTCATCTAATTTAGAAAAACAAGATGCACGTCTCAATGAAATATCTGACAGTTCAAAAGAAAAATGTTTTTAAGAACAAAACAAGTCTTCATCTAAAGTCCTCAACCGATATGTAAATTAACAACAGCTGTCATAACATGGTTGTTACTTTTTAGCCCTATTTTGTAAACCATTTATTTCATCACCTCAATATCCAGCTGGTAAACATTGGCAAATTTCTCAGCCTCCTCAAACTTGTTCTTCTGTAGGATTCTGTACAATCTAGAAATCAAAGAAACAAAACTTACATGACTGGAAACTAAGATAAATGGAATGCCATAACATTTAACTTTAAAATGAATATTCATTCTAGACACAGTCAGTCTTGTATTTAACCCTTTCTTTCATACAAATGCATTTTTGCGCATCTTCAAACAGAGTAGACCAAGATCAGATGGTTCCTATAGGGACTGTCTGATCAGGGTCTGCTCTGTTTGCTAATGGAATTTGATAGATCTTTTTCTTTAGTTTCTGAAATGGTCACAATGTTCCAATGCAAAGAAAATGTGGTGCAAAAGTTAACAAACAGATGAAAGACAGACAGGCAAACAGACAACACAGATTAGAAGGGACCCCTGAGTATCACAAAATCTCTTGTTTATAGTTTATAAGCATGAAACAGCCTGTCATTTGTTTTAGTTTCCTTTTTAAAATGTATAGAATAGCAGTGTCTTAATTTACATCCTTACTGAGAGAAACATCTGACCAAAATAAACATTGTATTGTTAAGAACCTGTTATGACTACTTTTACAAAGACAAGTTACCTTGTTTTGGGATCCGTTTCAGTCAAGCATCTAAATCTGGCAGTTGTTATAATATCTGGCTTGCTGAAAATAAAAGATGATCTATCACATGAAGAGGTTCGGAACACTTTCCTTCATATAAATGCATTTCCCGCATTTGCAAACAGAGTAGACCCAGATCAGATGACTCCTATGGGGTCAGGGTCTGTTCTGTTTGCTTACGGAATTTGATAGTCCTGTTTCCTTATTTTCTAAAATGGCAACAATGTTCCACCTCCATATTTCAATACTCTTATTACTGAACATTTCTGTAGGTATTGAAATTTGGACTGAATATGTAGAACAGGAAAAGGGTTAATTGGTGCTACAAATAGTGTAAATCCAGGTCAGATTCAACATTTCAGTGATAACAGTCTACACTGTCTGTCATGCCTGGCTCTAACTTGAAATATTTCTGTAATCTTGTTTATAGTGTAGACCTTGATTAAACAGTATGTCTCTGATGGTACCTTTTTGTCCATTTCAGGTAAAACAACAGACATCTTAAAACCGCAGCAAATTTATCACAATGGGACAATACCTAAAACCTGCTACGAACTAATAAAAGTTTACGTCTTTGAATACTGAATATTCAAAGTGGTTGATCCATCAACGTTTAAGTATTTCGTAGAGTCAATTTAGTATGAAAGGCTCAAGTCTGCTAGGGGAACTTTTATGACAAACGCTGCAGTCCTGATCAGATGGCTCCTAAAGGAGCTTGTTTCTCACATTCAAAATGTTAACCGTTACTTAAACTTACTCCATACATTCACCTTTCTACACCATTGCAAACAGAGTAGACACAGATCAGATGGCTCCAGTAGGAGCCATCTGATCAGGGTCTATTCTGTTTGCTTACGATATAATGTAGATATGATTCTGCAGTTTCTACTACAGCCAAAATGTACCCTGTCCATAATCATGCCATTATAAAAATGAATCTAATTAATACTCATGTCACTATTTCTTACAGGAATATTCATGGAGTAAAGGGTTAAACAAAGACATTAAAATGCTCTATATGTAACAGACAGACATAAAAAAGTGAATATGTCATTGTCATTGGAGTCGGTCAATTTATAACAAATTTAACAGTGCAGAACAAAGGATCTTAAGGCTTTGTGGTGCTGACGGTATATATTCAACCAATATTTTGAGCCAGCATTGGGGCTTTTTCAAAGTTATTTAACAGTTACAGTAACTAAATCTTTTCTCCTAAAGTAATTGATATTGTGCACCTTACCTTTCATTCTTTGGAAATTCTGTTATGTAGACAGAATCCTGTAACACAAAGAAATATACAATAGAACCAGTCTTAATCATCAAACACTCATAATGGATTAAATAGCAAGTTGATATATTTCAGTAATTTCTTTATAAACACCACCAGTTCATAGATGTAGTGAAACACTAACACTGTCAGTTTGAATTAAACAATATGCATTTCATATTTTAGTAAAATCTGGAATAAGAATATAACAGTTTTAGAACAGTTTTGATTTTGAATCTGGTGTGCATGCAAATCACACACAAATTGAAATAGAACTGTTAGCTATACCCTCCCATTCACAGACCACACACACCACTCCTCATTTGTATAATGCGAAAACACAGAAAAGTTTGGCTGGTTGTGTTAACATCAGTTACTGCCAACTGCAGGCTAATTGGATGCCCAAGTCTTGAAGAGAGAGGGGAGCGGATACAGAGAAATCCGGGTGCGATGCCCTACACCTATTTAGTATTCAGGGGTGAGAATGGGCGCTGGTGAAAAAAGAGGAAAATTGGCAGGGGTCAAGGGGGCCGCCTAGGCCCCTTGCGGGACATGGGCAGCGCCCATGTGGGGGGTTCAGGGGGGCGAAACCCCCCGAAGCAAAATGAAATATAGCTTTCCTGAGCACTGCAGGAGCCATCTTGGGTCTGTCGATTAATGTGTTTTTTTACAATTATACTTGAATTGCATGTCATACACAATGAGCTTTCTTTCAAACAAACCAGTTGTAGAACATGTCCATACAATTTACATTCAGTTTATTATTGGATCCATTCAACATTGCCAGATTAATTTCTTGTCAAACACAAGCAATTAAAACTCACACGTTTTAAAAATGAAATCAAATGGAACTCTGTGATCACAGATAAAGATACAAAATTTGATTTAAAGTTGGCATGGTATTGTAACAGTTAACTTTCTAGACAAAATTCACCAAAGTTCACATTACAGTCACAATTTCTAGTCAAAGTTCACATTCAAACTCTGATTCTGATTACTTTTTATGTCAATAAACCATCTTCTAATTCATTAAACTGGTTTATTAAAAACAAAATATAACTTTTCTGAATCAATACATCTTGACCACTTCCTTTAACATTACCTATGAATAGCTATTGACAGACAACTTTCTGGTGAATACTTGACATTACAGGTTTTTACCTGTGACTGGAAATCCGCTGTTTCAATAACTGGACATGTTTAATGCTTCTTATAAGAAGGTTCTTATATGCTACACAGTCGCGTTTTCCGTAATTCATTTGTTTGGAACAAAGTTTACACAAGGTTCCCTCGTCCGAAGTTTACTTTCAGTTTCACGAAATCGTCACCAATTATCACTTTTCTTGTTTCTTTACCAAATGTCAACGTAATTTCTTTCTCTGGCCATCTTGGGTAAAACTTGTTTTCCACACTGTTATCGTAATCTCTGCCTATGCTTCTCATTTTTGTCTTAAATTCAGATTAATTGACAGTACAAATACAGAATTTCATATCACGGACGCCATCTTGGAAATGTTGAACCAACACTGCATAATACAAGCGTTTTGATTGGCTGTAGGACAAGAGTCTTGTTATTTGATTAGCTGAACCGAAATCTCGCTTTTAACGTGATATAAATGTTGTTAACGCGGATTTACTTGGAATAGTGAAAGAATATATCGGCAAATAATAATTTCCTGAATTATTCGCCATAACACCCCCCCCCCCCTTACAAATTTCTCATCGGATTTACATTGATCTCAAAAACGGTCTTGAGTTAAACGAAATCCGCGGAATTCTGCGGAAAATTCTCACCCCTGAGTATTATCAATAGTTTCTCTGGTTCTTTTAGATGCTCAGTGTAAGATACCTCACATCGAACCTCACTTTATTAAAGTGTCATCCGAAGGACTTGGTCATGCAGGGGATGAACCGAGGACCCCTGGTATTGTAGTTGAGCACATTAACCACTCAACCAAGTCCGCTATAAAAGGTAAAGGGGCAATAACTCTGGTAAAAGCAATTGGAGCAAAGTGCACAAGTTCCTATAACAGTAAAACTAGAAGCTCATATAAAATAACACCTACAGATAGAGAAATAAATGTACAGACAAATGGACAGATGCATACATACATGCAAGAATGACAGAGAAGTACATTCAATACAGAAATGAAAGACAAATGTACCCTGAGAAATGACACTGATAGCAGCTTTGTTTTGATGGTTTAAGTTACTTAGAAGAGTTGAGTTGAGAGGGTTAAGAGCGACTTTTACCTGGAAGGTGTTACACTTGGCCAGCTGGCTGTGGTCAGATAGCTGGAGCGTATACACTGTCTCCATGGAGGGCAAACAGTGCACATTCAGATGGCACTGACCATTTACAGGCTGTGTCAACACAAGCTTCATGTCCTGTAGGCTGAGAGGCAAGATAAAAACAAGGTCTGAGATGCTTCATTGATCTAATTGTAACTTAAGAAATATTGTACTGTATGAAAGCAAAGATGTTTGGGCATCTAAATATGATTCCATGTAAGAAGGAGCCAGTTTGTTTTTAACCTTAAACAAATGACACAATGCGATTTGTTAAACTCTTTTATGAACTGGTAGCCATTTAAGGGATTTAAATGATCATTACCTATATGAACACCAGAATCAAGATTGAGCACAAACCTTGCCAATCTATTTTGTGTTGAATGTAACTTGTTTTTCAAAGTCTGACTTAAGCTGTTATACCATACAGAACATGTGTAACCAAAATGACATTAAAGTAAAGACATAACAAGTAGTTATGTAGTATAAGTAGTATGTTGAGTAAGAAAGTCTTTCTTACTGTAAATAAACTTTAGACGAACATTGGCTTTCTTCAGAACAGAGTCTGCCATACAACAGAACCTATCTTATTCTTAAGTAGCCATTCATTTATTGACCATAGAAGTCTTTTTAAAATGCAGGTGGTTGTTTAATGCAGGGCAAAAGTAATCCTATAGGAGTTTTCTGCATTACTTTTAACCTGCATTAGGCAACTACCTGCCTTACAGACTCATAATTACACCTCATTTTGATGACTGCTTTAATAACCCATTCCCTTATAGGCTATTTTTAGACCCAACCTCTTTCAATAAATCTACCGAAAAGGAGCATTTATTAGAGAAAAATATTAGAATGGTGTAGTATTGAAACCATTGTGATAGAGCATTTGCTCCTATAGGAGCAAATGCTCTATTTATCACAATGGTTTCAAGAAGTGACATTTACAGAGGCGTAGAAAGGGGTATTTATGGAGGAAAGGGTTAAGACAGATTCTACTGTAGAACTAAAAGATAACTGTTGATCCAGTGAAATGTGTAAACCCATCTCCTTTTTTTACACCCGGTTTACCTGTTGTTCTGTGAAGTGTTGGTCTCTAACAGACACAAGTCAGAGACTACCAAATCAGTGAAATGCCTTATGCACACCAAGGTCTCTGTGTCCCATATGCTCAAATGGTGCTGAAAATAAATGTCAATTTTGTACTTTAAAGTAAATTTTGCAGAAATAAAAGAAACAAAAGAATCGGTAGAACCGAAGAATGCTCCCAAACTGCAGACAAATTTTAAGTATGAAAAATAACAAAGGGAAATAACTCCTAAACTATGCAAAAGAGAGTGATGATTCTTGTGCATTGCACTTCTCCTCATCAAGATCAATCTACCTATGGAAGTTTCATGTTGATACCTATTATAGTTTTCGTGTTATGCTCCGGACACATTTTAAGTATGAAAAATAACAAAGGGCAATAACTCCTGAATTATGCAAAAGAGAGCGATGGTTCTTTTGCACTGCACTTCTCCTCATCGAGATCAATCTACCTATGAAGTATCATGTTGATATCTATTACAGTCTTTGTGGTATGCTCCCGACAAAGTTCGGACGGACGGACAAAGCGGCGACTATATGCTCACCCAACACCGTTGTTTGGGTGCATAAAAACGAAACTTCATGAACATTGTTAGTCAAAAGTAATACACATAAGCTTATAGTGTACAACATGTAGGCTGAATGAATAGTATCTATGTAGCAAAAGTCAAATTATTTTATAAGACTGTATTTTCTTGCAAAAAGATGGTAAAAAATCACTAATACAGCTTAACAGTAACTTACATTGGAGTCTAAAAGAAACAAGAAGTGACCATCTGTAGTCCCAGTCCCTCTCTGGAAGTATACATCTGCAATGAACATCATCAATATTAAACATAATCAATACTGCAATATTCAAACTACAAGTAACACTGTATAATTTATGATCTGGATGTACTCTGTTTGCAAATGCATAGAAAGGCATATTTATGGAGTAAAAGGTTAATCACACTATTGATAGGTAACAGGAGTGTTCAAAGAGAGTTGTTACAACATTGCATGTCAAAGTTTCACCATAACAGCTGTAACAACTGTTGTAAACTATTTCTATGCCTTAGATGGCACCAGCATAGTAGTCCAAGATACAATATTGGCTATACGTATACATTTAAAATAGATTCAAAAGTAACCTACCACTAAACAGGGAACTCTCAAGTGCATCTTCAAGTTGGATTGAACCCTGAGAGAAACTCCACTTTCCCAGAATACAGTCCCCAGCTCCCTAGAAATATAAAGACATTCCACATTTCATTTATTAATTACAATAACCAAAATTTTGTCTCTACAACTGGACCATAACTGACTCTAAGGTTTCTACCAATATCAAACAACTCTGTGTACATATACTACTTGTAAAACATGTATACCACCAGACTCCCTGCCCTTTGACCTAACAAACAACAGGCTTCATCTAGTGGTAATAACAATCACCACAGCAAGTTTGAAGATCCTAAGCCAAACCTTGAGCAGTTATTGTCAGGAACCATTTCACCAGTTAAGGTCATGGTGACCTTGACCTTTGACCTAAAAAACAATAGGGGTCATCTAGTGGTCATGACCAATCACCACAGCAAGTTTGAAGATCCCAAGCCAAACCCTTGAGCAGTAATTGATCGGAAACCATTTCACCAGTTAAGGTCATGGTGACCTTGACCTTTGGTCACCTAGTGACATCAAAAACGATAATTTTTCCAGAATTTGTTTGATTGGTCGATTTTGTTGTCTCTGTTATTGCATAGCTACTTTAAGCCAATGAAAATAGTTCTCTTAAATATCAAAGTATCAACCCCAAAGGATCGCAGACAGTTCAAATTGTCAACAAAACACTTTAGACAATCGTCATTATAAAGCTGTGAAAAACTTATTGAAAATGAAGATCCTACCTGCGGGTATAACACAAAGGAATTTGAGCGTGGACAGGCAAACAAATGGAACTGGAAATGGTTATCAGAAGTAGATTCGGACGGTGATATATGGAGTTTGTGGCTGAAAAAACCTGACATAGGAGGGAAAGCCTACTGTGAATTTTGTGATAAAATTCTTAATTATGGATCCAGTGAAAAGACTGCGCTAAGAAAACACGCTGAAAAGTACAAGGATCACGAAAAGAAGAAAAGGATGATAAAAACAAATCAGGTACTGCCTAATACTTTTCTTTTATATTGTTTAGCTAAAATATTTCTATTATTGAAAGAAGATTGGTCATCTTTTTATATCTAAATATAGTTGCATTAGAAATATTATAAAGTGGGATTTATTTCTGCGACACTGTTTTGCCCATACATATTAGCCAGATGGCTTAGTTGGAATATATAGTTATTTTGAGAAAAAAAAGAATCTGCCCAGCGGCTAGCTGGGAACCTATGCCCAAATTTTGAAAGTCTACAACTGCCAGAAAGCTTTTGATTTGTATTAGAAATAAGTGGGTTTTATTTCTGCTATACTGTTTTGCCCATACATATTAGCTGGATGGCTTAGAAGAAATATATAGGTAGTTATTTTGAAAACAGAATCTGCCCAGCGGCTAGCCATCTACAAATGGTATTGCAAAATCTTTCAAAGAGGAGGTCAAGGAAAAGATCAACAATAAGTACATTTCACTAAATCTTGACGAGACTACTAATAATAGCTATGACAAAGTGTTAAATGTGCTTGTTCAGTTTTATGATGAACAGGAGAAGAAGATACAACTACGGCACATGGGGTCCAGAGGGCAGAACATTACTACTGCTAAAGATAAAATGCAAAGTCAGTGGAGAATGTCCTTGAGGAATATGAGGTGAAATGGTGCCAAGTTGTAAGTGTACTAATGGACAATTGTAGTACAATGTGTGGTGTGAGAGGTGGAGTAGAGGCACTCATAAGACTGAACAATCCAAATATACTGGACATCAGCGGTGACACAGTTCATATGGTGAACAATGCTGCAAAGGTCCTTCTGACTTGTGTAGACAATGAAGTACAGTCCTTCTGTTCTGACATTTTCTATGACATTGAGCAGTCACCTAAGGTGAAACATTTATTTCAAGAAATGCAGTCCTTGCTCAACATTACCGGCACAGCTAAACACCTGATTAGGCGGTAAATTTTATTTCATTAATGCTGTATAATGCTAAAGTGATTAAAGTGTGTGTAAATAATTTTGAAATAATTTCTAATAGACAATTCTTGCAACACATGCTTAAGAATTATGTGTAACTTGCCACAATTTGCAATCAGCCAAACATGAGAATATAATGTTTAAATGGTGTAATTACAGATAAGCATGCTTCTTGCTAAGTTGTATCTGTGGTGGCTTTACTATTATATGCTTACGGTACAAGAGAACCAGTGTTTCATTTTGATTTTTGCACCAGTGAGTCCATTCTAAAGCTTTTGAAACAAAATATGTCCTAATGTATGGCATCATTGATTTGTAAAATATTCTGAAGCATATAGCAAAATCTTGTAAATAAAGAAGGGACTCACCGCTCACATCAAAATTAAACCGTATAGATGGTGGAGAGTTTTCGTAGTTTTCACCCTTTCCCTCATGATCTCATGAATATTCATAGTCAGAACTTTTATTTCAGTATGTTATAAAGTAAGATTTTGGTCAGGAAAAGGACCTGCATGTGTTGATTTATGAAATCTCTTAACGCTTTCCCTGTTCTATGTTTATTACGAATATCAATACCTACTGATTACTCATGGACAAAATAGTTAAAATTAGGGATGTCAACGAATAGGGATTTTGGTATTCGAATATTCGATAGGATTACTATTCGAATATTCGAATATTCGTTTACCTGTGACTGTCATGGTGACTGAGATTTTTTAATCATGTATAATTGAATCTACGTCGGAGCTGGAATATAGGCGTCTAATTTTTCGAAAGTTTTCTAATGTACGTTTTACCATGTTACTAGATGTCTATGTAAGTAAATTCTTATATTGATTCTGATTTGCATATGTTTGCCATCGCTGCCCCCTTATGAATGTTGTGAATCATGGAAATGCATTAAATTCACCATTGATTAAAGTGTTTGGCTTTGTTTTCTGTTATGTACATGATACGCCCAACTTCCGGTTAGAGACAACAAAAATTATCGCCATCGTCTCTTATTTAGTATTTCCAGTCATGTAAAATTGAGTACCGATATATGAGCTAAATTGCTGACCAGGGTCTACACTGTTTGCAATACGTTATGGATGGTTTTCCCATAGCTGTGCTCAATTGGTATAAATTTAAGACATCCTAATTGCTGCCCATACAGAAACGAAACTAATTAAATACCCACGATTAGCTCGCGCTGCGCTTGGAAGTTTTACGAGCTGGGTATCAAAACGTTCGGATCCTGCTCGGAGTCTCAACAGGATCCAAACTGTTTGAACCTTGAAGTATTCGTCAAGCTGTGCTACATATCAACTGCGCTTGCGTTTCAGGTGGATATTTAATTAGTTTCCGGTCGGTAAGTTTTAAAACTGTTTGGGTCGTAATGCCATTTAACTCAACATTAAGTTTCAAAGAAATAATTTAATATGCAGTAGAACCTGTATTAAGCGATCATAATTTTAAGCTGCAATGCGTTCAGGCGATGGAGTTAGTAACCCTCTCATGATCTGACGCTGAAACTTTCTTCTTCAAAAATAAGTTCATTGGTGCTTGTTTTGTTTGGTTGTCGGTGCTAACACGCGAAAACGTTGGTTGTTTCCCTTGAAGGTGATTCTTGAGGTTTGACGTGGTGCCAGCGTAAGTTAGCGCAGCTTGACAGATGTTGCAACTAGCTGTTTTCTTATCTGTGGATAGCGTAAAATGCTTCCAGACTTCAGATCGTTGAGGCGGCATGTTTCAGATGATTTTACTTTCGATAGATATTCAATAAATTGTATAAAGAAGACAATTGATGAGGACCTTCTATTATCATTATATTTTATAGCAGATTATTTGATGCATTATGGGACATTTGGTTTGGTGGGCGGTGTTTATTTTCACAGCCCGCATGTGTCATTGGATAGCTTAATCATGTGGAGTTAATGATGTATACAAAGTCATTTTTCCAATTTTAATAAAGACAACAATTTCAAACATAACACTTACAGTATTTAAAATAGATTGCTTAATATGATGAGCAAACTGACAAACCAATCAAAAGTTGTTACTTTGATGTGCCGACTCTGATTTTCGCGACTCTGGCATTGTTTGCAGGTCAGTGTTTTAGACCGTACTTGACAAACAATGGCGGCAATCAGCGAATTAATTGGGAGTATACTAAATTAAAGGTGACTGTTTGCAAGTGTGTTAGCTGTTTGTCACTGGTTTGTTGATTCTCCCTTCGTCAGACTGTGGCCCCAGGGGATTAATTAATTGATGACAACACAGGTGTCACCTGCAGCAGGGTAGCGGGGAGGACTTGTGCAGTGATGCATTTTCTGTAAGTAAACAGATCACCGACAGTATCAATATATATTTTTTTTATTTTTTTTTTTATAAAAATGTATACACATAACTGAAACGAATATTCGAATGGTAAAATAGGGTTCGAATATTCGATTAAAAAACGAATATTCGAATATTCGAATATTCGTTGACATCCCTAGTTAAAATGAAATATGGAAGGTGGAACATTGTAGCCATTTTAAAATGTAAAGACACAGATCTTTGAAATTCTATTAGCAAACAGAGTAGACCCTGATCAGACGGCTCCTCTAGGAGCCGTCTATCTGGGTCTACTCTGTTTGCAAATGCGTGAAAACACGTTTATATGAGGGAAAGGGTTAAGAAAACAGCAGAGACCCAGACCAGACAGATCCTACATAAGCTGTGTGATCTGGGTCATCTCTGTTTACCAGTGCCAGAAAATGCAGGATTATATGGGGAAGGATTCATGAATTTAGAACTTAGCAATGTACAATTCATTCCTTGCTATAATCTGTAGCGGGCCTGGTCTGTAGACTTATTGCTTTCTATTTACTCTCAGCAACTACTTTTGCATGTTGTTTTCTAATTCATTCTTGTTTTTTTATGAATATCAAAAATATAGAAGTTATTATTAATATTATCTGTGCATACTAATTCATTTAAACTGAGAGAGAATCGTGAAATGTAATACTTGAAAACAAAATGAAAAATGGATATAACATTCACAACTGGACTGTTGGGAACATCTTCAAAGTTAGAAATCTACACTGTTTACTAAAATGATACAATTGGAAATTATGTATACATGTGCAATATGAGCATCATAATGCTACTTGATCAACAAACTGCCCTGATCTTAAATAATAATAAACTGAATTCTTTTAACCAGTAATATTTTGTTTCAGGTCTGTTGTCAGTCAGATTTTCACCAAACACAAAGTGTCAGATGAAGCCCAGGCTTCAATCATCCTGCTCCAAATGTCACAGGAACAACAGAAGAAATCTTCAACCAGTTCTGACAGGAAGGAAAGAATCCTGAATTCCTTTTTTCATAGGAAGAGTGAAGTCAAGTGGAAACAAAACCGAATTTGTTTCAAGGATTACTTGAACCCTTCAGTGGATATGTCAAAATATTCCAGTCTGAGAGCCCTCTTATTCATACTGTTCATAGCAGAATGGTGGAGCTTACAAGGGAGTTTCTGGGAATGTTTCTAAAACCAGGGCATATCCCTGAACGTCCAAGCCAACTTGTGAAACTAGATGTCACTGAAAGAGCTATTCAGAAAGCTGACAAGGACTTAGGGGTAGGAGACTATGCCTTTGTGGCAATGAATAAAGTCGATAAACGATGCCATCACTGGGTGAATGATCTGTACTCAAAGCTGAGAAACGGGTATGTACAGACGGGAAAGAAGACGCTTGCAATGCCATTGACCAACAAAACCTTGAGGTTACTTCTGTCCTGGACCCAGTGTTTGTAGGTCATCAGCAAATAGCAACTTCCTTTCAAAAACTGGACTCCCTTCTTTTACCACTGATGTGGTGTTGATGGGAAAGCTGACATCAGAAATGAACAAATCCAATGTGGATGCAGGTGTTTGCGTTGGAAAGTTTCAACAAACCCAGATATCCAGCGATGAAAACTTTGGCAATGGCTCTCACCATATTCAGCGGACCCCTTGTAGAGTCAAGTTTTAACATCATGGATGACATTGTGGAGAAAGAAGGGGCTAGTCTCACAGTGGAGAACTAGATGTTTTTGTCAAAAAAACGGATGTCTCCCCTCTAATAAAAACAATATGTAAAGGGAAATCACTAAAAATGTTATGGTCTTGATGAATGATACTTCCCCTCATTATGCGTTTTCCACACTACATTTTTCAAGAAGAAAATGATAACAGCTAATAACTCCAACAAGAGATGTCACAGTCATGTGACAAATGCCCCCAAAAATTGTACCCTGTGACCTTGACCGTTGACCCATGGACCAGGGAGTTGACACATCGTCTTTGTGTGGTGAACATTTGTGCCAGGTTCCTTTGAAATCCATTCACAGATAAACAAGTAATTGTACCCTGTGGCCTTGACCTTTGACATATGGACCGGGGAGCTGAACGCGACACATCGTCTTTGTCTGGTGAAACTCTGTGCCAAGTTATATTGAAATCCATTGATAGATAAAGATGTTACAGACCGGACACCAAATTTGTGACAAAGTAATTGTACCCTGTGACCTTGACCTTTGACCCATGGACCAAGGAGTTGAAAGCGACACATCATCTTTGTCTGGTGAACATTTGTGCTAAATCATATTGAAATCCATTGATATATAAAGAAGTTACAGACTGGACACGAAATTTGTGACAAAGTAATTGTACCCTGTGACCTTGACCTTTGACCCATGGACCTGGGAGTTGAACGTGACACATCGTCTCTGCCTGGTGAACATTTGTGGCAAGTTATATTGAAATCCATTGACAGATTAAGAAGTTACAGACCGGACACGAAATTTGTGACAAAGTAATTGTACCCTGTGACCTTGACCTTTGACCCATGGACCTGGGAGTTGAACGCGACACATTGTCTCTGTGTGTTGAACATTTGTGTCAAGTTATATTGAAATCCATCGATAGATGAAGAAGTTACAGACCGGACACGAAATTTGTAACAAAGTAATTGTACCCTGTGACCTTGACCTTTGACCCATGGACCTGGGAGTTGAAAGCGACACATTGTCTCTGTCTTGTGAACATTTGTGTGAAGTTATATTGAAATCCATTGATAGATGAAGAAGTTACAGACCGGACACGAATTTGGGACGGAAGGAAGGACAGACAGACGGACAGATGGACAGACGGACAGACGGAAAGACGGACAATGCGACTACTATATGCCCACCGTTGGGGGCATAAAAAGAGTTATAGAGATATCGAAACACATGTATGTAAATTTTTAATACTGTAATAACTGTAAAAGTAAACACTCATAAAACTTTAAACAAGAGATGTCACAGTCACGTGACAAATGCCCCCAAAAATTGTACCATGTGACCTTGACATTTGAACCATGGACCAGGGAGTTGACACATCGTCTTTGTAAGGTGAACATTTGTGCCAGGTTCCTTTGAAATCCATTCACAGATAAACAAGTAATTGTACCCTGTGACCTTGACCTTTGACATATGGACCAGGGAGCTGAACACGACACATCGTCTTTGTCTGGTGAACATCTGTGCCAAGTTATATTGAAATCCATTGATAGATAAAAATGTTACAGACCGGACACGAAATTTGTGACAAAGTAATTGTATTCTGTGACCTTGACCTTTGACCCATGGACCAGGGAGTTGAAGGCGACACATCGTCTCTGTCTGGTGAACATTTGTGCCAAATCATATTGAAATCCATTGATATGTTAAGAAGTTACAGACCGGACACGAAATTTGTGACAAAGTAATTGCACCCTGTGACCTTGACCTTTGACCTATGGACCAGGGAGTTGAAAGCGACACATCGTCTTTGTGTGGTGAACATTTGTGCCAAATATTGAAATCCATTGATAGATAAAGAAGTTACAGACCGGACACGAAATTTGTTACGAAGTTATTTTATCCTGTGACCTTGACCTTTGACCCATGGACCTGGGAGTTGAACGCGACACATCGTCTTTGTGTGGTGAACATTTGTGGCAAGTTATATTGAAATCCATTGATAGATAAAGAAGTTACAGGCCGGACACGAAATTTGTGACAAAGTAATTGTACCCTGTGACCTTGACCTTTGACCTATGGACCTGGGAGTTGAACGCGACACATTGTCTTTGTGTGGTGAACATTTGTGCCAAGTTATATTGAAATCCATTGATAGATGAAGAAGTTACAGACCGGACACGAAATTTGTGACAAAGTAATTGTACCCTGTGACCTTGACCTTTGACCTATGGACCTGGGAGTTGAACGCGACACATCGTCTTTGTGTGGTGAACATTTGTGCCAAATATTGAAATCCATTGATAGATAAAGAAGTTACAGACCGGACACGAAATTTGTTACGAAGTTATTTTATCCTGTGACCTTGACCTTTGACCCATGGACCTGGGAGTTGAACGCGACACATCGTCTTTGTGTGGTGAACATTTGTGGCAAGTTATATTGAAATCCATTGATAGATAAAGAAGTTACAGGCCGGACACGAAATTTGTGACAAAGTAATTGTACCCTGTGACCTTGACCTTTGACCTATGGACCTGGGAGTTGAACGCGACACATTGTCTTTGTGTGGTGAACATTTGTGCCAAGTTATATTGAAATCCATTGATAGATGAAGAAGTTACAGACCGGACACGAAATTTGTGACAAAGTAATTGTACCCTGTGACCTTGACCTTTGACCTATGGACCTGGGAGTTGAACGCGACACATCGTCTTTGTGTGGTGTACATTTGTGCCAAGTTATATTGAAATCCATTGATAGATGAAGAAGTTACAGACCGGACACGAATTTGGGACGGATGGAAGGACAGACGGACAGACGGACGGACGGACGGACGGACGTACTAACAAATGGGTAGTTGTGTGACTTTTTCCTTTGATCTTTTCTTGTGTGACTAGTCCCACAAGAAAAACTATTTTTGGCTCTAACTTTGGAAAAGAATGATCTGGAAGCTAACCCTAACCCTAACCCTATGTCCCACAACTGGCCAGGTTAATGTCACAAGAAATGGCCAGGTTAATGTCACAAGAGATGGCCAGGTTAATGATTTTACTTGTGGGACTAGTTAGAAAAAGTCACACAACTACCCTTTGGTGAGTGCGGACAGACGGACAGACGGACAGACAGACGGACAGACGGAAAGACGGACAATGCGATTACTATATGCCCGCCTTTGGGGGCATAAAAATACTGATACCAGATTTATGGCCCTTGTGCATGACACTTACTTTCATCATGCTCTTTCCAAAAATAAAATGTCATTCCAATAGCATCAGTCGAACAGGAGTTATTGATCGGCCAAAAAATGTAACAAAGGGCAATAACTCCAAAAGTATTGAAGCCAGAATTATGGCCCTTGTTCATGACACTTTCTCTCATCATGCTCTTTCCATGTATGAAGTTTCAATACGATGGCAAGAGCCATGTAGGAGTTATCGTCCGGACAAGAAAGAATTAAACAAATGTACAAGGGGCAATAACTCTAAATTTATTGAAGCTTGAGTTAAGGATCTTATGCATGACACTTTCTCTTATTATGATCGTTCCATGTATGAAGTTTCACTCCAATGGCATGTGTCACATAGGAGTAATCATCTGGACAAAAAATTGTGATTGTTTTTACAAAGGGCAATAACTCCAATATTAGTGAAGCCAGAGTTATGGACCTTGTGCATGACACTTCCTCTCGTTATGATCTTTCCATATATGAAGTTTCAATCCAATGGCATGAGCCATATAGAAGTTATCGTCCGGACAAAAAAGTGATTTATTTACAAAGGGCAATAACTCCAATATTAGTGAAGCCAGAGTTATGGACCTTGTGCATGACACTTCCTCTCATTATGCTCTTTCCATATATGAAGTTTCAATCAACTGGCATCAGGCATATTGAAGTTATTGTCCGGACAAAAAATTATGATATTTTTTACAAAGGGCAATAACTCCAATATTAGTGAAGCCAGAGTTATGGACCTTGTGCATGACACTTCCTCTCGTCATGATCTTTCCATATATGAAGTTTCAATCAACTGGCATCAGGCATATTGAAGTTATTGTCCGGACAAAAAATTATGATATTTTTTACAAAGGGCAATAACTCCAATATTAGTGAAGCCAGAGTTATGGACCTTGTGCATGACACTTCCTCTCGTCATGATCTTTCCATATATGAAGTTTCAATCCAATGGCATGAGCCATATAGGAGTTATCGTCCGGACAAAAAAGTGTGATTTTTTTTTTACAAAGGGCAATAACTCCAATATTAGTGAAGCCAGAGTTATGGACCTTGTGCATGACACTTCCTCTCATTATGCTCTTTCCATATATGAAGTTTCAATCAACTGGCATCAGGCATATTGAAGTTATCGTCCGGACAAAAAGTGTGACAGACAGACGGACAACTCTCACGAAAACAATATGTCTCCCCCATATAAATATGGGGGGAGACATAATTACGAAGCAGTTGCCATTGTGAAGTCAACAATGAGAAAGAAAAACCTAAAACGCCATAAAATGAAAGTGAATTCTCAGATGAAAAGGTCCTGCATACATGCCTACAGCACCTACAGGGCTCATCTGCAGAGGAAGAAGGAGCTGAAGCAACAGGAACTTCAAAAGAAATTAGATGCTTCTGTTCTTCAGTTGAAGGCAGAGAAAGCTAAACAAGTGCAGAAACTTCTTGTGCTGAAGAAAAAACTTTTGAAGAAACAGAAACATGGAATTGGCAAGAGACAACGGGAGCAGAACTCGGGCAGTTCCAAAAGATGGAAAAGAATTAAATTGATGTGAAAACTCAACTATCCCATTGACTCTTTGAATATAGTGTCAAGACTCAAGAGAGTCACTATACATGTACATAGGTGTATATAAGACTTAGAACAGTGGCTATGCATTTTTGCTTTAACCCTTTATCTGATAAAAGGGCATGCTGATGCATCTCAGATATGGTAAGTTTTATTTGAAAGCATGCTGAAAAATGGGGCAATACCTTATTAGTAGCTTACTAGGAGCAACTACTCCATTTTCCATAATGTTTAAAAAAACCAGTGTCAAGTGTAAAGTCTAATTATTACAAAAAATGAACTACAAAAAATTATGTCATTCTCTAATTGTATTACAGTGACGTCTCGTTAATCCTGAATTCGTTAATCCGGAAAGGAAAACTCGCAATCCGGACCAAGTCGAGGGGAACGGATTTTTTGTGCAGTAAATTGACTCGTTACATCCGGAAATTCGCGTTCCGGAACCGGACATAGATCTCAGGTAACCAATCTATGTATTTACCTGTATTTGTGACTCGTTAATCTGGCCGGGACAGTAGCCCCGGGGCTTAATTGCCCACCCTTGACACTTAACAATAGTGCACCGCGGAGGTGCAAATTCTTGTGCTTACAATCACGGGCATGGGTAAAACAACCCCCGACTGTGTGCAAACTGTTTAATTGGTGTCGGCTATTTATCAAAGCGTTGCATATGGCACGCGGGTAGTGATGTTTGATATTCTTTAATGTTCTTTAATGTTCCTTAATGAGATGAACACTCGCCAAATTAACTTGTTAAGTTAAAACCGCGCCGCCATCGTTAAATTGTTAATCACCTTAAATGATTTGCTAATTCAGAAATTATAACAAGTTTGGTATCACAGTTATGTTTTTTACCAAAATAAAAGCTCAAGCTAGGCTCAGAATAATCACTCCTAATTCCACTGCTATACGACATACAACATCGATATCTAGCTGAATCTACAAAGCCAGAAGAGCCATGCCGCCTGCAAGCAAACGTCGCCGGGTTGAGATCCCTCACTGTCACAGCGTGAAGAAACAGATCTGCCAGTACAAGGCCGACAGACCCAAGGCCACAATTCAAGACATAAAATCTTACATATTGAAAGATACCTCATTAGAGTTGGGGAAGTCCACTATTGGGGACATCCTTAAAATGAAAGATAAATGGCTCTCTGAGAGTACAAAATTCCTTCGACACCGCACCCCTATACACAAGCAACTTGAAGATGCTGTCTTCATGTGGTTCACGGACATGACGTCACACCACGCTGCTGTCAACGACGAGATGCTGCTGCTGAAGGCCAAGACGTTAGGGGAGCAGTTAGACGTGGGCGACGACTTCACTTACTCCCGGGAGTGGCTCCAGAGATTCAAGAACAGACGGGGCATCATGCGACGACTCTACGAGGGGGAGGCTGACAGTGCCGACAAGACAGCCGTCTGGACCGGAAGACAGAAACGGCAGGAGCTACTCCAGGACTACGCCGCCAAACACAACGGCACACATCCAGCCTATGGATGCAGGGATCATCAAGACCTTCAAGACGTACTACCGGAAGTTGATCCAGCTCTACATCGAGTGTGCTGAAACAGGAGAGGCCCAGACGGTGAACATCAAGCAGGTGCTGTCAATGATCAAGAAGGCATGGGATGCTGTCAGCACGAGAACGATTGCCAACTGTTTCCAACACGTACAAATCCTGCCTATGACCGACAAGGATGTGGACCCAGAGGACGACCTGCCGCTGCTGCAGCTTCGACGACAGAGACCAGACCAGGCTGAGGATCCGGAGGATGACATGCCCCTGCTGCAGCTTTGACGTTTGCTGCGTCAGCTGCCATCTGAGAGCTGCGATCTCACTGCCGAGGACTACGTCGGGGTAGATGCAGAGGAAGCGACCGGGCACCAGCTCCAAGATGGGGACATCATCTCCATCGTGAGCGGTGAGGCGACAGAGGAACCGGACCAGGACGATGACAGCGCAGACCCAGACGAGCCCTACACTGACGTCACAATCAGTGAAGCACGAGTTGCTCTAAAAATGGCTATTTTGTACTTCGAGAAGACGGCGCCCACTTCAACAGCGATGATCAACAGAACAGCCAGCGTTCACTGAACGATCTGTGGGAAATGCTGAAAGTCCTTCAAGACAGATCCAGCAGAGAGTCACGACAGACTAAGCTGACAGACTTTTTCAAGAAGTAAACTTGTGTTATTGTGCGCGTTACACTAAGTGCCAGTGAAAATTAATAATGTTGTGGTAGTGCTCGGTTTTACATGCCGTCAATTATTTAAAACGCATTGAACATAAAGTGTTGTGAGCTTACTCAGAAATTTGTCAGTTCTAAAATGGTTTGCTGTTCTAAAAATAGAACAACACGTTATGTATAGTGCGTTATAAATGTGTTAGCATACATGTGCTATGTTTGTTATTTATTTATATGCAGTATGTTTGCCTTGCATGGATGTAAATAAACAGGTAAAAGAGTTCAGCAGTTTTGTGTTTTATTTCAATTTATCCTTTCTTCTTTACATGCATTCGTAGCATAAACATGTACATGTCCATGCACACATGAACATTATAAGAAAAGACTTCTTGATGTGAAAGTAAGTGTGTACAAGTAAAATTAGATCTTATGGCACACCTCTTGTTATCAATGTTTACAAACACTACAGGTATAAACACTTTATAATGCCCAGGTGGCCGCTGTAATAGTTTGGTTCGAATCTGTTTTGTTTTTATTGTTTTATTTTTGGAATGGGTAGTTTTATTTTTTCATATAGTTTGATGGACGTATACATTTTTTTTATTTTTTTTATTATTTTTTTTTCTCGCGACCACCGTTACAGGTATGTTTTGTTTACATTTTAAGTAGGTTATGTTGGTGTGCCATAAGATCTAATTTGGACTGTACATATACAATGTTTATGATTGAGTTGATATTTTGCAGCATACGACGGTGATTCGTTAATCCGGAAAATTCGTTAATCCGGAAATTTCGCCGGGAACAAACGTTTCCGGATTAACGAGACATCACTGTATATGCAGTAAAGGATTAAATGTTTACTGAGTGTTAGTTGTGGAATCTATAAAGAATTAGTTGATTCCTAATCACTTCAGCAGAGTATTCTTCTAGTTACAGTCATAAAGAGAACTCTTTAAAAGTAACAGTCATTAGATAACTCTTTACATTATATCAAAATGAAAATTTATGTCTCTGACTGGGTCAACATACAGATTTGTCACCTTTTCACGATTCAAGTTTCAAATTTGAATCAAATTATTTGAGGCTTGGAAAAGGCATTTCTTCACTTTCAAAAATGCTATATTGCAGCAGCCTCCAGGGGCCTCTGGCATCCTGGCCAGGGCTTCACCCTGCCCCCAGCCTTTTTCAGGATTTTCCCCAATTCATAACTTTTAGCCACGGGGTCATCTAGTGATCATGATCAACCACAACAGTTAGTTTGAAGATCCTACGCCAACCGTTTATCAGTTATTGATCGGAAACCGTTCGATCTACTGACCGACAGACCTACCTATCGACCAACATGTGCAAAGCAAAATACCCCCATTTTTTTCAAAAGCGATAAATATCAGTTAATAAATGTCCATGATGCTATTATTTCTTCCATGAATATTCAACTGGGAAATGGTTAATTAGTAGTTTTTACATGTGCTAGTAAAAGGTGTTAGCAAAATATTGGCCAATGTCTTAAATATTGGGGAACTTCCTCAGATCATCAGAAAACTGCAATAAGTAATGAAAAGGAAAATCCCGGGCCTCTATGGGCAGTACTTTAATCATCTTCAATTTCATCAGCACATTCGTTAGCCTCAAGTCTCCAAAAATAGTCTCTTCAAAATAGTACTCTCCAGTTTTCATATATAAGCCTCCAATAATGTTTGTGTCTAATTTCCATAAATAAGCCTCCACATCAGTATTCTCTTTTCATATGATAGCTATATACAGTCTATTCTCGTTAGGCGTAAAAAAAAAATAGGTTTGTTTCTGGTTACCCGACCGACCGTCCATTTTACCCCCGACTCACTTTTTTTTTATTGCATCCAGAAATTTCCGCGGTTATGTCTCTCGTGATTATTACGAGTTTGGTGAGAGGCCAATCTTCGAGACTTCCCAATTGGAAAAAGCCTCTTTTTATCCAACTTTTTGTGAAAGAATTTCAAAGAAAAAACTGATGGAGAAAGTCCCATTATGTTGACATATCTCAACATTTCCAACTGTCAAACATTTTTTCGCCACAGTCAAAGAAAATGCTAAAATGATACATCGGAGTTCGACACTACTGTAAGTAACGGGTTCTAAGTAACCATAGACCGAGCGACATTTCTAGGTCAGGTCCAGTTGTTAAATATTCAACTGGTCCGAATGGTCCAGTGCGAAATAATCGATTCTAGAAAATTCCGTTCATTTTGCAAGTTTTTCCACTAATTTTATCCTTCTGTCGCTAAATTGTTTTGTTTTTATCATTGTACTAAGCAGAGAAAGCTGCGAGAGCGCCTTGAAACCATGTGACTTCCTTCATAACGGCGAGGTCGGGATTGTCTCAAAATAAGTTAGGGTATTGTGATAAAACACTCTCGTTTTCGAAAAATCGCTAGTTATTCTAATGCTTTTATTTCAGTTAAGGTTTCGTGTAAAAAATGTTTTTGTGGAAATTTATATTTTAAGGGAATATATTAACAGAAAAAATATTAGCCAAATAATTCTTAATGACACCTCTTGAAACATTATGAAACGTTCCCTAAATGTATGTCGTAAAATAGATGTCGTAAATCTTGGTTTCCCACACTAACACCACTTTTCTGTTATGTACACTCGCGACGATATATGCCAGACTGAGTTTCAATTTGGGTTTACGGGCAGTGGAGATGACAAGAAAGAAAGGGAAATGTAAGGAGTCATCGAAGAGAAAATCTGAGGAAGAAAAAAGGCAATTCTGTCAGAAATTGAAAGAAGAATTTACTTGGTTAAACTACGTACAGTACATTCCTTGTAGAAAATACGATTTGGTAAATAGTGCAGTTTTACAGTGGGGTGCTAAATGCCAATAGGTCCATACCACAGATTAACCGTAACCTGGTGAATATTGATGATTATTCATATAAGACTATGCCTAATATGAATATATATTCATATTTAGGTATCAGTTCGATTTTTAGCATATTGCTGACCAACAAAAAAAAAATAAAAAAACAAGAGGGCCATGAGGCCCTGAAGCGCTCACCTGAGATAACCCAAGGGGCGTGGCCATTTTTGACCAAGAAGTCATCATTTGTACAACATTGGTAGAGAACCACAAGGCAAAGCAGATGCCATTAATTAAAGGTCTAAGCCTAATGGTTTCAGAGAAAAATAATATTTCATATTTTTCCCATGAAAAACTGATAAGCCTCAAGGCAGGGCCAAGTTTTGCCCAGAGGCCAGGGTCGAAAGTTGAACATTCTTGGCAGAGGACTACAAGCCAAGCTACATATTTGTATAGGACCATTAGATCATGTAACATACCAAACATCAAAGGTCTAGGCCTTACAGTTTCAGAAGATTTTTAAAGATTTTCCTATGAAAAACTGATAAGCCCTTGGGTGGGCCATTTTTGGCCCAGGGGTCATAATTTGAACAATCTTTGTAGAGAACCATTACGTCATGCTACATACCAAATATCAAAGGTACAGGCCAAACAGTTTCAGACAAAAAGATTTTTAAAAGATTTTCCTATGAAAAACTGATAAGCCCTTGGGCGGGGCCATTTTCGGTCCAGGGTCATAATTTGAAGAATCTTCGTAGAGGACCATTAGACCATGCTACATGCCAAATATCAAAGGTCTAGGCCTTACAGTTTCAGAGAAGAAGATTTTTAAAGATTTTCCTATGAAAAACTGATAAGCCCTTGGGCGGGGCCATTTTTGGCCAGGGGGTCATAATTTGAATAATCTTTGTAGAGGACCATAAGATCATGCTACATACCAAAAATCAAAGGTCTAGGCCTTACAGTTTCAGACAAAAAGATTTTTAAAGATTTTCGTATGAAAAACTAATAAGCCATTGGGCGGGGCCATTTTTGGCCCGGGGGGTCATAATTTGAACAAACTTTGTAGAGGACCATAAGATCATGCTACATGCCAAATATCAAAAGTCTAGGCCTTACAGTTTCAGAGAAGAAGATTTTTAAAGATTTTCGTATGAAAAACTGATAAGCCCTAGGGCGGGGCCATTTTTGGCCGGGGGGGGGGGGTTCATAATTTGAACAATCTTTGTAGAGGACCATAAGATCATGCTACATACCAAACATCAAAGGTCTAGGCCTTACAGTTTCAGAGAAGAAGATTTTTAAAGATTTTCCTATGAAAAACTGATAAGCCCTTGGGCGGGGCCATTTTTGGCCCGGGGGTCATAATTTGAACAATCTTTGTAGAAGACCATTACATCATGCTACATACCAAATATCAAAGGTCTAGGCCTTACAATTTCAGAGAAGAAGATTTTTAAAGATTTTCCTATTAAAAACTGATAAGCCCTTGGGCGGGGCCATTTTTGGCCCGGGGGTCATAATTTGAACAATCTTTGTAGAGGACCATAAGATCATGCTACATGCCAAATATCAAAAGTCTAGGCCATACAGTTTCAGAGAAGAAGATTTTTAAAGATTTTCCTATGACAGACTGATAAGCCCTAGGGCGGGGCCATTTTTGGCCCGGGGGTCATAATGTGAACAATATTTCGTTCCCCCTAACCACTGATGCTTCTGACAAAATTTGGTTAAAATCTGGTCAGTAGTTTAAGAGGAGATGTCGTTTGAAAATGTGGCCGTACGACGGACGCCGGACGCCGGACGCCGTACGACGGACGGATCGCGGTCACAATAACTCACCTGAGCCTTTGGCTCAGGTGAGCTAAAAATAAATAAAAAGTTCCCGACCTACCGACCCAACTTTTTTTGGGGCATGTAACCAGAAACAACCCTATTTTTTTTTTTAGGCCTTATCTCCAATTTCAAGGGACTGTCAAAATTAATTGGAGTTAACGAGTCCCTTACACACATTGTGTACACGCAATGTGTACGTATGATAAAAGTTTACTGCATTACTCAGGGTTACAGATAAGGTTTTGTATTAATTGGGTGTTTACTCCTTACTTTTTCAAGAAGTTGGGTATTAATCCTTTCCCTCATATAAACGTGTTTTCACGCATTTGCAAATAGAGTAGACCCAGATCAGACGGCTCCTAGAGGAGCCATCTGATCAGGGTCTACTCTGTTTGCTAATAGAATTTGATAGATCTGTTTCTTTGCTTTCTAAAATGTCTACAATGTTCCACCTTCCAGAATTCTTTATCACTATTTTGTTAATGAATATTCAGTAGGTATTGAAATTTGGCCTAAATACAGAACAGGGAAAGGGTTAAATAAGAATTTAAATCATTTATTTATTATTTAGTATTATCAAAATTGTTACTCCATCAATTTGAAATGAATTGCTTTTTTACTCCAACAGTTTTAGATTCAGTACATAATCTGTTATAAGCCTATATCTACAACTGAGATTGGTGCATAATACAGATCTAAAGGCCCTTTTCAGTCTGTAATTCTAACAGTCCATAAACTGTTACTCGACACCCGAAGTTCGATGTACTTTCATTTGCTAACATTTTCAACACCTCATTTTTGTGCAGGAGTAATATGTTTTAAGCCAGGGATACTTTGAAACATATTTCTGGACAGTAATTTTGCCGACTTTATACTACTGACAACCTCATTTGAGATGTTACACACCTTGTTCACAAACTCATCAATGATGCATTTTATAAATTATTTCTGGTTTGCCAAGGGAAGACCTAATATAATTAAAGAATGCATTTCCATTCCTTTTTTCGATTTGACTGGTTTACTATTTGAAACAAATCTAATGAAAAGAATGCTGCATAACATCCTTTATAATTTACCAGGATCTGTGACTTGACCCGTAAAATAAGCTGTATTTACGAAATGAATAACCAGTCTAATCTGTGTTGCAGTAAAACAAGTCCGGTGTCACAGTAAAAAAGTTATTTATGCATAAGAAATGTCCGAGTATTGCATACTAATACGTGTCTGCTTGAATGCTTTTGCGTAAACCACTTTTATAATTGATTATCAGTACACATGAATTTCAAAATAATTGCTTTTCAACAGAATTTATTTGCATATTTACGTAAATACGCACCTTATCTGTAACCCTGATTACTGATATTGAATAAATAAATAATTCAAGGATATGGAACATTTCATTAATCAACTTATTGTTATGAATGCACTTTTCTCACATAACTTCCCTTATCTCCGGGTTAGAACAACGGGTTAAGATTCTCTTTTCAGTAACACGTGTAAGAACACTTTAGAATGTATATGACGTCATACGTCATATATGATGTCAATCTGGGGAAAAACCAATGTTTACATGTCATTAAAAGGGCGAAAATAGATCTAGATCTACACTGTTTGGTTATGTGAGAAAAAGAATCTGATGCTCGTTGTCTTTTAAGATTACATGTTCCTAAACTCACCAAGAAAGGCTCGCTTAATAACATTTTCTAAGACTAGTTTAGGAACATGTGATCTTAAAAGACAACTTGCAACAGATCCTCTATAGAACATTTAAAAGTAAAAGCTTGATTGATACATGTCTTACCGAACGTTCATTTTTATACACACTATGAACACTATTGATTAACTCATGGCAATTATGCAAGCCGTAATTTTGTTTAATTATAAGTTTGGCTACTAATGAAAACAACTATGGCGATTATTGGTGTCAATGTTTTGACAGTTTGCAAAGATCTGATATCATTTGAGCGTCGAGGTGACAACCTAGTTCTCAAGTTGATAGAAAGGTGTGAAAGTTTGTATTCGCGCCCAGCCAACAGGTAGTTCGACTTACACTAACAATTGATAGTTTGGTAGACTCTCCGTCGGACCAGAAAATAAATTGGGAGTTCGCGAAAATTTGGAGTTTACGAACTTTTATTTATCCATAGTCAAATTACATAGATAAAGGAGGAAATAATTTGGGACCGAGAAAAAGGTTGGAGTTAGCGAACATTTTGAGTTATCTGAGTTGGAGTAAACGAGAGTAGACTGTATTAAGTCCACATATCAATTTTCAGTAAATATCCTTAATTTTCTATACCTAGCAGAATCCATCAATATCCGATTGTATTCAGCTTTAACAGTTATACTAATAAATGCGAAAGCAAGCCATATCTGGCCTTTTTATAATAACAAAGTCTCTTACCAGTGTGTATATGCAGTCTCCTCGTATCACCAAGTCATAGACTGTCCTGTGCTGGTCAGTAGTACTTCCCATACAAATCTTCTCTTTGATGGCCTCAGCCAGGTTTCCTTCTCCTGGATAGTGTTACATGTATGATGACTAGTAAACATTTACAACAAAACCTCTCAGCTGCAACCCAACTATATAACTATTATCCCCTCTGAATTACAAATATCCTCAAATTCAAATTTTGGAAGAACCTTTTAAAAACAATCTAACTGATCTGGATCAATGTTATTGCTATTTAGTATTACTGTATCTGTTATCAAAGCATAATACATGCTAAGTATCTATCTAGTATCCCAATCTACTAAGTTATATACCTGTCTTGTAGACCTCCATGTCCCGCTGTACAATCAGCTGACCATCTGCTGTAAGTATCACCAGTTCCCCTGTCCCTGTGAAAATCATACAGAACAAATTATCTTTAGAGGTTACTTATAGAGGATCAATTCATGTTCATTACAAATTGTTTTTATGAAACAAGTTTACTACATGTACAATAATATGACACTAGCTTTATTGATCACTTTTGAAGCCTTTGTAAATGTCATTTTTTGAAAACATTGAGCATTTGCTCCATAAGAAAAATACACAGTTCTAATTTCCATTTTTCAAATTATAATTGCTCTTTTTCATTAGTTCTGTGTATTGTTGTTAGTAGTTCTAATTGTAATGGTTGTTAATCAATAGTTCTAATGTATATTTTTGTTGCCAATTAACCCATTACCTCATAGGCCATTTTTAGACTCTCTTTGAATAAAACTACTGAGAAAAGGAACATTAATTTTTTAATTGTGTAGATTCGAACCCATTGTGATTAATAGGGCATTTGCTCCTATGGTTTCAAAAAGTGACTTTTACAGAGGCTTCAATATGAGGGAATGGGTTAATTGTTTAGTGTACTGTGACTTTTTTGTCAACAAAGTGGACAAAATTCGGGCAGATATTGCATCAGACACTGTATCGAGTGCACCAGTTATTACTGAAATGCAGCATGCAACGAACGCTTTTGATAGTTTTGTTACAGCTACAGAAGAAGAAGTAGAACAGATCATTAAGGCATCCCCTTGCAAGTCATGTGAACTGGATCCTATACCTACATGGCTGTTAAAGTCATGCCTTGGTGAACTTCTTCCGATTCTGACGAAAATTGTAAACTCCTCTTTAGACACTGCCTACGTTCCAAAAAACTTCAAGATGTCACATGTCAGACCTATTTTGAAGAAACCGAATCTGGATTCAGACGAACTTAGAAATTATAGGCCTGTTTCGAATTTGCCATTTGTCTCCAAAGTGTTAGAAAAAGTAGTGGACAAGCGCATCGAGTCCCACTTGACCTCAAACGGACTACATGAGCATCATCAGTCGGCATACCGAAAGCATCATTCAACGGAGACTGCTCTCCTGAAAGTTCAGAACGACATCCTTCAATCCCTAGATAAAAACGAAATAACTGTTCTCGTCATGCTCGACTTATCGGCTGCATTTGACACTATCGATCATGAAACTCTGCTGAAACGCCTGGAAAAAGACTTCAGAATTATTGGAAAACCTCTTGAGTGGATAACCTCCTACCTGAATGACCGCTATCAAATAGTCTCAGTAGATGGAGAACTGTCCACCCCAGTTAAAATGGAATATAGCGTGCCACAGGGTTCCGTCCTAGGACCAAAACACTACATCATGTACACGAAACCTGTTGGCTCAATCTGCAGAAATCATGGGCTTAATCACCATTTCTATGCCGATGACTCACAGTTATACCTGTCCTTTAAGCCCAAGGGCATATCCTGTCAACTGGAGGCTTTATCGCGAGTTGAGGACTGTCTCAAAGAAGTAGTCTCTTGGATGCATCAGAACATGCTGAAGCTCAATACTGACAAGACTGAGGTCATTCTGTTCCATACAAAAAACACAGAAGTACCTGCAGAGGTTAGTGTGCAAGTAGGACCCTCTAAAATCAAGCCATCTTTGTGTATAAAGAATCTCGGTGCATGGCTCGATTCACAAATGGATATGACATCACATGTCAATTCCGTGTGCAGGTCTAGTTATGCACAGCTCCGGCAAATAGGCCATATTAGAAAGTACCTCTCACCTGATGCTACCAAGACTTTGGTAAACTCTCTTGTTACATCGAAAATAGACTACTGCAATTCACTGCTGCATGGGATTTCAAACAACTCACTGCGGAAATTTCAAAGGGTGCAAAACACAGCAGCCCGCATCATTACCAAAACTTCTCGATATAATCATATCACGCCGGTTTTGAAGGAACTTCACTGGCTTCCGGTTCAACATCGAATTGAATTCAAAATTCTGACTCTTACATATAAAGCCATGCACAATGAATCTCCCAAGTACATTGTCGACATGCTTGACGTATACAGGCCGCGCAGAGAGTTAAGGTCAGCAAGCAGATCATTGTCGTTGGTTGTGCCAAAAAGTCGTACGGTAAAATACGGTGAGAGAAGTTTCATGCATGCAGCTCCGAAACTTTGGAATGCTCTACCGTCAGGCATTAGAGACGCAAGGTCACTGGCATGTTTCAAAAGGTGTCTGAAAACGCACTTTTTCAACATTTGTTACTAGGACAGTTTTGCTCAGAACAGGAATGGCTTTCAGCCAACCTATTAAGCTAACAGATTACCCAATAGTCATGTACTGTGGCAACTAAGCTAAGGATAGGAATGGCTTTCAGCCAACCTATTAAGCTAACAGTTGACCCAGTAGTCATGTACAGTGGCAACTGAGTTCAGGATAGGAATGGCTTTCAGCCAACCTATCAAGCTAACAGTTGACACAATAGTCATATAAATGGAATGATTTTCAGTCAGACCATTTATTCTAATTTATGATATTGATGAGCATGGCTTTCAGTCAACTTGTCTGTATCAAGTTTGTTAATATAGATTATTCTAATTCGTGATACTGATGAGCATGGCTTTCAGTCAACTTGTCTGTATCAAGTTTTGTTAATACAGATTATTCTAATTTGTGATATTGATGAGCATGGCTTTCAGTCAACTTGTCTGTATCCAGTTTGTTAATACAGTTCATGCTATTCCTTGCGGATAGTGATTTTATATCTATTGTATATCTTTTTCATATCTTTAACTGACCGGTGGAAATCATGTAGTTCCTTCCGGCTAGCAATTTCATATATATTGTACATCTTTCATTGTCTGGATAGATAATCATGCTGATCGTTCCGGTTAGTGATTTCATCCATGTGAAGCGCTTTTGAACGCACATATCCAGTGTGAAAAGAGCGCTATATAAATGTGGTATAATAATAATAATAATAATACTGTTTCTAATTAATAGTTACATATAAATTATTTTGTATTGTAAATTAACCCTTACATCTTAGTTAATAATTAGTTTCCTTGTTTCATTTTCAAAGCTTTCTTAACTGCCGCGCATGCAAACCTGAAAAGCTATTAGTTTTTTGCGAATGTCAAATGTCATTAGTTTTCTTGACGGTTCTGTGGTGAAATGTCCGACTGGACTGGTTGTGATTCGAAAATCTGATAGAACATTATGTAAAATGTAATTCTGATTGCTATATAACTGTCAAATGTAAAAAGAATGTTGAAAGGAACATAATTATGTGTCACCTGCCAGCAGAAGTCTGATGAACAAGTGTGGCAGATGGACCGACCCACAGATCATGGAAAAGTCATCTGCTGAATTCTTCAAAGTAGATTTATATAAATTTCCTTATCAAATTATGAATAGCGTTAAAGTTTGGATACTGAAGAGACACTAAACCACTTCTCATCTAACTCTAAAACCACCCCTTGCAAAGATCATTAAAAATCTATGCATAGCCTTATAAGCATTAGCAACAAATACCAACTGACTTAAAGACTTTCCTTCATATTAACATCTTTTCACACATTTGTTAACATTGTAGACCCAGATCAGATGGCTCCTGTAGGATCAGGGTCTGCTCCGTTTGCTTATGGTATAGTATAGATCTGATTCTGCCTGAGCACATTTGCCATATTAACAAGATGTGTTTGTGAAACACTATGCCCCTGATATAACCCTTGACCTTAGTGTAAGCCTTAACCATAATAAGTCACCCCTAAAAATGTTTGCCTCCATAAGTTTCACATGCATGCCAAGTTTGAATTATATATTTGCAATTAAAGTTGGGGACAAACTAACCAACAGACAGAAAAAACAAGAGATGTTTGTAAAACATGTATACCCCCCAGACCCCCTGACCTTTGATCTAGTGACCTCAACTATAGAGGTCATCAAGTGGTCATGACTAATCAACACAGCAACTTTGAAGATCCTAAGCCAAACCACTGATCATTTATTGATCTGAAAACATTTCACAAGTTAAGGTCATGGTGACCTTGACCTTTGACCTAAACAACTATAGGGGTCATCTAATGGTCACGACCAACCACCACAGCAAGTTTGAAGATCCTAGGCCAAACCATTGAGCAGTTATTAATCGGAAACCATTTCATCAGTGAAGGTCATGATGACCTTGACCTTTGACCTAGTGACCTCAAAAACAATAGGGGTCATCTAGTTGTCATGACCAACCACCACAGCAATTTTGAAGATCCAAAGCCAAACACTTGAGCAGTTATTGACTGGAAACCATTTCACCAGTTACGGTCATGGTGACCTTGACCTTTGACCTAGTGACCACAAAAACAATAGGGGTCATCTAGTTGTCATGACCAACCACCACAGCAAGTTTGAAGATCCTAAGCCAAACCCTTGAGCAGTTATTGATTGGAAACCATTTCACCAGTTAAGGTCATGGTGACCTTGACCTTTGACCTAGTGACCTCAAAAACTATAGGGGCCATCTAGTTGTCATGACCAACCAACTAGGCCAGTTTGAAGATCCTAAGCCAAACCCTTGAGCAGTTATTGATCAAAAACCATTTTACCAGTTAAGGTCATGGTGACCTTGACCTTTGACCTAGTGACCTAAAAAACAATAGGGGTCATCCAGTGGTCATGACCAACTACCACAGCAAGTTTGAAGATTCTAAGCCAAATCCTTGAGCAGTTATTGATCGAAAACCATTTAACCAGTTAAGGTCATGGTGACCTTGACCTTTGACCTAGTGACCTCAAAATCAATAGGGGTCATCTAGTGGTCATGATCAACCACCACAGCAAGTTTGAAGATCCCAAGCCAAACCCTTGAGCAGTTATTGATCGGAAACTATTTCACCAGTTAAGGTCATTGTGACCTTGACCTTTGACCTAGTGACCTAAAAAACAATAGGGGTCATCTAGTTGTCATGACCAACCACCACAGCAAGTTTGAAGATTCTATGCCAAATCGTTTATTAGTTATCATTCGGAAACCATCGATCTACCGACCGACCGACCGACATGTGCAAAGCAATATACCCCCATTTTTTCAAAAGGGGGGTATAACAATATGCCACCACCCTGAATCCTGATTTGGGGGCGCATATAATTAATATTCATTTTACATAAATATATAACAGAGAAAGAGTTTAGCAAAGATTAGCACTGGATATGATACAACTAAAAGGCATACATCTTTTATACAGTGAAGATAAAGAATTGCAGGACAGTCAATAGTTCCCATCCAACAGTGGAAGTCAAATACAGTAAAACAGGTCTATGGTATCATATGCAAGCAGTTTGGATACAGATGAGACGTCGGGTAACTTTGCATCTCATCAGATCCAAACTGTTTGCTACTATGTTTATTTTTTATAAGGAAATTGAAAGAATGCCCACTAAAGCTTGAAGCTGGCGACAATGTATCAGGTAGAAAAGTGCATGGCAGCAAAGGCGTTAATGCAGGGTAAAAATCAAGCTTTCTTCATGTATTTAGTAGCTGCCAGCCTTGAAAGTTCTCCATTCTTCTTCACAAAAAGTTTGCATTAGTGACTAGTGAGGGTTTACTGAAGCTCAAGATCAAACACCTGAATACAGATTGCAGCATTGTCAAAGTAAGTGCAAGCACCATACTGACCATAGATTGTAACCATAATTATTTTAATACATGTAAGAAGAGATTCCTTAGAGAAAGTTTAGGAGAACAAAAAGTGGTCAGAATACATTTCAATTGGATGAGTTTTTCACTTTTAACCCCACTTCTGACTGCCTGAGTGTCTATTCTACGCAGGCAGATGTGGGGATTCATCCAGGTTTTTTTGTAAAAATACCCCATATTTTTCTTTGGAGGTTAAATTTCCTACATAGATAAAGAAGGCAAATTCACTTAAACTGATACCATATCTGAATTTTAGCCAAAATCCCCCCACCCCCATCAGATTGGACATTTGCCATTACAGTAAAAGAATACAATATTGCCCTACCCAATCCTGGTTAGAAAGACAGTGGGTACACCAAGCTCAAGGAATGGTTGAAATAAGTGTGCAGCCCAATCCTTTTTTTCCATTCATTTGTACTGCATGTAAATATTTCTTCTACATGTTGTATTATTACCATTATCATGTACAGTGAAACCCCCCTAAACCAAACTTTTAAAATTTGTATAAATATCGATCTTGGAGACGAGTGACAGCTTCAGGCCGGGTGAAAGTCATAGATCTACACAAAGCTCCTCTATGAGCTTTCAGCATGACTTTCATCCTACATTAAGCAGTCTTCTGCCTAAAAGTATCTAAACTCTTCTCTTCAAGAATTCCGATTTAGAGGGGTTATACTGTATAAATATTTGGCAATAAAACAGTTTTAACCTCGAACTTCTAGAAACCATACAAATTACTTCAAGATAACAGAGGTATCAGTTATCTGATTTCTAATCTGAACAATTTTTCAAGTTCACAGCTTAATGCAGGTCTCCTGTAGCAGCTTTCAGCATTACTTTTGACCTGCATTAAGCTGCCACATGCATTTCTAGACATGCGCAGCAATACATTTCAGAACCATTCTGTATTGTAAATTTTGTTCAGACTGAACTTTTACTTGGAGTTATCCTGAAGTTTGAGTTAACGCAGTTTAATGCGAAGTTCAACTGCATGTCTACGGTAAATTGAAACTGAAACTAAGCTGATGAGTCTGGCTAGGGGAATACTTAACCCTTTACTTCGTAGGGATGTCAGAGGACACCAGATCAGTCGCCTCCTGTAGGAACTGTCTGATCAGGGTCTGCTGTGTTTGCTTATCCCTTTCCCTGATATAAATGTGTTTTCACGCATTTGCAAACATAGTAGACCCAGATCAGACGGCTCCTCTAGGTCTGCTCTGTTTGCTAACAGAATTTGATAGATCTGTTTCTTTACTTTCTAAAATGTATACAATGTTCCACCTTCCATATTTCTTTATAACTATTTTGTTAATGAATATTCAGTAGGTACTGAAATTTGGCCTAGATACAGAACAGGGAAAGGGTTATGCAATTATATTGATCTAATTCTACAGGTTTTGTCTAGTCCAATATGCTTCATACGCCACAAAAAATTCATTTAATTAATATTCATGAAATCATGCATTCTTATATATGAATATTCATGAGGTAAAGGGTTAAGCTAATGCAAAGTCATAGGTTACACAGACTACAGAGAGCTGAAGCCCTACCCCAAATACAATACAGATCTTAATGAGCAAGCTCACCATACCCCACTATGCAACATTGTCAGAGAAAACAAAAGTGGTTCCCCATGACAGATTCCTCTGAAAATCAAACTCACTCTAGCTTTTATTCATGACAATTCTTGAAGCAAATTTGAGACAAATTCGTCAAGAAATGAAGGTGCTAGATGAACAACAGTGTACTACAATACATGGACGGACTGACGGACATGCTAACGGATGGGTAGTTGTGTGACTTTTTCCTTTGATCTTTTCTTGTGTGACTAGTCCCACAAGAAAAACTATTTTTGGCTCTAACTTTGGAAAAGAATGATCTGGAAGCTAACCCTAACCCTATGTCCCACAACTGGCCAGGTTAATGTCACAAGAAATGGCCAGGTTAATGTCACAAGAGATGGCCAGGTTAATGATTTTACTTGTGGGACTAGTTAAAAAAAGTCACACAACTACCCTTTGGTGAGTGCGGACGGACTGACGGACGGACAGTTAAAAAACTATATACCCATGCAACTTCTTTGTGTGGGGTATAATTAGTACTCAATATTACTGACATTACCTTTTTCATCCAAGTCATCTGTTGGTCCGAAATAAAAATAATTTAATAAAAACATTTTTAAATGTGTTGGCAACATACCAATGAGGATCAATTTCAAAAATGAAAATAACAAGTAATGGGAGCATTGAAAACAATGCCATAGTTCCCTATCGACTGAAGTCCAACTGCTGTAATTCTGTGAAAAAACAACATAGCCTTACAAAATTTAAACTTGATCTGCCCTGTGGTGCAAGCTGTATGGCCGTGAATGTTTAAACTTTTTCAAGATGGCGGAAGAACAGGAGACTGAAAGGTAAGCATAACATATTTATACTTTTTAAACTAGATTTTTCTTTCAGTCATTTAATTGGTGCCATAACACAGAATTATAATGCCCATCAACAGCGGTTTACCCCCAAATGGTTCATGTTTGTGTGTAAGGCTCAAAATCTTCCATAAACAATGCAGAAACCGAAAATCAGAAATTGAATCGAGAAGGTCATATTTTGCCTCATTGTAAGCTTACCAACTACTCTAAACATTTTCTAACATTATGGATAGGATATTATATGCATAGAACTGAGACCGATATTAACGTTGAGTTAACCAGTTTGCCGGAGACAGTCACAGATCGTTTTAATGGACTAGGGAGTGTCCCTAGGGCCCGGGAATATGCACATCTCTATTGGCACTGGAATCCTGGAAGTATGCGAGGGTGCCGGAAAAATCGCCGACCGTTTAAATGAACTTGGGAGGGTCCCTAGAAGTCAAAACTGGCCATGACTTGATTGGCACCAGGGTTCCTGGGAGTCTGCGAGAGTGCCGGGGACAGTCTCAGACAGTCTTAACAGATTCAGGTCCCTACTGGTCAAAACTGGCCACAATTCGTTTGGCACTTAGGGTCCTGGAAGTCTGCAGCGGTGCTGTTCTTTATCCGTACATTCGTTTGTGGGTGGGAAGTGCTGTGGTGCCGTAAAAACTTTTTTTTATCGAAACAGATTAAAGATTTATTTGCATTTTTTAATTTTAAAACTGATTAAATTCCTTTTGATGTCAACATATTGAATAATACCCCGCTGAATTCAATTTTACCTTTCTTTTGTTCACTCATCGAAGTGTTCGCCTGCTGAAATAATTAAAACAATAGATATGCTCAGCTAAATGCATGTAAAACATAATCTGTGGGTAGGTTCTTTTTTTCCAGAGAGATTATACAGATTAACCCTTATTTACGCTATATGAATTGCCGGCTTGTCAAGAACATATCAATTAACTTTTAAAATTAAGTAAATTATTGTCCTTAAATGCTGTCCAGTATAAATCCAAGTCATGTTCTACCCATAATTCTATACCATGTGCCTGATCTCGGCCCTACTTGTTGGTAATATGCTGTCATAATCGCACCAAGGTATTGCATGATGGAAGATCTATAACTAGAAAATTGTGTCTGTAAGACACAGCGATGCCCCCTTGGTGGTGCTTGCCTAGCTGCACGTAAGTTTCTAGGTCATTTGACCTTGACCTTGGGCTTGCGGGCAGCATGGGATGTGTGCGCAATGAAAGTATGGATGGTGGTTTATGTGTATATGCAATTCCATGCCAATAGCTATAGTGGTTAGTGAGATATAAGACAATGATCAAAGGCCTGAATGGCCATAACGGCTTTCGGGTTTGATATGGATGTTAAAAGCATTTCGAAGCTCCTTATATAAGTAACCCCCTATATACACAGTATCCAGCTGTGCTCCTGCAGTGTCCAGTCAAGGTCCATAGCCATAAGAGATAAAGTTATGCAATTATACATTGATCCTCTGTGATGGTAGCCCACCTTATTAGTTTGTGTATCAGATGCTTGACAGTCAGCTCTCAAAATACACAGCATGGGGTTAATGGGTCAACATTCCTTTCGAAATGCCTTTAAGTGTAAGGGGGGAAATTGGGGGAGTTAATAACAATAACGTCTTGGAACTGATAAAAGTATTAATAACTACACATTTTTGGGAAACACTATGTCCCTGATTGTGACCAATATAATATAAATTTGACCCGTAATGTGACATGTGACATTTAACTGTTATATGACCTTGATTTTAATAAGTCCCCCCCCCCCCCCCCACCCCCAAAATAAATAAAAATGTTCGCCTCCGTAAGTTGCACAGGCATGCCAGGTTTGAAGTATGTATGTGCAATGGCTACAAAGTTATTGCCAACATTAAAGTTTGAGCCAAGCCAACAAACCAACAAACGGCGCAAAATCAGATGTAGGTCTATATGCTAATCAGTTACGGATGTGTATAAAAATGCAATCGGAAACCTCGGCTATATTCCTTCTGCTTTAGAACGCCAAGGTGGTGCTAAAACTACGGTAAAAATATTCATTCGCGTCTTCTTTGGAGTTTATTAAAATTCTGTATCTGTATCTGTATCTATACGTCGTAGAATCCTATATAGGCTTTTTCAAGACTTTTAAAAAGTTTATCTTTGTGTAGATTAGTAGTAATTATCTTACACAGCGAATTATTATTAAATACATGAAGAGTAAACAAATACATGAATATTTTACAACCAAACTAGTGCAGACTTGAAGAAAACTATTTTGTCTTGCGCATGTTCACTAGACAAGTGAACTCGTTGCCGTAAAGAGACCGATTGCTATATGGCTCCGAAAGCCATAAAAAAACTGTAACAACCAACTACACATACCAACTGCACGTAAAAGCATGACGCACGGACGGTCAGGTGCAAAACATAATGCCCCCTGACTATCGTCAACTGGGGCATAATAGTTGTGATTATACTATCTTGACCTACGGCGCAGATTCAAACGTTACTCAACATTGTTTTCAATCATCTCCAAAAGACAAAATGTAGATTTGTGCCACAAACCAGTTAACTCAAAGTTGAAATCAGGCTCAGATGCATATATCCAGTGTTAGAAAAGGCTTAAGAGTAGTTGGTAAGCTTACAATGAGGCAAAATATGACCTCCTCGATTCAATTTCTGATTTTCGATTTTTGCATTGTTTACAGAAGATTTTGAGCTTTACACACAGACATGACCCTTTAGGGGGTAAATCGTTGTTGATGGGCATTATAATTCTGTGTTATGACACCAATTAAATGACCGAAAGAAAAATCTACATAGTTTAAAAAGTACAAAAATGTGATGCTTACCTTTCAGTCTTCTGCTAGTCCTTCATCTTGGAAAAAGTCTAAACATTCACGGCCGTACAGCTTGCACCAGTGATCTGTAACTCATTATAATAAAGCTGCATACCAACTATTACTTCTATACTGCTAGATTTTTGGAAAAGTGACTGATGGACTGACGGACAGCGTGCAAACCTATAGTTCCCCTTAGGCGTTGCCAAGCACTGCTTCTAAGGTACAGCTGAACTTCGATAGCTTGAACTCAAACTTAAGGATAACTCAAAGTAAATGCTTGGTCCTTCCAAAACTTACAATACAGAATAGCATATCTAGAAACACAGTTGACAGCTTAATGCAGGTTGAACGCTCCTATATAAGGAGCTTTCAGCATTACTTTCGACCTGCATTAACCAGTCCAGATTAGAAATTAGACGACTCAAACTTGTTATCTCAAAATAATTTGTATGGTCCCTTGAAGTTTGAGATATTGAAGATGAACTGCACATGTCAATAAACAAGAAACATTCTCAAAAGACAAAAAAATAAATACATAAAAAAAATTTAAGTACCCACATATATCTACCCAAGCCTCCGCATGACACTGGTAGAGTAATGAAAATCTAAGCAAGTATTTTAAATACAGGATACCATAATAATCTTGATCTAAAACGTTTTGAAAATATAAAAGAAGATAAAATTACAAATGAGAACTGAACAATAAAAGTCTTCTTTTTTTCATACCATATTTATTCTAACTGTAAACCCCTATCCCACTAACTGTGGCATATCCCCTTGATTCCCCTTAATAATGAGAAAATAAATACGAAAATATTTTGCTGAATTAATGACAACCAGTACCAACCTGCGAAAAGGATTTTCCTGAAAGACCGCCCATTCACTCGTCTTTCTTCTGGAACAAAGTTCTGCAAGTATCCAAATACAAACAATGCCATAATTACCCTAATAATCTGAATAGGCAAACCTAGGCAAACAGTGCAGAACCAGATTAAACTATTCCTTCAGCAGCAACTTTGATCTGGTTCAAAACTCTTCAATATTTGCTACTCAATTACTTTCATTTGAAAAATTAAAACAGTGCCAAATTGGTGGGGTAGGGAGGTTGGATGTCCTAAAAGTTGGGGTAAGTATGGCGATACATTTCAAGAGAACAGAACAATTCTATGGCATACAATCATGGTGGAATTCGTAATGTTTGCAAACAGTTTGGAACCAGATGTTAAATAATATTCATTAAGTGATTAATATGAAAAGATATTTTTTATAGTTATCTTTAACCCTTTCCTCCATAAATATGCCTTTCTACATCTCTGTAATAACCACTTCTTGAAACCATTGTGATAAATAGAGCATTTGCTCCCATAGGAGCAAATGCTCTATTTATCACAATGGTTTCAAACTACAAATTCTAAAAAGTTTACTTTTCTTTTGGGTAGATTCATTTAGAGGTTGGGTCTAAAAATAGACTATGAAGTAAAGGGTTAAAAGCCAAAATTTCTTTAACACATTCCTTCATGTATATGCCTTTGCAAACAGAGGAGACCCAGATCCTGCAGGAGCCATCTAATCAGGGTCTGCTCTGTTTGCTTATGTAATTATATAAACATGACCCTATAGTTTTTGTCTAAGATAACAATTTCCTCTCAAAATGTTACTTCTTAAAAATCAAAATTCATGAAGTGATTAATCCATGCATAAATGTACATGTACAAAGTTCACCGAAAAAATAAATTAGCAGTTCATTAAAAAGCTCAAATTTATATAAAAAGCTCAAATTTATATAAACTTATATAAACAAGAAATGTCGACATGACATCAAACCGGGTTTTCCTTCACTATTAACTGGTGATTTCTAAGTTCAAAGGGGCATAACTCCCAGAAAAATTGCAGAAGGAAAAATCCCCGACAATATGCACATCTACATATTGTTATGGAGGACGATCAACGCCAAAATTGCATCATGCTTTGTGGCATTTCAGTTTGCTTCATTGTAATTGCATCATGCATTGTGGCATTTCAGTTTGCTTCATGATAAATGCATCCTGCATTGTGGTGTTGAACAGTTTGCTAAACGATTATTGCATGTCAAGATGGGAGTCCTTCTTTCATTGAAGTTTCTTCAATGACACATGACCCAATGCGGTAAGCCCATAGCAACAAGCATAAAGCCGAACGACGAAAGCCGAAGGCATAATGCACTTCAGCCGAACTCGCCATATAGGTGGCGCTGCATGTAAAACCAGATAATCAAACTACTGAAAGTACTGAGGATGGATTCAACATAGATCGAATTAAATGTTTGGTTTGATTTTTAAATGTTGTTTTGAGCGAAAAAAAGAACATTATTCGGACGTGTGTGTATGGGGGGGGGGGGGGGGGGGGGGGGGGTAATTATTTAAAAAAGATGTTGCCTTTGGTGCAATTTTATTTGTTGCTTTTTTATGTCCGTCTGATCAGGGTCTGTCTTGTTTGCTGATGGTCTGTCAAAGATATCATTCTGCATAGTTTGCCCTGATAAAATTCACGTGTCCATATGCTATTTCATTGTCATTATTTTTCACATGAATATTCATTGAGTAAAGGGTCAACTGTGTAGTACCCTGATCGCCGATGTGTGATAGACCATGCGTGGATCATGTACGGACCGTCTGATCAGGATCTGCTCTGATTGCTAATGGAATTTCATTCATCTGTTTATTTAGAATTTCTGAATGACTTCAATGTTCCACCTTCCATATTTTCATTATAATTTTTGGTCCATAAATATTCTGTATAGGTATTAGAATCGGGACTAAATATAGAACAGGGAAAGGGCTAAGATTACATGTATAAATATAAACATGTCTAATATATCATAAAATAGCATATTTTTTATTAGAATTATATTGGGTTTGAGAAATACATTACATTACATTATTTTCATTTTGTGTACAATATACTTATAATATGTTTACTAACCCTTTCTCTAATGTTAACATCTTTTCACTTATTTGCAAACACAGCAGACCCAGATCAGATGGCTCCTATAGCAGCTGTCTGATCAGGGTCCGCTCCGTTCGTCAATAGAATTTGAAAGATGTTTCTTTACTTTCTAAAATGGCTACACTGTCCCACCTTCCATATTTCATTATAACTATTTTGTCCATGAATATTCAGTAGGTATTTAAATTTTGAATAAACATAGAACAGGGGAAGTGTTGAAAATAAATTAAGATATGAATAATAATAACTCATGAAGGTGTAATGAAAATATCTGACATTTTGAACATTGAATACTTTATTTAACGAGGGTAGTTAAATTAGTCATAATGACTAATCTACCTTGAGGCCCTCAAAACAAGCATTTCATACAAAATACAAAACAGTAAAACACAGATCTATATACACAAGAAATAAATGTTCAGAAGTTCAGTAATTTTGCGTCTTGATAATTAATAAATGTTGTCTGCTTCAATTTGTAGATTTATTCTTTATGGACACGCATTTGGATCCTGATGAAACTCCGAGTAAAATGGCGTCTAATCTGGATCCAATCTGTTATCATAGATTTGATTTGCCACTAGCATCCAAATAGTTAATATAAAGCTATAATATATAAAGTATTGCGCATAAAAAAATGAAATGCATAAATGACATCTGACCCCGATTCAGGTGGATGAATGCACGCGCTATTAAAATCACATATTTGTGACGTCATTTACTCACGCTGTAATTATTATGAATACGAGAAAATATTTTTGCTCAATACTAGTTAATCTAAAATGATCTCTGCTTCAATTTTTTAAAAATGCAAATAGAGAGTAAACTAATTGAACCTGATGAGACTTTGAGTTATTAACGATATAGATTAATATATTCTTTCTGAAATTCAACCAATTTGCCCAGGGAGAGGGTATACATACTTTTGTGCATGCCCTTATTTAGATTTACATTGTTATATGTTTAAAGTTCATTTACATTTTCTTAAATTTTCTTCACTTGAGGTCCTCTACAAAAGTTACATAAATTATGCCCCTTGTGTCAAAATTGGTTCACCCCAGGACCGGCTAGTTTTCTATAGAAACACATAGTGAAAACTTTGAAAATCTTATCCTCTGATTGTCTGGTGAGCAATGTCAGGGCCTTTCAGACCCTCTTGTTATTATTCTTCTTCTCCCAGCAGTAAATAACCCCCCCCCCCCCCCCTCAAACACACACACTCTCTCTAATGTAATGGATCAGTAACCCTTCTATTTTTTGTGTGTTTTTGAAATCCTTCTATTTCTATGTCTTCATGTAGCGTTTTCCTTCTTTACCTATGTATTCGGCAAATCACTTCAGCATTTTAGTCCGAGCTGACTAGAGTACGACAAAGACCGGGGCGAAGATGGAACAACGAACCACGCATCAAGCATCAAGCACCAAGCACCAAGCGCTAAGCAAATAGCTCAAAGAATATGCTCCAAAGAAGTTTAAACAATGAAACACATTATTTGACGTTATTATAATCAATAAACAAGTTTACAGAAGGTCAAATGTCGGATCGAGGAAGAAACTTCAAAGAAAGAAGAAAGCACATCGTGACATGCAATAATCATTTAGCATGATGCATTTAACATGAGGCAAATTGGAATGCCACAAAGCATGATGCAATTTTGGCGTTGATCGTCCTCCATATATTGTGTCCTTGCTACATGCAAGGTTTTATGAAAATAAGTTGAACAGTTTCAGAGGAGTTGCGCTTACAAGATTGGCAGCCAGCCAGCCACCCTTCCGTACGTCCGCCCGCCCACTGTACATCAGCATTTCAATAACTTAATTTTCCGTGGAAAACCCAGTTAAAAATGAGTAAAAACTAAATGGGCATATATTCTGTCAAAACAAGAACATGCTTGATGTCTTTAGCCCATTCCCTTATATTGACACCTTTTGACGCCTCTGTAAAAGTCACTTTTTGAAACCATTGTGACAAATAGAGCAACCATCGGAACAAATGCTCTTTTTACCACAAATGGTTTCAAAACTACACAATTCTAAAATTTCTTTTTTTTCTATTAAATGCTCCTTTTCAGTTGATTTATTCAAAGAGGATGTCTCTAAAAATATCCCTATGAGGGAATGGGTTAAATTATAGATGGATGTTGTTAAAGGGATAATAATGTTGCCATGGTAAATAAATAATTATAAATAATTACTATGTTCAAGATGCCATTATAAAAAGTCACCTAAGTAATATTTATGCATCATTATTCTTACAAGAATATCCATGAAGTGAAGTTTGAACCCATTCCCTCGTATTAACGCCTTTTGATGCATCTGTTAAAGTCATTGTTCTATCTATCACAATGGTTTCAAAATTACATATCAATTCTAAATTTTTCCTTTTCTGTAGTAAATGCTCCCTTTTCAGTAGATTAAGTAGGTGTTAGGTCTAAAAATAGCCTATGAGGTAATGGTTTAAGAGAGGTCCAGTTTGAAAACTGAAAGGTTTAACAACCTTAAAACAGAGCATATAACCTTTACTTGTATTACACTTGCTACGAGTTAACCCTTTATTTAATGAATATTCAAGTATAAAGATATAATGTCAGATCACATCAATCATAAATATCAGTTAAAAGCATTCTTATAATTAGGCATAGCACACTAATCTTAAGTCATGACAGAAACTGTAGAATCAAATCTGTACTATTTCATAAGCAGACAGAGCAGACCCTGGTCAGACAGCTCCTATAGGAACCATCTGATCTAGGTCTAATCTGTTTGCAAATGCTTCATAAGACATTTCTAACAGGGAAAGGGTTAACCCTTTCCCTCATACAAACGTGTTTTCACGCATTTGCAAACAGAATAGAGGAGCCGTCTGATCAGGGTCTTCTCTGTTTGCTAATAGAATTTGATAGATCTGGTTCTCTAGATTCTAAAATGGCTACAATATCTAACTTTCCTTATTTCATTATAACTATTTTGTCCATTGATATTCAGTATGTATTGAAATTTGAAACAAACATAGAACAGGGAAAGGGTTCAGCTAACTCACTAATGAGAAGATTATGTCCAATGACTGAGCATCCAGGACATAAAGGATCCCTTCAGACACGCCCACAATGATAAGTGAACCATCTGGACTCCACTCCATCTCTTCTATCTCATAGTCTATGAGAAATAAAAAAAACAAATTCAATACAATCAAGAAAACAGTATTTCTTAACAAGAGCCATGTGCGGCGCCAACGCTCGTCTGATTTAGAACTTGTCCAGCTAAATTAAACATTTTTGAAAATGATTAAGGGCCATAACTCCAAAATTTTGAAATCAAGAGTTATAGTTCTTATGTAGGGGCCTTCCCCTCAATGAGATCTACTATCCTATGAAGTTTCGCAGTGATCTGCCAAGGCTGCGTTTTTGCGCCCTGAAATTCCAAATCCCGCATTGAAAATACCAGCGTTGCGGACATGGCGCGCCCGAATTTCAACCATGGGTACGAAAATTATTGGGCCGAAACGCGGCGTCCGTTAATCCATTCGGAACGGCTCTGTTATTTACCTTCGATACATACGATGGCTGACAAACATAAGAAAACTAAAGATATTTGTTCTTTTTTTCTTTCTCCGGCCAAAAAATCAAAGTCGAGTGATGTTAACAATAATACTGTATCCGACTTAGTGGCAGAGAGTGCTAGAAAGCGCTGAGCCTGTTAGCTCGATCTCGTGTTCGGAAAGCACCCCCTCTAGTTCGCGTGTCGAAGTAACTTCGGAATCGGCATGCAGTAAGAGTGACAATAATTCCGAAATAAAGACAGGTGAAGCACTAGACTCAATTGCCAGTGTACATATGTTAACAGTTTTAAGTTTAAAGATATTTACCAGTTACATTGTTAATTAAACCAAGTCTAGTCAAAGGTTGACAAGTTCACACTGGACCACCACAGAGTATGCTTAATGACCATCACCTTGTCCCTTAGAAACATATAAACAGGTAAGTTTACAGTGCTTTTGATTGAAAAAAATAGTGTCCCATGAAATTTGAAAATGTCCCACCTTTTTTGGAACAGGTGGGCAATTGTCCCACCTATCCAAAAGTCTTGGCAGATCACTGAGCTTCATGTTGATACCTCTTATACTTTGAGTAATAAGCTACATTAAAGTTTTTGCACGCCGATAACGACAACAACCCAGTGATCACAATAGCTCGACTTTTCTTCAAAACAGACGAGCTAAAAATGTTTCACGTAAAATATGTCATTAGATGTAATAGATCAATACACATATATTTTGCCAAGCTAAAACTACTTTTTACAGCTGCACTGACATTTTTATGACAATAAATGAAAACAATATCTAAATAGTGTCTAAACAAGAGTACCGCATACGGTACATAATACGCCCACTTGCAAACTTTCTCTGATTCAACATGCCTTATAAGTGTTGACATTTTCTAATCTGTGCTTCAGATCTTGATTTCCATATTAAGGTGATACTATTTTTAAAAAAATTGAAGTGAATATCTTATTAAATAAAAAAGTTACAGCTAATCCTCATATTTGCAGATTTTTGAAAAGTGCAACGGCCATAACTCTGTAAAGACAAACTGAATGAACCTCAAAATAAACTCAGCTTCAGATTTTGTTGCTTAAAACATTTGTGTTAAGTTTCATTTATATCATTTTAATAGTTTTCCCAGAAAACAAGAGACAAACTAAAAGCTGACTGACAAACAAAGCAACGAACACACAAAGTTCAAGGACCATAACTTTAGAATAAAATGACTTACCAAAAACCCCGCAATATATGTGAAAATTCATATTAAGGTTTAACCATATAAAAAAAATTGAAGTAAATATCATTTCAAATGAAAAAGTTATGGCCATCCTCATATATATTTGCATAGATTTGCATTATTTCTTTTAAGTGCAAGGGCCATAACTCCGAAACAACAAATTAAATGAACCTCAGAATTGACTTAGCTTCAGGTCTTGATGCATTAAACATGTGTGTAAAGTTTCATTAATATCTGTCAAACAGTTTTCCCAGAAAACAGCGAACAAACTATATGCATATATTTGCATTATTTTTTAAGTAAAAGGGCCATAACTCTGAAACGAAAATTCAAATGAACCTCACAATCAACTCAGCTTCAGATCTTGATGCATTAAACATTTGTGTGAAGTTTCATTAATATCTCTCAAATAGTTTTCCCAGAAAACAGCGGACAAAATATTTGCATGTATTTACATTATATTTTAAGTAAAAGGGCCATAACTCCGAAACGACAAATCAAATGAACCTCAGAATTGACTCGGCTTCAGATCTTGATGCATTAAACATTTGTGTGAAGTTTCATTAATATCTCTTATATAGTTTTCCCAGAAAACAGCGGACAAAATATATGCATATATTTGCATTATTTTTTAAGTAAAAGGGCCATAACTCTGAAACGAAAAATCAAATGAACCTCAGAATCAACTCAGCTTCAGATCTTGATGCATTAAACATTTGTGTGAAGTTTCATTAATATCTGTCAAATAGTTTTCCCAGATAACTGCGGACAAACAAAATGTTGACGGACGAACGAACGAACGAACGGACGGACGGACAGGGCCACGCCAATATACGACCACCTTTATTAGGTGGGCGTATAAAAATTACAAATTTATTACCTCTAACATTAATGAGAACTTCCCAAATAGCAATTAACCTTTTGCCTCATTAATATATCATGTAAGAAATAATATTGTCATTTGATATAAATAAACTGAATATTCATAATAGTATAGGGACACAGGATTTTTTGGCCAGGCTTTATCACAAACTGTAGATGGTATCTTTACTGTTCCATATAAGCAAACCAAGCAGATCCAGATCAGATGGCTCCAAATGGATAAATCTGATCTAGGTCTACACTGTTTGTAAAGGTGGTTAGAAGGTGTACATATCAGTTAAAGGCTTACAATTTTGATTGTAGCATGTTCCACAAGAGCAATGCATGTGGGTGCTAAGACTCGTCTGACTAGACATTTTAAGCTTTTATTTCCATAATGGGGCACAACTTTGTAAACAAGAGTGTTTGGAGGAACACATGTGTCACCTGCTCGTTACTGACACAAAAACTGTTAATATGCTGGAGTGCGAAAATCAGAACAAAGGGGAAGAACTCAAAAAGTATTGCATGCAGTGATGGACCCTAGTTACATCAATGGTCCTCAATGAGAGGAAGACACATGTGAGATCTGAAAGCTCTATAATGATTAGTTCAGAAATGGCAGCCAAAAAAGAAAGTGTGAAGAAAATCAGAAAAAGGGGAATAACTCAAAAAGTATTGCATGCAGAGTGATGGACCTTAGTTACATCAATGGTCCTCAACGAGAGGAAGACACATGTGAAATTTGAATCTCTATAATGATCAGTTTAGAAATGACAGCCAAAAAAGAAAGTGTGACGGACAGACAGACGGACGACGGAAAAGTGACACAAAAAGCCTTACAATTATGGCCCCTGGTCAGATTGTAGCTCTTTTGATAGTGAACAAGTGTGTGAAGTTTCATGAGATTTGCTTGAACAGTTTTAAAACATATGCAACGTTAGAGCTTTTTGTTAAAGATTAAAAATTAGGTCAAAGTTCAAGGTAAAACAAGAGCCGCGTGCAGCGCCAACGCTCGTCTGATTTGGTACTTGTCTAGCTAAATTTTTAAAAAAATGAAAACGATAAAGGGCCATAAATCAAAAATTTCGAAATCAAGAGTTATGATTCTTATATAGGGGCCTTCCCCTCAATGAGATCTACTAACCTATGAAGTTTCATGTTGATACCTCTTATACTTTTCGAGTAATGAGCTACATTAAAGTTTTTGCACGCCGACGCCTACGACAATGACTACGACCCAGTGATCACAATAGCTCGACTTTTTTTCGAAACAAGGGATTCACATATGAAATATGAGAGTCCTGCTGGTTACGGGTTCAAAATGACAGACATTTTAAATTTTTGAAACATTTTAAATTTTTATTTCCCAAGTCCATAAACGGGCATAATTTTGTAAAGAAGCCTTACATAGCTATGGTCCTTGGTCAGACTGTAGCCCTTGTGATGTTGAACAAGTCTGTGAAATTTTATTAGATTTGGATGATTAGTAAAGAATAGCCAACATTAAAGTATCCTAACAACAACAATTCCAATGCAGACGCCGGAGTTACGACAATAGTTCATAATTTTTTCTTCGAAAAGCAGACAAGCTATAAATGGTTAATCTAAACAAAGATGTAAAACTAATTACAAATACATTTTTGTACCCCTTTCACAATGTATGTGTCAACAACTTACCAAAGCCTAAAATAGATGAGGATTGGAGGATCAAACTCTTGTCCACTGCTAAAGCTGTAAGGTCTCCAAGAACTGATGACACAGTCTGAGGCAAGACGGTGTTGCCCTAAAAATGCACATTCAACCGAAACTCATTAAAATGTTTTGCTTATATAACAACATACTAACCTGTTAACTCTTTACATTATCACTATTTTATATGAAAGAAATAATGACATCATTAATATTATTTAGATTAACTTTTATAATGGCATATAAATACGTGACATTTTTGCTCAGGTAGAAATTAGAGCCAGATCTATAATTCTAAAGACGATACATGTATTATATCTTAACCCTTTCCCTGATCTACATTTATTCCAAATTTCAGTTCCTACCGTATATTCGTGGAAAACAGAGTTATAACTAAATATGGAAGGTAGAACATTGTAGCCATTTTAGAAAGTAAAGAAACAGGTCTTTCAAATTCCATCAACAAACAGAGCTGACCCTGATCAGACAGCTCCTATAGGAGCCGTATGATCTGGATCTACTCTGTTTGCAAATGTGTGAAAACACGTTTATATGATGGAAAGGGTTAAGCAGAGCACTGAGAGCAGACCCTTATCAGACGGGCTCCTACACGAGCCGTCTGATCTGGGTCTACTGTTTTTGCAAATGTGTTAAAATGTGTTTATATAAAGGTTTCAATTTATATAAATTCCTTTTCCTTTATATAAAGGTTAAAGAGACTATTCAGATGAGTTTATCCTTTACTCCAGTGATACACTTTTCTACACCTTTGCAAACTGAACTGTAGGAGCTGTCTGATCGGGGTCTGCTCTGTTTGCTTATGAAATAATATACATCTGATTCTACAGTTTCTGTCTTTGAAAAAAATTCGGATTTAATATTCAGCAAAATGAGCAAATTAATATTCATGAAATATCATTATTTCTTTTGTTAATATTCATGGAGTAAAGGGTTAAATGGCCTTATACATTTGTAGATATATCCTACTTACATGTACCCTAAGTAAACAAATAGACAAAGTGTAGAGAGCCAATGGAACTGCTCCTCAAGATGGCACGAAATGTAGAATCAGATCTATGCAACCCCATCACTGGCCATCAGCACACAGTGCAGACCCTGATCAGACAACTCCTGCACTCCTGCAGGAACCATCTGATCTGGGTCTACTCTATTTGCAAAGGCATGAAAAGGCATCTCTGTCAGGTAAAAGGTTTCATTTTATTTCTCAAATTGTTGATGTAATCAAAATCATTCAAGCAAATGAAAATAATATGAAAGTTACGATGACCCCCCAATGCTGCATGTCACAAACTTGGCATAAAGAATGCCTCTATTGAGACTTGGTTACAGGCGCATACTCAAATACTAAATCTAAAGAGTAGTCACAGCATAGGGTTTGGTGGAGAAACAAAGGAGTTATTCTGGAAAATGTTTTTTTATTTACGCATCTTATCTGGACCTCTGCCCATCCCTAACTCCACAGGTAGGTAGGTAGGTGGCAGGGGACAAAAATTCACTCGTCTGCTCATCCTGCATGTAATTTTCTCTTCTTTGTCTATATTGCAGGACTAGTGAGTATTTTACATTGCCTTCTTCGTCTGTATTGCAGGACGAGTGAAAGTTTTGAAATTTCTTGTGCCCTGGGTGGCATAAATAACACTCAGTCTCTTACATTGTCCGGACAAGACACAGTTGAAATAGTGTCCAGCTGGAACAGAGCTGTGCCAGTCTCTCTCCTGGGTCCAAAATTAGCTGTCTCATCCCCAAAGTCTGTTTCAAGTATATTCCACATTGTTTAGTCCATTCAGTCTGGAAAGAAAAATAAACTATCTATAAGGATTATAAATTTATGTTTTGAAAATACATGTAATTAAATAATTCACTGATTAACACTTCTAACTGACAAAAAGAAATTGCTCAACGTAGAACCAGGTATCAGCCCTTTTTTTAAGGTTTTGGGGAAGTGTGGCGGGGCCTTTAGACTGGGGAATTTTGAAACATAACTGGGCCTTTTGGGGGAAAATTACACTGTAACAGTCTTCATAGGCGACAAAAACCAGGGTTTATTTTAACTCATTCCTCACTGGAATTTCAAAATTGACACTTTCAGGTAAATGTACCACTTTCCTCATCACGAGTAACATCCGCGCACGATCCCGATGGCCCATGTGTTTCCTCAGAATTTACGATTTCACTGTCGTTAGAAATTTGTGCCTGAGAGCTAGACTGATTCATGACAGCTTGTTTAAACATAAAGTCAATCTTAAAAGATCCCTTTCAGTCATTCTTTTTTAATTTTTTCACATAACAACGACTATTATGAGACATTTTCGATGTTTACAGAAAGCATGTTTCATGTCCCGACGACGCTTGACTTTTCTAGTATCAAATCAATAAGCGTCTAGCGATGATGACTCACATTCGGAACTACTCGCCAATTTCCCTACTATCAGAATATCTCACATATACAGAAGTTACGTCTACGAATCTCGGTGCATGTTTAACTATTGCTTGGACAGAAATAATTCATAACATCGACCTTCAAAAATACGACATGAGGTGGGGGGAATTTTTACCAGATTTTGGGGAAAAAGGTATATGATTTGGCTTGGGGAATGGGGCCGAATATCGGCCCCAAAAATGGCATAAAAAAAGGGCTGGGTATAGAAGTTACAGTACAGGATTTTTTAAACTCTTTGCATGCTATATAAGTAATTTTATCATCTGCTGCATCTGCAACATTTTCAGTATAATTTTTTTTATTTTTTTTATGCAACAACAATTCCCCTTTTCTGGGAAAATTACCCTCTCAGAGGGGGGAGTGTTGTGACGCGCATGCGCAGTGTATTGTTGTAATCCAGGGCAGCCGATTCCACATGCGCGTTCGGCAGCTAGGCAGACTGGACTGGACAAGAGAAGCGTACAGTATTATTACGAGCCGTAAGTTAGTCTATCTCTGTCGCTAGTCAGCAGGTTTAGAATAGCAAACAGTAGATACAGTTCCAGAGCAAACACTGGGCTACTTTAAAGCACCCTGTCAGAGGTACATGTAGGTCCAAGGTCCAGAGATAGTTCGTATACGAGTTCATCAGAAGATGAGCGACGTGAAGTAGGGTACAGGTACCATAGTAACTTGGGTTGCAGGGGATATCCAGTTTCAGGACGAATGGCACCTTCAAGATATCACTCGCCAGAAAACTCTTCTAGAGGGTCATTCTTCTAGAGATAATTCCCCTGAAAACGGGGTGATCCTGCAAAGATGCCCAAGAACCTGAAATATGGTGGTAAATGTAACTTCAGGTCTTTCAGACAGAAGTTAAGAAAGTTTGCAGTCTGTTTTGAATTTAACTGATTCAGAATCGTTGGACTACCTGAACTGGAACCTAGAAGGAAAAGCACTATCTGGAGCCAAGCTGTTTGTTAATGACAGGTTAACATTAAACTTGTGTTAAACGCCTTGATGTAAAAAGAGACGGCCAATCATAAGGTGGCAACAGCACCTCCCAGGTTTGAAATATGTAAGCCACTAATTTTAACTGTTATATACCATACAGACTTTAAATAAATAAAAAAAAATGTATCTTGCACCTCTTCTCACAGTTGAAAAGCCCGCGATCAAGATGCACCATAAAACTAAAGCTTATCCGAGTGTACGGGTAAGGAGTAATTTCAGGGAACTTGTTAAATACGCGGTCATAACGGGCATTTTTGCGGGATTTGTGTTCCTGAAGCTGTCCGGAGTTTTCTAGAAATCCATAATAGCTGTAAGATACCGATTATTTTGTCTTCAGTCTTCACTATTATACCTATTGTATATACTAGACAATTTATTGTACATCATCCCCAACTTAAGTTAAGGACTACTATGCATACTTATGGAAACCTGTTAGCCTAGCATTGAGTTAGTAAAGCCCTTGAACATCTGGATCCAAACTGTTTTCAAAGGTCATCACATGTTCAGACAGTGCTTTAAAAATTGGATTTGTTAACAGATTCAGACAGTGCTTTAAAAATTGGATTTGTTAACCCTATTGACTGTAGTTAAAATAGTTTTTCACGAACTTTAGCTCAATCTAGGCAAAATTATATCCCTATGTCCGACACAAGTGCATCGGTATAAAAGTTAAAATGCTACAATTTTGCCATTTACTATATTGACCGTGTATATCGATGCCTTTTAACACCTTTGCAAACAATAGACCCAGACCAGATGGCTCGTCAAGCTATGGACTTGAGAAATTGGGAACGTCTTTACTTTGGTGTGCGGTGGTCTAGTGGTAACGTGCTGGACTACCAATCTGGAGGTCCGGGGTTCAAATCCCGGTCCCTCCCGGAAATTTCAGAGACGCTTTTCAGTGTCTCCCACCGCACCTCCTCTCCACCCAGGGGTTAATATGGGTTCATGTGAGGGTCACTAACCGGTACCACGGTTGCATGATTCCGCCATATGTTAGCAGTGCTCAATATAATGTAGGCGAATGACTCAGTGACCAGGGCAGGGGAGTAAATGTACAGTCGGCTGGCGGTCCTTCGGACTGAAAGTAGAATATAACTAGGTATTTTACTCCTTTTTTACTTTGCTGGTCCCTAGAAAAGTCCCAGAAAAGTCCGCAAAAATAAGATATATTTACTGTATAAATGAGATCGAGTGAGAGACCGATTAAGTCTTTTGATAAAGTGTTCTACTATTTTGACCCCAAAATCGGATTACACACTTTTTATGTTTAGATACATTATTTGGGGGATGCTGCCCCCAAACCCCCACTAACAACGAACAGACTTTCGATTGTAGCGAATCCAAGATGACGTTATTTGTTTACTTGCGTAAACCAACCAAATGGCATCACCGCACTTGCGCAAAAAAGTAACTTCCAGGATTAGAAACTGGATGACTGGAACCTCTGTTATCTCGAAGAAATTTGTATGGTGCCTTGAAGTTCGAGATATTGAGGTTAAACTGTATACAGGTATAACTTTGAGCTGCAGCAGAGTGTTTTTGGCACACAATTAAACATATATTTATCCTGCAACATTAACCTACTGTCTTCGAGAAAACAAACAATACACAAAAGTACTGAAAATTCATGGCTACATTGCACTTTTCCGGTAATGTAGTCGGTTGTAAGTGCATTCACTGACTTATGACAATCTCTTTCCACATTGTCCTATCATGCATAGCTCTCGGCCATGTTGCAAAGTTCAAACATGTCCAATCCTTGATGTTATCTTTTAGTCTCTTCTTGTGTCTTCCTTGCCTTCTTGTTCAATTAACTGTTCCCTTGAGAATTGTCTTGGAGAGAGGGCCCAACTCCCTTTTCATAACTATAATGAGAAGCTCTTTATAGGGGCCAATAAGTACCCGAACCTGACTGTGGACCACTTCATTGGTGATGTGGTCCTTGTAAGATATGATGAGGATCCTTCTGTGGCATCTCATCTCTAAGGATTTGATTCTTCTCACCAGTTCCGCTGTCAGTGCCCATGTCACACAAGCATAATAATATTGATACGACCAAGAGAGTGCATAAGTCTCATCTTGGTGTGGAATGAAGTATTCCTGACCTTCCAAGGGGACTTCAGCTTTGCAAGAGCAGCTACTGCTGATGCAATTCAAGCTAAAATTTCAGGTTTAGTTCCTTCTTCTGTCATGAAAGATCATAGGTACTTGAAGGCTGATACCATCTTGAGCCTTTGTCTACTGATCCCTATATTATCTCCAATATCTTCTGTGGTGCTTCTCATGAGCGTGGTTTTCTCAGCACTTATCTCGATCCCAAACTTGGTGGATTTTTGGCTAAGGCATTGCACTAAGTTCTCGAGTTCATGCGTAGTTCCTACCAGTCCAAAAGTATCATCTGCAAAGCACAGGTTTGTGATGTTTCTGCTTCCAATACTGACAGTTCCCTCATGTTCATCCAAGGCCTCAAACATTATTCGATCCAAGATGAAGGAGAGAGTTGGTGACAAAATGCATCCTTGCCTGGCCCCAACAGTGGTTCTGAACCATTCACCTCGGTTGCCATGATGAGCACTGAACTGCACGCTTTTTCATATAGCTGTTGAATGGTCTTGGCTACTGATGTATTTCCTCATAGTGCTGCATGCAAGACTTTGCCAAACGCATTCTTCAAGTCGATGAAAACATGATGTTGATCTTGCTTGTGTTTCAGGTATTTCTCACATCTAGGATTCTGAGGTTAAATATCTGTTCTGTGGTGCTGCATCCCGCTCTGAATCCTGCTTGTTCTCCAGTGATGACCTCTTCTGCTCGTGGTTTCAGTCTATTCAAGCTGATTTTAAGCATGACTTTACTGGGATGACTGGTTAACCTTTAGCCTGCTATGGGTTGATGAGTGAAAACCTATGCAAACAGTTTGGATCCAGATGACTCAGCGTCTCATCAGGATCCAAACTGTTTGACACCCTGATTGAAATCTGGCAGACACAATGATTATAGCTTGAACTTTAAAAATGTAGTAAGTGAAAACAATTACAAAAATAATTTTCTCAGCAGGCTAAAGGTTAAGCTTATATTGTACGGTAGTTCTGGCACTGTTGAATGTCTCCTTTCTTGGGAAATGTTATGACCAGCAACTGTGTCCCCAAAGTGGGTCAGATCCCAGTTTTCAATATTTTGTTGCAGATTGTTGTTAGTAAATCTATGGTACCATCACTACTTGTTTGTATTAATTCAGCTGGTATATTACCAACTCCCGGTGCTTTTCCCCTTTTCAGTGCTTATTGGCTACCTCTACTTCTTCTATGGGGACGGGAAGAAAATATTAAGAGACTGCCACTGTGCAATTTAATACTATTGGGTCTACTGTTGTCTAATGATTGCTGTTTTGTCATGCTTCTCTTTGGCAAGGTTTTTCACCAACTAGTAAGCCTCTTTGCTGTCAGGCTGTTATCACAGCAACTACCTATCCAATTTTCTTTGGCCTTCTTCATCATCGTCTTGACTTTGCAATTTGTCTGACTGTATCTCACTTCACCCTCTGGCTCATATTGCTTACTCTTCAGGGTCATTCTCTCGTCGCAGGCCTCAAGTATATCTGATGTGACCCAAGGCTTCTTTGCTAGAGGGTCACCTAAAGATCACTTATACAAAGTTATGTTGAAATCTGCCCAGTGATTTCAGAGATTTTTAAAATTTCCGCTGAATGAAGAAGTAGTAACGTCAAGCAGGCAAAGCCATATACGAGACACAACCACCACCAAAACGCCGATAGATAGCATGTCACACACATACATACACACACACAACTACACACCCATATAAGCTCTGCCCCTGGTGGCCTATGTTTTTTATGCGGTCAAAATGATTTGAACAATTGAGGCCTGGGTCACCTATGGGTCATTTCTGTGAAATATTGAAATCGGGCTGGTAGTTTAAGAGATTTTTAAAGTTTTTTCCTGCCAATGTAACCAGAGTTATGCATGGAATGGAATTCTTTCAACATATTTAAAACTAAAGCATATGAAGAATATTTCTGTAAAATTTAACCAACTTCTCTGTCAGTAGCTCCAGAGATGTCGTTTAAAGGGAAAATGAATGAATGAACTGTTGATGGATGGTAGGCAATCACAATATATCACCCTGAGCCTATACTCAGGTGTGCTAAAATATCACATTTTATCCGAGTCAACACAGTTTGAAACTGTAAAGAAGAGAACATTGTAGCTGTTGTTTGGTGACAAGATAAACCTCTGTATATATAATGGGTGAATGCTATTTGCATTGTCCAAAAGCTGGGATGGGGGGGGGGGGGGGGGGGGGGAGGTGCACACTACATTAGGGGATTTCATAGGTACTGAACATAGTATATTGACAATCATGATTGTGTTAGTTTTTTTTATTCAAAATATAATCAGTGGAATAGATATTCAATAACCAGTGTACACATGTTCCTGAAATAATTTTTATTAATGACCAAAATGTTTATATGCCAACTAGCCTAATTATTCTAAACATTCAGTCAACTATCTAACCCTTTCCTTCATATAAATGTGTTTAAATGCATTTGCAAACAGAGTAGACCCAGATCAGACGTCTGGTCAGGATCTGCTCTGTTTGCTGATGGAATTTGTCAGAACTGTTTCTTTAGTTTCTTAAATGGCTACATTGTCCCAACTTCCAGATTTCAATATCACTCTTTTGTCCAAGGATATTCAGTAGGTATTGAAATTTGGAATAAGCACAGAACAGGGAAAGGGTTAAACCAAGATCAAACTGCTCTTAAATGAGCAATTGATCAAGGTCTAAATTATTTGCTGCTACCATAGTTCGATTTCAAATTATCAAAATTGGTTATTTAACCCTTTCCTTCATACATTTGCAGAGTAGACCCAGATCAGATGGCTCCTATAGGAGCCATCTCATCAGTGTCTGCTCTGTTTGCTTATGACATAATATAGATCAGATTCTAGTTTTTGTCAAATCAAAACAAAAAAATCCCTTTATTTTACTTTATAAAAATTCAGGTAATAAACATTCATGACCATATTGAACCGGGAAAGGGTTAACCCAAGGAAAGGAGAGACTGGATGTTCAGATATTTAGGGCATTTTTTTTCTAATGCATCACAATCATCTTTTTATGTGTGTTAAAATACCATCATATTATTATACTGTTTACAATTTTATCTACTGATATAATTCAAGCAACAAATGAATCTGCAAGCAAAAAACAACATGAAGTAGTGAAAGAAAAACTTTACAACAGTAAGTGTATACTATCATTTCAAAGGTAAAACTGTGATTTCAGAACTGAAATATAAATCCACTATATTCAAAATTATGTCATACTTGCACTTCAGCAGTAGTAAAACTTAACCCTTTCCCTGTTCTGTATTTAGGCCAAATTTCAGTACCTACTGAATATTCATTAACAAAATAGTTATAAAGAAATATGGAAGGTGGAACATTGTAGACATTTTAGAAAATAAAGAAACAGATCTTATCAAATTTTATTAGCAAACAGAGCAGACCCTGATCAGACGGCTCCTCTAGGAGCCGTCTGATCTGGGTCTACTCTGTTTGCAAGTGCGTGAAAACACGTTTACATGAGGGAAAGGGTTAAACCTAGGAAATGTAATACAGCTGAACCTCGATATCTCGTCCTTCAGGATAGCCCGAAGTAACAGTGCAGTCCTTCCAAAATTTACAATACAGAACTGTATCACTACACAGATTTAGAAACACATGAGATCTAGAAACTACATGAGCTTTCAGCATTACTTTAGACCTGCATTAAGCTGTGAACATGATTAATTGTCCAGCTTAGAAATCAGATGACTCAAATTTCTGTTGCCTCAAATTAATTTGTATGGTCCCTTGAAGTTCGAGATAGTGAAGTTTGACTGTATATCATAAATATCTGTTTTTGTTTTTTAATTTTTCAATTTCATTTCACAAAAACACTACTAATACTATAGTATGAGGCACGACAACCACAACATACCTGCCAGAAATCTCCGAATGCAAGTTCTATCCTCTTATCTTCAAATCATTTTACTTATTTCGATGTGGAAATATTTGATGGCGCTTAAATCTATAGAGATTTTCTTTATGTCCCCTCTGTCAAATATTAAATAAGATTGAGATCAATCAAAATTGTTTACAACTAAAGTGGTAAATTAAATGTAAACCAGGGCCTATGGCCCTGTTTAGTCAAGTCTCTGATATCCAGATATAAAACAAAGTCACTCACTCAAAAAGTCCTAAAAGAAACATGCACAATACAGAACAAATGAAAGAATAGTACTATACATGTATACAAATTTAATTATTAAATGGGCATATTTCTGAAAAATTATCTATATATTCTGTGGGCACAAAAAATAATAAAATAAATCACTGTGGGATTATAAGTAAATTATACTTTGGTAAACAGACATTTCATAAATATTTGTCTTAAATGTTGAAAAGTCATAACATTTTGAACAGTCGGTTTAATGTATTTCAAATCTTCAGTAAACAAGTTCCATTTTAATATAAATTATTTTCACAAGTATAATGGAACAATTTTCAACAACTTTTTTACAATTCACTCTCTATGGTTAAGATAAGACCCAAAGAATGATAACACCCCCATGGACTGGGCTGGTGGCCACTGGCCACTGTATCCCTGGACACACTCCAGTGACCTTAGGGAAGCTGGCTACCAACCACATTACCCTGATGGCAATGACAAGCTGTAGAGATTATACTTTAGATCAAGTTAAAATTGAAACTCCAAAGAAAAGGCAAGGAAATACAACTTCTTGCTTCATAAAACAAACATTAAACATTGTTTGGATTTGAGAAAATATATTTTGCATCTGCTTGTCTAAAGTAATACAAAGATATACAGCTATTGAATACAAACAAACTTTATGCACTGTCCAGCAAGATAAAGTATCAACAGTATAAACCAAAAATATTCACTATATAAACCCATTCCCTTATAGGCTATTTTTAGAACTACCACTTTGAATAAATGTACCAAAAAAGGAGAATTTACTAGCAAAAAGGTATTTTACAACTGTGTAGTTTTAAAATCATTGTGATAAATGGAACATTTGTTCCATCTCCATAGGCACTCTGTTTATTACAATGGTTTCAAAAAGTGACTTCTACAAAGGCATCAAAAGGTGTCAATATGAGGAAATGGGTCAAAGATATTTTAACACAAATATATATACATGTACTTACAACAACAAAATAATATCACAAATGATTTTGTTAAGATCTTGTGTATGGTATATTATACAACAGGCCGAGTTATTTTGCCTGTGAACAGTTTTAATCAACTGCAAATTTATCTTTATCCAGCAAACATACTTGTTGAGAATTTATACTTCAGAAAAGATTTGTTCTAGGAGTAATTGCATAGAATATTCACATTTGAATCCAAAATAACAATACTTGAATTTATGATAACAAATCCACATTGCTTCTGCATAAATTTTTACTGCTTTCTTGCTTCACATGGTTTTTTGCTAACCCTATATTCCATAGAGATGACCTTTGACATCTTTCCAAACTGAGTAGACACATAAGATCTGGGTCCATGCTTATAAAGCTTTTTAGTTGAGTCTTTGTTTGTTCTAAAGTTTTTGATTGGTCAGATTCGAGCCAATGGCTCAAATCTGACCAATCAAATACTTGAGAACGAACTCAGACTGACCTAAAAAGTTTTATAAGTATGGATACAGATGGCTCCTGTATGAATATCAATTAACTAAATTTTTGATAATGGCATATGAAAAGAGAAATTATAGGCCATGGCAGAAATTGTATAGGCAAACAGAGCAGATCCTGATAAGACAGCTCCTAAAGGAGCCATCAGATCTGGGTCTACCCTGTTTAGTAAACGGTTAGCATTCAAACATGATATTTTTGAACATTTGTTCTCCTTGGCTCTTGTTCTCATTTTGCATGCAATACCCATGTCTGGTATTTTCAAATGCATTCGTAAATCCAAGTGATGCTGTTGTCAGAATTCTGTCAGCATTTTATTTAATAGCGAAGACTGACCTAGTTACAAAACAATCACAAAAAACTATTATGCAGTAGTGGAATGTGTAAAAGTCTTCTTAATTTGAGAATTTATCATATTTTTAAATCTGCAGGATTCCTCTGTTGGGTTTCGGCCAGTGGGAATAGGAGTGCACCTGGCTATTAGTCGACAACTGCTGAGGTACACATGGTGTTAAGGCCACACACTCCATTGCCCCTGTACACTAGGTAGTAACCCTAGAAAACACAGATAGACTTATAATCTTATAATAATAGTAGAGAATACAAAGAAACAAGTACTACATTGGTGAATTCATGATGACCTTTAACATTTATAATTTTATGGATCCCAGCATCTCACAAGTATTCAAAATATTTGACACTCTAACGCTCCTTTTTAAAAAAATATAGAAGAAAAACTGATGACTCGGGAAGAACAAGTCTGTAGATGACAGTTACTAAATACTGAAAGGCTTTAACCCATTCCTTCATATAAACACTTTTTACATATTTGTAAACAGAGTAGATCCAGATAGGATGGCTCCTACAGGAGCCGTCTGATCAGGGTCTGATCTGTTTGCTAATAGAATTTGATACATCTGTTTCTATAGTTTCTAAAATGTTTAAAATGTTTCATCTTTCATATTTCATTATAACTATTCTGTCCATGACTATTCAGTATAAATATAGAACAGGCAAAGGGTTAATAGCATTTGCAAACAGGGTATCACATGTACCCTCTAATCCGGCCCACCACTCAAAAGCACACCAACTATTAAGTCTGAAGTATCCACCTTTAACCCGTTCCTCCATAGACTATTTTAGAAAGGTGTAGTTTTGAAAACATTGGAGCAAATGCTCTATTTATCACAATGGTTTCATTAACCCTTGCCCTGTTCTATGTTTATTACAAATTTCAATACCTAGTGAATATTCATGGACAAAATAGTTATAATGAAACATGGAACGTGGAACATTGTAGCCATTTTAGAAAGTAAAGAAACATATCTATCAAATTCCATTAGCAAACACTGCAGACCCTGATCAGATGTGTGAAAAGGCGTTTATATGAGGGAAAGGGTTAAGTGACTTTTACAGAGGTGTAGAAAGGCATAGTTATGGAGGAAAGGGTTAATAATTCAAAAGTTGCCAAGGATGAATCGGCATCTTCTCCAAAATATATGACCCAGGTTTATAACTTTGACCTTGAAGTTTGACCTTGACAATTCACCTACTGACCTCAGAATCAATAGGTAATTAGGAATCATCAAGTCATCATGGCCATCCTCCCTACTTAATACGAATACTCTAGGTAAAAAAGGTTGAGTTATTGAACAGAAACCATTTGGTCTATCATTTGATATTTGATCTTGGAAGTTTGACCTTGATCTTTGACTTCAAAATCTTTAGGGATCATCTACCTATCATAACTAAAAATGAGGACTCTAGGTCAAAAGTTCACTGACATACAGAACACAAACAGCTATCTGATGAGCCAACCGGCATATCCAAAGCAATAACACAGCTTTTAACCCTTTACTCAATAAATCCACCTTTCTACGCATTTGCAAACAGAGTAGACCCAGATCAGATGGCTCCTATAGGAGCCGTCTGATCAGGGTCTGCTCTTTTTGCTTATGGCATAATATAGATATGATTCTACAACTTCTGCCATGGCCAAACATTCCTGTGTTCATGTGCAATTTTGAAATTTTATCTAATTAATTTTCATGATGTCATTATTTCTTACATGAATATTCATGGGGTAAAGGGTTAACAGGGGTGTGGGTGTTGGGGAAGTAATACTACAATTTATGTATGTTTTCATTTCTTCCTAAACATCTTAGTCAAGCTTGATAATGATTTTATGCACATTATGACTTATTCGACTTTTCACCAATTTAATTATGGACAGTACTTACCTTTTCTCCCCAGTCTGGACCCCAACTGTTCTTAACAATCCAATATGGCTCTGAGTCTTCTGCAAATACAATATCAGTGTGTCTTAGATTTGCTTTAAATCAAGGTATTAGTGTACATCAGTTGTATCAGTATGTGAGACCTATGTTTAATTTGTATCAACCTTTGTAAAGAATTTAGATTTCATTGATAAATTGAGTAACTCACCATCACATTAGGATTTAAATTCTGTAACATTCCGTTCACATTTTAATTATTGCATGCTGGCAGTGAATCTGTGATTATCTATCTATACAACCAGTTTGATTCCATCTTGGGGTTTCATCAGGATACAAGCTGTTTGGCACTATACTTTTAGCATTAACAGATATGGACAACAACAATATTTGAAGGAACATGAGTGTCACCTGCCAGCAGATCTGTTGCAAAATATAAATGACCAAAAAAGTGTGACAAAGAGTGTGTGACTGATGGAAGGACAGACAAACTACATGTATGGAAAAGTGATCCATAAGTGTCAAATTGCTAAAGCAGATAACACAATATGCTGATATATGGATGCTGCCATAAGTTGAACAGCTGAACAGTTTCAAATCACAGTGCACAGACAAAACCGTATACTAAGCAAACAAATTTTAAAACATCAAGAATTGTTCCAACAGAAAATCTAATAAGAGTAATGCTTGATTAATATACAATACTTACGGACTCCATACCCCACGATCAGCACACCATGGTCCAAGCTTGATGGGTTACAGAAGATTTTCCATGGATGAGAGATGCCACCCATGTAAAACTGAAATACAACACAATTTAATATATGGCTGGTCTCATTTAAAAAGGGGGCAATTGCAAATATAAAGCAGACTCAGATCAGCTGCTATACTAAAACTGTAATAACTAATTACAGAAAGTTACTGTCATGTTATGCAGCTACTTAATACAGACTCTAATTAGATGTTACATGCCAATTTGCGGAAATTTGAATGATGTTTCCTTTGAAATTGATATATGACACTGTTTCTCACAAGAATCAATACTGTTAACCCTTTCCCTGTTCTACGTTTATTTAAATTTTCATACCTACTGATATTTATGGAAAAAATAGTTACAAAATATGGAAGGTAGAACATTGTGGCCATTTTAGAAAATAAAGAAAAATATCTTTCAAACTCCTATAGGAGCCATCTGATCTGGGTCTACTCTGTTTGCAAATGCATGAAAACACGTTTATATGAAGAAACGAAATATGGAAGGTAGAACATTGTGGCCATTTTAGAAAATAAAGAAAAATATCTTTCAAACTTCTATAGGAGCCATCTGATCTGGGTCTACTCTGTTTGCAAATGCATGAAAACACGTTTATATGAAGGAAATTATTAATATATGTTAGTATGGAAATTCATATAACCCTGTACTTGATAGAGTGCCTTTTTTAAAGCTTTTGCAAACAGACACTTTTCAAGCCTTTGCAAACACAGTTAGACCCAAATCAGATGGCTCCTATAGAAGCTGTCTGAATAGTCTGCTCTGTTTACTGAAGGGCTTATATAGATATGAATTGACAGTTTCTGCCATGACCAAAACAAAAAATCCTTTGCTAATACATGTATATGATCATAAGAATTCATTTAATATTTCTTACATCAATACATTCTAGATTAAATATATATGTATATGCAAAAGATTTCCATTGGCAAACTAGAGTACATTGTATTTTTTATTATACAATGGGTGTCTAATTAGGAAAAATGCAACTGTGTAAACCAGCAAACTATCCTGATAGTAAATAATTTTACATACGGAAATAATTTTCTGACGAGACATTGAGTTATGAATTACCTCCCTTAACAACTGTTGTACTACATCTTTTAACACTTTACTTCATGAATGTTCTTGTAAGAATTCAAGGCATCATGAATATCAATTATATCAATTTTTAAAATGACACATTGACACAGGCATTTTTGGTCATAGTAGAAACTGTAGAATTATACCTAATTTATTAAGCAAACAGAGTAGATCCCGACCAGGAGCCGCCTGATCCGAGTCTACTCTGTTTGCAAAGGCATGAAATATATATATATATATATGTAGAATAAAGGATAAACTAATTGCACATCAATTTTCCTCTGCAAAACTGTTGCCTGCTACAATATGAGTTAATTTTCCTCTTTTTTTTCTTAACCCTTTCCTCCATGAATATTCATGTAAGAAATAAAGATGTCAAGAATATTAATTAGATTAATTTGTTAACCCTTTCCCTCATATAAACGTTTTTTCACGCATTTGCAAACAGAGTAGACCCAAATCAGACGGCTCCTAAAGGAGCCGTCTGATCAGGGTCTACTCTGTTTGCTAATAGAATTTGAAAGAGCTGTGTCTTCACTTTCTAAAATGGCTATAATGTGCCACCTTCCATATTTCTTTATAACTATTTTGTTAATGAATATTCAGTAGGTATTGAAATTTGGACTAAATATAGAACAGGGAAAGGATTAATATAGCACATGGACACAGGAGTTTTAGCCATAGCTAAAAATGTAGCATCAGGTCTATATAATTTCGTAAGCAAACAGAGCAGACCCTGATCAGACGGCTCCTATTGGAGCTGTCTGATCTGGGTCTACTAAGTTTGTGAAGGCGTAGAAAGGCGTATTTATGGAATAGGGGTTAAAAAACACAGGATGTCAAAAAGTTTTGACCCTATCAAGACCCTTACTAACTCAGTGTCCCATTTGGAATCGAATTGTTTGCATAGGTCAATTTCAACCACTAGCTTGCAAAGACTTTCAAAAGTCCATGTTGGGTTCCTCTTACAGTATACTTTACCTGCATAGCAAAAGCATTAATACCAATGGAGATGGGACCATGTATTGCCAACCAGGCTGCCATTTCTGAAAACAAAAAAGGGAGTTTGTAAGTATGAAATAAGTTCTTTCTCCTTTTATTGTGTGGCAATGGGATAGGCTTCAAAAGCAGCTGTCTGCATTATTTTTGTTCTGCATTAATCCATCACCTCATATGCTATTTCTAGATACAACCTCTTTGAATAAATCTACTGAAAAGGAGCATTAACTAGAGAAAAGGAAATTTTTTGAAATTTGTAGTTTGAAACCATTGTGATAAATTGAGCATTTGCTCCTATAGGAGCAAATGCTCTGTTTATCACAATGGTTCCACAAAGAGACTTTTACAGAGTCATCAAAAGTGGTCAATATGAGGGAATGGGTTAAGCAGGAAACTGTTTGTAAGGTCCCCTATGTTTAGTCACAACTGTTCCTTTTAAAGAGATTCTTCAGCATATCAGATGACATTGAGAATGTCATTGTGCTTTGAACCTCTTTAATGAAAGAAATTAAGACAGTCAATTATGTAGACTTTGTACCTATATAATTGTAGGAAATGTTGACAAAATCATTTCTGTAGACTTTGTAACTGTTTCACTGGAGGAAATGCTGATAGTCAATTAGTGAATTACATAGACTTTGTACCAGTCCTGTTTTATTGGAGAATATGCTGACTGAGTCATTTATGTAGTCTTTGTACCTGTTTCATTACAGGAGATGCTAACACAGTCATTAATGCACACTTTGTATCTGTTATGTTGGAGGAGGTGTGCTGACAGCCTGACAAAGTAATTTATCTAGGCTCTGAAATTGTTTCATTGGAGAAGGTGCCGACAGAGTAATTAATGTAAAATTAGTACCTGTTTCATTGGAGGAGATACTGACAGAGTCATTGATGTAAACTTTGACATCATTCTTTTTAAACTGGCACTTCTCATCCTCTCCTTTGTAACTGTATTCTGTCTCTGTCTCCAAACCACCTGCAAATATTAGGTTGAATATTATACTTTTGAACGCTTAGTTTTTAAAATGGAACAGTCCATTATTGTTAAATTGCAGAGAACATTCACTGTTAAGAGATTAAATTTGCCACAAGATTTTGAATGACAAACAGTGCACACCCTAAATAAATAGCTCCTCCATGGGTCCTCTTATCTGGGTCTACACTGTTTACAAAAATCAGTTCACTTGTTTCCTGCATTCGAAAGATTAACATGTAGCTTTACAATCATGATATGATGACATGTAAAGCTGTTAGTTTAGTGAATCAAATTTCACTGTACAATAACGCAGCATAATCCAAATGGTCTCATTAGAGAAAGTATCAAAGTTACTTGATAGTACAACCCACGGGTTTTGTGACACCCTTGTGCAACCAAGAACCAGTCGGTTCAGAGATTAATGTAATTTCATATGCTTGTTTTCATCAAAATAGGAATTTCAAACTTTATGATACGTTTTGTGATAAAAAGTTTCACTTTATAATTATAATGTTTCTCAGAGTTCATGAGTTTATTAACCCTTTTCTCCATGAATATTTATGTAAGAAATTATGATGTCATGTATGTTAATTACAGTAGATTAATTTGTTAATATAGCACATGGACACGGGAATTTTTGGGCATGCCAGAAACTGCAGAATCATATCTATATTATATCATAAACAAACAGAGCAAGACCCTGATCAGACGGCTTCTATAGGAGCCTTCTGATCTGAGTCTACTCTGTTTGCAAAGGCAAAATGCATATTTATGGGTTAGTTTAATGTTTCTCATGGACAAACTGCATTTAAATATATAGTTACTATTTCCATTCCACAGTAATAACAATATCAATATCAACATAATATATTTCCCGTATACAGTAAACCCCCTCTAAACAAGAATTGTAAAATAGAATTTAGATACATTTAGGCAGGTGGTTGCTTAACCCTTTCCCTGTTCTACTGGTATTTTTATTCCAAATTTCCCTACCCACTGAATATTCATGAACAAAATAGTTACAATGAAAGATGGAAGGTGGAACATTGTAGCCCTTTTAGAAAGTAAAGAAACAGGTCTATCAAATTCCATTAGAAAACAGAGCAGACCCAGATCAGATGGCTCCTATAGGAGCCGTCTGATCTGGGTCTACTCAGCAAATCCTAGAGGAGCTTTCTGCATAACTTTCACCCTGCATTAAGCTGCCACCTGTCTCCAAAAACCGATATTTATACTAAATTGAATATCCAATTTAGAGGGGTTTTACTGCATACCAAAACTGTTTTTATTTGTTTGATGCTTACTTTGCAGAATACTTACCTAATCTCTCAATCTCTTTGTAGGCATTTGAAGGCAGTCCACCATTGCAACCCTCATCAACTTTGTCACAGTCTACCAGTTCTGTAGAATATCACATAACATAATCAGTGAGAATGTCAAAACAGAACATGCCAAAGGTGTTTTAGCTGAGAAAGTGGAAAAGAAAACACATAGGAAACTAACAAAAGAGTTCAAAGGAACACGTGTGCCACCTGTTAGTAGAAAATTAGATGAAAACAAATGTGACAAAAGTTGTGGCAAAAAAAGCATGACTAGCAATCACACAGACAGATGATCATGCTTATTTATATATTATTGAATCGACTAAGGGGTTATTTCTTTTTTCCTTTTCTTTTTAAGGGGACCAATGGGCCCTTGTTTAATGTTATGGAATAAAGTTATGTATGAAATAATAACATCAAGAATATTTATACGATTATTTTTTAGTATTTGTAGAAACTGTATAATAATATCTATTATAATTTCATAAGCTTCCAGAGCAGACCCTGATCAGATGGCTCCTATACTATAGGACACATTGGATCTGGATCTAATCTGATTGCAAAGGTGTGAAGAGGCGTTTATATGAGGGTTAAAACATTAGCAGAGTTTATCACAAATTAACATGTTTGCCTGAGAGAGTTAACCCTTTACTCCACGAATATTCATCTAAGAAATAAAGACCTCATAAATATTCATTATATTAATTGTTATCACAGCACATGACCACAGGAATTTTAGGGGGCAATGGCAGAAACTATTGAATCATATCTATGTTATGTCATAAGCAAACAGAGCAGACCCTGATCAGACGGCTCCTACAAGAGCTGTCTGATCTGGGTATACTGTATGCAAAGGTATATTTATGGAGTAAAGGGGTAATATACATGTATTTCACTCTTTATCTTGCTAATTGCTAACACACTCACATTTGCAAACAACACTGAGATGCTGAGCAACTAATATTTCATCATGATACCTACTGTTTGCTATTCAGCCAGTTTACTAATAGTTTCACAACCAATTAACCCTTTCCTTCATATAAATGTTTCATGCCTTTGGATCCAGATCAAATGGCTCCTACAGCAGCCGTCTGATCAGGATCTGCTCTATTTGCTTATGCAATTATAACAGATCTGACTCTCCAGTTTCTACCAATACCAAACAAAAGGGCCAATGATGGCCCTGATATCTCCCACCAGACAATCAGAGAAGAAGATTTTCAAAGTTTTCACTATGTTTCTATAGAAAACTTGCCACCTCTGGGGCGGGGCTTCATTATCACTATTTGGCAAGCTAAACTTGTCTTATAAAACTTCCCTGATTATTCATGAAAGCTTAGTCCATTTGACAATTAAGCATTGAAAGGGTTAAAATTCAGGTTTAGAAAGATTTTACTGTACATATAATTATATATGAAAATAGTCTGGAATTTCCCTTATTTCAAAATTGTAAACGATCCTTCTTATCTAAGGGGTCTGTCCTCAAATAAGGATCATCTGGTACTTTATCAATTTGTCCCATAAGATAACTTGTAGGTGACCTTCCCTTGTCAACCTAGTGATAAGACACACCAGTATACATGTACAATGTGTGGAATTCAAACAGCTGACTTGCAGATACAATATTTGCATTTGGAAATACCCTCGTAAGATCTCTAAAAAGATGAGTAAATTGGTGACCACACAAAATATGACCTGCTTCATATTTAACCCTTCTCTTGCTGAATTTTAAAATACATTTCTCCTTCTTTACCCATGCCCTGTTGTATAATTACATATATCTTCACTGTGTACAAGTAGTTCGCTGTGCAATCACAGCTGTGGAGTGCACTGGTTGCACAATCAACTTGTAAATAGTGCAGACCCTGATGAGACAGCTCCTGCAGGAGCTGTCTCATCTGGGTCTTCATTTTTTACTGGTAGGTATATTGACGTGAATAGCAAGCAAAGGGTTAACCCTTTCCCTGTTCTATATTAAATTATTTTGTCCAAATTTCAATATCTACTGAATATTCATGGAAAAAACTGTAACAATGAAATATAGAAGCCATTTTAGAAACTGAAGAAACAGATCTATCAAATTCTATCATCAAACGGAGCAGACCCTGATCAAATGGCTCCTACATGAGACATCTGATCTGGTTCTTCTCTGTTTGCAAATGCGGATCATGATGGACTACAATTCAAAGATCAAACAACCTGATTGTCCATACCTTATTTATCCTAAAGATTTGGACACTTGATCTCCCTTTCCATTCATTTGTAACACTGAATAAGTCAATTTGGTACCATATACATATTGTAGATAACTTAAAACCTTAGTAGCAAAAAGAGTAACTTTAACCATTTCCAAGTTCTATGTTTATTTCAAATTTCAATACCTACTGAAAATATTGTAGCCATTTTAGAAAGTAAATTCCATTGGAAAACAGAGCAGACCCTGATCAAACAGCTCCTATAGCTCAGCGGCTGTCTGATCTGGGCCTACTCTGTTGCAAATGTGTGAAAACAGATTTGTATGAAGGAAATAGTTAAGCAATAAGGGTAGACCCTAATTTAACTGCAGGAGCAGTTTGATCTGGGTTTGCGCTACTAGTATGAGTTTGTCTGCCCAAATACTTAGGGTAATTAGGGTAATACAATTCACATGTCTGGACAATTACCAGTCACATTAGAACATAAAGAAAAGCTGACACATGTACAGACTGAATCTTTCCTGAAATTGATGTGTTATCTCAAACAGATTTCTGCTCTGTAGGGGTCAACTTACTCTAAGTCAGTCACCTAGTCTTGATACTTGTATGTGTACATGTACTTTGTAACAAAAACCAAGCAAAGGAAATTCACAAACAAAGCAAACCAAACCACTACAGTAAGATAGAGCAGAAACTTTGGTCAGAAAAAAACTGCTGTCAGCTTCAATTTTGAATTCAATGCACGCTAGTGGCAAATTTGTGGTCACCAATCCATTTCCTCCATAAATACGCCTTTCTACACATTTGTAAACAGAGTACTACCAGATCAGACAGCTCCAGTAGAAGCCATCTGATCAGGGTCTGCTCTGTTTGCATGTGATAATATGATATAGACATGATTCAACAGTTTCTGTCATGGCCAAACATTTCTTTGTCCATGTGCTATTAGAAGAATTAGCCTAATTAATATTCATGAGGTCATTAAATAATGGAGTAAAGGGTTAAACAAACAGTCTGGACCCAGAGTAATTCAGCCTCTCATCAGGATCCAAACAGTTTGACATGCTGGCTGAATATTTCAGGAAAATTAGAAGAAATATTATTTTTCAGAACTCTTTTGGCGCCAAATTTTAAAGTGTTGTCTGCAATAATAATTTCATATTAAATATAATTCTAAATTAAATAATAAAGGTATATTAGTAAAATATTTGTTTTTAAAACCTATATGCTTGGGCTAAAAAAAATTACAGAAAACAGTGAAGTCCCAGGTCAGATACAGCCTTGAAAAGGCAGCATCTGACCTGGGACTGCACTGTTTTCAACAGTACCAACAGGCGCCATTGACGCCGAAAGTCACAAAGTTTCTTTGGCATCCATTTATATCTTGATGAGATGCTGAATCATAAGTGTTAGCACTGTCCCTGTTCAATATTCATGCGAGAAGTAATGCCATCATGAATATTTATTGACAGACATTTCATAATGGCATATGTACACAGAATTTTATGGTATTGATAGAAACTGCAGAGTCTGATCCATTATAATGTCATAAGCAAACAGAGTAGACTCTTATCAGATGGCTCCTATAGGAGTCTGATCTTGGTCTACTCTGTTTGCAAAGGCACGAAAAAGGCACTTATGTGAATGAAAGGGTTAACACCTATTTCTGGTATGCTCTCTTTCAATTCTGTCAATGAATTTATTATTTCATCACATCTGTATAGCCAATTGAGACCTAGATTCAGTGTTTACAAAGAATTGAGTGATCAGGACCAACTTTTTAGACTTGACTTTCTTGCAAAAAAATAAATCAAAGCTGATTTATACATCATTGTTCTGATAGTTCATCAGAACAGAGAGATATACTTCACAATCCGATATAAGTAATTTTAACAATACAATTTTGGTTTCTTGAACTGATCCTGATAAAACCAGGTTCAATTTTAGGATCAAGTCTAAAAATCAGAATCAATTTCTACAAATTGCTTTGTTAAAGTCACTTTTTGAAAACCATTGTGATACAAAGAGCATTTGCTCCATTGGAGCAAATGCTCTATTTATCACAATGGTTTCAATACTACACATTTCTAAAATTTCCATTTTTGTTACTAGATACTCCTTTTAGGTAGACTTATTCAAAGAGGTTGAGTGTGAAAACAGCCTAAGAGGGAATGGGTACTTAATTCTTTGAGAACACAGGGTCTGAGCACTCTGCAATCCTATCACAATCCAAACTACAAATTCATGTTACTTTGTATATGGTATTTGAAACAGTTCATATTTTTCTAAAGGAAATAGAACAGTGACAATTGCAGCATATGAAACGTTTAGCAGAGTTTTGAGTTAACCCCTTTTCTTCAAATAAATGCCTTTTCATGCCTTTGCAAACAGAACAGACGAGCAGACCCAGATCAAATGACTCCTACTGGAGCTGTCTGATCAGGTTCTGCTGTTTGCTTATGAAATTACATAGCTCTGATCCTACAGTTTTTGTGTCAACTGCTGAGAGGCAGTGTGTAACTTAGGGATCACTTTTCAGTTGTCTGTCTGACCGTCTGTCTGTCACACTTTCTTTTTTTATTGGGACACTTCTCCCAGCAGGTGACATATGTGTTCCTTCGAACAATTCCCTTTCAAGTTTTACCTATGAAACCTAAGTTAATGACTATTCATGAGTTGATCTATTCATGAAAAGGGTTAACCCTTTCCCTAATATAAATGCCTTTTCATGCATGTGCAATCACAGTAGACTCAGATCAGATGGCTCCCATAGGAGCTGTCTGATCAGGGTCTGCTCTGTTTGCTTTTGACATGATACAGATATTATTCTACAGTTTTTGTTAAAGCAAACAATTTCTTGAAAAAAATACATTATAAAAATCAAGCTAATAAATATTCATGATGTCATTATTTCATATATGAATATTGAACAGGGAAAGGGTTAAGCTGCGTTTGAAGTCAATTATGTCAGCTCTAGTTGAGGCCTACCTTGCTCTGAGAGGGAGATGAGTTTGCCCTTCTTGACGGCCCATTGACCCTCAATATTCCCTGTGGTGGAGAAGGCCCAGCAGCTACCACAGCTGCCCTGTAATACACACAAACACTAAATTGACAGATTGAAATAAAAATACAAACAAGAGTTATCACAGACTAAAATACTATTCAATCTCTTTTGAGCCTTTACCTGATGAATTTTCAAGTAAAAATACTGACTTAATGAATGTTGATTAGCTGAAATCTTAGTAACCCATTCCTTCATATTATAAAGGCCTTTAATTCCATTAGCAAACGGAGCAGACCCTGATCAGATGGCTCCTACAGGAGCCATCTGATCAGGGTCTGCTCCGTTTGCTAATGGAATTAGTTGGTTCTGTTTCTTTACTTTCAAATGGCTACAATATTCCACCTTCAATATTTCATTATAACTTTTTGTCATGAATATCCAGTAGGTATTGAATTTTGGAATAAATATAGAACAGGGAAATGGTTAATGGCATATTAACTTTGAACATGGCGGAAAGTGAAGAATCACATCTACATTATATCATAAGCAAACATAGCAGACCCTGATCAGTGGACTCCTACAGGAGCTGTCTGATCTGGGTCCACTCTGTTGCAAATGTGTTAAAGGGCTATGAAGTAGTAGGTTAACATTTAATACTGTGTACTGTACAATGAATAGTACACTGAGCCGATCTAGGAGAAAACATTTCTCCAGAGTTTTGCAAACAATGTACACCCAGACTGACCAGGTCTACTTTGTCTGCAAAGGTGTAAAAAGGTGTTTTATCAGGGAAAGTGTTCAGTTAAATGACAACATGAAAGATATTGTTTGAAGTAAATAAAGTAAAACCTTGATTATTCGAATTTTCTGTATAAAAGAATTTAGATACTTTTAGGCAGGTGGCTGCTTAATGCATGGTGAAAGTCATGCAGAAAGCTTCTGCGTGACTTCCACCATGCATTAAGCTGCCACCTGTCTTAAAGATCGATAATAATACGTCTTTTAGTGTTCGAATAATCGAGATTTTACTGTAGTTGACAACAGATGCACAACGGACAATAACAGAAATATTTCTATTATCAATAGCTCAGTTTGAGCACTTTGAGCTCAGGTTAGTTAAGAGTGAGATGGATAGACTAACTAACCTGATGACAGACTGACAGACAGTTGGACATGGGTAACTCTAAATACCCCTTATCATTGGAATCTTTTTTTTCATGGATGAATGAACACATTGACGTTTTCGCATTTTGGAATTAATGTGACTACTCTATTATAATCACACTGGTCTTTTAGTAAGATCAAAGGCCTGAATGGCCATAATGGCGTTCGGGTTTGATATGGATGTTATGTGTAAGGGGGGAAATTGATGTACACATTAATAACAATAACGTCTTGGAATTGACAACAGTATTAATAACAACACATTTTTGTGAAACACTATGCCCCTGATTGTGACAAATATAAATTTGACCCGTAATGTGACATTTAAGTGTTATATAACCTTGATTTTAATAAGCGCCCCCCCCCCCCCCCCCCCCCCCCCCCCCCCAAAAAAAATAAAATAAATAAAAATGTTCGCCTCTGTAAGTTGCATAGGCATGCCAGGTTTGAAGTATGTATGTGCAATGGCTACAAAGTTATTGCCAACATTAAAGTTTGAGCCAAGCCAACAAACCAACAAAGTCAGCCCCCCCCCACCCCTTGATTGGGGGCATAAAAATATGACAGACTGAAACAAAAGGAGCCATCTCATGATCTTCTGTTTATATATAGACATGCTTCTAGTTTCTACTATGGCAAAAGAATATCTTAATTATATTCATGATGTCATTATTTCTTATATGAATATTCATGAAGTAAAGGGTCAATTAATGCTTTCATGTCCAAAGCTGATGCAAAAACTGAAGCACAACATCAAAATGATACAAAGGCTACCTATACCCTTGAGTTACCAGTTTTCGTGTGGATAACCATTCAATCGCGGATTAACATAACGAGATAACAACAATTTAAAAATGAAACGCGCCAACAAACAAAGCAAATATTGCATTATTTAGCCCCTAAAGAAATGTACAAATTGTGGCAATACACAATCAGTACAGCAAATGACGTCATCACAGGCGGGTATACCTATTTTCGTGGACAGCAGAAAAATCAATAAAATCGAGGTCCTGGTGGGGTTACAAGTAAACAACCACCACATAGAGAGAACAAAATGTCATTTCTATTTATTCATTCACTGTAAAATGTTTTTATCTTCACAATGTTTCAATATTTTGAAACAATTTTGGATATATTCCCTCAAGGCGTACTGATGACGCAGATGTCATCGAGGAAGGCGAGTAAAGGCGGTACTTCTTTGCAGGAGGTGGGATGTTGTAAACCTAAAAGTATACGTCTAAATAAGAAATAAATCTACTCAAAAAACATTTAAAACCATTCAAAATAGACCTATAGATCTACATTTAAACTATCTAATGTTATTCATAAACATCATCAGCATTCGTGATTTATTTCCAACAAAATTTGTATTAGGGCCTCATAAGAAAACCACCACAGTTAACTCCCTTGCAATGGTAAACAGAATTATTGAATCGGTACACCTGACCCTGATGTTGCGTAGTATTGTGTTTACAAACAGATGGCAGTAACTCGGGCTGTTGAATGGACTTTTTAATCAGAAAATTGTATGAAAGCTATAGTGCATCAAACAGATTTAAATAAAATACCACATTTTGCAACCATAGACACAAAATTAGCGGTGATTTGTCCCTCCAAGTTTGATTCTTAGAATTTTTGGTGGCAACTTGGCGGAGTGGGTGTTGTCCACTTGCTCTGAAGTTTATGACATCAGAATCAAAACAGCGCGTGCGATATCGAAATAATTTCCGGTAACACGAAAACAACTCTACCCCGATTTGAGGTAACTGGAGGATAATCCTACATTTTTTGTTCAACTAATTCTTACACATAACATTTATTTTTCCATGTTCAGCACTCGTTTATTTTGAATAAATGTAGTCTGCTTACAAATTTGAAGGTAGACTGTTTTTATTTTTAATTACTAAGTAGATCCATACATGTACATACAATTACGGTAGTTGTTTGGAACCTGATGAAACTCAAATTCAAAAACTACAGTCTGAAGTAGAGTTGTAAGCTGGGAAAGACATTTCAACAAATTGCTACCTACTTTCGCTTTTACACGACACAAACGTCTTGAGCAAACGACAGTGTCGGCGACTCGGCGGTTACACGATACATAGAAGAGACTCTTATTTTCACAGTTGTTATTGACACTGGAATATAATTTGATTGAATATGTGTTGAAAACCTTCTATGGATAATACTTACTTTGATAAGCCGATAGAACCCCCTGTTTTTACAGTTTTACTTCTTGTAAGATTTAGACTTGTGTTGAGGTTGGGTGCCATAGTCAAAACACGCTGTTCGATGCGTGATAAATGTGTATATGGGATTCCGAATTTCATTGGTTGATTATTTTAGATTTCTTTGACCTTGTCCTTTATGAAACTTCCTATTTCTAATTTTGAGTACGGGTCAAATGGAAATGACCGAATACGATGCAAAAGGCAGTTTGATTGGCTGAAGATGTAGGTCTATATGCTAATCAGTTACGAATGTGTATAAAAATGCAATCGGAAACCTCGGCTATATTCCTTCTGCTTTAGAACGCCAAGGTGTTGCGAAAACTACGGTAAAAATATTCGTTCGCGTCTTCTTCTTCTTCTTCCGATTAAAGTACAGGGCCCACTCTGGAGCATCGACGTACTTGGAGTTTATTAAAATTCAAGACTTTTAAAAAGTTTATCTTTGTGTAGATTAGTAGTAATTATCTCACACAGCGAATTATTATTAAATACATGAAGAGTAAACAAATACATGAACATTTTACAACCAAACTAGTGCAGACTTGAAGAAAACTATTTTGTCTTGCGCATGTTCACTAGACAAGTGAACTCGTTGCCGTAAAGAGACCGACTGCTATATGGCGTTCCGAACGCCATAAAAATGGAATCAAGAATATTGTGCAAAACAAGTGTAAACGGGATTACCATGGCCTCTTGTACAGCATTCTTGTTCAAGTCAAATATGTAACAAGATGTTGGCTTGGTCATCAGAAAGAATGGGGTCACACATTATGTTAATCATTTCCTTCATAGAAATGCAAGTTTCAGGCATTTGCAAACAGAGAAGACCCACATCAGACAGCTCCTACAGGAGCAGTCTTATCCAGGTCTGCTCTGTTTGCTTATGAAATAACATGGATCAGTATCCATGCTTATAAAACCTTTTAGTTGAGTCTGAGTTTGTTCTCAAGTTTTTTATTGGTCAGATCGAGCCTTTGGCTCAAATCTGACCAATCAAAAGCTTGAGAACAAACTCAGACTCAACTAAAAAGCTTTATAAAGCATGGACTCTGATTCTACAGTTTCTGTTAAGGTAAAGACAAACCTGTGATCATGTACCATTGTAAAATTCTGCTGTTAAATACTCATGATTTAGTATTTCTTACATCAATATGCAACTTGGATAGGATTAATTTCCTTGAAAATCATAGTAATCTGTAAGCAAATATACAGTTCATTTGATTTGTTGAGCTTGCATTCGAAACTCACCTGGTTTTTGACAGGGGTCACTGCCCCATGCTCCCTCCAGTCAAAGGATTCTGGGATTGGACCTTTTGGGATATCAGCCCTCTTCATCCACTGGTTAGCATTCTGGTCCCACTTCTTGCCAACATATTGACTGAATTCCTTCTCTAAAAACAGAACTTAATGTCTATTAACCCATTCCCTCATAGGTTATTTTAGATCCTACCTCTTTGAACAAATCTACTGAAAAGGAGCATTTACAAGAAGGAAAATTTCAGAATTGTGTAGTTTTGAAACCATTGTGATAAATAGAGCATTTACCCCAATGGTTTCAGAAAGTGACCTTTACAGAGGTGTCAAAAGGTGTTCGTGCAAAGCTTTGCCATGTGCAAACAAATTGTTTCTATTCTCTTCGTCAATGTTTTTTGCTCATTATTCAGAACCTAATCTGGATCCAGACTATGTGAATAGGAATCAAAAACTCATTACTAATATCAATAAAGTTATAATACTAGAAATATGATTACCACAGACTCTGATCAAATCACTTATATAGGGTCCTGATCTGTAAGTCTGAGTTTTGTTGCAAATTCTTTCAGACTCTTGCACAAAACCCTTTTTGAAGGAATGATCTGGACTGCATAGAAAACCAGACTGCTTCATGTCATTGTTACAGATTTTAGTTCAGAGAGTTGAAGTTTTATAGAGATATGACAATATTGTAACAGTGAATGTTGTCTAGGACTAGCATGACAGAGCAATCTGGAAATACCCTAATTACCCTAAGTCTTTGAATACCTAATCTTCTCTCTTTGTAAAGCTGAACAAGTCAATTAACCCTTTCCTTCATATAAATGCTTTCTGGCTTTCTGATGCAATTGCAAACAGAGTAGAGCCAGATCAGACTGCTCCTATAGGAGCCATCTAATCAGGGTCTGCTCTGTTTTCCAATGGAATTTGATAGATCTGTTTCTTTACTTCTAAAATCGCTACAATGTTCCACTTTCCATATTTTATTATAACTATTTTGTCCATGAATATTCAGTAGGTATTGAAATTTGAAAACAGTGAAAGGGTAAGGCTAATTTAGGGTTAAATGGTTCAATTAAGCTTACTGCAGTACAAATTGTATACACCCAAAAGTCTTCAGATAACCCCAGCTCTTTCAATGGGTTAACCTATTACCTCATAAGCTATTTTTAGATTCAACCTCTTTGAATAAATCTACCGAAAAGGAGCATTTACTAGAGAAAAGGAATTTTTTATAATTGTGTAGTTGGGAAACCATTGTGATAAATAGAGCGTTTGCTCCAAAGAAAAAAACGCTCTATTTATCACAATGGTTTAACAAAGTGACTTCTACAGAGGCGTCAAAAGGCGTCAATATGCGGGAAGTGGTAATTGTGATAACATCTACAAACAGGCTAAATTTACATAAAAGTTAATCAGTGTCCAACATTATAGATCCAAATGAGACACTGATTTACTTGATGTCCCATCTTGATCTAAACCATCCGCAGAAGTTTGTCTGTACTGTTACAATGGTTGAATACTAGATGCCACCCTCTCTAGCTGAATATACTAGGGCACCTGAGTGTTATTTTCCTATAAAAACTGCAGACATACCTGTGAGATCAGCAAACTTTGTTGCTCCATAGATGGCACTGCCTTTCTCATTTTCCTGTATCTTTCTGGCCTTCCTCATGTTGTCACAGAAGATGCTGAATCTCTTATTTTCCTCTGAAAGTGTTCATACATCATAACCATTTATATCATAGAGATGTCTTTTTCACATCTTTGCAACAAAACAGACCCAGATCAGACGGCTGGCCAGGTTCTTCTTAACCCAGTCCCTCATAGGCTATTTTTATACCCAACCTATTTGAATAAATCTACCCAAAAGGAGCATTTACTAGAGAAAAGGAAAATGTTAGAATTGTGTAGTATTAAAACCATTTTGCTTCTATGGAGCAAATGTTCTATTTATCAAGATGTGAAAATTAGAGAGGTGTAGAAAGGCATATTTATGGAGGAAAGGGTTGAAGGGTTTAGAAGTTGTTTTTTTTAATCCCCACTGCATCATTCTATTATATGACAAGTATCAAGTCTGCATTATTTCATTAGCGAACAGAGCAATCCATGATCAGATGGCTCCTACAAGAGCCAACTGATTTTGGTCTACTTTGTTTGCAAAGGCATAAAACGTTGCATTTATGGAGTAAATGGTTAAAGTCCAAGTGAAATTGTGGTAATTTCAAACCACTGTGTGATGGACAGACAGACGGTCACTTATGATGGAGCTTTGAAATGCCTACAGGAGCCATCTGATCTGGATCTACTCTGTTTGCAAAGGAGTAGAAAGGTGTATTTATGGAGTAAAGGGTTAACAAATTCAGTGTTCAAAAGCATTTCTAACTTGCTAAGAACAACTACTGTAAAACAGGTTATATTCACGTCATGATTATTTTGCATAAATGTGATTTTGTATTATTTCGCGTCATGATGATTTCACTACGGCGTCCATCTCGCTAAATTAACATAATGGAAATAGAATCATATAAAACTCTGCCCAACGCTGTAAAAAGGGCAAAGAATAAATTTCTGCCGAATGTATGTAACTGCCGTCGGCAATTTAGGGGTTATCAATCGATACTTTATAGCATGCGTTAAGGACTGTATTTACCAGTATTCAATTTTGTAATTGTTTTGAGAACTTTACCCAAAACTCGGATGTATGGCACAGCGTGACACACAGGTCTACTGATGAAATGGTGGAAATGTAAGCAACAAAGTTACTACTCATTTATTACTTCGGGGTCTTATTTGGATCGAAACTGTCTGCAAAAGAAATGGTTATCACGATTTGTCCATTATGAGGCTAAAGGTTAAATCAGAGCCCCTATTGAAACTTGGATGGTAAACGTGTGAAAACAAATTGACAAGTTTGTGTATACGTGTTGATCTGTTAAACGCTGCTTGGCATAAGCCGGTATTCAATAGTCAGAATGAGTGAATTGTTTTTCACAAACACATAGAGTCAAACCTGTTTCAAAAGTCTGTAATTATACAAAAACAACCAGATGTTATCTACGACAATTACCACTTGCCGTACATGTATACATGTATGTATATAAGAGTTACTTCCCAATGAAGAAGAGAAACATTCTTCCATTTCCCGGTCTGTATTTTTTATTTAAACACTTTTTTGTTTACTAAACAAACTATATATGGAAGCAATACACTTCCTCCAACATATGTGTTGAATGAAGAATTTTATTAATGCAGTAAACACATGGACGACGACGTGATAAATCTGACCATATTCCGGATATACTGATTTCGGACGTTACTCCATTTTATACTTGTTAAGAACTGATTTATTAGCGAAAATATTGAATTCGCGGGGTAACGCATTCGCAAATTAGCGCGAAATATATATTGTCGCTAATAAAACCTGTTTTACAGTATATATATTTACTAGACAGTACATGCAAATAGTGGAGAAAAAGAGTTATAAAACATACCTTCATTTCCATACTGTTTATGAAATTTCATTTTGAAATCATTAAACATTCCATAGTGGCAGAGATCATGGCCATCACCACCAAGCAGTTTCTTAGTTGAGTTTGACTTTCCATGGGAAACTTTGTCGTGGTCATCCTTCCCCAGTACCTGTCTGCTTACATGCTGGACAATGCCTTGCTTGACATCTTGCAGTAGATTTCTTGCATGATTCACCACATCATGGTCATCTTTTCCTAATAAATTTTTCATATGGTTTACCAAATTAAGTTTATCTTTTAGCACATTCTTTCTATCTTCAAAAAGATCATGTCCATCGCTGCCAAGCAATTTCTTCACATGATCATTCAAATCATGGTCATCTCCTCCTACCAAGTTTTTCAGGTGATTAACAATGTCATGGCCATCTTGACCAAGCAACTTCTTTCCATGATCAAGTAAATCATGGTCATCACCTCCGATCAGTTTCTTTCCATGGTTGACTAAATCATGATCATCACCTCCGATCAATTTCCTTCCATGGTCTACTAAATCATGGTCATCACCTCCAATCAGTTTCTTTCCATGGTCTACTAAATCATGGTCATCACCTCCTATTAATTTCTTTCCATGGTTTACTAAATCATGGTCGTCACCTCCTATCAGTTTCTTTCCATGGTTTATGAGATCATGTCCATCTTGACCAAGCTTAATGCCATTTTTAGTAATTGTTTCAATGCGAAGAGGTTTGGCTGGATGGGTCCTTAAAACATTGTAACCATGGGGAATCTTGTCATGGGTGTCTCCACCAAGAAGATGGCCATTCTTCTGAACCTGAACATCTGGTTTGGGACTGATTTTGGAAGATACGATGACATCAGCAGACTAAAACATAAGAAAATATCACTGAATGCAAAGCAAGGAATTTCTAACATATAAAACGTAGTGCTAATTTCAGTATTTTCTTCTCGATTCAATCTATATGCTGTGTACAAATACAAATTTACTTCTAATAAATAACAATATCTCATAGGCATATGAACACAATGTTTGATGGCCTTGGCAGCAACTCTAGAACCATATATATGTTACAGTAGAAATTGTGACTCAGGACAATCGTCGATTCTCCTAGGACAGATTGCAATTGCAATCTCTCCTAGGACAAACTCCGATCCTCTTTTTAAATCATTCACAATTATGTGTTGTTTGTCATGCTTTGAATATAGACTTGTGAACTTAAAATGATATATTCTTCCAGTAGAATTGTAGATTTTCTTTGTAGAATTAAAGTGTCATATATAACACTAATAATAAATTCTTCTAGTAGAATTGTAAATTTTCATTATAGAATTACAGTTTGTCCTTGGACAGACTGTGATTGGAATCTGTACTAGTAGAATCATCAATTGTCCTTACGATGTATTAGGATTTTCCTAGAATAATTCAAGTGTCATATCTAAAACTAATAATTTAAATTCTTCCAGTAGAATTGTAAATTTTCATTATAGAATTACAGTTTGTCCTTGGACAGACTGTGATTGGAATCTGTACTAGTAGAATCATCAATTGTCCTTACGATGTATTAGGATCAGAGTCTGTCCTAGGAGAGAAAGCGATCGCAATCTGTCCTAGGAGAATCGACGATTTTCCTGAATCGCAATTTCTACTGTGACATATACATGTATATATCATTTCAAAGGCAAACAAAGCCTTATCGGTCTGTTCCTACTGGAGTTGACTGATCTGGTTCTACTCCATTAATAAAAGCATGGAAAGGTGTATCCAGGAGGTGAGAATGAACATTTAAATGAGCCTTCCCCATGAGAAATCCTAATAATATTGTAAGCAGTGTAGACCCAGGTAAACAAACAGTTCTTAATAGTTAGTTACATGTACTTATGTTTAACTCCATTATTTAGAGATGTAGCCAGAATTACAATGCTGATGAGTGTCCCCTATTCCCCCCCATGTATCACATAGAAGAACATACAGTAGAACCCATATTAAGTGGTCATCGAAAAGGAGGTCTACTTACGGGCATATAAGGCAGATGATAGCTTAATGCAGGTCCAAAGTAATGCAAAAAGCTCCTATAGGAGCTTTTTGCATTACTTTTGCCCTGCATTATGCAACCATCTGCTTTTTAAGACTCCGATGTTTAACCCATTCCCTCTTAGGCTATTTTTAGATTCCAATCGCTTTGCATGAATCTACCAAAAAGGAGCATTAACTAGAGAAAAGGAAAAAATTAGAATTTTATAGCTTGAAACCATTGTGATAAATAGAGCATTTGCTCCTGTAGGAACAAATGCTCTATTCATCACAATGGTTTCAACAGGTGATTTTTACAGAGGCGTAGAAAGATGTATTTATGGAGGAAAGGGATAATAAATGAATGACTGCTTAAGACAGGTTCTACTGTACAGAAATGAGTGTACAGCCATTGCTATCATAAACCACTAAAAGAAGTATTAAATCCTTAACTTCATACGAACGCCTTTTCACACATTTGCAAACTGAGTAGACCCAAATCAGACAGTTCCTGTAGCTAATAGGTATTCATGATGTCATATATGATGAAAAGTTTCATTGCCATTTCAGTCTGTACCAAAACCTAACATGTTCTATAAAAGTCCAGTAAATGTCAATAAAACATAATCTGACAAGAAACAGATGGTGTATTAAATATTTACATGCAGCTAATGAAAATCAGCTACGGTAATTGTAATGATGTAATTACCTATAATACATAAACACCTGTGTCAGGTCTTATCAATGACAGGTATCACAACCCCAACAGCTTAGTTAATGGAGCATAAGCTTTCAAAACTGGGGTCTTGGGTTCAATTCCCAGTCATGTCAATGACATGTCATACCAAATATTTTAACAACAGCATTGCATGTGGATGCCTATGCTTGTCTGTTAGTTTGAACATAGAAGCCATCTGATCTGTATGAGGGAAGTGGTTAACCCTTTCTCTCATATAAACGTGTTTTCACGCATTTGCAAACAGAGAAGACCCAGATCAGACGGCTCCTAGAGGGGCCGCCTGATCAGGGTCTACTCTGTTTGCTAATAGACTTTCAAAGATCTGTGTCTTTACTTTCTAAAATGGCTACAATGCTCCACCTTCCATATTTCATAATAACCTTTTTGGCCATGAATATTCAGTAGGTATTTAAATCTGTTATAAACATAGAACAGGTAAAGGGTTAAGCAAATATTGTAGACACAAACAAAACTATTCCTAACGGAGCATATTGATCAGGGCCTACACTACTTGTTACTATTTCAGTCTAATTTAAAGTTATCAAAATTGACTAACTCAGCTTTATAGACCAGTGGAGAGGGGCGACTGGGGCTGTCCTAATACTTGTGGTAGTTAGGGTACCTCAATGGTACGAATAGCTCTCTTACTCAGCACTCTGTATTATATGTTGTTAGTACAGGGATTGGTTCCTCTGGTATCAAGCTTAAATGACTGGGTGTAGAGTATAGTTCGATTTTGACCCGTGAGCTGTGACCTTTAGGACAAGTCCATCCGTCGAGGTAAAACTTATCACAAACAATGTTTTTCATGTATTTATTCAGACACTTTGCTACTGTCTCGGACACGGTGGCATACAGGTTTCTAGTTCTTATTTTAAATAAAACTTAATGTTTCAATCCTGACTTACCAATGAATTAGAATGGTTGCAACTGCTATAAATAGAAAAGTGCAGTCATGGCTCAGCGCTCAAAATCGATCTATAGTTTCACCATGTATTTATGTTTTTATACTGGGTACATTAACCCATTACCTCATAGGCTATTTTTAGACCCTACCTTTTTTAAATAAATCTACTGAATAGGAGCATCAACTAGAGAAAAGGTAAACTTTAGAACTCTGTAGTTCTGAAACCATTGGGATAAATAAAGCATTTGCTCCATAGGAGCAAATGCCCTATTTATCACAATGATTTCAAAATGTGACGTTTACAGAGGTGTCAATATGGGGGAATGGGTTAAAGAACAGGGGAACCCAGGGAATTTATTTGTATTTAAATATCCATTGGTTCTAGATTGAAAACTTCCTATATTAACCCTATACCTGACTGAGACACATTTTCGTGCCTATGTAAACAGAGAAGACCAAGATGAGACAGCTCCTATTGGAGCCATCTGATCAGGGTCTGCTCCGGCTGCTTTTGGAATAATATAGATAAAATTCTGTAATGTCTGCCAAATCCAAATACATGTATTCATGTGATCATATACCATTATAAAAACTCAGGTAATAAATATAGATGTGTATTATCCTCCCAATTTGACCTGAGACTCGATTAAATTTCGACGTGTTTATCGGGATTGTTCGTAATACTCTGTGACAAAAAATAGCAAACCAAAAGCTGGTAATAATCATGTTCCTCGAGGATTGTACAGTAAAACCCCTCTAATGCGACCACTTAATGAATAAACATGGCTGTCTTTATAAGCAGGTGGTTGCTTAATGCAGGACAAAATTTATGCAGAAAGCTCCTACAGGAGCTTTCTGCATAACTTTCGTCCTGTATTAAGCTACCACATGCCTTTGCCACTGTGAAGTATTCCCCTTTTTGCTGGTTGCATTAGAGGGAGTTTACTGTATTCTGATAGCGCATTCTTATACCTTCGGAAATGTATTCGAAGATTGCCGACGATAATACACGGAATATGCATGAGTCTCAGGTCAAATTGGTAGGATAATACGTCATTATTTCTGACATGGATATTCATGGGGTAAAGGGTTAAACAACCAAACCAAAAGATATTCATGGGGTAAAGGGTTAAACAACCAAACCAAAAGTAAATATCAGTAATTTGAAGTTTAACCTTTACAATGTGGGAAACAAGTCACTAATGTCCTTTACAAACAGTGTAGACCCAGATGAGAGGGCTCTTAGAGAAACCCTCTCACCAAGGTCTGCACTGTTTGTTATGTTACACTTTTCTGTAGGAAAATCCCTAAATATTCACTGTAAGCTTGGTCTTTTGGAATTTTGGAATAGTCCATTTGAAAAGTCAGCCTTGTAAGGGTTAAAATTCTATCATATAAAACGTACAATATGTGCACATTTGTCTACCTTGAACAAATGAAACATACATTTATGTGCTCCACATGCATGTACATATTCAGTCTTTATTTGTGACAAGGTGGATCTATTTTTAACCAGTGTCGTGACTATTAACAAATACATATATCAGCTATACCCTATTCAACTGTTTCCGTATGGATGAGTTTGTGTCTACTTCTCTAGGTACAAAACATGTTATGAAATTTGACATACATGTGTATGTCTCCCCTATATTAAATAACCCATGTTTTATATGAGGAAAGAACAGACTTTGAAAACTAGACTACTGATTGTATATCCACCTGAGCAACCAGTTAACTCTTTACTAAATAGAGATACCTTTTAATGTTTTTGCAAATAGAGTAGACCCAGGTCAGATGGCTTCTATAGGAGCTACATGTATTTGATCTGGGCTTGTTCTGTTTGCAAAGATGTATCCATAGAGAAGAGATGAACTTGAATATTCGTCACACAAAATTTGATATGCAACCATCATTAAAACTAGATCTCATGTTATTTCTTTATCATTGACCTATGTGGTCTCTCCATTTTCATCTTTCAACAATGTATAAACCTGTCAAACCTGTTCCAACTATTCAGACAGTCCAAAAAAACCCAAACATTTCATAATTTTGTAACCGGAAATTGTGGTCTCTCGTCTAATTTATTCATTACAGCCATGATTGTTCCCTGCATTAAATAATATGAAAAAACAACAACACAACAACAATCTTTAAACCCTGTCAATGCAGGTTACAAGTCACTAATTTCATTTGGAAACAGTGTAGTCTTATGAGGGGATTCCTAGAGGAGCTCTCTCATCAGGGTCTGTACCGTTTGTCATGCTAGTTGTCTTAACAAAAAAATCCCTGAATACCCGATATTCACAGTGAGCTTGATCTGTTTGAATTTTGGAATACAGTAGTCCAAATGAAAATTCAGCATTGAAATGGTTAAACCCTTTCCTTCATATAAACATGTTTTCACGCATTTTCAAACAGAGTAGACCCACATCAGGTGGCTCAATAGGAGCAGTCTGATCAGGATCTGCTCTGTTTGCCAACTGAATTTGATAGATCTGTTTCTTTACTTTCTAAAATGGCTGCATGTACCACCTTCCATATTCATTATAACTAGTATGTCCATGCATATTCAGTAGGTATTGAAATTTGAAATAAACATAGAACAAGGAATGGGTTAACACATTTTGTTGTCTGCTTAATCCAGCATGTAGCTGTGGGTTTTTTTTAATAAAAGTGTCATGGTGTCAATGAGTATGAATCCTAATGAGATGCCAACTTACTTTCCATCTCGTTTTGATCACAAGAGTGTTTAAAGGAACACATGTGTCACCTTCTTGGAGAAGTGTTAGAATAAAAACAAGAGGGCCAGAATGTCCCTGATATCGCTCACCAGACAATCAGAGGAGAAGATTTTCAAAGTTTTCACTATTTTTGTAGAGTACCTGAACATGATGCTGTCTGCCAAATATGGAAGCTGAGAACCTTCCAGTTTCAGAGGAGAAGATTTTCAAAGTTTTCACTAAATGTTTCTATTGAAAACTGGCCACCCCTGGGAGGGGGCCAATTTTGATCCCAGGGGCATAATTTATACAACTTTTGTAGAGGACCTGAATATGATGCTTTGTGCCAAATATGAAAGCTGAGAACCTTCCAGTTTAAGAGATGAAGATTTTCAAAGTTTTCACTATATGTTTCTATTGAAAACTGGCCATCCCTGGGGCGGGGCCAATTTTGACCCCAGGGGCGTAATTTATATAACTTTTGTAGAGGACCTGAACTTGATGCTATGCGCCAAATATGAAAGCTGAGAACTTTCCAGTTTCAGAGGAAATTCAGAGGGGCGGGGCCAATTTTGCCCAGGGGCATAATTTATAACAAAATTTGTAGAGGACCTATAGATGATGCTATGTACCAAAGATGAAAGCTGAGAACCCTGTAGATTCAGGAGAAGATTTTTTAAAGGTTCAAATTGTTGACGCGGGACGACGCACGACGCACACCGCAAGACAACGGACATCAGGCGATCACAAAAGCTCACCCTGAGCACTTTGTGCTTTGGTGAGCTAAAAAGTGTGATGCACAGACAGACAGAAAGACGACGGAGAAGTGACTCCTATATGACACACTGCCTCTTGGCAGGTGACACAAAATTTGTTTGAAATGTCATCATACACTGGTCCATAATGTTCATAAGGTTCAAATTGTTGTTGACGCGGGACGACGCACGACGCACACCGCAAGACAACGGACATCAGGCGATCACAAAAGCTCACCCTGAGCACTTTGTGCTCTGGTGAGCTAAAAAGTGTGATGCACAGACAGACAGAAAGACGACGGAGAAGTGACTCCTATATGACACACTGCCTCTTGGCAGGTGACACAAAATTTGTTTGAAATGTCATCATACACTGGTCCATAATGTTCATAAGGTTCAAATTGTTGTTGACGCGGGATGACGCACACCGCAAGACAACGGACATCAGGCGATCACAAAAGCTCACCCTGAGCACTTTGTGCTCTAGTGAGCTAAAAAAGTGTGATGCACAGACAGACAGACAGAAAGACGACGGAGAAGTGACTCCTATATGACACACAGCCTCTTGGCAGGTGACACAAAATTTGTTTGAAATGTCATCATACACTGGTCCATAATGTTCAGAGTTAAAATTAAACACCTGTTAACAATCTGATTAACCCTTTACCTGATAGATATGCCTTTTAACATTTACAAACTTAAACTTTAACTTTACTGCTTATGAAATAATATCGATCTGATCCTACAATTCCTGCCATGGACATAACAAATTCTTGTATTCATAATTATGCTAGAATAATAATATAATTAATATTCATGATGCCATTATTTCTTTTTAGAATATTCATCAGGTACAAGGTTAATTACAATGACAAATGAGATGACTGTAAATATATCAAGGCATGTAACCCTGTGACTACTGGTAACAAGTAAACATACAGTAGACCCTGTCCTAAGTGGACCGTTCATTTATTGAACATCAGTCTAAAAAGCCTGTGGTAAGAAAACACCTTTTCATGCATTTGCAAACAGGGTAGACCCAGATCAGATGGCTCCTAGTGGAGCCGTCTGATCAGGGTCTGCTACGTTTGCTAATGGAATTTGATAGATCTGTTTCTTTACTTCCTAAAATCCCTTAAATGTTCCGCCTTTCATTATAACTATTGTGTCCACGAATATTTAGTATGTATTAAAATTTAGAATAAACATAGAGAAAGGGTTAATGCAGAGCAAAAGAAATGCAGAAAGCTCCTATAGGAGCTTTCTGCATTATGTTTAACCTGTATTAAACTATCACTTGCCTTACAGACCCACAATTAGACTTCTATTTGAAGGCCGCTTAAGATAGGTTCTACTGTAAATTTGTAATCAATGATAACCCAGATCAATGGGTTTATCTAACTCTTTGCAAGCTATCGGCAAATATGTCATACAATTTTTTTTTCTACACAAATAAGATTTGATCACCTGCTAAATAATGCGGCATGTTCTAAGGAGTCAAACTGCTAATCTGATTAAGAAATTGTGTTTATTTTGTATTTATAATGAACTGTTTTGTGCTCATCTGCATTATTCATTAGGAAAATTCTATCTTAAGTTAAGTGTGAGACACACTTTCAAGTCATGATTAACATGAGCTTTGTTTGCCGGAGCATTATACACCCGAAGTATGCGCTGTCTAACATGCACACTATTAATTTGAGTTGAAAGTCACTGTGACCTTGACCTTTGACCCCATCAACCTTAAAATCAATAGGGGTCATCTACTAGCAATGACCAACCTTCCTACTAAGTATGAAGACAGCACATCTAATACTTATCAAGTTATTGAGCAGACAAATTTTTTGAGTTGAAGGTCACAGTGACCTTGACCTTTGACCGACTGACCTCAAAATCAATAGGGGTCATCTACTAGTCATGACCAACCTTCCTACTAAGTATGAAGACAGCACACTTAATAGTTATCAAGTTATTGAGCGGACAACATTTTGAGTTGAAGGTCATGGTGACCTTGAACTTTGACCTCAAAATCAATAGGGGTCATCTACTAGCCATGACCAACCTTCGTACTAAGTATGAAGACAGCACATCAAATACTTATCAAGTTATTGGGCGGACCAGATTTTTTAGTTGAAGGTCACGGTGACCTTGACCTTTGACTGACTGACCTCAAAATCAATAGGGGTCATCTACTAGCTATGATCAACCTGCCTACTAAGTATAAAGACAGCCCACGTAATACTAATCAAGTTATTAAGCAGACAAGATATTTGAGTTGAAGGTCATGGTGACCTTGACCTTTGACTGACTGACCTCAAAATCAATAGGGATCATCTACAAGCCATGACCAACCTTCCTCCTAAGTATGAAGACAGCACACCTAATACTTATCAAGTTACTGAGCGGACGAGAATTTTGAGTTCAAGGTCATGGTGACCTTGACCTTTGACCGACTGACCTCAAAATCAATAGGGTTTATCTACTAGCCAAGACCAACCTTCCTACTAAGTATGAAGACAGCACACCCAATAGTTGTCAAGTTATTGAGCGGACAAAGATGTGTCTAATGGACGAACAGTCAGACAGACAGATGGACAGACAGCTGGATGGGCAAGTGCCATACCATAATATGACCCAAGTTACCTTCGGGCATATAAAAATGTGTGAAGTCATTTGAAAAATGGTAAAGTGAGCAACACTCCTCATATAAATGTTAACATTTACATGAAATTATTTTAAGCTTGACAGAGCATTGTAGTTAAGGAGTGGAAACAATATTGTATTAATATTGATAACAACTCCATTCTGACCTTTACCTTGGAGTACAATATACTTTCAGGTTATGATAAACATTTCTTTGAAATCATTTTAATACTACTGAATAAAAAGCATTTCAAAAAGGGAATATGGGGAAAAAATCATATTGTAGCATTAATGTTGCAGATATGACACTCGTTTCTGCCAAAGGAATAATAATCCTCTGCTAATATTCCATTTATCATATGCCAGAAATCTAACTCATATTCATGATGACATTATTTCTTACATGAATATTTATCAGCTAAATGATTACGAGGTGTTTACTGTACAACTTTCAATGATTGATATCACTGGTATGGCAGATACATCATGTTACATGGTATATGCCCCAGGTAACTATACCAATCATGTGCATGACAGCTTCCAAGTGCAAGATGTGAATATAGACTGCAGACTTACACACATGACCATAACCCTTTCCTCCATTAACCCTTCACTTGCTGTTCACGTCAATATACCTACCTGTAAATAGTGAAGACCCAGATGAGACAGCTCCTGCAGGAGCTGTCTCATCAGGGTCTGCACTATTTACAAGTTGATTGTGCAACCAGTGAACTCCACAGCAGTGATTGCACAGCGAAATACTTGTACACAGTGAAGGTATATGTAATTATACAACAGGGCATGGGTAAAGAAGGAGAAATTAATTTTAAAATTCAGCAAGCGAAGGGTTAATATTCATGTAAGAAATAATGATATCATGAACATTAATAAGATTAATTTGTTATAATAGTATATGGACACAATAAATATTGGCCATAACAAAAATTGTAGAATCAGATCTATATAATTTTGTAAGCAAACAGAGCTGACCCTGGACAGATGGCTCCTGTAGGAGCCATCTGATCTGGATCTACTCTGTTTGCAAAGATGTAGAACAAATTTATGGAGTAAAGGGTTTACTCCATGCTTACACATTTGCAAACAGAGTAGACTCAGATCAGACAGCTTACGTAGGAGCCATCTGATTAGGGTATGCTCTGTTGCTTATGATATAATATTGATATGATTCTAGTTTCTGCCATGGTAAAAAAGTCCTGAGTTAATGTACTATTATAACAATTAATTTTATTAATATTCATGAGTTAAACCATTTCCCTCATATAAAGCTGTTTCGTGCATCTGCAAATAGAGTAGACCCAGATCAGATGGCTCCTCTAGGAGCCCTCTGATCAGTGTCTGCTCTGTTTGCTAATAGAATTTGAAAGATATGTTCCTTCAGTTTCTAAAACGGCCACAACTTTCCACATTTCATATATTTTGCTTATGAATATTCAGTAGGTATTGAAATTTTGAATAAACATAGAACAGGGAAAGTGCTAAGCATGCTGTTGGTGAATTAGTGATGCCAAGTAACCTGATGTATCATCCAGATCTACACTGTTTGATGGTCTGGTCATGTTTTCAAGGCAAAATAGAGAAAACATTAACCCTCACAATGCAGCATCTGAGTTAAATAGCCTTTGCAAATAGTGTAGACCTAAATAAAAATTTCATGAAATCAAGCATGGAATTATTGAGATATGAACCAGACACGAAATGTTGACATAAGGATGTATGGACTGATGGATGGAGAAACACACATCATTCATATATCTCCCATCTGTTATCACAAAATACTTTGAGAATTGCAGCAGATGACAATGCTCCACACAATAGTTACTAAGTACAGTAAACCCCCGCTAATACGACCACCAAAAAGGGGCATAATTCTGGGTGGCAGAGGCAGGTGGTAGCTTAATGCAGGATGAAAGTTATGCAGAAAGCTGCATAACTTTCGTCCTGCATTAAGCAACCACCTGCTTTAAACGACATCAGTGGCTGTTTATTGAGTGGTCCGTTAGCGGGGTTTCACTGTACTGGACAAGTAAACTTCCTGTGTTTTTTTAAGATAGTGAAAAAACTTCCGGTATATGAAAACTGCATGAGAAGTCATAACTACGCAGTTTTAGTGACACTTTGCAAGCCTGTGCATTGCTTGAAATAAACAAACAAAAAAGCCATCCGTGTTTAAAGAGCATACAGTAAACCATCTCTAAACCCTTTACCTCATGAATTTTAATTAGATGATGACATATGAACACAGGAAATTTTGGCCATAGAGAAATGTAGAATCAGATCTACCTATATCATTTAATAAGCAAAGAGAGCAGACCTTGATCATATGTCTTCTACAGGAGATGTCTAATCTGGGTCTACTTTGTTTGCAAAGGTTTATTGACAAAGCTGGTAACATTATTATGATTGGTACATGACTGTGCAAACATCAGAATTGTAATAAATATGTTATAGTTGGTTGTAATTAACGAAATCTTGACATGACATATAGCTACCCATAGGCATAGTCCAAGTTGTTTTGACTCATAAATATTGGTTAGATGATATTAGAGACAGCAACAAAATCTATGGGCATACTCTGAATTGAGAGCTGAATTAAACCTTTCTGCCATGAATACTCATGTAAACAATAACGATGTCATGAAAATTAATGAGATAAATTTGTTGTAATAGCACTGGGACACTGGAATGTTTGGCCATGTCAGAAACTGTAGCATCATATCTATGTTATATCATAAGCAAACTGAACAGACCCTGATCAGACAGCTCCTATAGGAGCTGTCTGATCTGGGTCTACTCTGTTTGCAGAGGCATAGAAAGGCATATTTATGGAGTAAAGGGTTAGGAGCAAAACATGCACACATCAGGTGCATATTGGATAATTCCATGTATTGATCAAAAGGTAAAAAAAAATTGGGCGAAAACTAAGTGACTTTTATTTCGTAACGAAACACTTTTGTATCATAATCTGATATGTAAACTTTTAGCCTAACTGAAGAATTATAATATAATAACTTGGTGTAATGTAGCCTTTTCCCTATTTAATTTATATAGTGGTACGCTTTAACCAGGAAATGGTACGCTTTGTCCTGGTATGCTTCGGTAATGATACACTTCGTCCATTACCCTTTGCGGCTCCATAGATGTCTTCCTGTACTTCTGTATCATGATTTCACAAAGACTGTTTTCAAGTCCATGGTTCATTTTTGCCCTTACATGTAGTTGTTTATTTCCTTGAACGATTTGTAATTGTATTCTGCTATAAACTCTTATAATTAGTCGGGGTTGTTTTTTTTAAAAACCCATGATGAAAGTGACTATCAGTTTGGATCCTGATGAGATGCCAAGTAACTCTGCATCTTATCTTGATCCAAACTGTTTGTAAATGTACTCATTACTTTGCTGCTAGCATGTAAAGATTAATCCTTTCAACCTGGAACATGCATGATCTGTTATTTGCAAACAGTGTAGGCCCAGATCAAAGGGCTCCTAGAGGAGCCCTCTGATCAGGGTCTAAACTGTTTGTCATTTAAAATCTTCTAGCAAGTTTAAGCCTTTCATACTGCGTGGATTATATAACTTAACACTGACGTACTATTCCATTCTCATAATTGTGGGTTGAAAGGGTTAAGGAAGTTAAAACTTGTCATTCCACGATGACTCACTTGCACAAGGTCCACAATATCATGTTTTGATATTCACTATTCTGCCTCTGCCAAGTGTAACAATATCTAGAGTGTCCGTTACCCTTTCTTTGTTGAATATTCATGGAAGAAATAATGACATCATGAATATTTATTAGTTTAATTATTATAATGGCATATGTACACCTGATCTTTTGGTATTGGTATAAACTGTAGAATCAGATCTATTATAATTCCATTTAGCAAACAGAGCAGACCTTGATCAGATGACTCCTACAGGCGCACATAGCTTAAGAATAATATAATTCTGGTTCTACAGTATCTGCCATGGTCAACATTCCTAGACATATATTTTATATTTATATGCCACAAAAACGAGGGGGTGGGGGACGACTTAACATATCATCAAGAAAGTAATTTGAAGGATAACCAACCATGAAGTTTGGAGATATTAACCCTTCGCTTGCTATTCATGTCAATATACCTACCTGTAAATAGTGAAGACCCAGATGAGACAGCTCCTGCAAGAGCTGTCTCATCAGGGTCTGCACTATTTACAAGTTGATTGTGCAACCAGTGCGCTCCACAGCAGTGATAGCAGTGAAATACTTGTACACAGTGAAGATATATGTAATTATACAACAGGACATGGGTAAAGAAGGAGAAATGTATTTTAAAATTCAGCAAGCGAAGGGTTAATTATAACAAGAGTGTTCGGAGGAACAAATGTGTAACCTGCTCGCAGCTGACACAAAAACTGTTAATTTGCTGGAGTGAAATCAGAATAAAGGGAAATAACTAAAAAAGTATTGCATGCAGTGATGGACCTTAGTTACATCAATGGTCCTCAATGAGAGAAAGATACATGTGAAATTTGAAAGCTCTATAATGGTTAGTTGAGAAATGACAGCCAATAAAAGAAAGTGTGACGGACAGACAGACAGACAGATGGACGGACAGACAGATGGACAGAGACAGACAGACGACGGAAAAGTGATCCCTAAGTGACACACTGCCTCTCGGCAGGTGACACAAAAACTACATGTAGATGTTGTTTCAAGAAAAGGCCTTCAACAATTCCCCATTTTGAAGAAGTTTAAATGTATACTTTTTACAATGGAATTCATACTGGACTATATATAAATTCAAGATAAGAGAACTAGTAGTGTACAAGGTGGTCAAACTTTCATTCTTGGTAAATGAAATGTCTCACAGACCAACATTTCTTTGTCTCAGTCACGGTTAAAAAAAATATGTCAAAAAGTCATATTTATCTATTTCGAGTTTCTGACACAATTAAAACTCAACAAAAACAACTATATCAATGACAGGAGGAAGAATTCCCTATTGGAAACAGCTATGAGTAAGCTAGAAGCCCGTAGGCAAAGGCAGGAGTTATTTAAGAATAACATTGATGAATTCAGATAATTTAACAAGAGCATCGCATGTGTGTGCCAGTGTTTGTATGTTCAATTGTAGCCCTTTTGACAGTGAACAAGTGCATGAGGTTTCATAAGATTTGCATGAATAGTAAAGGAAGAATAGCCAACATTAAACTTTCTAGATGACTACAACAGCAATGAAGACAATGACAATGTGAACACCAGAGAGGTCAACAAGAGCACCGCAAGCAGGTGCCAACGCTCGTTTGTCGTCATTGTCAAGATGAACATGCATACCAAAAATGAAGGTTGCAAATGAAAAATTGAAGAAGTTATGGTCAATGTTAAGATTTCGGACGACGCGGTCGCCGGAGTTACGACAATAGTTCGTGATTTCTTCGAAACAGACGAGCTAATAACTCATACTTTTTGCTTCCAAAAAAAAAAGACAAGCTAAAAATGGAAGTGATGCTAGAGTTTTTGTTTGCAACATACTGTCAACTCATGATTAACAATATTTATATGCATGCAACATTATAATGAATTCTGTCTGTGCAAAAATAAAGTTATGGCTCATACAAATACAGATAAATGCAAAGATGCACACATATACATTCAACTAAATTGTGACAAGTATGTTGCAATGACTGCAAGTCGTCTGAACTTAATCCTTAATATATTTCATACCTTATCTCTTTTAATCATTTACCCCATGAATATTCTAGTAAGAAATAATGACATCATGAATATTAACTAGATTAATTGTTAACATTGTGGGGACACAGAAAATTTTGGTCAAGGCAGAAACTGTCATATTATATCTATATTATATCACAAGCACACTGAGCAGACCCTGATCAGACGGCTCCTTTAGGAGTTGTCTTATCTGGGTTCACTCTGATTGAAAAGGCATAGAAATGCATATTAATGGGGTAAAGAATTAACTCTTTACACCATAAATAAGATTTATTGCCTTTGCAGACAGGACAGATCAAAGTTTGTCTGATCAGGATATGCTCTGTTTGATTCTACAGTTTCCACCAATTTAAGCTAACACTTTTCTGAAATCACTGCCTTTATAAAAATGCATGTTATAAATAATCATGATATATTCATTACTTACACAAACATTCATGGAGTAATGGATTAAACGAAAGGAAAATACCATTTAAAGAACAGAATTATTACAAGTTTTATGGTCATCTTGTGTTTCATGGACAAGTGCTTATCCATGACCAGAAGACTACCAGCATAACTCAACAGTCACTTATTCAATTCACAACAATAAATACAATATGAAGCACTTGATAACAGCAAATATTTAACACATGGCTGTGTTACCACTGCGGGGTTAAGAGACCACTCAAGAAACAGAAAGCTTTACATTTATTTCTTGCAATTATAACGAGTAACATAAATTTTACATGTAAATACTAATCCAAACTCTGCCATAAGAATATCAACAGTTATTCCTTAAACCCTTTCCTCCATAGGCTATTTTTAGATCCAGCCACTTTGAATAAATCTACCGAAAAGGAGCATTAACTAGAGAAAAGGATTTTTTTTAGAATTTTGTAGTTTGAAACCATTGTGATAAATAAAGTATTTGCTCCTGTAGGAGCAAATGCTCTAATTATCACAATGGTTTCATCAAGTGATTTTTACAGAGGCGTAGAAAGGCGTATTTATGGAGGAAAGGGTTAACCCTTTCCCTAATATAAATGCCTTTTAACGCATTTGTAAACAGAGTAGAACCAGATCAGATAGCTCCTGTAGGAGCCATCTAATCAGGGTCTGTTCTGTTTGTTTATGGAATTATATAAACCTGATTTGCTTACTGAATTTTATAAATCTGATTCTACAGCTTCCACCATGGCGTAAAAATCCATTTTCCGTTGTATTTGTATTGATTCTGTCCATGAATATTAATGAGGAGAGGTAATCTTGAACAAATGTTAAACAGGGAAAGGGTTTATTAGTAATACAAAATTCTGTATAAAAATTCTACAAAAAATGTCAACAAGATAATCAGAAAAAAATCATTTTTTGAAAGATCCAAGTAAATTGTCATGAATGTATGGTTATACAACTTGCATGTATGTACATCTGGCAGAGTTGGGATTAATAATGCATAAAAGAGAAGCCATATTTGTTAGAAAAGTGGTGAGTTCGTTGTTAAAATGGTGGGTTAGTATGAGCAGTGACAGGGATGTCCTGTTCCTTTACATGCATGGCTAGCCAGACACCTGGAGAAATCAAATAGGCAAAGAATATATCATGTCTGAGTACATAAGCAGAAAGATAGAAAACTATACATGCAAAATTAAACAGATTTTACAGCATGACAATATATAACAGTCAGAAAAGACGATCTATATTTAACCCTTTCCCTGTTCTATGCTTATTCCATATTTTTGACACCTGAACAATCATGGACAAAATAGTTATAATTTAATTATAATGAAATATGGAAGGTGGAACATTGTAACCATTTAAGGAAGTAAAGAAACAGATCTTTCAAATTCCATTAGCGAACAGAGTAGACTCTGACCAGACGGCTCCCCTAGAAGCCATCTGATCTAGCCTACTCAGTGTTTGCAAATGTGTGAAAAAACTGAAAATGCGTTTATATGAAGGAAAGGGTCAAGCTGAAACCAAGATAAAATGTTCTAAAGGTCCTACCCAAAAAAGATACAGTAAAAGCTTATCACAATGGGTCAGGAGGTAGCTTAATGCAGGAAGAAAGTAATGCAGAAGCTCCTATAGGAGCTGTCTGTCATACTGTCTGTCTGCATTAAGCACTCAACTGCTTTCAAGTGTCCAATGTCTACAGTATTTAAAATGCTTATTACTCTAAATATTCTGACACTCAATCTCCCCACTCCATCAGTTTGTAAAACAAAAGTTAATTTGGCACAATTTTGATAATTTTAAAATAGACTAACATAGTAATATATAGTGTAGACCCTGACCAAATGGCTCCTTCAGGAACAATTTTATCTGGGTCTGCACAAGTTGCCTAATTTTGCCTGTCCAAATACATTAGGGTAAACATTTAGGATTGAAGCGGGTATTTTTTTTGCAGGCAAAAATGTACTTCCAAAATTTCTTCATGAAAGAGTATGTGTCTGAATACGTAACCCTTTACTCCATAAATATGCCTTCTATGCCTTTGCAAACAGAGAGGACCCAAATCATTTGTAACGCCATCACTACTTTGTTCTATTGATTGTAGTTACAATAGATTTTCGCCAAGCCCTCTAGAAGCAGTATCAGTCACATAGGTGATCACTATCCTAGCATGAAAATCCTGAGTGATAAGGATACACAATGTTTGTCCTGTCCCAATTAATATTCACTGTTTGGTATACACTGCAGAGGTGACAAGTGTCATAAATGTAGACCCTGATCAAACAATGCTGTGCAAAGCACTCATGAAAATCTTTCTCAGGACATGTTCCATATATGAACAGTTCACAACAATATTACCCCATTAATTCCCTATTTTCGTTTTTAACATGAACTATTGTATTTGTTACTGTTTAATCCCTTTATCAATTTTCCTCAACACTTTACCTGATAGAATCACCACTTGACACCTTTGCAAACAGTTGACCCAGAACAGACAGCTCCTGTAGGCACTATCTGATCAGGGTCTGCTCTGTTTGCCTATAGAAATATAAAGACCCAATGCTACAGTTTCTGCCACAGCCAAAATATCCTGTGTTCATATACCATTATAATAATTCATCTAATCGATATTCATGATGCCATTATTTCTTACATGGATATTCATCAGGTAAAGGATTAATGAATATTCATATATGAAATAAAGACTTTAAATATGACTACCACTATTGATTAGTTCAATTTTTATAATGACATAATTATGGAACAAGTAATTTTGGCCAATGCAGGAACTATAGAATCACATCTATATTATTCCATAAGCACACAGAGCAGGCACTACTAATACTAATCAGACAGCTCATACTAGAGTTGTCTGATCTGAAGGGGTTTACTCTCTTCATGAACATATTAGTATAACACATGAAATATAAATATTTTCCAGGCTTCTTAACCCTTTCCTTCATATTAATGTGTTTTCACACATCTGCAAACAGAGGAGACCCAGATCAGACGGTTCCTATAGGAGCCGTCTGATCAGGGTCTGCTATGTTTGCTAATTGAATTCAAAAGATGTTTCTTTAGTTTCTAGAATGGCTAAGATGTTCCAACTTATATATTTCATATATTATAACTATTTTGTACATGAATATTCAGTTGGTATTGAATTTTTAAATAAAAATAGAACAGGGAAAGGGTTAAATCAATGAAAAGCTACATTACAATGGCAACTTTTACCAAAATTAAGAATTGATTTATAACCCATCAAATATGCATTGTTGTAAAATATTGTTTTAAAAGATTATGACAAAATTTAAGAAAAAAACTACAGTTTACTATTGTAATGTGAACTACATTTATATCTTATATTATTGTAAAACTGTTTAAATTGTAGAAATGTGATATTTGTATTCAAAATCTGTACACAGCCAAACAAATAGGTTTAATACAGGAAAAAAGATCAATTACCAACTTCGCAATGCATTCTTTCTTTACCAAACGCACATTTTTAGGAAGCAACAGGCAACATTTCATGGGGAAGATGAACATAGTACAACAAAGGGTGTGTTAAAATGAGAATGCAAATCCAATCCATGCTTTATCTGACTACATGTATATGAAGTTTAGAAATATTTATCTATATGGAGATTACTTTGCTCATATATCTCTAGCTATGACACATGATGTATCTGGCCTTTAACCATCAGAATGCAGGAAACTAGTTAGCTATCATTTGCAAACAGTGTAGACCCAGATCAGATGGCCCATAGAGGAGACCTCTGATAAGGGTATGCAAAGTATGTCCTTACATAGTCAATGAACTCTATCTTTACACAATAATGACCCATTTCATTTAGAAATGTCAGCATTCAAAGGGTTAAGTCAAGACATGTGGAAACTGTCACTGAATCCATTTAAAATTAATTAATTGTTATAAACACATTTAGGCTGAAAGAACCTCTTTCATCTTTGGAATGCCAATAATTTTTTCAAAAGAAGTTTCAAAAAACATTTAATCAAGATCAAATATCTAATTCTTTGACATCTGATCAGGATGAAACTTTTTAAAAATCTGTTTCTTAAAGTATGAAAAAGAGTCAAGTTTCTTCAACCATTCAAAGTAGACAGTAATATGGAAATATAAGGATCTCTGAAAATATAAAACACAAATAGATGCAAGGAATGATGAGCGGCTATTTGATCCCAGATGGGTGCAGGGAATGGTGAGGGGCCATCTGATCCCAGATATATGCAAGGAATGGTGAGGGGGCATCACTACTCTGGATCTAAACATGCACTGGTTACAACAAGTAGTATGCTATACAAGACATCTCCTTGGATACATGATGATAATGAGTAGGGTATAACCAGCAATCACTACATTCATAAACAGTATTTTCAGTTTCAGTTTCTTTTGAGAACAAATCCTTTTCAGAATTCTGTTAAGCCCTTCCATGTTCAATATCCATGTAAGAAATAATGACGTCATGAATATTTATTAGTTGAATTTCTATAATGACATATATATACAAGATGTTTTGGTATTGATAGAAACCAAAGATTTAGATCTATGTCATAAGCAAGCAGAGAACACCCTGATCAGAAAGCTCCTACAGGATCAAGGTCTGCTCTGTTTGCTTATGGTATAATATAGATATGAACCTACAGTATCTGTCATGAGCCCATGTGCTATTATAAAAATGAATTTAATTAATATTCATGATGGTATTATTTCTTACATGAATATTCATGGAGTAAAGGGTTAACTACAGCTCATGGGTATCAACAAATTACTGTCAAATGAGATGTGTGAGAAACAATGCAGATCCTGGTCAGTGATAAGACATCAATTCTCCAAATCTGTAATTGATATATGTCTACATTGTATGTAATATCCAAGTAACCTCTTCCTGTGATGAAAACGAGTGTTTAAACAAATTTGGTCTGTGCTAACAACATACATCTGGTTTGTATGGTTGTCAAAAAGAACACATTGTGATAAGGTTGTAAGTCACTAATGTATGAATACAAGGCTGAATTATAGTTTACTCTTTACTCTGATACATACACATATTTCTGCATTGGCAAACAGAGTAGACCCAGATCAGACAGCTCTAGATCAAGGTCTGCTCCGTTTGCTCATGGAGTGATATAGATCAGATTCTATCATTGTCTACCATGGTCAAAACGTCCTGCATTCATATATCATTATAAATATTCATTTAAATCACTACTCATACTGTCATTATTTCTTACACAAATATTCATTAGGTAAAGTGTTAACAATGGTACAACAATGGTACAACATGGCTTCGAAACAAGACTCTGTTAGCTGCTTTCAGCCCTATCATTTATTAACCTGACCTAGGCAGAATACTGTATGCAGTAATTAATAGTGCAGAAAACCAGTCGCTTATAGTTGATTTTAACCAACTCAAATAAGAAGATGCTAGCAAAGTGAATTCATTCTGAAAATACATGTTGACAGATAGTCCAGTCCTTGAAGATTGAGCTTCTGCCTGGGTTTGTCACATCAAGTTAATATCCTTTCTACCTTCCAAAGCTTAATTCAAGTGCATGGACATGCTACTTTTAATAGCAAGCAATGAGCTGGTACAAATATCAAATCCTTGTGTGAAAAGACTTGTTAACCTTTAACTCCACACAGAAACCTTTTGGCACCTTTGCAAAGAGTAGACCTAGATTAGACGGCTCCTTCAGGAGTCATGTGATCAGGGTCTTCTGTGTTTGCTTATGAAATAACATATATCTATTTCTATAGTTTTTGTCATGCTGAAAATCTCTTTTTTTTCTTGATGCCATTATAAATAATCAGCTAATTACTATTAATGAATACATTAATTCTGACATGATTATTCATGGAGTAAAGGGTTAAATAACACAGAAGCCAACAGAGTCTTACTTCTATAGGATCAGTAGCAGGATAGAATTAGTAAGCAGGAACACTACAAAATCTAGCTTTGCCAAACTCTCAGCAACATTGCTTGGTCCTTTGCTTTCCAGAAGATTGGTGTAACCACGTACCCTTTGCAAATCCAAGATCTGAGTTTGTGGATCCCTCCAGTCCTGGTACCAGCAACGGCCACTATACACAGACTGAAAACAAAATCCATTCACTGAATCCAGTACATTGCCAAATTCGTAATACAAATAAACAAGCCAACTTTCATAATCATGATTTCCATCTATTGTAGAATTATATAACTGTCAATAATATTATAAGGATCTGATGAAGGATGTGCTGTGTTCTGTCAATGAAATAGTGAAATCATGTAGACTCTGATTAGACGCCCCCCTCAGGGATCAACCCAATCTGAGACTATACTGTTTGCCCTTGAAGCCATGGCTACATAAGAAAAATTGCCCTTTGTTCATATATGGCCCAGCTGGACTTCAGATCTGACATCAAAATATGGCAGATGTATCTGATCTGAGTGTCAATGTTTATAATCGTGGTGGAATACCTGGATCCCCTAATTACATGGTGTCTCCTATGGATCCAAACTATTTATAAATCCCTTAATGTCTTTTAGCAAGTCAAACGTTAACCCATACCAAGCAAAGAATCATGTAAGAAATAATGGGATTATGAATATTATCCGCCTGTATTTTTATACCAGCATATGACAACCGGAATTTTGGCCATGTGAGAAACTGTAGACAGCAGACTACACAGGCCATCTAGTCAGTGTGTGCTCTGTTAACATGGCCAAGTCATCCTGTGTTCATATAACATAATAAAATTCAGCTAATAAATATTCATAATGTCATTATATCTTACATGAATATTCACCAGTTAAAATGCTAAAATAATGCTGCAGTTGTATATGAGGAGTAAGAACTTACCTTGGCATCAGAGTTGCCAGCTTTCACAGTACACAGAGCAGATGTTTTGCCAAGGCTGTTTGTGTTTTTCATACAATCTGATGGGGCCACCTCAATCTTGAATCCATACATCCAGCCAGCTACAACCTACAACAGCATTAATACAAGTTTACGTCTTCCTGTGTACCACACACTAACAAAAGAAACTGGAGATATAAATAAAAGAAAATGTGTCCATGGGACACGGATGCCACCGCCCACAAACAGGAACAACAGACGTGAAAAAGGTAGACACGGTACAACTCAATATGATTATGCTTCAGACCAAATATCAAATCTTTGACGAAAATTTTGTCATTAAACAATCATCAAAATTCAATCAAAGTGTCAGCAAACATGAAGTAGATGGACGACTGACCTGAAAAGGGGAGACACGTTACAACTCATTATGATTATGCTTCAGATCAAATATCAAATCATTTTACATTGCACAAGCCAAGAAATCCTTGACAAAAAATTCAGACATACAGACGGACAAGGGTAAAACTTAATGCCCCCGTCGCCTAAAGGTGGCAGCATAAAAAAAGACCAGAGCATACAGACACCTGCAAAAACACAATCAATGGTCTTCAATATTACGTCTAGTTAACAAAAACACTATTAATTTAACCCTTTCCTTCATATAAAATGCATCTTCACATGTTTGCAAAGAGAGAAAACCTAGTTCAGACAGCTCCTGTCGGAACTATCTGATCAGAGTCTGCTCTGTTTGCTTATGAAATTATACAGATTTACACTTTGTCACAGTCAAACATTTGTTTGTTAATAATGCTGTAAAACAAGACGACCCATTAATATTTACAATGTCATTATTAAAATTTTCTTATATGAATAATCAACAGAGAAATGGTTAAATGAGACACAAACAATGGATGCCCTATTCAGACACTGTAGACCACTGGACAATCAGAATATACAGTTTCAAATTATGTTTTCTATGAAACCAGCAAAATACCTTTGATACATTTAAATACTTCATAATTATACATGCATGTAATAAAACCTCTCTACAATGACTGCTTAACAATTGAGAAAACTCCCGTTAAAGATGGTGGTAGCTTAACCCTTTCCCTAAAGAACATTTATACATGCATATTCATTGACTTAATTTTTTTATAAAGTACTGTAATTGTAACAAGAGGGCCAGAATGGCCCTGAAGCGCTCACCAGACAATCAGAGGAGAAGATTTTCAAAGTTTTCACTATATGTTTCTATAGAAAACTAGCCGGCCCTGGGACGGGACCAATTTTGACCACAGGGGCATAATTTATATAACATTTGTAGTGGACCTGAACATGAAGCTATGTGCTAAATATGAAAGTTATGAACCTTCCAGTTTAAGAGAAGATTTTCAATGTTTTCACTATACATGTATGTTTCTACTGAAAGCTGACCACCCCTGGGGCGGGCCAAATTCTGAACTGCAGGGCAGGTTATAATAATGTCATAATGCCAATCACTATTATTAATTAACCCTTTCCTCATATAAACGTGTTTTCACACATTTGAAAACAGAGTAGACCCAGATCAGATGCCTCCTATAAGAGCCATCTGATCAGGGTCTGCTCTGTTTGTTAATGGAATTTGATAGATCTGTTCCTTTAGTTTCTAAAATGGCTACAATGTTCCACCTACTATATTTCATTATAACTATTTTGTCGAAGAATATTCAGTAGCTTGTGAAATTTGGAAAAAAAATGGCTACAATGTTCCACCTACCATACTTCATTTTTAACTATTTTGTTCATGTACATGTATATGCAGTAGGCATTCAAATTAATAATAAACATAGAACAGGCAAAGGGTTAAGACAGACTCACTATCACTCCAAGCTACTACAGCACCAGCAAATACAGGTGCAATAAAAATAGCCACTGGCCATCTCTCTCCACTGCTTTATGAGCAAATATAAGATGCTTAAAAGCGCAGTCAGCTACAAGTTTGCTAGAAAAAACGGCCGCCCCTGTGGTGTAGCCAATTTTGACAGCAGGAGCATGATTTATATAACTTTGTAGAGAACCTGACATGATGGTATGTGCCAAATATGAGAGCTGAGAACCTTCCAGTTTCAAAGTTTTCACTATATGATTCTATAGAAAACAATGCACCCCTGGGGCAGGGCCAATTTTGACCCCAGGGACATAATTTATGTAACTTTTGTAGAGGACCTACATATGATGCTATGTGCCAAAGATGAAAGCTGAGACCCCTGTAGATTCAGAGGAAAAGAATTTTAAAGGTTCAAATTGTTGACGACGAACGACGGACATCAGGTGATCACAAAAGCTCACCCTGAGCACTTTGTGCTCTGGTGAGCTAAAAATTTAAAAGGGAATTGTTGGTTTAAACAAACAATGTATGTGATCTATATAATACAGCAAGCAGAACAGACCCTGATCAGAGGGCTCCCAATCTGTTTGCAAAGGCATGAAAAGGTGTTTATCTGAAGGGAAGGATTAATGCATTTACAGTCTGTATAAACAACCAACTGCTATTACAGACCTGCTCAATTATTCATTTAGTGGTTTCCATAGACTGATTTCACTGTCACCAATACCACAGCTGTTAGACCTCTCAATTGGATAACTGGCAAGTGACACTATGCCCATACTAATGTATATTTCTTATGCACTTATGTAGAATAATGTGTAAAGCCATTTTCCAGTCTATTAACTCTTAATATGTTAAGCAACAAATATGCGAGAACCTATGCATTCATTTTGGATCTAAATAAGGTAAGCTGACAGCAAATAACTTGGTGTCTCAAAGGACCCAACATTATTAACACTCTGACTCTAGAAGAAATAAAGAAACAAACAACTTTATGGGTTGCAGCAGAAAACCGTTTTAGAAGACTGCAATTACTTAGCATGCAAAGAGTTTAATCAATAGAACACACAAAGTTTTGGCCATGGGAAAAAACGTACAATCTGACCTATATAATTTCATAATTAAACAGTGCAGACTCTGATTAGCTGGCTCCTACAGGAGATGTCTGCTCTGGGTCTACTCTGTTTCCAAAAATATTACAGGTGTATCTACGTAGTGAAGCATTAACCCTTTCCTTCACACATATCCAGAGTAGATCCATATCACATGGGTCCTATACATTGTATTTAACTTTATAATATTATTAAAATTCTGCTTATCAAAAAATAAACACGATGTCACTATTTCTCACATGAATATTGAACAGGGAAAGGATTAAATGGTACCAAACTAGTAAGAACCAATTCAAAGAGTCTGAATTAGAAAAAATCCTGAGAGACCAAGCATCTTTTAGGTTCCAAACCTTTTGACACACTCATTGTTGTTTTCGAAAAATTAATCTATTGCACAACAGGGTTGCAGCCAAGAATGTCTGACCATGGCAAAAAGTACCAAAAATCTTGATTCAAATAATTGCTTATTTTGGATATTCTCTATACAGATTATATAATGAGGTTATTGAGAATATTGAGACAAAATGACACTTTCTTGCTACATGTATATCCATGTGTAATATCAGTAATACCCTTTCACCGCCATGATTACCAGAACTCAATTCTTAACACTTGCTGCACAGGGTTAATTGGATGTTCATTGCACACTCCAGGTCTCATCTATATATAAACTATGTGACACATTTAACCCTTTTATTCCAAATTTCAATACCTACTGAATACAAAATATTTATGAAATACGGAAGGTGGAACATTGTAGCCATTTTAGAAAGTTAAGACACAGATCGTTGAAATTCTATTAACAAACACATTTATATGAGGGTGAGGGTTAAGATTTGAGAAGAAACTGAAGGAAGTCCACACTGAATTTAGCAGACAAAAATTCTTTGGCGCCAAAAGAATGAAATGTAAAAGGGTGGGGATATGACTTCAATTTTACAAAATGTACTTTGTTATAGCATCATGGAAGGCATTTAATTTGTCTTACCTGCCTCGTTGCAGAAATGATGTTAGACTCAACCAATCTGTACATGCCATTTTCCTGAGCATTGATACTGTCAAGCATAGATCCAAGACAAATTTGAAGGCCCTTTTCTGTAAAGTCTGTCACTGGCTGCACTCCGCCCAATTCTTGACGCTTCGACTCTATCAAATCGGAACAGGTGTCACTTGTAATTTCAGACTTTTTCAGCCAGGGCTGATTCCAGATTCGTATCACACATGTTGTCTGAAAGGTAACAGCAGAATATTTAACCATTTACAATAGCAATAGATTTTGTTGTGATAAAGGCCTCCGGCCCAACACATATACAACAGTACACACATGAGTGTTTAACCCTTCCTCCATAAATACGCCTTTCTACACCTCTGTAAAAATCACTTGTTGAAACCATTGTGATTAAAGACCATTTGCTCCTATAGGAGCAAATGCTCTATCACAATGATTTCAAACTACAAAATTCTAAAATTTTCCTTTTCTCTAGTTAATGCTCCATTTAGGTAGATTTATTCAAAGTGGTTGGATCGAAAATTAGCGTATGAGGGAATGGGTTAAAGAAGAACAATTAAAAGCATGCACCCAATAGCAACATGTAAAATTATATGATCTATTCAATATATATCTCATGCATATTCATGTAAGAATAATGACTGTTTGAACATTTATTACTTAATAGCTGATTTTTCATAATGGTACTGTAAACAAGGCTTTAACTCATTTCCTCATATTGATGCCTTTTGACGTCTATGTAAAAGTCACCTTTTGAAACCATTGTGATAAATAGAGCATTTGCTCCATAGGAGCAAATGCTCTTTTTATTACAATGGTTTCAGAACTACACAAGTCTAAATTTTTTGGTAGATTTATTCAATGAGGTTGGGTCTAAAAAACAGCTTATGAGGTAATGGGTTGAACAGTGTTTATTAATGCTGTTAGAGGATAATATCTTCATATTCATATACAGATGTACAGGAAAGCATCTCTTGTAAATGAACTTTCAGATACTTATATACAGTGAACTCTCATTACAACAGAGGTGTTTATTTCCAGACATGTTGCTGGTATAATGAGGTTGCCATTATAAAGAGTTTAAATATGATAGGAACCATATGGCCAGTTTTAAACTAATAGCAACAGGTGAACGATTAATGCAGAAGTCAAGAAGTGCAAAAAGCTCCCAAAGACAGCTTTTTGCACTTCTTGTGTTCTGCATTAAGCGACCGCCTGTCTTTTGGCAATGTATCTATTTATTCAGTGGTTGTTCCAAATATTTAACGGTAATTTTGTTTCAATGCATACTGCCGGTATAACAAGAGTGCCATTGTAACAAATGCCGGTATAATGAGGGTTCATTGTATTTCAGCAATAAAAACACAAATCTTCTATCCAATATTGCAGAAAGACGAGACCATATATATACACATTTGTATCTGATTTGAATCATCAATATTGTAAACATTATATAATTAACATGACACAACTAATCATCAATTGCAGGTAACCAATCATTAATAATTTACTTCACATATTTATGTACAAAGACGCAGTTTAGACAACTCCTGTAGGAGCAATCTGATCCAAGCATGTTGTGTTTGCTAAAATATTGTTATAAATCTGATTCTTCACTATATGAATGGCTAATTATGTTGTACATCTTATTGGCTAATAATGTTATACATATCATTATTTATTGTTGAATGGCTAATAATGTTATCCACCGGATATTCTTCACTGTTGATTGGCTAATAATGTTATGTACCAGATTCTTCACTGTTGATTGGCTAATAATGTTATCCACCGGATATTCTTCACTGTTGATTGGCCAATACTGTTATATACCAGATTCTTCACTGTTGATTGGCTAATAGTGTTATACATCTGATATTCTTTACTGTCAAATGGCTAATAATGTTATACATCTGATATTCTTTACGACAAACATTTCATTGTTTGTTTATAAAACTTTACTACTAATATTCATGTAGCCATAAATTCATACATCAATATTCATTATCTAAAGGGTTAATCATTTTGCAAGACATACTTAACCCTTCTCTTGCTATTCACATCAATATACTTACCTGTAAATAGTGAAGACCCAGATGAGACAGCTCCTGCAGGAGCTGTCTCATCTGGGTCTGCACTATTTACAAGTTGATTGTGCAACCAGTGCACTCCACAGCAGTTATTGCACAGCGAAATACTTGTAGACAGTAAAGATATATGTAATTATACAACAGGGCATGGGTAAAGTAGGAGAAATGTATTTTAAAATTCAGCAAGCGAAGGGTTAAACAAGAGGGCCATGATGGCCCTTAATCGCTCACCTGGTTATTAACAGATTTATGTATACAATAAATTCATTTAATCTGGGACTGGGCCATTTTTTTGCCAAGGTGTCATAATTTGAACATTCTTGGAAAAGAACCATTAAAAGATGCTACATACCAAATATCAAAGGTCTAGGCATTAGTTTCAGAGCAAAAGATTTTTAAAGATTTTCCAATGAAAAAGAGGGCCATTGGCCCACTGTTTTGCTCATATTATAGAGTAATAGTGATATATTGACAATGTTCACTATTCAGCAGACATCATTTCTAACAAATGACAGAAATCAGTGTTAACCCTATCACTGCTGAGCATCACTTGACTGAAATTAGAACACAGTTTGGATTCTGATCTAAAGCATATGTAACTGTTACAGAAAGCCTAACCAACTTCTAAAATTAATTTAACCACTTAAGTTTTCTCAATATAAAATGAATGTTGGTTACTTGTTTCTCTAAACATAATTTCTACTGTACTGAGGTTAGGGGTCAATGACATAACATCCACTGCCCAGCTTGCAGCTGGAATTTGATACTGGTTTTGACCCCTGTCTAAGGGGAAACCTTTAAACTGTAGTTTCTTATGTGAAAAAGTCTATTTCAAAGTATAACCCACAGGGCGGGGCCAATTTTTAACTCAGACTCAATCAGAACTATAATATTAAAAGACTACATAAAGGTATACTAAGTAAATCTATACACCAAATATCTAAGCCCTGGGATATGTGGTTTTTGACAAGAAGGCTTTTAAAGATTTTCCTATGAAAAACTACTGTTAAGCTCCAGGGTGGGCCATTTTTGGCCCTGGTCAAAATTTGAACAATCTTTGTAGAGGACCATTAGATAATGCTACATACCAAATATCAAAGGTCTATGCCTTACAATTTCAGAGAAAAAGTTTTTTAAAAGATTTTCCTATGAAAATCTGATAAGCCACCAGGACGGGGCCATTTTTGGCCTGGGTTCATAATTTGAACAATTTTCGTACAGGACCATTAGATCATGCTACATACCAAATATCACAGCTCTAAGCTTTTCATTTTGAAATAAAGAAGATTTTTCAAAGTTTTTACACTATTAAATCCTATGTAAAACATGTGACCCCCAGGGCTTAGCCGCCTTCGACCCCAGGGGCCTAATTTGAACAATCTTAGTAAAGGTTCAACAGATGATGCTACATACCAAATATCACAGCTCTAAGCTTTTCGGTTTCAGACAGGAAGATTTTTAAAGTTTTCACTATATTATCCAATGTAAAACTTGTGACATCCGGGGTTGGGCCAATTTTGACCCCAGGGACAAAATTTGAAAAATCTAAGTAGAGGTCCACTAGATGATTCTACACATCAAATTTGGTAGCCCTAGGCTTTACAGTTTTTGACCAGAAGATTTTAAAAAAACTTCTTTTTGGACATTGATTGCCATGGCAACCAGAGTTCTGCATGGAATCAAATTCTTGGAACAACTTTGGAAGAGGCTGACCCAATGAACATTCCTGCCAAGTTTGGTAAAAATCAAGCCAGTAGTTAAGGAGAAGATGTCATTTGAAGAAAAAAGTTGATGACGGACGACGGACACAGGGCGATCCACAATAGCTCACCTTGATACTTCGTGCCAGGTGAGCTAAAAAGAATACCAATAACTGTTCAACTTACCTTTTCATTTTGTTTATCTGCCAGAGTGAATTCATAGTTCATTCCAGACACAACCTGAAAAGAAAACAGAAACAAATATATACACATTTAGGTTAAAAGATCTGATGGAAGATGCAGGAATTCTTTTTATATTTTGTGCTGGTGACCTGTCTATGGTTATCATTTGCTTCTCAAATTATACATTTTAGAAAAAGAAAGTGTAATACACATTGGGAACTACAGGCAAAATTAGTTTACCCAACTCCGCTAATGAACTTGTGATAATCTATACAAACTGTCTGGATCTAGACAGGGCCACCATAACTTGTTTACTTATTATCAGGACCAAATTTATCATGTTTTGTTGTTTGTTTAATGAATAACAAGAGCACCGCAAGCGGGTGCCAATGCTCGTCTGTCGTCATTGTCAAGATGAACATGCATACCAAAAATGAAGGTTGTAAATGAAGAATTGAAGAAGTTATGGTCAATGTTAAGATTTCGGATGACAACGACAACGATGTCGGAGTTACGACAGTAGCTAGTGATTTCTTCGAAACAGACGAGCTGAAAAGGAATGGGGACAGAGTGTGTTTCTGAAACATTATAAATTTAATGCAACTTTGATGTTTGATTTCCAAGTTTGACACTGACCTTGATGTGAGTGGACACTACACAAAAGTAAAGTTCCACTGGATCATGACAAGTATACATGTACATATCATTTAGTATGTAGTCACTATACATATATATAAAAGTTCAAAAGGTATGGCCAAGGTTTAAGTTCTGGATAGACTAACCGTCAAAAGACAACATGTCTGACTTTGGGGGCATAAAAATACAGTAAAACCTCTCTATAACGGACACTAAATTACATCCAGTATTTTGTGTTAAAGGCAGGTGGCTGCTTAAAGCAAGGTGAAAGTAAAACAGAAGTTTTAGAACGCTCCTATAGGAGCGTTCTGTTTTACTTTCCCCTTGCTTTAATTAAGCAGCCACGTGCCCTAAATACCAACTACTTTCCCCTTGCTTTAAGCAGCCACCTGCCCTAAATACCAACTAATTAACATAATTTAGTGGCCGTTATAGAGAGGTTGTACACTGAAAATTAAAGCAGACAACTAGTTTGTCATTGCAATAAGGTGATACAATTACTGTAAGTTCTAAATGTGCCCTTATTTAACTGATAACTGTAACAAATCCATAAGACCCTACTGTCTAAGCAAAACCATGTCCAAATACTTGGTCACCAATTTGACCAAATTCTTTTTTCATACCGAGTCTTAAGTTCTTAACATATATAGAGTGACTAAATATTCACAATTATAGATGACATATATTGTAACATAATAAAGAACATGCAATAAATGCGACATATTTTGAATAATCAAAGTTAAATATGCCTCACTACATGTTTCATAATAGAGAGCCAATTTTTCTGCATCAGAAATCTGCAAATGACCTTGACCCACAACACACCACACTTCTTTGATGCAATCTGAGATTTTGTCTCCATGCAAGATATCTGTACACCAAGACACCAACTTAGTCACAATATGTTTCTTTACAAAGATTATAGAACAGAAACTTATTTTCTATTTATAGTAATGGTAACCTTTAATTTCCCACAACACAGTCTCACAATTTGTATAGATCTGCACAAAAAAATGTGGTTACAAATGCCTCACCGAAGGCAAGTTATAGAACAGAAACTTATTTTCTATTTTGAGCAACAGAACCTTGACCAAGGCCCCTGAAAAAAATCCAAGCTTGTTTGCATGCAAGCTATCGGTAAACTAAAGTAGGTCTCAATATGTATTTATTAACTTACTTCAGTAGAACCTGTCCTAGCAACAATTAACCCTTTGCTTGCTATTCACGTCAATATACCTACCTGTAAATAGCGAAGACCCAGATGAGACAGCTCCTGCAGGAGCTGTCTCATCAGGGTCTGCACTATTTATAATTTGATTGTGCAACCAGTGCACTCCACAGCAGTGATTGCACAGCGAAATACATGTACAGTGAAGATATATGTAATTATACAACAGGACATGGGTAAAGAAGGAGAAATGTATTTTAAAATTCAACAAGCGAAGGGTTAAAAATAGGTCTAAACCTGGGTATGGAAGACAGGTGGTAGTTTAATGCAGGTCAGTAGTAATGCAGAAAACTCCTATCCTGCATTAAGCTACCACTTTCTTTTTTAAGACTCCATTGTTCAATAAACCAATGGTCATTTAAGACAGGTTCTATTGTAAAGTTACTGATAAAAAATTATTTTATTGGTTTTAGTAATACTGTAACAGGGACACTGATCATGATCCCTAAACCCCAACCAAAATACAGTAAACCCTCTCTATAATGACCACTAAATTGTGTTAAAAGTGCCCGTAATAATCGCAAGCCAGATCAAATTAATTGCCTTGTTTGTCGTAATTTAATCTCTGTTGCTTATCGATAAGTGTCAGTCCTCTCATTTGAGTAATACACATGCCGAAATGAGACACTGAAAAGTGCTGACACATGAAAAGATATGATGTCAGCATCCTTGTGAGAGTTTAACGAGACATTCTTTTACCCATTTGTTATCTCATAGGGATAATGGATTAATAGTTTCATATTTAATAAAGTCATTTGATTCATCTGTAGAGTGGCTAATATGTTAACATCAACAAGACTAAATATGTTAATATCAACAAGACAATCTAAAAAGTTCATTTGCTTTAACAACTGCATTAACATGTATCTCAAATGAATTGTCCACTGACAGTAGAGCAAAATGGCAATCCAATGTATGAATGGAATACGGAGAAATCGCCTACAATTAGATATATATAATAGTAAGCCAATTGGAGACTTGGCCTAGGAAGCAATTATATAGTTATTGTATTTCACACCTAAGGTACAGGTATGAATAACATGAAAGAACTATAAAGAATGTTTGCACAAGATCAAATTGTTCTGTGGTATTGTTTTCCAGATCAAGATGACCAAGATTGATCAATCAGTGTAGCCCCTGATCACTAACACTGACAGAAGATATTTATATATAAAGAGCGATAATTATACTAGTTATACAGAAAGTAAGAATGTCATACACACAGAACAAGTTATAATATGTGTCTTATGTCTAGTCAGATGATCTGGATACGATCAGTGTAGCCCCCGACCCGATCACTACATAGAATTTGATAGAAAATTAGAAAAAAGAGCGATAATGAAATATCAATAGTTACATGTATGCTGAATTTGCAGAAGTAAGACTCATATTATAACTGATTCGTACATATGACATAAAATTTTCAATTTCTGCAAATATTCGGTAACATATATAATTATCAACCCCTGTAATAATGGGCTGTCAAATTCCAGAACAATTTATTCCCAATTCATTCTTGTTACAAACATTCTTTATAGTTCTGTTATATTATCTGTACAATTGATGCAAAATACAATCACTACATAATTGCTATGCGAAATCTCCAATTGGGTTACTAATATATCTAATTGTAGACGATTTTGTTACTAGGCAATTTCTCCAGCACCCATATGAACATGGTTTCTAGATCTATCTATTTTCTTGTTGGGGTTGAGCTATTTTTAATAAAAAAAATATAATAAGTTTATTGTTGGGATGAAATATGCCCCCGTTCAGTGGGACAAAATGTCCCAGTCAAAAATTGGTATGAATCGCCTTGAAAAACATCCCAGTATGAACTGGTTTTGGTACGAAACACCCCCGAACCCACCCATGACCATTCTACATACTGGTACATAAATGCATTACGTCTGAACAGATGAACAAATTAGCCTGTACACAATACATTTGCTCTTTTTCTTTGTTATTGTATGGAAGAGGGAAAGACTGAGAGTCATTGAAAATGATGCGACTGATTAAGGTAGATATATTTACGTTCCGTTTTACTAACATTTTAAAAATCAAACCCATTTCGATTCATGCATAATCGAGTCTTAATTTATTAATAGGTCTTCTTCTTCTTCTATAATGGCTAGCATTCAAAAACTGAATATTGTGGCCATGCGGTTTCGGGACGACTCGGCACCAAACCAACTTGGCCCCTAGACAATTCGGCCCCGAGACGATTCGGCACCACGGTCAACTCGGCCCCTCCCAATATTTTACCCTAGACGATTCGGCACCTATTTATTTTCATTAATTTTTGTTATCAAATTTACGTTTTTCCCTGTCAATCAATCAATAAAATGAACTTATAAGGTGGTTCAGATCATTGTTATAAATTGTTATTACACCCGGCAAATTTAGGTTTGATGAGGAGATGTTAAATACTTTGGATCCCGATCAATCAATTTCAAACTTAAGTTATTTTCAGATCATACAATGAATTATTGGTACAGAACGTTGATTTGGATCCCTTTTGCTGTACGTTCACATTTATGTTCTGTTCTGTAGCGCGTAATATTTAATATTATTTAACTATTTGCCTGCTATATAGTTGGCAATCCGATGTGCAAAAAGTCGCTTATTTTTCGAGGTCCATGGCATTTTTTAGTAGAAATGTTTGAATACCATAATTGTGTTGCCAGATACTAATCATTTATGGTTTTGGCCCATGCCACTGCCAAAACCCTCTTTGAAGGTCAGAAACTAGGTCAAAGGTCAAATGAGTGCAAAAAAGTAATAAAATCTCTATATAGTATAACATAGCCGTAATTTTGACAATTTCAATACTTTTTTGCATTTAATTTCTTAGCAATGTCTCCACAGTAAGTATAGAACTATTTATGGTGCATTTCAGAAAGTTTTGAGTGACCTGTGATGATTGCAAGTTCGGAAAATATCGTTTTAAATACATGTACGGTACATTATCATACAATATATATATATATAACTTTGATGCAAATCTGTGCAAGTTATAGTACCTCTTCACGCAGATATATCATTTAGAGATGATAATGAAACGCCAGAAGATTAGTGTCTTATTGCCATAATCTCAGTGTAATATTGGTATGTTTTATTGTACACTATGTCTAATATTAGCTGTTTGTATCATTAGCGATTGAAACACCATAGCTCCTGGTGAGTATGGCGATGTTTTTTACATAATGAATTTAAATATTTTACCTACACCAGTAGTACCCATGACAAAACCCTTTCTACATTTGTGGGGACATGAATATCCCGGATATTGATTGGCCATTTTAACAGTTACTGGCCATAGGTACCCACTCTAACTCAACAATGAATTCATAGGCATATTCAGTGCCGCTGGCTATGAGTAACCTTCCCTATCCGTGATGACAACAATCTATATGTTATTGCCACAAGCAATCACTAGTTATCAGAGATACCTCAATACCTAGAATAAGTGAGTATGTCAGAGTTCTGACAAACATAATTATCTTTCCTTCACGAAGGAAGCCTACCCCACATCTTGTCCACCCTTCGAAAGAGGCTAATACATGTTCTATGGCCATCAAAATGGCTGAGTTTGCAGTACACTTGGAAAATCAGTCCCTTTACGAATCTGTACTCTATGTGATATATTCAGTGGTCCCTTCTGAGTTGACATCCACCAGGTTCAGCCAGCCATGGTGAAACTCAATCACCCGCCGTTTCTCACGAAAGAAGCAATGTGCGTACAAATAGTGCTGAGGACCAAGGTACAGAAGGACTGGCGCATGTACAAGGGGCTACAGAAAACTTGCACAGAAGTGCAAGGAAGCTCAAGCTCATGATGGGTATGTGATTGACTTAGTGACAGATACCAGCTGTAAGAAGCTTTACACTTTTGTTAGGAGCAAGGCAAGAAATGTGACAGCTCGGGAATAGTACCACTGAAAAATGGTGCCATTAACAATGTTGATACACAAATCAAAGTTAAAATACTGAACCAGTAATTTTCTGTCTTTACACATGAGGTCCTATCTCTCATTTGTGTCGTTTGAGAGTATCCTTATTCGAATTCCCTTCCTATTCATGTCTGCAAGCTTCTTAATGGCCTTAATCTCCACAAAGCTACCTGTCCAGACACCATCTTATCAAGGTTCTTGAAAGAGATGGCACATTCACTGACTCCTGCTCTTGTTCTGATCTTCCAGGCCTTACGACCAGGATAAAGTCCCCAGTGACTGGAAGATTTCATCTTAATCATATATACAAGACAATGGTCAAGAATAACCCCTTCAAACTATTGGCCTGTGTCCCTAAATTATGTCACATGTAAGATTCTAGAATACATCATACACAGTAACCTGGTTTTACCATTACATCATCAACCCATACCAGTATTGACTCCGGAAGCAGCGCGTCTGTGAGACAGAACTAATCAATCAACATGGTCAATGACCTTGGGTCAGGTCTGGACCAATCCTATCAGATTGACGCAAACGTTTTACAAAGTGTCTTACAGATACCTTCTTCTTAAGCTCCAACACTATGATGTGTAATGCAAAATGCTTGATTGTATCCGACAGCCAACAAATCACGCTGGAGGGTGTTTCCTCTGAGTCAGTACCGATAGCATCGAGTGTTCATCAATGTGCTGTTCTCAGTCCTTTCTTTTCCCTTGATTGCAATGATGACCACACTCTTCATGTCGACTCTTTGCTGATGCCTCAATTTTGTGCCGAGTCAATATAAGATGCAGACGTCTTACAGAATGACTTCGGCAGTCTGTAGAAAAGGGAAGAGACTGGGTTCAATGCAGAGAAGTGCTAGGTCCTGCTTATCACCAACAACATAGAGACTAGTTATACTGTCCATAGCATGAAACGGAAGACTACAAAGAGGGCAAAATAACTTGGGACATAACTGTCTTTGAAATTGTCTTGAACATCCCGAGTCGATATGGTCATAAAGGAGGCAAATTGATCCACATCCGTTCTAAGCAGGAACCTTGGAGCCTCCCAAAAGTCAACCAAGGAGGCATGTTACAAACTCCTGATCAGTCTGCAGGTTGAGTGCACATCTTTTGTTTTGGATCAACACACCAAGGCCATGACAACGCATGTGGAGATGATCCAACGTAGAGCTACCATATTTGTAATTTTGCATTATTGCAAAACAAGTGCTCAGCATTGGTGCCATGTTCAACACGATTTGCTCAAACAGAGGCAGAAACAAGTAAAGGCCGTGATGTTCTATAGGTTTGTAAATGATTTTGTTGCAGCTGACGCCCCACCTTCTGACTCCCTTACTGTGCACCTACAAGAGGTCATTCCTTATGATTCGTTCCAAGGTTTTGCAGGACCATTTTCCTGAGGGAATATTTCTTCCACTCTGCTGTCAACATCATCTGGAATAAGCTACCATAACATCAAGTGATAGCTCCCAACTGTCCAGGTTAAGATTTTAGATGTCATGTACTCTTCTTCTGTTTGTAATGTTTTAACCTGTTATTTTAACTTTCACGTTGGACCCTCCCTCACCTATGTGCATATCACAATGGTGGGAGTATGCCTGCTTTAAAGCGGCAAAGCATGACAAAATAAGAAGCAGAAGACACAAACACAGAGTTGATGTAGTATACTAGTATTGCAGTATTCAACAGGTACGCTTGAATATCGTCATTCAAGACAAGTGCAGACATGAATTGTCCCATCTGCCGTCAAATCATGACGAGGTGGATACATGGCTTGGATGCTGCTTGAAAGGGGCCAATGCTGGATAGTTGTCAAATGCCAAGATTTTGATGTACTGCTTGTACTGATACATGTATACCATCTTGGACCTTTAGGCACTGAAGTCTGAATAATGGCTGGGAAAAACAAAATTGTATTTTCCGCAAGTTATCTCAAGATGTCTGCCGGAACATGCCAGGGTATCATGAAATAACTGGATGTAACATAACCCTTGCTTTCACTAGAATCGGAAAGAAGACCTGTTGGAAGAAATATTTTACATGTCCGATCTGCTTTCAGATATTTGAAGAGATGCACGGTCAGACAAGGCACATACGTTTGATGTATGGTGTCTGAACGGAGAACCCATAGATGATGCAAGAATTTCACAATATGGTTAAGGTAGAGAAAACACCTGAACTGGTTCCACCAACAAAGGATGTACTAGAACTGAAACTTTCAAGAGCAAACTGTTAAGCTGCTATATGGATCTGAGCTAATGGATACAGACATTAATGTTATTGATACTAACACATAGCACGATGGTGTTGAACCTTTATAACTGGTTTGGAAATGTACCAACTGCACTTGATTCTTGCATTGAACAAGTTATGGATGCAAAACCAAGTGCAAATCTATTCGCTGTAAATGCTTCAAAGTAGTTTCAAAACACACTAACATGTGTTTGCGATGGTGTTAATTGTACCAACCAAGAAAATATCCATAAAAATATAGTGAATTAATTAGTTACTTTAAACAGAACTGAACATTTTGTTTAGGTGTTCATTTACCCCACCCACTTTACTTTAAGAAGTATGTGTGCATAATATATAGCTGGTCTGTCTAACCTTTATTTTAACGTAATTTATTTTTGTTAAATAGCAATAATGATGAAGACATGACATCATGTATCATCGTTATATGTTGGTTTTAATGATTTTTTACTGGTTTGTTGATGTTCTCATTAATATTCATGAATATTCAAATAATATATTTTACACAAAGTAAGTTCAAATGAAAGGCCAATGTTTAACCTTCATTTTGGTACCATGTTTGTTATTTTACACCTAAAATTGGTAAAGATATAATGATTTCTCAAATAACGTATATGAAATATGCACTTAGTTGACCTTTGACCCAATTAAGAGAAACAAGGGCAAATTTTCAGGTGGCATGGGGCAGTTTCTGATTACTCAGACATCAAACATTACATATCCAGTGCATGCCAAATTCTACTATTTAATGCCATGGCTCGACACATTGTCCTCAGTTGGATGCCCAACTAATAGGTGGATTTACTCACTAAGGGTGATTACCTTTGCAAACTGTTTGGATTCTGATGAGTCTCCGAGTAACTTGGCGTGTCATTGATCAGAATCCAAGCTGTTTGTCACTGAGGTTATATTTTCACCAAGAAATGGCAGAATAAAATAAAGTTTTAAAATTTCAGCAGATAATATAGCAGACAACAGAATATAATGTACCAGACAAAATAATTGGGGTTCTGACCAATCAATTGCTTATTGGATTATGTGAAAACGAACTCACGGTATAACATCAAAGTGGGTGTACAGGTGTTAAAAACCTTCCAGTAGAACAATTATACCAGAATTATCAAATAAATCTTTATATTGGAGGCTAAAGTAAACGTGAAAACGGTAAGTAACATAATTGGCAATTAATTTAATAAATTATCTGTCTTTCAAAAATGTCGGTCATTTCAAAAGCATTAAATGGTTCAGAATTTTGGGCTCGTGAAAGCAGGAACCACATCCCAAGCCCTAGCTGTATCTGTTAAATACCTGCTTAATTAGTACGGTAAACGTTAATCTGGGTCTAAACAGTGATACATATATGTCAATACAGTTGAAATCTATATCTATCATTTCAACAGCTGTAAGCACCAAAAAATTGTTTAAACAGGTTGAAATTACCTCCCGTCGTGTAAAAGCCTTATAGGATTCTACGACGTATATATACAGACAGATATACCTATACAATTCTAATGTAATATAGGTGCCGAATCGTCTAGGGCCGAGTTGTCCTGGGGTCGAGTTGTCTAGGGGCCGAATCGTCTAGGGGCCGAGTTGGTTTGGTGCCGAGTTGTCTAGAAATCGGCCATGCGTGGATGTTAAAAAGGAAAGAAATGCCAGTAATCTTAAGCTACTCAGTCCACTTTAGAACTACAGGCCTTTGACAGGTCAAACGTGTTAATTAACCTAATTTACATATTCTCAAGGTATGCAGCCATCTGACCAGTATCATCCAAAAATGAACGTTTATCTACATTATTACGTTGTACTGTCAAGTTAGCAACTGTGACGGTTTACCTGACTTTTCACGGAAACCAGCTCGAAGTTGTTTGACGTCAGTTGCTTATGTGTCCCCGACAGCATTTTCCACCACTGTGGGTCATTCAAGTCCTGGGTTTTCCACCCGCCTGGCATAGTGCCGAAGACCACGACTACAACGCTTAAGAAAATAAGCAGCACTTTCATTGTGCCGCTATAAAGAGACGAACACTCGAAAAACTTTTTTTCAGAATGAGTCGTAGATGTTTTCACTTCTGTCGAATCACCTGTTATGCGCCCTCTATAAACACAAGACAAAATAAAAGTTAACTCCCTTGAAAGTCTTCGGTTAGCACTAAAACTTTTACTAGGTGTGAAAACGGATTTTTTTTTTTGGAAATAGGAGATCCTTCGAAAGCAAAATAAAGAAAATAGCAGACTTTGTTTTATTGAGTCTGTTCATGAGCATTTATTAAAAGTGTTCGGAATTCTGAAAAATGTAAGCGTGGGATATATCAAACCATTTATTTTAGACAACGGTGGACACACTCATGCTGTGGACAAAAGGTTTTCGTACAGGGAATTAAGATGGACTAGATTCAGCAACAGAACAGTGAACAACGTGAAAAACATGAACACCATATCTTCAAGAAAAGTTCTAAGCAGACAGCGAGGACGCTTTCAAGAGTTCCCTATACAAAAGAAAGCTCCTCTCCATTATCTTCTAAAAGTCAAAATATATTTTTTTAAATGTGGCAAAAATAACCATTTACTTCATGAATATATAATTAAGAAATAATGACATCCTGAATATTTATTAGATTTTTTTTTATAATGACCAATGAACATAAAATAATTTGGCCATAACAGAAGCTGTAGAATCCGAATTACATAAGCAAACAGAGCAGACCTTGATCAGACAGCTCCAAAAGGAGCTATCTGGTATGGGTCAACTCCATAGCCATTACAAGGGAAATTAGACACACCGGGCGGCCGTATTATTATTATTATTATTATTATTATTATTTATCTTTTTTTTTATTTCATTTTATTTTAATTTTACATTTTTGGGAGAGATTCATCTAAGTATAGCCATTGGCAAAATTATATTGAAATTTGCTTTGTGATTCTGTAACATTGTGAAAAGGCTGGGACTCGACTGGGACTCGTACACAGGGCCTCTGGCTTACCATGCCAACCCTCTACCGACTGAGCTACCAATCCACACTGTAAAGCCTATCAACTATTTCATCACAATCTCTACCCTGATACACACACACCCTCTACACAAGAATTCGTCCCGAATTCTTACTCAAATAACACTCCACGAGTTTCTTATCGTTACAAATTACCTTCATATAATCTCCATATTATCTACATATAAATCACCCAGTGGGTTATTTACGCTGGGCGCCAAATGTAACACGGTGAAAAAGTTGTGACTCAACTGGGACTCGGGCTTACCATGCCGACACTCTACCGACTGAGCTACCAAGCCACCCAGTAAAGCCTATCAACTGTTTCACCATAATCTCTACCCTGTTACAATTCCACAGATTATTTTTAAACTTCCGCTATACACTTAGCGGAACTTCTAACGCTACCTTTAGTCTTTATTTATTATTTTAAAAATTTAAAAAACACTGTAAGAATTGGTTTGAAAGTACATACAAATAATAAATATCATATTAGACACATTCTGTAAAAAATTTATTGCAAACGATCCATTTGTTATCAAATTACACTCGCTTAAAGATGAAATTCCCAAAATCGAAAGTCACAAAATTTGCTGTTTATGCAATGTGTAATGGGATGGAATAAGCATATAAAAACCATTGCTTTTTGGTCTTGCGTGCGTTCACATTTCATGTTTACTCGAACTTGAAAGTTTCATTCTACATCGACTGAATACCCGTTAATAAACTATAAGGTAACACTACTGTACATTTTTTCGAAAACTCTGTTGCTGGGAAGACAATTACCTTTGATTAGAGCGCCTTAATGTAATTCTGTTCTAAGGGCACTGTTACACTGTCCGAAATTTAAACTATTCTGCACATGGTACTTGTGGAACCCGCTAATCCTAATTAGAACACAGGTAATTATGATTTAATTTAAAAATAATAATATAATCCTTATTGAAAATGCAACTGTCTAATTTCAGGTCGCTGCCCTTTTCAACATACACCGGAGCAGTGTCAAACATATTTAAGCGAGTGTAATTTGATAACAAATAGATCGTTTGCAATAAAATATTTACAGAATATGTCTAATATGATATATATTATTTGTATGAACTTTCAAGTATATTCTTGCAGTGGTTTTTAAAATAATAAATAAAGACTAAAGGTAGCGTTAGAAGTTCCGTTAAGTGTAGTAAAATTAGCACCGCCTTTGACGGCCATATCTTAACGCATCAGAACGGTGTGAACAAATCTGACAAGGGGTCACCTAAGGATAATTCCTGCAAAATTATTGTAAACCGTTCCCAGAGATTTCAAATAAATAAGATTTTTTTTTAAATTTTCACAATTACTATTTAAAGAAAGTTAGCACCATCCGACAGCCATATTTTTTTAAACAAAGCAAAATGGTTTGAACACCGTTGGTATCGGGTCACCTAAGGACATTTTCCGCCAAATTACAGTGAAATCGACAGAGTGGAAATATTTTCTTCTGGTTGCCATGGCAAACAGAGTTCTGCGTTGATTTCTTTTTTAACAAAAATGAAAGAGGAGCTCGCGATGAATATTTCTGTGGTCACAATTGGCCAAGGTGTTTCAGAAGAGTTGTTGTTCAGTGTAATTGTTGACGACAGACGACCGGACGACGCATGGCAACGGATATATCAAACGCACTATCAAAATAGTTCACAATGAGCAAGCATTATCAATAGATCGCACTTCGTTCTCAACTGAGCTAAGCAATTGAAATAAATGAGATGAAACAGGCGTGACTCTTTCGGTATTTTTCAGTGTTTGGCATGTAGATTAAATGTTTGTGGAAAAACAATCTGGCTTACGTTTTAAATATGAAGTTGACTATGTTTTTAGTAAGCGAAACCTTAATCAAAGGCTAAATATTAAAACAAAATGTGGGCTATACATGTATGTGTTGTGTAAATATTCATGTAAGAAATAATGATACCATGAATATAAACTAGATTAGTTATTATAATAGCACAGGGATTCAGGAGGTTTTGATTATGGCAGAAACTGTAGAATCATATCATATCATAAGCAAATAGAACAGACCCTTACTCTCTCTCTCTCTCTCTCTCTCTCTCTCTCTCTCTCTCTCTCTCTCTCTCTCTCTCTCTCTCCATCATCCTTACTTCTGAAAATGTATAAGCGTGGACTCTTTAGAATTTTTAAATGTGTTCCAGTAATAATTCTAAATTGAAAAATTATGGTTTGGCTTAAAATATTGAACAATGAATAACTGAAACAAAATGCACACTTTTGCGTCCTGCTTTGAAATCCACAAATCAGTCGTATTTGTTTTATATTGTAAGTAAACGCATCCCAGAAAATAAGTAGAAAATGTTTAATTTTAATGGAGTGCAAATGGCACCAGCGTGCACCTTTTTGCACCTTCAGACTGTCTTTGAGAGATCTCACATAACCAATGCCTTCTTGCAGAGGCAGTATCTCTCCCCGCCCTACGTCCACGTACTATACTTACCCTTTCCTTCATAAACGCTTTTCGCGCATTTGCAAACAGAGTAGTAACAGGGCCGTCTGACCAGGGTCTTCTGTTTTTGCTAATGGGGTTTGGTAGATCTGTTCCTCTATTTTATAAAACGGCTACAATGTTACACCTTCGATATTTCATTATATCTACTTTGTCCATGAATGTTCAGTAGGTAATGGAATTTGGAATAGACACAAGACAGGGAAGGGTTAATATTTGCTGTTTTTGATTTATACGCTAGTTCTACAATATAAAACTTCTGTATTTCGAAATATCACATAATTATCGTTCTTCATTACATTTTTATTCTTTTACATCGGTTTTTTCTATTTTTTATTATTTTTTTTAATTTTTTATCATTCCTGCGAAATACGCCAGCAGAGAAAGATCAATATGAAAAATAAGCTTGCGTGAGGTCAAATTATTTGGACTAATTTATACGCCTATTTGAGCTAAGTACACTGATTTAATTTCTGTCATGTTTATTACCACATGTTTCTTTATTTACTAACACACGTTTTAGTCATTACACATTTACGAGACCCTCGAATGTATGTACACATGTTAAGTAGTACGTGTTTAAACGTTTAGTATGTAGCCAGTAATGTTGTCCAAACACAGTCACGATTGCACTTCATATATTCTAGAAACAATTATTCCTATTGAAGGATGCGGGGATTGTCATGCCCTTAAGCCACCTAGCCTTCCCTATAGATTGGTGTGTATTCAAGATTTAGGACCAGGCACGCCACTGTCAGTGTGAGAAACTGAGTCATTAATATAATTTTAAAACAATGTAGAACCAGATGAGAGGGCTCCTGAAGGAGCTCTTTATCAGGGTACGCTCTTTATAATTAATGTTACACTTTTAATTATTACATCGAAATCCCTGACTATTCACGGTAAGCTTGATCTGTTTGAATTTTAAATAGTCCTTTTGAAAATTCGGCGTTGTAAGGGTCAAACGCATGTGGCTGCTAAATGCAACAGGGATCTGAACCGCTTCATGGAGGTCTATATGTACTATATAATGACGTTATTATATAGTACATATAGACCCCCATGAAGCGGTTCAGACCCTGTGCTAAATGCAGAACGGTGAGAGCTTTCTACATATTTTTTGCCCGTCATGAATATTTAAGAACATCAAAACATCGGGTTTCTTGTGAGTGGTCGTTGTGTAGATGCACTACTGTAAACATGTTATTCACAGTCATCTTATCAAAGAAACACTGATGAAGACGATCTGTAATGAAAGGTAAAATGATAGGGATGGTTCTGGATAATTTAGAATAACCTGCGTTTCAAAAAGATGTAAAATAGATTTTCTTTGACGTCGTACCCTCATGGCGTGCAATGTTTTGTTTTTTAAAGATTTTGAATGCATTATAAAGTGTTCGTACAATTTTATATCATATTCTACACTAAATCTTTTCTAAACTGGAAGTCTAGTTGAGAAGAATTTAGATACTTTTAGGCAGGTGGCTGCTTAATGCAGGGTGAAAGTGATGCAAAAAGCTCCTAGAGGAACTTTCAGCATGACTTTCACCCTGCATGAAGCTGCCACCTGTCTCCAAGACGGATATCCAGTTTAGAGAGGTTTTAATGTATTTCAAACCTTATCATTTCATAGAATATTTATTGCAATTATACTTGTAAATTCAATGTTTTGACTATCAAAAGAATTTTTCACTTTTTGTGCAAATGTCATCATCGTCGTCGTCGCTCTCGTTGCCGCCGCCGCCGTCGTCATCATTATCAGATACACACTTGACGTTCAATTCCATGAACCATCGGGTGTATCTTGGAGACTCATTCTTCAAGCCTGTTCTATATACATGTATAGTCTTTTTGATCTGTTATTGGCTATTCCTAGAAATCAACATGATGTCTGATCTATGAATACTATTTCAATTTCATGGCTTAACAATGTGTTCTCTCTACGCAACTATATACATTCTTCAGTTCAGCGCTAAGATGCATTTTAACCTTTCATTCCATGAATATTCACTATAGAAAAGATGGTATCATGAGTATTAATTAGATGAATTATTATAATGGTATTTTTGACATTTGACTATTTGCCAAAGCAGAAACTGGATAATCAGATCTTATTATTTCATAAGCAAACAGATCAGACCCTGATCAGACGGCTCCTATAGGAGCCGTCTGATCTGGGTCTACTCTGTTTGCCTTTGCAAAGGATTAAAGGAATACGCATTTATGTAGTGACTGTTGTTATTTGAATTGTTTTTCTATCATTGTCATGTGATGTACATGTATTGAATATCTGTATAGGTAACGGGGTACTACGCGTATAGGTTATTGAAAGAAATCTGTTTATCTTAATGCTGGGTTAAAATCTTGCAGAAAGCTCCAAAATGAGCTTTCTGCATGGCGTTCATCCTGCATTAAGATACCACCGGCCTTGAGGACCGATATTGACACTAATTCGCCCGGTTTAGAGGGTTTTGATACTGTACTGGGTGCAGTAATTATAAATTTAATGTAAAATAATGTTTATTTGTCGGAGATACTTGTTTTTGTACCTGTCGATGCTGCTGTGGGTTGATTTTTGTTTGTGAGTGTTTAGATTGTCTTCTATCTTTCTGGTATTTTTGTAACATTGACACATCAATACATTTAATCAATTAAGAAACCGGGACCTGTATTTCGAAAGATCGAACGACTAAAATTACATATATCTTATCCCGTTTTGACAAAAAAAAAACCACCAGCACAAATATTTGCTCAACCGTGGATCTACCGACCGAGTTTCAGACAGACTGGATCCTATTGAGATACCGAGTTACTCGACGTCTCATCTGGACCCAAATGTTTGCAAATGTAATTCAAGTCAGGTTGTGATCCACAGCGTCAAGTTTTGATCGCCTTACGTATGTTAGAAATAATGACAGCTCGGTTTTTTTTATGAAGCCGCCATATGAATTTCGACTTTTTTTCCACATCAGAGAATGCAGTCCTATCGGCTATAGCTGTCGGTGATCGCCGTAAAGAAAGGCGTGCTAGGTTTGGTTGTTGGTCCGTCATTAGACGGGTTCCAGCACCAGTTTCAATAACAAAGCTTAACCATTTACTCCATCAATATTAACCCTTTCCTCAATAGGCTATTTTTGGACCCAACATCTTTGAATGAATCTACCGAAAGGAGCATTAAATAGAGAAAAGGATTTTGTTTTAGAATTTTGTAGTTTGAAACCATTGTGATAAATAGAGCATTTGCTCCTATAGGAGCAAATGCTTTATTTATCACAATGGTTTCAACATGCGATTGTTACAGAGGTGTAGAAATGAGTATTCACTGAGTCAAGAGTTAATGAAAGAAATAGTACCATCATGGATATTAATTAGATTAATCGTTACAAAAGGAGTTTTTGACCATGCCAGAAATTGTAGAATCATTTCTATATTATATCATAAGCAAACGGAACAGACCCTGATCAGACGGCTCATACAGGAGCCGTCTGATCAGGGTCTACTGTGTTTGCAAATGCGTAGAAAGACGTATTTTGGAGTAAAACCTTTACTTATTAGATACTTATGTTGATTCCGAATCGACTTCGAGAGAATTACCAGCAGCACCTTTAGCTGTGACTGCCTTTTGTGTAAATCTAGATCTATATATTGTACCTAAACAATGCCGGTGGATTAGATCACGATACGTATGGCATTTGCAAACAGTTCGGATCCAGATGAGACACAGAATAACTCAGTAACTCGACGTCTCGTCAGAATTCAAGCTGTTTGACACTTTGTCAAATGCCCCCCCCCCCCCCCCCCCCATTCCTCCCAGTTATGTTATGCACGTACATGTCCATGGATTACTTAAGCCAATTATTTTAAGTTTCTCGTCGCATCTCATTTGATCCCACCTGTTGCTGTATGACTACATATAATCCCAACCAAACATCAACTTAAGGTAAGTTTCATTTATTTGGGAGATTTCTCATTACAACACAAGATCCAACATAAGCCAACGTCCGATATTATGATTTAGTACGATTCACACGTATCATAAACGAAATCGAGGTCTCCGACCGTAGACATATCGCTACTGAATCTGAAATGATACATTCCGCATGAAATATATTCAAATCAAAGAATACGCTAGTACAATGATAATGTATGCGAGTCCTCTCTCAGTTTTCTTTCAGTGGTATTTTACCACTCTTTCTCAAGACTGGAAGCGAGTGGAGCATACGTAGTTTGTTGGAATACCCTTTCAGTATACCAGCATTGTCGCCTGCTGGGCGCATGCTCGTCTGCTTCAAGTTTCTTCAATTTCTTTATAAAAAAGATAACATAGTGTCAAAGCGTTTGGATCTGTTTGCATATGGTATTACAGACCTTTCTTCATGACGCTGATTGGTTTAAACCACATTTTAGTTGAAGTACAGCAAAACCCCGCTAATGCGACCACCTAAAAGAGGTATACTTCTGGGTACTAGATGCAGGTGGTAGCTTAATGCAGGACAAAAGTAATGCAGAAAGCTCCTAAGGAGCTTTCTGCATTACCTTTTCCCTGCATTAAGCAACCACCTGCTTATAAAGACCCCCATGTTAATCCATTACGTGGTCGCATTAGCGGGGTTCTACTGTATTTGTTTTTTGTCGTCTATAAAGGTAAACCATCCAGAACATTCCGAGGGCTTGGTGGAAAACTATTCTAACTCCTTCACTTTGTGAAGGAGTTAGAATAGTTTTGCACCAAGCCCTCGATTCACTTTCAAACAGCATGTATTTACAGTTTTCAGCCGCCTGTAAAGATGAAATATTTGGAGTTTTTGTATTGTTTTTCACGCAGAACGAAAGTAACACGGAAACCTTTTAACGTGGTTCACATTCACTCTGCTTTAAGTTACCACATGTCCTATAAACTAAGAATAGACGTATTTGACGTGGTCTGTTGTAGAGTGCTTTTCAATAAAATAAAGAGAGCTAGTCTTGCCAACCTTGTGTAAGTTTTTCACTTCGACGGACCCGCCTTGAGCCATATGCTGTACACAAGTGGCCTCCCAATTGCTCTGAAGTAAAACAATTGAAAATAACTCTTTCGCTGCCAACGTCACATATGCTTTTACCTGAACAAACAGTTTGGATCCAATTGGGACTTCGAGAAACTCGGTGTTTCATTAGGATCTAAACTGTTGTTACTGTAGTAATGTTTTGTAAGAAAAGGGGAGAACATTAAATGAAAATTGTTTTATAGACGACACTATTTGGCAGCGAAAGAGTAAGGTAAATACATGGATCAACAATAACCGGTGAAATAACAAGGTTATGACAAAAGCTGAGACCAAAGGATGTAGTTAACATTTCAGTTATTGTCTCGTGCTGTTAGTTTTGAAATTGATTTGTTTATACAACGAGTTTTAGAAAATATTTTAATACAATTACATTAATTCATTTCCCATTGTATTGACGCCTTTTGGCACCTCTTTAAAAGTCACCTTTTGAAACCATTATGATAAAAAGAGCATTTGTATAATGCGACGCCTGATCAGAGTCTACACTGTTTGCTGATAGGAATTTCAACATAAACAAAACGAAAATGAAAATTTAGACTAGGCATCTCTTAGATAAAAACTGGACTAATCCATTATATAAGCATGGAAGAATCCACTGGGCGCAAATGGGTTAAGCTGAGAGACACAAGAGTTGTATAGATAATACACACCATTCTTTAACCCTTTCTTTCATGAATATCCATGTAAAACAACAGTGCCTTTTCATAATGACACACGAGAACATGACTATCCAGCCGTGGAAGAAATTTGCAACTGGATCTATATTCTTTCATAAGTAAACAGGGATTAGATGGTCCATATATAGGCCCGGGCCGTCTGATCTGACTATGTTCTGTTTGCAGAAGCATTAAAAGGCGTATTTATGGAGTCAAATGTGGAACAAGAATAACTAACACACCCCTGTTTCTTAGACAAATTCTATTTTGCGAGTACATGTACTCAATAAAACCGCATTTGAAAATCAATCATTAAATCTAATCTCAGAGTGGTAATTGTAAAGATTTTCAACTGAAAACAGATTGGGGGAGAAATAATAGATACGACCAAAACTCGAAACCTTCTTAGACAAACCCTATTTTGTGAGTACTCAATAAAATTGCAATTGAAAATCAAGCATTAAATTTCATCTCAGAGCGGAAATTCTACAGATTTTCAGCTGGAAACAGATTGAGAGAGAAATTATTGTTTTACACACAGTAAACACTCGATACTACGAAATTTTAGTAATGAAGAATTTATATCTTTGTAGATAAGGGGGGTGCTTAATGCAAGTTCGCCCTGCATTAAGATGCCATCCATGTTAAAGATCAATAATGGTGCGTATAATTTGAATGTTGGTATAATCGAGTTTTATGTAATTATAATTTTCTAAACACACCTCCCATTCGGAGGATCATTTTTACATTTGAGTCCCATTGCACCAAACTATACAATTTATAGACAAATGTAAAACAGATAGTATCATACTCACGTGACTTGGAGAAGAAGGGTCACCTATTTGAACCTTTTGATAAAATTCCACTAAACCATGGACTTGTCCCTGCAAATATTTAATAAAAAAGTTTTGATATAGTCTTTGGTCAACGGCTTTATACTGAATATATCAGTCTAACACACTCTGTACATACAGCTAAATTTCAATATCTCGAACTTCAAGAGGAAACTCTGATCGGGGTCTGCCCTATTTGCTTATGACATTACATTAAAATCTCGATTATTCGAAATTTTAGTATAGATGAATTTAGATCCTTTTAGGTAGGTGGCTGCTTAATTTATGGTGGAAGTCATACAGAAAGCTCCTAGAGGGAGTTTTCTGTATGACTTTCACCCTGCATAAAGCTGCCACCTGCCTTAAAGATAGACAATGATACGTATTTTAGTGTTCGAATAATCGAAATTTTACTGTATATAAATCTTTTGACTTGGCGAAAGTTAATTTAGAAGACCAAAGGTTCAGCCTGGCCCCGACGTTATAAAACTGTTTGCTTGAGTCTGAGATCGTGGGTTCGATCCCCGGCCGCGACAGACCAAAAGTCGTTAAAAGTTGGTACTAGTAGCTCCCTTGTCTGCGCTCGACATTAAAAGGTGTAGTTCTAGGACTGGTCGGCCCGGGGTCAGGATAATGTGACTGGTTGGGATGCCCTTGCCATGTGCCCGCGGCAGGGGTATTTCAGTGAGGCAGCACTATAACTTGTCTCATGCGGGCGCCGTCTGCAAATAACTGAAATACTGTTGGTCGGACGTTAAACCCAACTCACTCACTCACTCATTCTCAAGCATCTGGGTCCATGCTTATAAAGCTTTTAGTTGAGTCTGAGTTTCGTTCTCAGGCTTTTGATTGGTCAGATTTGAGTTCTCAAGCTTTTGATTGGTCAGATCTGGCCAATCAGATACTTGAGAATGATCCCAGACTATGACATATAAGGTTTATAACCTTGGACCTTGGACATTGTTAACATGAATCAAATGGATCCAATACCCGCTAACCATACAGCCGGTTGAAAACTTGCACTGTAATATTGCTGATACGGGAAACTGTGTATGGTTAGATATTGCCATAGAAGTCGAACTTATGCACATTTAATTGATAAACTGGCCCGTAAGCATTTTCATGATACCTCTAAGAAATGTCCCGTACTCATACATGTACGGGAGGAAGTTGTAGCTTTTGTCACCGAGGAACATAAATACACGTGTCTTTGACACTTTCGATATCACAGAACTTTGACACATGCGATGTCACAGAACATTGACACATACGATGTCACACACCTTGGACACATACGATGTCACAGAAATTTGGCACATACGATGTCACAGAACATAGAACTACTCCTTATCCACACTTTAGAAACTTGAAGCCATTATCACGGGATGCATGTGTCTATACGCAGCACACTTTACGGAATCTTGGTTTGTTAACCCTTTCACCGCCGCAGTCGCATAAATGCACCCCGACAAATAGTGCAGTCCCAGATCAGACGCCGCCTTGAAAAGGCGGCGTCTGATCAGGGGCTTCACGATTTGTAAAAATCTCTTTGTCTCAATGTGCTTTATTCCTTTGAAATTGCATTCATTTATCTCATTTCCTTATTTTACTGAATGATTATCAAACTTGGATTGCAGACGACAATTTAAAAATTGGCGCCGAAAGGGTTAGATATGGTTACTACAGCTGTTTTTAACGCGTATACTGTATGATGAACCGTTTAGCTATTTCCCTGTTCTATATCCATGCTAGAATTCATGGCATCATGAATATTCATAGGCTGCATATTTAACTTTTTACAATGTAAAATTATAAAGGATTTTGTTTGCTTTGACAAAGACTGTAGAATCAGTTCGATATCATGTCAAAAGCAAACAGAGCACTGTTAGAGCACACCCTGCTTACCCGTTTCCTTCATAGAAACGTATTTTCACGCATTTGAAAACAGAGAAGACCCGGATTAGACAGTTCCTATAGGACCATCTGGTCAGGGTCTGCTATGTTTGCAATTGCATTTTGATAGATGTGTTTCAGTACTTTCTTAAATGGCTACAATGTTCCACAGGTGCTATACGAAAAATGTTTTTTTCAATGTTTTTTACTGTCAAAGTATGATGTCTAAACGTATTTGAAGGTATTTATAAGTAGTATGTATGAAATGGTCGCGCGCCTAGCACCTGTGCAATGTTCCACCTTCCATATTTCATTATATCTATTTTGTCCACGGATATTCAGTAGATATTGAAATTTGAAATAAACATATAACAGGGAAAGGGTTAAGGCAGTGATTGCCCTTACCCAGTTTATAACACTGTAGATATGTATTTGTCCTTATGTTACACGAAGTGGCTATACTTACAATGATTTTAACTCTTTCGCTGCCAATGTCGCATCGGTAATTACCTATGCAAACAGTACCTCGGCGTCTCATCAGGATCCAACCTGTTTGTTACTTGGATTATTATTAAAAAAAAATATATGAAAAATAAAGAGGTTAAAAAACGAAAAATGTAGCAGACGACGAGGTTTGCAGACGACAAAATTTGGCAGCGAAAGAGTTAAAGTGTTTTACGTTGGAACCTCGATATCTAGAGCTTTAAGGGACCATGCAAATTATTTCGAGATAACGGGAGTTCGACTCAGCCTATTTCTAACTTGGAAACTTTCTCGGTGTGGCAGCTTAATGCAGATCGAAAGTAAAGCTGAAAGCTCTTCCGCATTGTTTGCGACCTGCATCAGAATATCGCATGTTCAGTGGTGAATTTTGAAACAATTCTGTGTTATAAAATGTGGAAGGGACATAATTTTTAACTCGAGTTACATGTATATAGAAGTTTGAGTTATGTGAGCTGGAAATATCAATGCTCCATTATACAGTAGAACCCCTCTAATGTGACAGCTTAAAACATAACCATATCTGTCTTTATAAACAGGTGGTTGCTTAATGCAGGACGAAATTTATGCAGAAATCTCCTATAGGAGCTTTCTGCATAACTTACGTCCTGCATTAAGCTACTACCTGCCTCTGACACCCAGAGTTATGCCCCTTTTTGTGGTGGCATTAGAGGGGTTTTACTGTACATGTGTATATGGTATTATGCTTACCTTGTAGGTAAACTGCGCGACATGGGCGTCGGTTTCACTATAGGTAGTCTTCGACATAACGTTTATGCCATGCAACAATGCCGAGAAGCACTTTTTCTGTTCAACCATAATAATATTATGGAGATCATGGAACTCCAGTTGACGACGGACAGGAACGGTTTTATCCACACAGGGCCTTAGGCGGTTCTGCTGCGATGATAGTACAGACAAAAGGCCACATGGTTTCTGGTAAATTAAAACATAAGGTAGAAACTGTCTTAACCCTTCTCTTGCTGAATTTTAAAACACATTTCTCCTTCTTTACCCATACCCTGTTGTATAATTACATCTATCTTCACTGTGTAGTCCTACAAGTGTTTTGCTGTGCATTCACTGCTGTGGAGTGCACTGGTTGCACAATCAACTTGTAAATAGTGCAGACCCTGATGAGACAGCTCATGCAGGAGCTGTCTCATCTGGGTCTACACTATTTACATGTACGTATATTGACGTGAATAGCAAGCGAACGGTTAAGTGGCCATCAAGAAGAGGTCTAATTATGAATCTGTAAGGCAGATGGTAGCTTAATGCAGGCCAAAAGTAATGACCTTTGCCCTGCTATAAACAACCACCTGCTTTTTAAGTCATATATTCAATAAATGACCGCTTAGTACTGTATAATGTCTGGTTTCGTGACAAACTAAGGTAATTGAATACAGTAAAAACTCCATCTGAACTGGGTTGTTAGTAAAGATAAATACAGATCTTTCAGACAGGTGACAGCTTAATGCAAGATGAAGATCATACAGAAAGCCCATTTGGAAACTGCATGCCTTTTACCTGCATTAAGCTACCACCAGTATGAACCCTTACTGTGTGGGACACGAGTTACCAATGCCTTTACAAACAGTGTAATCCCAGATGAGAAGGCTCTGCACAGTTTGTCATGTTACCCTTTTCTTTAGAAAAATCCCTTAATATTACCATAAGTTTGACCTGTTTGAATTTTGAAATAGTCCATTTGAAACTGTTAAAGATCCGTCACCAGCTGTGGAAGTTTGTACATCGCCGCTCTCTACCGCTGACTGATCTGGGTTTATACTGTTTGCCAATGTCGGATGCAGAGAATATCTCTTTTACAAAATGACCAAGTTGATCGCCACGTGATTCGAGCTAGAATTTCGTTTTGTTAAAAGTACATGTACGAACGCGGACATAGAGTGTTTTAGAATACAACTTTACAATTGGTACACTGTATTAACCATTTCCCTGTTCTATATTTATTCCAAATTTCAGTACCTATTGAATATTCATGAACAAAAAAAATATAATGATATAAGGAAGGTGGAACATTGTAGTCATTTTAGAATATAGAGAAACAGAACTAGAACTATCAAATTCCAATAGCAAACACAGGATGCCCAGATCAGATGGCTTCTACAGGAGCTGTCTGATCTAGGTTTACTCTGTTTTCAAATACTTTGCGTGCATCGACTACAACCCCAAAAATGTCCTTAATCAACATCCAAACATCGTAACTTTTCATAGAACTCACTTTTATAAACACAAACAAAAATTGTACTATAAGCATTATAAAGGTATTCAACTCTACTTTCATTTTCTAAAGAACAACGCGCACCTCTCTCGGTTTTCATCTCATTAATCCAACAGTTTTCAGTGATTGTACCAGATCCAAAATTGAGCAGACATTTTTTACAGTTGGCATGGGTTTAAGTAGAGACGAGGTAATGCTTTAACACTTGTCTCATACAAACACCCTTTCACTCCTTTGCAACAGAGAAGACCAATATCTGGGTCCATGCTTATAAAGCTTTTAGTTCAGTCTGAGTTTTGTTCTCAAGCTTTTGATTGGCCAGATTTGAGTTCTCAAGCTTTTGATTGGTCAGATTTGAGCCAAAGGCTCAAATCTGACCAATCAAATGCTTGAGAACGTTCTCAGACTCAACTACAAGTTTTATAAGCATGGACCCAGAAGGTTGCTGTAGGAGCCATCTGACCAGGGTCGGCTCTGCTTGCTTATGAAAATATAATAGATCTGAATCTACAATTTCTACCAATGACAAAACATCGTGTGTACATATGCCATTATAAATATTCAGTTAATAAATATTCATGATATTATTTCTTAAATGGATATTCAAAATGGATTGGGTTAAAACCTCTTTTCAGAAGTTCAATAATTACAGCATGATGTATCTGCAAGATTACTATAATTGGTATAACAGTTTTCCGGTGTTAATTACAGCATAAAGTATCCGAAAGATTACTTTAATTGGTGTAACATTTTTTTGGTGTTCAGAGTTTTGAAAGGTACACTTTAGTATGTATCGGGGTAACTTTATGTATTTTAAATTCTAATGTTTAGCTAGAACTTTAACCTTTGTATCAATGTCCAGTACACTGGACCTCTCTTGCTCCAAGGACCCGACTCCTAGTGGCACGTCAAAAATGTCCATGGAAAGTGCACCCGTCAACTTCCTGTTTATCAATTCACTTTGCACACACAACGCCGCAGATAAAAATGTTACGAGCAGGAACAATTTCATCTTGAACATACTAGTTCAAGTTGTTTTTTCAATATGCGATAATTTATACAAAAAGTAGTACAAGCCAAGAGAGATAAGACCACATATATGACCAACAGATTTACTAATTCCGTAGGACAAACGATCGGGCTCGGGTCGAAAGTTCTCTCTGATAAGACGCAAACAAATATCTGGATTCCTTTTTGGCAGACACCTGGCAGGAGTAATTTTTATCATCAAATTAGCCGAATTGTTCAACAGGAGTGTCACCACAATATACAAACACATAGCGCTAAGTACTATAAAATCTTAAGAAGAGTGCGTCGCAAAATATACGAATTATGTGGGTACATTAAAACCTCTCTAAACAAGAATTCTATTAGAGAAGAATTTAGATACCCTTAGGCAAGTGACTGCTTAATGCAGGATGAAAGTCATGCAGAAAGCTCCTAGAGGAGCTTTCTGCAAGACTTTCACTCTGCACTAGGCTGTTACATGTCTCTAAGACCGATATTGTACCAAATTTAACGTCCGGATAAGAGATGGTCAACTGTATTCTCTTTTTGGACATTATTTTGTTATAATTGCAAGCAAAAATAACTTATAAATATGGTCCGTTGCGTATTGCATTCACTTGTGTTTGGTCTAAATCAGAATGTTGTCAATACCTATCAGACTGTTGGCGTGTCTGATAGAATTGAAAAACTAGTATACGATGTAACATAAACAAATTCCAACATACTATTTATCCATTTTAACGTTAACATGAGACATCGGCCGTTATATGACGTCCCGCTTGACCATCTTTAGAAATTCCAATCTCTTTTGGAGTCTACTGAGTTGTGGAGATCGAGCTCGAGATCTGGAGATTCCGATCAAACACTTCTACCGCGTCGCCAAAAAGCAGGTTCCCTCATGAATTTGAAATTCGTCCCGAATTTCGATTGAAACCGAGAACAATTTGCAACGACTTCGGAGCACGTATAATAAAGTCACGATGTCCTGTTGGGCGCCAAATATAACCGGGGTTTAAGAGAAAGTATACCCGTCATGTGTTGGGATCCGACTCGAGACCTCGAGTTTCTTAGTCAAACACTTGACTCGCGTCGTCATAAAAGCCTGCTTGCACAGCAAGGCTGTACAAGGGTTGATACAGTTAAGATACACCCCGTGACTGCGAATCAGAAGATTGCAAGTTCGGGTCCCGTCGAGGTCGCAAATGTAATCAGGGCTCTTTGTTGAGTGTGATATATTCTTCCAACATGTCAATATACAGTAAAACCGTCTAAACCAAACTTTACACTTAGTATTGAAACTGGTCTTTTAGACAGGCGGCAGCTAAATGCAGGTTGAAAGTCATGCAGAAAGCTCATCTAAGAGCGTTTTGCATGGCTTTCACTCTGCATTAAGCAGGCACCTGCATCAAATGACCTAAATTGTTCTTTAATATAATTCAGGTTTAGAGAGGTTCTACTTTATTGGTATATAGTAGGTATGAGAAGGAGGTATACAACAATTTCAAACACCGTTGTCAAAATGCATATATACAATATTGCAACACTTGCTAATAAACTAATTTAGCTAAAACTCAAGTAAACTCACCAGCTGGGAGGAAAGTTTAGCCTATTTGGTATACTATGAATATAGATATAAATATAAAATAATATGTTTTATTTTGAAGGTTAGAGCCAGAATGAGAGCGGTAGCTAGGAGTGGTGTGGCGTACGTTAACTTGTAACGTTTCACGTGACTAAAGTAGCCATGTTACTCTTACACGCACAAATCCGTCACTTTCAAACCGGTTCTATCTCTCTTTCGAACATATGTTATACTCAAGTAAACATAATATGTAACTGAAGAAACATACTATTACAGGTGGATATAGTATGTATCAAAATAAAGAAAAGTCAACAGTACAGGAAGACTAAACCTAAGTTACAACAAAACGGTATATACAAACTGTCTTGCGATCATTTTAGGGCTGTTTTAGCAACCCATCTAGCACTAACCTTGATCATGCCCAAATTGTCCTTAAAACTACCTTAACTACAGATCCCTTGCTTAATGCAGGAGAACAGTAATATAGAAATCTTCTATAGGAGCTTTCTGCATAACGTTCAACCTGCAGTAAGCTGCCACCTGCCTGGCGTATCCATAATTATACATCTTTTAGAAGGTCACAGGTTCTACTGTATAGCAGATCTACTCACAAGATACATCCAACTTGAACATCTATTTAAGAATCAATTACATGTACTTTATTACCATTGGATAGTTTATACATCTTATAAACGCTTTCTTTGTCCATTTACCTTCAAAATACAGTGTCAGAGTGACATATAATTTGGTTCTTGAGGAGACACCGGCATACTCGGCATCTCATCTGGGTCCATGCTTATAAAACATTTTGTTGAGTCTGAGTTCGTTCTCAAGTTTTTGATTGGTCAGATTTGAGCCTTTGGCTCAAATCTGACCAATCAAAAGCTTGATAACTCAAATCTGACCAATCAAACCCTTGAGAACGAACTCGGACTCAACTAAAAAGCTTTATAAGCATGGACCCAGGTGTTTACGAAGATTATCACAAAGTCGTCACTAGAGTGCTGAAGGTCAATATTTAACTCTGAAAATACGCCTTTTCTACGCCTATGCAAATAGAGTAGACCGAGACGAACCGGCTCCTAGAGGAGCCGTCTAATCAGTGTCTGCTTTGTTTGCCTGAAATATGATGTAGGTTTGATTACCTTGTTTCGGTCACAGTAAAAAGTTAGTTTATTCATAAAACTTCAGTATATTAATATTCACAAAGTCGTTATTTTTGCCTGAATATTCATGAGATAAAAGGTTACACTTCCTCTGTTGGAGCATCCACAACATGGATCCGTTGTGAAATGGACCAATAGTCTACAATAAAACCTCTCTATAAGTTATAACGGCCACTAATGTGTGTTGACTAGTTGGTATTTAGGGCAGGGGGCTGCTTAAAGCAAGGTGAAAGTACTTTCACCTTGCTTTAATCAGGCACCTACCTTTAACACAAAATACTTGATGTAATTAGTGGCCGTTATTGAGAGGTTTTACTGTAATTCTAAGCCATGTTCTCAGACCAACAACTAAATGAATCCCTGTACTAGGCATCGGTACTTCACCAGCAAACTCCTAGCCAGACAGGTCCTATAGGAACTGTTTGATCTTGGTCAGGTAAATGTACTGAAGCAGACGGCAATATTTGCAGACGACGGGTTACAGAAGGTTACATACACTAATATTCATTGCTAAGAATGTGCCTGAATGACACAAAATGTTAATTTCTAACAAATATCTTGTTGCAACTTTTATCAAACATATACCATTCATGCTTTGGAACTTACACATGCTTCAAGTTGTTTTAACCCTTCGCTTGCTGAATTTTAAAATACATTTCTCCTTGTTTACCCATGCCCTGTTGTATAATTACATATATCTTCACTGTGTACAAGTATTTCGCTGTGCAATCACTGCTGTGGAGTGCACTGGTTGCACAATCAATTTGTAAATAGTGCAGACCCTGATGAGACAGCTCCTGCAGGAGATGTTTCATCTGGGTCTTCACTATTTATAGGTAGGTATATTGACGCGAATAGCAAGCGAAGGGTTAAGTTTTACACAAAAAAACAACATAAACAGTGCACATGACTGTTTGGATCCTGATAAACGTTTATGAGCGTATCATACGAGTTCAAACAGCTGAACAATACTGGTAGGGAATCAGTTTTAAAACGTTTCATTTTGAAAAATTGCTTCAGAGACGTTTGTTTCAATAAAAATATATATGAAAACTAATACCACAGCTGTGAGCCATTTTTCAACGAATCACAGTGGATTGAATGGCATAGAGTCAGCAAAAACATTTGTGTAAACTATTTAAGTTAGACCATTGCTTCAAGCCCAGAAGTATTTCGATTTAATCACATGGAATGAAATCATTTGAACCGATTCGGTAGAGAGCTACCCAAGGAACATCAGTTCCAAAGTTGCAAACCTTTGAGAGAGTGGCTTTCCAGTAAATATCATGAACGGGTATTAATAGCCAGACGGACTGACAGACGGGCAAGTAGAAGATTGACAATGAATGATATCAGTAGATCACCCAAGTAGTTTTCGTTAACTCTGTTAATGCAGGACACGAGTCACTTATGTCCTGTGCAAACAGTGTAGCTCCAGATGAGATGGTCCCAAGAGGAAGCCTCTCAACTGGCGCTGGAATGTTAGTCATGTTACGCTTTTCTTTAAAAATCCCTGAATAACCTATTTGAATTTTGGAGTTTCAGCGTTGAAAGGCATACGTGATTAGCGGTCTTAAGCGGTCATCAAAAAGAGGTCTATGGATCTGTTAGGCACACCCACAGGTCATATAGGAGCGTTCTGTACCCCTTTTGCCCTGCATTCAGCCCCACCTGCTTTTCAAGCGTCATAATGTTAGATAAGTGAATGACCTCTTAAGGCAGGTTCTACTGTAAAGTTAACCTGTATGTACGTCTAAAACGGGCTGGATAATTTTGAATGACAAACGGTACTTACCTTGACCAGAGGGCTCCTCTAGGAACCCTCTGATCTGGCGCTAAACTGTTTGCAAATGGCATATAACTCGTTCCATGCATTCAAAGGATTAAAATGGTTGTAAACAAACGTTGGTGTTCAAATATCATCGATTGGTGTATGAACGAACATATACAGTAGAACCCCTCTAATGCGACCACTTCATGAATTGAAATAAATGTCTTTAAAAGCATGTGGTTGCTTAATGCAGGTCGAAAGTTATGCAGAAAGCTCCCGCAGGACTTTCGTCCTGCATGAAGCTACCACCTGCCTTTAATACCCATAATAGACCTTTCTCAATATTTATGCATACCAGAAATACCGCTTTCAGAACGAGGTTTAAAAAGCACAGATGTAAACATTGACCAGGTATAAGCATGCAGCATACTATGGCCACTCCGGTGGACAGTGGTCAGTTGGTTATTAAAAAAGGGTCTTGCTTTAATTTTTGTGTACCATTCTGTAACACTGATTTGAGATACAATCAAACAATTAATTTCCATCATTTTCCAACTGAAGAAGGATTAAAAAGACAATAGAAACAGACGGTAAACAGGGATGAAGCCCCTTGTTCAGGGTAAGATTTCTTCTATCAATTTATTGCAGTTTCAATAAAAATAGAATTGATACTTTATAATGTTTAACATTTATGAAAAACTGCAACAAATGTTTCAATTTTGTGTAAATATATATATAATAAATAATTGAAAAGGAATTCTGAATCTTATTTCATTACCGTATTTATGCAAAAATGGACACTGTTTACATTAGAATATTGGTACTTTCAGGTTTCAAAAGGAACATTGGTATGCTCCAGACATTTTATAAATGAAGATTAAACAGGATGGACGCCTCTTCGAAAAAGACTGAAAAAAGGATTTAATTTCATCATCTGTGTTTGATTGGCCAGAGGAACCATCCCCATGGAGGCTCATGCAAATAAAAAATATTTACTCAATAAAAGAAAACACAAACATTTGTAAGTTTCAGCAAAACATTTTAATAATTATGTTTCATAATTATGCATTAAAAATAAATACATGCTTATATTTACATTAGTAAGTTCTAATTAGTAAGAATATAATATTAACCTCCAAAGTTATTAAACTTCTGTATAAATATATACATAATGTTACATATAAGTAATATAAAAAGAACATAGATAGAATAACAAGAGACCAATATTAATTTGATGTTTGTTTTCTTTTTCAGAGAGGAACAAAGACAAGCTGGCCATTCTACAGAAGAACTATGTTCTAATAATAGCAAGGAAAAGACCAAGAAAATCTGCATTGATGAGAGTGACTGTTTAAGAAAACACTTTGAACAAAAATACACACAGTGTGATTTAATGTGGAAAACTGAAAACATTCAAATACTTTAAGAAAAGCATATATCACTGTTCAAACATGTCTGCTGTTTTATGAAGTAAAAGTAAATTTATGTATCTACTAAATGTCTATGACAAACATACATGAAGGAGCTGTCTGCTTGCAAATTATTTGATAGCTGGGGCCAGCATGATAAAGGTTAATATAAGTTTATTAAAAGAAACTATCAAAATACAACTGGTCTATTCTATTTTTACTTTGTTCCATAAATCATCTTTTAGGTATATTGTTTTTTTTATGATAACCATTTGCACATCACAGAAAGAGGCCATGCCATTCCAACCCTGTAACAGTTAGCTGTGTCACAATCTGATTATAATAGTTGTGATTGGATGTGGACTTGCATTTTTCTCTCTTATTATATGACATTTATTTATTTATCACACACCCATCTATTGTAGAAACACCAATCTATTGTAGAAACAACTGAAAGAAAACATAAAATAAAATATGAATATGAAAATACTGCATGTGGTCTCATACTATAGTCAGTACGGTATGTAAGTATGTGGTCTGTGGGTCAATCATCTGATAAGAATTATTTACAGCTAATTACCTTCTACTTAATGGGGTTTCTTTGATATGGTGAATAAAAATAAACACTGCTTGTGCACTGTGTAGATGAGAATACGAAACTGAATAGATGACCAGTTAGTAGGGTCAGTTTATATGTATTGTAATCGAAATTTGCAAGTAATAAATTATATTAATATAAGTTACTATAACTTACCTATTATGTCATGTAAGTCTCATTGAAGCTTCACTGAAGTACTTAAAACCATTGTCAGTAGATTTTCTCCAGATGAGGCTTTGTTGGTTTTAATGTATGTTTCAGCTAAAGAAAAAGTCAGAAGCTTAAATCTCTCCTACTATAGGAAGCCATTGATGTGGTATCTAAGAACGCTCGCACCTGCCAGCTAAATCTCGTTCTGGGAAGCTGATTAATTATTCATGAGGGAATATTAAGAAAGGTCTATTAGACATGATTTTGGTGGTCGCATTAGAAGGGTTTTTATTATATCAATACCTCATGAATATTAATGTAAGACATAATGACAATATGAACACTAATAACCGTGAATGTTTTAATGACATATGAATGCAGGAATTGTGGTCATGTAGAAACAAATTTACAGTATTCTATAAACAGTGTATACCCATATCAGATATAGAAGCCGTTTGATCTGAGTGATCTCGGTCTACTCTGTAAAGGCGTCAAAAGGCATATACATGGAGTAAAGGATTACGGAGTCTATGAATAGAAAACACAACTCGAATTTTATTTGTATCTTATTTTCCGGTATAGATAGTGTGATTCTCAAAATGTGTGGAAATTCATTTTAAGACACCGGAATCTCTTTGCCCTAACAACGACATCACTGAATAATGTGTTTGACTCTAGCCTTGTGAAACCTGGAATAAAAAACACAACAGTTACCCACAGTGCACCACTCATTGTAGCCTATTGATTAATATCAACATTATTATCATTATCATCATTATAATTATGTTTTATCAATACAGGCTTCTTTAACCCTTTCCATGTTCTATATTTATTCCAAATTTCAAAATCTACTTTAAATTCATGGACTAAATAGTTATAATTAAATGTGGATAATGGAACATTGTAGCTATTTTAGAAACTAAAGTAACAGATCCATGTGCTATTATTACAAATTGATCTAATCAATATTCATGACGTCATTGTTTCTTGCATGAATATTCATATTACATGAAAAGGTTAAATTTTCAAATTCGATTTGTCTACCGCTCTTTAACCAATGGAGTTCATTCAGCATCAAGAACTGCACATTGCAGAAAAGAACACGACGTGTCGAAGAACTCTCAGATATGGGTCTACACTGTGATCAAATGCAATTCCCTACCCTCGCATAAAAAGGCAAGGACCATTTCTAGACAATCTGTATAATATATTCAAAGTATGCCATACCATATTCAGGCCAGAAACTTCTGTTTGTGCACCGACAGTGTACTTGCAGTTTGCCTCCCAAACAGCCTGGCGAATAGTTAAGATTGATTTATAATCATGTGTTAAGAGGGAAATAGTGTTTTCATGATAAAATACAGTAAAACCCCTCTAATCGGAACATTTAGTAGATAAAATTCAAATCTCTTCAGGCAAGTGCCTGCTTTATGCAGATATTAGCAGCAGTGGTAAAGGTATTAGAAGTTGCTGTAACAAAAGTAAAGATCAGCGACATCAGAAGTAAAGTTATCAGAAGCAGCTGCAGTAATAAAAGCAATAAAATATATCAGAAGTAGCTGTAGTGATGAAAGCAGAGACTAGCAGCAGAAGTAAAGGTATCAGAGGTAACTGTAGTAATAAAGGAAGTAAGTATCAGAAGTTGCTGCAGCAATGAAAGCAGACACTAGCTGCATAAGTAAAGAGGCAGCTGTAGTAATAAAAGAGATATCACAAGTAGCTGTAGTAATGAAAGCAGCAGTGGTAAAGGTTTTAGAAGTTGCAGTAATAAAGTAAACATCAGCGACAGCAGAAGTAAATGTATAAGAAGCATGTAAGCAGTAATAACAAATAAAAGATATAGAAGTAGTTGTAGTAATGAAAGCAGAGACTAGCAGCAGTAGTAAAGGTATAATAAGCGGCAGTAGTAACAAAACAGAGACTAGCAGCAGTAACAAAGATATAAGAAGTTGTTGTAGATATAAAATCAGAGACTAGTAGTCAAGGTATAGAAATGGGTTGTGTTAAGTTACGAGTAATTAAAGTTGAGCCTAGCAGCAGCAATAAAGGTATAAGACGTTGTTGTGCAAAGACTAGAAGCAGCACGAAACGTATCAGAAGTAGTTTGAATAATAAAAACATCAATAGTGAATATATCAGAAGTAGTAACAGATGTTCTTTTATCACCCAGAGCAGTGAAAATAATAGTAGGAGGAGGAGGAGGAAGAGGAAGAGGAAGAGTAGTAGTAGTAGTAGTAGTAGTAGTAGTAGTAGTAGTAGTAGTAGTATTAGCAGTAGTAGTAGTAGTAGAAGCAGTAGCAGTAGTACTAGAAGAAGTAGTAGTAAAAGTAGTAGTAGGAGGAGGAGGATGAGGAGGATGAGGAGTAGTAGCAGGAGGAGGAGGAGTAGCAGGAGGAGGAGGAGGGGGAGGAGTAGCAGCAGCAGCAGTAGTAGTAGTAGCAGCAGCAGCAGTAGTAGTAGTAGTAGTAGTAGTAGTAGGGGGAGTAGTAGTAGCAGCAGCAGCAGTAGCAGTAGTAGTAGTAGTAGGAGGAGGAGGAGTGTCACGAGGAGGAGGAGGAGTAGCAGCAGTAGTAGTAGTAGTAGTAGTTTACATTTGCATTTAAATTTACTAATAGTAAGTATCAGTCAGTTACATACATGAATTGGAGAGGTCTGACTAGCGGCACAACCGGAAGTTGAGGTTTTTCCTAGAGAATCCTGGCCATTGATACACGCGGATTCTGTTACCATTACATGAACACCATACATCATCTCGTTGCCATTAGTCTGCAATGAATAGAGTTGTGGACGTTAGGTAAAAAAGAGCCTGGTTAATTTTTTCAAATTTCGATAATTACTGAATATTCATGGCCAACATAGGTATAACGAAATACGGAGGGTGGACCATTGTGGCCGTTTTAGAAAGTAAAGAAACAGATCTATCAAATTCCATTGGCAAGCTGAGCAGACCCTGGTCAGACGGCTCCTATATGAGTAGTCTGATCTCAGTCTAATATGTTTGCAAATGCGTTAAAATGTTTACCCTTCCCCCATAAAGACGACCCTTTGACACATTTGCAAACATGGTTGACTCAAACCAGACGGCCCCTGTAGGATCAGGTTTGGTCCATTTGTTATTATGGAATAATCCAGATCTAATTCTGACGCTTCTGTGACAGCTAATAATTTCACTGTTATCAAGATAATATAAGAAAATTCAGTCCCCGAATATCCATACTGATATGAAAGCTTGTCCGATTATTCATTGGGGAAATGGTAAAACGTTCACTTAGTGCAGTAAAATGAGCTCCTGTAGCCTGCTCAATATTCATGTAAGAATAGACATCATGAATATTAATCATAATATTTTTATTATGGCGTATGGGCTCAGGAAATGTTTAGCATGACTGAAGTTGTAGAATCAGATCTCCAGTTGAACTTCGATATCTCGAACTCGAATAACTCGAACTTCGGGATTACCCGAGGTAAATGTTCTGTCCTTCCAAAATTTACAATACAGAATTCGAGATATTTCGAAGTTTATTGTTTCTACGAGATACACAAAGAAGCCTCTGATAATGACCACTTTGTTTCGCAAAGTGTTTTAACCCTTTCCCTGTTCTGTAATTAGGCCAAATTTCAAAACCTACTAAATATTCATTAACAAAATAGTTATATAAAGAAAAACGGAAGGTGAAACATTGTAAACAGTTTAGAAAGCAAAGAAACATATCTATCAAATTCTAGGAGCCGTCTGATCTGGGTCTACTCTGTTTGCAAATGCGTAAAACACGTTTATATGAGGGAAAGGGTTAAAGGATCACATCGGCGATCGAGTTCTTACAGACACACTCATTCAAATGAAGCCCAGACTACAGTAGAACCTGTCTTAAGTGGCCATTCATTTATTGAACATAGGGGTCTGAAAAAACAGGTGAGGCAGGGCAAAAATAATAAAGAAAGCTCCTATAGGAGCTTTCAGCATTACTTTTGACCAGCATTAAGCTACCACCTATAGACCCATAATTAGACCTCTTTGTGAATAATACTGTAATGGTCGCTAAAGGAGATTTTCCACGGTTTTATGAAAAATTAATCCTTTCATAGAATTTTCTAAAACATTTTGTATATCAGGTAAAATTTAAGGTTGAATTAAAAAATAAAAATGAAAATATATGTCGACGTGTTAGATTTTTTGTAAATTGTCAGTTTTCGTGGCATCCGTATGTGCCAAAACTGTCAAAATGACTACACTTTCTTTAAATATAATAAAACTGAACCAAAAGCATTACAATATACAACACAGACATGATTTTAAACATGCATTACTGGGGTTTTTATACTGCATGAAAAAGATAGTAATCTGAACATTTTTCTTTACAAAATAAGTTTTTCATATCCCGTCATTCGACAAAAAATGAGAAAAATAAACACGTATTTTGCGAATAAATAAAAATATTGAAAACTTTATTTCATAGAATTTTCCAAATTTTTGATAAATTAGGTAAAATGTAATGGTGAATTCAAAAATAAAAATAACAAGAAATATCTTTTAAAAAAGATATTCAGCGGCATTCAAATATTGACACAATGTACAAAACAATCTCTGCAATATTTATTTCAATGTTTAGAGATTCTACTAGTACAGAGAACTCGATCTATGAAGGGTTTCTTGTTATTATACTAGCAGAGAAGCATGCAATGAAAATGACTTGGAGTAGAAGAAGCAGTTATTGAAATAGTTCAAGTTGCTTTTATAGGAAATCACTTTTAAAATGTACGATGTCAAAGTAATGTTTTAAAACTATCTCTAGTTAGTTCATTATTTTACCTATTATAAAATGTACATGAAAGCGTGTATATTTGTATTGATATGAAGATAAGAAATTGAATACACTATAAAGCATGAAGTTTTTTGTTTGTGCAGAGTCTGTAATTCCTTAAAGAACGGTATTTATTTAGCCTAGATCAACGCTTTAACCGACTTGTGTGCATCATCATTAATGACATCATTAACTGAATCTACACGTATTTTTAAAACAATATAAAGTTAGCAACTTAATTCAACCTACGTCTATGATCCCAAGCCCCATGTGATAGAGCCGTAGCAATAGCCTTCAGTAAGTAGCTTTATATCAAAGAGGGCCAACAGCCAGAGCATCGGTGCTGCGGTCGGGGATAGTAATGAATACTATTTATTAATACCACTACTCTAATATACTAAACAACCCTTCTTCTTTATTTCCTATAACACTGCCTGTGAATTATGGTGGTTTCGACAAACTACCTGTTCGTCAAAGTAAACTTTATTATCAGATGTTGTATTAACTGATAGCAAAATGATAGTAAAAGTTTGAAAGTTTAATAGTGGTTTCGACAAACTGGTAATATTGGTCAGCAACCATTACCATGAGGTGATAAATATCAGTACATCAGTACTTTGATTTTATGGGAATTTCAATGTCTTAAAATCCATTTTAAGAACAGAACTTTCGACAGTCGACAGTCTTCGGTCCCATGCTAAATATCTGCGTAAATAATGATTTTCTGTACTATATGGCGTTTTGACTGAACTCTAAGAAGTTTATAGAACATGTCTGTGTAACATGATGCCTTACATGTGTTGTGATTATGTTAATTATTGCATTGAATTCAATTTGCGAGGCAGAAGCCGCTAATTATCATAAAACATAGTGTTTTGAAATAACTACAATATCGTAAGGATTACCCCAGAAAATTCGACATGTTAGAATCATCAGAATTGCATCAGAATTTTACATAGTTTGGCAATGTGTAGAGGCATATAAAAAGGTTGTATGCCAGTCAAGGTATTAACTAATGAAAATACCGTTTACTACTAAATACTCGTAGGTCATATGCAAATTACAATGTAACATAGTTTCTCATTGGTGGAAAACTAGAACAAAAGTGAAAATAGACAGCTAGCCGCTGAAAAATATATGTCGACGTGTTAAAGTTTTTGTAAAATGGCAGTTGTCATGGTAACCATATGTGCCAAAACTGTTAAAATGACACTTTATATATATAAATATATAGAAATTATGAAAGAAAAAAATATAAATATACTTTTTTTTAAATTATACAGTAAAAGGTTTTGGTTGACGTTCTACTTTTTTTCAGAAATCCGTGGTTTCCATGGTAACCAGTTAACTAATAATACAAAAAGTAGTGAAATTCATAAAAAATGAAACATTTTCAAACATTAATGTTTCATGAGTTAAGGCTTCCATCATTTGTGGCCGTGATGTGCTAATTTTTAATGAGTTGATGCGGACATCAACTGTGGCTGTGGTTGGCTAATGTTTCATAAGTTGAGGCTACCATTAACTATGTCTGTGGCGTTCTAATGTTTCTAAGTTAATGCTTCCATCAACCATGGCCAAAGCGTGTTTATGAGGACATCAACTGTAGCCGTGCTGTGTTAATGTTTAAGAAATTGATACGGAGATCAACTGTGGCCATGACGTGTTGATGCGGACATCAACTGTACCCGTGGCCTTTCTAATGTTTTATGAGTTAATGCTTCCATTAACTATTGCCATGGCGTGTTGATGCGGACATCAACTGTGCCAATGGCGTGCTAATGTTTCATGAGTTGAAGCGTTAATGTTTAATGGATTGATGCGGACATTAAATGTGGCTGTGGCATTTTAATGAGATGATATGAACATTAACTGTGGCCATGGCGTGATAAGGCTTTAATGAGTTGATGTTGACTTTAACTGTGACCGTGGCGTATTAATGCTTTAATGAGTTGATGTGAACATTAACTATGGCCGTGGCATGTTAATGTTTTAATGAATTGATGCGGATATTTTTTCTTAGCACCCTTTGTTTACGTGCTTTTGGTTCAAAACCATTTTGTACATACAAATATAAGTCCTTTGTTGCATTTTGACTTTGGTAAAGTTATTTAGCTGAGACCTTTTACTCGTGGTTTTGTTGACCGTTTTGCATATTTCACCATTGTGCATGACTTTGCTTCCATTTAAATTCATATCTTATACTAACTTGTTCTTAATTTGGGGACAATGTAAGTGAAAAAGTTAATGGGCATTGAGTCGACCTATTCGAATAATTTCATGTAGACTGTAAGTATGGGAGTGTGTATGCCTTGTGAACATCACTTAATATGATAATGGTTTCTACGTCAGTGTGTTTCAGCAAATGAATAACATTGAACTGTGACGTATTGTTTATTATTGGTGTCATACACAGGCATTATGCATCATGGCTCATTAAAACATTCCCCCGTTTCTGCTATTAATTTATACATTACAGTTATGTTTTCCCAATGTATCTGTTAATTAAAAGTAATAAACAATATTGCTCCCTCTTTTTCTTCTATCCTGCTTAAAGACATGTTACGCAGCCATTTTTCGCTTGCGTAAAACCTTGCTTGTACACGTATTGAATAACTCTAAATTGTTCATGAGATATGGCTCCGGATTTGACTATGAAATGGCCACGGCTCTTGTATTCCAAGGTCAATGCAGGACCGCATTTCCTGATGCTATTTTACATTTACACAGAGTGACATAGAACACTTCAAAAGATTTCTGAGATATGAGTCCGGACAGACAAAATGTTACGCTTTACCATACAAATGGCCATAACTCTGGTGTTCAAATGTCAATGTCAAGCACATATTCCTTTATGATACTAAACATTTACACAATGCTTCAAAGAAAACCTCCGAATCGTTTCTGAGATTCAACTCCGGGACGCACGGACACGTGCACGCACGGAAGCACCGATAGATGGATAACGTCAAATCTATATCAATCCGCCTTCGGCGAGGGATAATGTGTTGAGGCCGCCACCAGCTGTGACCGTTGATTGTTAATATTTAATGAGTTGAGGCGGCAATCAACTGTAATTAAACATCTTGTGAAAAGCACACATGCCTGAGAATATACAGTAAAAACTCTTTGTAACGACCGGTAGGTTGTAAATTATTGCAGACAGAAAGGTATGCAAAACTCTCTTGCATATTTTATTTGCACTACTTTCGCCCTCCATTAAGCAACCACATGCTTTAAAACACTATAGTTATTTATTTAGTGGTCGCCATAGACAAATTCTAAGTACGGTTTTACATTCAGTTACCTGTGACTGTGACTTGACGATATGTTCGTCTACCAATCTGAACAGATCGTTCGACATCATGTTGATTCTGTCCAAAATGGCACTCATACACTGTTGGGTGGCGGCAGTGGTATCAATGCTGCGCTTGTGTTTCATTGCGATATTGCAAGTATCATGGGTGATCCTTCTAGTGTTGGTCCAAACTTGCTCAAAGTATGTAAGCTCGCAGGGTTTCTGTAAATGTTACACACAAAGTTACTTCTTACTGCAATGACCAATCGAAATATGTCTAACTCTTTGCTCTGCAAGAGAGCTGGTAGTTTAATCCTTTATCTAATATATATTCATGTAAGAAATAATGACGTCACGAATATATTAGCGGATTTTTTTATATTATATAAACACATGAATGCTTACCTTGGCAGAAACTGTATATTCATACCTATATTCTACCATAAGCAAACAGAGCAGACTCTGAACAGACGTCTCATACATGAGCCGTCTGATCTGGATTTACGCTGTAAAGGCGTGAAAAGGCGTCTGTATCGGGGAAAAGGGTTACTGCAGGGCAAAAGTGACCCAGAAATACCCCAATAGGGAGCCATCTGCTTTTAACTACTCCCCTCATATTGACGCCTTTATGAAACCATTGTTATAAATAGAGCATTTGCTCCTACATGACCTATGGGAACAAATGCTCTATTTATCACAATGGTTTCAAAATTACACAATTCCAAACGATTCATTTTCTGTAGTAAATTCAACCTTTTGGTAGATTTATTCAAAGAGGTTGAGTTTAAAAATAGCCTATGCAGAGGGAGTGGGTTAAAGTAGGCGTTGTAGAGTGATTCCGTTCTTGTGTACATTTTTAATTGCAATTGGACTATGTACAGTCTGGACGTTGATAGTTGGGTTTGTAATTTCCAATTCCAGCGATATTATAGATTATTATATTTGAATATTGTCGTCTCTTTCGATGACAAATAGCGAGTATGTGATTACTTATGGATCCAGATGAGACGCCGAGTAACTCGGCATCTTATCAAGATCCAAACCGTGTTGGTACTAAGGGTATTCTATTGAAACAAATAATGGTACATACAAACTTTAAAGAATGCAGACGACACATTTTGCAGACGACACTATTTGGTACCTAAAGAGTTAATACACAGCTGTACCAACACTTGTACATTTGTTCTTACTACGTTCACCTGGAAAATTTGTGTTGGCAATTGTAAATACGCTAGACGGAATACAACCCTTTCACCACTAATGTCGCAAAAATGCACCACGACAAACAGTGCAGTCCCAGATCAAACGCCGCATTTCAAGGCGGCGTCTGATCAAAGACTTCTCTTTTTTGTCTCAAACTCCATTCCTATAATTTTATATGTGCTTTATTCCTTTGAAATTTGCAATTATTTATCTTATTTTCTTATTTTTCTGAATGATTTAACAAAACTTGGATTGCAGACGACAATTAAAAACATGGCGCCGAAAGGATTAACCCTATCCCTGTTCAATGTTCATGTAACAACTAATGATGTGATGAATATTAATTAGATCTAGCTGAATTTTTGTAATGGAAGATTTTCAAGGTAAAGTTTAGCTTTGACAAAAACTGAAGATTCAGATCTAAATCATATCATAAGCAAACAGAGAACACCCTGATCGGACGGCTCCCCCAAGGCAGTCTGATCTGTGTCTACTATGTTTGCAAATGGGTGAAAATGTGTTTATATGAGGGTGAGGGGGGGGGGTTAAAACAAGACTTACCCCGTTTACTTTCAATGAAAATTTGTAATTGACTCCAGCGACAACCTGAAAGTAGACATGGAAATTAAAATCAAGAATCCTGTATAACTGGACAGCACATGAATATGATCGCATATTTCTATTATCTGAATAGCCTACTTTCGCTTTCCTTTAACCATGTACTTCATAGATATTCATAGAAGAAATGATGGCACTATGAACATTATCAGATGAGTTATATACAGAATAACCACTCTAATGCGAGCACTTAATGAATAAACATGACTGTCGTTATAAGCAGGTGGTTGCTTAATGCAGGACAAAAGTAATGCAAAAAGCTCCTCTAGGAGCTTTCAGCATTAATTTTGTCCAGCATCAAGCTACCACATGCCTCTACCACCCAGAATTATACCCCTTTTAGGTGGTCGCATTAGAGGGGTTTACTGTAATGACATGTGAACACAGGAGTTGTTTGGCCCTTGCAAAATTTGTAAAATCGGATATAGTATTCCATAAGTAAACAGAGAAGACCCTGATCCAATCTATTTGACATTCCAATGGTGATATATCATTCACTCCACATATATACGCTGTTTAACACCTTTGCAGTCGGGTTCTACATTTTCTGCATTTGCCAAATACAACTGTGTACATATAGCATTAAAACAATTCAACTTCCTTAACCCATTCCCTCATATTGACGACTTTTGACGACTCTGTAAATGTCACTTTGTGAAACCATTGTGATAAATAGAGCATTTGCTCCCATAGGAGCAAATGCTCTATTTATCACAATGGTTTCAAACTACAAATTCTAGAATTTTCCTTTTCTCAAGTTAATGCTCCTTTTCGGTAGATTTATTCAACGAGGTTGTATCTAAAATAACCTATAAGGGAATGGGTTAAAAAGGACATATGCAAACAGTGTCGACCCAGATCCCTCTGATCTGGGTCGACACTGTTTGCATATGTTCCTGTTTGCTGAACCGATCAATGCCAGTTGCTTATTCCAGCAACTGTTTCTACAGAAGCCTCTGATCTGGGTCTGCTCTGCAAAGTTGTAGAAAAGCGTATTTATGGAGTAAAAGGAATATGGCAATAAAAGGGTTAACAAAAATGATATAATATTGCAAAATAAACATACTCTACCATACAATAATAAACATACTCTACCATACAATAATAAACATACTCTACCATACAATAATAAACATACTCTACCATACAATAATAAACATACTCTACCATACAATAATAAACATACTCTACCATACAATAATATGTTTACAATATACTGAACATGATACCTGTTCCTGCACACCGAGGACTTCAAGGCCATTGACGCCGTTCAGGTCCAAAAGGTGATACTGTTGATCTAGGTTTTGCAACAGGGTTGACCATTTGGGGTCTGCAGCATTTAAGGGTTGGAATCCACCTAGCTGTCGCTTGTGTGTCACTTTGATTCCACAAGTGTCGCACAAGATTTGTCTGGTATTAGTCCAGACTTGCTCGAAGTACTTTAGTTCACACAGTTTCTATGGAAAAGAGAATAGATTTGCAACAACTGTGTACCTATAGTTCTTTTGAGTGGTCGTATTATCGGCGAGATTTTACTGGATTATTGAACACAATATGAGGTTTGTGCGTCCATAGCTAATGTTTGAATCACTGGACACGAGTATTTTTTATGGTTTCATAGGTACTGTATTTATTCAACACAAGTTGGGCTTGAACAGTAGAACCCCTCTAATGCGACTACTTAAAGAATAACCATTATAAGCAGGTGGTTGCTTAATGCAGGACGAAAGAAATGCAGATAGCTCCAGTAGGAGCTTTCTGCATAAATTTTATCCTGCATTAAGCTACCACCTGGCTTTGCCACCCAGAATTATGTCCCCTTTTGGTGGTCGCATTAGAGGGGTTTTACTGTAGTAATAAAAAATCATTAGGAAATCCCGGTTTTCAGACGGTTACTTAATTACATATGAATAATTGGTGATCCACTTTTTAAAGACACTTAAACTTGGAAATCCGACCGAGTTATCTTTCTATTTCAGAATTAAGGGCGTCACTTACGGTTAACATTTGGTTTAAAGCTCCCCTCATATGGGATTAGGGTTCCATTGATGTTGAAAATGTTTTGTGCATAAGTTTTGTTTTTATACGATGAACACAATGATTTATTAATAGCCAAATAAATTAACATTCGGTATGATCTTACATATGAACAGCTCAGTTATATATATTTTTATTACCTTGCATACGATCTTTATTTAGACCAAAGCAGACAATGTCAAAGTACAGTAAAATCTCGTTAGTTTGAACACTAAATAAGTATTACTGTCTCATTTAACCCTTCGCTTGCTAATCGCGTCAATATACCTACCTGTAAATAGTGAAGACCCAGATGAGACAGCTCCTGCAGGAGCTGTCTCATCAGGGTCTGCACTATTTACAAGTTGATTGTGCAACCAGTGCACTCCACAGCAGTGATTGCACAGCGAAATACTTGTGCACAGTGAAGATATATGTACATGTAATTATACAACAGGGCATGGGTAAAGAAGGAGAAATGTGTTTTAAAATTCAGCAAGCGAAGGGTTAAAAAACTTGTGGCAGCTAAATGCAGGGCGAAGGTCGTGCACATAGCTCCCAGGGGGGCTTTCTGTGCACTTTCAACTCTGCATTAAGCAGTCACATGCCTCAATAGATCTTTTTTTTACCAAAAGTTCGAAACTATCGAACTGTACACATTGTTTGATACTCAATAGAGTTTGTAATCACTTGTGCCAAACAGATGGCCTTGTTCTACACTGTTTGACGTTCCGAGTTTTGTTTTTTATCTTTTAGTTCTTTTGTCAAAGACAGTTTAATCTGAACAGCTTTCAAAGTAGAGTCTTCTTCTTTTTTAAAACCCATTCCCTCATATTGACGACTTTTGACGACTCTGTAAAAGTCACTTTGTGAAACCATTGTGATAAATAGAGCATTTGCTATTTATCACAATGGTTTCAAACTAGAAAATTCTAAAAGTTTCCTTTTCTCTATATAATGCTCCTTTTCGGTAGATTTATTCAAAGAGGTATATCTAAAATAGCATATGAGGTAATGGGTTAAGAAAGAGTTTGGATTTAGATGAGAGTATCTCGGGTCTGATATACATAGTGTTTTAGAGATTATCACAGACTGGCAAATGGCAACGAAAATGTTAAAACGGCTCACGTGATAATATTAAGGATTTCGGAGAATTAAAAATAACCTACTCCATTAATCCTGAGCGTAAATCCGTAATTTTCTCCGGCAACGACCTGGAATAGAAATATTCAAACAATTAATCCTTTCCCTGTTCAATATGTATGCAAAGATTCACCCTTTCCCTCATATAAACGTGTTTTCACGCATTTACAAACAGAGTAGCCCCAGATCAGACGGCTCCTAGAGGAGCCGTCTGATCAGGGTCTGCTGTGTTTGCTAATATAATTTGACAAATGTATTTCTTTGCTTTCTGAAATGTATACAATGTTCCAACTTCAATATTTCTTTATAACTATTTTATTAATCAATATTCAGTAGGTATTGAAATTTGGTATAAACTGAGACCAGGGAAAGGGTTAATGACATAATGAATATTTATTAGGTGAATTTTTATCGTGCAAAATTTTCAAGGTATTTTTTCTTTCCCAAAAAAAAAATGAATCATATCTCTATCATGTCATAGCAAACAGTACACACCCTGATCAGACGACTCCTACACGAGCTGTCTGATCTGGATCTACTCTGTTTGAAAAGGCGTTAAAAGCGTTGTATGAAGCAAATAGTTAAACCTCATTTTCAACGGAGAAACGGTCTGATCTTGGTCTACTCTGTTTGCAAAAAGCATCAGGTAAAGGATTCATGCGCTTTACTAAACTACAGTAAAACCTCTCTAAAACGGCCACTAAATTACATCAAGTATTTTGTGTTAAAGGCATGCAGGTGGCTGCTTAAAGCAAGGTGAAAGTAAAACAGAATGCCCCTATAGGAGCGTCCTGTTTTACTTTCACCTTGCTTTGAGCTGCCACCTGTCCTAAATACCAACTACTTAGCACAATTTCGTTATAGAGAGGTTTTACTGTACGTAGCATGGGCTTACCGTCTATCGAACCTCTTAACCTTTGACCAGTAACAGAAAACGTTTACTGTGAATATTGAAGAAAAAAATAAATCAGCAGTTCAAAATAATCTTTTATACATACCTTGAAACATCTATTTTATCCTCATCTATTAATCCCCAAACAATCCAGTGTTCCCCACCACCCGCATAACAAAAACAAAAATGGCTGCCAGAAAAACCTCACCTGCTTATCGAACCTTTATTTTAGAAACTGTTTACTGTAACATAATACTCATAGTCACGTGATTTCATCATGGGCACGCGACCTTTGCATAAGCTGAAGGGGTCAGAGCTGTCAAACATTTTTAATGTGGTACTCTTTTCAATTCATGTTGATATTCTATAACGTAGTAAGAGTTTTCTCATGTTTAGCATTGTTGAACGGAAAATAAACTGTATTGACCTGTTTATGACGTATATTTCGTTTTTAAAGCTACGAGGCGTTGTTTACAGACAAAGCAACGGTACTCATGATTTTATGATGTAGTATGCACTTGTACATGCGTAAAAACGCAAAAAAATGAAAGGTTCGATAAACAGGTGAGGTTCGATAGAAGGTGAGTGTACGATATAGAAAGGTTAATGAAGTGGAACCTCTATATGTCGATCTTCAAGGATCCACACAAAGTACTTCGACATAACTAGAGGTTCGAATATACCCCTACCTAACCTGGAAACTTTCTCGGCGTGGCAGCTTTGTGCTTCAGTCTGAGATTTGACAAATCAGATACTTGAAAATGATCCCAGACTAAAGTTTTATAACCCCAGATCGAGGCCGCAAGTATGGATTAAAGCTCCTACAGAAACCGTTTGACCTGGGTCTACTCTGTTTGCAAATGATTGTGTGGCGCTTATATAAGGGAAAGCGTTAATAAATGAAACAAAGTTGTATCTCACACCAGTCGGATGGCGGTGAACAGACTTCCTGTGCTGCAATTAGCGAATCGAGGATAATGGAGTGTTAATTCTCTAAGCATGAAATAATCCCACTTTTCTCTTTAACCCATTCCCTCATATTGACGACTTTTGACGACTCTGTAAATGTCACTTTGTGAAACCATTGTGATAAATAGAGCATTTGCTCCTATAGGAGCAAATGCTCTATTTATCACAATGGTTTCAAACTACAAAATTCTAAAATGTTCCATTTCTCTAGTGAATGCTCCTTTTTGGTAGATTTATTTAATGAAGTATGGTCTAAAAATAGCCTATGAGGTAATGGGTTAATAAATCGACTTGAAGCAGCAGTGACAGGTACGTATATCATCTTCATACTTTTATGCTCATACTGTGTTGCGTATATTATTATTATTATTATTTAATATACATGCTTGTGATCACCATGGCAATCGAGGTAAATGAGAAGTTGTTAATATTTAACTGAGCATATATACCTCGTAGAAGGCGTTTCGATTAATAAATTATGCATGTATCCATTCTTCGTAACCCCTGTTGTTGGCAAAGCGTCTTTAAAGCTGTGAAATTGGATCTAGTGCTTCGTTTTTGGTGATGAAACCGACCGAAAGTTATTCGCTGTACGGTTTGTAGCAATCGTGTGTACCGGGTTTGTAGATATTAGTAGTTTTGATTACGCAGTGAAAAGACATCTGGAGTCGAATAATGGCATGGTGGTAATATTTTCATTCCATTCACTTTGTACACAGAGTTCTGTGCGATTTGGTTGAGGTGCACCATGTACATCTTTAATTGTCACTATACAGTACATATAACGCTACACTCGTACAGATAAATTGCAACACTCTGTTCGATCCCTACAAACCGTACATTTCTAGCTCGCGACTTTTCTACAAACCGTACACCAACGAATTTTTAAAACCTCTCCTTTTCTTTAAATCAACAAACAGCTGCATGGAATTTCTATACAGGCAGTAAAGAGATCTCATTAATGTTCATATAGCATCAACTCATTGTCGCTGATCATAATTAATTTCGAAAATATTAGGTTTAACCCTTTCCCTCATATTGACGACTTTCGACGACTCTGTAAAAGTCACTCTGTGAAACCATTGTGATAAATAGAGCATTTGCTCCTATAGGAGCAAATGCTCTATTTATCACAATGGTTTCAAACTATAAAATTCAAAAATTTTCCTTTTCTCTAATTAATGCTCCTTTTCGGTAGATTAATTCAAAGAGGTTGTATCTAAAAATAGCCTATGAGGTAATGGGTTAAACTGTGGCCGAAATCCCACGTGAAGCATGAAAACAAGTGAGCAATGGCTAATTACACCAATACCAATCGACATGCGAATCAAAGTAATGTATATAGCGTTAAATGGATTCATGCACTGTAGATCTGATAACTTGTCATGGTAAAAAAGTGGTTTACTATTATATTGCATATGGATACAAAATACTCTACTGCTGGATCCAGTTTTCACTCAACTTTCGATTCGCTAATCGCAACACCTCCGTCCGACCGGTGTGTATCTGGGTCTGCACGCCAGAGTACACTGAGTCTTGGCACCAGGTGCGGATTCAGGATTTCAGATTAGGCGGGGGGGGGGGGGGTAGAAGTTTTTTGTAAGGGGTGGGGGCGTATATTTTTATGTCTGATGACACAAATAAATAGTGTGGGAGCGTTCTGTTTTACTTTCATCTTACTTTAAACAGCTACCTGCTCAAAATACCAACTAATTTTCACAATTTAGTGGTCGCTATAGAGAGGTTTTACTGTATATTGATCTAAAATATTACTAGTTTGGTTTGGTTTAGCAATTTTAAGGGGGGCGTACGCCGGCTCCGCCCCTCTCTAAATCCGCGCCTGGGCAGTAAGGAAAATTGTTACTGTATGAAATAGACTGTACCTGGGTCTGCACGCCTACAAGTTCCATACTATTTGCTCCGCTCAGATCCACCAGGTTGTATTTGGTGGCCAGCTCTTGAAGAACGTCAGCCCAGTGCTGGTCAGAAGGGTTCTGTGGCGCCCAGCCACCGGGCATTGGATGACCGTTAGCTTGAAGACCTGTTTGGAGCCCGCATGTTAGAGGACCCATCCTTTTATGGACTTTTTTGATTCCACATGTGTCGCATGTGATTTGTCGTGTATTGGTCCAGACTTGTTCGAAGTACTTTAGTTCACACACTTGCTATTGAAAAGAGAATAGATTCGCAACATTAGCTAATTGTTAACTCTTGCACAGGCACAGAAATGATTGTGTTTGGGAACATTGTGTCGGAAATTATTACTCAGCTTTATGAAGTAACCCTTGTAACCATTTCCCTGTTCTATGTTTATTTCAAATGTCAAAACCGACTGAATATTCATGGGCAAACAAGTTGTAATGAAGTATTGCAGGTTGAAAATTGCAGCTATTTTAGAATGCCTTTGGTAAACAGAGCAGACCCTGATCAGACGGTTCCTATAGAAGCTGTCTGATCTGGGACTACTCTGTTTGCATTTATATGAATGAAAATGATTAAATTTCAGATCTACAGATAAAGGTGCGCATTAGAGGGGTTTTACTGTAGTAATAAAAAATCAGTAGGAAATCCCGGTTTTCAGACGGTTGCTTAATTACATATAAATAATTGGTGATCCACTTTTTAAAGACACTTAAACTTGGAAATCCGACCGAGTTATCTTTCTATTTCAGAATTAAGGGCGTCACTTACGGTTAACATTTGGTCCAAAGCTCCCCTCATATGCGATTAGGGTTCCATTGATGTTGAAAATGTTTGGTGCATAAGTTTTGTTTTTATACGATGAACACAATGATTTATTAATAGCCAAATAAATTAACATTCGGTATGATCTTACATATGAACAGCTCAGTTATATATATTTTTATTACCTTGCATACGATCTTTATTTAGATCAAAGCAGACAATGTCAAGTACAGTAAAATCTCGTTAGTTTGAACACTAAATAAGTATTACTGTCCCATTTAAAAAACTTGTGGCAGCTAAATGCAGGGCGAAAGTCGTGCACATAGCTCCCAGGGGGCTTTCTGTGCACTTTCAACTCTGCATTAAGCAGTCACATACCTCAATAGATCTTTTTTTATCAAAAGTTCGAATTATCGAACTGTACACATTGTTTGATACTCAATAGAGTTTGGTAATCACATGTGCCAAACAGATGGCCTTTGTCTACACTGTTTGACGTTCCGAATGATGTTTTTTTTTTATCTTTTAGTTCTTTTGTCAAAGACAGTTTAATCTGAACAGCTTTCAAAGTAGAGTCTTCTTCTTTTTTTAAACCCATTCCCTCATATTGACGACTTTTGACGACTCTGTAAAAGTCACTTTGTGAAACCATTGTGATAAATAGGAGCAAATGCTCTATTTATCAAAAGGGTTTCAAACTAGAAAATTCTAAAAGTTTCCTTTTCTCTATATAATGCTCCTTTTCGGTAGATTTATTCAAAGAGGTTGTATATCTAAATTAGCATATGAGGTAATGGGTTAAGAAAGAGTTTGGATTTAGATGAGAGTATCTCGGGTCTGATGTATACAGTGTTTTAGAGATTATCACAGACTGGCAAATGGCAACGAAAATGTTAAAACGGCTCACGTGATAATATTAAGGATTTCGGAGAATTAAAAATAACCTACTCCATTAATCCTGAGCGTAAATCCGTAATTTTCTCCGGCAACGACCTGGAATAGAAATATTCAAACAATTAATCCTTTCCCTGTTCAATATGTATGCAAATATTCACCCTTTCCCTCATATAAACGTGTTTTCACGCATTTGCAAACAGAGTAGGCCCAGATCAGACGGTTCCTAGAGGAGCCGTCTGATCAGGGTCTGCTGTGTTTGCTAATAGAATTTGACAAATGTATTTCTTTGCTTTCTGAAATGTCTACAATGTTCCAACTTCAATATTTCTTTATAACTATTTTATTAATCAATATTCAGTAGGTATTGAAATTTGGTATAAACTGAGACCAGGGAAAGGGTTAATGACATAATGAATATTTATTAGGTGAAGTTTTATCGTGCAAAATTTTCAAGGTATTTTTTCTTTCCCCAAAAAAATAAATCATATCTCTATCATGTCATAGCAAACAGTACACACCCTGATCAGACGACTCCTACACGAGCTGTCTGATCTGGATCTACTCTGTTTGAAAAGGCGTTAAAAGCGTTGTATGAAGCAAATAGTTAAACCTCATTTTCAACGGAGAAACGGTCTGATCTTGGTCTACTCTGTTTGCAAAAAGCATCAGGTGAAGGATTCACGCGCTTTACTAAACTACAGTAAAACCTCTCTATAACGACCACTAAATTACACCAAGTATTTTCTGTTAAAGGCATGCAGGTGGCTGCTTAAAACAAGGTGAAAGTAAAACAGAACGCCCCTATAGGAGCGTCCTGTTTTACTTTCACCTTACTTTGAGCTGCCACCTACCCTAAATACCAACTACTTAGCACAATTTAGTGGTCGTTATAGAGAGGTTTTACTGTAGTTTAGTAAGGTTAATGAAGTGGAACCTCTATATGTCGAATTTCAAGGATCCACACAAAGTACTTCGACATAACTAGAGGTTCGAATATACCCCTACCTAACCTGGAAACTTTCTCGGCGTGGCAGCTTTGTGCTTCAGTCTGAGATTTGACAAATCAGATACAAATGTACTTGAAAATGATCCCAGACTAAAGTTTTATAACCCCAGATCGAGGTCGCAAGTATGGCTTAAAGCTCCTACAGAAACCGTTTGACCTGGGTCTACTCTGTTTGCAAATGATTGTGTGGCGCTTATATAAGGGAAAGCGTTAATAAATGAAACAAATTTGTATCTCACACCAGTCGGATGGCGGTGAACAGACTTCCTGTGCTGCAATTAGCGAATCGAGGATAATGGAGTGTTAATTCTCTAAGCATGAAATAGTCCCACTTTTCTCTTTAATAAATCGACTTGAAGCAGCAGTGACAGGTACGTATATCATCTTCATACTTTTATGCTCATACTGTGTTGCGTATATTATTATTATCATTATTATTATTTAATATACATATTGAAAATGCTTGTGATCACCATGGCAATCGAAATAAATGAGAAGTTGTTAATATTTAACTGAGCATATATACCTCGTAGAAGGCGTTTCGATTAATAAATTATGCATGTATCCATTCTTCGTAACCCCTGTTGTTGGCAAAGCGTCTTTAAAGCTGTGAAATTGGATCTAGTGCTTCGTTTTTGGTGATGAAACCGACCGACCCAAAAGTTATTCGCTGTACGGTTTGTAGCAATCGTGTGTACCGGGTTTGTAGATATTATGTAGTTTTGATTACGCAGTGAAAAAGACATCTGGAGTCGAATAATGGCATGGTGGTAATATTTTCATTACATTCACTTTGTACACAGAGTTCTGTGCGATTTGGTTGAGGTGCACCATGTCCATCTTTAATTGTCACTATACAGTACATATAACGATTTGGTTGAGGTGCACCATGTCCATCTTTAATTGTCACTATACAGTACATATAACGCTACACTCGTACAGATAAATTGCAGCACTCCGTTCGATCCCTACAAACCGTACATTTCGATCCCTACAAACCGCACATTTCTGGCTCGCGACTTTTCTACAAACCGTACACCAACGAATTTTTAAAACCTCTCCTTTTCTTTAAATCAACAAACAGCTGCATGGAATTTCTAAACAGGCAGTAAAGAGATCTCATTAATGTTCATATAGCATCAACTCATTGTCGCTGATCATAATTAAGTTCGAAAATATTAGGTTTAACCCTTTCCCTCATATTGACGACTTTTGACGACTCTGTAAAAGTCACTTTGTGAAACCATTGTGATAAATAGAGCATTTGCTCCTATAGGAGCAAATGCTCTATATATCACAATGGTTTCAAACTATAAAATTCTAAAATTTTCCTTTTCTCTAATTAATGCTCCTTTTCGGTAGATTAATTCAAAGAGGTTGTATCTAACAATAGCCTATGAGGTAATGGGTTAAACTGTGGCCGAAATCCCACGTGAAGCATGATAACAAGTGAGCAATGGCTAATTACACCAATACCAATCGACATGCGAATCAAAGCAATGTATATAGCGTTAAATGGATTCATGCACTGTAGATCTGATAACTTGTCATGGTAAAAAAAAGTGGTTTACTATTGCATATGGATACAAAATACTTTACTGCTGGATCCAGTTTTCACTCAACTTTCGATTCGCTAATCGCAACACAGGAATTGCGTACAACTCCGTCCGACCGGTGTGTATCTGGGTCTGCACGCCAGTGTACACTGAGTCTTCAGGTAGTATATTTGTAGACTGAAAGAAGTGCGGGAAGTTCTCTCGGGAGCTGTTTGCATTTCTATATTTCTTCATTAAGGTAAAACATATCTTAAAGACGCGCCTGGGCAGTAAGGAAAATTGTTACTGTATGAAATAGACTGTACCTGGGTCTGCACGCCTACGATTTCCATACTATTTGCTCCGCTCAGATCCACCAGGTTGTATTTGGTGGCCAGCTCTTGAAGAACGTCAGCCCAGTGCTGGTCAGAAGGGTTCTGTGGCGCCCAGCCACCGGGCATTGGATGACCGTTAGCTTGAAGACCTGTTTGGAGTCCGCATGTTAGAGGACCCATCCTTTTATGGATTTTTTTGATTCCACATGTGTCGCATGTGATTTGTCGTGTATTGGTCCAGACTTGTTCGAAGTACTTTAGTTCACACACTTGCTGTTGAAAAGAGAATAGATTCGCAACATTAGCTAATTGTTAACTCTTGCACAGGCACAGAAATGAGTGTGTTTGGGAACATTGTGTCGGAAATTATTACTCAGCTTTATGGAGTAACCCTTTTAACCATTTCCCTGTTCTATGTTTATGTTCTATGTTTAACCATTTCCCTGTTCTATGTTTATGTTCTATGTTTAACCATTTCCCTGTTCTATATTTACGTTCTATGTTTAACCATTTCCCTGTTCTATGTTTATGTTCTATGTTTAACCATTTCCCTGTTCTACCATTTCCCTGTTCTATGTTTATGTTCTATGTTTAACCATTTCCCTGTTCTATGTTTATGTTCTATGTTTAACCATTTTCCTGTTCTATGTTTATGTTCTATGTTTAACCATTTCCCTGTTCTATGTTTATTTCAAATGTCAATACCGACTGAATATTCATGGGCAAACAAGTTGTAATGAAGTATTGAAGGTTGAAAATTGCAGCTATCTTAGAATGCCTTTGGCAAACAGAGCAGACCCTGATCAGACGATTCCTATAGAAGCTGTCTGATCTGGGACTACTCTGTTTGCGTTTATATGAATGAAAATGATTAAATTTTAGATCTACAGATAAAGGTGCGTTCCCAAACACTAAAATCGTTATTTCTCTACCAAACCCTATACTGTGACCACTCTTTAGAATCGTCTCGAAGAGACGATTCTAAAGAGTGGTCACAGTATAGGGTTAAGTGGAGAAATAAAGAAGTTATTCCTGAAAATGATATAATCTATGCAAATTATCTGGAGCTCTGGATTAATTGATAAACATTAAACTCTTCGAGACTTTGATTTACACTCTTTACTCCTCCATGAATATTCATGCAGGAAATTATTATTTAGCTGAATTTTTGTAATGGCATCAAGGGAAGTTTCGCAATGGCTGAAACTGTAGAAATAGATCTATGTAATATCATAAGCAAAAACAGTAAACATCCTGATCAGACGGCTCCTATACGGTTCAATCTGAACAGACTATTCCACGTTGAATGATATAGATTTCAAAGCAGGAAATTGTGGGAAATAATAACACACATACCCCGTTGACCTTGAGCCTGAATCCGTAATTTTCTCCCGCAACAACCTGCAATGGAAATGTTTATTTACAGTGGAACCAGTCTTAAGCGGCCATAAAAATGATGTCTAATTATGAGTCTGTAAGGCAGGTGGTAGCTTATTGCAGTTCAAAAGCGATTCAGAAAGCGCCAATTGGAATGTTCTGTACTACTTTTGTCCTGCATTAATCAACCTCCTGCTTATTAAGATTCCTATGTTCAATAAAGGCATGGTTCTACTGTATAATAAAGTACACGTATACTGGAATATATATGTATATAAAGCGGATGTCTTATTATTTATCAATATATACTATATATGAATCAAAATCAAAATAAGATGATGGCCATCTAATGTTGTGCTTTGCTTACAGTTTTCGAAAGAGGCCATGTAACGCTGTTTCTATCCCATTCCCTCATACTGACACCTTTTGACGCCTCTGGAAAAGTCACTTTTTTTTAAACCATTGTGATAAATAGAGCATTTGCTCCACAGGAGCAAATGCTCTATTTATCACGATGGTATCTAAGCTACACAATTCTAAAAGTTTCCTTTTTTCTTGTTAATTTTCCTTTTCAGTAGATATATCCAAAGAGCTTGGATCTAAAAACAGCCTATGAGGTAATGGGTTAAGGATAATGTTCATGTAAGCTGACTGAGAACAACTACAGTAACACCGCGATAGTCCAAGTTTAGCCCTTCAATCCATGAATATTCATATCAGAAATAAAATGACATCGTGAATATTTACAAGCTATTTTATTTTTATAATGGTATATGAACACAGGTTTTGTTTGCATTGGTAGAAACTGTAGAATCATATTCATATGACTGTATAAGCAAACAGAGCAGACCCTGAACACATGGCTCCTACAGGGGTCGCCTGATCTGGGTCTACTCTGTTTGCAAAGGCTTATACAGGCTACGTTTTTATGGAATGAATGATTAAGTTACGGAATATTGAACGATTTTAGACAGGCAGCTACTTAATGCGTTCTGGGTCCATGCTTATAAAGCTTTTAGCTGAGTCTGAGTTCGTTCTCAAGTTTTTGATTGGTCAGATTTGAGCCTTTGGCTCAAATCTGACCAATCAAAAGCTTGAGAACTCAAATCTGACCAATCAAAAGCTTGAGAACAAAACTCAGACTCAACTAAAAGCTTTATAAGCATGGACCCAGTTTGACTTCCACCTTGTATAATATGAAGAGTATAAAGTAACCATTGTTTTAATGAACAGATAAGTATAAACAGTTTCCCATTGGTGTTTTTGTTTAATCATTTAAACGTTTAGAAATGGCAGAATTACAGAATAAGATATATAGTATGCCATAGGCAAACAGTGAACAGACCCTATCAGAGGGATCCTACAAGAAAAATGCATCTAAACCCCTTTCCTATTCTATTTATTCTAAATTTCAATACCTAATGAATATACACTGACAAAATAAATACAATGCAATATGGAAGGTAGAACAGTGTAGTTCTTTTAGAAAATAAAGAAACAGTTCTTTCAAACTCCCTTAGCAAACAGAGCAGATCCAGATCAGACGGCTCCTATAAGAGCCGTCTGATCTTGGTCTACTCTGATTGCAAATGTGTGAAAACACGTTTATATGAAGGAAAGGGTTAAAATATGTATCAATGGAGTAAAGGGTTAATACATATCAGAAGGGCGAAAGCATACCGCTACTCTGCAAAGTAATTCTTAATGTAGACCTTCGGGAGCTTCCTGTATAAGCTGTTCCTCCATTAAACCTTTCCCTCATATATACGTGTTTTCACGCATTTGCAAACAGAGTAGAGCCAGACAAGGGTCTGCTCCGTTTGCTTATGAAATTATAAATTACAGTTCCTACTAATACCAACATCTCTTATGTACATAATGCCATTATAAAATTTAAGCTAATTGATATTCAATATATCATCATTTCATATATGAATATGCAACAGGGAAAGGGTTAAGCTACATAACATATTTTATAGACTCACAGTAACGCATCTTTAGAGTTGTTACATACGACAATTATTTCTGCATAAACTAGACTGTACCTGGGTCTGCACGCCTAGGATTTCCAGACCATTTACTCCAGTCAGATCCACTAGGTTGTATTTGGTGGCCAGCTCTTGAAGAACGCCAGCCCAGTGCTGGTCAGACGGGTCCTGTGGCGCCCAGCCACCGGGCATTGGATGGCCGTTAGAAAGTTGAAGACCTGTCTGGAGCCCGCATGTTACAGGGATCATCCTTTTATGGGTCACCTTGATTCCGCAGGTATCGGACTTTACTTCCTTTAGACCAGACCATACTTGTTCGTAGTAGATAAGGACGCACGTTTTCTGTATGGTGAAATAATGATATATTTATCGATTGAGTGTACGCTAAAGGTTTCCATGTAAGACAGACATTTTTTCTGTAAATTTTGGTAAAAATACATTTTAATAACTGGAATCGTTTTCGCACATTAAACTCAATAATTTGGAAAGCATTTTTGGCCAAATTTTTAACAGTGTTTTAGTATTTAATCATAATTTGGCGTCTATTGGGGTTTTCTCAAAAATTGGATTATTTTAATAAACTATTTTGCATTGGGAATGGGAGCCCTTTAACCTTTCTCCCCTTAGGCTATTTTTAGATACAACCTCTTTGAATAAATCTACCGAAAAGGAGCATTAAGTAGAGAAAAGGAAACTTTTAGAATTTTGTTGTTTGAAACCATTGTGATAAATAGAGCATTTGCTCCTATAGGAGCAAATGCTCTATTTATCACAATGTTTTCACAAAGTGACTTTTATAGAGTCCTCAAAAGTCGTCAATATGCGGGAATGGGTTAACGGACCCGTGTAGACACCAGTAAACGCCTACAATAAATACAGCAAATTCCTCTAATGCGACCAGCAAATAGGGACTTGTATAAGTATGGGTTGCAGTGAAGTAGGTAGCTTAATGCTAGGAGTTTTCTGCATTACGTTTGTCCTTCGTTAAGCAGTCACCTACTTATAATTAAAGACAGTTATGTTTATTCATTAAGTGGTCGCATTAGAAGGAGTCTACTGTAATGACACCATATACCGATTGGATGGTTTTTATATTGACAGATTAACACTAAAGTTTGACAATGGTAGAAACTGTATATTATTTCTGAAAGATCAACTTTAACAGAGGCGTCAAATGACGTCAGTGTGAAGGAATTGATTAAATGTGAAGTTTATCGGATGGACGTTTTCTCTTCAAATCACCCTAAAAAGGTTTTAGCATTTCAGCAAACCCTAGTGGATTTCCCACAGATATATAAATGACTCATTCAGTTTCATACCACCACCTTTGCATAAAATCGCCCAATAGTAAAACATTGATTTTCACTGAAGTAGTAGGAAATAACTACAACATTGGACAACTGTTTTCGCCCATTCATTCACATTCACGCCTCGGTAAAAATCACTGTTTTTGAAACCATTGTGATAAATAGAGCATTTGTTCCATAGGAGCAGATATGCTTTATTTATCAAAATGTTTTCAAAAATACACGTGTTAAACAGTTCAATTTTCCAGTAGAGAATCCTTTTCCTGAAGCAACCGCTTACTTTTTAAGACTCTTATGTTCAATAAATGATTGGCCGCTTGAGATAGTTTCTACTGTGCACACTTACAAACATATCAAGGTTACTTACCCCATGCACTGTCAGTGTGAACTTGTAGTTCATTCCAGAAACCACCTGAAAGAACAATAGTAACGACCATAATAACAATAATAATAACAACAACAACAACAACAATGATAACAATTATAGCAAACTCTGGTCAAATGACTCTTACATGCGTACGTGCAAGGCAAAGGGTTAAAAGACAGTATGAGAAATATGTATCCTCGCACAGGTGCTCAATATTTGCTGAAATATGTATCCTCACACAGGTGCTCAATATTTGCTGAACTATGTATCCTCACACAGGTGCTCAATATTTGCTAACTCATTGATATGTACTGCAAGAGTAAAGAATTACTCCCTATTCGTTCAATTTAACTCATTCTCTCCCAGTGACGCCTTTTTGCGCCTCTGTAAAACTCGTTTATTGAAACCATTGTGATAAATAGAGCATTTGCTCCGTAGGAGCGAATGCTCTATTTGTCACAATGGTTTCAAAACTACATAATTTTAAAATTCCCCTTTTCTTATAGTTTATTCTCCTTTTCGGTAGATTAATTCAAAGAGGTTGGGTCTAAAAATAGTCTATGAGGGGAATGATTTAAGTAACTAATGTTCGAGTTTTCGTGCAGCATCCATTAAGATCAGATTTGCAAATTTCTTTCAACGGGCTATGGGTTAACCCTTTTTCTCTTGAAAAGGCACGTGTGATATCACGAATGTTTTAATATTTAAAGTTTTATTTTGTACAACGTCAGATAAGCACAGAATGGTTTGAAGACAGAAATAGAAGGATCGCACCTATATTACATCATAAACAAATAGAGTAGACCCTAACCAGATGGCTCCTGGATTAGTACTGATCTGTGTATATATGTACTCTCTTTACAATGGTCCATTGTTATAAAACGTCCGAGTCTGAGATCATTCTCAAGTATCTGATTGGTCAGATTCTGAACAAGCTCAGAAGCTTACCAGTGAGATGCTTGAGAATGATCTCAGACTCAAGCAAAAAGTTGTATAACCTTGGGGCAATAACGCTACCCTGTTCCCTCATATTGATGCACATTTTGTCGCCGTTGTAAAACCAGTGTTTCACAGGTGGAAATGCTCAATTTTCCACAGTTGTTTAACCCATTTCCTCATAGGCTATTTTTAGATACAACCTCTGTTAATAAATCTACCGAAAAGGAGCATTAACTAGAGAAAAGGAAAATTTTAGAATTTTGTAGTTTGAAACCATTGTGATAAATAGAGCATTTGCTCCTATAGGAGCAAATGCTCTATTTATCACAATGGTTTCACAAAGTGACTTTTACAGAGTCGCCAAAAGTCGTCAATATGAGGGGATGGGTTAAAAAATAAATAATTCATTTTTTCTGCTCCTTTTCAGAAGATTTATTAACCATTTCACCGCCAATGTCGCATAAATGCACCACGATAAATAGTGCTGTCCCAGATCAGACGCTGCCTTTTCAAGATGGCGTCTGATCAGGGCTTCACTTTTTGTCTTAAAAAAAGACTGAATCTGAAAATAGTCTATGAGGGAATGGGCTATAATACGTAAATTATGAGGCAAAGGGTATATTGATTAACATTTCCATGTAAACTTTACAATGGTGCTACCTGTGTCTCCACTGCCACGACACTATACCCATTGGCACCCGATGGCAGATTTACCAAATTGTCCGCGTCCATTCCCCGAAGAAGGTCGTCCCATTTTTGTTCAGACGGATTTTGTGGTGTCCATCCTCCACCTAGCTGTTTCTTGCTGCTGGCTTTGACCTTGAGTCCACACGAGTCATGGTTCACAGCATGTGTGTTGGTCCAGGGTTGGGAGAAATAATCCAATGTGCACATTGTCTGTAAATGTAAATGTGCTACTCTCTGTAAAACGGCGTTGCAAACATTGTAGACCCAGACCAACCCTCGTGTCTCTAATATGGCGTTTTTCAAGGTTCTGTTCTATTTGTCACTTATCAGCATATGTAATAATTAGTACTGTCTTTCTATACAGCGTAACACAGACACCTCATCCTGGACGTGATCTAGGTCTACACTGTTTGTATCGCAATAAGATAGCGTCTTATCTACATTTTATGAATATCTGTAGTGTCTATTCTACATTGTGTACTGGCACAGTACACTCAATAAAGCGACCGGTCAAAGAACAAGTTAACCCTTCACTTGCTAATCACGTCAATGTACCTACCTGTAAATAGTGAAGACCCAGATGAGACAGCTCCTGCAGGAGCTGTCTCATCAGGGTCTGCACTATTTACAAGTTGATTGTGCAATCAGTGCACTCCACAGCAGTGATTGCACAGCGAAATACTGGTACACAGTGAAGATATATGTAATTATACAACAGGACATGGGTAAAGAAGGAGAAATGTATTTTAAAATTCAGCAAGAAAAGGGTTAATTGTCGCTATTTTAAACAGCCATAAATGCAGGGATCTTTCAGTGTTATTTTTCACGCAGTATTATCCCTTTACTCCATGAATATTCATGCAAAAATAACGACTGTATAAACATTTACCCTTTTAACCGTTTCCCTCTTCTATTTTTATTCCAAATTTCAATACCTACTGAATATTCATGGCAAAAATAAGTTACAATGAAATTGACACTTAGGGATCACTTTTCCAAAGTCAAATACATATGTACTTACTATGACTGTTCATAGATATTAAAAGTGTAACATGACAAACAGTGCTGACCTGGAAACCTCTCATCTTCGTCTATGTTGTTTGCAAATAACAATAATGACTGACTTCCAGTACAGAAAGGGTTAATCAGTGGAAAGTTTGATTATGCCATAAACTGTAGAATCAGATCTATATTAGTTCATACGCAAATAGAGCTGACCGAAATAAGTCTGCTCATACAGGAGCCTTCTGGTCTGGGTCTACTCTCTTTGCAGAGGCGTTAACACGTGTATGTATGGGGTAGGATTAAACAATAATCAGCTTTAAATCATTTACTCCATAAATAAGCATGCTTACTTCTGTGCAAACAGAGTAGACCGAGATCAGACGGATAAAATGTGATTCTACAGTTTCTGACATTGCCAAAACATATGTGTCTATTTACTTCCATAACAACTGATATAATAAATATCAAATGAAGGCATTATTTGTTACATGAATATCAATGGAGGAAACATCCCATACATGCTCTATAATGGGATGCAGTGAAAGCTCGCTAGTCCCAATACTAAAATAAGCATCAGTATCTGTCATTAACCGTTTCGCTGCCAAATTATGTCGTCTGCTAACTTTGTCTTCTGCTACAAAATTTATTTCTTTTGATTTTCTTCATTTTTGTTTCAAAAACATAGTAACAGTAACAAACAGTTTGGATCCTGAGTTACTCGGCGTCTCATCTGGATCCAAACTGTTTGCATAGGTAATCACAGATCCGGCATTGGCAGCGAAAGGGTTAACCATTTCCCTATTAAATATTAGTGTAAGGAATAATTGCATGAATATTGATGCGTCGAACTATACTAAAGAATTATTAAGAAAGGAATTTCTGACTGTGACATAGAGTATACAATTATCTCTATATATTTTTATAAGCAAACAGAACAGACTCTGATCAGACTGGTTCCTATAGGCGCCGTCTGATCTTGGTCTACTTTGCAAACGTGTGAAAAGGTGTTTATATGAAGGGTTAAGACATGTGTGAGTTTCAAGCAGGTTGAAAGTTAAACAGGAAGCTCCTTTGGGAGCTTTCTGGATGGATTTCACTATGCATTAAGCTGCTGCATTTCTTAAACATCCTTATTGTGTCTTTATTAAAAGGTTTTGCTATACAGTAAACCCTCTCTGAACGGGAATTCTATTACAGAACAAGTTCAAGTGGTTGTCCAATGCATGGTGGAATTCATGCGGAGAGCTCTGACAGACCACCACTGATACTGATTTTAACCCTTCTCTTGCTGAATTTTAAAACACATTTCTCCTTCTTTACCCATGCCCTGTTGTATAATTACATATATCTTTACTGTGTACAAGTATTGCTCTGTGCAAACACTGCTGTGGAGTGCACTAGTTGCACAATCAACTTGTAAATAGTGCAGACCCTGATGGAGCTGTCCTGCAGGAGCTGTCTCATCTGAGTCTTCACTATTTACAGGTAGGTATATTGACGTGAATAGCAAGCGAAGAGTTAATCTCAGTGTGGTCTGTGGTCTGTACAAGCGAAGGGTTAACATACGGTTTAGAGGGGTTTGCGGTATATCCGAGAACAGTCAAATCTTGATTATTCGAACACTGAATTACGTATCATTATCGATCTTTAAGACAGATGGCAGCTTAATGCATGGTGAAAGTCATGCAGAAAACTTTCTAACTGACTTTCACAATGCATTAAGCAGCCACCTGTCTAAAAGGGTCTAACTTCTTCATCACTAAAAGTTTGAATAATCGAGATTTTACTGTATATTTATGAATAATGAATGACCATGAGACGAAATCGGTATACATGTAACGACACAAAATCGCAATGGCTATGACTCAAATCTATAAGTCCATTAGTAAACAGAGCAGACCTTGGTAGGCGGCTCCTAAGAGCCATCTGGTTTCTGTCTACGCTGTTTGCAAAAGCTTCAAATGGCATTTCTATATGGGAAAAGGTTGAACGAGAACTTACCCCATCCACATCTAATGTGAAGTGTGTTATGAGTCCAGCGACTACCTGCAACAAAATGTTAAAAAGAAAACATAGATTTGATTTTGAATTCGCAAAACACGAAGGGTTATAGTGATAGTCTCTACTTGCATTGTATTTCAAAAATACCTAACATAGTAGACCCTCTCTATAACGGCCACTAATTTGTGTTAATTAGTTGGTATTTAGGGCAGGTGACAGCTTAAAGCAAGGTGAAAGTAAAACAGAACGCTCCTATAGGAGCGTTTTGTTTTACTTTCACCTTGCTTTAAGCAGTCATCTGCTTTTAGCACAAAACACTTGATGTAATTTAATGTCCGTTATAGAGGGTTTTACTGTAATTAGATAAACTATTTGTTTATATACTGGAAAGGTGTATATCATGAGAAACCCAGTGGAATAAACGTCGACGAAAACAAGTGTATTTAGTATCGAAGACCCGGCCCCCGTTTCACGAACATTCTTAAGTAATTACTTAGTATCAGGCTTAACTTATTAGAGGTATTACATTTATATTTAGAGAAGATATGTTAAATAATTTTATCTTAACAGAAACCTTAGAGATATTCTGTTATATATTTGAATAGAAAATACCTTTTTTTGCAAGGAACAGCTAGTTAAACCCAAAATGAATTTGATAAAATTCTTAAGTCTGTTACAAATTCTTAAATATTGTTTTTGCTTTAGATCACCTTTAGTTAGTATCAAGTACAATATTTGTTCTTAAAATGATAACGGAGCAAACCTCTTACCCCTTTGTGGCACATTAAACACTAACTTATGAAAAGTTATGTTCTTGTGAAACTTTTAAATAACAGGCTTAGCTAAGTAATTACTTAAGAATGTTCGTGAAACGGGGGCCCGTTTTATTCGGCAACGCATTAGTATTCATTCGGCTTGTGTATTAGTTTCGTTACTGTTCGACATAGGACAGTTCGACCAAGACCGATAATATTTTGTTCAAGAACAAAACAATTATAAGTATCGATGAAAACGGTTTATTTTGTATCACTGGGGCATTTGTCAATATAAATTTAAATTGACAATCTTCATGAAAATGATTAAACATTGTAAATACCAAGTTCTATGATATTGTCGAAAATACGCGTTTCATTGTAGAGACTTCCTCTTTAATTAGAAGAAATACTGAGCATGCCAAGTTTACGCAAATATTAGACATAACCATACTCTAAACATAGTTTCAAATTAACTATGTTTGGAAAGAAGCACCTGTGTATAAGCCCAGTTTTAACATTACAATGACTTGTTATATTTACGTTCTGGTTAGTTCTAACCCATTACCTCATAGGCTATTTTATACCCCACATCTTTGAATAAATCTACCGAAAACGAACATTTGATAGAAAAAGGGAACATATTAGAATTGTGTAATTTTGAAACCATTGTGATAAATAGAGCATTTGCTTCTATGGAGCTAATGCTCTATTTACCACCATGGTTTCCGCAATTGAATTTTACAGAGACGTCTAAAGGTATCAATACGAGGGAATGGGATAAAGCATTAAAGTACTATGGCAAATTGGGTAGATCTGATAAAACTTTTAGTAACCTGTTTTGCATTTTAACTCTTTACACCATAAAAACGCATTTAAACAAAGTAGACCCTGGTCAAATAGCTCCTACAAATGCCGTCTGATCAAGGTTTAATCCGTTTGCTTATGAAACAATATATATATGATTCTATACAATCTGCCATTTGGTCGGTCAATAAAAAGCAAAACGAAATGCATACTCAACATAATAAAGTTGACATTGTATTCATTGTAAACATTTAAATTGAAAACGTGAGAAAACACAACACTAATGACATACATTATGGCATACATAATGGCCTACAGCGCGTGATCAATTAACCCATTTACAAACAAATGATTACAAACGATTCCCTCCTTACAACAACGCATGTCACTGTTTCCGAAACAACAAGGCTCCAGAAACAACTTTTTTTCCATCGTATATTCTTTATGCCTCCATCAAACCCTATGTTAAGACCACTCTTTAGAACAAGCTAATTATGTTTGATTTTCCCTCCATATAACAACTCCCTCTGAACAACACATACAATCTTCGTATCCCAAAGGGTGTCGTTGTAGAGAGGGAGCACTGTACAAAGTATTTAACAATCATATTGGTTGAGGTATATCATGGATATTCATGGTGTAAAGTGTTAAATTCAATCAAGTTCCTACCTGTGTGCTCACGCTCACAATTGTTACGTTTTTGGCAGCAGTCATATCTATGAGGTTAAATTTGTTCTGGACTTCATTCAGAACGGTCTCCCATTTGGGATCAGTTGGGTCCTGTGGCATAGCACCGCCAGGCATAATCTGTCGTGTGTGGGTGACCTTGAGCCCGCACGTGTCGGTTGTGATCTGTTGAGTGTTAGTCCATGGCTGGTTGAAATACACGAGTGAACAGGTGTGCTGAAAAGAATATAAGATGCAAATAACTTTAAGTTGACAGTTTACCTGATATACTCCTTTTCACACCTTTTATATGAGCACAGTGGACCCAGATCAAACAGTTCTTATAGGACCTGCTTTCTTTGCTTTTTGCTTATGTTATTATGTAGATCTGATTTTCATGGCCAAAATTCCAATGTTCATATATCATAACCCTTTCCTCATATATACGCATTTACACTCACTTGCAAACAGAGTAGACCCATATCAAACGTCCCCTATAGGAGCCAACTGATCAGGGTCTGCTCTGTTTGTTCGTGGAATTTGATAGTTGTTTCTTTAATCTATAGGAACCCTCTCATCTGGGTCTACACTGTTTGCATTGAACATTAGTGACTCTTGTCCCGCACAGTAATGTTTAACCCTTTCCCTCATATAAACGCATGTTCAGCCATGTAGACCCAGATCAGATGGCTCCTATAAGAACCTATAAGGTCTGCTCGGTTTACTTTTAACATGACATAGATCTGAATCTTAAGTTTTTGTCAAAGCAAAAACAACATTGAAACGTTCACATGATAAAACATAAGCTTATAAATATTCATGATGTTATTAACTCTTACATGAGTATTGAACAGGGAAAGGGTGAAAGGGGACATACTTTCATAAAAGGAAATAACAAACTTATGTCCCCTTTACTCTTCACATGTACATATGGCTCTCTCTTTGCCACTTACCACTGGTTTACCATAATATTTACTCCATAATATTCATTGACGAAATAAGGACACAATAAATATTAACCCTTCGCTTGCTAATCGCGTCAATATACCTACCTGTAAGGAACTGTCTCATCAGGGTCTGCACTATTTACAAGTTGCTTGTGCAACCAGTGCACTCCACAACAGTGATTGTACAGTGAAATATACGTACACAGTGAAGATATATGTAATTATACAACAGGGCATGGGTAAAGAAGGAGAAATGTATTTTAAAATTCAGCAAGCGAAGGGTTAAATTAATTTACTCAATTTTGATAATGACTCCAGAGGTCCAGATAAGATGCGCAAATTAAAACATTTTCAATAATAACTCTATTTCTCCACCAAACCCTATACTGTGACCACGATTCTAAAGAGAAATAACGGAGAAATAACGAGTTTAGTATTTGGGTACGCATCCTAATCTGTAGCTCCGGGCTCTGTGAACAATAGCTTTTTTATCATGACAGAAAACATCAATATAAGTTCATAAGTATAACCAGAACAGACCTTGATCAGACGACCCCTATCAGACGACGATCGTCTGATCTGGGTCTACCCTGATTGCAAGGCGTATTTAAGGAGTGAAGGGTAATAGATTTGGACATCTGGTACGTGTATCTATATACTTACTCCACACATGTTGAGGGTGAATTTGGTGTTCATACCAGCTACAACCTGAAAGAAAATTAAACTTATGAAAACAAACATACGGTGAATTTTCAAACGCGGCCAACATACCGTGAATTGTTAAAGAGACGTTTAACATGAGAAACAGTGCTGACTCAGGTGGGAGATGAGCTCCTCTAGAAGACCTCTCATATGGATCTACACTGTTTGTAAAGGAAATTAATTCTCGTTTCAGTACTGAAAAGGTTAAAGATGTGTGGTTCCGCTTGCCACGGTCCTCAGCTAAGCTTTGGCATTGGTTAACCCTTTCGGGGCCAGCATTGTCGTCTGCTGAACACAGTTCAACACAGTTTCGTTTATTTTTTTGTGTACGTGTGTGCACTTCTTCCATTTTATTTATAAAACAGTAAACAGAGTGTCAAACAGTTTGGATCCTGATGAGACGCCGAGTTACTCGGCGTCTCATCTGGATCCAAACTGTGTGCATGTGATATCATAAACCCGTCTTGTGGCACGAAAGGGGTTAAGCTCAATGTGACAGGCAGCAAGAGAATTATCAAGACTGTCACTGTCAAAGTGTTTCTTTGGTGTCAAACGGTCACGGAGCCAGTGGAAAGTTTACCAAACATAGCAGTCTTGGGTAGGCGGTGGTTTTTCATTCTGGGGACATGACCCGGCCAGCGTAGCTGAGTCTTCAGCAACATGGTTTCAATAGTCTACTGGTGATGTCCGCTTTGTGGACCACTTCAACATTGGTGATTAACCCTTCTCTTGCTGAATTTTAAAACACATTTCTCCTTCTTTACCCATGCCCTGTTGAATAATTACATATATGTTCACCGTGTACAAATATTTATCTGTGCAATCACTGCTGTGGAGTGCACTGGTTGCACTGGTTACACAATCAACTTGTAAATAGTGCAGACCCTGATGAAACAGCTCCTGCAGGAGCTGTCTCATCTGGGTCGTCACTATTTACAGGTAGGTATATTGACGTGAATAGCAAGCGAAGGGTTTAGTCACTTCATCACCATTGTAGACATTGCAGATATAAGACATTTAAAATACCATTACACTGAAAGTTAAAGAACAATGAACCAGAAACCAAAGCTATAATTGAAAATGAGCCATTCTTCTCAGGAGTATACAAACTGAATATACAGCTGAACTTTCGATATCTCGAATTCGGATAACTCGAAGTGAACGACCAATACATGTAGGCTACTTCCAAAATTTACAGTAAAGAATTGCTCTAATATGCACAATTACGCATATCTAGAAACACGTGTGACAGCTTAATGCAGGTCGAAATTATGTTAAACGCACCTACAGGAGCTTTCAGCATTACTTTAGACCTACATCAAGCTGTGAGAAAGTGTTCAGATTAGAAGTCGGATGACTCGAATCTCTGTTATTTCGCGGTAATTTGTATGATCCCTTGTCCGGAATCTGTTCCACATTATTCCATAAACATACAGAACAGACCCTGACCAGTGTCCATGCTTGTAAAACTTTTAGTTGAGTCTGAGTTCGTACTCAAGTGTTTGATTGGTCAGATTTGAGCCAAAGGCTCAAATCTGACCAATCAAAAGCTTGAGATTTCAAATCTGACCAATCAAAAGCTTGAGAACGAAACTCAGACTCAACTAAAAGCTTTATAAGCACGGACCCTGACGTTTCCTACAGGATCCGTCTGATCTGGATCTACTCTATTAGCAAATGTGTTAGAATGTTTATCTATGAAATAAAGGGTTCAGTAGCCACAGTAGAAAGTTTCCTATGACCAAACATACCTGCGTTTCTACATTCATGATTTTCATGTCGTCACAGTGGGGCAAGTCAATCAACTTGTCAGCATTATTAAGTTTGTCCAACAGCTGCACCCATTTAGGGTCATCTCGATTTTGCGTCGCATAACTACCTGCACGTGCATGACGCGAGCCATAAAACTTGCACGTGTCATGTGTGATTTTCTGTGTGTGTGTCCAGGATTGCAAGAAAATGACTATCTCACAAGTGGCCTGAAAGAAATAATATTTGCATTGAATACTCTCAGTTTAGATTTAACATTGCCAAAGATCTTTGATAGGAACAAAATATGTTTGAAAATAGTCTTTGACTTTGAGTTTGAGGATGTGTTGGTAAAATCAAGCATTAACCCTTTCCCTGTTGTGTTTATTACAAATTTCAATACCTACTGAATATTCATGGACAAAATAGATATAATATAATATGGGATGTGGAACATTTTAGCCATTTTAGAAAATGAAGAAACAGTTGTATCAAATTCTATTAGCAAACAGAGAAGACCCTGATCAGACGGCTCCTCTAGGAGCCGTCTGATCTGGGTCTACTCTGTTTGCAAATGCGTGAAAACACGTTTATATAAAGGAAAGGGTTAACAAACAGTTTGGATCCTATTGCGTCACTCGGTGACTCCCTTATGTAAACAGTTGGGACCCTGATGCGTGAGTAACTTGGAGTCTCACCAGGACCAAGACTGTTTGGCACTCGGACGGTACTTTTTCAAAAGAGCTTTTCAAAGGAACTGGATGTCAGTAAAATTTCTACCGATCCAAATTTGAGCTTGGTCCGAGTTCATATTATAAAACTTCTGAATCGGAGTAGGAGTTCATTCTTAAATATCTGATCAATAAAATGCAGTAAAACCCCTCTAATCCGACCACTTTATGAATGAAAAGCAGGTGGTTGTTTAATGCAGGTCGAAAGTTATTCAGAAAGCTCCCACAGGGGCTTTCTGCATAACTTTCGTCCTGCATTAAGGTACAACCCGCCTTTAAGACCCATACTTAGACATGTTTTTGTTGGTCGCATTAGAGGGGTTCTACTGTACTTGATAATGCTCCCAGACTCAAACAAAGTTCTATAACCTCTGGGACTAGTATAGTTTTCCCAGCTTGACAAGGGTTCACGTTTATACTCGTACTTTCCGCTTTCTGTCTGTTTTTTTTTTTTATTTCAAGGAAACAGTTACAAGTTTATGCTGACAATGCCGACATTAACAAACTGAAAACAGCGTCAGCTTTAATTATTGTTGATATCACTAGTGCTACAGTACAATCACTTAATACAGTGACACATTGTTGTTCTGTTAAATTCACTGAACACTGTGTCACAGTGTCGCTATGTTGAAATGCCTACGCACAGTGTTACATTATTGTTACGTTGAAATTGCTGAATACGAGCAGTGCCACATTGTCGTTATGTTGATATCACACAAAAGTGTGTCACTGTGTTGTTATGCTTAAATCCTAAACACAGTGCTACATTATTGTTATGCTAAATTTAAATCACTGAACACAGTGTCACTATGTCGTTATGTTGAAATTACATAACTGAGTGTCACGGTGTCGTTATGTTGAAATCCTAAACACAGTGCAACAGCCCTGTTATGTTAAAATCACTGAACACAGTGTCACAGTGTTGAAATCCCTACACACATGGCTACAGTGTTGTTATGTTGAAATCGCCTGAAATCAGTGTCACTATGTTGTTATGTTGAAATCACTGAACACAGTGCCACACTGTCGATATGATGAGTTCCAAACACTGCATACTCTGATAAGACTACGCATTTTGAACACAATGACTAGCCAGGGTCTACACTTTTATCGATGGTACCTTTTTATTGAGATAGATACCGATGGTTTTTAGGTATCTACGACACAAAGGGTATTCAAAACATTTTTTTAAATCTTTTAATCCATGGATATACCTTTCTACGCCTTTACTAACATGGAAGACCCAGATCAGACGGCTCCTGCAGGAGCCATTTTATCAGGGTCTGCTCTGATTCTATTGGAATAAAATTTAAATATGTTCCTTCTGTCATGGCCAAACAACTTCGTGTTCATTAACCATTGTAAAAAATAATCAATATGCATGGTTGTATTATTTTTACATGAATATTCATGGAGTAAAAGGTTAACACATATCATGATGTATTTATAAAATCGGAAATAAGTTTTGGATTCCGATGAGACGCCGATTTGACGCTTTGACACGTTTCAAACACTTTGACCTTCTGATCCCGATGTTATAAAGGTCCATTCTCAATAACCTAATTATTCAATGTTGAACTTTAGAATGGACTCAGAAGTTTTGTACCTGAGACTTAGACTTAGAACTTTCATAAATGGTTATGTTGGAGAAAAACATTACGTTGAGAATAAGCTGAAACAGCCATTGATATTTTAGTATATTAGCTTTGGAGAGATACACTGCCTTTGATTTATATACTTACGCCATTATTCTCCAGGACAAGTTTTACGTTTTCTCCGGCGACGACCTATAACAAAATAACATGGATAAAACATCTTATATCACACAACGCGCACTTTATACCATACTTTAGATAATGTATTATTACAAAAATTGTGAAGCCCATTAGAATAGCAGTATCAGGTCGGTACAAATGACATTCTATCAAGTTCAATAAAACAATGAATAACGTTTCCACTGGCAACTGAGTTTATTATTTTGGAGATTAGGCGTTCTACCGGAAAATTAAGAGAAACCGCACATCATGTACAGTCAACTCTGACTCTGAGTAACTCTGAGTTAGAATGACCATTTTCGTTCAGAAAACCTAGAATTAGACTTGATCCTAATGGTCAGTGTAGATAACTTATACTGTACAGTAAAACCTCTCTATAACGACCACTAAAATACATCAAGGATTTAGTGTTAAAGGCAGGTGGCTGTTTAAAGCAAGGTGGAAGTAAAACAGAACGCTCCTGTAGGAGCGTTCTGTTTTACTTTCACCTTGCTTTAAGCAGCCACCTTCCCTAAATACCAACTAATTAACACAGTAGAGTGGCCGTTATAGAGAGGTTTTTCTGTATATGTTTATCTACAATATCGTTCAACGTATACACACAAGTAATTGTTTTATCTTCCATTATTTCCGTGTACAGTAGAATCTGTCTTAAACGGCCATTTATTTATTGAACATACGAGTGTTAAACGTAGATGGTTGCTTAATGCAGGGTGAAATTAATACAGAACACTCCCGGAGTTTTCTGCATTACTTTTGATCAACATTAAGCTCCAATATGCCTTACGTACCAATAATAAGACCTCTATTTGATGAACACATGTTCTACCGTACTTCTATATCAGCTTAAATCTGAGTCCTGGATCCAAACTGAAAATACCTTTGACCTCAAAGAATGACATACCATGACAGTGACAGAGTACTAGTCAAGAAATGCCGCCGTATGGGATGATGGGCCTACGTGTCCGAGTGGTTATGGTCTTAGACTGGTATAAATCACCTAGTCCCTAATAGCCTTTCCTGCCTGGGAGTTTGGATTTTCTTCGAGCTGGTGTGCGGTAGGTCGATGTTTCTTGCCGTGTGCTATTATGTGCATAAAACCATGCAAATTGTAATTAGCTGCACGTTGCGATATAACTTAATAAGATAAAGGGAAGTAAAGCCCAGAAATACACCCCATCAAATTATGGGATAGGTATAAAAAAAAAAAGTCCAATGTTAACGTTTCCAGGTCTTGATCCTGGTCTTCACTGCCTGCCATGTTACATTTGCCTTAAAAAAGTCCCTTCATATTCACGGTAAGCTTCACCTGTATGACCTTTAGAAAAGTCCATTTGAAAATTCACCGTTGGAAGGGTTCAGAAAGCATGTCATTGTGTACATGTACCACCGTTTCCATTTTAAAGTCGTTTATCTTATCTTACGTTATCCCATTATAAGACAGATAAAACGAGCCTTTCCGACCCGCATTCCATACTTTGGAGACACCAGGTCAAATATATTTTTACTATAAAGTGGTGACTGCTTTAACAACTGCCATTCCGAGGTCGTACGCTACTGGCGTTCCCTCACGTTTCACTTGACGTCCACGTTTACGCCAGGACAGCGAATACAGACATTGAATGTGTGACATAAATAGTCTTATAACAAACTTACTGACTTTTGTTTAGAGTTTAGATTCGGATCACACGCCTAGAAAGTGATACAAGACACCATAAGATTTCAAACCTTTCCCTGTTCTGTATTTTTTCCCAACTTTAATACCTACTGAATATTTATGGACAACATAGTTATAATGGAAGGTGAAACAATGTGGCCATTTTTATAAACTAAAGAAACATAACTATCAAATTCCATCAGCAAACAACATACTGATCAGACGGCTCATACAGCAGCCGTTTGATCTGAGTCTACTCTGTTTGCTAATGCGTGAAAATACGTTTATATGAAGGAAACACTTTACTTCATAGATACGCCTATGCAAACAGTGCCCTCTCTGTTTGCCTCTGGAAAAGTATGCATGTAGATCAAATGCTACATTTTCGGTCATGGCCAAATATTCCTGCATTCATATGTATCTATCGTTGTATTCATAATGACTTTATTTCTTACATTATTTCTTACATGAATATTCATGAAGTAAAAATATCAGGGAATGGGTCAATTCAACTTCAGTGAAACCTCGCTTATTCGATTTTCAGTATAGAAGAATTGAGATTTTATAGGCAGATAGCTGATTAATGCGGAGTAGAAGTCACGCAGAAAGTTCACAGACACGCTTTTAATCAGCGAATGTCACCCTACGTAAGCTGCCACCTGTCTTAAAACCCGATAATGTAATGCCACGTATATGTATGTGCGTGTTCGAGTTAGCGGCGGGTCCTGCATGTATAAACTATGTGTTTAGAATATTACGATGCCGTTTGAATTCAAGTATAGTAAAGCCTGTCTTTATTGAAATAACAGTCTCTTTAAGCAGATTGTTACTTAATGCAGGTAAAAAGTAATTCAGAAAGCTCCAATAGGATCTTTTTGCATTACGTTCGACATGCATTAAGCCTTTGTCTTAAAGATCCAGCTTTAGACCCCTTCTTAAAGGTCGCTTAAGACAGGTGCATTTCTCAACATGTATGCCATCAAAATATCCCAGATGTTCGCTTAATACGGGCCCAAAACAATGCAACAAGCTCTAAAAGTAGCTTTTTGTATTACTTTCGACTTGTATTAAACTACAACCTGCCTTAAAGACACATACAGTAAAACCTCTCTATAACGACCACTAAATTGCATAAAAAATTGTGTTAAAGACTGGTGGCTGCTTAAAGCAATGTGAAAGTAGTATAGGAGCATTCTGTTGTACTGTCACCTTGGTTTAAGCAATCACCTGTCCTAAATACAAACTAATTATCACAATTTAGTGGTCGTTATAGAGAGGTTTAACTGTAATTAGACCGCTTTTCGATGGTCGCTTAAGATAGTTTCTTTTGTATTTGATATGATTTAAAGAGCCTTACTCTTATACCTAACATCAAAATGTCGGTTTCTTATCTAGGGGTTGAATTCTACTAATACCAGCACTCCCTTACCTTTATATTGCTAAAAACAGTACGCGTGCTTAACCCTTTCCCTGTTGAATATTCATGTAAGAAATAATGAGTTCATGAATATTTATCAGCTGAATTTTCATACTGGCATATGCAGTTTTTGTATTGGTAGAAGCTGTAGAATCAGATATATTATAATTTCATAAGCGAATAGAGCAGACCCTGATAAGACGGTTCCTACAGTCAGGTTAATGCCAGTCAGGCTGCACATGACAGGATAACGGTTAAGGTCATCCCAAAGTAGTGCAAAGTCATATGACCATATGGTTATCTTGGAGAGTCCATGCCATCAAGAAATGTAACACATGACGGGCCATTGTAGCAGTCTTGCAGTCCGCATAATTTCTTTTGAGAAAACAGACAATAGCCACCAACTCTTCGATTTTCATGTGTATCAGACTGGTGATCTTTTCAAACTGTGTTTAATCAATGTGTGCATGTACTGCTACTACGTGACAGACGAGCACGTGTGTTTTTATGATGTTACTTGTAGATAATTATACATCAACTACGAATTTCTACGGGGCATCTAATTGAATGCAAAAAGTCCCAGTGTTACCTATGTCCTCAACCAAGCAACGCGTGAAATTTTGCCAGTTTACACTGTGCTCTCAACCTTTTTAGCATTTTCTCCACACACACACACACACACACACACACACGCACACGCACGCGCGCCTTTCTACACCATTGCAAACAATGCAGATCCAGATAAAACGGCCCCTATAATATGAGTCGTCTGACCAGGATCTACTCTGTTTGCTTATGAAATAATATATGTAGATATGATTCTACAGCTTCTGCAATGATAAAAATACCTGTGTCAATGTGCCATTATTAAAAATAAAAATGGTATTAATTAATAATCACAATGTCATTAGTTTTTACACAAATATTCCTGGTGTAAAGGTCTAACGATAATAAGTTCGTATGGGCAACCTGTGCTCACAACTCCGAACTGATTTATATGTTTTATAAGAGATACATGTACTTCATTGCTTCATGCCAAGTTTACAGATATGATCTTAATATAAATGTTATACATAGCTGTGCTTAAACCTGATTCCCCATGAATATTCATATATGAATGATATTATGAATATAAATTAGCTGATTTTTTTATAACAGCATATGAATACGGGGATGTCAGTCCGTTGCAGAAACTGTAAAATCAGATCTTTATCGTTTTGTAAGCAAATGGAGCATACCATGATAAGACAAGAACTGCCTAGTCTGGGTCTACTCTATTTAAAATGCCTTAAATGCATATCTATGGTGTACAAGGTTAAACCCTTTTCAATAATAGCTCCTTTATTTCTCCACAACACCCTATTTTGAAGCCACTCTTTAAAATGGACTTTTCTATTCTTAATATTTGTTGGTCACAAGATAGGGTCTAGTCTGTTTGTAAAGATGCCAAGATACGTCACAATGAAGTTTAGCATTAACCCTTCGCTTGCTATTCACGTCAATATACCTACCTGTAAATAGTGAAGACCCAGATGAGACAGCTCCTGCAGGAGCTGTCTCATCAGGGTCTGCACTATTTACAAGTTTATTGTACAACCAGTGCACTTCACAGCAGTGATTGCACAGCGATACACTTGTACACAGTGAAGATATATGTAATTATACAACAGGGCATGGGTAAAGAAGGAGAAATATATTTTAAAATTCAGCAAGCGAAGGGTTAATGTTACACAGGCAGATGTACACGTAGTTATACCGCTTGCAAACAAGCCACATGGACTTAAGCCATTCCCTCATAAGCTATTTTTTTTATATTCAACCTCTTTTAATAAATCTACCTAAAAGGGGCTTTACCAGAGGATGGGAAACGTTTAGAACTTTGTGGTTTTGAAACCACCGTGTTAAATAGAGCATTTGAATGATTTGATCACATGGAGCAAACCCTGTATTTATCACAGTGATTTCAAACAAGTGACTATTACAGAACTGTCAAAAGGCTTCAATATGAGGCTTCATTATGAGGGAGTGGGTTAACCCAGATTCCATTATTTGCGACCAGACTCACATATATGTGAACAACTTGGATCCAGCTCGAGTAACTTGCAACGTCATCCCGCATAATACGCTAAACTATTTCAAAAAGGGCTGGGTTCAGAGACTGAAAACAGCACACTGAGTTTAACCAATTGCTGACCAGTATTCGTTCCTTGAAACAGTGTAGAACAGGATCCGATGGGTCATGAAGAAACCCTCTCATCACATAACAATCTGTACTGCTTGTCCGACGATTTATTTTCTACATCAGTAAAAATAAATTTTGTGTAAGACCCCTCTTAACGAAATTTATATTGACTCATAATACAGTATTTGGGCAAGTGCACATAGAAATGTGATTTAACCCTTTCACCGCCAATGTCTCAAAAATGCACCACGATAAATAGTGCAGTCCCAGATCAGACATCGCCTTTTTTTAAGGCGGCGTCTGATCAGGGACTTCACTTTTTGTCTCAAACTTTATTTCTATATCCGTGCTTTATTCCATTGAAATTTGCATGCATGCATCTCATTTGATTTAACAAAATTGGTTTGCAGGCGACAATTAGAAATTTGGCGCCGAAAGCGTTACATGGTCTAAATACACCAAAAGCGTTATGTTCAAATACCTGTGTTTGTACATATTGTAGTGTAAATCCGCTGGGGACGACGGTGAGCTGCTGGTTAACCAGACTATCCAGTAACTGCTGATACTGGGGATCCTTCACGTTCTGATTGTGCCATCCTCCAAGTCCACCTAACTGGCATAGGCCAACAGCCAACCAACTCGCTAACAATAGAAGTTTCATGTGTTTTTGATATACCGTATTTTACTTCCGTCAAATATTAATTATTCTTGTATTGTTGCAACAGTTTAAATTCAAATAGCTGAATGTCAGTGAAGGAGAGGGACGCGTGCTTTTAGGTGACTTTTGGGGTCAGGAATAGATAGCAGCGAGTGTCCTGATACCAGGACGACGCCTATAAGATAAGGAATTGGGTGACTTTCTGAATTCCTGAGTGAGGACAACGACTCAATCCCATGCTTTCGGTTATTGCAAAATGCCTATGACGTTTCATTGCAGATATCTATTTTCGAATGTGGCAACATCATCAGCGCATTTTAATGAAACTAATCCCTCCTTTTCTGAAAGGGTTTGTATGGCGTAAACTACAATTAGATGGGCAATTGTACTTTATTGTCTGTCTTTCCCAATTTCATTTTTTACCGTCTTCAAAGAGAGTGAGAGAGAGAGAGAAAGAAAGAGACATACAGACAGAGAGAGAGAGACATAGAGAGGCAGAGACATACAGAGAGAGAGAGAGAGAGAGGAGAGAGAGAGAGAGAGACTGAGCTAGAGAGAGACAGAGAGAGTCAGAGACAGACAGAGACAGACAGAGACATAGAGAGAGAGAGAGGGGAGATAGACAGAGAGAGGGAGAGACAAAGACAGATAGATAGACAGATAGAGAGAGTGTGTGTGAGAGAGACAGACAGAGAGAGATAGACAGAGAGAGACATAGAGAGACAGACAGAGAGAGAGACAGACGGGCAGACAGACAGAGGCAGACAGACAGACAGAGAGACAGACATACAGAGAGACAGACATACAGAGAGACAGACACACATATAGACACAGAGACAGACAAACAGTCAGACAGACAGACGGACCGAGGCAGAGAGACAGAGACAGAGAGCCATAGAGACAGAAACAGTGACAGATAGACAGAGAACGTTAAATGAACCTGTTCGTGAAAGGAGCGTGAGGGTAAGAGAGAGTGACACACATGATACGGATAGAGAGACACATACATAGACAAAAGACACATATTCGCGTTCATATCAGCTAGCTCTTGACAATGGCAAATTGACATTCAGCATTTGATGTCCCTGTTGCTTGCTAATGTACCGTTTTCCCCATTTTATCCTTCTATGTTCCCTTGTCGTAGTTTACATATACAGTAAAACCTCTCTTTAACGGCCACTAAATTGTTTTAATTAGTTGGTATTAAGGGCAGGGGGCTGCTTAAAGCAAGGTGAAAGTAAAACAGAACGCTCCTATAGGGGCGTTCTGTTTTACTTTCACCTTGCTTTAAGCAGCCACCTGTCTTTAACACAAAATACTTGATGTAATTTAGTGTTCGTTATAGAGAGGTTTTACTGTAGAGGAAGTATATTATTATATTTTACTCATATGCATTGCTCCTAACTTTATTTCAATATAGTGAGAAAATGTAAAAAGCTACTGGGTAAAATCAGTTTTTGTTATTTATTACCATTCAACATGATTACATGTATCAGATAAAGTAAAACGGATTTACTACGTAACTACGTGGATATCTAAAGTTGACCATTGCGTGTATCATTCACGACTACACACACGTTGTCCTTATCAGAGCAACAAATAAGAGTGCGTACTCAGATACTACAATCGTAATGTTCCACCAAACCCTGTGTTATAACTACACATTTGAGACGATTCTAAAGAGTAGTCACACCATAGGATTTGGTGGGGAAATGCGAGTAAAGGAGTTATTTTTGAAAATGTTTTAATTTACGCATCTTATCTTGAGCCCCTTGCCTTAATATTTTGTTCATGCCTTCATGGACACGTCTTTAACGCCATTGTAATCAAGTACGCCAGGCTCTTGAAGTAGTTGTCTAATGAGGATCTGTTCTGATTGCTTATAGGATAATATTGATTTGATTTTAAACTCCTGTCATGGTCAAACATTTCTGTGTTCATACATGTTCCTTTGTTTTACGATTCTTTTTATGCGCCCTCCCAACGACGGGCATTATTATTATAATACCATATTTATATAGCACTCTATTCATATCTAAATGCGTTCAAAGGTGCTTTACAATTAAAACATTTATACATACTAAAGCAGAAATTAAAGAAAATATAAGATATGAACTAGAAATAAAAACATAATAGATAAAACAAAAACATTTACAGTGTATTTCTAAGGTATAAAAAAGAACATCGCATAACCTCAAAATTTAAAATCCATATGCCTAGTAAGGTATAATACAATTATGATAAGAGATTAAAGCAAAGTTGATGGCATACTATTTCTAAAGTTAAAACATGCAACCTCTGTTTGGGCTTAAAATATATATCAGCCACCATAATTCTTTAACAAGGAATGATTTTTACGATATATTTTAAAAGATTCAAGTGTAGCTGAGTAGTTTAATGCAACAGCTATTTGGGCTTAAAATATACATCAGCCACCATATATCTTTAAAAAGAAATGAGTTTTAAGAGTTCTTTTAAAGGACTCAAGTGAAGCTGAGTTCCGTATTTCCACCGGAAGTTCATTCCACAACTTAGGAGCCGCCTTTGCAAAGCTACGATCACCATAAGTAACTGTGCGGGATCTTGGTATCACGAGGGCCATAAAGTCATTTTTTATCTTAAATCACGCTGTGGTTTATATATCTTTAACATGTTTGTGATGTAACTTGGAGATTTGCCATCCAATGCTTTATAGGTGTGAGCCAAAAGTTTAAAGTCAATCCGGTGTTCCACTGGGAGCCAGTGAAGTTCCTTTAACACTGGTGTTATGTGGTCAAAACGTGATGTCCTGGTAATGATACGAGCTGAACATTTTGGACAGTCTGCAGTTTGTTCAAAGTTGTCTTTGGTAAACCACAAAGCAGGGAGTTACAATAGTCGAGTCTGGATGTAACAAGAGAATTTACTAGGGTTTTTGTAGCATCAATGGTAAGATATTTTCTGATATGGCCTATTTGTCGTAGCTGGGCATAACAAAACCTACAAACAGAATTCACCTGTTGTTCCATGTTCATGTTGGAATCGAGGAATGCTCCTAAATTTCGAACCCACGTTGATGGTTTTATCTCAGCATGTTCAACTTTGACTTCTATGTTTGATACACGTTCTGCATTACGTTTGGAGTTAAACAGTATAAGTTCTGTTTTATCTGCATTTAGTTTTAGCATATTGTGGTGCATCCAGGAGACAACATCGTTTAGACAGGCTTCCACTCGTCTTATAACTTCCATTTGTGTAGTAGTGTCAATGGGTTCAAATGATATATATAGCTGCGAGTCGTCTGCATAAAAATGATGATTAAGTCCATGGTTTCTACAAATTGCGCCTATGGGTTTTGTATACATAATATAGTTTTTTGGCCCTAACACTGACCCCTGTGGTATACTGTATTTCATGAGGACTGGCTCAGAGAGTTCTTTGTCAATGCACAGCGATCGGTGAGATAGGATGTCATCCATGCAAGCGGTGTACCACCTATTCCTATAAGTCATGTTCTAGACGTTCAAGCAATGTGCTGTGATCAATAGTGTCGAATGCAGCGGAGATGTCCAGTAATACGAGGACAGTAACCTTGTTTTGGTCTAGTGACTGTGAACAAAATATCTTTTGTCTTTTTCTTTTTATGTGACTAAATTTTCATTTTAAGTGACTATTTTGAACAAACGAAAAAGTCACATAACACCCAATCCGTGAGAACGTCGGTCTGTCCGCGCTAACAATTCCTATTTATGTGACTAGATAATTACATGAGAACAAAAGATCTTTTGTTCTCATCGGTTTTATGTGGCTTATTTTCAGTTTGTGTGGCTATTTTGAACAAAAGGATAGCCACATACACTCAGTCCGTTAGAACGTCCGTCCGTCCCAAATTTCGTGTCCATCTTTACCCTTTTTTCTGTGAATGGATTTCAAAATAACCTAGCACAAATGTTCACCACACAAAGATGGTGTGTCGCGTTCAACTCCCTGGTCCATGGGTCAAAGGTCAAGGTCATCCCTCAGGGTCAATTTCGGGGTCATAAGTGTTTCACAAACACACTCTTGTTTTATTATGAATTGGTCAGGAAATTATCATAATGATATTGTGTTTCTACATTATTTTATAATACATGCAAGCAATTCGACAAACCTTCCATACATGTCCGTACAGCTAGTTGGTACTGTTCAAAATGTACTCCTGCAAATTTCAAACTACCGATATTAGAAACAAACATTTTTGTCCCGTAAAATGGTCGAATGTCGTTTTTAGACTGTATCTCCTTTATAAACTAGATCTAGTTATAAAGGACTCCTTTAACCCTTTCCCTCATATAAACGTGTTTTCACGCATTTGCAAACAGAGTAGACCCATATCAGACGATTCCTAGAGGAGCCGTCTGACCAGGGTCTGCTCTGTTTGCCAATAGCATTTGATAGATCTTTTTCCTTGCTTTCTAAAATGTCTACAATGTTCCACCTGCCATTTTTCTTTATAACTATTTTGTTAATGAGTACACAGTAGGTATTGATATAAACATAGAACAGGGAAAGGGTTAAAGAGTGTCCCCAAAGCTAAACCAATACTTTTGAAATACCCGTCATTTAGTTCGGGATATCTACCAATTTTCAGCAAAATCTAACAATATCTAAATTTCGACCAATCAGAGCAAAGCATTAACATGGCAACATTTTAAAATCCAGAAGTGAATGCACATCTGCACATAACCAGCTGTTCATGTGCAGTTTCATTGGGATCGGACTATTACTTACCGAGAAATGTGTCGGATGTAGGTGTAAGAAGAAGAAGAAGAAAAAGAAGAAGAGTGTCGGACGTATGTGTAAGAAGAAGAAGAAGAAGAAGAAAATAAGAAGAAGGTTTGTGGAACATAATTATAATTTCTGCATTCATGCATTGATGATTGAAATGAATGTGCAGTACAACACAAAATATGATAGCTCCGAGGTAAAACAATTTGGATCCTAGATTAGGGTCTGCAAACCATGAATGAATGATCGGTAATATATGGGTTGAAACTGCAATACACAGTTTATTGTCTTCAACAATCAACTCTTCTAGGGAGCAATCAAGTACCGAAAGAATAAATGGAATTTGCAGCATGTAAGGGAGTAGGCGTATTAGCATCTTCATTAACCATTCTCTTGCTGAATTTTAAAATACATTTCTCCTTCTTTACCTATGCCCTGTTGTATAATTACATATATCTTCACTGTGTTCACGTATTTCGCTGTGCAATCACTGCTGTGGAGTGCACTGGTTGCACAATCAACTTGTAAATAGTGCAGACCCTGATGAGACAGCTCCTGCAGGAGCTGTCTCATCTGGGGTCTTCACTATTTACAGGTAGGTATATTGACGTGAATAGCAAGCGAAGGGTTAACTGTTATCATGCTGAAAAAAAACTATGACTGCCAAAACTCTAATCTGTTGCACTTTTTACTTCTGATTCGAACAAGCGTTTGAGCAACTGTTGGCCCAGCGTCAAACAGCTTGGATCCTGATGAGACGCCGAGTTACTTGGTGTCTCATCTGGATCCAAGCTAATTACAGATGCGAATCAGGTCGATCTTAGCATGATAAGGGTTGTAATCAAGGTCTATCATATTTGGTGAACAAGTGTGTATCACAAAAATCTTTATTCAGAATGTATAATGCTTTGCTCACTGTGATAATGAGATAAGAGAGACAAATGTTACATTTCAATGGAACTATGAAAGAGTTGTTCCCCTTGAGTTGAATTTTCAGCAATATAGAGAAACACGACAACATCCAGATAATGTTTGTTCCATAAACTCACAGACTGTTTTATTTAGTATATCCCGATCATTAAATACCGGTTTTCCAAAATAATAGATTTATCAGTATTCAAAGGATGAAATTGTCATTTTTGCCTTTAATTTGTATCAGATAAGTACATAATTATCCACATAAAACAGTTCGCATTATACATGTACATGCATCAATGGAATCCAATACAGTAAACCCCCTCTAAAGTGGAAGTTCTAATTAATATCAATGTCAGTATTTAAGACATGTGGTAGCTTAATGCAGAATGAAAGTCATGCAGAAAGCTCCTAGAGGTGCTTTCTGCATGACTTTCACTCTTCATTAAGCAGCCACTTGTCTAAAGTATCTAAATTCTTCTCTACTAGAATTCCGGTTGAGAGGGTTGACTGTACTTCAATGTCGAATTACACCCAAGACATTTAAACCATTCACATGTCTGAGACACTATCCACCTCTGCTAAAATCACGGTTTTCAAGTAAAGATGCATGTGAGAAGAAAGAGCAGCTATTATTATTGAGAAAATGAATTTGACTACATATCTCGTAGAGAAGATGACAGGTCCAGATAAGATGCATACATTAAAATATTTTCAAGAATAACACTTTCATATTGCTGAACACAAATGGGATGTTATAAATTGTCAAGTTCCTTCTATGGTTAAGTTTCCCATAACTAACAATTGGAAACCTTGAAAGTGTTTCACGGTAAAGACCATTCTTATTAATATCTATATATATATTCTTACATGAACACAGAGCATCTCATAAAGGTATGTACTCAAATACTAACACCGTCCTTTCTCCTCTTAACCCTATGTTGTGACCACCCTTTGAAATCGTCTCATCAGTCTTGCTTTGGAAGATGATATACAATTATACACGGAATATGAACGGAATATGACAGAAACAAGATGATTAATTATGAGGATGGTTGCCAGATGTCCTAACTATACAGACAGGAGAAAATAATTGGTCAAATAACGATGGAAGGCACATAATCCTTTAAGGTAGGTTCCAACTGCCAATCAGATCAACTCGATAATCCCGATACTTTGGTCGATCGGGCATTACTCGAGTAGAGGTCGATATGATCGGGTACAGCTCGGGTAAAAGACTATCCCGACCGCACTAGACCTCTACACGATTGTCTCCCGGTCAACTCCACCCTCTACTCGACCAATACCCGACCGCTTCCCGATCGCTTCTCGAGCGCATGGCTACTCGATCTCTACATGTACAAAAAAATTCGGGTAGGCAGTCCGAGTGATGCCGATCAAGGTAGACCTCCCCGATTACTCCCTTCCACTCTTGCCGAACGAGCCAGACTAGTCCCCACTCAAATGATCGGACTTGATCGAGTTGATCTGATCAGCAGTGGGAACCTAGCTTTACCTTTATTATTCATTATTCATGTAAGATGTAATAACATCGTGGACACGTTTAAGCTGACTATTTATGGTGGTAAATAATGACACAGAATGTGTTACCTTGGCTGAAACAATACAATCACCCCAGGGCTTAAAATGGGTACTTGTGAGGGTCACTCGCCGGTACTGCGGCTGCATGATTGCGCCATATGTTAGCAGTGCTCAATATTGTAGGCCAATGACTCAATGACCAGGGGAGTAAATGTACAGTCGGCTGAGCGGTCATTCGGACTGAAAGTAGACTATAACTAGGTACTTTTACTTTTTTACAATCAGATCTGAATCCAAACGAGCTGTACAAATATTTTGAAATTGTAATTAATATTATTGCTTCAAATTTGTCATCAGCTTTGGTCATCGACAACTTTTCTATCAATGTGCAAAATAGTTTTCAATTAAATTTGAAAGTCACTTTTACACGTTTATCTTAGTTAATCTGTCAGGGTGCTAAGTGGTGTCCCGATCACTTTATATATGTCCATGATCACCAAACTTATGTTTCAGCAATGCAACTGTTCAAATTAACAATTACATTATGTATTGAGTCCCTCGGACGAAACTGTATATCCGATGCATCAGTGCTTTAAACTGGACGTCAAAAAGAACTAAAGAAACCAAAAGAAGAGTGCGGCATCGCACCTTGATGTATCTCTGTATCATGGCCCCTCTCTATGGGTCGTCAAATTAGCCCATGGTGAGCAGAAACGGACGTTAATCTTAGCCTACTGGGTAATTGTTTGCCGGTAGAAATGTTGTCACCATCGGTTTTCAAAATTGATTTTGTCTTGCACTAATTTCCAAAAACGTAATCGGAATTTCAAACAGATAGGATCCTGATGAGACGCCTAGTTACCCGATGTCTCAACTGAATCCTTACTCTTTGTATATGTTATCATTCATCTGTCTGCTGGAGGCTAAATATTATGTCCACATACAGGGTGTCAACCGATTGATGCTACTGGACGACTTGCACCTCGCTCAGTGACAAGGCGTGTGTACCGGGCAGCTGTTTTTCAATTTTCAGGAATCTGCCGTACATTACTCGAGTACAGTTAACGCGAATTGGATTGTCGAATCTGTAGAGTGGAGGGTCTTTGTAATAACCACATAGGCTGTTCTGGTATTCGAGTGAAGACAGAGACATACCAGCAGCTCGGGATCGACTAAAACAAATAAAACCGAATTGTGAAACTTAGCATGCTAATATATATAACCTTTAGCCTGCTGCGAATGGATGCGTTATAACATATGCAAACAGTATGGATTGAAATGAGGGTCCAAACAGTTTGACAGAAGGATCAATCAGGTCCAATCTGTTTGACACCCTGATTGCATTTTGGTAAACAAACTGATTATTACTTAACTTTTGATAATGAAATGGGGGAAATATTGTTTATATAGTTTGCTAAAGACCCTCAAGATTAAACATTATAATCATGGACAATGAATGAAAACCGCCTCATACATGACGAATGTTAAATACAAGTTGGCTTCCTTCTAAAAGGAAGCCAAGGAGAGACCTGCAGCAGTTTTTAATCTAACATTTGCTATATACTGGGGCCGTTTGACAATGTTTTGGCACTGGATCGTAAATAGGTTTCTATAAATAACTATCGTGCATATCAAGCAGTACGTGCATTATAATTAGAACGAAGACGGTGAATATCAAGTGCCACTGCCGATGGCCTTATGGATTTGAATAAAGTTTATTTATTTATTTATTATATAATGCTTTAATCGTTGCAAGTACATGTAGTTCTTTGAAAAAAAATCTTTGAATTGGAATTTATCCAGTCAGCAACCTTCTCTAGTGACGTAATAAAAGGGTTACAAATGAATGCATACTAAACTATTTATGATTAACATAATTGGTTTGAACCTAAAGCATGTGTATCATATCTTAGGCACATATTGGTAAATTACGTATAAACAACAAAACATTTTATTCATCTTGCTTCCTCGTGAAGTTCTAAGGCACATGGACATACCAGTCAAAACATTGGTTTATGCATCTAGCAAGCACTTCCAAGTAAGCAAGATCCTCCTATTAGTTTTCTTCCGGTAGTATGTAGAAGGTTTATTAGGTTAGTGATAATACTAGCTGTTTCTAAGGCATAATGATCCTTAACAATGTAAGTACATGTATTTCAATTTTCTGTTAATATGCATATGTTGATGGAATAACGGGAAAATCACCAATAGAAATATACAAATAAGAAAATAGAAAAAAAAGAGATTTTTTTTTTTGTTAAACTGGTTACGATTTATCAGTTTTATTAACTCAATCAGCTCGGTAAAATGTTTTTCTAATAAAAAATAATGCTTTTGTGGCCGATTATAGGGCGAATATGCGAATATGAGAATCATATCCGGTGTTTAGTCATACCGACTTAAATCCACCGCTGGAGAAACACGGTTTAATAAGAATCAAGTCAGAAAGGAAAAATTAATGGATAAAAAGTACATGTTCCCATTCTTCTCGCATGCTAATTAGATTAAGAAGCTCTTAAAGGGGCTGGAAATGGCATAGACCTAAATAGTATGTTCAGCTCCACCGAGGTCAATCTAAAAATAGAAACTGAGCCGACCGTTACTCGAATTTTATACGGAATGCAAAAATGATTGCACTTTGTTCTGGGATAAAATAATCATTACTATTTGAATTAAAATATGGACAATCTGGATTCAACTGATCCTATTGTTCAAATTCAATCACGTTTGGTTAGTGATAGTTCGACTGCGTATTTTTATATAACCAAAACTCGCGCATGCGAATAGCCACAACTCGTCCCGTCCGGTAGACGGCGATATTCTTTCTACTACCCCAATTCAAAACTCCTTGAGATAAATTGTAAACCATCCCAGAATACGCCGACATCTAATTCCAACACTGAGGAGAGACCTGGGGGTCTCTCCAATTATAGGGCAAATGCGGACACACACTAGCAATATTGTATCTAAATCAAACATTTTCACTATATGTTATATAGTGCAGAAAATTGCAAGGTCCCATTTATAACTCTAGTAAATATTGCCGGAGAAAAATTCCACTTTTACGTACATCTACACCTTATTGCTCATCTATTAAAGTTTGGAGTAAATTTTGTCATTGGTATACGAGGAGTTGGACACACACGATATGCAGGGGTACGGACGGATGGACTTACGGATATACCACCACCTTATTGGAGTAAAGGGTTCACATATAGATGAAAGATTCCGAAGAATTTATTTTCTAATGAGAAGCTGTGTAATTATCAGTTTTTGCTTCCATTATGCAATGGGCCGGTGTAATAAAATATAGTGATCTAAGTAATATTATGACTCCCAGATCATAATATTAAGAACCACCCCGCCCCTCCCGCGGCATTTTGATAGTTTGTTTTACTTTATGTCTTAACCCTTCGCTCGCTATTCACGTCAATATACCCACCTGTAAATAGTGTAGACCCAGATGAGACAGCTCCTGCAGGAGCTGTCTCATCAGGGTCTGCACTATTTACAAGTTGATTTTGCAACCAGTGCACTTCACAGCAGTGATTGCACAGCGAAATACGTGTACACAGTGAAGATAATATGTAATTATACAACAGGGTATGGGTAAAGAGGGAGAAATGTATCTTAAAATTCAGCAAGAGAAGGGTTAAAGAGTTACTTCAGTTCATGTTTTATGTTTGGTAAAACTGTCTGTCATGTCCGTCATGCTGTTCCGAGGGAAGTATTAACCAAGTGTTTACACCCCGACTACTGAATATCTGAATTTGTCCATGCCCGACTGTATGTAAGTCCCTAGCATAGGCCCTCGTGTCCGTCCTACATACGTGCGTCCGCCCGTTCATCCCTAAATGTTGTGTCTCTTGCAAACTACAGATATTAAACCTATCATTTAGGATGTGAACTTCGATGTTATCAGTTTTGAAAATTGATTACCGCCTAAGCCCGTGCTAGGGGACGTGGATAGTGCTGTACTTTTAACCCTTTCGCTGCCAAATTCTGTCGTCTGCTAACTTTGTCGTCTGCTACAAATTTTAATTCTTTTGATTTTTCTTCATTTTTGTTTCAAAAACATTGTAACAGTAACAAACAGTTTGGATCCTGATTAGACGCCGAGTTACTCTGCGTCTAATCTGGATCCAAACTGTTTGCATAGGTAATCACAGATCCGGCGTTGGCAGCGAAAGGGTTAATAATTGCACATGAACAGACTCAATAAAACATAGTCTGCAGTTTTCTCTTTTGCATGGCTGCCTTTGCTTTCGAAAGATCTCCTACTTTCAGAACGTTTGTACACCTGGGTATTTTCATAAAACAACAAGTATGAATCGAAATGATAAAAAGGTTTTGCCTTTAATTGTCAATGTTTAATGGGGTCGATGTTTTATGGGAGCAATTTTGTTGTATGTAGGGTCGGTGTATTAAATGTTAGGGGGTCATAATATTGATTGTACTATTATGAGCGGTAAGTCGAAATTTTATGACCGAATGCCGTCAAATTTTGACCGGGTGGTCGAAATATTATGACCGGGGAGTTATAATACATGTATTACGATAAAAATAATGCATCACACTAGAACGATTTATTGTCGCCCCCGCATAAGCTGGGCGACTATATGGGCTTACGAATATTTTCTCACATGGTAGGAGCAGCTTTTTCTGTAACGTTTGGGAAATGAAAGTTTACTTGATTTGGCAATGCAGATTGCATATACTGATCGATTAAGAGTATGGATAGCATATCATAGGTGATGAAAACCGCCTAAGCATTTTTTTGTATTATTGCATTAAGAAATGAATACGTTATCGATTCTAAATAGCCGATCATTTCGAATTCCCGGTGCAGTAGTCTTGCAACAAGTGTTTGTAGAAATATGTCAGTAAATGCACCAAACTCCTGAGTCACCACAGTGATCTCCCTTGTCACTTCGTGCTTCAGCGTAGCGATTAGGGGAGATAACTGCGTTGGAGGTTGCAAATGCACATTCAAATGAATTGTTTTTGCTTGTGTGGCGGCTGTAAAAAGTCGCCCCGTACTTCATTTTCAGTGTTGTTATATTTTCTGGTCCTTCGGGATTAGTTTTGAAAATATCTAATAATGACAGGATTATTTTGGTATTGGTCGAAACTACAGTCGAGCATATTATAATTTCATAAGCGAATAGAGAAGATGCATGGCTCCTGCAGGAGCTGTCTGATCTGAGTCTACACCATTTGCAATGCGTGAAAACATGTTTAAATGGGAAATGGTTAAGCAAAATAATAGCTTCAACAGCACTTTCTTTTATTGTTAATTTTACAGAGGAGGCTAAAGTGTTTGTTAGATTGGTAGATAGATAGATAGATAGATTTTATATATATATATATATATATATATATATATATATATATATATATATATATATATATATATATATATATATATATACAGATAGATAGATAGATAGATAAATCAAATGAAGAAAATCAAAAGAATGAAAATTTGTAGCAGACGAAAAAGTTAGCGGACGACAGAATTTGGCAGCGAAAGGGTTAAAAGTACAGCACTATCCACGCCCCCTAGCACGGGCTTAGGCGGTAATCAACTTTCAAAACTGATAACATCGAAGTTCACATCCTAAATGATAGGTTTAATATCTGTAGTTTGCAAGAGACACAACATTTAGGATTGGACGGGCGGACGCACGTATCACTCTGTTTTCTCTGTGTTCCTCATCTGTACCTATAAACGGTATATACCGTGTATGATTACTACAAAGAACCCAATTAAACGCACATAGTCGTTTATAGTCTAAATTTAAAAAAAACAGATTGGTGAAGTACACCGTAATGATGTAATTAAATGATATTAAATGATAATACATGTATATATGTTTTTAAACTGTTTGTATGTCACTTCTCGCTTCACTGAATATTATGCCCATGTTTGTCTGGCGTGGGTTTATAACTACTTACATTTAGTAGGACGAGACTTTCTTTATCGGACTGTTGATAGATTTGCAGGTAAGTTTATTGATATTTACTTAAACCTTTCCAAACATTTCCCTCTTCAGTTTTCATGAAAGAATTAATGGCACCATGAATATTTATTTGCATGTGTTTTACAATATACTTTTTCAAGGGAAGGCTTTGCTTTTGCAAAAACTGTAGAATCGGACCTATGACATGTCATAAACAAACAAAGCAGATCCTAATTAGACGGTTCCTATAGGAGCCGTATGATATGGGTCTACTTTGTTTGCAAATACGTGAAAATGCGTTTATATGAAGGAATGGGTTAATTTGCAATCAGAGCAGACCTAGATCAGAGGGCGTCTGTAGGAGTCGTCAGGTTAGGGTTTACTCTGCTAGCTTATAGGTAAGTTTATTGATAGTTAGTTGTAAGAGACTTTATTTATCGGGCCGTTGGTAGTTCTGTGGGAACGTTCATTTGTATTTACCTAACCCTCTTCCACTTGACTTGCATTTACAAACAGACACGATCCAAGTCAATAGTATCTCAAAAGCTTGAACAAATCGGAGGTACATGTAATCAAAATTGAACCAGATTGAAATTTGATCATGAATATTTATTAGCTGAAATTTTGTAATGACGTGTACACAAAAAGTTTTGGTATTGGTAGAAACAATAGAGTCAGATCTATTATAATTACATAAACAAACAGCACGGGCCGTCTGAGCTGGATCTACTCTCTTTGCAAAGGTGTGAAAATGCATTTATATAAGGAAAGGGTTAAATAATTTCTACTCAAACACGGTCGATAGCTTCAATTCTTAACGATCAGTTTCTTTTCAAAATCAGTATTACAATGTTATATCCCTTTGTAGATCAATAAAACAAACAGAGAAGATCCTGATCACACAGCTCCTATAGTATATGTCTGGTATATGTCTATTATCACACAGCTCCTACAGTATATGGCTGGTCTATGTCTATTATCACACAGCTCCTACAGTATATGTCTGGTCTATGTCTATTATCACACAGCTCCTACAGTATATGGCTGGTCTATGTCTATTATCACACAGCTCCTACAGTATATGTCTGGTCTATGTCTATTATCACACAGCTCCTACAGTATATGGCTGGTCTATGTTTATTATCACACAGCTCCTACAGTATATGTCTGGTCTATGTCTATTATCACACAGCTCCTATAGTATATGGCTGGTCTATGTTTATTATCACACAGCTCCTACAGTATATGGCTGGCCTATGTCTATTATCACACAGCTCCTACAGTATATGTCTGGTCTATGTCTATTATCACACAGCTCCTACAGTATATGTCTGGTCTATGTCTATTATCACACAGCTCCTACAGTATATGTCTGGTCTATGTCTATTATCACACAGCTCCTACAGTATATGGCTGGTCTATGTTTATTATCACACAGCTCCTACAGTATATGTCTGGTCTATGTCTATTATCACACAGCTCCTACAGTATATGGCTGGTCTATGTTTATTATCACACAGCTCCTACAGTATATGGCTGGTCTATGTTTATTATCACACAGCTCCTACAGTATATGGCTGGCCTATGTCTATTATCACACAGCTCCTATAGTATATGGCTGGTCTATGTCTATTATCACACAGCTCCTGCAGTATATGGCTGGTCTATGTTTATTATCACACAGCTCCTACAGTATATTGCTGGCCTATGTCTATTATCACACAGCTCCTACAGTATATGGCTGGTCTATGTTTATTATCACACAGCTCCTACAGTATATGGCTGGTCTATGTTTATTATCACACAGCTCCTACAGTATATGGCTGGTCTATGTCTATTATCACACAGCTCCTACAGTATATGGCTGGTCTATGTCTATTATCACACAGCTCCTACAGTATATGGCTGGTCTATGTCTATTATCACACAGCTCCTATAGTATATGTCTGGTCTATGTCTACATGTATTATCACACAGCTCCTACAGTATATGGCTGGTCTATGTCTATTATCACACAGCTCCTACAGTATATGTCTGGTCTATGTCTATTATCACACAGCTCCTATAGTATATGGCTGGTCTATGTCTATTATCACACAGCTCCTACAGTATATGTCTGGTCTATGTCTATTATCACACAGCTCCTACAGTATATGTCTGGTCTATGTCTATTATCACACAGCTCCTACAGTATATGTCTGGTCTATGTCTATTATCACACAGCTCCTACAGTATATGGCTGGTCTATGTCTATTATCACACAGCTCCTATAGTATATGGCTGGTCTATGTTTATTATCACACAGCTCCTACAGTATATGTCTGGTCTATGTTTATTATCACACAGCTCCTACAGTATATGGCTGGTCTATGTCTATTATCACACAGCTCCTACAGTATATGGCTGGTCTATGTCTATTATCACACAGCTCCTATAGTATATGTCTGGTCTATGTCTACATGTATTATCACACAGCTCCTACAGTATATGGCTGGTCTATGCCTATTATCACACAGCTCCTACAGTATATGTCTGGTCTATGTCTATTATCACACAGCTCCTACAGTATATGGCTGGTCTATGTCTATTATCACACAGCTCCTATAGTATATGGCTGGTCTATGTCTATTATCACACAGCTCCTACAGTATATGTCTGGTCTATGTCTATTATCACACAGCTCCTACAGTATATGTCTGGTCTATGTCTATTATCACACAGCTCCTACAGTATATGTCTGGTCTATGTCTATTATCACACAGCTCCTACAGTATATGGCTGGTCTATGTCTATTATCACACAGCTCCTATAGTATATGGCTGGTCTATGTCTATTATCACACAGCTCCTACAGTATATGTCTGGTCTATGTCTATTATCACACAGCTCCTACAGTATATGTCTGGTCTATGTCTATTATCACACAGCTCCTACAGTATATGTCTGGTCTATGTCTATTATCACACAGCTCCTACAGTATATGGCTGGTCTATGTCTATTATCACACAGCTCCTATAGTATATGGCTGGTCTATGTCTATTATCACACAGCTCCTACAGTATATGGCTGGTCTATGTCTATTATCACACAGCTCCTACAGTATATGGCTGGTCTATGTCTATTATCACACAGCTCCTACAGTATATGGCTGGTCTATGTCTATTATCACACAGCTCCTATAGTATATGTCTGGTCTATGTCTATTATCACACAGCTCCTACAGTATATGGCTGGTCTATGTCTATTATCACACAGCTCCTACAGTATATGTCTGGTCTATGTCTATTATCACACAGCTCCTACAGTATATGGCTGGTCTATGTCTATTATCACACAGCTCCTACAGTATATGTCTGGTCTATGTCTATTATCACACAGCTCCTACAGTATATGGCTGGTCTATGTCTATTATCACACAGCTCCTATAGTATATGGCTGGTCTATGTCTATTATCACACAGCTCCTACAGTATATGGCTGGTCTATGTCTATTATCACACAGCTCCTACAGTATATGGCTGGTCTATGTCTATTATCACACAGCTCCTACAGTATATGGCTGGTCTATGTCTATTATCACACAGCTCCTATAGTATATGTCTGGTCTATGTCTATTATCACACAGCTCCTACAGTATATGGCTGGTCTATGTCTATTATCACACAGCTCCTACAGTATATGTCTGGTCTATGTCTATTATCACACAGCTCCTACAGTATATGGCTGGTCTATGTCTATTATCACACAGCTCCTACAGTATATGGCTGGTCTATGTCTATTATCACACAGCTCCTATAGTATATGTCTGGTCTATGTCTATTATCACACAGCTCCTACAGTATATGTCTGGTCTATGTCTATTATCACACAGCTCCTACAGTATATGTCTGGTATATGTCTATTATCACACAGCTCCTACAGTATATGTCTGGTCTATGTCTATTATCACACAGCTCCTACAGTATATGGCTGGTCTATGTCTATTATCACACAGCTCCTACAGTATATGGCTGGTCTATGTCTATTATCACACAGCTCCTATAGTATATGTCTGGTCTATGTCTATTATCACACAGCTCCTATAGTATATGGCTGGTCTATGTCTATTATCACACAGCTCCTACAGTATATGGCTGGTCTATGTCTATTATCACACAGCTCCTATAGTATATGGCTGGTCTATGTCTATTATCACACAGCTCCTATAGTATATGACTGGTCTATGTCTATTATCACACAGCTCCTATAGTATATGGCTGGTCTATGTCTATTATCACACAGCTCCTATAGTATATGGCTGGTCTATGTCTATTATCACACAGCTCCTATAGTATATGGCTGGTCTATGTCTATTATCACACAGCTCCTATAGTATATGGCTGGTCTATGTCTATTATCACACAGCTCCTACAGTATATGTCTGGTCTATGTCTATTATCACACAGCTCCTACAGTATATGTCTGGTCTATGTCTATTCTGTTTACACGGGCGTTTAAAAGCCTCTCTATGAGGTAAAGTTTGAAACTTCAGTTTAGCCCTTATCTGTTTTTCTGAATTGTTTCACTATAATGTTTAGTCGTCTACACAACTGCTTTAATATTGATTGTTTCTTTTTTTAAAAAAAAAAAAAAAATCTTACTGCATGTATTTGTTTAAAAACAAAATCTTAGAATAAAACATTACCGCGTTGATCCAAACTATTGCTCAGGTAATTACAGGTTCGCCATATAAGGTGTACAGTAAGGTCTACGGACAGTTTGTCCCTCGGACATTCTGTCCCTTGCTCAAGTTTGCCAAGGAGGACATTCTGTCCCTCTAATTTTTGCAAGGGTGAACATTTTGCCCCTCGTGTTTTTTCAAGGGTGGACAATATGCCCCACATCATTTTTTCCAAGACCGACATTTTGTCCCTCACTTAATTTTGGCCAAAGAGGAGCTTTCTGCATGACCTTCATCCTGCATTAATCTGCCATCTGTCTCCAAGACCGATATTTATACTAAATTGAACACCCGGTTTAGAGGGGTTTTACTGTACACTGAAATGACAGCAAATTGTCTGTTTGTTTAGTATTGTTCATTAGTGTATTATTGTTCATTATTGTTTTATTGTTTTGTTTCTTTCAAACAGTATGAGCTCACTAAAGCAATCACCTCCACTGGGTTTAGTCTGTGTCTTAATGCACGCAAAGTTATGCAGAACGATTCCATAGGAGTTTTTCTGCACTACTTTGGTCCTGCATTTAGCAACCACCTGCTTTTAAAGACATCCATATTCAATTGTCGCTAGCGTGGATTAATCGAGTTTTCTTCGGTTCCTTTGTAAACACATAACCAGAGCATCAAACAGAAAGTCCGCACATCATTAGGGCTTCGTTTTTATAACAGTTATTTGATAGTTTATGCAACTTTTTAAAGACCGAAATTCAGTCTTAAATTTTGCATTAATGTGTAACTGTAACTGTTAAAAAGGCAGTTAGCGTTTTTACATTCAGTAACTTAACACCGGATCAAATCGGTCTGGTGTAAAAGCTGTTTATTCACCATGAGAATGTGGAAAATGAGTGAACTGGCATTTGGAACAGTGTATGCCAAGAGTAGAGGGTTCACAGAGGGCCGCTGTCATCAAGATTTGTATATAGTGAACCATCGTTACAACGGAGGTGTTTGTTTCCAGACATTTTGCTGGTATAACGAGGTTGCCATTATAACGAGTTTAAATATGAAAGGAACCATGTGGCCAGTTTTTAAACTAGTATCAACAGGTGAACGCTTAATGCAGAACACAAGAAGTGCACTTGGACTCCAGTTACCAAATGAGATGCATAAGCATAAACATATGCATGCTTTCATAAAAAAGTATTAACACCTTCAGTGCCATAAAGACGGGTCTGAGCAAATAGTTTGGATTCAGACGAGACGCCGAGTAAACCCGGTCTCTCATCAGGATCCAAACTGTTTGATACTTTGTAAAGATTTATCAAACTGAACAAGTACCCATTCTAAGACTCAATACGGCGAAAATATGTCCAGCAGACGACAATGCTGGCTCTGAAAGAGTTAATTGGCGTTTATCTATGACACTAGGGACGCCGTAATAGTTGCTCGACTCTAGGGCTAAATTCCTAACTAACATTAACACATTCCTCGCCATAGGCATGCTCGTGCATGGGTAAGGATGAAGTTGATTATTCGATATTTTTGGGCATGCAGCCTGACTCTACTCGAACTAGGAATAATGACACCGACTGTGCCTGTATTTTGCAAATGGTTGAAACCGACATCGAGTACATAATTATAATGATGTAATCCATGTGCCTGCACTAAGTACATTGGACCCTTTGAAGAACCCTTTATGTTGTAATCCATGTGGCTATACTAGGTACATTGAATCCTCAATGTTGTAGCTTATGAGACTACACTAAGTACATTGAACCCTTTGAAGAACCCTTTATGTTGCAATCTATGTGACTATACTAGGTACATTAAATCCTCTATGTTGTAACTCATGACTACACGAAGTACATTGAATCCTTTATGTTCTAATCCATGTGTCTACACTAAGTACATTGGACCCTTTTGAATAACCCTTTGTCTGGAGTACATTCATCTACAATACAGTAAAACCTCTCTTAACCGGAATTCTAGTAGAGAAGAATTTAGATATTTTAGGCAGGTGACTGCTTAATGTAGGGTGAAAGTCATGCAGAACGCTCCTAAAGGAGCTTTCTGCATGACTTTCACCCTGCATTAAGCTGTCACCTGTCTCCAAGACCGATATTTATACTAAAGTTAATGTCCGTATAAGGACTTTCTGAATAGTAATTGGATAAAATTTAATACTGGCATATAAAAAAGAACGATTGGCTATGCCGCAAACTGTAAAATCAGATCTATATTATGACGTAAGCAACAGAGCAGACTCTGATCCGGCGGCTTCTACTGTAATCTTCTTTTTACAAAGGCGTTAAATGGCGTGTTTAACCCATTACCTGATAGGCTATTTTTAGGCACAACCTCTTTAAATAAATAAACCGAAAAGGAACATTAACTACAGAAAAGGAAAATTTTAGAATTTTGTAGTTTGAAACCATTGTGATAAATAGAGCATTTGCTCCTATAGGAGCAAATGTTCTATTTATCACATTGTTTTCACAAAGTGACTTTTACAGAGTCGTCAAAATTCGTCAATATGAGGGACATGGTTAAGGAGAAAAAGCTTAGGTAATTCTTAAGCAAACATTGGCCATGACAGAAACTGTAAAATCAGAACTATCATTCCGTAAGCAAAAAGAGTTAAAAAAAAGAAGTAAACTACCTAGTTATAGTCTACTTTCAGTCAGAAGGACCGCTCAGTACATTTACTCCCCTGGTCATTGAGCACTGCTAACATATGGCGCAATCATACAGCCGCAGTACCGGCTAGTGACACTCACATGTACCCATTTTAACCCCTGGGTGGAGAGGAGGTGCGGGTGGGAGATACTGAAAAGCGTCTCTGAAATTTCCGGGAGGGACCAGGATTTGAACCCCGGACCTCCGGATTGGTGGTCAAACGCGTTACCACTAGACTATCATACACCACAGAGTAGACCCTGGTCAGATGATTGCTACACGAGCCATCTGGTCTGGATCTGACCCCTGGTAAGATGATTGCTACAGAAGCCTTCTGGTCTAGGTCTGACCCCTGGTCAGATGATTGGCACAGAAGTCTTCTGGTCTTGGTCCGACCCCTGGTCAGATGATTGGTACAGAAGCCTTCTGGTCTAGGTCTGACCCCTGGTCAGATGATTGGTACAGAAGCCTTCTGGTCTTGGTCCGACCCCTGGTTAGATGATTGGTACAGAAGCCTTCTGGTCTAGGTCTGACCCCTGGTCAGATGATTGGTACAGAAGCCTTCTGGTCTTGGTCCGACCCCTGGTCAGATGATTGGTACAGAAGCCTTCTGGTCTAGGTCTGACCCCTGGTCAGATGATTGGTACAGAAGCCTTCTGGTCTAGGTCTGACCCCTGGTCAGATGATTGGTACAAAAGCCTTCTGGTCTAGGTCTGACCCCTGGTCAGATGATTGGTACAGAAGCCTTCTGGTCTAGGTCTGACCCCTGGTCAGATGATTGGTACAAAAGCCTTCTGGTCTGGGTCTGTCCCGTTTGCAAAGGCGTGAATCAGGCAGTGAGGAAATGAAAATTTGATTGTCGTCATTTGTACAACAGCGTTTAGCTGTCCGAACGTTAATAGGTCATTGAAATGTATATTAGGTCAGTCTGGCCATAGTTCACACGAAGTCAGTGGTATGTATGATTGATGGAGCCGGCCTGTCACACCTGTGTCTAATGTTGTTCTAACAATTACCTAGCATATGTATTACCCCATAAGAATTTTAAAACAATATAGACCAAGATCAGCCGCCGCATAATAGACGTGGCGTCCGATTTGAGTCTACATGTTTTACTTTTGACTATCATCAGCACTTGTCATCTTATTTAGTTCATCCTGACAAACAGTCCATACCAAGATCAGACACAATGTCTCTGGGTCTGCAAAGTCTCAACCCTTTCCCTGTTGAATAGTCATGTAAAAATAATGACGTCATGTATATTTATTGCCTGAATTTTCAAATGCCATATGTACACAGGATGTATTGGCTCAGCCAGAAACTGTAGAATCATATCTATACAGTAAAACCTCTCTAAAATGGCCACTAAATTACATCAAGTGTTTTGTGTTAAAGGCAGGTGGCTGCTTAAAGCAAGGCGAAAGTAAAACAGAACGCTCCTATAGGAGCGTTCTGTTTTAATTTCGCCTTGCTTTAAGCAGCCACCTGCCTAAAGGAGCGTTCTGTTTTATTTTCGCCTTGCTTTAAGCAGCCACCTGCCCTAAATACCAACTAATTAACACAATTTAGTGGCCGGTATAGAGAGGGTTTACTGTATTATACCATAAGAAAACAGACCAGACGCTGTTAAGACGGTTCCTATATGAGCCGCCTGATCTGGATTTACTCTGTTTACAAATGCGTGAAAAATAGTTTATATGAAGGAACTGGTTAATAAAGGCGGACCCTGTCTCAAGTCACAGCCCATATTTAATCTAAAAATATAATAGTCCTAACGCAGTTATTAACCCTTCTCATGCTTATTTTAATATACATGTCTCCTTCTTTACCCATGCCCTGTTGTATAATTACATATATCTTCACTGTGTACACGTATTTCGCTGTGCAATCACTGCTGTGGATTGCACTGGTTGCACAATCAACGTGTAAATAGTGCAGACCCTGATGAGACAGCTCCTGCAGGAGCTGTCTCATCCACAGGGGTCTGGACCGCTTCATTTGGGGTCTATATGTAGGCCCCTACTATATAATAACAAGGGTTCCAACTAGCAGAACGGACATCCGTGTACCACAAGTACAAATATGAATGTAACTCTTGCAATTTCAGTGATAATTTTATAATTCTTTCGGCTATTGAAAGCCAATATATTTTACTATCAAATAAATATCATCTTCTCATGGTAACTTACGCGCAATGATCAACCCAACAACGATATTCTCAAAAATTTCACGTGTTTTCTGGGTCATTGACAAACGTTCGTTCACCCCGGTTTCACTATATCACAGCCATAACCTGGCGATTTTCAGTTCAAACGATGGCGTGGTTCAATAAAACAACCCAATTATATCACCAATCTCCATTTGTTTTGTCCTCTTAATAAATAAGCAACTAGCAACAGCGGCCTTTCCGTCTGTCGTTATGTTTCTATTTCGGATGCTGCCATTTTGCAACAAATTTGAATGGAGCCATTTCATTGGTTGAGCGAAGGAAAAATTGGTAAATCTGTGACGTCACACGTACAATGGCTCCTTCCTCGACGATTTGAAGCAAACTGACAAAACTCGCTAGTTTTACATCATTCTTTTGATGCTGGGAACTAAATAATTGGAGGTGGGTGTTAGAATTGATTCGTTTTATTGACTCATGCCATTTTTTGAATTGCAAATTGCCAGGTTATTGCTGTGATATAGTGAAACCGGGGTGAACGAACGTTTGTCAATGACCCTAAAAACACGTGAAATTTTGAGAAAATCATTGTTGGATTGATACTTGTTCATAAGTTACCGTTATAAGATTATATTTATTTGATAGAAAAATTTATTAGCTTTCAATAGCCGAAATAATTACGAAAGTATCATTGAAATTGCAAGAGTTACAGTCATATTTGTACTCGTGGTACACGGATATCCGTTCAGCTAGTTGGAACCCTTGTTATTATATAATACATATAGACCCCAATGAAGCGGTCCAGACCCCTTTGGTCTCATCTGGGTCTTCACTATTTACAGGTAGGTACATTGACGTGAATAGCAAGCGAAGAGTTAAAACACATTACATGTATCTAAGTTTGAAATTGCAGTTTTTTCACCGTCAGCATTTTAACATTTCTATACAAACTGTTTGCAAACGCCAGCCAAGTCGTGAATACCTCTCTCATAGTGATAGAAATTCATTTACCCTTTGAAAGCAAGGATACTAGGTCACTGACATTTATAAACATCTGAAGACACAATATATCACCGTCTGCACTGTTTGTAATTGAGCATCATCTCGCAGATTATATCCTTTCATACTGAAATGACTCTATCGGTAAATGATGATGGATCAGTCTAGAGGACTAGGAAAATTCAGCATTTAAAATATGCATTTTAACACAAATGGTTTATCACATTACCTGTATTTGTATATAAAACATATCTGTAACGCAAGTGTACATGCAGTTCTTGTGTACTCCACTCGCTCCGGATTTGTGTCCTAACTGACTAACGAAGTCTGACGAATTTGTAGTTTTAAAAACAGATTGTACACCATTACCATGCTATAAAATATGGTGTCTGATCAATTAGCAAATGTGTCTGATCTTGAGTATTTTACAAACTTTCATTTTGTTGAAGCGTTTCAGAAACTACGAGTGGAGCGTTATACAGTTTGGACCCTGATTAGACATCGAAATTACTCCAATGCCTGTCTAGCCGCGCTTAGCACTGTATAACCTTTAACCATTTACTTCATGAATAGTCATGCAAACCATAATGCCACCATGCATGAATATGTATTATCTTGCCTTTTATAATGTACACAGGAACATCTGGGTCAACTCTGTTTGCATAGGCGTAGAAAGGTCTATTTACGGAGTAAATGGTTAAAATAGAAAGATCGGGAGCTCAGTCCTTTGCCAAATACACAATGAAGATAAAATTCCAAAAGGGGAATTAATATAATACATGTACATGAATACTTGAATAGCTCTGATCTAATATGTTGACCACTAAGGGCATTTTTCAAAGATTATCATGTCAAAATACACGTCACATTTTTAGCTTGTCTGTTTCGTCGAGCTATTGTGATCACTGGGTCGTTGTCGTCGTTGTCGTCGTCGTCGGCGGCGTGTAAAAACTTTAATGTAGCTCATTACTCGAAAAGTATAAGAGGTGTCAACATAAAACTTCATAGGTTAGTGAATCTCATTGAGGGGAATGCCCCTACGTAAGAACCATAACTCTTGATTTCAAAATTTTGGAGTTACGGCCCTTTATTGTTTTCAAATATGTTTAATTTAGCTGGACAAGCACACAATCAGACGAGCATTAGCGCCGCACGCAGCTCTTGTTGTTACATGCATTCAGCCAGAAAATCAAAGAGAACAATAATAACAACCCTAACCCAGCTGTGAAAAATAATATCTGCTCAAAGTCGGAATTGCTGCCAGTTTTACTACTTCCGTTTCGATGAAGCTTTTTAGCCCTTTCGGTGCCAAATTTCTAATTGTCGTCTGCAAACCATTTTTTCTAGATCAGTTGGTAAAATAAAGAAATGAGATAAATAAGTGCAAAATTCAAAGGAATAAAGCACAGATATAGAAAAAGAGTTGAGACAAAAAGTGAAGTCCCTGATCAGACGCTGCATTGAAAAGGCGGCGTCTGATCTAGGACTACACTATTTGTTGTGGTGCATTTATGCGACATTGGTGGTGAAAGGGTTAGATATTATTGATGAGACCCCGAGTTAAAAAAAAAGTTTTTGAGAAACATTGAACACTAAAATCTATCAAGTGGTTTCATAGGAAAAGCTTGTTTAACATTCCACAATAGGCTTGTACGAAAATGGTGTTTAACGAATTACAACAGCTTGTTTTATTCTATGAGAAGTAGAAGCGATCTTTCATAAGTTCACAACAGCCGTTTAAGGAAACTTGGTTCCGCTCTTGGCGGTTATGTTTTTAATGAATCATACTGGCTTTAACAAATTTCGGTAGAGAGTAAACATATATTGAAATATTAACCTATTCCCTCATATTGACGACTTTAGACGACTCTGTAAAAGTCTCTTTGGGAAACCATTGTGATAAATAGAGCATTTGCTCCTATAGCAGCAAATGCTCTATTTATCACAATGGTTTAAAACCACAAAATTCTAAAATATTCCTTTTCTCTAATTAATGCTCCTTTTCGGTAGATTTATTCAAAGTGGTTGGATCTAAAAATAGCCTATGAGGTAATGGGTTAATATGCGCAGTGGCTTAAGAGAAGATGTTTTCAACAGTCTCATGCCTGTGACTGTGTTTTAACTAATCACGATCGTTTGACATATATTAGCAGAAGGTGACCTAAGGATAATTTCTGCCAAATTAAATTGAAAGTCTCCCAACCGCCCATAAAATAAGATTGTTAAGTGTATTTTTTTTTCTTTCCGTAGCCATGACAACCAGAGTTCTTCATTGATTACAATACTTTCTGTGATATTTGGTCACAAATAGATCAGGTGTTTTGGAGAATAATATTTGATATTGTTTCAAGTAAATTGTTGACGACGGACATAGCACTATCACAATAGCTCCCCTGTAGCACTTCGAGCTAAAGTGAGATAAAATCAGACAGGGAATCATCTAAAACCAACTATAGTTCCAACCTAATGGGCCATTCCTCTATTCCCGGAACATCTGAAAAGTTTGGTTGGGATGCAATCAAGCTTTTGATGAAATTTTGATCAAGTGTCATGACACAAGCTTATGAGAAACTATTGACAAAGTGCCGTGACACAAGCTTTTGAGAAACTACTGACCTGTCATGATACAAGCTTTTGAGAAACTATTTACCAAGTGTCCAACAGTTTCAATATAAAATATCTAAACAGATATTTATTTATTCTCATTTATAAATATGACGCTAGATATAACATGCATGTATATACGTCGTCTATATCATTAGCAAACGCATGATTTTGCTTCGGTAATTTTCTACAGTAAAAAGATTTTTCATGTGTAAAAACAATTTGATGCAAGAGTTGCGAATGTCACAGTACAGTGATCTTTTTCATGCCTTAGGCAATATGCGGCTCTTCATGTAGGTCAAGAGGTCAATTACCTGGTTAAACTTTACTTATCATAATTTGATCACGACTCTCTATTTTTGTTGCAATGCGGCTTTTGCCAAGTGGAACTTTCGGAGAGTATCCATTAAGCCTTTACTCATTGAATATTAAGTAATGAGAGAAATAAAGAATAGTAATTAGATTTTTATAAGTCATATGAATAGAAAAAATGTTTGTAATGACAGAAACTGTAAAACCTCTCTATAACGACCACTAAATTGTGTTAATTAGTTGGTATTTAGGAAAGGTGGTTGCTTAAAGCAACGTGAAAGTAAAACAGAACGCTCCTATAGGAGCGTTCTGTTTTACTTTCACATTGCTTTAAGCAGCCACCTGCCTTTAAAAAAAAATATTTGATGTAGTTTAGTGGTCGCTATAGAGAGGTTTTACTGCATATAATAAAATAAGCAAACAGGACAGGGTCTGATCGCATGGCTCCTCCTACATGATCCATCTGATCTAGTCCTACTCTGTTTGCAAATGCGTATATATTGACTAAAGGATTAAAACGGACCTTTAACCCTTTCCTTCATACAAACTGCTATTTTTCACGTTTTTGAAAACAAAGAAAACCCAGATCAGACGGCTCCAGGAGGAGGAGCCGTTTGATCATGGTCTGCTCTGTGTGCCTATGAATGTATAATAGACCTGACTCTACAGTTTCCACCATACCAAACTATCCTATGTACACAATTATGCTTTTATATAAAATAATATAATAAATATTCATGATGTGGTCTTTTTTTTTACATGAATATGCAACAGGGAAAGGGTTAAACCATCACTGGAATGTTATCATCGTTCACCAATCATTTTAATCAATACTGGCTATCAGAACGATAAATATGTATACAGCAAACGTTTAAGGGTGTAAAGGACATGATCAAACACTTCAGTGACAGCTCGATGGTTATCAAATACCCTTGTATATCCCTTAAATACTTTAGTGACAGCTAGATGACTATCAATTACCCTTGGATATGCCTTAAATACTTCAGTGACAGCTAGATGACTATCAATTACCCTTGGATATCCCTTAAACACTTCAGTGACAGCTCGATGGTTATCAAATACCGTTGTATATCCCTTAAATACTTCAGTGACAGCTAGATGACTATCAATTACCCTTGGATGTGCCTTAAACACTTCTGTGACAGCTCGATGGTTATCAATTACCCTTGGATATCCCTTAAACACTTCAGTGACAGCTCGATGGTTATCAAATACCCTTGGATATCCCTTAAATACTTCAGTGACAGCTAGATGACTATCAATTACTCATGGATATGCCTTAAACACTTCAGTGACAGCTCGATGGTTATCAAATACCCTTGGATATCCCTTAAACACTTCAGTGACAGCTCGATGACTATCAATTACCCTTGGATATCCCTTAAATACTTCAGTGACAGCTCGATGACTATCAATTACCCTTGGATATCCCTTAAACACTTCAGTGACAGCTCGATGGTTATCAAATACCCTTGTATATCCCTTTGTTGCAACCTGAAGTGTAATAACAACCGGAATTGTAATAAAATTTATTACAAAACTGGTTATGATGCGAAAACGTTATTACAATTGGTCGTCAACCTGAAGTGTAATAACAACCTGAAGTGTAATAAAATAATTTTGTGTCTGTATTTGTGTGTCTATGTGAGTATGAATGTGCGCACGTGCTAGTATGTTGATAGTATGTGTATGCGTGTAGTTTGTATGGGAGGGGCGCATGCGTGTGCGCGCATGTGTACATGTATGAAGTAAAACATCAGATATTCTAGAGGATAGTACAACGACTTAGAAAATTTTATTACAAAACCGGTTATGATGCGAAAACGTTATTAAAATTGTTGGTCAACCTGAATTGTAATAACAACCTGAAGTGTAATAAAATAATTTTGTGTCTGTATTTGTGTGTTTATGTGAGTATGAATGTGCGCACGTGCTAGTATGTTGATAGTATGTGTATGCGTGTAGTTTGTATTGGAGGGGCGCATGCGTGTGCGCGCATGTGTACATGTATGAAGTAAAACATCAGATATTCTAGAGGATAGTACAACGACTTAGAAAATTTTATTACAAAACTGGTTATGATGCGAAAACGTTATTACAATTGGTCGTCAACCTGAAGTGTAATAACAACCTGAAGTGTAATAAAATAATTTTGTGTCTGTATTTGTGTGTCTATGTGAGTATGAATGTGCGCACGTGCTAGTATGTTGATAGTATATGTATGCGTGTAGTTTATATGGGAGGGGCGCATGCGTGTGCGCGCATGTGTACATGTATGAAGTAAAACATCAGATATTCTAGAGGATAGTACAACGACTTAGAAAATTTTATTACAAAACTGGTTATGATGCGAAAACGTTATTACAATTGGTCGTCAACCTGAAGTGTAATAACAACCTGAAGTGTAATAAAATAATGTTGTGTCTGCATTTGTGTGTCTATGTGAGTATGAATGTGCGCACGTGCTAGTATGTTGATATTATGTGTATGCGTGTAGTTTGTATGGGAGGGGCGCATGCGTGTGCGCGCATGTGTACATGTATGAAGTAAAACATCAGATATTCTAGAGGATAGTACAACGACTTAGAAAATTTTATTACAAAACCGGTTATGATGCGAAAACGTTATTACAATTGTTGGTCAACCTGAATTGTAATAACAACCTGAAGTGTAATAAAATAATTTTGTGTCTGTATTTGTGTGTTTATGTGAGTATGAATGTGCGCACGTGCTAGTATGTTGATAGTATGTGTATGCGTGTAGTTTGTATTGGAGGGGCGCATGCGTGTGCGCGCATGTGTACATGTATGAAGTAAAACATCAGATATTCTAGAGGATAGTACAACGACTTAGAAAATTTTATTACAAAACTGGTTATGATGCGAAAACGTTATTACAATTGGTCGTCAACCTAAAGTGTAATAACAACCTGAAGTGTAATAAAATAATTTTTTGTCTGTATTTGTGTGTCTGTGTGAGTATGAATGTGAGCAAATGCTAGTATGTGTATGCGTGTAATGTGTAGGTGGTGTGCGCATGCGTGAACGCGCATGTGTACATGTATGAAGTAATACATAAATTATTGTAGATGATATTACTATATCATAGGATATTAAAACACACACACACACACACACACACACACACACACACACACACACACACACACACACACACACACACACACACACACACACACACACACACACACACACACACACACACACACACACACACACACACACACACACACACACACACACACACACACACACACACACACACAAATACAGACACAAAATTATTTTATTACACTTCAGGTTGTTATTACAATTCAGGTTAACCACCAATTGTAATAATGTTTTCGCATAGTAACCAGTTTTGTAATAAAATAATTCTAAGTCCTTGTACTATCATCTAAAATAACTCAAGTATTACTTCATACATGTACTTGTACACATGCATGCAAACGCATGCGCCCATCTTCTACAAACTACACTCATACACACACTAGAACGTGCGCACATCCATATACACACAGACACATAAATACAGACACAAACATTGTTTTATTACACTTCAGGTTGTTATTACTGTTTGATCACCAATTGTAATAATATTTTCGCATCATTACCAGTATTGTAATAAATATTTCTATGTATTTGTACCATCATCTAGAATAACTGACGAAAAACTTCATACAGGTACATGTACATATACAAGCATGCGCTCCGCCCCTACAAACTACAAGCATACAAATATTAGCATGTACACACACTCATATACACACATATACACACAAATACAGACACAACATTATTTTATTACACTTCAGGTTGTTATTACACTTCAGGTTGACGACCAATTGTAATAACGTTTTCGCATCATAACCAGTTTTGTAATAAAAATTTCTAAGTCGTTGTACTATCCTCTAGAATATCTGATGTTTTACTTCATACATGTACACATGCGCGCACACGCATGCGCCCCTCCAATACAAACTACACGCATACACATACTATCAACATACTAGCACGTGCGCACATTCATACTCACATAAACACACAAATACAGTCACAAAATTATTTTATTACACTTCAGGTTGTTATTACACTTCAGGTTGACCACCAATTGTAATAATGTTTTCGCATCATAACCAGTTTTGTAATAAAAATTTCTAAGTCGTTGTACTATCATCTAGAACATCTTATGTATTACTTCATACATGTACACATGCGCGCACACGCATGCGCCTCTCCAATACAAACTACACGCATACACATACTATCAACATACTAGCACGTGCGCACATTCATACTCACATAAACACACAAATACAGTCACAAAATTATTTTATTACACTTCAGGTTGTTATTACACTTCAGGTTGACGACCAATTGTAATAACGTTTTCGCATCATAACCAGTTTTGTAATAAAAATTTCTAAGTCGTTGTACTATCATCTAGCACATCTGATGTATTACTTCATACATGTACACATGCGCGCATACGCATGCGCCCCTCCCATACAAACTACACGCATACATATACTATCAACATACTAGCACGTGCGCACATTCATACTCACATAGACACACAAATACAGACACAAAATTATTTTATTACACTTCAGGTTGTTATTACACTTCAGGTTGACGACCAATTGTAATAACGTTTTCGCATCATAACCAGTTTTGTAATAAAATTTTCTAAGTCGTTGTACTATCATCTAGAACATCTGATGTATTACTTCATACATGTACACATGCGAGCACACGCATGCGCCCCTCCAATACAAACTACACGCATACATATACTATCAACATACTAGCACGTGCGCACATTCATACTCACATAGACACACAAATACAGACACAACATTATTTTATTACACTTCAGGTTGTTATTACACTTCAGGTTGACGACCAATTGTAATAATGTTTTCGCATCATAACCAGTTTTGTAATAAAATTTTCTAAGTCGTTGTACTATCCTCTAGAATATCTGATGTTTTACTTCATACATGTACACATGCGCGCACACGCATGCGCCCCTCCCATACAAACTACACGCATACACATATTATCAACATACTAGCACGTGCGCACATTCATACTCACATAGACACGCAAATACAGTCACAAAATTATTTTATTACACTTCAGGTTGTTATTACAATTCAGGTTGACCACCAATTGTAATAACGTTTTCGCATCATAACCAGTTTTGTAATAAAATGTTCTAAGTCGTTGTACTATCCTCTAGAATATCTGATGTTTTACTTCATACATGTACACATGCGCGCACACGCATGCGCCCCTCCCATACAAACTACACGCATACACATATTATCAACATACTAGCACGTGCGCACATTCATACTCACATAGACACGCAAATACAGTCACAAAATTATTTTATTACACTTCAGGTTGTTATTACAATTCAGGTTGACGACCAATTGTAATAACGTTTTCGCATCATAACCGGTTTTGTAATAAAATGTTCTAAGTCGTTGTACTATCCTCTAGAATATCTGATGTTTTACTTCATACATGTACACATGCGCGCACACGCATGCACCCCTCCCATATAAACTACACGCATACATATACTATCAACATACTAGCACGTGCGCACATTCATACTCACATAGACACACAAATGCAGACACAAAATTATTTTATTACACTTCAGGTTGTTATTACACTTCAGGTTGACGACCAATTGTAATAACGTTTTCGCATCATAACCAGTTTTGTAATAAAAATTTTTAAGTCGTTGTACTATCCTCTAGAATATCTGATGTTTTACTTCATCCATGTACACATGCGCGCACACGCATGCGCCCCTCCAATACAAACTACACGCATACACATACTATCAACATACTAGCACGTGCGCACATTCATACTCACATAAACACACAAATACAGTCACAAAATTATTTTATTACACTTCAGGTTGTTATTACAATTCAGGTTGACCACCAATTGTAATAACGTTTTCGCATCATAACCGGTTTTGTAATAAAATTTTCTAAGTCGTTGTACTATCCTCTAGAATATCTGATGTTTTACTTCATACATGTACACATGCGCGCACACGCATGCGCCCCTCCCATACAAACTACACGCATACACATATTATCAACATACTAGCACGTGCGCACATTCATACTCACATAGACACGCAAATACAGTCACAAAATTATTTTATTACACTTCAGGTTGTTATTACAATTCAGGTTGACCACCAATTGTAATAACGTTTTCGCATCATAACCGGTTTTGTAATAAAATTTTCTAAGTCGTTGTACTATCCTCTAGAATATCTGATGTTTTACTTCATACATGTACACATGCGCGCACACGCATGCGCCCCTCCCATACAAACTACACGCATACACATACTATCAACATACTAGCACGTGCGCACATTCATACTCACATAGACACACAAATACAGACACAAAATTATTTTATTACACTTCAGGTTGTTATTACACTTCAGGTTGACGACCAATTGTAATAACGTTTTCGCATCATAACCAGTTTTGTAATAAAATTTTCTAAGTCGTTGTACTATCCTCTAGAACATCTGATGTTTTACTTCATACATGTACACATGCGCGCACACGCATGCGCCCCTCCCATACAAACTACACGCATACACATACTATCAACATACTAGCACGTGCGCACATTCATACTCACAATGACACGCAAATACAGTCACAAAATTATTTTATTACACTTCAGGTTGTTATTACACTTCAGGTTGACGACCAATTGTAATAACGTTTTCGCATCATAACCAGTTTTGTAATAAAATTTTCTAAGTCGTTGTACTTTCATCTAGCACATTTGATGTATTACTTCATACATGTACACATGCGCGCACACGCATACGCCCCTCCAATACAAACTACACGCATACACATACTATCAACATACTAGCACGTGCGCACATTCATACTCACAATGACACGCAAATACAGTCACAAAATTATTTTATTACACTTCAGGTTGTTATTACACTTCAGGTTGACCACCAATTGTAATAACGTTTTCGCATCATAACCAGTTTTGTAATAAAATTTTCTAAGTCGTTGTACTATCCTCTAGAATATCTGATGTTTTACTTCATACATGTACACATGCGCGCACACGCATGCGCCCCTCCCATATAAACTACACGCATACATATACTATCAACATACTAGCACGTGCGCACATTCATACTCACATAGACACACAAATGCAGACACAAAATTATTTTATTACACTTCAGGTTGTTATTACACTTCAGGTTGACGACCAATTGTAATAACGTTTTCGCATCATAACCAGTTTTGTAATAAAATTTTCTAAGTCGTTGTACTATCCTCTAGAATATCTGATGTTTTACTTCATACATGTACACATGCGCGCACACGCATGCGCCCCTCCCATATAAACTACACGCATACATATACTATCAACATACTAGCACGTGCGCAATTTCATACTCACATAGACACACAAATACAGACACAAAATTATTTTATTACACTTCAGGTTGTTATTACACTTCAGGTTGACGACCAATTGTAATAACGTTTTCGCATCATAACCAGTTTTGTAATAAAATTTTCTAAGTCGTTGTACTATCCTCTAGAATATCTGATGTTTTACTTCATACATGTACACATGCGCGCACACGCATGCGCCCCTCCAATACAAACTACACGCATACACATACTATCAACATACTAGCACGTGCGCACATTCATACTCACATAAACACACAAATACAGACACAAAATTATTTTATTACACTTCAGGTTGTTATTACAATTCAGGTTGACCAACAATTGTAATAACGTTTTCGCATCATAACCAGTTTTGTAATAAAATTTTCTAAGTCGTTGTACTATCCTCTAGAATATCTGATGTTTTACTTCATACATGTACACATGCGCGCACACGCATGCGCCCCTCCCATACAAACTACACGCATACACATACTATCAACATACTAGCACGTGCGCACATTCATACTCACATAGACACACAAATGCAGACACAAAATTATTTTATTACACTTCAGGTTGTTATTACACTTCAGGTTGACGACCAATTGTAATAACGTTTTCGCATCATAACCAGTTTTGTAATAAAATTTTCTAAGTCGTTGTACTATCCTCTAGAATATCTGATGTTTTACTTCATACATGTACACATGCGCGCACACGCATGCGCCCCTCCCATATAAACTACACGCATACATATACTATCAACATACTAGCACGTGCGCAATTTCATACTCACATAGACACACAAATACAGACACAAAATTATTTTATTACACTTCAGGTTGTTATTACACTTCAGGTTGACGACCAATTGTAATAACGTTTTCGCATCATAACCAGTTTTGTAATAAAATTTTCTAAGTCGTTGTACTATCCTCTAGAATATCTGATGTTTTACTTCATACATGTACACATGCGCGCACACGCATGCGCCCCTCCAATACAAACTACACGCATACACATACTATCAACATACTAGCACGTGCGCACATTCATACTCACATAAACACACAAATACAGACACAAAATTATTTTATTACACTTCAGGTTGTTATTACAATTCAGGTTGACCAACAATTGTAATAACGTTTTCGCATCATAACCAGTTTTGTAATAAAATTTATTACAATTCCGGTTGTTATTACACTTCAGGTTGCAACATCCCTTAAATACTTCAGTGACAGCTCGATGGTTATCAACAACGGGTATCCCTTAAAGTGACGGTCTCTACTTGAATGAAAAAGTTATAATCATTTGTTTATATGCTGAAAAGAATTATATCGCAAGTAACCCTGTCGAAGGAACACTGAAGAAGACAAAACTTTCATGTGTTTGATGCCGAAGACCCGGGTCCATGCTTATAAAACTTTTAGTTGAGCCTGAGTTCGTTCTCAAGTTTTTGATTGGTCAGATTTGAGCCTTTGGCTCAAATCTGACCAATCAAAAGCTTGAGAACTCAAATCTGACCAAACAAAAGCTTGAGAACGATCTCAGACTCAACTAAAAATAAAAGCTTTATAAACATGGACTCAGATGTTATTCGCCAGTGTACATGTACACTGTATCCGGGTTGCATTTTAGTTTCTTAATTTTTGGTATTGTCAGGTAATATTTTGTTGTTCGACAAAAATATAAGTATCGAAGAAAACGGTTTATTTTTTATCACAGTGACATTTTTTAGATAAGTTCAAATTGTCAATTTTCATAAAAAAAAAGATTGAACATAACAAATACCAGCTTTAATGTTATTGCAAATATGCGTTTATTACCTCTCTATTGCGACCATTTACTTGTTTAGTAGATTTAGTACATATGTTTTTAATGGGAACTTTCTGAATAACGTCCGCCCTGCATTAACCCATTCTCCCATATTGACGACTTTTGACGACTCTGTGAAAGTCACTTTGGGAAAACATTGTGATAAATAGAGCATTTGCTCCTATAGGAGCAAATGCTCTATTTATCACAATGGTTTCAAACTACAAAATTCTAAAAAAAAACACTTTTATCTAGTTAATGTTCCTTTTCGGTAGATTTATTCAAAGTGATTGTATCTAAAAATAGCCTATGAGGTAATGGGTAAAGCTACCACTATTGTCTATTAAACGTAACGTCACAGTTGTCGTTTTAGAAACGTTTTCCTGTGACTTATATTGGGAATATCAAGAAGCGCAACTGTATGAAATAAACGTTTGCCCAACGGGTCAATGGCTGATTCAGATTTTATTACATTCTTCTCTTTCTTATAAATGTGTTTGTGACTACAACGCATGTGTACTTGTAAAACCATACAAATTTGTCTCGCATGATAACATTTGATATCTAGTTTTAAGCCTCGTCATCCTGAAAAAGTAGGTCTTTTTTAACCCTTTCCCTGTTCTATATTAGATCTAGTCCAAATTTCAATATCTACTGAATAGTCATGGACAAACCAGTAATAATGAAAAATGGAAGGTGGAACATTGTAGCCATTTTAGAAAGTTAGTAACTTGATTTCTGAGTAACTGAATGTGTGATTATCTGAGTGTCTGAGTTACTGAGTGTATGAGTTACTGAATGATACTGAATGTCTGATTTACTGAGTGTCTAAGTTACTGAGTGTCTCAGTTAATGAGTGTCTGAGTAACTAGATGTCCGAATTACTACTTGTCTGAGTTACTGATTGTCTGAGTTATTGAGTGTCTGAGTAACCGAGTGACCGAATTACTACTTGTCTGAGTTACTGAATGTCTGAGTTATTGAGTGTCTGAGTAATCGAGTGACCTAATTATTGAGTTACTGGGTGTCTGTGTAACTTAGTGTCTGAGTTATTGAGTGTTTGAGTAACATGGTGCTTTAGTTACCAGTGTCTGATAACTGAATGTCTGAGTTATTGAGTGTCTGGGTTACTGAGTGTCTGTCTTATTGGTGTCTTAGTTACTTTGTTTCTGAGTAACTGAGTGTCTGAGTAACTGAGTGTCTGAGTTACTGAGTGTATGAAGTACTGAGTGTCTGGGTAACTTGGTGTCTGAGTTACTGAGTGTCTGGGTAACTTGGTATCTGAGTAACTAAGTGTCTGAGTTACTAAGTGTCTAAGTTACTGAGTTTCTGTGTAACTGGGTGTCTGAGTTATTGAGTGTCTAAGTTATTGAGTGTCTGAGTAACTTGTTGTCTGAGTAACTGGTTGTCTAGATTACTGAGTGTCTGAGAAATTATGTGTCTGAGTTCTTTAGTGTATGTGTTATTGAGTGTTTGAGTAGCATGGTGTCTGAGTTACTGAGTGCCTGGGTCACAGTATGACTGAGTTACTGAGTGTCTGAGTAACTGGGTCTCCGAATTACTAATGATTTGAGTTACTGTATGTCTGAGTTACTGAGTGTCTGAGTTACTGGTTGTCTGAGTGACAGGGATACTGCATATCTTAGTTACTGAGTGGCTGAGTTACTGAGTGTCTAAGTTACTAAATGGTTGAGTTACAGAGTGCCTGAGTTACTGAGTGGATGAGTTACTGAGTGGATGATTAGTATGGTGTCCGACTTACTAATTGTCTTAGTTACTGAATGTCTGAATTACTGAATGTCTTACTTATTGACTGTCTGTGATACTGCGTGTCTGAATTACTGGGGGTCTGAGTAACCGAGTGTCTGAGTTACTTAGTGTCTTGGTAACATAGTGCCTAAGTTACAGAGTGTCTGACTTACGGAGTGTCTGAGACACAGAATGTCTGAGTAACTTGGTGCGTGGGTTACAGAGTATCCGAGTAAATCGGTGTCTGATTTACTAAGTGGCTGGGTAACTGGAAGTCTGAGTTACTGGATATTTCAAAAGGATCCAGAACTGATGGATACTCAGATTGCAAATTGAAAACTGAATCAAGTTCAAGTTCAGTTATTCACCCAACCTTTATGATTGGCATTGACCGGTCAGGTCACTAACCTTGTGCATGCTCTGTCGCGCAGTAACCATGTGCCTGCCCTACCTAACCGAGTACAGTAGAACCTGTCATATGTGGCCATTCATTTATTGAATATATGAGTCTTAAAAGCAGGTGGTTGCTTAATGCAGGGCAAAAACAATGCAGAAAGCTCCTATAGGAGCTATAAAATCCAGATGAGACGATGCGTTATCTGGCATCTCGTCAGTACCAAACCTTAGGACACGAACTGATAATTTTTATGCTGGGAAAATGTTTGCCTTGAATAAGATATCTATGTAGCTATCTATAGGACTTGTAAGAATTAATAACGTGATTAATATTTATTAGCATAATGTTTTATGTTATATAAACACAGGCATGTACTGGCTCGCAAAGGCATCCAAATATGTCTCTATGAGGTAAAGGTTTAATTGAAGTAATGAGGCGCATTTGTCCTCATAAACATTGCCAGTGACATTGGTGACCTCTTGAATCTACCATCTGAAACTGAGCTCTTACGTTCTGATGTGACAGGGGGGCATGCATAAGGTTACTGTGTGACTTCGTTTTGAGGGGCATTTCTGTGATATATATTTTTACCGATATCATCGATGGAAAACATTTTGGAGCAAACAGTGCTGATCCTGATTAGACTTTTCTGACAGCGTCCTCTTATCTAGGCCTGAACTGTTTACCTATATCCATGTTACAGGTGGTTAACCCTTCGCTTGCTATTCACGTCAAAATACTTACCTGTAAATAGTGAAGACCCAGATGAGACAGCTCCTGCAGGAGCTGTCTCATCAGGGTCTGTACTATTAACAAGTTGATTGTGCAACCAGTGCACTCCACAGCAGTGATTGTATAGCGAAATACTTGTACAAGTGAAGATATGTGTAATTATACAACAGGGCATGGGTAAAGAAGGAGAAATGTATGTTAAAATTCAGCAAGAGAAGGGTTATGCTCACAAGGGTTGACCCTTTATCCATTAATGTAAGTAATAATGATTGTATGAATCAGCTGAAATTATATAATAATATACCTACATGTGTACATAATACTTTTAGCCACGACAGAAACTGTACAGACAGATCTATATTCTTCAATAAGTAAACAGAGTCCACCCTGAACATACAGCTTTTACAGGACTTGTCTGATCTATATATAATATGTTCGCAAGTTCATGACAACTCGTCTCTATCAGGTAAAGGGTTATTCCATCCGTTGAAGTTTAAAGGTGAAACCCTTGAAGAAAATATGTTCACCTTGTTTGAGTAGACAACTGCAAACATTCTCAGTTTGTATTGAGAATACGAGCTTGTTTGATATGAATAACACGGCAGTCATTTGAGCGGAAACATTCCCCTTCGCGTGAGTTATTGCCAGGCTTGTTACAGGTTAGTGATGGCTTGAAGTTTTACTCCATAAATACGCCTTTATGCGCTTTTGCAAGCAGAGTAGACCCAGATCAAACGACTCCTACATCAGGATGTGCTCTGTTTGCTTATAGAAAAAATAGAGATACGATTCTACAGTTTCTGCAATGGCAAAAACTAAGGTAATGAACTACGTGTATTTTAAAACAAATTGTTTGATTAATATTCATGGTGTTATTATTTCTTACATGACTATTCATGGATTAACGGGTTAAAGTAAACCTAAAATAGTGTCATTAATATGCCTAATAATGACCGTCTGGTATAGCAGACACATGTGTTTAATGACCGACTGGTATAGCAGGCACATCTGGTTTTAATGACCGACTGGTATAGCAGACGCATGTTTTTAATGACCGACTGGTATAGAAGGCACATGATTTTAATGACCGGCTAGTATAGCAGACACGTGTTTTTAATGACCGACTGGTATAACAGGCACATGTTTTTAATGACCGACTGGTATAACATACATGTGTTTTAATGACCGACTGGTATAGCAGACACGTGGGGTTTTTTAATGACCGTATTGTATAGCAGACACGTGTTTTTAATGACCGGCTGGTATAGCAGACACGTGTTTTTCACATCTTTTTAATAAGATATAGATTTTAGCCAAGCTGCACGACAACTGTCCATGGGCTCTATTAAGAAACACGAACTCCTACATTTGATCTGATTATGTGACATTGGTTCTGGACTGTCACAGGGGAAACATAGGCTCTGCACGGCGTCATATTGAGATACAGTCAATCCACTCTAAACCGGACGTTAAATTCAAATCAAATATCGGTCAGCTTAATGCAGGGTGAACTTTCACCCTGTATTTCACCCGGCGTTAAGCATTTCATTGTATTAACGCGTTTTCACGCATTTATAAACAGAATAGACTCAAATAAACGGCTCTTATAGAATACGTCTTATCAGAGTTTGCTCTGTCTGCTTATGGTATGATATAAATCTATTTTTCAGTTTCTACCCGAGCCAAAATATCTTGTATCCATACGCCATTATAAAAAGTAATCTAATTAATATTCATGATATCATTATTTCTTACATGAATATTAAAACAAGGAAAGGGATAACCTTTGTCTTCTTACGGAAATGTTTCTGTACAGACTCTTGCCTGTTGTTTTCTAAATATTGGCCGCGTGAGATCGACAGGACAAGTGTTAACTATTGTGGATATAGATAATATACTTTATCTAGGAACTGCTTAACGGGATAAGTGTTAACTATTGTAGATATAGATAATATACTTTATCTAGGAACTGCTTAACAGGACAAGTGTGAACTATTGTGGATATCTAGGAACTGCTTAACAGGACAAGTGTTAACTATTGTAGATATAGATAATATACTTTATCTAGGAACTGCTTAACAGGACAAGTGTGAACTATTGTGGATATAGATAATATGCTTTATCTAGGAACTGCTTAACAGGACAAGTGTTAACTATTGTGGATATAGATAATATACTTTATCTAGGAAATGCTTAACAGCACAAGTGTTAACTATTGTAGATATAGATAATATACTTTATCTAGGAACTGCTTAACAGGACAAGTGTGAACTATTGTGGATATAGATAATATGCTTTATCTAGGAACTGCTTAACAGGAAAAGTGTTAACTAATGTAGATATAGATAATATACTTTATCTAGGAACTGCTTAACAGGACAAGTGTTAACTATTGTGGATATAGATAATATACTTTATCTAGGAAATGCTTAACAGGACAAGTGTTAACTATTGTGGATATAGATGTTATACTTTATCTAGGAAATGCTTAACAGCACAAGTGTTAACTATTGTAGATATAGATAATATACTTTATCTAGGAACTGCTTAAAAGGACAAGTGTTAACTATTGTGGATATAGATAATATTATCATGATTCATATTTTGCATTCAATTGCATAATTATCAAAAATTGAATATAAAAAGATATATATGCCAAATTTGGTATCAGAATGATTGGGATGGAATATAGATGGTGAATTTGTAAAGTATAGTTTGAGGTTTTTGAATCTTATATGATAAATAAGAAATTTATATTTTAAATTTCTTATTTCTTTGTCTAATATGCATATTCATAAGTCAAACCTTGTAGTGATTAACTGTCCCTCTCACTTGATGTTTAAAACAACATCCAAACTGTTTACAGACTTCTTAATGAGTTTCCAGATCAGCATGGCTTGTTGGTCTCTTTGTTTGCTGAAAGATTGTACAAACTTAGAATGGCTAAGCCACATACCAACCCATTAAGCAATTACTTAAGACTTAGCACCTTTGACTCAAACACCTGGAAGTTTTTACAGGCATTTCAAGCCCCAAGTTGTTGACTAGGCTGTCACTTTATGCCTAGAATCCAACGATTAAAGAAATAAAATCTAACTGGGGTTGTCCTATCTCTTTCCAGGTAATAATATATTGTTCTCATGTCTTTTGATATGTCAAACGCTGACTTGTTAAATTAATATGTTAACAGTGCACTTATTTTAGAAAGTGAGTGTTTCAATTCCATTTCATGTACATTGATAAATATGACTGGAAATAATAATTTGACTAATTGAATAATTTGATAATGAATTTCTTAAGCAGACTGTATGTTAATAATGCTTTTGAATTTATATGTGAATGATTAGATGAATGTTAACTTTAAATCCGACAAGGTATCTCTCACGTGCTGAGTGAGTTTTGCTTTGCTACTTGAGTTCCCCGTAGCAAGATAGATTTGGATTTGTTTAATTCTCAAATTGTGAATTATACATTAGTTTTTAAATCTAATCATTCACTACTTTGAATTGTATATTTGGAAAGTTTTATAAGACTTTATCAAGAACTGAAATCCGCTTTCTCTTTTTATTAAAATAAAGGAAAGGAACACTTTTCAAAATTATAGGTAACATTGAGTATAATTTAGTTCTTGATGAATTCTTAGTCTTTCTATTAGTTAGAGTTGTGTACGTCATTTACGTAGGGACACTCTATGCCTAGAATTCAACGATTAAAGAAGTAAAATCTAACTGGGATTATCCTGTCTCTTTCCAGCTCGAACTTATAGAACCATCGCCGTCAGACTTGATAACTTTGCAAGTGAGCCCTCTTCTTCTGTCACGTAAAAACGCGTCACAGAAGGGACAAAAGACCTCATAAAAATATACTTTATCTAGGAACTGCTTAACAGGACAAGTGTTAACTATTGTAGATATAGATAATATACTTTATCTAGAAACTGCTTAACAGGACAAGTGTTAACTATTGTGGATATAGATAATATACTTTATCTAGGAACTGCTTAACAGGACAAGTGTTAACTATTGTGTATATAGATAATATACTTTATCTAGGAACTGTTTAACAGGACACGTGTTAACTATTGTGGATATAGATAATATACTTTATCTAGAAACTGCTTAACAGGACAAGTGTTAACTATTGTGGATATAGATAATAAACTTTATCTAGGAACTGATTAACTCTTTCATTCATATAAATGCGTTTACACGTATTTTCAAACAGAGTAGACCCAGATCAGACGGCTCCTATAGGAACCGTCTGATCAGGGCCCGCTCTGTTTGCATATGTAATTTGAAATTTAATAGATCTGACTACAGTTTCTACTAATGCCAAAAACATCCTGTATATACATGTGCTATAATAGAAAATAACAGCTAATAAATATTTATGATGTAATTATTTCATACATAAATATTGGTTACCTTCCTTTTAAGTTATGAATAGCCATATTTGTTTTTTCAGAAATATGGGTTTCCTATAAAGCTAATCAGTTATATATCAATGTATACATATAAGCATAAATGTAATATCAACATCTTCTGAAATATTTTCCTCATAATGTAGATCCCCGAATGTTGATTTGATGTTTTCTATGTTCTTAAATTTAGACATTAGCATGACTACATGTATATACCGTATTTAACCGTTTATACCGTATGGTGCGATATATCTCTATACAGTAAAACGTCTTTACAACGGCCACTAAATAGTGTTAATAAGTTGGTATAAATTTTTAGGACAGGTGGCTGCTTAAAGCAAGGTGAAAGTAAAATAGGAGCGTTCTGTTTTACTTTCACCTTGCTTTAAGTAGCCACCTGCCTTTAACACACAAAATACTTGATGTAATTTAGTGACCGTTATAGAGAGGTTAACTGTACACATTGATAGATATATCGCAGTTTGTGTATAAGTGCTTGTCTAATATGATGCTCATATGTTAATCTAGTTCGGTCGTTTTATCTGTTTAAAGAAGAACTAGAACTGTAAGCCAAAGGCTAACGAATACCCCCCCCCCCCCCCCCCACACACACACCTGTCTGCTTGTCAGAACACCTATCATCAATCTGAACATATGTACATACAGAAATGTGAAGAGATTTAAAAACAATACATGCCCCAACCCAATTTATGTAATAAAAATGAAGAATAATTCTTAGAAATAAGACCCTTTCATGAGGTTTTTGTCAAATCCAAAGTTCAAAAGCTAGGTACCTTTTCAGAAAAACATTAAGTTCAAGGACCATAACTCTGACAAAAATTATTCAACCAGACCGATATTTGAACTTAAGCTGTTCCTCATCTAGATTTATTTTTATGTCAAATATGAAGTTAATATCTGCAACCACTTCCAAAGAAAGACCGGAAAACTGAAAATTTGACAAAAAATTAAAGTTCAAGGGCCATAACTCTGGCAAAAATTAGTCAACCAGACTGAGATTGGGAATTAAGCTGTAAATCGTGTAGAGTTAGTTTTATGCCAAATATAAAGTTAATATCTGCAACCACTTCCAAGAAAAGTCCGGAAAACTGAAAATTTGACAAAAAATTAAAGTTCAAGGGCCATAACTCTGGCAAAAATTATTCAACCAGACTGAGATTGGGAATTAAGCTGTAAATCATGTAGAGTTAGCTTTATGCCAACTATAAAGTTAATATCTGCAACCACTTCCAAGAAAAGTCCGGAAAATCCCAAATTTGAAGAAAAAAATTAAAGTACAAGGGCAATAACTCTGAAAATAATTATTCAACCGGACTGAGATTGTAACATAAGCTGTAACTTATACAGATGTAGCTTTGTACTAAATATAGAGTTGATATCTCGAGTCACTTCCATAAAAAGTTCAGAAAACCGGAAAACATTGGTACGGGACTAAAAAGGGGAGATAACTCCTGAAGTAGTGGTCCGATCATAACGGAAATATGCGGTGCACAGGTTTATATGGTCATATGGCTATATATGAACTTTCAACAAAATTGAAGCAAAACTGTAGAAGAAGAAGGCCGGACAAAATTGTGTCCACGGACGGACAGACGGACGGACGGACAGACGGACGGACAGACGGACAGACGGACAGACGGACAACCTGATTCCAGTATACCCCCCCCCAAACTTCGTTGTGGGGGGTATAATAAAGAGGTTACGGGTGCTTAGTGCAGGGTAAAGGTCACACAAGTTTTCATGATTATGGCCCTGCATCAAGCTGGTACCTGTCTTAAAACAGATAATGACACTGATTTGAGTGTTAATTTAACAAGGTTTTACTGTAATAAATAATGACCACTTAGTAAATGGCGTTTGCGAGGGAAATAAGCACACAGCCAACAGTCTGGGACCTGATGAGATGACGAACAACACGATGTCTCACCAGGAACCAAACATATTGTTAACATAATTTGAGTTTGCCTGTTGAAATAGTTGTGACTCGACTGGGGCTCTAACCCAGAGCATCTGGCTAACCATGCCAACACTCTACCGACTGAGCTACCAAGCCAGACAGTCTACTCAAATTCTGATATAGTGCGATTTGTACTGACTATGGTTTCGTTAAATCTTTTCGAGACAATACTGTCCGAGGATCACACGTCTTGAATCCTGTTGAGACACCAAATTACGCAGCGTCTCATCTGGATCCAAACCATTCATAACTGTGGGTCAAGTCATGATGACAGGATAAGGGGATTATTGTCAAGCAAAATAATTCTTGCAAACCAAGTCTCAAGCATATGTCCTTCTCCCTGTCGTTCACATTTAACTTATGTTAATTATTCACAGGTAGATCTTGCTGACCACAACCATGTTACTGGTCCCCTGTTTGTTGGTACTCTGTGTGACCGTGACTGGAGCTGCTGCCGGTGTCCAATCAGAGAGAGGTGGGTCAATTTTCTATGTGGTTTCTGTCCGTTTGTATGACGTCTGTCTACATATTTGTCTGCCTGTGCATTTCTTATTTGACAATCGACCAGTCAATCGGCCTGTCTGTATGTATTTCTGTGTGCCTGTCTACCTGTCTCAACATCTATGTCTGTCCGTTTGTCTACCTGTGTGTCTTTCTGTCATGTAAACGGTGGACACTAAACTGCTTATGTATGGTGTATAGTTTTAACTGTCTGTCTGTATTTCTATTAACTTAAACATCGGTTTGTCTGTCTGCATATCTATTGTTCTTCCTGTCTGTATTTCTGCCTTTCTGCTATCCTAGTAATTGACTGACTGGCTGTCTGTTTATCTAAGTTTCAATGTAATCCCATCATAAATAAATAAAATAATTATCTTTGCTGAAATGAAACTTTATAAATAAAATACTGACTTTGAAACACTTTAATTTTTCTTTAATATGCATTTGTGAAATTAATGTAGTAGAAACGCCTTCTTTGCATTTGTAAATATTTGAATATTTTGCCGAGGTCACGAAAAAGGGTGACTATACGCATAACAGTGTTAACCAAGAACATACGCCGTATTTGAACAGATCATAATATACTCCGTATTCACCAGTAGTACAATAAAAACTGTCTATAACGGCCACTAAATCACATCAAGTATTTTATGTTTACGGCAGATGGCTGCTTTAAGCAAGATGAAAGTGAAACAGAACGCTCCTATAGGAGCGTTCTGTTTCACTTTTACCTTGCTTTAAGCAGCCACCTGCCCTAAATACCAAGTAATTAACACGATTTAGTGGCCGTTATAGAGAGGTTTTACTGTATACAACACTAGGAATGTGTAAATGAGTAACACACAATGTAGACCCTAATGATCTGTATCTACACTGTTTGCAAATGCCCAAATACTCTTTATTGTCCTGACACCGGTAATTTACCTTTCTTACACCAGTCTTTGAGACTTATACGAGCCATCCGTGTATGAGAAAATGCCGTGTAGGCCAAAGTATGATCTGCAGTTACGACTTTACTCTGGAATACTACTACGTACTTACGAAGGCTTGCTACAACTGCCCTTCTAACAGAACTGACTGCTTCCGGCCACACTGCGTGGCAGCTGACGGGGTTGGTCGAGGAATCCTCGTCGCAAACAGGATGATGCCGGGCCCTGCAATACACGTATGTACAGTCTTATCTTAAACTTATAAGCCCTAATTATGTCTCCCCATATTTATATGGGGAGACATATTGGTTTTGTGAGAGTTGTCTGTCCGTCCGTCCGTCCGTCTGTCCGTCACACTTTCTTGTCCGGATGATAACTTCTATATGCCTGGTGCCAGTTAGTTGAAACTTCATATATGGAAAGAGCATAATGAGAGGGAGTGTCATGTACACTGTCCATAACTCTAGCTTCACTAATATAGGAGTTATTGCCCCTTGTATATTTGTTCACACTTTTTTGTCCGGAGGATAACTCCTATATGGCTTCATACATGGAACGAGCATGGTGAGAGGAAGTGTCAAGCACAAGATCCATAACCCTGGCTTCACTAATATTTGAGTTATTATCTCTTGTGCATTTTTCTCTCACTTTTTTGTCTGGACGATAACTCCTATATGACTCATGCCATTGGATTGAAACTTCATACATAGAAAGAGCATGATGATAGAACCTTTTATGTACAAGGGCCATAATTCTGATTTCAATACTTTTTGAGTTATTGCCCTTTGTTACATTTTTTGTCTGATTAATAAATCCGGTTCTACTGATGCTATTGGACAGGCATTTCATACATGGGAAGAGCATGATGAAAGGAAATATTATACACAAGGGTCATAACTCTTGTATCAATATTTTTAGAGTAATTAGCTGTTACTAATTTTTTTATTTTTGAAAAATGTGGTGTGGAAAGCGCATAATGAGGGGAAGAATCATTCATCAAGTCCATTACTACGGTTGCAACATTTTGAGTTATTTCCCTGTATATATTGTTTTTGTTAGAGTCTGTTTGTTGCTTGTCTGTCTGTCTGTCTGTAAAACATCTTGTCCAGTCGAGTTCTCATGTACAGAAATGAGACAATATGTCGCAGTGTGCATGTGTGGGTGTGAGGTTTGTGTGATTGTCTAGGGGGAGACGTCTGTTTGTGTGGCAAAACCCTCTAGTTATGCCTAGTTTACATTTGCCCCGCGATGATTTTACGGCGCTCGTAGACTCGTCGTAAGGACATTTCCCTCTCCATACGATTTTCGTACGGATTCCCGGGCGCCCCAGCCTCTGCGATTTATCATAAAAAAGGTTGTTGTTTTTTTCAAAAGTCGCAAGCCGGCAGCAGATGAACACGTGGTTGCAGGCATTGCACGGTCTCTGAATGGGCATCGTACGGAGCCCGCGCGAGGATCGTGCGGCCAACGACCAATATTCGATTAACGTGTATAAAAAATCGTACGACAATCGTACGGTCGTCGTCTGGTCACCGCAAGGTTGCTGCTCGGTGACCGTACAATACCCATGAAAGCGTACGTACATCGCACGGTCATCCGGCGGCAACCTCAAAGATAGCCGTGCGGCGATTTTGAGATTTCGGATGGTACATATTTATTTGACATTTCCCGCATTAATAGTTTGTCTAGCTATAGAAGATGGAACAACCCCGCTGGTCTTCGCATGGAAGCCACACAGGCTCCACACGGACTCCGCACGGGCTCCGTACGATTGTCGTATCCAATCGGAGACAGCGTAGTGACTGCACGGAGACCACGATCTCCGTACGGTCGCCGCTTAGTCATCGTACGGATAAGCCCGGATCAGTTTACACAAATTATGGTACGATGATCCTATACAATGTGACCAAAAACATCGCAGCCCGTAGACTTCTACGGTGCAAAACAATATCGTAGGAAAATCGCAAAGAAATCGCACGGCATCAGTGGCAAATGTAAAACTAGGCATTACCCAGCTGTCAAGAAATTAATGCCTGCTCAAATTTCGATCTCATGCAGTTTTGAATACTTCCGAGTTGATTCAGCTTTTGAGAAACCATTGACCTAGTGTCAAACAGAATGGAACCTGATGAGACGTCGAGTTACTCGGTGTCTAGTATGGGTCCAAACAGTAGCTGATGAGACGTCGAGTTACTCGGCGTCTAATATGGACCCAAACTGTTTGTAAATGCGAGACAGGTCGCATAATAAGATAATACAGTAAAACCCCTCTAAACCGGAATTCTAGTAGAGACGAATTTACATATTTTTAGGCAGGTGGCTGCTTAATGCAGGGTGAAAGTAATGCAGAAAGCTCCTAGAGGAGCTTTCTGCATGACTTTCGCCATTATGCTGCCATCTGTCTTCAAGACCGATAACTACACTAAAATGAACGTCCGGTTTGGAGGGGATTGCTGTAAATATTCTGACTGCGCGGTGTTTGACACGCCCGCTTCTCTCCAGCAATGACAATGACAATGACAATGGTTTATTTGCAATACAAGGCCTCCGGCCCAAAATACAAATCACATGCTTCAATAATAGTATGTATAGTGTCAATAGTTGGGGGTTTTTTTTATCAAAAGTAATTAAACATCAATCTATATATGTTATGTTGGTTCACGAAATGTCGATATATTATGACAAAGTAGAATATTCAATGCAAGTGTTGCTGTTTTTCTTGTAGGATACTTTGTGAAGGTAGTAAATGCGCCTAAACGTCTATTTTTATTCATATTGACTACTTCCACATAGGATTCTAAGTACTGTGGTTGCAAATAGGCTGTTTTAATCCCGAAAAGCTTAAGTACACATAAAATATTAACATGCACTTAGACTGGTCTGGTTTTAGACAGACGATATGTAAATATATTTTTTTGCATTGAATTCTATTTAATTGAATGTACAAGTTATACATGTATCAATTAGATATCAGGGATTTACACTGAAGATTCTAATAGTCTCTGACGTAGCACAAGTCCCTTTTCTATATATTTTGCTAATACGAAAATGCTATCTTGCCTGCAGTCTGACATGATCAGGACAAATTTTCGCTGGTTTGTTACCATATGCAACCACTCGTCTCTAAAATACATATTACGTAGCTCGTCGTACAGCGGGCATATCACAATAAAATGCATTTCGTTTTCAATGGCATAAACGTTCTTGGTTAAGCAATGTCTACAAAATCTATAGTCCCTTTCAATGTTCAAATGACGCCCTTTTTCTATCATTAAGTTATGACTGGAGCAGCGAAAATTTGATAGAGTTCGCTTCAAGTGATAGTTTATTGGTAGTGAGAGATATGCTTCTGGCACAAGGGCACTTTTAAACAGTTTGTAAGACAGTGCCTTTGGTGAAGACGTAATATCTTCAAAAATATTCTGTCCAGCACAGTCTCTCAGTCTTTGTGAAAACAATTGGATAAACCTAATTCTATTACCAATTTCATTTGCGATCCAAGCATATCCAAAACCGTACTGGAATAAGATACGCTTTATATAGGTTACCCATGTTGTACGACCACATTCATCTAATCTCTTGAGCATCAAATAACACTGTCTAGGGTATCTAGTACTTGGTAATTCTAGAAGTTTGACCCAGAACTTGATACATCTTTCGAAATATGTAATGTACAATGGATATCTTCCACATTCACTGAGTGCAAAGAAGTTGGCTACATTTTGGTTCATACAACACACCCTTTTGCAGAATCTGATATGCAGATGTTCTACTTCCTTAGCATTAGAAAACCTCATATTTCGCTTGCGTATAATAGGATTGGTTTCACGATTGAGTCAAACAGTTTAAACGCCTCATTGTGGTGAAAATAACCAAACTGCCGTTGGTATCTTTGTATAGCACCGACCGCCTTAGTTGCTTGCATACTTAACATTTGTTTTGTTTTTGTCCACACTAGTCTTGGAGTGAAGAGTGCTCCTAGATATTTATACTGTGCGATAACTTCAATTCTCTTCCCACGATAAAACCACCGCTCATTATTTCTCAACACTCCTCCATTTCTAAAGACCATCACTTTACTTTTTTCCAAGTTTAATTCCATGCCCGTCGCTTCATTGAATTCATGTATGCGGTTTATGTGGTCTTGTAGATTAACTACAGTGTCTGCGACTGCAGCTACGTCATCGGCGAACATCAGACCGTGGATCGCTTCAATATCATCAGTTTAAATATACCGTTGCGGCAATGCTTTTTCATATAAGATACCAGATCGTTGATAAACAATGAGAATATTATCGTCGAACTGACACATCCCTGTTTTGTACCTTTTGAACAAGTGAAATATTCTGTTAAGCCTTGTCTAAGCTTAACACAATATTTCAATTGGTTGTACATAGATTCAAAAACTTTCAGGAGTTTACTGTCTCTACTTATACCCTTACGTACAAGGCTATCCCACAACTGCGTATGTCCACAACTATCAAATGCTTTGAAGAAGTCGATAAAAAATACGTAACAGCGCCCATTTCGCTTGGATATGTATTTCTGGATGATAGCGGATAGATTAAATATGTTATCTATGGTAGAGTATCCCGTTCTAAAACCTGCCTGTGACTCATCAATGACTGAATGTGTTTCTGCCCATAATGTCAAACGAATACTTAGTATTTTCATAAAGATTTTACTTAGACTGTTGCCAACTGATATTGCTCTAAAGTTGTTAGGATTATCACGTGACCCCTTCTTATGGATAGGGATAATAAGACTTTGACTCCATTCAGATGGGTAGCGACCTGAAGCTAAGATCGCATTAAATAACCTCTTCATATATGGCAATGTTAAATCTAATGTGTTCTTGAACATTTCCATACACGTTCCGTCCGAGCCAGTACCACACGAAGATCTTAACGATCTTATGCTATCAATTATTTCCTCATTTTCTATATCACTGTCTAGTATGGAATTATCTCTAGATTCATTGTTAGAGTCAAGTACGCTCGTGTCGTTGTTAGGGGTATCAATTTCCGTGTCCGGAGCAAATAGCTGTTTAAAGTACTCTACCCATTCGGATGCAGGTATAGTATCAGTGTCATTATACGCACATTTATTCGTTGACGACTTTAGGCACTTCCAGAATGCATTAGGGTTATCTCTCAGTTCAACTAGGTGCGTACGACGTTTGCGCTCCGAGTTGAGGCGTTTAGCGCGACACATATTTTTGAAGATGTTTTTACTGATCAAGTATTCTCTTAGGTCTGCTCGATCGTTTGTGCGCCGAAAACGTCTCAATTTAAAGAATTTATTATACTTTGCAGTGGCGCATTCGTTGTCCCACCAAGCTGGCTGTATACTTGTGGTATCTGACACTTTATTTCTCTTAGCCGGTTTCACTTTCATGCGTTTACCTGCTCTTTTAAAAAGCGACAGGAACTCAATACAGCTGTCTTCAACATTGCCATCATTCACACTTTGCTCAAATTCGTTAAATAACGTGGAAAAAGAATCTCTGAACGCATCTTTTTCGCTTTCGACCCACTTAAACTTTTCATACGGCTTCAAGTTTTCAGATACAGCACTTGGGCGTGTTCCAATATATCGGGTGTGTTCAATATTTAGTTCACACACTAGCGGGAAATGGTCGGATAAGTCAAGGTCACCAATAAAGAAATTTTTGATCATCGGAAAAATGTCAGTTGAAGCCATAAAGTAGTCAACAACACTACAACCGTTGTTTGCGGTACACGTGAATGATCCATCAGAATCATTGAAACGCCCATTTAACATATGTATACCTCTAGTACAACATAGCTCGATAAGAGATAAACCAAACTTATTTACTTCTGTATCACAGGTGTTACGAGGCTTGCAAAATGGATCACTGGGATATTCTACCTCTTCGCCGTAAACGTAATCAATAGTGTCATCTTGTATGTAGTCTGGTATATCACTTACACGAGAATTTAAATCTCCCGCAACAATAAAGGACACATCGCGTAGCTCTGGTTTGATCACGAGATGAGAGGATACAGTGATTGACCGTTCATATAAATGGGTTTTCCTAGGGTTCTCTGTTGTTTCCTACAACAATAACCACATACATGTACATAACACCGATGCACCAAGAGTGACCTGTATTAGATCTTAGAGCAGCTTCGTAATCGATAAAGTTTAATCTAAACTAAACTAAAACTTTGGAAAGAACGGAAGGAATAAAAGGGAGAAGGAAAGGATAGTTTGCAATCACTTGGTCAAATACATGTATAATTATATTTCACACAACCGTGTTTAGGTATCATTTGATCATATATAGTTCTATTTCACACACCACGTTTAGATATCATTTGGTGATATATAATTCTATTTAAAAACACAGTGTTTTGATATCATTTTGTCATATATAATTCTATTTCACACACCGCGTTTAGATATCATTTGGTTATATATAATTTTATTTCAAACACAGTGTTTAGATATTATCTGGTCATACATGTATATTATTCTCTTTTACACACCCTGTTTAGATAAAACTTGGTCATATATGATTCTATTTCACACACACAATGTTTAGATATTTTTGGTCATATATAATTCCATTTCACACACCATGTTTAGGTATTTTTGGTCATGTATAGTTATATTTCACACAACCGTGTCTAGGTTTGCGAGGGAGACACTGTGCGGGTTACTGTTCACAACGAGTTGGTAGGAGCAGAAGGAACCAGCATTCACTGGCACGGTATTCTTCAGCAAGGTTCACCGCATATGGACGGTGTTTCCATGGTAACACAATGTCCGATCACAGCAAAATCAACTTTTGAATACAAGTGAGTATGTTTTCAGTAACGTGCATGAACACTTACAAGTTAACCCCCCCCCCCCCCGGAAGCCTCCCCCCCCCCCAACACACACACACACACACACACACTCATTGACATTTTAAACATTGACCCTTTCAGCACTAAGTATATTTCGTCTGCAGAGCGGGTTGTTTGGTTCGTTTATAGATGTACAACTTACTTCCATTTCTTTAACCCTTTCGCTGCCAAACTCAGTCGTCTGCTAACTTTGTCGCCTGCTACACATTTTCATTCTTTTGATTTTCTTCAAAAAAAATTCAAAATCATAGTAACAGTAACAAACAGTTTGGATCCTGATGAGACGCCGAGTTACTTGGTGCCTCGTCTGAACCAAAACTGTTTATTAATATCATCAACGTTGGCCCATGGTGTTTGAATAATTTAAAGGTAGAGTGCGCTTTTTAACCTCCGATATGATGAGCAAAGTTTGTTGGTAGAAAAATCCAAACTGTGTGTGAAAAGGTCATAACAGATTCACGTTTGTCTGACCAAAGGTTAACGCCCTATAACCAAAGGTCAATGCCCTATATAACTGTTTAAAAACTAATATAAGGAAAATCTTAACCTTTATCCCACCACCCGTGACCTGACTCGCACTTGACCTAGCTCGAACTTGACCTGTCTCGCACTTGACCTTGACCTGACTCGCACTTGACCTGACTCGCACCTGACCTGGCTCGCACTTGACCTTGACCTGGCTCGCACTTGACCTGACCCGCACTTGTATTTGCAAACAGGTTGGATCCAGATGAGATATCGAGTAACTCGGAAATAGTCAAAAATGCCCCAGATACTGGTAGTACTTTCACAGCGATAGAAATTTGCATCTATCATATTCTCTCAAGATTAAAAGGGAAAAACACATTTATCGACTTCTGTTCGAAATATGCTCTAGCAAACTCTGGGAAATCATCCTTTAACTTATTCAGTTATAGCGTAATTTGCACACTGTGGTAAACTTTAAAAACGTAAAGCAAAACAGTAACCGTTTCCCTGTCCCACGTTTATTCCAAATTTCATTACCTACTGAATACAACGAAAAATGGAAGGTGGAATATAGTAGCCATTTTAGAAAGTAAAGAAACATATCCTTCAAATTCCGTTAGCAAACAGAGCAGACCTTGATCAGATGGCTCCTATAGGAGACGTCTGAACTGGGTCTACTATGTTTGCAAATGCGTGAAAACACGTTTATATAAAGGTAAGGGTTAATACAGTAAAGCCTCGCTAATGCGACCACGTAGTTTATTAACAAAGGAGTCTACAAACACAGGTGGTTGCTTAATACAGCGCAAAAGTAAAACAGAAACTGTCTGCACAACCTTTGTCCTACATTAAGCTACCACCTGTTTTAAAAATGCCTGGCTTATTCCGGTAAGTCTGGGCATATGCTGTGACTATGAATATGTATATACAACAGTTATTTCTTACTCTGCCATCTACTAGCAAAAGAAAAAGTTAACACGCTTTTAGTTGGCAGACATTTTACAGTAGCTTAATTTTATCGTGGTGCATGAACACGGGATGTTTTTACACTGGAAGAAAATGTAAAATTACATCTATATAACTCCGTGAACAAACGGAGCAGGCCCTGCAGGAGCTGTCTGCTCTGGGTATACTGTGTTTGCAAATGTGTGAAAGTCACTTGTATTGGGTAAAATGTTAATCAGAAACTGATTTGGCTACAACCTGTCGTCGTTCAGTAAAGGATAGCACAATCGTACACTAGAAGTATCAGTGTCCTTGATGAGAATTAATTTTGCAACCTATTTTTTTCTAAAAAAACCCAACTTCTTGCGAAATCATGACAAGGCAGTGATGAATGTACGTTAGAATATATGAATTAAAAATAATTTTCGCATAGGAATAGAAATAAAATAATTTATTGTGAAATGAAAATGAAGTTATGGAGATCATTTTTATTCAGAGTGGTGTCTAGGACTATTCCACTATTCTAGGACTAAGATTTTGGTTATTACAGTTGTAACCCCGTGTATTGTTTCTGCATTGCTACTTGTAATACTATTGATTCTAAATATGACCAGTGGTGCAAGATTTAACCACATTGACAGACATATGATTCAGGTCACACCAGGAAACCACGTTCAGGGGGTCTGTAGTTCAAGATTATACAGCAAGTTCTCTTGATAAACTGATAAACTATGTCTGTGAAAATGTCAGTTATAAATTGTTGATAAGGGGCAGACAATTTATGAAGATTAAAACCATCAAATGCCTTAATACTGTGCCCTGTATGAGTTGACCCCGAGTTAATGCCAGAAAACCCCAAGAACATGGATAAAGGTCAAGTTACATAATTAAAATTTATGTAATAACATGTTGTGGTCGAGCATATCAAAGACTTAATACATTTTTTTCAAGAACAGGTCAGAGCAACAGTACTCAAGTACTAAGATCGTCATTTCTCCACCAAACCCTATGTTGCGAAAACTCTATAGAATCGTCTCTTTGAAACTATTCTAAAGTGTGGTCACAACATAGGATTTGGTGGACAAATAAAAACAGTTTTGATTTACGCATCTTATCTGTACCTCTTACATGTCCTTTAATTCTCCACACAATTCTATGCTGTGGCCACTCTTTAGAATCGTCTATGTGACGCGATTCTAAAGAGTGGTTACCAGATAATGCTGGTGGAGAAGTGACGAGTTTAGTATCTGAATACGCCCAATTATCTACTGAGCTTAGTATCTGAATACGCCCAATTATCTACTGAGTTTAGTATCTGAATACGCTCCTTAATTTATTTTATTGAAAATGACGAGTTTAGTGTCGTCTGAATCTTTAAAAAAAACATGATCAGATTGTCAAACATTATGGATCCAGATGAGACATGGATTTACTCGGCGTCTCATCTGTACCCAAACTGTTTGCAGAGACATTCACACATTCGCTCACAGGGTATAGTTATCAGCGTTTAAACTAATTTTCACTTGAATATCAGATTCAAAGCTGCAAATCATGGCACCCATTTCTGGCACGCCCATTCTGGCTTGCAACGGTCTGACGGGATATTCGGGGCGTTTGTGGTAAGACAGGCTGACGAGAATGAGGCTCATCTGGGGTTGTACGAAGAGGACCTATACGAGCATACAATGCTCGTCCATGACTGGTTAGTGGAGCTCAGCATCAACAGGTTTGCCCACCATCACCACGCAGGCGGAGACAACAAACCCAGATCCATGCTCATAAATGGTAAATAAGAACTAAAGTTACCATACTGTATATGTCATAGAGATACCAGCGTACATGATTATATGTCGAGGAATTATTGCACCCCTAAACACATAACTTCCGTTTGTACCCCTAAACACATAACTCCCTTTAAACTCATATGAGCCCCTCGTACTGAAGTATTGGAACTTTTCTGAAACGGAAAATGATATGTAATGTCATATTTAGGTATCTTAGAAAAGGTTAAAATTCAGAATTAATCTTTGTTTTATATTTTTCTCCCATTTTCTTTCAGAAATATTACCACAGTAACAGACAATTTTGATTCTAATGAGACGCCGAGTTACCCGGCGTCTCATCTGGACACAAAAATGTTTGCATAAGTAATCATATACATGTATGCGATTTTGGCAGCGAAACAGTTATGAAATACGTATCACTCTGCTAAGGAGAACAAATATAAAGTATTTATATATGCTTCAAATACACTGCACAGATTTAAACATCGGTCATGTGTTATGTAACCAGTTTAGTGTATCAGCATCGAAATACCCCGCTCACTCACTCAATCACTCAGTGACTCGCTAAAACTCATTCACTCACTCCTTCCGACATGTTAATACTTTAGAAATATGGCAACAAGATAATGAAGGATATTGTCTAAAATACCTGGTTTTATGGTTTATGTGACAGTGTGTAAGGGAGGTCCTCTGTTTTATGGTTTATGTGACAGTGTGTAAGGGAGGTCCTCTGTTTTATGGTTTATGTGACAGTGTGTAAGGGAGGTCCTCTGTTTTATGGTTTATGTGACAGTGTGTAAGGGAGGTCCTCTGTTTTATGGTTTATGTGACAGTGTGTAAGGGAGGTCCTCTGTTTTATGATTTATGTGACAGTGTGTAAGGGAGGTCCTCTGTTTTATGGTTTATGTGACAGTGTGTAAGGGAGGTCCTCTGTTTTATGGTTTATGTGACAGTGTGTAAGGGAGGTCCTCTGTATTTGAGGTGTTACGTGATTCATTTCAGGTAGGGGGGTGCTCCAAGATTTTTTCGATAATACGGACAACACGACGTCATACACGCCGGTAGAGGTGTTCCGAGTGACCAGTGGCAAGCGATACAGGTTCCGCGTCATTAGTAACGGGATATTGAATTGTCCGATCCAGGTAACCATTGAGCCCCATCTCGAGATCCCAGGCTCTTTCTTCGTAAACTTGTGCTGCGGAGATCAAGAAATATCTTTAAAAATATATTCAGCGGCATTCAAATATTGACATAATGTACAAAACAATAATGGTATCAAATCTCTGCCAAATTAATTCAATGTTTGGCATTTTTTCTAGTAGACAGGGCACTAGACCTACGAAGGACTGCTTGTAATTATAATAGCAGACAGCCGTGCAATGGAAATGACTTAATATAAACAAAAGACAGATCTACTACTAGTATGTCATTCAATACACTTTATGGTTGAGTCTTTTTGTTAGGGAATTCGGAGGAGATGCTGTTTAAATCAGAGACTGGTTAAATATATTGCAATGGGTTGAAGACTTGGTCTGCATGTGTTGTTTTCTAGGCGATTATGATGTTTGAAAAGAATAAAAGAAGGAGAAATAGAAGAAATAATTATTGAAATAGTTTCAAGTACTTTTATAAGAAATCACTATTAAAATGTACATGAAATGCAAAACAATCAGAACAATACTGGAAAGATGTCTTTGGATGACCGTGGGAAAATGAATAAATAATTGCACGTAAGAATTAATTCATATCTTGAAGCAGGTAAATTTATATTGATATGAAGATAAACAAATTGAATACACTTGAATTTTTAGAACAATATAAAGTTCGATTTTTATCCAGTCACCAGTTTTCTTTTGTGACGTAATAAAAGTGGAGTTTATTTCTACGGTATAATGATTCCATAACCATGGACCTATCTTAATATTCTTTAAATATGCATATATTGACGGAATAACAGAAATTTCACCAATAGAATTATACAAATAAGAGAAAAGAAAAAAGAGAGAAGAAAAATGGCTATTATGGGATTCGAACCAACGCCGGATACTACAAAAATGAACTTGAAACACAAAAATCTTCGTGCTTACCTACTGAGCTAAAGCGACTCAGACGATAAACTCGTCTAATTTATCAATTTTATCAACTTAATCCACCACTGGGGAAACGTGTTTTTAATAAGAATCAAGTCAGGAAGCAGCGATTAACGGATAAATAGCAAATGCTTTCCTTTCACTCGCATGATTTGATTGAGAAGCTCTTAAAGGGAAGATAATTGTGCTCCGTCGATTTATAAGTAGGCCAATCTAAAAATAGAAACTAAGACGCCCGTAACTCGAAATTATTCTCTCTAAGTTATCTGCTGAAGAAAGTTTGTTTAGGAATAAAAGAACTTGTTTTTTTCCTTTTTGTTATACTCGTAGACAGTTCTTCAGGGAATGGATTTTTAGGAATATAAATCTGAACTCTGGATTTTACATCTAGTTTGGCCATGTGTAGGGGCATTGTAAAAAGGTTGTATGGCAGTCCACGGTATCAACTAATGAAAACAGTTTACTACTAAGTACTAGCAGATGCGCAGATGTTTATGCAATTACATTGTAACATAGTTCCTGATTGGTGAAAATGTAGAACAAGAATGAATCTAGACAGCTACCGCTGAAAAAGGCCGAAAACTGTCCATTATTTGCCACAAAGACCGGTCCAGTTGTAGCATTTGTATCAATAGAGGTCCAGTAGTAGCATCTGTATCAATAGAGGTCCAGTAGTATCATCTGTATCAATAGAGGTCCAGTAGTATCATCTGTATCAATAGAGGTCCAGTAGTAGCATCTGTATCAATAGAGGTCCAGTAGTATCATCTGTATCAATAGAGGTCCAGTAGTAGCATCTGTATCAATAGAGGTCCAGTAGTAGCATCTGTATCAATAGAGGTCCAGTAGTAGCATCTGTATCAATAGAGGTCCAGTAGTATCATCTGTATCAATAGAGGTCCTGTAGTAGCATCTGTATCAATAGAGGTCCAGTAGTAGCATCTGTATCAATAGAGGTCCAGTAGTAGCATCTGTATCAATAGAGGTCCAGTAGTATCATCTGTATCAATAGAGGTCCTGTAGTAGCATCTGTACCAATAGAGGTCCAGTAGTAGCATCTGTATCAATAGAGGTCCAGTAGTAGCATCTGTATCAATAGAGGTCCAGTAGTAGCATCTGTATCAATAGTGGCATCAATAGTAGCATCTGTATCTATAGCGGTATCAGTAGTTTCCTTTTCTTGCTAAACATATGGTAGATATTTTTCCTACAACGTTTTAGATAGAAAACTATCCGATAATTAGGTCGATACTAATACTGGACGGTACATTTCTAAAATATTGGATAGCTTACTGAGTTCAGTATTAGAACATACAGAGTACATAAACCTACTAGAAATATTAGCAAAGGATGTCGTCATAATTATGTTTTAGATATAAGTAAATACAGAGTATGTCAATTCAAAACCATGGACCAGGTGTTAGCTGTTTACTCACTTATTGTAAAGCGACAAATAAAACAAATAACATTCATAACACTTAAGAGCATGCAGGTTTAAAAACAAATAACATATATTTAGAAATACTGCAATTGTAATGTATCCCTGTTCGGAGCATTTACTCAGAGTTTACACATATGTGTAGAGAAAGTTGAGATCCAGATCGAGTTGAGGAGGTTATTTTCGTTTAGAGGTTTATAATTTATAATATGCACAACAGCAGATGTTAAGTGCTTGTGTGGCGGCCGTAAAACGTCGCCCCGTACTTCATTCTCAGTGTTGTTATACTTTCGAATCCTTCGAGATCATGAATTTCAGTACTTCTTGTTCTGAAAATTGAATACCGCTTAAGCCGGTGCTAGGGGCGTGAGCAGTGTTGCACTTTCAATTACTGTTCATGAACAGACTCAATAAAACCGAGTCTGCAATTTTTGCTCTCGGGGATCACCTCCCTTCAGAATTTATAATATCTGGCCCTTGTTTCCCTCATGAGCATGAAGAGGTTCAATTCGTTTTCTCTTTACATATCCGTCTATGTCTTCTATTAAATTGATCTACAACCCACATTAAGACGTATTGTTGGTGGTCGCATTAGAGGGGGATTTACTGCATTAAAAAGTAAAACCTAAAAATAGTCTAAGAAATTGCAAATACATGTATGTTTGTTTTGGCAAAATTTCTTTACAAAACACGATTAGAGTGCATATTTAACGTAGTCCATTTAATCCAGTGTACATGTTTAACGTAGTCCAATTAATCCAGTGTACATGTTTAACGTAGTCCAATTACTCCAGTGTACATATTTAACGTAGTCCAATTAACCCAGTGTACATGATTAACGTACTCCAATTAATCCAGTTTACATGTTTAACGTAGTCCTATTAATCTAGTGTACATGTTTAACGTACTCCAATTAATCCAGTGTACATGTTTAACGTATTCCAATTACTCCAGTGTATATATTTGTAAGACTCAAATCGTGGGTCGGTCCCAGATCGAGGGCCGATTCGAAAATCGTGGGTCGATAAAATATCGTGGCATGTTTTCTGAAATCTTGAAAGGCGCTTTAGCTCCCACATAGGATTTTAAACCTTCAATCATGCAACTTCTGTTATACAATCAATCTCTTTCCAGAACCAATTGGGGATCGGATCTTTTGACATCGGTTGTATCCGGTTCTGAACTAGATCTACTTTCACTTCGACGTCTACGGTTGAAAAAATATGACATCATGTATGCACAATGTTGTCCGTTTTGACGTCGTATATATATATATCATTTTGCACCACCATTATTTGGACATTTTACTTTCTTTAACTTCGCCAATCTATATAGATCTATATTTTTAAATGTTTCCAAAGACATCGTTTCATTAAAATGTCCGCAAAAACAATCATCAAGTTATAATGATAACACTTTATTCTCTTAATGGTTTCCATAGACAGTCATCAACTAACCGGTTTTAAACCCTCAGTGGCAATATTGTTACTGACTGTTCCAAGGCGGTACTTTCATCTCCCCTATTGTTTGGTTTTATGTCTTTGTGCGTTTCTATGTGTCTTTTGATATGCATGTACATTTACTGTTTATAACGCACCTGAGCCGAAGGCTCAGGTTGAGCTATTGTGACCGCGATCCGCCCGGCATACGTCCACATTTACAAACGATATCCCCTGAAACCACTGACCTGATTTTAACCAAACTTGCTGTTTGTTCTGTATGTTGTGTTTCCTGCATGACTCATATTTGTACTTTTGTCAGAGGCATCGGTGGATAGGGGAACGGAATATTGTTCAAATAATGACCCCGGACCAAAAATGGCCCCGCCCCGGGGATTCTCAGTTTACCTGTAAAACTTTAAAACTCTTCTTCTCTGAAACTGTAAGGCATATACCTTTGATATTTGGTATGTAGCATGCTCTAATGGTCTTCTACAAATATCGTTCAAATTATGATCCCAAACCAAAAAATGGCCCTGCCCCGGGGCTTGTCAGTTTTTCATAAGAAAATCTTAAAAAATATTCTTCTCGGAAACTAAGGCCTAAACCTTTGATATGTGGTGTTTAGCATCATCTAATGGTCCTCTACAAAGATTGTTCAAATTATGACCCCGGACAAAAAACGACCCGGCCGCCCCGGGGTTTGTCATTTTTTTCATAGGAAAGTCTTCTTCTCCGAAAATGTAAGACGCCAAAATGGCCCCACCCCGGGGTTTATCAGCTTTACAAAGACTTATATAGGAAAACCTTTAAAATCTTCTTTTCTGAAACCATAAGGCCAATACATTTAATATTTGACATGCAGCTTAGCCATATAGTCCCTTATCAAGATTTACAATTATGACCCTTTGGTAAATATAAAATGGCCCCGCCATGGGTCATATTAATTTTTCATAGACTTGCTTAAGAAAAACTTTAAAAACTCTTCGTCCCTGACACCATACCATCCCATACCTTCCATATTTGTAAATTGGTAAGTAGCTTTGCCTTGTGGTCCTCTGCCAAGAATTTTCAACTTACGACCCCCAAACATTGACTCAGCCCTGGGGCTTATCAGTTGTTCATAGGAAAAATATAAAATATTATTTTCTCTGAAACCATAAAACTTAGACCTTTCATTAATGACATGCTGCTTTGCCATGTGGTTCTCTACCAAGGTTGTACAAATGATGACTTCTGGGTCAAAAATGGCCTTACCCCGGGGGTTATCTCAGATGAGCGCTGAGCAGTGCCTCATGGCCCTCTTGTTCTTTGTCGTGGTGTTGTTCGGGCGGTTGTTTGTTTTGTATGAGGTGTTTCTGTATGACTCATACATGTACTTTTACAATGATAACGCTTTATTCTCTGAAAGGTTTCCATAGACAGTCATGAACTTACAATGATCGCCACAGATGGAAATCCTTTCAAAAAGGAAACGGTGCATTCATTTAATATCTTCGCTGGTGAGAGATTTGACTTCGTTCTGAATGCTTCAATGCCAATAGGGAACTACTGGGTTCGAGTCCGTGGACTGGCCGACTGTGGCGTTAAACAGGCCAAGCAGGTGAGTCATGAAGTATATTGCATGTTCTTGTATTAAACACGGATAGTTTAATAATTTCCATTTGACCATTAGTTATCTTGTTTCTTTAAGGAACTGGAAAAACATGTTTTCAATTTGTATTTAGAAGTAATACTACCTAGATGTTTGACCGGGAGGCAAAATCAATATTACCTGATCACGTCCATTTAAATATTAAATTGAATAAATAGCGATTTAAAATTACGTATTAACAGTTATTTATACATGTACAAGTTTTGTTTTCCTAATGTTGCTCTAAATCGTCTGTGATCCCATGTGTTAAACCTTTGCAATAAATACTGTTTAACCCATTTGCTCCACGATCCCATATATGGGACGTAGGTAAACAGTGTAGACTCTGATCAGACGCCGCATAATGCGGCGTCTGATCAGAGTCTACACTGTTTGCCGATAGGAAATTCAAAAACAAAAATGAAAATTTAGACCAGACAACTCTTAGATAAAAGATAGACTACTCTAATATATAAGCATGGAAGAATCCACTGGGAGCAAATGGGTTAAACCCTTAAATGTGGGAAACGTGTGTACTGGCATTTGCAAACAGCATATGTCGCTGGTTCCTAGAGGAGCCCTTTGATCAGGGTCTACGTTGTTTGTCAATCAACATCATCTTGCAAAGTTAAGCGTTTCATGCTGACTGTATTCTGTAGTGAAACACTGATAGCTTGTTCCACTTTGAAGATTCAGCTTTTCCAAATGGTTAAATCGAGAGTATAATAGACAAAGCCTACGATTTCCATTATGGTTTTCGAATATAATGGTCAGTGTTGATCACCTTTAGTCAATACGAAAATTGGAATCGTCTCAAACTGATGCATGTCATTACCCTTTCCCTTACAGTAATGCGTTTGACTGCATTTGCAAACAGAGCAGACCCAGATCAGTCATCTCCTGTAGGAGCCATCTGATCTGGGTCTGATCAGTTTGCTTATGAAGTAATATAGCTCTGATTCTACAGTTTCTGTCATGATAGAATTCCCTTGCTCGTATTGCAAGTTTATCAATATACATGACGTCATTATTTCTTGTTTGAATATTGATGAAGTAAAATGTAATTGGCGAACTCAATACTGTGTTTGATATTAGTCCTGAGAAAATCCCCTGTAACTCTCAAAGGAAACTGTCCGCTAAAAATATATATTGGTCCTGAGAATAGCATCTGTAACACTCAAAGGAAACCGTCCGCTAAAAATAGATATTGGTCCTGAGAATAGCCTCTGTAACACTCAAAGGAAACTGTCCGCTAAAAATAGATATTGGTCCTGAGAATAGCCTCTGTAACACTCAAAGGAAACTGTCCGCTAAAAATAGATATTGGTCCTGAGAATAGCATCTGTAACACTCAAAGGAAACTGTCCGCTAAAAATATATATTGGTCCTGAGAAAATCCTCTGTAACTCTCAAAGGAAACTGTCCGCTAAAATGTACATTGGTCCTGAGAAAAATCCTCTGTAACACTCAAATGAAACTGTCAGCTAAAATTAGATATTGATATTTACATGGATGTAAGAAATAGATAAAGACGAGATATTAACTTATTTTTAAAGATGTCTGTTATCATTGAATAGCCTGTTCAAACAATATAACACTTGCTACTATTTTAACATGGTATTGTATATGTGATCTTAACTCTTTACTCCATAAATACGCCTTTCTACGCCTCTGTAACAGTCACTTTCTGAAACCACTGTGATAAATAGAGTATTTGCTTCATAGGAGCAAATGCTCTATTTATCACAGTGATTTCAAAGCTACACAATTCTAAATTTTTCCTTTTCTCTAGTAAATGCTCCTTTTCGGTAGATTTATTCAAAGAGGTTGGGTCTAAAAATAGTCTATGGAGGAATAAATACGCCTTTCTATTCCTTTGCAAACAGAGTAGAACCAGATCAGTCGGCCACTGTAGGAGATATCTGATCAGGGTCTACTCTGTTTATGACAGAATATAGATATGATTCTTCAGTTTCTGCCCTGACCAAACATCCATGCATAAATGCGCTACCGGTATAACATGTATATGTTTATAACAATTAATGTAATTAATATTCATGATGTCAGTATTTCTTATATGAATATTCAAGGAGTAAAGGGTAAACTTTTTGCAGGCTAGGGTCAAATGTTTAATCACTTTTGCTAATAGAAGAATAAAAGAAAATACAGTAGAACCCCTCTTATGCGACCACTTAATAAATAAACATGGATGTCTTTATAAGCAGGTGGTTGCTTCATGCGGGACAAAAGTAATGCAGAAAGCTCCTAGAGGAGCTTTCTGCATTACTTGTGTCCTGCATAAGTTACCACCTGCATCTAGCACCCAGAATTATACCTCTTTTAGGTGGTCGTATTAGCGGGGTTTAACTGTAATAATTGTCAAACTTGCAGCAGATAACAATATTTGCAGAGGACAACAATGATCGTGAAACGACTTAACCTCATGTACACGACGTTTGTCACTTTTGCAAACAGAGCAGATCTAGATCAGACAGTTCCTGTAGAAATGTTCTGATCAGATACAGCGCTATTTTGCTTATGGAATAACATCTATCTAATTCTGAAGATTATATCTCGGCAAAAAAACAACAACATTGTTAATGTGTAATTATAAAAAAAAATCCCTCCGTGAATATTCACACGATATATAATTCTTACTTATCATTCATGGAGGGAAAGGGTTAAACAGCACATTCAAAAGAACCATTCAAAAGAAACTCCGTGGTATGATTTCAAAGATTTTATGAGTCACCAACGTACGGTATGAGAATTTATGTACAGTTTATAATGAATTTTCTTTAAGCCTTTGAATGCTAAATTAAACACTCGTTTTAAATGGTTAACCCTTTACTACATAAATACTCCTTTTTATACCTTTGTAAATACAGTAGACCCAGGTCAGACAGTTCCAATAGGAGCCATCTGAGCAGGGGCTGCCCTGTTTGCTTATGACATAATATAGATATGATTCTACAAATTCTGCCATGGTAAAAAATTCCTGCGTCAATGTGCTATTTTAACAATATTTTTTTTATTAATTTAATTAATTGCCATGATCTTATTATTTCTTACATGAATATTCATAGAGTAAAGGGTTAATTTTGAGCGAACAAAATATGAAAAGTATTTAAACCTTTACTACATGATCTGCCTACTGGCACCTCTACAAACAGAGTAAACCCAGTCATTATTTTTGGAGTAAAAGGTTAAATATTTTTATATTTTTGTGATAAAGAATACTTACACATTTCACTGTATGTGGAACTATCTTTAGGTTGCCATACTGCGGTACGATGGTGCTGATGAAGAGGATCCTGCAGGGGAGACAACCTGGGCAGACGCAGACCGACAAGGAAAGGTAGAGTGCTTTCTCATGCACATGTGAGATACTTTGAAGCTTGCTTGGTCGACAATAACATGGGAGAAAATTTATACACAATAATAAAATATTCATTTATTCAGACAGTCGTCTTGAAAAGATTTATTGGGTTATTAGTTAATTACGTCTCTGTTTTTTCATCATTGCAATCCTTTAAATATAGTACGTATATAGATGTAATCTAGTTTTGGTTTGTTTTTGTGTTTTTGTTGTTTTTGTTGTTATTTTTCATTTTGTTTAACTCATTCTCCTAGACTATTTTTAGACCCAATCTCTTTGATTTAATCTATCGAAAAGGAGCATCAACTAGAGAAAAATAAAAATAGAAGTGTGTAGTTCTGAAACCATTGTGATAAATAGAGCAGTTGCTCCTATGAAACAAATGCTCTATTTATCACAATGGTTTCGAAATGTGACTTTACAGAGGCGCCAAAATACTTCACTAGGAGGGAATGTGGCACTTGTACGTGACGAGGCGTGTATAACAAATCCTTTCTAAGCCTACCACTTAATGAATAAGTGCGGGGTCTTTTAAGTAAGTGGTTGCTTAATGAAGGACGAACTCCTATAGGAGCGTTCTGCATAACCTTCATCAAAATTCAACTACAACTTGCATTTAAGATCCAGTATTAGGCCATTTCTGTGTATTTCTGTATTTTGGTCGTTTTAGGGAGGTTTTACTATACATGTATTCACGTGAAATGTCACTCCTTCGGTATTGTGTGGGCACAGACTTGAAACATACGAAGAAAGCTTATGTACGAGTCATGCTATTTAAGTAGGTCTGACTACAAAATGGTATGCTGATGGCATTTATTTTAAATTGTGTACATGTAATTGTAGAAAATGAATCCTTGGAACAAGAAATCTTCCGATGAATTGATTGCTATGTCAGACCTAACGTCTTTATTGGAAGCCAGCCCCGCACTGAGACAGAATCCAGATAAGAAGTTTTATCTGGCCATGGACTTCAATAAGATCGACAACTTCCATTTTCATGACGTCGCGTTCTATCCGATATCGGCAGTGGAGCGTCCTCAACACCTGTACTTACCCCAGATGAATCACATCACAAACACCCTGCCACACTCGCCACCTTTAACACAACTAGATGACTTACCTGAGGTATATAACCTAGAAATATAACAGTGTACCAGGCCCTAAACCGGAAGTTTAAATTAGCATCAATGCCGGTCAGTGTAAGACCGGTGGCAGCTTAATAGGGTGAAAGTCAAACAGAAAGCTCCAGAAGGAGCTGTCTTCACTACTTTCATCCTGCATTAAGCAGACAACAAGATCTAAATTCTTTTTATGCCCCCGCCTTTAGGCGACGGGGGCATTAAGTTTTACCCATGTCCTTCCGTACGTCGTACGTCCGTCCTGTAAAATGTTCATCAAAGCTTTGTTCTCTTGTGTATGCTGGAATGATTTGATATTTGGTCTGAAGCATAATCATAGTGAGATGTACTGTATCTCCCGTTTTCAGGTCTGTCGTTCATCTACTTCCTGTTAGCCGAGATTTTGATTGAATTTTGGTGATTGTTAATGGCAAAAATTTCGTCAATGATTTCTTAGCTTGTGTATGCTGGAATGATTTGATATTTGGTCTGAAGCATAATCATAGTGAGTTGTACAGTGTCTCCCCTTTTCAGGTCTGTCGTTCATCTACTTCCCTGTTTGCCGACACTTTGATTGAATTTTAATGATTGTTTAAGGACAAACATTTCGTCAATGATCTCTTAGCTTGTGTATGCTGGAATGATTTGATATTTGGTCTGAAGCATAATCATAGTGAGTTGTACCGTGTCTCCCCTTTTCAGGTCTGTCGTTCATCTACTTCCTGCTTTCAGACACTTTGATTGAATTTTCCTGGCGGGGGCATCCGCGTCCCATGGACACATTTTCTTTCATTAACTAAAAATTACTCTACGGTTGAGAGGCGTTTTACTGTATATGTTTTTATCACTTTATGTTTAATATGATTAGCTGATATATCGGCATTATGAGGATTTACTGTAGAAACATTTGTATTGTTTGATCAACAGAGCAGATTCAGAGATTAGGAGTTCTGGGTCAATCCTGTTTGCATTTCGTCTTTATCAGGTAAATGGTCAAAAGAGAGAATATTCACTTTTGTGGACTTACGAACAGTGTAGATCCAGAAGTGCCAAATTTCCCTTAATCATAAAAATAGTGCATATTGATGAGTGAACATGCATATTGGTGTGTAAATATGCATATTGATGAATGAATATGCATATTGACGAGCGAATGTGGATATTGACGAGTGAATATGCATATTGATGTGTGAATATTGATGAGTGAATATGCATATTTACGGGTGAATATGCATATTGACGAGTGAATATGCATATTGACGAGTGAATAAGCATATTAATTGACGAGTGAATAATTATGCATATTGACGAGTGAATAATTATGCATAGTGACGAGTGAATAAGCATATCAATTGATGAGTGAATAATTATGCATATTGACGAGTGAATATGCTTATTGATGAGTGTATATGCATATTTATGAGTAACTGAATATGCATATTGATGAGTGAATATGCATATGAACGAGTGAATATGCATAGTGTCGAATGAATATACATATTTAAGAGTGAATATGCATATTGACGAGTGAATATGCACATCGACGAGTGAATATGCATACTGACGAGTGAGTATGCATATTGACGAATGAATATATTTAACAAGCGCTGTGACTTTGACTTAGTCGATGATCTAATCTGTATCTACATCTACATTGTTTGCAAATTCCAGAGTGTCTTGGGTTTTCAGATCTGGGTTGGTGTGAAATCAAAACATAAAACTCACACTTTGAGGCTAAATTTGAGATTCATTTGTTGAGATACAGATGTTGGTACTAAATGTATCTATGTTGGTACTACATGTATATGTTGGTACTACATGTATCTAAGTTTGTACTACATGTATCTATGTTAGTACTACATGTATCTATGTTGGTACTACAAGTATCTATGTTGGTACTACATGTATCTATGTTGGTACTACATGTATCTGTTGGTACTGCATGTATCTATGTTGGTACTACATGTATCATGTTGGTACTACATGTATCTATGTTGGTACTACATGTATCTATGTTGGTACAACAAGTATCTATGTTCGTACTACATGTATCTGTTGGTACTACATGTATATCTGTTGGTACTACATGTATCTGTTGGTACTACATGTATCTATGTTGGTACTACATGCATCTATGTTGGTACTACAAGTATCTATGTTGGTACTACATGTATCTGTTGGTACTAAATGTATCTATGTTGGTACTACATGTATCTATGTTGGTACTACAAGTATCTATGTTAGTACTACATGTAACTTGGTACTACACGTATCTATGTTGGTACTACATGTATCTGTTTGTACTACATGTATCTGTTGGCACTACATGTATCTATTGGTACTACATGTATTTATGTTGGTACTACATGTATCTGTTTGTACTACATGTATCTGTGTTGGTACTACATGTATCTGTTGGTACTACATGTATCTATGTTGGTACTACAATATCTGTTGTACTACATGTATCTGTGTTGGTACTACATGTATCTATTGGTACTACATGTATCTATGTTGGTACTACATGTATCTGTTTGTACTACATGTATCTGTGTTGGTACTACATGTATCTATTGGTACTACATGTATCTATGTTGGTACTACATGTATCTATGTTGGTACTACATATATATGTTGGTACTAAATGTATCTATGTTGGTACTGCATGTATCTGTTGGTACTACATGTATCTATGTTGGTACTACAATATCTGTTGGTACTAAATGTATCTATTTTGGTACTACAAGTATCTATGTTGGTACTACAAGTATCTGTTGGTAAAACAAGTATTTATGTTGGTACTACATGTATCTGTATTATAGGAACTCTTTTGTGACGTGGACAATTTGGGCAGTGTAAACTGTTCGGCCCAGTTTTGCCAGTGTGTTCATCGCCTCAAGGTGGCGCTAGGGGACGTGGTGGAGCTGGTTGTGCTGGACGAGGGAGTCACTTTCAACGCCAACCACCCCATGCATCTGCATGGATACAAGTATTACGTAGTTGGAATGGACAGGGTATGGGTATTTGTTGCTAAAACTTTAACTCAAGACAAGTATTTTAAACTCTAAAATGTCATTTGCGAACGGTTTCGATCGAGATAAGGCGATGAGCAACTCGACCTCGCACCTGGTTCCAGTTTATTAATCACTGAAAGTGAGCGGATTGTATACATTGTAATTTTCAATTAGTTTCTGATGAAATTTATCCATATTTACATTCAACCCTTAATTAATGCGTGGTAACCGACTTTATAAAACCTAACGTTGCAAACTATGTAGACCCAAATCAAAGGGATTTCCACGGTGATACATTTTGATACAACCTTTTGTTTCTTTAATATTCAGAATAGGAGGAGCTAGGTTTGATTATTCAGCAGATTAAATGTTAATAATCTTATAGTAGAGTATTCACGTGTATTAGATAGTAGAATAGTCACTTGTACCAGTATTAGAGGTTTCAGCTGTAATAAATAGCATTGAATAAACAGTATTTAGTAAACATGATTAAACAGCCTTGAATAAACGGTATTTAGTAAACATTATTAAACAGCATTAAATAACAGTATTTAGTAAACCTTATTAAACAGCATTGAATAAACAGTATTTAGTAAACCTTATTAAACAGCATTGAATAAACAGTATTTAGTAAACATCATTAAACAGCACTGAATAAACAGTATTTGGTAAACATTATTAAACATCATTGAATAAACAGTATCGAGTATTAACAAGTATTGAAAACACCTCTTGTCTTTTATTGTTGTCAAACTTACCCATTATATACTAATACTATGTACAGTAGAACCCCGCTAATGCGACCACTTAATGAATAAACATGGGTGTCTTTATAAGCAGGTGTTTGCTTAATGCAGGACAACAGTAATGCAGAAAGCTCCTATAGGAGCTTTCTGCATTACTTTTGTCATGCATTAAGCTACCACCTGCATCTAGCATCCAGAATTATACCTCTTTAGGTGTTCGAATTAGCGGGTTTTACTGCATCAATATGTGAAGACATTTGCAAACGGTTTGGATCCAGATGAGACGCCGAGTAACTCAAACTGTCTGAAACAGCTCTGACCATGTTTCTGGGAAAATAAGAGAAATGTTGATTGAGAATTGAAGCAGGTTACAATTATTTACCATGACATTGGTTTCTGATTTAAAATGTGTACGAAAATATTTCCATGCATTAAAGCTGGGAGAGTCTACCTCAGTGGAGGAAGTGAAGAGGTTGGACGACCAGGGCTTGTTGCCAAGAAACCTGACTCACGCGGTCGCTAAGGACACCGTGACAGTGCCTGACGGGGGTTACTCTATTCTGCGTTTCCACGCTGACAATCCAGGTACACCTCAGTTCTCAACGTTCCATTTGACATGACATATAGACCTAATATGTTCATGAGTAATGTTAGGGTCATGGGCGATTGTCACTATTATCAGACATGTTACTGGAGCAAATGTCACATAATGTTTACCCATTACTGTGTGAAGCCATGCATCAACCATCTTACTGGAGCAAATGTCACATAATGTTTACCCATTACTGTGTGTAGCCATGTCTCGGCCATATTATTGGAGCAAATGTCACAGAATGTTCACCCATCACTGTGTGTAGCCATGTCTCGGCCATATTATTGGAGCAAATGTCACATAATGTTTACCCATTACTGTGTGTAGCCATGTCTCGGCCATATTACTGGAGCAAATGTCACAGAATGTTTACCCATTACTGTATGTAGCCATGTCTCGGCCATATTATTGGAGCAAATGTCACAGAATGTTTACCCATCACTGTGTGTAGCCATGTCTCGGCCATATTATTGGAGCAAATGTCACATAATGTTTACCCATTACTGTGTGTAGCCATGTCTCGGCCATATTACTGGAGCAAATGTCTCACAATGTTTACCCATCACTGTGTGTAGCCATGTGTCGGCCAACTTTCATATAAAAAAATATCGTGATACATGTACTCATGTAGTCACTGCAGAGTAATAAAATGGCTGAAATGATTCACACTGTGTTCTCTCTGTTTTGAGTTATTTTATTCCATGTATAAGCCTTTCTGCGCATTGGGCTAACAGAGAAGACCCATATCAGATAGCTCCTGCAGGACTCGTATGATCAGGATCTGCTCTGTTTGCGTATGGAATGATATACAAGTAGATATGATTGTACAGTTTCCGCCAAGCATTCATATATGGTCATATACCTTTACAAAAAAGTCATGTGTTTGTTCTCTGTATTGCATTAAGGCCGACCAGCTACTTTGTTCGTACGAACTCTATTGCATTCGTTCACCTGATCACATTGTTTATTGTACACACAGGGTCCTTGCTATAGTTCTACGGTTCTACCATACATTTAATTACCCAAGGCCATTAAGGCAAACAATGGACAAACTTTAATTATTTGTATTAATTTCATTCAGATGTTACGAGTAGCCTACCTAGCATGGGAAATGCCATTAGGATTGGAAGTTTATCATAACCCCCGCCCACGAATAAGGGGCCGATAGGGGTTTCGTTAGCCTTTAGCTTACAGTTCTAGTTTAACTATTGATAAACACAGTAGATAATACACCCGTAACACAAGGTTACGTCCTTCCTATCTTTTATGTTTCAGGTGTCTGGTTGTTCCATTGCCATATAGAATTCCACGCCGATATAGGCATGAGTTTAGTTATACAGGTGGGAGAAAAGAATCAAATGCCGAAGGCTCCAAAGAACTTTCCCAAGTGCGGCAACTGGGTGTATCAAGCTGCTTCTGATGATGACGATGATAATCAATGTGTTAATGGTGTTTCAGCAATGCTGCATTCCATTTACATGTATGCAGTAGTTATGTTGTTAGCAACCTTGAAATGAGTGTCCCCAAACAATGTTCTATTCAGAGTTGTCATTCCTACTATGCTCACTATTCGGCGGTTTCAGGCAACGAACCACATGGAACACATTGGCTCAATCGGAAATCATTATCTAAAGTGGGAATGCGGGTCAGCTTTGTGTTCACTTAACAGTAACCATTATAGTTTTATGTAACTGTTCGCAAAGTTTAAGACGAAATGCATGTATTGCAAACAGTTGCATATTACGGTAAAGCATGACGCCTACAGTAACACTAGAGTTAAACCCCTCTAAAACTAGCTTGAAATTAGTATCAGTACCGCTCTGTCAGACAGCTGGCAGCTAAATGCAGGATGAAGGTATTGCAGAGTGCTCCCAAAGGACTTTCATACAACATTAAGCAGTCATCACCAGCTTAAAAATATCTTAATTCTTCTTCCGGTAACTAAATGTCCGATTTAGAGGGGTTTTAATGTAGTTGGTACTATGATAACATTTACAATAGAGACTTATCACCAATATGTGAGCTATGTTTCATACACAACAAAAGTGTTTATCTGTACATCAGAGTACAGTAGAACCTGTCTTAAGCGGCAATAAAAAGGTATTATTATTATGGGTCTTTAGGGCAGGTGGAAGCTTAATGCACGTCAGAAGTAATGCAGAAATTCCTTTTGTTCTGCAATGAGCAACCAAACTCCTACTTTCAATAAATAAATGACCATTTAAGACAGGTTTTGTTGTATGTCATTTCTTCTATGCATAATAGCTGGTCTACATAATGTTTCACCGAGAGGTTCCGATAGACTCAGCTTTTTCATACACTGATTTATACGGAAATAGCCGAGTGAAGCAAGAACAATAACTCTGGATAGAAAATAATTTGATAAACGTCAGAACCTACGCTGCATTCCATTCATATTACATTGTGCCGTGTAAGAAACTGCATGTTGGGCATCCGATGGATAAATTTTTAATTGCAATCTAACAAACGAATCACTGTAAACCAAAGCTTTTTTCCAGTGCAATTATAAGCCACGCTAATAAAGAAATGAACGTCCAGATCAGGTGCACCATTTCTCACATGGCGACTTATTTCAATTTTATTGGAGAAAACAATTTTTGTATAGTGTGACCCATATCCATTTAACTAGCTCAAATCATTGTCAGGCTCAAATATATAATATATATACAGTAAAGATCCGTCTAACGTGACCACAAAGAATAGGTCTAAATATTGGTCTGAAAGATAGGTAGTAGTGTGAGGTCATATGCTGGAGAATGAAGTCAGACTCAAACTCTGTAATACAGTCATTTCACTTGCGCGATTTGTCCCCACTAAGTTACATTATCTGTTGTGCAAACAATCAATAAGTATATAGTCAAATGTCGAGAGAAAATAATTTCGACGAAGCTGAATCAATTTCTAATGATTAAACCATTTCACGTTTCAAAATGTCTTACCAACCTCTTAAAATTACATTAAAATTCCTATTCCAGCTTCTGCGATGTCATTTTGAAAGTTAGCCTGTCAATAGGATAGCCTCTGTTCACTGGCACTAGATTAAAAAAAAGATTATACATGTAGTTTATTTATAACACTAGAGTACATTTGTTTAATACACTATGGTAAACAAGGCCGCCAATATCTACTCAAATTGGATGGTCATATTTTATATTAAAACAGAGATATTACAGTAATACAGTTTTAATGTACTAGTTGCTGTAAATAAACTTTTCAGTAAAACCTCTCTATAACGGCCACTAAATTACATCAAGTATTTTAGGTTAAAGGCAGGTTGCTGCTTAAAGCAAGGTGAAAGTAAAACAGAACGCTCCTATAGGAGCGTTTTGTTTTACTTTCACCTTGCTTTAAGCAGTCACCTGCCGTAAATACCTACTAATTAACACAATTTAGTGGCCGTTATAGAGAGGTTTTACTGTAGTCATTTTCGATGTGGTGCCAGTGCCTCTGTTGTGTTTCGATGTGATTAATGTAGAAATCTCCGTTGTGTTCGTATACAACAATAGCTACAAATCGGTAAATATTATTAATTCATAATAGTTATGTCATGAGCCCGATGGATAGTTTTACCAAACATTAGTTTATATATTTTTTCTCGTATATACTATAATACTATTAACTCTCTTGTTCTACTTTTTGAGTCTGTACTTTTACTTCAAGTTTGTTGTTTACTTTAGTGTTTTAGAAATGATGTGATTTTTTTATAAATGTACATATATAATCGCCAATTTTAATACTCATAATTATGCTGAATACCCCTCCATTGAAAAGTACTCACATAATACACGTCCGCTGAAGAGTACTCACATAATACGCCTCTATTGAAGAGTTTACCCAAATAATACCCCCCCCACACACACACACACACATACACACACTTAAGAGTACATAATATCCCTCCATTGAAGAGTACTCACATAATACGCCTCCACTGAAGAGTACTCACATAATACCCCTTCACTGAAGAGTACTCACACAATACCCCTCCAATGAAGAGTACCATAATAATACCCCTCATCTGAAAAGTACATAATATCTCTCCACAGAAAAGTACTCACATAATACCCATCCATTAAAGAGTACTCACATAATACCCCTCTACTGAAGAGTACTCACATAATACCCCTCAACTGAAGAGTAAACAAATAATGCCTCTCCACTAAAGAGTATTCACATAATATCCCTCCACTGAAGAGAACATAATACACCTCTATTGAAGAGTACTTAAATAATATCCCTCCACAGAAGAGTACTCAATTAACACCCCTCCGCTGAAGAGTTCTCATATAATAGTCCTGCACTGTAGAGTACACAAATAATTATAATAATACTCACATTTACTTACATCGTTCTTCTCTTCTGAAATGTACTTACATTCTATTTCTTCCCAGAATTGTATAATTACATGATAACACACCCCCCCCACACACACACACACACACACACACACACACACACACACACACACACACACACACACACACACACATAACACACGATACCCATCCAATGAAGAATACTCAGATAATAATAATAATACATAATAATAATACTATTTCATTGAAATTATTTATATTCTATTTCTACGCTGAAGAGTACTCACTTCATATTCCATTGTTGAAAAGTAATGACAGAAAATCCTACATGAAACGCCTGTGTTGAAAACTTCTACGCTGAAGAGTACTCGTACAATGTGTTTGTTTCTTCTCCAAGGAAAGTGCCGAGATGTGATTTAAACAATAATGTAAGAATCACACAATAATAAAAAAAAACCACACACGAATAATTGTTATATGTACGGATAATAACTGTTGTATTGTATTTTCGGGTGTTATTGTGGAACATTTGTCAATGTCTGCCAATTTGACATTGATTATTTTCTTTTGCCAATTGTCATATTCTAATTGGCTTTTATGTTCAAAATTTTTTTTATTTGATCGTTAATGTGTGTATGGGACGAGAGTTTAAAGTTTGTAATAAGCTATTGGGTTTGTTGTTGTTTGTTTTTGAAAAAACATAGAAAAATAGAAGAACTGTTAAGGGTAACAGGAAATTACAACACATTTATGTTCCAATCGCTATCCAGATTTTTGAATTATTAGTCTGTTGAGCAAATTATTTTACACAATTGTTAATCTAGATCTACTACATTTTCAAAATTCAAGCTATAATCTACCAGAATGTAATCTGGGTGTCCAACAGTTTGGATCCTGGTTAGACGCTGACTTGTTCTGCATCTCATTTTGATCCACATTGCTTGCAAATGTAATATTGAATCTACCGGCAGCAGGCTGAGGGTTAAATGATGACATAGTCTGCGTGCCTAGTTACCTGAAATATTTTCCTATGATTTTAGCTGCACCTTTCCCTCCTATGAAGCACATGCTCTATTTATCACATTGGTTTCAAAACTATATAATTCTAAAAATGTTCTTTTTCTAGTAAATACTCCTTTTCAGTAGATTATTCAAAGAGAGTGGATCTAAAAGTAGCCAAGGAGGGAATGGGTTAATATATGAATATAATCTTATACACTACAAGAACAGTGTCGTCTGTTTCAAATTACATTGGTTCTTATATTCATTTCGTTCAGTTTGAAGTGTCAGTTAACTTTGAGACTGATAAGCTACCACATTACACTGCGTACAGTCTTAACGCCATCTTTCTAATTGTCGTCTGCTACTCATTTTTTTGTTTAAACATTTGGTAAATTAAGAATTGAGCTAAATACATGCATAATTCAAATGAATAAACCACAGAATAGAACTATAGAGAGGTTGAGAAAAAAGGTGAAGTCACCGATCAGACATCCCCTAAAATAGGCGGCCTCTGGACTGGGGCTGCATGCACTGTTTGTCGTGGCGCATTTAGGTGACATTGGCGGCGAAAGACTTAAATCCAATCTGATTGGATAAGCAACTACGAATTCTCATATAGCGACGGGTTAGTTTGTGACGCTTTATTTCTTAGTTGCTTCGAAGTTGTTTTACATGTATTTACATAAGCAGGTTAAACATATGCAGATATTATATTTTTTATATCACCTTACTTCTGTTTCAAATAAACATATATAAAAGTTTATATTTTAACAGTTGTTTGCTTTGTAATATTTTGCCAAAATATCAATGTCAGTCCAGTACAAACCCACTAAACCAGGGTCCATGCTTATAAAACATTTTAGTTGAGTCTGAGTTCGTTCTCAAGCTTTTGATTGGTCAGATTTGAGTTCTCAAGCTTTTGATTGGTCAGATTTGAGCCATCAAAAACTTGAGAACGAACTCAGACTCAACTAACAGTTTTATAAGCATGGACCCAGAATTCTAGTAGAGAAGAATTAAGAAACGTTTAGGCAGGTGGCTGCTTAATGCAGGGTGAAAGTCATGCAGAAAGCTCTTAGAGGGGCTTTCTGCATGCCTTTCAGCTTAAAACTTAATCTAATTGATATTGATGATGTCGTTATTTCTTACATGAATATTGAACAGGGAAATGGCTAAAAGGCGGTAGGGTTAATCGTATCATTGTATGTTAAACATCGTTTATCAGTAACATAATTATAAGCAAACGAAGCAGACACTGATCAGTAACATATAAGCAAACGAAGCAGACACTGATCAGTAACATATAAGCAAACGAAGCAGACACTGATCAGTAACATATAGGCAAACGAAGCAGAAATTGATCAGTAACATATAAGCAAACGAAGCTGACACTGATCAGTAACATATAAGCAAACGAAGCAGACACCGATCAGTAGCATATAAGCAAACACATATCAGTAACATAATTATAAGCAAACGAAGCAGACACTGATCATTAACATATAAGCAAACACATTTCAGTAACATAATTATAAGCAAACGAAGCAGACACTGGTCAGTAACATATAAGCAAACACATATCAGTAACATAATTATAAGCAAACGAAGCAGACATTGATCAGTAACATATAAGCAAACACATATCAATAACATATAAGCAAACGAAGCAGACACTGATCAGTAACATATGAGCAAACGAAGCAGACACTAGTCAGTAACATATAAGCAAACGAAGCAGATACTGATCAAACAGCTCCTACAAGAGCTGTCTAATACGGGTCTTCTCTGTTTACAAAAAGCGTGAAAGGTCAGGTTATCTAAGACAGGATGGACTGTAGTAAAATGAAGGACATGAACTCCTGTCGCAACTACACCTACCATCCAAATGATTAACAACATATTCCCTTAAAGGGGAATAAAATCCCAATACCCCGTGAACATTTCATAATTTATCTTTAAAAAAATAGGAAACATGGGGCAAACTATCTAATATAAAAAAAAACATGTCATGAAAGTCATAAGCAATCAAATTCGCCCAACCCACTATACTTATAATGATAACCACCGCCCGAAACTATTATACTATAAACCAGTTTGCGTTCATCCCTAACAGGTAAATGAACCATATTGGTAAGCCATTGAACAGCCAATCATTCATTCCTAGTTCTTTGAATATAACTAGCTGAAATGAGCATTTATTATTAAAATTGTGTAGTTTTGAAATCATTATAATATAACCAGTAGAGCATCTGCTCATTTATCACAGTGGTTTCAAAATCTGACTTTTACAGTGGCATTCTAATTACTCCGGATTAAAATTGCTAAATAACATGCATGTAAGTACGTTATCAACGTTAATTGTATGAAATTGATTAAAGGATTCGTTCGACCGCAATCAATAACAAGTTAACAAGATTTGTTTATGACAATTTGAATTTTCTTGCTCCTGATTTGCTAATTAACATATTTACGCAATGTCTAAACACCATTGTATGTTATAGACAATCGTGAAACAAATCAATTTTATTTAGTTATCTGATAAATTGCCTAAGCAAAGTTACAGATATCATAAACTTCGGCAAACGTTCTAAATTTTATTATCGAAATTTACCTCTCAATAGTAAATATAATTACAATCTACGTACGTTACTGCAACAAGGCATTTCTCACCCAGAATTTTATGGTGATGTTATCTACAAACTTAGGAAAACTCGGGGTCATATCCATTTTCATGATTTGTTTATAAAACGCATTAAAACCTTTCAGAAAAAGGGTTATGACCAAATTATATTGCAAAACACTGCATGTTTGGTTATTGACCCCTTTACAGTCGGTCGCTACGCTTCCCTCTTTGCTTGCGCGATGACAGGCCGAGGGTAGTACTCTATGATGGTATACTCTTAAGCCCCCAAACGGGACCTCGTGTATTACTTTTGCTCTGCCATGCCCTTAACGGCTTCCCTGCAGTTGCTCTGACCTCAGCAAAGTCATTGAGGACATAGTTGACGGATTTTCACAGTTGGTATGCTATGTTTTACATTTTGTACTGTGTTTACCATCTTCTATGTTGTGGGGAAGTCCGGTAGGGATACTTTTATTTACACTGTTTGTTTAGCTAGGATTACCAGATTACTTCGAGATAAGTGCGAGGTTAGGGCGTCCTTAAATCGGTTTGTACTTATGTGTTTGTCCAGGTATATAGTTTCCATCGTGTCAGTGTGTGTGTTCATCCCTACTTTTGTGTTGGCCTGGTGTCTTTGTACTTGTGCGTTTGTTTTTGTTTTAATGGCCATCTCAGTTGTGTGTGTGTGTGTATGTGGGCGGGGGGGGGGGTACATGCGTGCGTGTGTGTGTGTGTGTGTGCGCGCGCGCGCATGCGTACGTGTATTACTTACTTTCTATCGATGTGTTGGTGATGGTTGCGTTTTGTGTGTGACTTATCGTGCATGACTTCACTACTTTTTCATTTATTGAGTCTATTCATGAGTAGTAATTAAAATGCAACACTACTCACTCCCCTAGCACCGGCTTAAGCAGCATTAAATTTTCAAAACTTATACCATCAAAAGGACTAGAAAATATAACGAATTAAGAACGGGGCGACTTTTTACGGCCGCAACACATGCACTTAACACCTGCTGTTGTGAAGTACATATATTCTGTTCATGAGTAATAATTAAAAATGCAACACTACTCACGCCCCTAGCACCGACCTAAGCAGTATTCAATTTTCAAACTTATACCATCAAAACTAATGACCCCGAAGCACCAGAAAATATAACAACACTGAGAATGAGTTAACTTCTGAAGAGTTTTAATAGACTAGAAGATATGTATTCCAGATTTTTTATAAGTCTTATCACAATAGGATTTTACATGTTCTTTTATCTTCGTTAAACATGAAGTCAAAAGTATAGATAATTTTGTAGTTGTACAAGAGCTAGAATTTGCAATGACACGCGCTTTATATGGTTTTTATGTAGCTTGGTAGCCAATACAGTGCTCAATCTGCAGAAACCAATGACGACCGTCACTTTTATGCCGATGACTCACAGTTATACCTGTCTTTTAAGCCTAATGACATTTCCTGTCAACAAGTAGCCTTAACACGAGTTGAGGACTGTCTTAAAAGTATAACCTCTTGGATGCACCAGAACATGCTGAAGCGAAATACCGACAAAACTTGGTCACCTTGTTCCACACAAAACAAAAACACAAAAGCACCTGAAGACATTCATTTGCAAAAAGGATCCTCTAAAATCAAACCATCGCTGTTTGAAAAAGATCTTGGTGCAAGGCTTGATTCACAAATGGATATGACATCGTATGTGAATTCCGTGTGTATATCTAGTTACGCACAGCTCCTGCAAATAGGCCGTATATGACAATATCTATCAACTGACGTTACCAAGACTTTGGTAAGCTCCCTGGTTACATCAAAACTTGACCACTGAAACTCATTGCTGCGTGGAATTTCAAAAACCACACTACGAAAACCACAAAGCGTGCAAAACACAGCAGCCCGCATCATAACCAGAACTCCTAGATAAAAATAGATACAATCATATCACGCCGGTTTTGAAGGAACTTCATTGGCTTCCTGTTCAACATCGAATTGAATTCAAAATTCTGACATTTAGGCTACGTACAAAGCCATGCACAATGAATCACCCAAGTACATTGTCGACATGCTTGACGTGTACAGGCCTTGCAGATAGTTAAGGCCAGCAAGTAGTCCAATGTCGTTGGTTGTACCAAGAAGTCGTATGGTAAAATACGGGGATAGAAGTTTCATGCATATACAGCTCCAAAACTTTGGAATGTTCTGCCGTCAGGCATCAGAGACGCCAGCACACTGGCTTCTTTTAAAAGATGTCTTAAAATGCATTTCTTCAGGTTATTTTACTAGGACATTAATAGGATAATTAGGAAAACTTAGTTTATTAATTATCAATCATGATGACCGTCGCCTTAGCCACAGTGTCGATCCTGCCACTCTCTTGTGACTGTCGGGACATTTTCGAAACCCCTCCCCTTTTCGAACATTTGCTACTTGCAAAATATTGGTTGAGGAATATCCTGTCAGTTATTTAGTTGGGCACTGTTTGTAAACGCTTGCTGTGTGTCTCGCACTGTGCTTGGTGAGGGATCATGATGGTAGGGATAGCCCCGAATCTCTTTGAAACCACCCGGATTGCGGTACAGGACAGCATTGTGTGTCTCATTCAGTGTCAGTTGATCTGATATTACAGTATTCCTTCGCCAATTTTGCATTGTGGGTGTATATATGGGTGGTTTGTATGTAATATCTGTATTGCATCGTGTAGTTTATATGCATTGGCTACAAAATTGACCTATCCTGTTAACCCACTGTCCTACATATGTAAGGCAATATTTTATGTATAACGTTGTATGCCTTACATAATCCCAAGCCAGGTGGTTCTGCGTCATAACTGTATGACGTACTGACACTGTACTATATAATGTTAAAATTGAGTTTTGGTGACATGAGCGGGCCGAAACAATATAGTCACAGTATGAGTGTTTCCCTTCATTTGTGGAGATATAAACTTACAGAAAATCATGATTTTGTTTTTATCTAGGATTCTTAAATTCATTCCTTTTTTAATATTATTATCGACATCTCTTTCTTAAATTTCATTTGTTTTACATATTCTATACGCATTATATATACTAAGTTTTGTATATGTAATTTATTCATGTGAAATACTTTTGAACTTATGTACCTGGTGTGAAAAGCGCGCTATATAAATGTGGTATACTAATAATAATAACCGCACCAATCATTTTCTCGAGATTCCGATGAAAGGAATTTCATATATATGGTTAGGTTGACTTGGGCCGTTTTCGTATGGGCCTTTCTGGTATGGAGATATGGGCCTTTTTGGTAATGGGGCTTTTTGCCCCGACACCAGGAGGAAGTAACTCGAAATTCGACGAGGTAAGAAAATGCCGTTTTTGCTTATTTGAACAACGGATAAGCTAGTTAAACGACTTTCAACATAATTACATATACATTTTATTTACTCAAAAACCATCAATTTCACAATGAAATTTACTAAAGGTAATTTTACACCAACGTAAGCCTGTAAGCTTCGTGAACGCAGAAACCAATACACAAATTAAAGTTTTTTAACATTCTAGTAATCTTGTCAGCGCTTTGACAGTGCGCTGTCTTATAAACTGGGGTACACTGCGTTGAATAATGACCGAATTGGAGTGTGCTTCCCAGCTTTCACTTACACTTACTTTCATCATGCTCTTTCCATAAATGAAATGTCATTCCAATAGCATCAGTCGAACAGGAGTTATTGATCGGACAATATATGTAACAAAGGGCAATAACTCCAACAGTATTGAAGCCAGAGTTATGGCCCTTGTTCATGACACTTTCTCTCATCATGCTCTTTCCATGTATGAAGTTTCAATACAATGGCAAGAGCCATGTAGGAGTTACCATCCGGACAAGAAAGCGTTAAACAAATGTACAATGGGCAATAACTCTCAATTTATTGAAGCCAGAGTTAAGGACCTTATGCATGACACTTTCTCTTATCATGATCTTTCCATGTATGAAGTTTCACTCCAATGGCATGTGCCATATAGGAGTTATCATCCGGACAATAAATTGTGATTTTTTTTACAAAGGGCAATAACTCCAATATTAGTGAAACAAGAGTTATGGACCTTAAGCATGACACTTTCTCTTATCATGATCTTTCCATGTATGAAGTTTCACTCCAATGGCATGAGCCATATAGGAGTTATCGTCCGGACAAAAAATTGTGAAAACAAATTACAAGGGCAATAACTCCATTATTAGTGAAGTCAGAGTTATGGACCTTGTGTATGACACTTCCTCTCATCATGATCTTTCCATATATGAAGTTACATTCCAATGGCATGAGCAATATAGGAGTTATCGTCCGGACAAAAAAGTGCTATTTTTTACAAGGGGCAATAACTCCATTATTAGTGAAGCCAGAGTTATGGACCTTGTGTATGACACTTCCTCTCATTATGCTCTTTCCATATATGAAGTTTCAATCAACTGGCATCAGGCATATTGAAGTTATCGTCCGGACAAAAAGTGTGACGGACAGACGGACAGACAGACAGACAGACGGACATACAGGCAGACAGACAACTCTCACGAAAACAATATGTCTCCCCCATATAAATATGGGTGGAGACATAACTAGATATTGAAATGAGTAAATATGACAACGTTTCCTGATGTTATGGTGTGGAAACCATTTTACTGACAGCCACTTGAATCCCAGAACCCCTCCTTTCCCCTGTCCATTTCCAATGCAATCCCAGCTGTTGTCTCTATGCAATCTATCAGTCACCAGGTTTGATAACAATGTGTTTCCTAACGATATGATGTGGAAACCCGTTTTACTAAACAGTTTCTTGATCACCCCCACCACAAGCAATGCCAACGTTTGTCTCCATTGTACAAATGCCAAAAGGCCCTCCAAACTTGCCCATCTGCTAGCATGCCTAAACCCAATTTAATAACCAAATTCCTTCTTCCACCATTTTGGTTTTTGTATCCTAACTGTTGTCTCCATTGTAAGCTAGCTGTACACCATGTTTGTCACAATATTTCCACCCCAACTAAACTTCTTGTCCAGAAACTAGAACTTACCAACTGCCTTAAGGCCCTCCCAACCAAACCCGAAACTAATAATAGGAATCTTTCTTATATGACATAATTTAAATACAAAAAAACATGAACTGAACTAATGTCCAGTCATCCGTATGAACTGTTGCCTTCACGCGGTTTAACGGTATTGGACATTTTAAACCTAATTTAACATTATCTGCTTTCTGTATAACCACAAACCTCGTTTTCATTGGTATGTACATGATTGTCTTTATAGCATAAAATGTAGTTTTTAACTGAAATCATCATTTTATCAGGACACAAAACATTTATTTCTATGGGTATTTTGACAAACTGGGTCCCATAACTCTGGAAAAAATAGGAAAACATTTCCTTCTTTACGTACATCTTCACAATCAACATTGTTCATCTGTGAAAGAAATTCTGAAAACGATTCTTCGAAAGCGAAAGCAGCAGTGCGAAAAGAGAAAATTGCAGACTGTTTTATTGAGTCGGTTCATGAGCCGTTATTAAGTGTAACACTACTCATACCCCAAGCACCAACGTAATCCGCTAACCTAAAACAGGTGGTATTCACTTTCTGTATAATAGCATCGAAACTGGCGATCCAGGGAGAATGAAGTATAGGGCGATTTTACTGCTTTCACACGAGCACTTAACACCTGCTGGTTTTCAGGTGCATATATTATGATAGTTTGACGTAAATCCCCCTTTGGTGTATGAGTTGGACACACAGGATTGTGGGTCGGACAGATGAACAAGAACATGGCTATATGCACCCACCTTGTGGGGGCATGAAAAACAACCTGATTAGTTTTTAAAGTGTTAATTATCCAATATATTTCTATGCCTTTGCAAAACGGAGTACTCAAATCAGGCAGCTCCTGTAGCTGTCTGATCAGGGTCTGCTGTTTATGAAGTATCAAAGAAGATTCTGCAGGATCTTCATGGCTAAGAATTCCCTCGTACATATGCCGCTATAATACCAGTTCATTAATATTCATAGTCACCATTTCATGAAGTATAGTGTTAATGTAAAAGCTGACAAGATCCGTTATCTTCTCTTGTCCACTGCAATATTAGGACTGTCCAAAATACCAGTCTAAATTTACTGTTTGTAATTCTTCTTCAAAGCACTAGATCAAAAGACAAAAAAAATCTGGCCCGGACAAGGTTTGTATGAGACTGAGAAGAATAATTCACATTCTGGGAAGGGGGTGGGGACATAATTATAGCAATTCTTTTCAATCTGTACAACCAACGTTTTGAACATGAAAGTCAAACGAAAACAAAGGAAACGTTTCTTTAAAATTTATTGTGTAAATCTTTTTATCAGTAGCACAGGAAAAAATCCGGCATGTACATAGTTTCACATGGTAATGTAAACGAGTCATATAATGAGAAAAAGTTTTCAAGAATTTGAAAAGTGTTAATTTGGATAGTCATCACATTGAAACAGCTTCTGATTAACCTTTAGCCTACTGAACGTACTTCATTTGCTCAAATATTTATTAATTAACCCTTTCCCTGTTGCATATGCATGTGTTCTCTTTTTGCAAAGGCCTGATAAGGTGTTTATGTGAAGGAAAGGGTTAATTTTCAAAACACAACACAAGTTACATAAAAGTTTCAATAAAAATACAGTTTCAAACATAGGATCCAAACTGTAGGTATAGGTATCATTTGATTTACCTGCAGCAAACTAAACATGTGGCACTCTCATACACATATGCATTACAGTCAAACCTGTTGAAGCAACCCCTTACCAATCAAACATAGTTAATAGTCTTTTGCACTACTTTGTTCTGCATTAAGCCAACACGTGCCTCAGAGATCAACATTTTGACTTCTTAACCTTTTACATCATGTATTCATTATCGAACGGCAAAAGGACAAAGGATTTTTTAGACTTGGCAGAATCTACAGAAACAGATCTATATTATTTCATAAGCAAAACAAAATAGACGAAGATCAGTCACCTCTACTGCCTACAGGATCCATCAGATTTGGGTCTACTTTGTAAAGGCGTGAAAAGGTGGTTCTATCAGGTACTAGTAACGGGTTAATGATCACTTAAGGGAGGTTTACCAATATTTCAGTGCTCAACTTGTAGACCTGATCAGGAGGCAATCTCTGATCGAAGCTGTATTGCAGGTACAAAGAAAGTACAGTAAAACCTCTCTATAACGGCCACTAAATTACATCAAGTATTTTGTGTTAAAGGCAGGTGGCTGCTTAAAGCAAGGTGAAAGTAAAACAGAACGCTCCTAGAGGAGCGTTCTGTTTCACTTTCACCTTGCTTTAAGCAGCCACCTGCCCTAAATACCAACTAATTAACACTATTTAGAGGCCATTATAGAGAGGTTTTACTGTATTGCAGAAAGTTCCTGCATTAAGCTTCCACCCGTCTTGAACCCCTGAATTAGCATTGTTTTGAGTGGCTGCTGTAGACAGGTTTTTCTGTTTTCCCACAGCCTAAAGCATACCTTATCACCTGGCCTTGCTAAATGTCTTCCAATGTTTCTTAACAACACACTAGTATTATTATATAATAAATATTAGTATAAGTTTCTAATTTTTGATCTAGGTATTCCTTTGAATTATAGAGAAGGAAAAAGGATATCTGTTTTAATAGGCAAAGATAAGAAATCCAATACTATACAAGTATTGGTATATGCATTATCGACCGTTCACTTGATGAAATTCATGAAAGATATACTGAATGTATGAATATGAATGAGAATTAGTTGAATGTTTTATAACGGCATTATGAAAAAGGGAATGTTTGATCATGGCAGAAACAGATCTATTTATATTACATCATGGGCAAACAGAGTAGGCACTGACCAGATGGCTCCAAGAGCAGACATCTGATCTGGGTTTACTCTGCTTGAAAGTTGATCTATATAGTAAATGGTTAAACAGCATTTATCAATGGACACTTGTTCAGCTGGCTTTTTGCTGACATTATTTCAATAAGATTCTGGCAAGGTGGCAAAAAAATTGGCACACTAATGGCACATCACATTGGTCTTCTGTCTATACTTCCACCTGACTTGAAGATAGTTTCATTCAAATCCTATGTAGAAGCTCTTCACAAAACAATCTACCATGTACATGTAATGCTACTATAAACTATTTCACTGGAATACTATTAACATTTTACTTCATAAATATTCATGTAAGAATTAATGACATCATGAATATTAATTAGATGATTTTTTATAATGGCATGTAAACACAAAAGCTTTTGACTACGGTTGAAACTGTAAAATGAGATCTACATTATTCTTTAAGCAAACTGAGCAGACAAAAGCCGTCTGATATGGGTCTACCATGTTTGAAAAGGTGCAAAACACATCTCTATCAGGCAATGGGTTAACAATATTATCACATTTCATTGGAATACTTTTAACCCTTTCCCTCATATAGATGCCTTTTAATGCCGTTGCAAACACCGTAGACCTAGATCAGACAGCTCCTGTATGTGCCATCTGATCAGGTTCTGCTCTTTGCTTATGAAATTATATTAATATAGATTATACAGCATCTGCAATATTCAAACTTCTCTTGTTCATGATGCCATTATAAAATCCAGCTAACTAATACTCATACACTCATTATTTCTTACATGAATATTCATCAAGGAAAGGGTTAAATCTTCAGGAAATATTTTGTACAATAACATTCTGTAATGGACTTATTTCATGACTTTCTGACTAAAGGGAGCTCCTGAATACCTCTTTAAATCCTTGTACTAGATATAAATAAGACAATAGTATATTCCATAGTTTGTGAAACTATTAACCCATCTCATGCTCACAAAAAAAAATCTCTCCTCGAATTTTGATCTGATTCATTCAAGCTTCTGAGTAAGTACTGACAGAGTGTAAAACAGTACTGACAGAGTGTAAAACAGTACTGACAGTGTCAATCAGTACTGACAGTGTCGAACAGTATTGACAGTGTCAACCAGTACTGACATAGTGTCAAATAGTACTGACAGTATCAAACAGTACTGACAGTGTCAAACAGTGCTGACAGAGTGTCAAACGGCTTGGATCCTGATGAGAGGCCAAATTAATCTGGGGCTCATCTCAATACAACCCGTTTGCAAATACCAGTCAGATCATCCTTAGCATGAAAAGAGTTAACACATTAAAAATCTCAATCAAGAAAATGCATTAAATGTAAATAACAAAAACATGACCTTACATAACAAATTTCAGAAAACAACACATGTCAATACTTAACCCTTTACTCCATACATAAACCTTTAAATGCCTTTGCAATCAGGCAAGACCTCGATCAGATGGCTCCTGTAGGAGCCGTCAGATCAGGGTCTGCTCTATTTGCTTGTGAATTATACAGATCCTAATCTACAGGGAGAAAATATTTCTTGTTCATATCCCATTGTAAATATAAGCAATTAATATTCATACAAACATTACTTTTACATGAATATTCATGGAGTAAAAGGTCAAAGTAATTTATGATTAAACTTTACCATGATTAACTCTTTCAATGCTGTCGATTAATTTGTGATGCCCTTTGCAAACAGTCTAGGGCCAGATGTGAGAACCCTAAATTACCTAAGTATTTGGACATACAAACTTAAGCAAACAGTGCAGATCCAGATCAAATTGCTTCTGAAAGAGTAGTTCGATCAGTCTACACCATTTGCTATAATGCCTGTCTAATTTAAATTTACAAATGATGCCAAATTGATGAATTCAACCTAATACCCTGTGGGGAGGGAAAATTGGGTGTCCATATATTTAGCATAAATATAGTGATTCAACATCTCATCAGGATCCAAACTACCTCACATTAAGACACTGTTTTTTCGGGGGGAATAAAAGTAAAAGTATGAAGACCTTTTACTTTTAAAATTGTAGCAGAGGAATTTTTTTGCAGACAGAAATAACTTAATGTTAACTCATATTGGCTTCTATTATTAGACAAAATCTGATACCCTGCAAAATATACCAGTACCTGCTTCATTAAGTCTTTATTTATGAATATACATCAAACTTTTCAACCAAGTAAAATTCTCATAACAAATTCATTCAAAGAGAAATGTCATGAATCTTTAGCTATACAATTGACAACATGTCAACTATGTAAAGCACTTTTGAACGCATGTTGATATAAGACAAACATGATACATGTATATAAATATGGTATAACTAGAACTGTCACCTATGGGGTAACTAAATACCCCTGCATTCCCACTGCTAGATGTCACTGTAGGGGTTATGCCAACAAAAATGTTGATGGCTTTACAGGGCATTATATTGCGTTTCTATGGTTTTGGCCTGCCCATAGTGCCCCGGGGTATGGGGGACCAAAACATTTCCAAGTCCAAAATATTCCCTGGTTCAGCCACTACAATTTTCAAATGCCTATGTCTATACAAAAAGTTGAGTGTTTTTTTTTAAAGAAATAGACATTATATTGCCTTTCTACGGTTTTGGACCCACCCATAGCACCCTGGGGTGGGGACCAGCAAATTTCCAAGTCCAAAAATAAATCTTTGGTTAGTGTGTACAACTTTCAAATGCATATGCTTATACAAAAAGTAGAAGATTTTTTTAGGAAATAGGCATTGTATTGCTTTTCTATGGCTTTGGCCTACCCCATTATAATATAAGTGTCTGGGGGCGTGTAAAAATTGACGAAACAAGAGTTTTCCCAGAGACACAATATCATATCAAATGCAACATGTGTCCAAAATTTCATCAAGATCCATACATAAACCTGGGAGGAGTAGGAGGAACAAATCTTGTGTCTACAGACAGACAGACAACCTGATTCCCAACTTTGTTGCGGAGGTACAACAAGAGAAGGTCCATAATCTTTGCTTCAAGCTGTACAACTTTTTTTTTAAAATATGGATTTATCGGGATTCAAACTGAATTGCACTTTAAAGGATAAACAAAGTTGGCCAAATATGTCAAACACTCGGATAGTTAAAAATTTTCAATGCTAAATTTACTCTAAAAATAAGCACTTATGTCATTATCATCTGAAAAAAATGTCATTCACTGATATTTTACTTCCACTCTCTCTCTCTCTCTCTCTCTTTCAGAAATATAATCAGAATGTTAAACAATTTGGATCCAGATGAAACAGAATTACTCAGTGTCCCATCTGGATCCAAACTGTTGGCAAAGATTATTATATGATACAGTCATCAACAAAAAGCAGAAAATAATGTTGTTTTTCTTTCATTACAAATCATTTTCCTCCTTTGCAAGTTTTCAGTATTTTAAGAATTACAAAGGTTCAAGCAGTACTGCATAGCTTATCTCCTTATAGTACTAGTTCCAAATCATTGATCATTTACTTGATAAATGTACATATTTACAAATAGTAGACCCATACAGCAGGAGGGTCAGTTCTGTTTGCTTTACCCTTTACCTGATATAGAAACCTTTTCAAACAGGGTAGACCTAGATCAGATGGCTCCTGTACAAACAGAGTAGACCTATATCAGACGGCTCCTGTACAAACAGAGTAGACCTGGATCAGACCACTCCTATACAGAGTAGACCTAGATCAGACCACCTCTGTACAGAGTAGACCTAGATCAGACCACTCCTGTACAGAGTAGACCTGGATCAGACCACTCCTGTACAGAGTAGACCTAGATCAGACGGCTCCTGTACAAACAGAGTAGACCTAGATCAGACAGCTCCTGTACAGAGTAGACCTAGATCGGACGGCTTCTGTTTACACAGAGTAGACCTAGATCAGACGGCTCCTGTTGGGGCAATCTGATAAGGGTCTGCTCTGTTGGATTATGAAATAAAATAGATCTGATTCTGTATATTATCTGTAAATGTTAAAAGATTAACATGTTCATGATTATCAATAGGAAAATTGTGTTCTCATGTAAGCATTTAACCTGTAGCACAATAGGTAACCGTCCTTAGCAAAAACATGTACTCATCTACTTCAAACCTCAAAGACCAGTTGGGTTGTTTTTTTGCATGAACATATGTGCCCTGCTATATTTCCAATGACAGTATAATCCAAGATCAGATATTGAATTGCAACTCTAGTTTAGAGTGAATTGTACTAATTTGAACCATCATCATGTTCAACAAGTATCACAAACAATTCAGTGTTTTCATAAGTATTGGCATAAGTAACCAACATACTCTACTTGATTGAATGACTGCTGTCAGACCAAGGTAAAGCCCAGGGTGCAATTATCATGTAACATGTTTTCACACCTCACTGCATCTATATGTAGACTGAAAATATCGGCGACCGTGGAAAAGATGTGAAAACTGCATATCGGTAAACTGAATACGTTTTTCATTGAAAATATATTGAATGGACCCGAAAATTGTTTGGTAGAATTGATTTATTCGTACCATAGATTTCGTTAATTCGGATACAAATTTATATAGAAATAAGAAGAGATGAATTCAAGACCATTGATTTTTCTCCTAGGAACAAGAATTTCATTGCAATGCGTTTCATTATTTTGAGTTCAGACTGTAATAGCATCTTTATCTCTCCATCAAACCGTACATTGTGACTACACTTTAGAATGGTCACAACACAGGGTTTGATGGAGAAGTGACTAACTTAATATTTAAATATGCTGCTTTATCTATTGCTTTGCATCCACATTTATCCATTAACCCTTTCCTCCATAAGCTATTTTTAGATCCAACCACTTCGAATAAATCTACCGAAAAGGAGCATTAACTAGAGAAAATAATTTTTTGGGAATTTTGTAGTTTGAAACCATTGTGATAAATAGAGCATTTGCTCCTATAGGAGCAAATGCTCTATTAATCACAATGGTTTCATAAAGTGACTTTTACAGAGGCGTAGAAAGGCGTATTTATGGAGGAAAGGGTTAATTTACTTTGATCCTATTAATCCTGAATGTATCCAAAACTCATTGACCCTAATGAAAAGTTCTAGAAATTGAAGTGTATTTGTTCACAGGCTCCATTCAAGCTTTCAACAGAGACAACAATTAACATCAACAAGAAATAAGCCCAAAGGACACAGATGTCCCACTTATGTGCAACCAAATAGCTATGTTGTGGCTGAAGACAAGGGCTGTAATTCTGGTGTTACAAGGTGTTTATTATAACCATGCTCCAGGTGCCTGACTTAACATAATGATCAAGTGTCCCGTAAAAGTCATACCAGTATTATTTTTGAATTATGCTTAACATAAGAAAGACGATAGATTGACTGAAGGATTTGAGTGAATCTCAACATAATGACATGCTAATCTCAGTAACTCAAAAAGAATAGATCTAAAAAAGTAAAGACTAACCCTTAACATGGTGAATATTTGTGTAAGAAATATTTACACAACCAATATATTAATTAGAGAAATATTTATAATAGCACAACAAGAGTGTGTTTGTGAAACACTTATGCTCCCCACAACCTTTGACCCTGAAGGATGACCTTCACCTTTGACCCATGGACTAGGGAGTTGAATGCGATACATCGTCTTTGTGTGGTGAACATTTGTGCCAGGTTATTTTGAAATCCATTCACAAAATTTGGGACTGATGGAAGGACAGACAGACGGACGTACGGACAATGCGATTACTATATGCCCGCCGTTGGTGGGCATAAAAATGCTTGATCATGGCAGAAACTCTAGAATATGATCTGCGTAATGCCATAAGCAAACAGAGAAGACCTTTATAAGACTGCTCATAAAGGAGCCGTCTGCTCTGGTTCTACTCTGTTTGCAAAGGTGTCAAAGGTAAAAAGTTCAATAATTAACCCATTACCTCATAGCATATTTTCAGATACCACTTTCAATAAATCTACCCAAAAGGAGCATTAACTAGAGAAAAGGAAAAATTTAGAATTGTGTAGTTTGAAACCATTGTGATAAATAGAACATTTGCTCCTATAGGAGCAAATGCTCTATTTATCACAATGGTTTCACAAAGTGACTTTTACAATATGAGGGAATGGGTTAACTAAAGTCTTTACAAACAGTACACCTAGATAAGATGGCTCCTGTAAAAAAACGTATAATCAGGTTCTGTTTTGTTTGCTTATAAAATAATATAGATCTGATTCTACAGTTTCTGCCATGGCCAAATATTATATACTGTATTATTATAAAAATTCAGCTTTTAAATATTCATTATGCCATTATTTCATACACAAGTGTTCATGTGGTAAAGGGTAATGGATGGAGAAAAAAAAATACATGATAATGCATCCATAGCTAATCAAACATTTTGAGCCTTAAGACGATCATAACCCAACAACCGTCAAACCCTTGCCAATGCTCATCTTAAGAGAAATGTCTACATTTTCAACTGCAATTAGAGTCAATAAATATTCATCAGATAACTCATTTTCAGATTTCTTAAAAAAAAATATAAAAAAAAAATCTCCGAAATAGGAGGACTAAACTGTAACCCTTTACTTCATGAATATTCATGTAAAAATAATGCCATCATGAATACATGAATACTTTTTTGATAATATTATTATTATCTATATATTCCTGAACTCTGATCAGACAGCTCCTACAGGAGCTGCTTGATCTGGGTCTCTTCACTTAGCAAACGCATTAAAAGGTTTGTCTATGAAGTAAAGGATTAAAGGCCACAATAGACTGTCCTCTTCAAAGGCAATGTTGATTTTAGCTGATCCTATTTGACATATCTGCACACATTTACATTAATTATTTTTTATAACATTGTGTAACATATCAGTCTGTGGATATCACAAGCTACTGTTGACATCTTGTGGTTCTTGATCAGATTTCAGGCAATACACATTAATTCTTGTATTGGGTAACAACTTGGAGAGATTTTCTGTCAGCTGTCTGACTCCAACATACTCAGTCATTCTCGCCGCCTCTGTGATGTCTCTGTTTTCATCTGTGTTTGACACAAATGGTATATATTCCTGCTCTTTGGACACAGCTTCTGTATTATCGTTGTCATCCAGAATTATGCCACCATTTTTTCTGTTCATTATCACCCATTTCAGTCTGTTTAAGGATTGAAGATCACGTACAGCTGTTAGTGTGTTGGTGTTTATTTCTGCTTGCTGAAATACATTAATGTCAATACATAAAAGGCTTAGATTGAAATTATCAATCAGAAACAAGATGTGTTTGTGAAACACTATGCCCCCTCGATATGATATTTGACCCTAAAGGATGACCTTGATCTTGACATGTCACCCCTCAAACTGTGCAGCTTCATGGGGTGCACATGCATACCACATATCAAGTCTGTATCTCTACTGGTTCAAAAGTTATGGCCAATGTTAAAGTGTGTGACCTTTGACCATGAAGGATGACCTTGACCTTGACATGTTACCCCTCAAACTGTGCAGCAAAATGAGAAACACATGTATACCAACTATCAAGTCTGTATCTCTACTGGTTTAAAAGTTATGGTCAATGTTAAAGTCAGTGACCTTTGAACCTGAAAGATGACCTTGACCTTGAAATGTTATCCCCTTAAATGTGCAGCTTCATGAGATACACATGCATACCAAATATTAAGACTTTATCTCTATTGGTTCAAAAGTTATGGCCAATTTGAAGTTGGTGACCTTTGACCTTGAAGAATGACCTTGACATTTCACCCCTCACACCGTGCAGCTTCATGAGATACACAATCATGCCACATATCAAGTCTCTATCTGTACTGGTTCAAAAGTTATGGCCAATGTTAAAGTCAGTGATTTGACCCATATGTTTGACCTCTGACCTTTAAAGATGACCTTGACCTTGACATGTCACTCCTCAAAATGTGAGGCTTTATGAGATACATATGCATGCCAAATATCAAGTCACTAGCTGTACTGGCTCAAAAGTTATGACCAATGTTAAAGTTACAGACAAAGAAACAGACAATTTGACCTTTGACCCTGAAGTATGACCTTGACCTTGACCTTGCACCCCTCAAAATGTGCAGCTTCATAAGATACACAAGCATGCCAAATATCAAGTCTGTATCTCTACTGGTCAAAAAGTTATGGCCAATGTTAAAGTCGGTGATTTGACCCATATATTTGACCTCTGACCTTGAAAGATGACCTTGACCTTGACACATCATCCCTCAAAATGTGCGGCTTCATGAGATACATATGCATGCCAAATATCAGGTCTATATCTGTACCGACTCAAAAGTTATGACCAATGTTAAAGTTGCGTTAATGTTACAGACAAAAAACAGACAATTTGACCTTTGACCCTGAGGATGACCTTGACCTTGACATGTCACCCCTCAAAATGTGCGGCTTCATGAGATACACAAGCATGCCAAATATCAAGTCTCTATCTCTACTGGTCCAAAAGTTATGGCCAATGTTAAATGAGGTGATTTGACCCATATATTTGACCTCTGACCTTGAAGGATGACCTTGACCTTGACATGTCACCCCTCAAAATGTGCGGCTTCATGAGATACATATGCATACCAAATATCAAGTCTCTATCTGTACTGGCTCAAAAGTTATGACCAATGTTAAAGTTGCTGACAAACAAACAGACAAACAGACAAACAGACAAACAGACAGACAGACAGACAGACAGACAGGGCAAAAACAATATGCCCCCCAGATCTTATCTGGGGGGCATAAAAATGTATGTTTCAATGAATGAAATGCTTTTAGTTCTTGATCCTAACCTTCATGCAAACACAAGCTAATAGAGAACGTCATAAGCCAGAAAAGTCAGTATATTATTAACCCTTTACTACAGAGATATGCTTTTTAACCCTTTCCCAGTTCTATATTTAGTCCAAATTTCAGTACCTATTGAATATTCATGGACAAAATAGTTGAAATATGGAAATTAGAACATTATACAAAATTTTAAAGGAAAGAAACAGATTTATCAAATTCGATTAGCAAACGGAGCAGACCCTGATCAGACTGCTCCTCTAGGAGCCGTCAGATCTGGGTCTTCTCTGTTTGCAAATGCATGAAAAAACGTTTACACGAGGGAAAGGGTTAAAGCTCTTTGCAAACAGTAGACTCAGATCAGATGGTTCCTGCAGGAGCTGTCTGATCTGGGTCTGCTCTGTTTGCTTATGGAATCATACAAATCAGATTCTACATTTTCAGCCATAGGCTAAGACGCTAAATTACTCGGAATTACTCACATCGGGTTAAAAGTATGCAGAGGTTATTGATAATTCACCTCTAGCATCGAGACTAACCCTTTCCCTCATATAAACGTGTTTTCACACATTTGCAAACAGAGTAGACCCAGATCAGACGGCTCCTATAGGAGCTTATATAATTTGATATATATCCGTTTCTTTGCTTTCTACAAGGGCTGCAATGTTCAACCTTCCATATTTCCACTATTTTGTTAATGAATATTCAGTTGGTATTGAAATTTGGCCTAAATACAGAAGAGGGAAAGGGTTAAACCCAAATTTTCAGAATAACTTTTATTTATTATAGAGATATTAATGTATCAGTGTACTAACATGATTGGTGTTGTCAGGCCATATCACAAGGGTTCTCAGGTTGGATAGCTGCTGGATATGCTCTCTGAATGTGTCTGCAACCGTCCATGTGTACAACTCAAGGGTGCGAAGCCTATAACAAAGATAGTAAATATTTACCTGATGAATATTCATGTAAGAAATGTAATGATATTATGATTATAAATTAGATGAACTTTACAATGGCAATTAGACACATTTATTTTTGGCCATGGCAGAAACTGTAGAATCAGATCTTTATCATTTCATAAGGAAACTGAGCAGACCCAGATCAGACAGCTCATACAAGAGCCATCTTATCTTGGTCTACTGTTTGCACAGGCGCTAAAAGGTGAACTATGGAGTAAAGGATTAAGGTACAATATATTATTGACAGCTATAAAAAAAATCTCTTTCATAGAAAACCATATCAGTCTGCTCTGTTTGCCATTCAAAATTCTTTATATCGAAATTTACTGCTACAGAAATAATTTATATTCATTGAAATAAAATTTTAATCCAATGATATTGTGTATATTTAGTTATTTTCCATGACAAAACTGTTTATGAAGCATCTATAGATCAAATGAGAAAGAGTCCATAGCTACAGGTAAAGGCGGGTACTCAAATACTAAAATTGTCATTTCTCCACCAAACCCTATGTTGTTACCACTCTTTCAAATCCTCTCTAAGAGACGTTTCTAAAGAGTGGTCACAACATAGGATTTGGTGTAGAAATAAAGAAGTTATTCTTCAAAAGACCTACCAATCAATTCGGAGTTCCGAAATATTGTGACCTACCAATTTTCAGCAAAATCGAACAATATCTAAATTGGTAAACAAGAGGGCCATGAGGCCCTGAAGCGCTCACCTGAGATAACCCCAGGGCTGGGCCATTTTTGACCACAAGAAATCATGTGCACAACCTTGGTAGAGAACCACAAGGCAAAGCAGTATGCCATTAATTAAAGGTCTAAGCCTTATGGTTTCAGAGAAAAATAATATTTCATATTTTTCCCATGAAAAACTGATAAGCCCTGAGGCAGGGCCATGTTTCGCCCAGTGGTCAGGGTCGTAAGTTAAACATTCTTGGCAGAGGACCACAAGCCACAGCTACATATATATAGAGGACCACTAGATCATGTTAGTCATACCAAATATCAATGGTCTAGGCCTTACAGTTTCAGTAGATTTTTAAAGATTTTCCAATGAAAAACTGATAAACCCTTGAGCGGGGCCATTTTTGGCCCGGAGGTCATAATTTGAACAACATTTGTAGAGGACCATAAGATCATGCTACATACCAAATATCAAAGGTCTAGGCTTTACAGTTTCAGAGAAGAAGATTTTTAAAGATTTTCCTATGAAAAACTGATAAGCCCTTGAGTGGGCCATTTTTGGCCCGGGGTCATAATTTGAACAGTATTTGTAGAGGACCATAAGATCATGCTACATACCAAATATCAAAGGTCTAGGCCTTACAGTTTCAGAGAAGAAGATTTTTAAAGATTTTCCTATGAAAAAATGATAAGCCCTTGGGCGGGGCCATTTTTGGCCCAGGAGTCATAATTTGAACACTATTTGTAGAGCACCATAAGATCATGCTACATATTAAATATCAAAGGTCTAGGCCATACAGCTTCAGAGGAGAAGGTTTTTAAAGATTTTCCTATGAAAAACTGATAAGCCCTTGGGCGGGGCCATTTTTGGCCTGGGGGTCATAATTTGAACAACATTTGTAGAGGACCATAAGATCATGCTACATACCAAATATAAAAGGTCTAAGCCTTACAGTTTCAGAGAAGAAGATTTTTAAAGATTTTCCTATGAAAAACTGATACGTCCTTGGGCGGGGCCATTTTCGGCCCGGGGTTCATAATTTGAGCCACTTTTGTAGAGGACCATTAGATCATGCTACATACCAAATATCAAAGGTCTAGGCCTTACAGTTTCAGAGAAGAAGATTTTTAAAGATTTTCCAACGAAAAAATGATAAGCCCTTGGGCGGGGCCATTTTTGGCCGGGGGGGTCATTATTTGAGCAATATTTGTAGAGGACCATAAGATCATGCTACATACCAAATATCAAAGGTCTAGGCTTTACAGTTTCAGAGAAGAAGATTTTTAAAGATTTTCCTATGAAAAACTGATAAGCCCTTGGGCGGGGCCATTTTTGGCCCGGGGGTCATAATTTGAACAATATTTGTAGAGGACCATAAGATCATGCTAAATATCAAAGGTCTAGGCCTTACAGTTTCAGAGAAGAAGATTTTTAAAGATTTTCCTATGAAAATTCCATATTACCATATATGGAAACAAGAGTGCCAGTGGACACAATATACGCCCGTCGAGGTTTTGTTCAACATAAACTGGGGTTAACGTATTTGCGACCAAGTTTCAAGGTTGTAAATAGGCATACTTTAACAAAAAACCATAACCGAAAATTCTAAATTAAAAAGTGCCATAATTGTGTCTAAATGCTTGAGATGAAGATGAAGCTTGTGATGGTGAACAAATGTTCAAGTTTAAAAGCTTTATCGGAAAGGATTATGTAAATAAGTGGACTTTAACCAAAAATTCCAAGCTAAAATGCGTCATAATTATGTCAAAATGTTAGACAGCGTTATGTACTCTTGCCTACAGGTAAAGCGTATGATGGTGAGCAAGTGTTCCAAGTTTAAAAGCTTAATCTAAAAGGGTTATGTAAATAAGTGGACTTTAACCAAAACTTTAACCAAAAATTTTAAGTTAAAAGGGGGCATAATTCTGTCAAAATGCTTGAAAGAGTTATGTACTCTTGTCTACAGGTTAAGATTGTGATGGTGAACAAGTGTTCCAAGTTTAAAAGCTTTATCTCAAAGGGTTATGTAAGTAAATGGACTTTAACAAAGCCTTAACCAAAAATTCTAAGTTAAAAAGGGGCATAATTCGGTCAAAATGCTTGACAGAGTTATTTTCTCTTGCCTACAGGTGAAGGTTGTGACGGTGAACAAGTGTTCTAAGTTTAAAAGCTTTATCTCAAAGGGTTATGTAAATAAATGGACTTTAACAAAGTCTTAACCAAAAATTCTAAGTTAAAAAGGGGCATAATTCGGTCAAAATGCTTGACAGAGTTATTTACTCTTGCCTACAGGTGAAGGTTGTGATGGTGAACAAGTGTTCCAAGTTTCAAAGCTTTATCACAAAGTGTTATGTAAATAAGTGGACTTGTTCCACATAAATTGAGGTTAACATTTTTGCTTAACGCAAATGCTAAACGCAAATTCTAAGTCCAATTAAGCGACCTTGACCTTGGATAAATGAGCCGGGACTTGGCAGGCTACTGTAGCATGTCTAGATAAACATTTTGGTTAAATTTGGAAAGGATCCACCAAGCGGAACTTGAGTTAGAGATGTTACAGAAGTTTCAAAGCTTTATCACAAAGTGTTATGTAAATAAGTGGACTTGTTCCACATAAATTGAGGTTAACATTTTTGCTTAACGCAAATGCTAAACGCAAATTCTAAGTCCAATTAAGCGACCTTGACCTTGGATAAATGAGCCGGGACTTGGCAGGCTACTGTAGCATGTCTAGATAAACATTTTGGTTAAATTTGGGAAGGATCCACCAAGCGGAACTTGAGTTAGAGATGTTACAGACAGACAGACCGGTTAACATTTTTGCTAAACGCAAATTCTAAGTCCAATTGTGTGACCTTGACCTTGGATAAACAAACCGGGACTTGGTAGGCTACTGTAGCATGTCTAGATAAACATTGTGGCTAAATTTGAGAAGGATCCACCAAGCGGAACTTGAGATGTTACAGACGGACAGACAAACCAGACAACCAGACGGACAGACAGCGCCATTCCATAATACGTCCCGTTTTTTCAAACGGGCGTATAAAAATGACCACGCCCTCTGGCGGCCATGTTTTTTGCCGGATCAAATTCTTTTAACAACTTTTGAAGTCTATCAACTGAGAAACATTTTGGTGAAAACTATATTCAAATCGGACAAGTCATTCTGGAGAAGAAGATTTTTCTAGATATTGTGTACGGTTGCCATGGCAACAAGACTGATGGCCCCACCCACTATCATTTAACAACTTTTGAAGCACCCACCCACAGTATGTATCTGACCAAGTTTGGTTACAATTGGGCAGTCGGTTTCAGAGAAGAAGTCGTTTGAAATTGTTGACGGACAGACAGACGGACATACTAACAAATGGGTAGTTGTGTGACTTTTTCCTTTGATCTTTTCTTGTGTGACTAGTCCCACAAGAAAAACTATTTTTGGCTCTAACTTTGGAAAAGAATGATCTGGAAGCTAACCCTAACCCTATGTCCCACAACTGGCCAGGTTAATGTCACAATAAATGGCCAGGTTAATGTCACAAGAGATGGCTAGGTTAATGATTTTACTTGTGGGACTAGTTAGAAAAAGTCACACAACTACCCTTTGGTGAGTGCGGACAGACGGACAGACAGACAGACGGACGGACGGACAGACGGACGCCGGACACAGGGGTATCACAATAGCTCACCTTGAGCACTTTGTGCTCTGGTGAGCTAAAAAAGATCTAAATTTTGACCAATCAGTCACCATTCAGTTACCATGGCAACCAACTTTAGAAATACCTACCAATCGATTTGGAGTACCAAAATATCCCATGATACTAATTTTCAGCAATAGTGAATGATATGTAACTTTGCCAAACAATATCTAAATTTAGACCAATAAGAGCCCGCCATTTGGTTGCTATGGGGATTTTTAAAAAAATATCAAAAGTAAGATGCACATCTGCATGTAACCAGCAATGTTCATGTGAAGTTTCATTAGGATAGGACCATTACTTACTGAGAAATGTGTTGAACAAGTTTATGGTGGAAGAAGAAGTGCCTATAATTTGGAGCTCTAGAGTTTCACACTGACTGCTACGTCAGGCATCTACAGTATAAAAAGACCTAATATTCAGCCTAATCAGGACAATACTCACTGCTGAAGTTTACTGATGGCTTTTCCCAGTCCAGGGTCATGTATATTTCCACCGTGTTCCAGTCTCAACTTATGCAGTGATGTCTGACCACCAAGGATTGCAAAGGTCTGCAAGTAAAATGAACAACTCTCAAATCAAAGTACATAGTAACCCTTTACCTCATGAATATTTATAAATACAACACTTTAGGACTTCATGAATATTCATTAACTCAATTTTTATACTGGCCAGCAAAACAGGGTTTTTTTGCCATTTCATAAACTGTAGAATCAGACCTATATTTTTATACCATATTAAGAAAACAGAACAGACCCTGATCTGACAGCTCCTAAAAGAGCCATCTAATCTGGGTCTACTCTGCAATGGTGTGAAAATACCTTTATATGAAGTAAAGGATAAACACATCCAAGTACAGTAAAAGCAACCCCTTTATTAATAAACATAGATGTCTTTAAAATGCAGGTGGTTACAAGATGGTTGCAGGATGAAAGTAATGCAGAGAGCTCATGCAAGAGCTTTCTGCATAACTTTCATCCTGCATTTAGTTACCACCTGCCTTTTAAACCCTGAAATAGACCTCTTTTTCATGGTCCCACTTGAGGGGGTCACATTAGAGGGGGTTAACTGTACATTTACCACAGTACTTTATCTATTACAACACAATTATAATATGAGCCCTGCTATATGAAAACCAAACATTAGCCCTTTTCCCGTTCTATATTTAGCCCAAATTTCCATACCTACTGAATATTCATTAACGAAATAGTTATAAAGAAATATGGAAGGTGGAACATTGTAGACGTTTTAGAAAGCAAAGAAACAGATCTTTCATATTTTATTAGCAAACAGAGCAGACACTGATCAGACGGCTCCTCTAGGAGCTGTCTGATCTGGGTCTACTCTGTTTGCAAATGTGTTGAAACACATTTATATGAGGGAAAGGGTTAAGCTTTGTAAGCATTCAGTCCAGTCATTGCATTTTTAATGTGACATCTGATTAGGTTCTAAATCTTTGTCACACAAGTAAGCAAAACAGAATCACATGGGTACGGTAAGTCCAGATAATAACAAGTATTGAAAGCAATGCTATAGTCCCCTACGAGTTGAACTCTTTGTCACAATTTAATGAAAAATCCTTATGTGCTGCACATTCATACAAGAATCTGTATATCATACTTATTGAACCAAATACAGTCGAGACTGTCATATGTGACCTTCCAAGGGACTCCATGAAAAAGGTCACATAATTATGACAGGGAGTCTCTTAATACAGACCTAGGATATAATACATGACGTATACCGAAACTACATGTACATGTAAGAGATCTACATAAGGGAAAAATAAAACTGTGTACTAATCCAGTCTAATACAATATAATTATGTATCTATTATTTAATACATTTATACAACATTTATTATCACAAACAAACGCTAATTTAAAAGTTTAATAAATTAATAAAACATTCACTTACCAGAACATTAGTGCATGTACGATACAATGTACAAATATAATATACATGTAAGTGCATGCACTAAATTAAACACTTAATGATATAAATATAAACTAGGTGCAGATTACCAAGCATACTTTCGAGTAATGTTGATAGAGACATGTATTATGCACATACTGATTGATATTTATAAAGACCGTTCTGAACTAGAGCCCGTAATAATCGCAAACCAGATCGAATTAGTTGCCTTGTTTGTTGTTCTTTAACAGTTTTGTCGCTCGAAATCTCCTCCGGCGAATCTTGTATACAACGTACGTAGCCATGTTTGACACGACTGGTTTCCCGAATATTCTGCTCGCGTACATGTATCTGTAGAGCGGAAGTCGGGAACCAGCCAGTTCACGCGTGATTACAATCCCGGGGTTCCCCTAATTAATATGGTGTGAAAAACTGACGCGCTATGTAAACAAACAAAAGAAACTGTGATAATTGAATGTCGTTTAATACAGACCGAAGCCTATGTTTGGTTCGCAAAATCAGGGTCGCTTGTCACGTAAGACAGGGAGTTGCTTCATTCTGACCAAAATTATAGGAAAATACGTTGGGCGGGATGAAACACGGTCGCATATAAGAGGGAGTCGCTGAATCCAGGGGGTCGCTAAGGCAGTCTCGACTGTATGTCACTTCTGACACGTAACATTCAAAGATCACAAACATGGGATCTCCTTGTGTGTGTTTTTTTTTTAAAAAAGCAACTTTTACCAAAAATTGTAAGTCCATAGGGGGATTACTCTGTTAAATTCATGGAAGTGTTAAGGCTGCTGCCAGACAATGTCACCTAATAAGGTCAAGCAGCTTTGTTTTTTTGTGAAGGTGTCAACTCAAAAGTTCAAAACCTAGGTACCTTTTCACAAAAAAATTACGTACAAGGACCATAACTCTGACAAAGTTATTCAACTGCAGAGATTTAATCTGAAGCTATAACTCATCTAAATTTAGCTTTATACCAAATATAAAGTCAATATCTCCAACCACTTAAAAAAACTCCTGGGTCCATGCTTATAAAGCTTTTAGTTGAGTCTGAGTTTCGTTCTCAAGCTTTTGATTGGTCAGATTTGAGTTCTCAAGCTTTTGATTGGTCAGATTTGAGCCAGAGGCTCAAATCTGATCAATCAAAAACTTGAGAACAAACTCAGACTCAACTAAAAGTTTTATAAGCATGGACCCAGACAATGGAAAATTTGAAGAAAAATTTCAAGTTCAAAGGCCGTAACTCTGTGGCAAAAATTATTCAACCTGACTGAGATTCGAACTTAAGCTGTAACATATCTAGATTTAACTTTTAACATATGCAGCAAAGAATTACATAAACCACAGATACAGATAATAATTTACCTCAGCTGTCCAGCCCCTACATTCTCCAAGGGCAAGTTCCTTCAGGTTCTTCAACTCTGAGATGAACTCAAATTTGGATCCCTCTACATTCTTTAGACTAGTAAGACACTGAAACACAAGAGATTAAAAGAGTCAGTTACAAAGTAAGTAATCTTGGTGTTACAGTCTTTATTCCAAAAAAAGAGCTACCATGTCTTCCAAAACTATAAGGAATAGCTGAATCACACAATATATTCAGGGGTCAAGCTGGGTCCAAAATTTAGGGAGAAGTGATTCTCCCAGGGGCTCAGATTAGGGAGAAGTGAGGAGGCTCAAGGAGAAGTGAACCACTTTGCTTATCTGAGACTAATGCACGATCTACCTTTTCTCTTATTATGCTTATTAGTGCATGAATAACCAATGTTTTCGTGCATACAGTACCAATGATGGTGTCACTAGATCAAAGTGTATGAATGTAATATCGACTTCTTAACCCATTACCTCATAGGTTATTTTTAGATACAACCTCTTTGAATATACCTACCGAAAAGGAGCATTATCTAGAGAAAAGGAAACTTTAGAATTTTGTAGTTCGAAACCATTGTGATAAATAGAGCATTTGCTCCTATAGGAGCAAATGCTCTATTTATCACAATGGTTTCACAAAGTGACTTTTGCAGAGTCGTCAAAAGTCGTCAATATGAGGGAATGGGTTAATAGTGTCTAAAATCCACAAAATTCATAATCAAAAATATTGAAAAAAAAGCAACATGTATTTGTGAAACGCTTTGCCCATAACAGGTGTTTAACTTTTATCCTATAATTTTGACCTTTGATTTTGAAGTGTAACCATGATGTATGACATCACCATTCAGAGGTTACAGCTTTATGAGATAAGTAGGCATGCCAAATATTAAGTCACTATTTCTTATACAGTAGTTTAAAAGTTATGGCAAAGTGAAAAGTTTTTAGAAATTTGACCTCTGACTGAGGTGTGACCTTGACATGGTTCCGCTTGAAAGTTGCAGCTCTGTGAGATGAATATACATGTCATGTATGAAGTTTCTATACATCTGTAAAAGCTTAAACATTATAGCTAAGGTTAAAGTTTCAGAAAGACAACTGACAGGCCAAAATCAATTTCGGGGTATATTTTATATATACAACCCAAATGTTAGTATATTTACTAAAGGATTTGTAAACAGTTTGGATCCAGATTTTATTAAACCCTAAGACCTTATAAACCCCTAAATGTTACTTTCATTGACATAGCACATCTTTTATATAAAAAAAAATCAGTTATGTAATGCTGATACATTTAATTCATTCTTTGAAAGAAGTTTTTTATATTTCCTTTGAATCTAGTTATTTTTCATCCCCTGTGTAATACTACATGTGCAATAACCAACCTTTCGCACGCTTTGTGCCAGTTCTAGGACAGTAGCCATCCAGACATTTGCCCATCAATTTCTGGATAGGTAGACATTTTCACCATTGGTTATTTTTGATGGGCTGACATGTGCGCCCTTGGTAATATGTTACGAGCAAACATTTGCTCCCTTATGCTTTGTATGTAATACTATTACAGAATAAAATAAAATATAGAAACTTCTAAAGTTCGTATTATTCATATTTTTACAAACATTTGCAACAGAATATATACTTTTAACAGCTTAACCCTTTCCTCCATAAATACCCCTTTCTACGCCTCTGTAAAAGTCACTTTATGAAACCATTGTGATAAATAGACCATTTGCTCCATAGGAGCAAATGCTCTTATCTATCACAATGGTTTCAAACTACAAAATTCTAAAAAAATATCCTTTTCTCTAGTAAGTTAATGCTCCTTTTTGGTAGATTCATTCAAAGAGGTTGGGTCTAAAAATAGCCTATGGAGGAAAGGATTAAAAGGTCAAAAGACATGTGTACTTATATAGTTTATACAGTTTATAACTGATGTTTATATACACTTCAAAGTGGTGATAATTTGACTCGATTCACTAAACATCTGTCATTCACTAGCAACATTGCAAGTGCTCAACAATATTTGTTCTTGAAAACGCTTTTGTAACTGGTTCTATGTATCTTTATGATACAGAAAACAATATAGCGAGCCTTTGTCGGACCAAGGATGTTTGGCCCCTAATTATCTTAAGTAGAATGTTTGTTGGGCATTGATGAAACATGGATAGTTACATTGATTGTAAGTGTTAAAATATAATCATGAACCGCAATTCGATTCTTCATAGTAGATCTAGTACACTAAGACACATGTAACAATTTCTGTGCTTCATTTGTTTTATGTATGTAAATACCAGACAAAATCCTAAAACATTTTGATTTATTTCAGACAAAAAATATGAATGAAATTTTATTTTGTTTTCCCAATTTTTTTGAAATTTTATTTTGTTTTCCCAATTTTTTTCTATCAATTCAAGTCAAAAGCTGCTTTCAGAATGTTCACTTCTGTTGGGGGGCCAGGTATAAGTTTTTAGCCGAATTTGTTTCCCAGAAACAATCGATGCAGGCAGAGATGCTGCTAGGATTTCAATTTGGTGGGGGAAATCCCCCATCAAATAAAAAAAAGTGGGGGACCTACTGGGGAGGGGCAGTTAACGGGCAGTAGTTATTACTAGTTAATGCATCCATTTACATTTGTAAGTAAACATATTAGATCTAGTTTTCTTACTTTCAACACACAAAGACACATGTCTATTAATTCTCAAATATCCCTTATACATGATGGGCATTTTCTCCAACTTTGATCCAAGCCATTGAATTTTCGAATATCTAAAAGATTTGAATAGAGCTAGATTCTTTTGCTGTGGGAATATTTTCAATTGCAATATAGGAAGCTGTTCTCATAGCACTTATCAATGCCTCGGTCCTTTCATCTAATTCTGACACCAAGTTTGAAACTTTTAACAACTTACTTTCAAAGACAATGTTATGTGATCGGCATACTCAGTCTGTCTTATTAGAGTTGATGTGCGGTAGTTAACGCATCCATTTGCAAAAGTGAACGTGTTGGTTTTCTTTCTTTCAACACACATAGTAAAAGTATATTTCAAAACTTTGTTCGCCGGATCATCATCGTGTTCGTTTTTCGAATCTGAAATAGCTGAGGCTTTTTAATTTTCTGCTTGCATCTCCAAGGTTTCCATAGATGAACTCACCACGGGGTGAAAGAACTCACTTATTTCTTTTTTATTGCTAGACATTTTTCTGTCGTCTGCAGCATGCACAAAATGTCGGGAAAGTAAACCGGAAATGGTGTACATAGGCGTTTCCCCGCATCATTAGTTATTTAAATATAGATTTTTCAAAATGCGGGAACCAGTGTCAATTGTCAATTACAGGTATCCCTCTAGGGAGTTATTGATCGAATGCAAGACTGCTAATAATAGGATTTGGGGTATTCCAACTTCAGTGCTATTTGCGATGCCGATACAGACCTTTCTGTTTGGATTTATTTTGCACGCACTGGATAATATTTTTTGCGGGACAATCATTTTGACTGCGGGATAATGCCCTCACCATTTTGGGAAAAATGGGGGACCGAGGCAAAGATAAGCGGGATCCCGCGCCCTGACAGCATCTCTGTGCAGGAATGTTTTACTAAGAGTTGGGGAGTTATTTGATCAGAACCAGCATCGACTTATGCTCTCAATTAGTGGTTCTCAATTTAAAAGGACAAAACAGATATATTTGTGTAGAATTTACTTAATTTTAAATGAAAATAAGCCTAAACACTAAGACATGCGATACCTTATGCTTATTCAACTGATACAATAAACCTTTGTCTAATTGGATTATCAAACACACGTGTTTCATTAACTGGATTATCACACCTACAATTGTTTCAGAGTAACTTACTTTTGTACTACATAATCATTTTCTTCGTCTGTTGGGAATTACTACACATAAGTAGGATTGTGAATTAATTAAAAATACACGTGAAAGTATAATTATTTAATTTTAATAGCAACAACTATTCATTATATAGAGGATCTTACATGAGTGTTCTTGATTATTGGATTTAATAAATCCAATAATCATGAACACGAATGCAAGATCCTATTTATAACATAACACACACAAATGTTATTTTCAGCCAATATTTCAGCAGTAACGAGGATTGTTATAAATTCTCCTTACATATAGAAATGATGAATGAAAGGTGTTATTAGGTTCGCTAGGTAACTGGGACAAAGTAGGTCCAAAATTTCCAACTCTTTTTTTGACTTACTGTCATATCAACCAGGATCTAATTCAGACCTCTCTGGTATTCAATTTAACTGTGATAGTTTATGATACAAAAACATACAGAAACACGTTAAAATAAATTTTGAGTTACAGTTTTGACATACATAGTTACAAACACGTCACATTATGACGTCATTGTACACAACATGTGTCTATGTAAAGCGCGCCATTTAAATGAAGACCCACATACAGTGGCCAACACGTCTGACACTCACTGTCAATGGGATTCAAAATGCGCCTTCGTTTTGGTATATTAAGCCCTTCATCAGTGTTGTATACACATGGACATGGACATTTCCACCGAGAGAAAAAATCTCGATTCAAGTTCAGTGAAAATGTGTGAAATGGACAAAAGATTCAGTACGAACTGCTGCATAAAATGTGTTGGAACAGGAGGAAGATTTTCGCGATCAGCTGAGTATAGCATATTTGAAATATGTTTGTGCTGTGCTGGATTCAGATGACTATAGTTGTTGATTGACGAGATATATTTATGAGTAGAAATCTGCATAAACAAAAGGACATGCTGTGAAGAAAATGTAAAGTTGTGGAGGCATTTTCTATGTAGAATGGATTGTATGGGTCAGAGTAGCTGGTAGGTCTTTTTTGGCATACATTTTGTAGATAATTACTGACAGCGATTACAATTTGTATTATTTTATAGAAATTAAGGCGCAAGTGCCAACAACCCTTTGCCATCTATCGTGACTCAATCGCTGACATGTAGGTCACCGTCCGCCAGTTTGTTTGTTTTGACAGCGCGTATGAATACAGTTCGGTCGTTCGAATGTTATTCACTAGTGAATATATGCCCGTGAATATCAAAAAATAAATGATAGTGTTACGTCAAGTTGAAGCCGCGAGTTATGTTATAAATATACTTCTAATCAGTGAAACCTCGATATGCGACAAATTAATCTATCAGTTTGTGTTTTGGACAATGCACACCAATTATTTCCAGTCCGGTAATTACCTTTAATAAGATCCTGCTATTATATGTAATTATCCTTAGCTAATGAATCTTTATTAACTGTCACTAACCAAACAGTAGATCCCGATCATATAGCTGTAACAAGAGCACCGCAAGACGGGGCAATATACGCCCGAAGGCTGTTCTATAAAATTATGTTGAAAAATAAAGGAGGAGTTAGTTGCACAAGAAATTGCTACCCGAAACTATCAAAGGGCAATAACTCCAGAATGAAAAATTATATGAGAGTTATCTCACTGATATGCACAACTACACATCAATATCTATCATTCCTGAAAGTTTGAAGAAATTATGTTGAAAAACAAAGGAGTTAGTTGCACAAGAAATTGCTACCCGAAACTATCAAAGGGCAATAACTCCAGAATGAAAAATGATATGAGAGTTATCTCACTGATATGCACAACTACACATCAGTATCTATCATTCCTGAAAGTTTGAAGAAATTATGTTGAAAAAGAAAAATGATATGAGAGTTATCTCACTGATATGCACAACTACACATCAGTATCTATCATTCCTGAAAGTTTGAAGAAATTACATGTATGTTGAAAAATAAAGGAGGAGTTAGTTGCACAAGAAATTGCTGACAGACGGACGGACAGACGGACGGACGGACGGACGACATGCGCCATACCATAATACGTCCCTTCGGGCGTATAAAAAGGGATAAAAATGAATAATTCTTCATTTAAGTTGTACAAAGATTTTATTAGTGAGTACTTTCTAATGGGGAACTATGCTATTTCTAAAGGTTTAAAATTGATGGGGCAAAATTCCGCCTTAAAGTGGGGCAAATTTCCGCGTGCGAAAAAATAGGACGAAGCAATATTCCGTGTGCGCAAAACCATGATGGGGCAAAGTTCCGCCATGCAGTTTTTAAAGATGGGGCAAAATTCTGTTGGGCCTTCTTCAAGCATTCGTCTCTTGCCGAAGTTTACAACCAAGCTGTGTTTATGCATGCAATTTTCGGTACATTAGAGGAAAGCACAGCAATGAAGATTTTAAATCTTACCGCTAATGGTTTGGAACACCCTCTATCGGAGAAGCAATTGGCTACAACATTCAATGCCTGTTTGTATGTATATCTTGTGTTATTCTTGTGTTAATCCTGTAAATTTTGCTTAAGGGAAACAAGAATTTCCACTGACTTGCAGAAATTATAATTAAAATCAACAATTTTTGCATTTAAAATTGACTTTTGTAGACACTGGCTGAGTCAACCATTTAAAGTTTCTATCTGCTGTTGTGCATAGATAAGACACATGTTTTAATGACAGATTAATAATAATCCATTCATAATGTGTACGTTTTTGCTCATTCACATGTTAGTTTTTGTCATTCGTGTAAATCTGCAATTTCACAAATGAATAGTTGGTCGCAAATACCTTTTTTTTTAATTGGAGGAACGGTTTGAACACTTATCCAGCAAACACTGTGGCTCATTAACATATCCATGGGCTGAGCTTATTGTGTGGAGCCAGTGGTTGACCAATGACTGAATTTTTACTGATGGGAGTGGTTTGAACAGTCTAAAGTTTAGGGCAACTTGAATTTCGCCAAACCCTTATGAACAGGGCGAAAACTGGCTTGTTTGAGCGTAATTATTGCCCAATGCGCCCTGTTGCTCGAGGCCTGATATTAAACCTTTCTTTATTGATATAACAATACCTAATTACCCAAAGTATTCATACAGACAAACTTAGGCAAATAGTGTGGACCAAGATCAAACTGTTCCTATAGGAGCTGTTTGATCTGGCTCTACACTATTTGTTACTATTGCGGTCTAATTCAGTTATCAAATTGCAAAAATAAATCAGCTTTACTCCCTAGATATGCCTTTAAATGCATTAGCTAACAGAGTAGACCAAAATCAAATGGCTCCTATAGGAGCAGTCTGATCAGGGTCTGCTCTGTTTGCTTATGAAATAATACAGATTTGATTCTACAGTGTCTGCCTTGGTCAAACAATCCTTTGTTCATATGTTATTATTTAAAACCAGTTAACTAGTATTCATTAAATCAGTACCTGAATATTCTCAGAGTATAAGATTAAGGTAAATAGGGTATATACTTTTTGTATTGTTACATTTGTTGGGGGATTCTACTTTACCCACCAGACATGTGTCCACAGGACACATAATGCCTCTTCTGTGACCTTAACTTTTGACCTAGCAACATAGGTCTTGCATGCCACACATCCTTTACCTGTGGTGATCACTTGTGCAACATTTCTCTAAATTCCCACTAAAAATAACAGTCAATACACGAAATTTGGATCATACATATGTACACACTTACTGACAGCAGTAACATCATAATTATGCTATTATCATGGAAAGGTAAAACATATTAATTTACATTGCTCAAACGAGCATAAAATTAAACAAGAGGGCCAGAATGGCCCTGACATCGCTCACCAGACAATCAGATATGTTTCTATTGAAAACTGACCGTCCCTGAGGCAGTGCCAATTTTGACCCCTGGGACACTATTTATATAACTTTTGTAGATGACCTAAATATGAAGCTATGTGCCAAATATGAAATCTGGGAACATTCCAGAGAAGATTTTCAAAGTTTGCACTATATTTTTCTAATGAAAACTGACCACCCCTGGGGTGGGGCCTATTTTGACCCCAGGGGCATAATTTATTTAACTTTTGTAGAGGACCGGAAAATGGTGCTATGTGCCAAATAGGAAAGCTGAGAACTGTAGATTCAGAAAAAAAGATTTTCACTATATGTTTCTATAGACTAAAGGGCCATTGAAAAGTGTGAATTTTTCAGACAAACAGATTACAGATGACAGAAACCCTATCACTGCTGAGCATAATTTGACTGAAACTAGCACACAGTTTAGATTCTGATCTGACACATATGTAACTTCATATGTGGTTTGTACAAGAGAGTTAATTGTAAGAATTTTAATTAAGCAAGGCCATACAAAGTTCTGACTAAAGACGATCAACTGACCTCTCAAATAATCAACTGTTCCTCTGAAAAGGTATGTGTACCCTAGCATTCTAAACTAATTTTTTGCATTTGAATATTATTATAAATTATTACATAATAATTTCATATTCAGAAGTTGAACTTAATATTTTCAAGTAATACAATTTCATGTTAAAAATTATTTCATAATTTATTTAAAATCTTTAATTTGGCATTCTGGAGCCTTTACATGATTTACTCTTCTTCTGAACTGCAGGGCAGGTTATAATATGGTCATAATGCAAATCACTATTATTAATTAACCCTTCCCTCATATAAACGTGTTTTCACACATTTGAAAAATGAGTAGACCCAGATCAGATGCCTCCTATAGGAGCCATCTGATCAGGGTCTGCTCTGTTTGTTAATGGAATTTGATAGATCTGTTCCTTTAGTTTCTAAAATGGCTACAATGTTCTACCTACTATATTTCATTATAACAATTTTGTCTATGAATATTCAGTAGGTTGTGAAATTTGGAAAACAAGAGGACCCTGAGGGTCCTGGGGCGCTCACCTGACATTTGTTAAGTGTTGGTTACAACAATGTTACACACAAGTAATGGACAAGATTTTTCTAAAATTTGAAAATATACAAGATATCATCATATTTTAGAATTTTAGAAACTTGCAAGAGGGCCACCTAAAGACCATTCCTGCCAGATATCATTCAAATCTGATTGGTAGTTTCAGAGAAGAAGGTTTTTAAAGTTTTCTATATAAATAAATAAGGAAAGTGGCCCCGCCCCCTGACGGCCATGTTTTTTTAGATATCATCATGAATTTTAGAAACTTGCAAGAGGGCCACCTAAAGACCATTCCTGCCAGATATCGTTCAAATCTGATTGGTAGTTTCAGAGAAGAAGATTTTTAAGTTTTCTATATAAACATATAAGGAAAGTGGCCCCGCCCCCTGGCGGCCATGTTTTTTGAGATATCATCATGAATTTTAGAAACTTGCAAGAGGGCCACCTAAAGACCATTCCTGCCAAATATTGTTTAAATCTGATTGGTAGTTTCAGAGAAAAAGATTTTTAAAGTTTTCTATATAACTATATAAGGAAAGTGACCCGCCCCCTGGCGGCCATGTTTTTTGAGATATCATAATGAATTTTAAAAACTTGCAAGAGGGCCACCTAAAGACCATTCCTGCCAAATATTGTTTAAATCTGATTGGTAGTTTCAGAGAAGAAGATTTTTAGTTTTCTATATAACTATATAAGGAAAGTGGCCCCGCCCCCTGGCGGCCATGTTTTTTGAGATATCATCATGAATTTTAGAAACTTGCAAGAGGGCCACCTAAAGACCATTCCTGCCAAATATTGTTTAAATCTGATTGGTAGTTTCAGAGAAGAAGATTTTTAAAGTTTTCTATATAACTATATAAGAAAAGTGGCCCCGCCCCCTGGCAGCCATGTTTTTTGAGATATCATCATAAATTTTAGAAACTTGCAAGAGGGCCACCTAAAGACTATTCCTGCCAGATATCGTTTAAATCTGACGAGTAGTTTCAGAGAAGAAGATTGTTGAAAATTGTTGACGCACGACGGACGACGGACGACAGACATTCAAGTGATCACAATAGCTCACCCTGAGCATGCTCAGGTGAGCTAATAAAAAGAAGTCCACAATACAGACTAATTTTACACAGCACCTTGCGTTATGCAGCAAACAAGTGTTGAGGAAAGCTCCTGCATGAGCTTTCTGCAACACTCATTTGCTGCATTGTCACAATGTGTGTCAGAACACCAGGCTATATCAACCACAAACCACCATCTTAAGGTAGCCATTATAGGCAGGTTTTACTGTACATGCATACTGATGTACTTCGTAAATGTTAGGTAAATGTCTTGTTAAAGTTTATTCAAAATTATGTTAAAAATAGGTTAGAAATTACAATATAAATGTGTGTAGTTTCTCTTTGCTGTCAATACATGTCACAGACACCTTGAAACTACCAAAGGATTGAATAAGAACGGAAAAGATGCATACAAGAACAATATTTATTTTCTTCCAAAATTGTTCCCATGAAAATGAATTATGTACACATACAGAATGCTTAAAATGACAACACAATGCTTAGTTCTCAGACATTACAGAAACGGTGGACTATTTCAGAATGTTCCCTTAAATCCATACCAGGTGTGCTGTACAAAGTACAAAATACTGCATACAATATTTCATCCCTAGGGTGTAAACAAGATTTTTCTAAGATTTGACCTAGTGACCTACATTTTGACCCCAGCCCACCCATGATGGATCTCAATTGAGATATCATCAAGGTCATCATTCTGAGCAAGTTTGATGAAGAATAGGCAGAAAATGTGGCTTCTAGAGTGTAAACAAGATTTTTCTAAGATTTGACCTAGTGACCTACTTTTTGACCCAAGCCCACATATGATCAAACTCGATCAAGATATCATCAAGGTTATCATTCTGAGCAAGTTTGATGAAGATTAGGCAGAAATTGTGGCTTCTACAGTGTAAACAAGATTTTTTTAAGATTTGACCTAATGACCTACTTTTTAATCCTGCCCCACCCATGATCGAACTTGATCGAGATATCATCAAGAATATCATCCTGAGCAAGTCTGATCAAGATTGGACTAAAAATGTGACCTCTAGATTGTTCACAAGGTTTTTCAATAATTTGACCCAGTGACCTAGTTTTTAACCGTATGTGACCCACTTTCAAACTCATCCAAGTTTCTATCAAGACAATCATTCTGATTAAGTTTCATGAAGATTGGACTAAAAATGTGACCTCTAGAGTGTTCACAAAGATTTTGAATAATTTGACCTAGTGACCTAGTTTTTGACCCCACATGACCCACTTTCGAACTCATCCGAGATTTTTTCAAGACAATCATTCTGACCAAGTTTCATGAAGATTTGGCTACAAATGTGACCTCTAGAGTGTTCACAAGCCAAATGTTGACGACGCACGACGCACGACGACGGACGCCGGACGGAGCACCATGACAATAGCTCACTTGAGCAAGCTCAGGTGAGCTAAAAATGGCTACAATGTTCCACCTTCCATACTTCATTTTAACTATTTTGTTCATGAATATGCAATAGGCATTCAAATTAATAATAAACACAGAACAGGCAAAGGGTTAAGACATTGACCCACTAACAGCTACAACCAGCAATACAGGTGCACTAAAAATAGCCACTGGTCATCCCCTCTCTACTGCTTGGCCTGATGGCCTTTATGAGTAAAGATAAGATGCTTAAAAGTGCAGTCAGTTTCAAGTTTGCTAGAAAACTGGCCACCCTGGGGTGTAGCCAATTTTGACCCCAGGGGCATAATTTATATAACTATTGTAGAGGACCTGAACATGATGTTATGTGCCAAATATGAGAGCTGAGAACCTTCCAGTTTCAGAGAAGAAGATTTTCAAAGTTTTACTATATATTTCAATAGAAAACAAGGCACCCCTGGGGCGGGGCCAATTTTGACTCTAGGGGCATAATTTATATAACTTTTGTAGGGGACCTACAGATGATGCTATGTACCAAAGATGAAAGCTGAGAACCCTGTAGATTCAGAGGAGAAGATTTTTAAAGGTTCAAATTGTTGACGCCCGACGACGGACATCAGGCGATCACAAAAGCTCACCCTGAGCACAAAAGTGCTCTGGTGAGCTAAAAATTGAACATGTAAAGCCATAATTTACCAGTGTTTCCAGGTGTTGAAGTGTTGCCAAGTTGGCCAAGCCCCCACACAGGCTGAATGTTGGCAGGGAGAGACTACAAACACCTTTCAGTCTCAACTCCCGCAGCTCTGGGAGACTTCCAAACTGTCCAATGTCTAGCCTGGTAGGTGTTGTCCTGTAAAACATGTCCAGTCAAATTAGAGCTATAGTTTATGGTGATTAACCCTTTACTCCATAAATACACCTTTCTACGCCTTTGCATACAGAGTAGACCCAAATCAGAAGACTCCTGTAGGAGCTGTCAGATCCGGGTCTGCTCTGTTTGCTCATTATTTAATATAATATAGATATGATTCTACTGTTTCTGCCATGGCCAAAAATTCCAAAAATAATCATGATGACATTATTTCTTACATGAATATTTATGGAGTAACGGGTTAACCCTTCACCTGTTAGTGTTAGAGATGCTTTAAGATGCCTTTGCAAACAGAGTAGTCCCAATCTGGAGTCATCTGATTGGGGTCTGCCCGGTTTTCTAACGAGATAATATAGATCTGATTCTAGTTTCTGTAATTGCTGAAAATCCTGTGTTCATGGACTATTATAAACCTTCATCAACTTAATACTCGTGAAGTCTTTTTTTCTTACATGAATATTCACGAGATAAAGAGTTAAACCACAAAAATATTACCTTGATCTTTGACTAACAAAGATAAATTTTGCTGTTAATAAAACATTGTGTTTGAACAATTGAAAACCTATTGTCTGGTTAGAAAGTTATACATCAGATTGTTCACCATCGTTTTCATGAATGATCGTATGTTCACATTTCTCTGTCTCCGCAGATGCGGTACATGTTTCTGAGTTTTTAAACAAGAGGGCCAGAATGGCCCTGAAGCGCTCACCAGACAATCAGAGGAGAAGCTTTTCAAAGTTTTAACTATATGTTTCTTTAGAAAACTAGCCTGCCCTGGGGCTGGGCTAATTTTGACCCAAGAGGCACAATTTATATAACTTTTGTAGAGGACCTGGACATGGTGCTATGTGCCAAATATGAAAGCTGGGAACCTTCCAGTATCAGAGAAAAAGATTTTCAAAGTTTTCACTATATGTTTCTGTTGAAAATTGGCTACCCCTGGGGCGGGGCCAATTTTTACCCCTGGGGCATAATTTATATAACTTTTGTAGAGGACCTGAACATGATGATACGTGCAAAGTATGAAGGCTGAGAACCACCCAGTTTCCAAGAAGAAGATATTCAAAGATTTCAATATTTGTTTCTATTGAAAACTGCCCACCCCTGGAGCGGGCTAATTTTTACCCCCGGGCCATAATTTATATAACTTTTGTAGAGGAGCTGAACATGATGTTATGTGCCAAATATGAAAGCTGAGAGCCTTCCAGTTTCAGAGAAGAAGAATTTCAAAGATTTCACTATTTGTTTCTATTGAAAACTGCCCACCCCTGGGGCGGGGCCAATTTTGATCCCAAGGCCATAATTTATATAACTTTTGTAGAGCACCTGAACATGATGCTCTGTGCCAAATATGAAAGCTGAGAGCCTTCCAGTTTCAGAGAAGAAGATTTTCAAAGAGTTCACTATTTGTTTCTACTGAAAACTGCCCACCCTGGGGTGGGGCCAATTTTGACCCTAGGGCCATAATTTATATAACTTTTGTAGAGGACCTAAACATGATGCTCTGTGCCAAATATGAAGGTTGAGAGCCTTCCAGTTTCAGAGGAGAAGATTTTCAAAGATTTCACTATTTGTTTCTATTGAAAACTGCCCACCCCTGGGGCAGGGCCAATTTTGACCCCCGGGCCATAATTTATATAACTTTTGTAGAGGACCTGAACATGATGCTCTGTGCCAAATATGAAAGTTGAGAGCCTTCCAGTTTCAGAGAAGAAGATTTTCAAAGATTTCATTATTTGTTTCTATTGAAAACTGCCCACCCCTGGGGTGGGGTTAATTTTGACCCCAGGGCTATAATTTATATAACTTTTGTAGAGGACCTAAACAAGATGCTATGTGCCAACTATGAAAGCTGAGAGCCTTCCAGTTTTAGAGAAGAAGATTTTCAAAGATTTCACTATTTGTTTCTATTGAAAACTGCCCAACCCCTGGGGCGGGCCAATTTTGACCCCAGGGCCATAATTTATATAACTTTTGTAGAGGACCTGAACATGATGCTCTGTGCAAAATATGAAAGTTGAGAGCCTTCCAGTTTCAGAGAAGAAGATTTTCAAAGATTTCACTATTTTTTTCTATTGAAAACTGCCCAACCCCTGGGGCAGGGCCAATTTTGACCCCAGGGCCATAATTTATATCACTTTTGTAGAGGACCTGAACATGATGCTCGGTGCCAGATATGAAAGCTGAGAGCCTTCCAGTTTCAGAGGAGAAGATTTTCAAAGATTTCACTATTTGTTTCTATTGAAAACTGCCCACCCCTGGGGTGGGGCCAATTTTGACCCCCGGGCCATAATTTTTATAACTTTTGTAGAGGACCTGAACATGAGGCTCTGTGCCAAATATGAAAGCTGAGAGCCTTCCAGTTTCAGAAGAAGATTTTCAAAGATTTCACTATTTGTTTCTATTGAAAACTGCCCGCCCCTGGGGCGGGGCCAATTTTGACCCCAAGGCCATAATTTATATAACTTTTGTAGAGGACCTGTACATAATGCTATGTGCCAAATATGAAAGCTGAGAGCCTTCCAGTTTCAGAGAAGAAGATTTTCAAAGATTTCACTATTTGTTTCTATTGAAAACTGCCCACCCCTGGGGCGGGGCCAATTTTGACCCCAGGGCCATAATTTTTATAACTTTTGTAGAGCACCTGAACATGATGCTCTGTGCCAAATATGAAAGCTGAGATCCTTCCAGTTTCAGAGAAGAAGATTTTCAAAGATTTCACTATTTGTCTCTAATGAAAACTGCCCACCCTGGGGCGGGGCCAATTTTGACCCTAGGGCCATAATTTATATAACTTTTGTAGTGGACCTGAACATGATGCTATGTGCCAAATATGAAAGCTGAGAGCCTTCCAGTTTCAGAGAAGAAGATTTTCAAAGATTTCACTATTTGTTTCTATTGAAAACTGCCCACCCCTGGGGCGGGGCCAATTTTGACCCCAGGGGCATAATTTATATAACTTTTGTAGAGGACCTGAACATGATGATATGTGCTAAATATGAAAGCTGAGAGCCTTCTGGTTTCAGAGGAGAAGATTTTCAAAGTTTTACTATATGTTTCTATTGAAAACATGGAACCCCTGGGGCGGGGCCAATTTTGACCCCAGGGCCATAATTTATATAACTTTTGTAGAGGACCTAAAGATGATACTATGTGCCAAAGATGAAAGCTGAGAACCCTGTAGATTCAGAGGAGAAGATTTTTAAAGGTTCAAATTGTTGACGACTGACGACGCACGACTGACGACGGACGACGCACGCTGACGGACGACGGACATCAGGCAATCACAAAAGCTCACCCTGAGCACTTTGTGCTCTGGTGAGCTAAAAATAAATAAATTCAACAATGTTTTTGACACCATTTTTGGTTAAATGGTTACATGTGCTACAGCAGCTTGGCCCCGGAGCCTTATATAAAAAATCAATAGTTCAATCAAATAAAACAGATAAGAAACATAATTAGCTACCATTACCAATGATGCAGTGCTGATGTATTGGAAAATCCACAGTATGCAGTTCTGGCCTTATACGGTCAGTGATATCGTAGATTGGGAAGGAGATAACTGAGGCAACTTTTGATCAATTTTAATTTATTGTATGCAATTAAATTCGAAATTTGCGTTCAATATGAAAATATTGTGGCATTTTTCACACAGTTTTCCCCATTTTAGGGGCATTTCTTTATAAAAGAAGGCAATGCTGCAAGCTGGATGCATCACTGGAATTATGTCGACTGATGAACAGACAGATGGACTGTCAGACGGATAACCCGACTCCAGTATAACCCCCCCCCCCCCCCCATAACTTTGGTTTTGTGTGTGTGTGTGTGGGGGGGGGGGGGGGGTATAATAACAGATGAAACGGAACAATGATTGTTATAAAACTGTGGTAAACACAAGGACATACAGTCTGCAATAACCACAGTCTGCAATAATGACAGTAATAATATTCTTTTCTTGAAAACAAACTGACACCCTTGATAGGGACCCCCTACACATTATCATTGCGAATTCTTATTTACTCATCAGCTAGTTCCAAAATGAAAGATTGTGTTGGAGGAAGGCACTTTTCATGCTCCATCCTTTGAAGGAAGAAATTTAAGTGTACCATTTTCCCTCTGTCCCTCTATCAGTCAAGTTTGTCAGACTGTCCATCCATAGGACACATATGCACCCATTGTGTGGCTGTGGTGTGGTCTGACAAGGGATAACACTCTAGTGTTACAACATGTATATATTAACTATACTGCAGGAGTACAAATTTAAACAATGACCAACCAACCTATGAAGTTTTATGCCTATTAGTCGAATACTTTTTAAGTAATGCACAACATAAACAAGAGTGTTCAGAGGAACACATGTGTCACCTGCTCGCAGCTGACACAAAAACTTATTGCCAAAAAAAGAAAGTGTGACGGACAGACAGACGGATGTTCTCATGGATTGAGTGTTATGTGACTTTTCTTTTGTTCAAAATAGTCACATGAAATGAAAATTTAATCACTTAAAAAGAAAAAGACAAAAGATCTTTTGTTCTCAGTGTCACATAACCATCAATTCGTGTGAGCGGACAGACAGACGGACGGACAGACGAAGGAAAAGTGATCCCTAAGTGACACACTGCCTCTCGGCAGGTGACACAAAAAATATGATGGTCAGACAGACAGATGAATAAAAACCAAAAGTCCCCAATTCCCACCTCTTTTAAATCTAGGTGCAGTTCAGCCATCCCATGAAATAATAATAATATTCATACAAATGGATGAAAACTTTCTTCAAGAATTAAAATAGATGTCGATTATGCAGACAATTCCTAACATTATCTACATTTAACCCATTCTCGCATATTCTATTTTTAGATCCAGCTTCTTTGAATAAATCTACCGAAAAGGAGCATTTACTTGAGGAAAGAAACGTTTTAGAACTGTGTAGTGTAGAAACCATTGCGATATATACAGCATTTGCTCCTATTGTTTCAAAAATTGAATTTTATAGAGGCGTCAAAAGGCATCAATATGAGGGAATCGGTTAAACCTATATGTCCTTGAGCACTTACCACATTGAGCCACCATCCTCATTGGAGACACACTGGGCACAGACTGACTGTAGATTGGTCAGCTTGAGACAGACTGAGTCAAGCACTAGAGGGGGAACCAGTCCAAACGTGATCTCCTGTATGTTAGGCACCCCTGCGACAGCTGTAATGAAATCTTTCCATGTTCGCTCCAAGTCATCATAAGGACACATACCAAGCAAACTCTGCAATAAAATAAAACAATAAAATGAATATAAATAAGTCCCTTTATAAAAAAAGGTCACTAAGAAAAATGCCTTTACTGGCCTGTTAATGAAGATTATACCTGATGAATATTCATGTTACAAACAATGGCATCATGAATATTAATTATCAGAAATTTTATTATGGCACTGTGAACAAAAGAAATTTAACCATGGCAGAAACAGCAGAACCAAATCTTTACTTTATAAGTGTAACATGGTGTAAAAGTTGTGACTCGACTGGAGCTCGAACCCAGGGCCTTTGGCTTACCATGCCAACACTCTACTGACTGAGCTATCAAGCCACACAGTCTTACCATGCCAATACTCTACCGATTGAGCTATCAAGCCACACAGTCTAAAGCCTATCAGCTGTTTCACCACAATCTCTACCCAGCTACACACAGCCTCTCTACACAAGAATTTGTCCAGAATTCTTACTCAAAGAACTCCCCACGAGTTTCTTATTATTACATTTTTTTTCCATGTATATCACCCTGCAGGTTATTATGTCTCCCCCCATATTTATATGGGGGAGACATATTGTTTTCGTGAGAGTTGTCTGTCTGTCCGTCCGTCTGTCTGTCTGTCCGTCACACTTTTTTGTCCGGACGATAACTCCTATATGGCTCATGCCATTGGATTGAAACTTCATATATGGAAAGATCATGACGAGAGGAAGTGTCATGCACAAGGTCCATAACTCTGGCTTCACTAATATTGGAGTTATTGCCCTTTGTAAAAAATATCACAATTTTTTGTCCGGACAATAACTTCAATATGCCTGATGCCAGTTGATTAAAACTTCATATATGGAAAGAGCATAATGAGAGGAAGTGTCATGCACAAGGTACATAATTCTGGCTTCACCAATATAGGAGTTATTGCCCTTTGTAAAAAAAATCACACTTTTTTGTCTGGAAGATAACTTCTATATGGCTCATGCCATTGGATTGAAACTTCATATATGGAAAGATCATAACGAGAGGAAGTGTCATGCACAAGGTCCATAACTCTGGCTTCACTAATATTGGAGTTATTGCCCTTTGTAAAAAAAAATCACAATTTTTTTGTCCGGATGATAACTCCTATGTGACACATGCCATTGGAGTGAAACTTCATACATGGAAAGATCATGATAAGAGAAAGTGTCATGCATAAGATCCTTAACCCGAGCTTCAATAAATTTAGAGTTATTGCCCCTTGTACATTTGTTTAATGCTTTCTTGTCCGGACGATAACTCCTACATGGCTCTTGCCATCGTATTGAAACTTCATACATGGAAAGAGCATGATCAGAGAAAGTGTCATGAACAAGCGCCATAACTCTGGCTTCAATACTTTTGGAGTTATCACCCTTTGTTACATTTTTTTGGCCGATCAATAACTCCTGTTCGACTAATGCTATTGGAATGACATTTTATTTTTGGAAAGAGCATGATGAAAGTAAGTGTCATGCACAAGGGCCATAAATCTGGTATCAGTATTTTTGGAGTTATTAGCTGTTATCAAATTCTTCTTGAAAAATGTGGTGTGGAAAGCGCATAATGAGGGGAAGTATCATTCATCAAGACCATAACATTTTTAGTGATTTCCCTTTACATATTGTTTTTATTAGAGGGGAGACATCCGTTTTTGTGACAAAAACCTCTAGTTTACGTTGGGTGCCAAATGTAACATGGTCAAAAAGTTGTGACACGACTGGGACTCGAACCCAGGGCCTTTGGCTTACCATGCCAACACTCTACTGACTAAACTATCAAGTCACACAGTCTAAAGCCTATCAACTGTTTCACCATAATCTCTAAACTGCTACATAAGCAAACAGAGCAGACCTTGATCGGATGGCTCCTACAGAGTCTCTGACTTGGGTCTACTTTGTTTGAAAATGCATATAAAAGCATCTCTACCAAAGGGGTCATTACTTTATGAATATCAAATAGACAGCCCTAAAATTACAGCCCTTGACAAGAATGACGATAAAGAAATAAACAAGTTTGATGGAACTAGACAAATAAGTTTGACAGCACTATCTGTCATAATGTTGTCATAATTTCTAGTTAAACCCTTTAAATGTGTTCTGGCATTTGCAAACAGAATAGACCTTGATCAGAGGGCTCATAGAGGAGCCCCTTTATCAGAGTCTACATTGTTTGTCATTCAAAATTCTCTCTCAGTGTATACCCTTTTATATTGAATGGACACTATCATCTAACAATGTCAAATCATTGCAATTTAAAAATTCAGCAATAAAAATGTTAGAAGCTATAACAAGCAATGTAGATTTGATTTGTAATCCATTTGTAATTGGTAAATCTGACAACACAAAAACAGGAACATCAATGCTTACAATAGAAGAAACATCTCGTTGATTCAGGAATTGCATAGCTAAGGTCCAGTTTGACACCCGAACTCCTTGGAAACTAGCACCATTCCACTGCCAAAGACAAAAACATAGGTAAATTCAAAGTTAACTCTTTTGCTGTCAATGTCGAATCGGTATTCACCTTTGCAAACACATTGAAACAGATGGGTACATGAGTAACTCGTCATCTCATGAGGGACCCCTTAGTGTGACTCTGCTTAAGTAGACACAAAACCATTTTTTCAACAGTTTCCTCAACAAATGTATCCTAGTACATGTATCTTAACCCTTTACCTGTTCTATGTTTATTACAAATTTCAATACCTACTGAGTATTCATGGACAAAATAGTTATAATGAAATGTGGCAGGTTTAACATTGTAGCCATTTTAGAAAGTATAGAAACAGATCTTCCAAATTCTGTTAGCAAATAGAGCAGACCCTGATCAGATGGCTCCTCTAGGAGCCATCTGATCTGGATCTACTGTGTTTGAAGATGTGTGAAAACATGTTTATATGAGGGAAAGGGTTAACTGCCACCATAATATTTACACTTGTTTGTTCATGAAACAATGAGAAATACAGAGTTTGGCAGAGAAACATCAGAGGGCCATGATGGCCCTGTATCGCTCAACTGATTAATAGATCAAGTTATTTAATACAATGTATATAGTATATACATCTACCAAAATTGTTCAGACTGCTGTATTTCACTTTATTAGGGGACCACCGAAGGATCATTCTTATGAAGTTTGATCAATTATCATTCTACAGTTTAACCCTTTCCCTCATATAAACGTGTTTTCACGCATCTGCAAACAGAGTAGACCAAGGGTCTACTCTGTTTGCTACTAGAATTTGAAAGATATGTTTCTTTGCTTTCAAAAATGTCTACAATGCTCCACCTTTTATAGTTATTTATAACTATTTTGTTAATGAATATTCAGTAGGTATTGGAATTTAGGCTAAATATAGAACATGGAAAGGGTTAAAGAAATTGCCAATCAAAACCATTTATATAACTTTGATAGAAGACCATCTAAGCATCATTCCTGTGAAGTTTTGTCAAACCCCAGTCAGTAGTTTAGGAGGAGATATGTATCCTGCGCAAATTTCTGCAAATTTTGCGTTTCAAACTGACTTCAGAATCGGAATCTATGTACCTTAACGCTTATTTAAAACTAAACAGCACGGTTAGTAAATGGTTGGTTGTATAAAAAAAAATTGTACTGCTACGGAAATCAACGGAACAGCATTCGCCATTGACCGGAATCTGTCGTAAGTTTCAAATTTACATACCAGAAATAATCATTCGATGTATATGTGGTCAACAACTAGTGTCAGTCATTGTACATGTGATAGCAACCTAATTAATATTCAAAGGGTTGTTCCGAAATAGAATCGGAGTCCTTCGAACCTTGGCCGAAGATGTCCGCTGATTTCCGTACAATCCACGTTTCTAAAAAGGAGGCTCCTTTTTAATAATTTAGTAGTATTCGGATAGCGATAATATTTAGCTGAACAAATATATCCTGTCGAAAAATGGGTTGTAAGCATTATTTTCATTGTATATACATGTACATCTTCTGGTGTTAATTGATTAATACGAAAAATGCACATAATACATCTTTAAAGAAATTAGTAATTAAATCTATTATTTGCTACTCTGACCTACTTATGCAGCAGATCGGAAACATACAACTTCAACAGGGGGTCACATAAAGAGTCAGGGAGTGAAAAATTTGATAAACGGTCATTTTTGACATTGATATGTGGTGAAAATACAGTCAGTGGTTTATGAGATGTCATATAAAGAAATTGTTTGTTAAAATTCTATTTTCAGCTCCTGTGACCTACTTATTCAACATACAGATACAAATTAATCAAATATGACAGTCACCTCCAGATCATTCTTATGACATTTGGTCAAAATCCAGTCTGTGATTTTAAAGTTGTTTGAAGCAATTGTTTGATTAAATCTATTTTAACCCAATCCCTCATAAAAACACTTTTTCACGCATTTGCAAACAGAGTAGACCCAAATCAAACAGCTCAAGTAGCAGCTGTCTGATCAGGGTCTGCTGTGTTTGCTTATGGTACAAAACAAATTCGATTCTGCAGTTTCTGCCTGAAGCAGGTAAGGCATAGACAGGGTTGCCAAAAACCAGAGGAAACAAAATTCTCAGACATTCCAATTTTACTGAAAGGTTTCATTGCAACATTTGGTCATTGTGTCATAATTTATGTAATATTCTTGAGGAAGTTTAAAATATATTGCCCTGAATCTCATTTTTCCAAAATTTCCCAACAATTACCTGACAAATTCCCTGATAGTAATTTTTTTTCAACATCCCAAACTTTCCCCTGACAAGCAACCCTGGTAGATCAAGTTTAAAGAAATTGTTAAAATCTATTTTTAGCTCCTTCTTATTCAATGTTCTAGTATGAATTAAACAAATATGATAGACAGTCACCTATAGATCATTCCTGTGAAATTTGGTGAAAAGCATGCGTGGTATAGGGGATGTTATACAAAGATATTAGATGTTTAGTTAAAATCAATTTTTAGATTGTCTGAACTACTTATACAACGGACCAGAATGATTTATACAAATCCAATAGGTCACCTGTAAATTATTCCTCTGACATTTGGTGAAATCAACTTAGTGGTACAGGAGGAGATGTTGTTTAATGAAATCTTTTGTCAAAATCTAAAATTTTCATGGAGGGTCAATTAAAAGTACTCCAGTTAAATTTGGTTGAAATCCATTCTGTGGTTGAGACGTTAAAATCTATTATTAGCTCCTGTGATCTAATTATACAAACTGGACCTATTTATATAAATCTTATAAAGGGTCACCTGCTGATCATTCCTGTGAAATGTAGTGAAAATCCAGTCAGTGGTGTAGACGTTGTTTGAAGAAATTGTTGATGATGCACAATGGACACAAGGCAATCCCAATAGCTCACCTTTGGCACTTTGTGCTAGGTGAGCTAAAAACATTTCAGAACTGTAGATAAGAGGCATATTTAATTCTTTACCCCATTTATAAATACGCCTTTCTACGCCTTTGCAAACAGAGTAGACCCAGATCAGACGGCTCCTATACAAGCCATCTGACCAGGGTCTGCTCTGTTTGCTTATGGAATAATATAGATCTGATTCTAAATTTTCTACTTTGGCAAAAATTTCACGTATTTATATGCAATTTTAAAAACTAATCTAATTATATAATATTCATGATGTCATCATTTCTTTCATGAATATTCATGGAGTGAGTGAGTGAGTTGGGTTTTACGTCCGACCATTAGTATTTCAGTTATTTGCAGACGGCACCCGCATGAGACAAGTTATAGTGCTGCCTCACTGGAATACCCCTGCCGCAGGTACATGGCAAGGGCACCCCGCCCAGTCACATTATCCTGACACCGGGCCGACCAGTCCTAGAACTACACCTTTAATGTCGAGCGTAGACAAGGGAGCTACTAGTACCAACTTTTAACGACTTTTGGTCTGTCGCGGCCGGGGATCGAACCCACGACCTTCCGTACCGCAGGCGGACGCTCTACCACTGAGCCACGCGGCCGGTGAATATTCATGGAGTAAAGGGTGAAGGGAAATCTATGTAAAATATCTTAATGTATTTCTTTGCTAAGCTCCATCTTGCTGCTACTCATTAGAATCCCTTCGGAGAGAGGATTCTAATAAGTAGTATCAAGGTAAGGTTTGGCAGGGAAATAAGACATTTTAAAAAAATAATACACATCTTAACTACAGCCCTGATTTCTGAGAGTTTTTCTAATAACCTTCTTATCTAAAGCCGTAAAGCTCTGACAATATACACTATATTGAATTTTCTAAATAATGTTTATGTTGTTAAATATTTCTTTGACACTGTGTGCTGTGTCCAGCTCATGACTTACCAAGGAAGGGTGCATTGAGATCAGTCTCCATGTCCTACACACCTGACTTACCCTAAAACAAAAGAGCAGTACACTAGATAGCACATAGCAGGATATCTGTACCTGAACCAAAAGAAACACAATACATGTACACAATTTCCATGAGGTAGAGGCAGATAAGAGAAGACTTAGTGAGATGATGACTGCATCTAGAGTTTTTAGTTACACATATATGTGAAATTCACAATGAAAAAAAACCAGTTAAATGTATTTTCAAGATAATGAACTTGACCTGATTTCATATATAATATATACCGACGGGCCTTCACCCAAGCCATCTACATACCAAAAATGAATTGCCCTGCATTTACAGTTCTTAACTTATAAGCAATGTTAAAGTCCGTTAAAGGCTACCAAGTTTTCAAAAAAGTAACCTTGACCTTGACCTGATTTCATGTGTTCTTGTATCAACTGAAAGGCCTTCACCCAATCTATCTGCATGCCCAAAAATGAAATGCCTAGCTTATGTTGATCATAAGTTTATTAAAAATGGCAAAGTTTCAAAACAGTGACCTTGACACGATTTCATGTATCCTTGTATCAACTGGAAGACCTTCACCCAAGCTATCTGCATACCAAATACAAATTGTCTAGCATACAGTGAAGTTTTCAAAATAGTGACGATGACCTTGACTTGATTTCAGGTATCTTTATGTCATCTGTAAGGTCCTTACAAAAGCTAGCTGAATACCAAAGGTGAATTGCCAAACATTCGGAGCTCAGAAGTTATAGAAAAATGTTAAAGTTTGTTAAAAACAGCAAAGTTTTCAAAGTAGTGACCTTGACCCAATTTCATGTATCCTTGTATCAAATGAATGGCCTTCACCAAAGCTACATGTATCTCCATACCATATATATGAATTGTCTAGCATATGTGGCTCAGAAGTTAAGATAAACTGTTGAAGTTTTTCAATGATGGCCAACTTGTCAAAACAGAGACCTTGACATAATTTCAAATATCTTTAAATCAACTAAAAGGTCTTTACCAAAGCCAGCTGTATACCAGAGATGAATTGCCAAGCATTTGTAGTTCAGAAGTTATAGCAATCATTCCAATGTTAAAATTTTGTTAAAAACTGCAAAGTTTTCGAAATAGTGACCTTGACCTGATTTCATGCATCCTTTTATCAAGTGAATGGCCCTCACCCAAGCTATCTGCATACCAACTATGAATCGTCTAGCTTAAGTACTTCAGAAGATATAAGCAATGTTAAAGTTTTGTTAAAGATGGTCTGCCGCCTGCCCGGTTTTCGCCAAACTTTTTATAAGCCGAGATAATTCTTGAAAAATCCAGCTAAAAATCAGAAGTAGGATGCACATCTGCATGTAACCAGCAATGTTCATGTGAAGTTTCATTAGGATCGGACTATTATTTACCAAGAAATGTGTTGGACAAGTTCAAGTGGAATAAATCGGAATAATCGAAAGAACCGGAAGAAAGAATAATACATGTAATCAGAAGAAGATGAAGCAACGGAGCAAACACAATATAACCTCCCACTTCGTTTGGGGGACATACTAATATAGATCTGATTCTACATGTAGAGTTTTAGCCTTGGCAAAAAAAAAGCATGTGTTATTATGCCATTATAAAATTTAATCTAATTAATATTCATGATCATTATTCCTTTTATGAATATTAATCAGGAAAAGGGTTAACTGCCCAACCTGATAATCAGTGTAGACCCTGATCTGATGGCAGCTAACAAATGCCACTCAGCTGGTCTGAGTATTTAACCCTTTCCCTCAAATAAACATTTTTTCACGCCTTTACAAAGTAGACTCAGATTAGACAGCTCCTGTAGGAGCTGTTTGATCAGGATCTGCTGTTTTCTCCCACCCTCAATTGGGAATACTCAGTGATTTTCGGCATAATGCTCATGTAAGAAAGCTGTCACATGACATAAAAGAAATATGTATCTTCCATATCAGGTGATATTTATAATGATTTCAGCATATGCTTATAATGCTGTGTAGTTTCATACAGAATATAATGCTGAAAATAAATGAAGTTGTTACTGCTATTTTTGTGTTGTCTCAACCACCTGAGTCATTTATTTATAGAAAAGATAAAAGAAAAAATAGTGAAAAAAACCTGTCCCATCCGATACAGTTCAGCAATTTTTAACAGTGTTTTTCACTCAAGTTCAAGAGTTAAATAGTATTCATAGTTACTCTCAAAAGTTTTACAGTTTTATTAAATGAAAGGTTCAAGGAAGAGGGTCCTTTGCCACGACAATGCCATAGACAAACTCCTCATCAAATACTTACGCAAGTAACCCTCTAATGTTCAGGAAGCGGAAAATATGGTACATGCAGTCGTAACCACCATAAAGTTTTTGTATCAAACAGCTTCTAGGATAATATCTTGATTTGCAGATATCCCTAAACTGTTGCTCAGATTTTGATTGTTTATTTGCTTCTTTTGTACTGGTCTTTTCCTCCATATTTGTATCATTTTCACTTATCCCTTTCTCTGTATTTATATCTTTTGCACTATCTGTATCTTTCTGTTTGTTTGTATCAGTTACATCATTAGTTTTTTCTTTCTCACCACTGGCATTCTCAGATTCCTCATCAGCTGTGGGGAATGTGTTAGGAGGAAGAAAAATTTTCAGCCCATCAGAAGCCTGGAAAAATCCTGATGGGGGAACACTTATCTGACGATTTTTTATTTTCAACACAAGTGGTTTAGACAATGTCAACTTTCTACTTATTGCTCCAGGAAGTGTTAGTAACTGTCCACTCTCTGGAGCACCTATTGTAGTGCCATCAATGACTAAACGAGCTGCCTTATTACCTCCCTTAGCAGAGTTGTCCTTCTTCGGTGAATGTTCTTGTTTAGAGAGCATTTCACATTTGTCTTTTGAGTCCACCATTGACACCATATTTGATAAGCAGTTCAAGGTCTGTGAACTGTTTGGCATGGATAATGCATGCATGTTTTTCTGTGAATCAAGAAGAGGTAAATTAGTAGCTTTAGTGGAGTTCATGGACTGGATTGGCGGTGGCAGGTTTGAAAGTGGCATCAGACCCTGTAACGTCATTCCAGGTAATCTGATTGGCTGAAATGGCACATTTGGCAATGACACTGGTGGACCAATAGGTATTAGTCTGAAGTTGGAATTCTGAGACAGCTGCAGCGAAGAATTATTCAACAAGCTCGCTGGAGAAGAGTTTATAATTGGACTCATTCTGTTTCCTAATACCTTAGACCTGGCTGTATTTGAAAAAGTGGTAGGAGTAGACATTCTTGGAGATGATCCTGTACGTGATCTATTGAGATCAGCTGCATGGCTTGGAAACAGACAATTTACAGGGGAGGATAAAGATCTGGAATTGAGAATGCTTTTCAATGATCCTAGAGCTGCTGTACTAGCCTGGCTGCCTGCGATTTTGGAACTATCATAGGAATTATCCTTTGGCTCCTCCTTCACTTTTAACAAAGGTTTGATTTCTGGATACCGTGGAATTTCTTGTACATTGTTACTGCTCATACTAGACATCGAAACTATTGGTACTGACGTTGTAGATTGAGAATGGGATGATGAACTGACTAATAACAGGGACGGTAGATTAGTATTCCTGTTCACATCAAAGTTGTTCCCTGTCAAAAGACTTTGGCTAAACACAGAATTTACTGCAGAAACACTGACATTCTGTTGGTCAAGTTGACTAAACTTCACAGGCATGGACACCTTCATTACCAATGGTGGCTTTTGGATCTCGCTAGACTGTGATTGACTACTTTTGCACCTCTGTGAAATACATGTTCAAAGATTAGAAATAATGTAGCATTTGTAATTGGTGTCATGTATCACTAATTTCATACATACAGTACCCTAATTACCCTAAGTATACAGACACCCCATTCTTCACTCTCCACGGGTTTGTAAAGCTACATAGTTAAATACAGCATTATTTTGATGACTTTTAATTAAACAGGCATAGTAACAAAGAGTGTAGATCCTTATCAAATGGCTCCTAAGAAGCCGCTTGATCTGAGTCTGCACAATTTGCCTATGTTTGTCTTCCTGAATACTTAGGGTAAAGAGGGTATACATGTGTACACAAGAGGGCCATGAGGCCCTAAAGTGCTCACCTGAGATAACTCCAGGGGTGGAGCCATTTTTGACCAAGAAGTCATCATTTGTACAACCTTGGTAGAGAACCACAAGGCAAAGCAGTATGCCATTAATTAAAGGTCTAAGCCTTATGGTTTCAGATAAAAATAATATTTCATATTTTTCCCATGAAAAACTGATAAGCCCTAAGGCAGGGCCAAGTTTCGCCGAGAGGTCAGGGTCGTAAGTTGAACATTCTTGGCTGAGGACTAAAAGCCAAGCTACATATTTGTAGAGGACCATTAGACCATGCTACATACCAAATATCAAAGGTCTAGGCCTTACAGTTTCAGAAGAAGATTTTTAAGGATTTTCCTATGAAAAACTGATAAGCCCTTAGGCGGGGCCATTTTTGGCCCGGGGGTCATAATTTGAACAACTTATGCAGAGGACCATTGGATCATGCTACATACCAAATATCAAAGGTCTAACCCTTACAGTTTCAGATTTTTTTTTAAAGATTTTCCTATGAAAAACTAATAAGCCCTTGGGCGTGGCCATTTTTGGCCCGGGGGTCATAATTTGAACAATCTTTGTAGAGGACCATAAGTCTGAAGATCATGCTATTTGCCAAATAGCAAAAGTCTAGGCCTTACAGTTTCAGAGAAGAAGATTTTTAAAGATTTTCCTATGAAAAACCGATAAGCCATTGGGCGGGGCCATTTTTGGCCCAGGGGTCATAATTTGAACAATATTTGAAGAGGACCATAAGATCATGCTACATGCCAAATATCAAAAGTCTAGGCCTTACAGTTTCAGAGAAGAAGATTTTTAAAGATTTTCCTATGAAAAACTGATAAGCCCTTGGGCAGAGCCATTTTTGGCCCGGGGGTCACAATTTGAACAATTTTTGTAGAGGACCATAAGATCATGCTATTTGGCAAATAGCAAAAAGTCTAGGCCTTACAGTTTCAGAGAAGAAGATTTTTAAAGATTTTCCTATGAAAAACTGATAAGCCATTGGGCGGGCCATTTTTGGTTCGGGGGTCATAATTTGAACAATCTTTGAAGAGGACCATAAGATCATGCTTCATGCCAAATATCAAAGGTCTAGGTCTTACAGTTTCAGAGAAGATGATTTTTAAAGATTTTCCTATGAAAAACTGATAAGCTCTAGGGCGGGGCCATTTTTGGCCCGGGGGTCATAATGTGACCAACATTTCGTTCCCCCTAACCACTGATGCTTCTGACAAAATTTGGTTAAAATCAGGTCAGCAGTTTCGTCGGAGAAGTCGTTTGAAAATGTTGACGGACGACTGACGCTGGACGACCGACAGATTGCGGTCACAATAGCTCATCCTGAGCCTTTGGCTCAGGTGAGCTAAAAACAGAGTAGACTAAGATCAGACAGCTTCTGTAGGGGCTGTCTAACCAGCATCTGCTATTTGCTTTTAAAAATACTGTCATAGATCTAATTCTACAATGTATACCATGGCAAAATTCCAAGATCCACGTGCCATTCTAAAAAACATTCAATTATTAACCTTTTCCCTGTTCTACGTTTATTCCAAATTTCAATACCTACTGAATATTCTTGGACAAAATAGTTATAATGAAATATGGAAAGTGGAACATTGTAGACATTTTGGAAATTAAAGAAAGAGTTATATCAAATTCAATTAGCAAACAGAGCAAACCCTGATCAGACGGCTCCTCTAGGAGCCGTCAGATCTGGGTCTACTCTGTTTGCAGATGCGTGAAACCCGTTTATATGAGGAAACTGGTTAAATTAATATTCATAAGTTTCTTACACAAATATTCATGAAGAAAATGGTTACAATAACATATCACTCTGAAGAAATATACATGTACAAGTAAGCCAAGGTTTGCAGTCAACCTTCCTTCATAAATATGCCTTTTTACACCATTGCAGAGTAGATCCTAATCAGAAAGCTCTTGCAGGAACCATCTGATCAGGGTCTGCTCTGTTTGCTTATGGAGTTATATAGGCCTGATTCTACAGATTTTATCAAGGTAAAATTTCCATGAATTCATCTATTATAAAAATTCCAGACAATTAACAATTATGAAGTATTAAATTCTTGCATTAATGTTTTATAGGAAAAAGTTAAATATAAACAATAAGCTATCATAAATAAACAAGAAATGGTGTCAAAGCCACCTGATGCTCGCCTGTTTAAAAGTTAAGTCTAAAACGTGTCATATTGAACACAAAAAAAATCAATTTTCAATTTAAACTTAACTGCATCAATATCACAACTAAAGGCAACCAAATACCAATTTTCATAAATTTAAAAAGATCATTAAACAAATAAGATACATACCAAAAATGGAATCCCTAGGTCTATTCAGGTTCCAATGTAATAGGCAGTTAAAGATTTTAGCAAAAGTAGGTCAAAGGTGAAGGTCAGAAGGGTAAAATTGTTGGCATGGTCATACCAAGTATAGAAGTCCTATGCCCATCGCAAAAATAGGTGAAATGTCAAGGTCATATGGTAAAAAACATTGGTGTGTTTGAAAAAGTCTTCAGACAGAAAAGATACAAATCAAGTATGGAAGTATATGCATTTAAAAACTTTTGCAAAAGTAGGTCAAAGGTCAAGGTCAGAAAGGTAAACATGTTGGCATGGTCATACCAGGTATGGAAGCCCTAGGCCTATTTGTTGCAATGCTATAGGCATTTAAAAACTTTTGCAAACGTAAGTCAAAGGTCAAGGTCACATGGTAAAAACAATGGTATGGTTGGAAAAGTCTTAAGACATGAAAGTAGCATACCAAGTATGCCCTTGGCCTACCAGTTCAAATTTTAGAGGCATTAAAAGAAGTTTGCAAAAGTAGGTCAAAGTAACATGGCAAAAAAAATATCGTTGGAAAGGTCTTAACACAAGAAAGTTGCATACCAAGTATGGAAGCCTTTGGCCCATTGGTTCAAATGTTATAGGCATTTAAAGATTTTTGCCAGAAGGTCAAAGGTCAAGGTCAGGAGGGCAAAAAAGTTGGTATGATCATATCAAATATGGAAGTCCTAGGTCTATTGGTTCCAATAATATAGGCATTTAATATTTTTTCAAAAGAAGGTCGAAGGTCAAGGTCAGAAGGGCAAACAATAATATTGTTGGATATTATAAGTATTTAAAGATTTTTGCAAAAGTAGGTCAAATGTCAAGGCCAGGAGGGCAAACAAGTTGACATGATCATACCAAATATGGAATCCCTATGTCTATTGGTTCAAATACTATAGGTATTTAAAGATTTTTGCAAAAGTAGGTCACATGTCAAGGTCAAGGTCAGGAGGGCAAAAAAGTGGGCATGATCATACCAACTATTGAAGTCCTAGGCCTATTGGTTCCGATAATATAGGCATTTAAAGATTTTTTCAAAAGTAGGTCGAAGGTCAAGGTCAGAAGGGCAAACAATAATATTGTTGGAAAAGTCTTAATACAAGAAAGTTGCATACCAAGTATGGAATCCCTAGGTCTATTGGTTAAAATACTATAGGCATTTAAAGATTTTTGCAAAAGAAGGTCAAAGGTCAAGGTCAAGGTCAGAAGGGCAAAATATTGGCATGGTCATACCAAGTATGGAAGCCCTAGGCCAAATGGCTCCAATAATATAGGTATTTAAATTTTTTTGCAAAAGTAGGTCAAAGGTCAAGATCAAGGTCAGAAGGGCAAAAATATTGGCATGGTCGGAAGGGTCTTGACAATATAAAGCTTCTCACCAAATTTCAGCATCATAGCACAAATATTAAACTTTATACCAACCCGTCCAAAAAACTTTAACCTGGTGATTTTTGGCCCCCCAAAAAACTAAGTCCAAAACATGTCAAAAATTGATAAAATTGAAAAATAGTTTTAATGTTTAACTTCATAAAAGCAATATTTTACCTCAAATGAACTTCCATACAAAATTTCAGCATCCTAGTACAAATGTTAAGCTTTAAAACAACCCGTCCAAAAAACTTTAACCTGGTGATTTGCGGCCAAAAGGACTAATTCCAAAACATGTCAAAAATTGATAAAATTGAAAAATATTTTTAATGTTTAACTTCATAAAAGCAATATTTTACCTCAAATGAACTTCCATACAAAATTTCAGCATCCTAGTACAAATATTAAGCTTTAAAACAACCCGTCCAAAAAACTTTAACCTGGTGATTTGTGGCCAAAAGGACTAAGTCCAAAACATGTCAAAAATTGATAAAATTGAAAAATATTTTTAATGTTTAACTTCATAACAGCAATATTTTACCTCAAATGAACTTCCATACAAAATTTCAGCATCCTAGTACTAATATTAAGCTTTAAAACAACCCGTCCAAAAAACTTTAACCTTGGCCACGCTCACGCCCACGCCCACGCTCACACTCACGCCGGGGGTATAGCATAAGCTCTACTGTTCTACGAACAGGCGAGCTAAAAACTAATGAATATTCAGAATGTCATTATTTTTTACACGAATATTCATAGAGTAAATGGTTCGAACCACTGTTTTCATTCAGTTATCCCTAAAATATTCTCAGTTACACTCATTTGGTGTTAACCCTTTTATCATGCTCTGAAAATTATGATTTTTTTAAATTGGGTTTTACATCAACTTAACAGTATTTCAGTCATATCACGAAGTCCAGCTAATTACAGGTGGAGGAAAACCCCATATGTTTTTCAGTGCATGGAACAATTTTCATAGTTTGTGTACAGAACACTCTGGTTGAACCATCAACTTACTGCAAGCAAGCTGAAAGGCTTTCTCACATGAAAATTCCAAATGCCCAGGCCGGAATTCGAACCACAGTGGTGAGGCGGTAAGTAATTGTCAGTCGAAGAACATAACCACTTGGCCAAATTTTAATCTGTTACAATTTTTTTTTTAATTACTTCTAATGCATTAACCCTTTCCCTCATACAAAAGTGTTTTCACGCATCTGCAAACAGAGTAGACCCAGATCAGACGGCTCCTAGAGGAGCCGTCTGATCAGGGTCTGCTCTGTTTTGCTAATATAATTTGATAGATCTGTTTCTTTGTTTTCTTAAACATCTACAATGTTCCACCTTTCATATTTCTTTATAACTATTTTGTTAAAGAATATTCAGTAAGTATTGAAATTTGGCCTAAATACAGAGCAGGGAACAGGTTAAAGCTTTTCAGAAACAAATGCCTGACCCTTTACCAAGGAATATTTACAAAAGTTATAATGACATTATGCATTTTAATTAAAAATAAAGGTCATGGCGTCCTGATCAGACATGATCTCTAAGTCTCTCTGCTAAAGTAGGTGACACAAAAATAAACCTTCTATGAAAAGATATAATTATTCCTTTTACCGTTTTACAAATCAGTTGTAAAAAGCATTTTCGAGTGCTCAGTTTTATAATAACTTAAATACTGAATATTTTAAATCTTTCCTTCATATAAATGCCTATTTACGCATTTGCAGAGAGAGTAAATCCAGATCAGATGACTCCTACAGGAGCCGTCAGATCAGGGTCTGCTCTGTTTGCTTAAGGTATAGTATAGATCTGATTCTATTGTTCTTGCCCGAGTGGAAACATCCTGTGTACATATGAGTTTACAACATAAACAAGATGTGTTTGTGAAACACTATGCCCCCTCAATATGATATTTGACCCTGAAGGATGACCTTGATCTTGACATGTCACTCCTCAAACTGTGCAGCTTCATGGGGTACACATGCATACCAAATATCAAGTCTGTATCTCTAATGGTTCAAAAGTTATGGCCAATGTTAAAAGTTGGTGACCTTTGACCATGAAGGATGACCTTGACCTTGACATGTCACCCCTCAAACTGTGCGGCTTCATGAGATACACATGCATACCAGTATCAAGGCTGTATATCTACTGGTTCAAACGTTATGGCCAATGTTAATGACCTTTGACCTTCAAAGATGACCTTGACATGTCACCCCTCAACCTGTGCAGCCAAATGAGAAACACATATATACAAACTATCAAGTCTGTATCTCTACTGGTTCAAAAGTTATGGCCAATGTTAAAGTATGTGACCTTTGACCCTGAAAGATGACCTTGACCTTGACATGTCACCCCACAAAATGTGCAGCTTCATGAGATACACATGCACACCAAATATCAAGACTCTATCTCTATTGGTTCAAAAGTTATGGCCAATTTGAAGTTGGTGACCTTTGACCCTGAAGGATGACCTTGACATGTCACCCCTCACACTGTGCAGCTTCATGAGATACACAAGTATGCCAAATATCAAGTCTCTATATGTACTGGTTCAAAAGTTATGGCCAATGTTAAAGTTGGTGATTTGACCCATATGTTTGACCTCTGACCTTTAAGGGTGACCTTGACCTTTACATGTCACACCTCAAAATGTGCGGCTTTATGAGATACATATGCATGCCAAATATCAAGTTTCTATCTGTACTGGCTCAAAAGTTATGACCAATGTTAAACTTACAGACAAAGAAACAGACAATTTGACCTTTGACCCTGAAGGATGACCTTGACCTTGACATGACACCCCTCAAAACGTACAGCTTCATGAGATACACAAGCATGCCAAATATCAAGTCTCTATCTTTACTGGTCCAAAAGTTATGGCCAATGTTAAAGTTGGTGATTTGACCCATATATTTGACCTCTGACCTTGAAGGATGACCTTGACCTTGACATGTCACCCCTCAAAATGTGCGGCTTTATGTGATACATATGCATGCCAAATATAAAGTCTCTATCTGTACTGACTCAAAAGTTATGACCAATGTTAAAGTTACAGCCAAAAAAACCAGATAATTTGACCTTTGACCCTGAAGGATGACCTTGACCTTGACATGTCACCCCTCAAAATGTGCGGCTTTATGAGATACATATGCATACCAAATATCAAGTCTCTATCTGTACTGGCTCAAAAGTTATGACCAATGTTAAAGTTGCTGACAAACAAACAGACAAACAAACAGACAGGGCAAAAACAATATGCCCCCCAGATTTGATCTGGGGGGCATAAAAATCAGCTAATAAATACTCATGATGTCATTATTCCTTAGATCAATATTGAACATGGAAAGGGTTAAAATTAGGTGCTCTGGAAAAATTGTAATCTTGAAAATTTATTGCCAGTTTAAAAAATTCTCTTAACCCTTTACTTCATAAAAACTTCTTTTCACACAACTTCAAAAAGAGTAGATCCAGCTCAGATGGCTCCTGTAGGAGCTCAGTAGGTTGGTAGTTCTACCCCTATTTTCTTCAGTGGACGGAACAATGCATGGAAAAAGGTCTTGGGTCTTGTTCAACCTGTAACGGATGTCGCGATATGACTGAAATACTGTTAAGGTGATGTAAAACCCCAATACAACAAACAAACTGTATGGTAAAGGGATAAGTGAATCTTTCTTTTGAATTCATCTGGCATTGTCAACAAATATCAAAGCTGGTGAGATGTTGAGACACTCAACAGGTCATCTGCATAAAAACTGCATGCAACTGTCAGAACAAACTCTCTAATAAAATGTATAAAAGTATTAAATTACTGCATTAATATCCATGAAGGAAAAGGTTAACTATAGACTATAAACTTACAAGACAGCGGAAGTCATCATCATCATCATAGTAATTGACACACTCATGGTGGAAGAGGCACATGCACTTTTTACACATCAACATAGGTGCCATCCCCTCCAGTCCCGGGCACTTCAAGGTACACAGGTTCTCTATGCCACTGTATGACAGCTGTCTGAAAAGACATCAGCAGAGTACATGTATTGAGTACAGAGTATATTAGTACATAATCACACCTTAAACGAACATCTGAGAGCAAAAGTATTAGTAATTTTGTATCAAGAGAAAATGTCATCCAAAATCTCCCAAAAATGTATCAAAACTGCATGAATGCAACCCCATCCAATACAAGTATGATTTTTTTATTTGAAACAACGTAACAGAGCTCCAGATAAGATGCGTAAATAGACATGTTTTCAAGAATAACTCTTTCATTTCTCCACCAAATCCTATACTGTGACCACTCTTTAGAATCGTCTCTTCGAGACGATTCTAAAGAGTGGTCACAGTATAGGGTTTGGTGGAGAAATGACCACTTTAGTATTTGGGTACGCACCCTTATCTGTAGCTCTGCTGTAAGAGCCATTTTCAACTACCAAGACTATCATGCCCTGTTTATTGTAACCTGAGTGACCATCACTGAAACATGTCATATAAACACAATCAAAAGTGAAGAACTTGATACGCTTTTAGCTTTCATTCTAATCCTATAGTAATACTCATGTGATTACCATGTATAATTTACACATTTCCAAACAAACCATTCAACGCCATTAAACACCTAAAAACACATGAGAAAAAGAATCAGCCTACAGCTGCCCTGGATGCCTAAAAAACTACTCAAGAAAAAGCTACCTACAGCGCCACGCAGACAAGGTACACGAAATGCATATAAACCATTTTCAATTAATATAAATAGAATTACCTATATTAGAACCAGTGAAAAATGGATCCCACCAAGTTTCGCCCAGAGGTCAGGGTCGTAAGTTTAACATTCTTGGCAGAGGACCACAAGCCAAAGCTACATATTTGTAGAGGACCAATAGATCATGTTACATACCAAACATCAAAGGTCTAGGCCATACAGTTTCAGATTTTTTTTAAAAATATTTTCCTATGAAAAACTGATAAGCCTTTTGGCAGGGTCATTTTTGGTCCGGTGTCCTAATTTGAGCAATCTAGGTCTAGGCCTTACAGTTTAAGAGAAGAAGATTTCTAAAGATTTTCCTATGAAAAACTGATAGGCTCTTGGGCGAGGCCATTTTTGGCCCAGGGGTTATAATTTGAACAATCTTTGTAGAGGATCATTAGAGGATGATACAAACCAAATATCAAAGGTCTAGGCCTTACAGTTTCAGAGAAGATTTTTAAAGATTTTCCTATGAAAAAATGATAAGCCATTGAGCGGGGCCATTGTTGGTCTTGGGGTCATAATGTGAACAAAGTTTCGTTCCCCCTAGCCACTGATGCTTCTGACAAAATTTGGTTAAAATCGGGTCAGCATTTTCAGAGGAGATGTCGTTTGAAAATGTGGACGGACGCCGGATGCCAGACAGATCGCTGTCACAATAGCTCATCCTGAGCCTTTGGCTCAGGTGAGCTAAAAACTGATAAGCCATTGGGCCGGGCCATTTTTGGCCCAGGGTTCATGAACTGAACAATCTTTGTAGAGGACCATAAGATCATGCTACATGCCAAATATCAAAGGTCTAGGCCTTACAGTTTCAGAGAAGAAGATTTTTAAAGATTTTCCTATGAAAAACTGATAAGCCATTGGGCGGGGCCATTTTTGGTCCGGGGGGTCATAATTTGAACAACATTTCGTTCCCCCTAGCCACTGATGCTTCTAACAAAATATGGTTAAAATCGGGTCAGCAGTTTCAGAGGAGATGTTGTTTGAAAATGTGGATGGACGCCGGACGGATCGCGGTCACAATAGCTCATCCTGAGCCTTTGGCTCAGGTGAGCTAAAAAGCAACGTCAGTCAACATTATATGCCAAGCTTGACACAAAAAAGAGTTATAGATACTCTTATTTCCATTGTGGTCCTTAAAAACACATGATTTCAATTTTTATGATTTTATTTTTTACAAATCTCAATGACCAGTAAAAATTGAACTCAGTAAAAATGTTCAGCACATGCAAATTAAAAGTGAATTAGTACCTAGACTCTGTTAAATCTATAATAAAAATGTGCGGCTTTATGAGATACATATGCATGCCAAATATCAAGTCTCTATCTGTACTGGCTCAAAAGTAATGACCAATGTTAAGTTTGCGTTAAAGTTACAGCCAAAAAAACAAACAATTTGACCTTTGACTCTGAAGGATGACCTTGACCTTGACATGTCACCCCTCAAAATCTGCAGCTTCATGAGATACACAAGCATGCCAAATATCAAGTCTCTATCTCTACTGGTCCAAAAGTTATGGCCAATGTTAAAGTTGGTGATTTGACCCATATATTTGACCTCTGACCTTGAAGGATGACCTTGACCTTGACATGTTACTCCTCAAAATGTGCGGCTATATGAGATACAAATGCATGCCAAATATCAAGTCGCTATCTGTACTGGCTCAAAAGTTATGACCAATGTTAAAGTTGCTGACAAACAAACAGACAGACAGGGCAAAAACAATATGCCCCCCATATCAAATCTGGGGGGCATAATAATAAAAGATAAATAAAATCAACTAGAACTATCACTAAAGGTGATGAATACCCCCACACGGCAGCCTTGATTGCAAATCCAAGTTTTGAACATGTAACAGGACCAAATAACAAAATTTACCAAAGTTCAAATGGCTAACACTAAACACAGAAAAATTGTGTCTTGCACATGTACTATTCATGTTTAGTATGTATGGCAAGTATCAATTTAATAAGTTTCAAAATGAAGGAGGAGTTTGTGACACCAACTCCCCATGTTTCATGCAAAAATGACAAAAAATATTCAAAGTTCAGGGGGGGGGGGGGGGGGATAATTCTACAATGGCTAACCGTAAACATACGAAAATTGTGTCTTGCGCATCTGCTATTTGTGACTATTACTTATCCTAAGTATCAAGTGAATCAGGTTGAAAGTGAAGGAGGAGTTCAAAGTACAGAATTTTGCCTGCCAATTTCAAGACCAATTTCAAGGACAAAGGTCAAGGTCACAGAGGTCTGAAATTTGTGTCTTGCACATAACCTACTCCTGAGTAATATTTATGCCAAGTATCAAGTGAATCAGGTTGAAATTGAAGGAAGAGTTCAAAGTACAAGATTTTGCCTGTCAATTTCAAGGCCAAAGGTCAAGGTCAAGGTCACAGAGACCTGAAATTTGTGTCTTGCACAAATTCTACTCATGAGTAACATTTATGCCAAGTATCAAGTAATTCAGGTTGAAAGTGAAGGAGGAGTTAGCCGTACAAGATTTTGCCTGCCAATTTTAAGACCAATTTCAAGGCCAAAGGTCAATGTCACAGAGATTTGAAATTTGTGTCTTGCACATCTACTACTCCTGAGAAATATTTATGCCAAGTATCAAGTGAATCAGGTTGAAAGTGAAGGAGGAGTTCAAAGTACAAGATTTTGCCTGCCAATTTCAAGATCAATTTCAAGGACAAAGGTCAAGGTCAAGGTCACACATACCTGAAATTTGTGTCTTGCACATATACTACTCCTGAGTAACATTTATGCCAAGTATCAAGTGAATCAGGTTGAAATTGAAGGAGGAGTTCAAAGTACAAGATTTTGCCTGCCAATTTTAAGACCAATATCAAGGCCAAAGGTCAAGGTCACAGAGACCTGAATTTTGTGTCTTGCACATATATTACTCCTGAGTAACATTTATGCCAAGTATCAAGTAAATCAGGTTGAAAGTGAAGGAGGAGTTCAAGGTACAAGATTTTGCTTGCCAATTTTAAGACCAATTTCAAGGCGAAAGGTCAAGGTCACAGAGACTTGAAATGTGTGTCTTGCACATCTACTACTCCTGAGAAACATTTATGCCAGGTATCAAGTGAATCAGGTTGAAAGTGAAGGAGGAGTTCAAAGTACAAGATTTTGCCTGCCAATTTTAAGACCAATATCAAGGCCAAAGGTCAAGGTCACAGAGACCTGAATTTTGTGTCTTGCACATATATTACTCCTGAGTAACATTTATGCCAAGTATCAAGTAAATCAGGTTGAAAGTGAAGGAGGAGTTCAAGGTACAAGATTTTGCTTGCCAATTTTAAGATCAATTTCAAGGCGAAAGGTCAAGGTCACAGAGACTTGAAATGTGTGTCTTGCACATCTACTACTCCTGAGAAACATTTATGCCAGGTATCAAGTGAATCAGGTTGAAAGTGAAGGAGGAGTTCAAAGTACAAGATTTTGCCTGCCAATTTCTAGGACAAAGGTCAAGGTCAAGGTCACAGAGACCTGAAATTTGTGTCTTGCACATATACTACTCCTGAGTAACATTTATGCCAAGTATCAAGTGAATCAGGTTGAAAGTGAAGGAGGAGTTCAAAACTTACAAGATTTTGCCTGCCAATTTCAAGGAAAAAGGTCAAGGACAAAGGTCAAGGTCAAGGTCACAGAGACCTGAAATTTGTGTCTTGCACATATACTACTCCTGAGTAACATTTATGCCAAGTATCAAGTGAATCAGGTTGAAATTGAAGGAGGAGTTCAAAGTACAAGAATTTGCCTGCCAATTTCAAGGCCAAAGGCCAAAATTTGTGTCTTGCACATCTACTACACCGGAGTAACATTTATGCCAAGTATCAAATGAATTGGGTTGAAACTGAAGGAGGAGTTGAAAGTACAAGATTTTGCGGACAGACCAACGACTGACGACCGACGTCCAATCAACAGGCTGATTCCAGTATACCCCCCTCAAACTCTGTTTGTGGGGGTATAATTAGGCAGTGAATCTAACAGTAAGTTTGATGTTATCATTTCACACAATCATGATTGCTCCAATGTCATCCATATGTGGCAAAGTATAAATTAGATAAAACAATATTACAATATGATTATTTTCTTGTTACTGAATACACTCATCTATAGTAGAAACTAATGTTTGTATCTTATTCTGATAAGATCAAAAGAAGTGAACGATATTACAGAAGATCACATTCATTACCTTCAGTTTTCACATTAAGAAATCTCTGAAAACCGAACACCTCTGAAAACCGAACATTTTGTCCGGTCCGAAGGTGTTTGGTTTTCAGAGGTTTACCTGTACAGAGCTACTTACTGCTGTACTGCCCTTGGAGTTGTACTTTTCCTAGCAGTGTGTTTGAGCTTTACATGTTTTGGTGGAGTAACAATCACAGTCTCGTATGACGGATGCATCATCTCTATCTTTTCCTTCTTAACTTGTGATTTGGCATGCATCAACAGCTTCTTAGGTCGTCCCTTCTTTGGAAAACATGCAGTTGTGTCAAATCTTACTGGCGGAAGATCCCCATCCCCCAGTTCAGCTGAGTGCATGATATTGTTGATATATTCATCTGCATCTCTCTCAATCACAACCACTGGTTTTCCAAACTTTGTATCTGAATCCTCATAATTACTCATGGGTTCAAATGATTTTGGCCTCCTCCCTTTCTTTTTAGCTTCAGTTTTCACTGCTCTATAGGGAGTAGATGCACGTCCACGTGTAGGTGCTGCTTGTCTTACCACTTCACCTTCCTCTATACCTATCGGCCGCCTCATGAACGAGAAGTTGTCTGCTGTAAGGTCTGAGCCATTTTTAGTCACTGAAACAAATATAAATGACTACATGTGCATAATGAATTGCTTAAATAATGAAACAGTATTTCATATATAAGAAGAAATGCAGTAAAACCTGTCTACAATGACTGTCCAAAATAAAAACAAGAGCACCGCAAACGGGTGCCAACTCTTGTCTGTCGTCATTGTCAAGATGAACATGCAGAACAAAAATGAAGGATGTAAATGAAAAATTGAAGTAGTTATGGTCAATGTTAACATTTTGAACGACAACGACTCGGACGCTGGAGTTAAGACAATAGCTTGTGATTTCTTTCACACTAGCTAATAATATTATGTCAGGGCTTTAAGACAGGTGGTAGCCTAATGCAGGATGAACAAGAGGGTCGTCACGGGTGACAAATGCCCCCAAAGTGTTTGACACCGAAATGCATTTTGGTGGAAAAACAATACAATGTAATGCAGGTGTAACATGAAATTTTGATGCTGTTAAAAATGACACAGGAGTCAGTTCTTAACATTAGAAACAGAACCTTTGACGATTATGATAGCTAAGAAAAGAGCCAAGCGTCAAAACTTAGTTAAAAAGGACCCTAAGTCATTCTCAACGTTAAAAAGGACCCTGGGTTGATTGTCAACGTTTAAGGTATAGGAGATATGCTCTGGACAAGCTTTTTGTATCTGGTAAGATATAGGAGATATGCTCCGGACTGTAAAATTGAGGTCAAAGGTCAAGGTCAAGGTCAGTGATCTGAAAATGGTACATGACTCTCCCCCATCCCAAGATGAACTCACAAACCAAATTTGGATTCCGTAGCTGGTAAGGTATAGGAGAAATGCTCCAGACAAGCTTTGTGTAAAATCTAGGTCAAAGGTCAAGGTCACAGTGACCTGAAAATGGTACGCGACACACCGCCATCCCAAGATAAACTCACACATTAAATTTGGAATCCGCAGCTGGTAAGGTATAAGAGATATTCTCTGGACAACCTTTTTTGTAAAATCGAGGTCGAAGGTCAAGGTCAAGGTCACAGTGACCTGAAAATGGTACGCGACACTCCGCCATCTGAAGGTGATCTCACAAACCAAATTTGGAATCCGTATCTGGTAAGGTATAGGAGATATGCTCTGGACAAGCTTTTTGTAAAATCGGTCAAGGTCAAGGTCAAGGTTAAGGTCATAGTGACCTGGAAATGGTACATGACATTCCGCCATCCCAAGATGAACTCACACACCAAATTTGGAATCTGTAGCTGGTAAGGTAAAGGAGATATGCTCCGGACAAGCTTTTTGTAAAATCGGTCAAAGGTCATGGTCAAGGTCACAGTGATCTGAAAATGGTATGCGACACTCCTCCATCCAAAGATGAACTCACACACCAAATTTGGAATCCTTAGCTGGTAAGGAATAGGAGATATACTCCGGACAAGCTTTTTGTAGCTGGTAAGGTATAAGCGGTTTTTAAAATCGAGGTCAAAGGTCAAGGTCAAGGTCACAGTGACCTGGAAATGGTACGCGACACTCCGCCATCCCAAGATGAACTCACACACCAAATTTGGAATCTGTAGCTGGTAAGGTAAAGGAGATATGCTCCGGACAAGCTTTTTGTAAAATCGGTCAAAGGTCATGGTCAAGGTCACAGTGATCTGAAAATGGTACGCGACACTCCTCCATCCCAAGATGAACTAACACACCAAATTTGGAATCCTTAGCTGGTAAGGTATAGGAAATATACTCCGGACAAGCTTTTTGTAGCTGGTAAGGCATAAGCTTTTTTTAAAATCGAGGTCAAAGGTCAAGGTCAAGGTCACAGTGACCTGGAAATGGTACGCGACACTCCGCCATCCTAAGATGAACTCACACACCAAATTTGGAATCTGTAGCTGGTAAGGTAAAGGAGATATGCTCCGGACAAGCTTTTTGTAAAATCAAGGTCAAAGGTCAAGGTCAAGGTCACAGTGACATGAAAATGGTACGCGACACTCCCCCATCCCAAGATGAACTCACACACCAAATTTGGTATCCGTAGCTGATGTGACAAAGGAAATATACTCCGGACAAAAGGTACACACACCCACCCACCCACCCACACACCCACCCACCCACACACCCACCCACACACCCACACACACACACACCCACACACGCACGGTGCGATCACTATATGCCGCCAAAGCCTAGCTTTGGGGGCATAAAAATATGCACAAAACTCTCTGCATTACTTTCACTCTGCATTAAGCAACCACTGGCTCTTACAGACCCGTATCTTTATTCATTATACTGATACGAGGACGCAATACTCTGGGTGTGAAGTTGCTGAGGCTAAATCTGACATGACATCATTCTACATCTGGGGGCACTACCTTTCTACCACCTCTTCCAATCTTTTGCTCTGTTCAATACAGATGTACCTTCTATGCTCTAAGGTTAAATGTGTTATTCTGTGCAATGACATGATTATTTCATTATGGGGTCATTAAAGAGCAAAACAAATTCCAAACAAGAGGGTCATGAGGCCCTGAAGCGCTCATCTGAGATAACCTTGTACAACCTTGGTAGAGAACAACAAGGCAAAGCAGTATGACATTAATTAAAGGTCTAAGCCTTATGGTTTCAGAGAAAAATATTATTTCTTACTTGTCCCATAAAAATTGATAAGCCCCAAGGCAGGGCCAAGTTTCGCCAAGAGGTCAGGGTCGTAAGTTGAACATTCTTGGCAGAGGATCACAAGCCAAAGCTACATATTTGTATAGGACCATTAGATCATGTTTATGTTACATACCAAACATCAAAGGTCTAGGCCTTACAGTTTCAGAAGATTTTTAAAAATATTCCTATGAAAAACTGATAAGCACTTGGGCGGGGCCATTTTTGGTCCGGGGTTATACTTTGAACAATCTTTGTAGAGTACCATTAGACCATGCTACATGCCAAATATCAAAGGTCTAGGCCTTACAGTTTCAGAGAAGAAGATTTTCAAAGATTTTCCTATGAAAAACTGCTAAGCCCTTGGGCGGGGCCATTTTTGGCCCAGGGGTAATAATTTGAACAACTTTTGTAAAGGACCATTAGATCATGCTACATACCAAATGTCTAGGCCTTACAGTTTCAGAGAAGAAGATTTTTAAAGAATTTCCTATGAAAAACTGATAAGCCCTTGGGTGGGGCCATTTTTGGCCCAGGGGTCATAATTTGAACAATCTTTGTAGAGGACCATTAGACCATGCTGCATACCAACAATTTTTTATATTGTCATTTCATGATTTAACTCTCTGACATGGGATACACATGCACAGTCATTTGCAAACTGTAGATGCAGGTCCGAGGGCTCATAGAAGAGCCCACTAATCAGAGTCTGCACTGCTTACCATTCAAAATACTCTAGCAAGTTTAAACCTTTCATACTGAGTCAATTCTATAGTTAACCCTTTTCCTGTTCTATGTTTATTTCAAATTTTAATACCTACTGAATATTCATAGACAAAACAGTTACACTGAAATATAGACTATGGAACATTGTAATCATTTTGGAAAATAAAGGAAAGGGTTTTCAAATTCCGTTAGCAAACAGAGCAGACCCTGATCAGATGGCTCCTCTAGGAGTCATCTGATCTGGGTCTACTCTGTTTACAAATGAGTGAAAACACGTTTATATGAGGGAAAAGGTTAAACATTGACTAAGATGTTCCACTCTGATTATTCAGCATTGAAAAGGATAACTTGTACAGATACCACAGCAATCACAAGCATTTATATCAATGTATCTTTTATATATACTTACACCAATCCTGTACCTGGACCATGGATCTCTGAAACAGAAAGCACAAGGTAAACAAGAATACATAATGGAAAATCTTGTATAAGAAATGAGCCTTGAAATGAAAAAATAGTCATTTGCTGACCAGCAAACAGTCTTTTGAAGTCAACACTGTTTGTCAGTTCAAAAGATTGGAATGTAAATTGTTGCATGTCCTTGGCTCTACCTTGCATACGCAGGAACCTTGTTCGATGTTATTCCTCCATCTATCTCAGTATACGGTTTCGCTGATGACCATATTGCAAGTAAACGCTTTAAACCTACCCCCAGTAGTGAAAGACAAACTGTTCAAAACCTTGAAGAATGTGCCATAACGATAAATAACTGGATGAACGAAAACAAACTTAAAATGAACACAGCAAAAACTGAATTCATCATTTTGGGAAATAAGCAACAGCTAAACAAATGTACTACACATTCAATTGATATCGCAGGAGATGTTGTTAAATCGGAAACCTGTATTAGATACCTAGGTGCTTTTCTCGATGAATCATTAACCTTCAAAGAACACGTGAAAAGAAAGTGTCGCGTTGCCATGCTGAACTACTATAGAATAAAATGTATTAGGAAATACTTGACAAAAGAATCTGCCGAAATTTTAGTTCTTTCACTAGTGATCTCTCATTTAGATTATTGTAATGTCATTCTGTACGGAATTGCACAGTGTGATATAGATAAACTACAATGAATCCAAAATATGTGCGCTAAACTCGTTTTGAATAGGAAATGGTCAGACAGCTCCAAACAATCTCTTAAAGACTTACATTGGTTACCTATAAAAGCTAGGATCACTTTTAAGATATTGACATACATGTACAGTTGCTCTCTCAACCACGTTCCCGTTTATCTGACAGAACTTCTCGTAAAGCCAGCACCAACACGCTGTCTGAGATCGGCAGACAAAGCCCAAGAGATGTATGCTGTGCCTTTCAACAAGAGAAAGACCTTTAGTGATAGAAGTTTTGGGACAGCAGGTCCCAGACTTTGGAACGGGCTTCCTAGCGAGATTAAAAGAGCAGAAAATGTTGAATCTTTTAAAAGAAAGTTGAAAAAACATTATTTCAGACACTTTAACTCACTTTTTAATATTTCGTAGAAACTGTCCGTGTGTTTTAGATGTATAAAGTACTTTACATAAAGTCTGGGTTTTAGTATATTATAACAGTTTTTTTTAACCATCGTTTTATGGATATTAGTTTTTATGCTTTCTTAAATGTATATTCGTGTATTGTATATCCTCTTTCGATTTTTATTCGTCTCTGATTTTATTTATGTCAATGTACAACGCCATTGAATGCATTATTTGCAAAAATAGGCGTTTAACCAAGTGATTCAGTTTCAGTTTCAGTTTCATGTTGGTGTAAAACATTTGACTCAATGATTGGTTGTTTGTGTTGATTAACGTCTGTTTCTGCCAACTATGGGCTAATTGGACGCCCCAGAGAAAGGGGAGAGGATACAGAGAAACCCTGGTGTGATTTTCTACTCAAATTATTGGTGAAGTTTCTCTGGTTCTTTTAGATGCCGAGTGTAATAGAGCACCGATACATCAGACCTCGTTTTATAAAGTCTCATCTAACATCTGTTTGTCAGTTCAAAGGATTGGAACATAAAATGTTGCATGTTGGTGTAAAACATTTGACTCTATGAATAAAAATGGAGCCCTCATCTATTTAAGTTAAACAAGAGGGCTATGATGGCCATGTATCATTCACCTGGTTAGTAGATCTCACGTGACTCACTTATGCAACAGACAAGAATGATTTATTCTAATCTGGTTAGATCTCATGTGACCCACTTGTGCAACAGACAAGAATGATTTTTCTCGCTTCTCAGACGTGCTAGATAAGCTGAGTTACTGAAAATAGCCGTACTAGAAATCCTTATCTGGAACACCCCTTGTCTGGTTTATTAATACGTGCAATTAGGTAAAAGTTCATAAATTAAAATTGATATATAAGTAACTAGCCCGGGTATGAAATTCTATTTATCATATAAACATTTAATAAAAGGCTAGTTTAATTAACCGACCACATTGTTTTGTAGTCCCTCAGTCATTTATATTCAACGCCAAAACGCAACGTGTATACTGGTAACAAATGACATAATTTAATGTCTCCTGTCGTTTGTTGCTATTAGATACGAAGTCATATTATGCAATAGAAAGTAGTACCACACAAAATCCATTAATTTACTTGTTTTTAGGGTGTATTTAAGCGAGAAAAATAATCAAGAATGGGTTTTGTTTCAAGTCGGGGGGGTTCTATCTCGGTTGGTCTGTTCCTGTCGGAAACTCGCTAAAGCTCGTTTCCGACTGGAGCAGACCAACCTCGAGTAAAGTTTTTCAATGATAGCCAAATTGTCAAAATAGTGACCTTGACCTAATTTAAAATATCTTTATATCAACTGAAAGGCCTATACCAAAGTCATTTGTATACCAAAGATGAATTGCCTAGCATTTGTTGTTCAGAAGTTATAGCAATGTTAAAGTTTGTTAAAAACGATAAAGTTTTGGAAATAGTGACCTTGACCTGATTTCCTGTATCAAGTCAAGCTTAAGTAATTAAGAAGTTATAATCAATGTTAAAGTTTTGTTAATGACGGCAAAGTTTTGGAAACAGTGACCTTGACCGTAACCTGATTTCATGTATCCTTGTATCAAGTGAAAGGCCTTTACCCTAGCTATCTGTATACCAAAGACAAATTGCAGAAGAAAACGTTGTTAAAACGGCAAAGTTTTGGAAATAGTGTTCTTGCGAAGGCAGCCTATAATTATACGGCTTAGAAAAAGGTGCATGATTAACCGCGGTCCTGTGTTTCTATAACTGCCGACTGCTACTGATTTTTTTGTTATCTCGTCTTTTCTAAAATTCATGAAAATTATGTTGTTGTTTTTTAAAAAATTATGACGTACTCATTTATTATTGTTTAAACTCTGCATGATGCATTTTAATTTCATATGCACATGTTTTATGAACGTGTTCTTCGAAAGCTGTTTTGTAAATGCTAGTTATATAGCTATAATTGAAACAGGATTTTAGTATAAAGCACCGTGGCGTAGGGGTAGCGCGTTCGCCTAGAATCCGAGGGCACACGGGTTCGATCCTAGGTAGATACGAAAATATTTTTATTTTATTTACGTTCGGGAATTTTTTCTTTTTATTTCTTATTTCGACATTAACGTGCGTTTGTTTTAAATCCATTTAATATTAGCACCCTGTCATTAAATATCCACACATCGTCCCGTATGTAGAACCTACTCCTCACTTACACAAATGACACCTTAACTCTGATTTGCTGATGAAATGACGTCAACAAGTTAACAAGTGAATAACTGGTTAACTGTCAGTTGAATTTGGTAACTAGTTGAATACAAACTTTTTATTTCAAAGTTTCTTTGCATAATAAACATGCAAACACAACAAACCTCTCAAACACGACAGGTTAATAAGTGTTGAATACATGTATGTTCTTTCTCTGATTTCCATTCATTTACAAGCCCCCCCCCCCTTTTTTTCTGCAAGTACACAATATAACCCGCTTCTTTATTTATTTATTTATTGACATTTAAGGTCTTGGTTTACACTGCTGATCTTGCCACTTGATACATGTTAGGCAGCCATTTTACGCTTGCGTAAAACCTCGCTTGTATCAAGTGAAATGCCTGCACCCAAGCTATATGCATACCAAATATGAATGGTCTAGCTTAACCCTTTCCCTGTTCTATGTTTAGTCCAAATTTTAATACCCATTGAATATTCATGAACAAAACAGTTATAATCAAATATGGAACGTGGTGCATTGCAGCTATTTTAGAAAGTAAAGACACGGATCTATCAAATTCCATAAACAAACAGAGCAGACCCTGATCAGACGGCTCCTTTAGGAGCCGTCTGATCTGGGTCTAATTTGTTTGCAAATGCGTGAAAACACGTTTCTATGAGCGAAAGGGTTAAGTAATTAAGAAGTTTTAAGCAATGTTAAAGTTTGTTAACGACGGCACGCCGCTCGCCCGCCTGATTTTTGCCAAACTATAAGCCAAGATTTTTCTAAAAAAAATCTGGCTAAAAAGCAGACCCTGATAAAATGGCTCATACAGAATCTGCCTGATGTGGGTCTACTCTGGCTTTAAAAGGTGTTTCTCGCTTACTAAAAATAGCCGTACTAGAAAACCTTATCTGGAACACCCCGTGACTAGTGTATTCATACGCACGATTGGGTAAAATCAATTCAAGGGAAGGAACTATTACATAATTATACCAACATTTCAATAGGCAACAACCTTATGAATTGAAATTAATATAAGTAATTAGCACGCATATGAAATTCTGTTTATCATATAAAAACTTTAAAAGCCTATTTAATTAACCGAAGACGTTGTTTTGTAGTCACTTAGTCATTTATATTTTACGCCAAAACGTAACGTTTGTGGTTGGCATAACAAATGACGTCATTTTGGTGTCACGCCTAAAGTTATGCAGCAGTTTGTTGCTATTAGATATGGAAGTCATATTACGCAATGTAGAGTAGTACTTCACAAAATTCGTTAATGTACTTGGTTTTAGGGCGTATTTCAGCGAGAAAAATATCAAGCATGGGTTTTGTTAAAGCCGGGGGTTCTATACCCTCGGTTGGTCTGTTCCTATCGGAAACTCGCTAAAACTTGTTTCCGACTGGAACAGATCAACCTCGGGAATAGAACACCCCGTCTTTAACAAAACCCATGCTTGATTATATTAATCTATACTGCGAAGGTTAAAAACAATTTTGGCCTACAAATGTAGTGAAAACTGAAAGTAGTTGGTTCCATATGTAAATCAGTCAGCTATCTTGAATCTTAATCAGACAAAATGTCACCCACTGCACCTAAATATATCAATTATTTGTATGAATTAACGAAAGTATGAACTACAAGACAATGCTATCTTGAATCAGATTAAAACAAGAGTGTTTTTGTGAAACACTTATGCCCCGACCTTTAACCCATGGACCAGGGAGTTGAATGCGACACATCGTCTTTGTGTGGTGAACATTTGTGCCAGGTTATTTTGAAATTCACAGATAAAAAAGTTACCAAAGGGGCACGAAATCTTGGACGGACGGACGGAAGGACAATGCGATTACTATATGCCCGCTGTTGGGGGGCATAAAAATTATGTCACACACAACTGATAATTGTGTTTATCATTTCCGTGAAGCTTCCTGAAATTTAAATGAAAACTGTAGAAATGAATCAGTCAACATCTTGTACGGGCAAATTATGAAAACCCTCAAGCTGACTCAGTTCCAATACAGTAGCAGGCCTTTCCCTTGACCCCTTTAAAAAGCCCAATTTATGGGTCCTCTTGACCCCCTCTCTATAAATTAAAGAACAGACCTTCTTAATTTTTAGGGTCAATTGTAAAATTTAAGGGACATTTCACTATAAATAGGGGGTCAGGGAAAACCCTGCAGTAGATACAAATTAAATCATTTGAATGCAATGATTTTGTCCCTGTCTGTTTATCACCAACTTAACATTGGTCATAACTTTTGAGCCAGTACAGATAGACACTTGATATTTGGCATGCATATGTATCTCATAAAGCCGCACATTTTGAGGGGGTGACATGTCAAGGTCATTCTTCATGGTCAGAGGTCAAATATATAGGTCAAATCACAGACTTTAAGATTGGCCATAACTTTTGAACCAGTAATGATAGAGACTTGATATTTGGCGTACATGTGTATCTCATGAAGCTGCATGAGAGGTGACATGTCAAGGTCATCCTTCAGGGTCAAAGGTCGAATTGGGCCGGGGGAATAGTGTTTCAAAAACACATCTTGTTTGGCTTTAAATAATCTTAATAATGGTATATGAACACGGTATGTCTTGGTAATTACAGAAATTGCAGAATTGGGTATATATAATTAAGTAAGTTCCAGAGCAGACCCTGATCAATCAGCTCCTAAATGAGCCTTTTGATCTGGGTGTGCTCTGTTCGAAAAGGTTTCAACAGATGTTTCTTTCAGGTAAAGTTGTTTTTTTCTTTCTTTTAGAAAAATACAACTAATTTTCTCAAATATAACATTTAAATTAACTTTAAAGTATGAAAGAGGAAACTGGATTAACCCTTTACTCCATATACATATTTATATATGCCTTTTAATAGTAGACCCAGAATAGATGGCTCATGCAGGGGCCATCTGATCAGGGTCAGCTCTCTTTGCTTATGAAATAATATTTATCTTATTCTATAATTTCTGCTACAGTTAACAAGAGAGCCAGAATGGCCCTGACATCGCTCACCAGACAATCAGAGGAGAAGATTTTCAAAGTTTTCACTATATGTTTCTATTGAAAACTGAACACCCCAGGGGCGGTGCCAATTTTGATCACAGGGACACAATTTATATAACTTTTGTAGAGGACCTGAACATGATGCTGAAGGAATGCAGTGAAAGAATGGGTAGAGCAAAGACAACTGGAACTTGTCTTTGGATGCTAGAGGCAGATTCTCCCACCACTAATGACCTATGAAAACAGTTTGGATCCAGATCAGGGTCAACATAATGTGGGGCCTAATCTGATATCCAAACTGTTTGTCAATGAGACTGAACTTCTGAGAAAGTTTGTAGTTATGATAACTTATGAATACGCTGCAGACAACAATTTAGCAGATGACAAAATTACCCAGCATGTACAGTTAAACTGAAATTCACAACAGATACACTGATAGGCTCTATATTGATAGCTGGCAGCTTAATGCAGGGCATAGGTATGAAAAAAATGCTTTAAGAGTTTTCTGCATTTTGAGAATTATCCACAGTTTTCTCAATCTAAAATGAGTGTGTGTTATTTGTCTAAACACAATTTCTACTCTACTGATCAGGCTACGGGTGATTACATCAGCGTCAAACTGGCTGGTCTCAGGCTGATATTAAAGAGAAACCTTTAGACTTAGTTTCTGATGTGTTTCTTAATACACATAGGGCAGGGCCAATTTTAACTATGATACTTATAAAACTCATAAAGGTATGCTAAGTAAATCTATACACCAAATATCTAAGCTCTGGGACATGTAGTTTCTGACAAGAAGATTTTTAAAGTTTTTCCTATGCATAACTAGTGATCCCATGGGCTGTTTAAGCAGTCAGCTTAAAAAAACTGGCAATCCCTGGGATGGGACCAATTTTGACCCTAGGGGCATAATTTATATTACTTTTGTAGAAGTCCTGAAGTTGAAGCTATGTACCAAATATGAAAGCTGAGAACCTTCTAGTTTGTGAGGAGAAGATGTTCAAAGTTTTCACTATATGTTTCTATTGAAAACTGAAAACCCCTGGGGCAGGACCAATTTTGACCCCAGGGGCATAATTTATATAACTTTTGTACAGGACCTACAGATGATGCTATGTACCAAAGATGAAAGCTGAGAACCCTGTAGATTCAGAGGACAAGATTTTTAAAGTTTGAAATTGTTGACGCCCAACGACGGACGACACACGCCGTCGGACATCAGGCGATCACAAAAGCTCACCCTGCGTACAAAAGTGCTCTGGTGAGCTAAAAATGCGGACATATGCCATCACCAAGAAAATAAGTTCACGATATCATTGATATTCGTGAGATAAAGGTGTAAGAGGGGTTGCAAAATATTTAATCAGGAATTATTTTGTGTTCACATTTCAAACCAAATGGATGGGAAAAATACTTTGGGAACTGAAACAGCAGTTTTAGCATATATAACAGTGTTTGCTTTGCATGCAAAGAGTAAATAAACACCAGTTATTGTTAGTGTAGAGCCTGTTAGTGATCTGCCTTACAAGTTTAATGCCCTTTGGTGGCAAATAGTACACATCACTGGGTGGTAACTTCTTTCCTGAAGGCTGCCTTTCACCAATCGTAGCACGCATCACAAGCTCTCTTCTCCAGCCTACAATAGCAGCCCAGGAGAAACAAATGTTAGTTTGAACTAGTGAGTGTAATAATGAAATCAGTCCTTACAATTTTGGCGCCCTTTGGAGGATGGTAGTAGATGTCACAGGCCCGAGGCTTGGGTGTCCCTGCAGCTGATGTTTCCTCATATATACCACGGTAAACTATCTCTCGTTGCCACCCTGTGATGATATCAAGCCAAAGTTCAATAAGCAAATTTGTACTTTACTTTGAAAATATTTCAAGCAACATAAATGGATTCATACAGCCAACATAATGTTAACCCTTCTCCCAGTAAGTGTGACCTGACTGGCATTTGCAAACAGCTTGGATCCAGATGAGACACTAAGTTACTCAGTCCCATCTGGATCCAAGTAGCTGCTTGACACTCGGTCAATAGTTTTTCAAAAGTTTGATTCAATCAGAAATAGTCAATCTTGTAGCAGATCCAAATTTGAGCAGTCATTTTCAGCACAGTGGGACAAGGGTTAATATTCCAAGGACCGGGGCTCTTGTCTAAATGTCAGTCAAAAAACAGTCCTTTACATTGATCCAATGACTAATGCACAGAGAGGTAAAAAGACTAGAATTATATCTAGTATCCCCAATAGTATATGGACCCCTCATTTTCGCTATATTAATCCTTTACTTCATAAACATGCCTTTCTACGCCTTTGCAAACAGATTAGACCCATATCAGTGTCACACATCAGGATCTAAACTGTTTGACACTCTGGTACAGTTTTGAAGAAAAATGAAAATCTACATTTCAGCATTGCAGGGGACAACAATTTTTGCAGACAATAATTGAACAAAGTTGTGCATGTCAATGAATTTAAGGCAAAAGGTTCAACTCACCTTGTAGGAATGGTTTTGAATACAGCTGGTACAGATCTGGTTGCAAGGGAGGGACATTTCCTGTATCTACCTTCACTCCATAATCAATTAAACGACTCTTTCCTGTAAACCAAAATAAACAATTTAGCTGTACATGTATAATACCAATTTAACCCTTTACCTGAAACAGATACCTTTTAACGACCTTTGCAAATAGAGTACAGTAAAACCTCTCCTAACCGGAATTCTAGTACAGAAGAATTTAGATATTTTAGGCAGGTGACTGCTTAATGCAGGGTGAAAGTCATGCAGAAAGCTTTCTGCATGACTTCCACCCTGCATTAAGCTGTCACCTGTCTCCAAGATTTAATGTCTGGTTAAGAGAGGTTTTACTGTATACTAAGATCAGACGGTTCCTGTAGGAGCCATCTGATCAGAGTCTATTCCGTTTGCATAGACTATTCTGTTTGCTTATATAAAATAATATAGATCTGATTCTATAGTTTCAGCTATGGCCAATACCCCTGTGTTCATACACCAAAACAAACTAGAAAGGTGTTCCTTGGAACACTTGAGTCGCCTGCCTGCATATATGAATTGTCTAGCATATGAGGTGTAAGTAAAAATGATGGCCAACTTGTCAAATAGTGACCTTGACCTAATTTCAAATATCTTTATATCAACTGAAAGGCCTTTATCAAAGCCATTTGAATACCAAAGATCAATTGCCTAGCATTTGTAGTTGAGAAGTTATAGCAGGGCTTTCCCCAGGCCCTTTTTGCATGACGGGCCCAACATTCGATCTTTATTGTTGGCGAAAATCCGACATCCCTTAATTTTTCCGACAAGTAAAAATTCTCGAGCCAAAGCCCTTTCAAACATGTTTGTTTATATGTCATTTTAAGTGACAAGTATACACACAGACTTTCCCTGGTGTTGCAGTGTCTAAAGCTATCAGCCAACACCCGCAGCGCGAGCCGTATGCATGGATGATTGCATGTCGCGTGTAAACAATTAACTGCTGAAGCAGTACAGAGGTGCAATACAGTTAAACGAACAAACAATTCAGCCCATTGAGAGAAGAAGGTTCCAGAACGTCAAACCAACAACAAATGTCGGGAGTGGACACAAAATCGGGAAAAAAACATTCGCTGGCTCACTGAAAGTCAGACCGTAAGTTTGTCTTATATAGGCTACCGATTTTAATAACTGTAATTGGACTATTTACGTGGACTAAACTTGAATTTGTTCTGCATACTAGATTTATATCGGAACAAAGAACTTCCATTCCTTGTATGATTAAAGCAAGTTTCTTCTTGATTTGTAAAGGCCAAATGTATGTAAGCATGACGTTTGAAACAACTATGACCTGGACTGGCAAAACTATCGATAATTTGACAAGATTCATCAATATTTAGAAAACATTTCATCATCTGTTTAATTTGTCAAATAATATTGATACAAAATACTTGAATATTTAATAATGACTGTTGGAATTCGATTCGTCCCAGGGATACGTCGTCCCGGCCTATTTCAATGTCAATTAAATTTGTTACACGATGTATTGCGTATACTGAGTGAATATTGACTATTCAGTATAAATCTCCATAAATACATCTTTGCGAACAGAGTAGACCCAGATTAAACTAATTCTATAGGAACTGACTGATAAGGATCTACACTCTAAAATTCTACCAAACAGTAGTTTAGATCCTGGTTTATAGCTTCTCACCATATATTATGCAAACTTGTCTAGAAAAAAGGTATTTAATTTGGTTATTTTTTTTTTTTCAACCTCCAATCCCTTCTGATGACTTTCCATACCAAGAGTGTGAAAATGTGGACAGCAACCAAGCACAGGCATTTCAGTGTCATGAGTGAATAATCAAAATATTGAAACTATTCAGACGAGAAGTTTTAAGCAATTAAAACTTCAGTATACAGTGTCTGATCTACTTGCACAAAAATTTATCTTTGTGAATTTGCAAAAGAACACATTAAAAAGTTTCGTGCAAGGAAGGTGAAGCTGTGGTTGTAGTTACGTTTGTTGTATATTTTGTTTTTTGTACAAACATGTGCAATAAAAAAGTTATCACTTTCAAAAGCCCTACTATAGCTTTTACATTATATCAGAAAATGCAAAATATTTACCATGATAACCCCCATTTAAAAAAAAAAAAATCGCCCCGGCGCTAGGCAGCAGGAGTACCCCCTCTCGCAGCCACACCCTAGGACTAAAAATCAAAGGTCTGAATGGCCATAATGGCTTTTCGGGTTTAATATGGATGTTAAGTGTAAGGGGAGAAAGTGCTGTAAACCTCAATAACAATGCCTGACGTCTTGGAATTGATAAGAGTATTAATAACAACACGTGTTTGTGAAACACTATGCCCCTGATTGTCACAAATATAAATTTGACCCGTAATTTGACATTTAACTGTTATATGACCTTGGTTTTAATAAGCCCCCCCCCCCCAAAGAACAACAACAAAATAAATAAAAAATAAATAAATAAAAGTTCGCCTCCGTAAGTTGTACAGGCATGCCAGGTTTGAAGTATGTATGTGCAATGGCTACACAATTATTGCCAACATCAAAGTTTGAACCAAACCAACAAACAGGGCTAAATCAACCGCCCCCCCCCCCCCCCCCCCCCCAACCCCCATTGACTGGGGGCATAAGCTATGACAGACTGAAACAAAAGGGAACATCTGATGATGTGCTGTTTATATACAGACATGCTTCTAGTTTCTACTCTGGCCGAAATAATATCTTACATGTATTTATATTCATGATATCATTATTTCTTACATGAATATTCATGGAGTAAAGGGTCAATTAATGCTTTAATATCCAAAGCTGATGCAAAAACTGAAGCACAACATCAAAGTTATACAAAGGCTACCTATAATCTATAATCCTACATTTTTTGTTCAATTAATTCTTACACATAACATTTATTTTTCCATGTTCGGCACTCATTTATTTTGAATAACTGTAGTCTGCTTACAAATTGAAGGTAGACAGGTTTTATTTTCAATTACTAAGTAGATCCATACATACAATTACGGTAGTTGTTTGGAACCTGGTGAAACTTAAATTCAGAACTACTGAAGTACAGTCTGAAGTAGAGTTGTAATCTGGGAAAGTCATTTCAACAAATTGCTACCTACTTTCGCTTTTACACGACACAGACGTCTTGAGCAAATGACAGTGTCGGCGGTTACATGATAAATATTGACCCTGGAATATAATTTAATTGAATATGTGTTGAAAACCTTCTATGGATAATACTTACTTTGATAAGCCGATAGAACCCCGTGTTTTTACGGTTTTACTTCTCGTAAGAATTAGACTTCTCTTGAAATTGGGTGTTATTGTCAAAACACGCTGTTCGTTGCATGATACATGTGTATATTGGAATTCCGAATTTCATTGGTTGATAATTTTAGATTTCTTTTGACCTTGTCCTTTATGAAACTTCCCATTTTCTAATTTGAGTACGGGTCAAACGGAAATGACCGAATTGACGCAAAAGGCAGTTTGATTGGCTGAAAATGTAGGTCTATATGCTAATCAGTTACGAATTTGTATAAAAATGCAATCGGAAACCTCGGCTATATTCCTTCTGCTTTAGAACGCCAAGGTGTTGGGAAAACTACGGTAAATATATTCGTTTGCGTCTTCTTTGGAGTTTATTAAAATTCAAGCTTTTTAAAAAAATTATCTTTGTGTATATTAGTAGTAATTATTTTACATAGCGAAACATTATTAAATACACGAAAAGTAAACAAATACATGAACATTTTACAACCAAACTAGTGCAAAATTGAATTTTTTGTCTTGCGCATGTTCACTAAAACAGTTAACTCTTTGCCGTAAAAGAGACCGATAGCTAAATGGCCCGAACGCCATAAAAATGACAGGCCTTCCTAAAATCCTGGGGAAAGCCCTGTATAGCAATGTTAAAGATTGTTAAAAACGGCAAAGTTTTCGAAATAGTGACCTTGACCTAATTTCAAGTATCCTTGTATCAAGTGAAAAGCCTTCGCCAAAGCTATCTGCATACCAAATATGAATGGTCTAGCTTAAGTTATTAAGAAGTTATAAGCAATGTTAAAGTATTGTTAATGACGGCAAAGTTTTGGAAATAGTGACCTTGACCTGATTTCATGTATCCTTGTATCAAGAGAAAGGCCTTTACCAAAGTTATCTATATACCAAATATGAATTGCCTAGCATTTGTAGGTCGGAAGTTATAGCAATGTTAAAGTTTGTTAAATACGGCAAAGTTTTCAAAATAGTGACCTTGACCAGATTTCATGTATCCTTGTATCAAGTGAAAGGCCTTCACCCAAGCTATCTGCATACCAAATATGAATTGTCTAGCTTAAGTAATTCAGAAGTTATAAGCAATATTAAAGTTTTGTTAACGACGGCCCTCAGCCCGCCCACCCTACCGCCAGCCCAGTTTACGTCAAACTATAGGCCGAGATTTTTCTTGAAAAAATCATGCTAAAAACTGTGACAACCAACTGCACGTAGATGTGAAAGCCAACTGCACATAAAATTTCCAGGTCATTTGACCTTGACCATGGGCTTGCGGGCAGCATGGGTGGGATGCCAAATGATAGATCAGATGGTGATTAATGTGTATGTGAAGTTTCATGTGTTTAAGTGTAGAAATTACTAACATATAAAACTTTATAGCAAAGCGTGACAGACAGATAGACAGATGGACGGACAGGTGCAAAACATAATGCCCATTGACTATCTTTACTGGGGCATAAATATTCATGATATCATTATTTCTTACATAAACCCTTCTCTTGCTGAATTTTAAAATACATTTCTCCTTCTTTACCCATGCCCTGTGGTATAATTACATATATCTTCACTGTGTACACGTATTTCGCTGTGCAATCACTGCTGTGGAGTGCACTGGTTGCACAATCAACTTGTAAATAGTGCAGACCCTGATGAGACAGCTCCTGCAGGAGCTATCTCATCTGGGTCTTCACTTTTTATAGATAGGTATATTGACGTGAATAGCAAGCAAAGGGTTAATGTTCATCAGGTAACAGATTAATGGACAGGGTTACCCTCTATGGGTGTGCCTAGGATGGCATATCAAAAGTATTACACAAATTATCAATACTCACCTTTTCTAACCTTATGTTTACTGCTGTTTTCTTGTTTAATCACCAGACCAACCGCTTCATCACCTACAATATATTCAGCTTTGGATAGAACATGGATTCTGGAATGCCGCATTGGACGTCTCCCTTCTGCAATTTGCTCTGTTTCATACAAATATTGGTCAGTTATTTCAAAAGAACATAAACAAACTTGACACCCTCCAACCAATTTGCATGTGAGCTTTGCTTTAATTCTATAACAATCCATGTGGTTGCAATCAAAAGGTGCAAAATTTAAAAGGATTATTAATATTTGTTGATTAGAAATTCATTCCTAAATTAGACATTGACTACGGAATGTTAATTTCCATAAAAAGTAACATCATGAGATGTATGTAAAAGTGAGAAAAACAGTCCTGCAGGGAGCGACACACACAAAAGGGCACAGCACTTTAACACCACCAAAAAATGTATGCCCCAAACCAGCCTATAATTTTGACCTTTGCCATTGAAGCGTGACATTGACATATTATGACCTTACATGTACTTTAGGCACTGCTGTCATCAGGAAGGTACTGTCTGTGCTACGCAATAAGATATCTATGACCTTGACCAGCCACAACCTGAGAGACCTGACTGCTGATCAATAAGATTTGACAATTTTGATATTAAAATGCGACTCAGTATCAAACAGTATAGACCCTGGCCAGACATCATGTCTACGACATGGTTGTGCTGGTCTACCAGTGTCTATAATGTTTGCAGAGCCCAGAAGACACCTATTTCCTGAACATAAAAGGTGATGTCCAAAGGCACACTTATATTTAATGTGATAAGAGATAGACATGTATCAGAAGATGCCTCATACCTGCATTCGTACAATCAGTTGCTTCAGCAGTACTATCTAAGTCAGTAGCAGTGCTTTTATCAGTGTTTACACTATCATTTAGTTTGCTTTGATCAGCATCTATACTATCCTCCAGTTTTCTCAGGGAAGAATGCATGAGCTTTCTTGCTTTGTACGGGCTTATAGGACTCCAGTTTTTGCTGCATCTTCTGCGCCTCTTTCTGGCTCTGAAAACTTGTATTGATGATGGGTCTTTCAAATAATCTAAGTCTTCATACGAATCATCTCCGATGCTTACATCAGCAATATTGCACTGATTACTTAATTCATTCATTTGCACACTTTCATCCTGAACTGAGGTGTTTTGCTCTTGTGTTTCTGTGTTTTGATCATCTGTCACATTTGCTTTGCCTTGATTCACAATTACTTTGTCTGTCCTAGTTTCATCTTCAACAAGTTCATTGGCTTGACTTACTTGATTCACAATGACTTTGTCTGTCCTGGTTTGATCTTCAACAAGTTCATTGGCTTGATTTACATCTATTGCAACTATGTCAGAATTATTATCTTTATCATCCTCCTCCCCAGTTACTTCTTCATGACCCTCAGATCCATCAATAGCATCATTGTCAGGAGATTTTGTCTCTGTATCTATTTGTGTGTTATCATTTTCTTGAGCATTAATTAAAGATTTCACAGACTCCGTTTCATCAGAATCTGGAACTTCACATTCACCAGTATTAATGTTTGCTGTTTTTTCATGTTCATCTAGGCATGTATTTAATTCTCCTTCTACCTGTTCATGTGATTTATCATCTTGACCATTATCTTCTTTCCCAGATGTGTCAGTCATTTCTTCCTGAACTGAGGTGTTTTGCTCTTGTGTTTCTGTGTTTTGATCATCTGTCACATTTGCTTTGCCTTGATTCACAATTACTTTGTCTGTCCTAGTTTCATCTTCAACAAGTTCATGTGATTTATCATCTTGACCATTATCTTCTTTCCCAGATGTGTCAGTCATTTCTTCGGCATACTTCTGGCATTTCTTTTCAATCTCATCCAAAACACTAATGGTGTCTTGTTCCATATTCATCATTACTATTGTAGTTGGATAATATCTGAAGTAAAAAAGAAACCCTGGTACAAATACACATAGCCATAGTATTGGTACTTAAAATAATGGAGGGCCACATGACTATCCATAATACCAGAATACAGTAAAGACTTGATTAATACGTTTCCTTTGAATAAACGTTTAGATTGGCGAGTCCCGGCCAAATGCCTTCTTTATCTACATTGAAAAAGATGTGTTTGTGAAACACTATGCCCCGATATGACCTTTGACCCTGAAGGATGACCTTGACCTTGACATGACACCCCTCAAACTGTGCAGCTTCATGAGATACACATGCATACCAAATATCAAGTCTGTATCTCTACTGGTTCAAAAGTTATGGCCAATGTTAAAGCCAGTGACCTTTGACCCTGAAGAATGACCTTGACATGTCACCCTGCAAACTGTGCAGCTTCATGAAATACACAATTCATGCATACCAAATATTAAATCTGAATCTCTACTGGTTCAAAAGTTATGGCCAATGTTAAAGTCGGTGACCTTTGACCCTGAAGGATGCCCTTGACATGTCACCCTCAAACTGTACAGCTTCATGAGATACACATGCATGCCAAATATCAAGTCTCTATGTGTGCTGGTTCAAAAGTTATGGCCAATGCTAAAGTTGTTGATTTGACTTATTTATTTGACCTCTGACTTTGAAGGATGACCTAGACCATGACATGTCACCCCTCAAAATGTGACTTTATGAGATACAGTAAAACTTGACCTAACGGTCACCTTAAATGAACGGTCACCTCGTCTTAACGGTCAGTTTGAAATCCTCCCGACGCAAATCAGTCTATAATGCACCTGTTTTAGACGGTCACCTTCCTTCCGCGGCCAGCGGCCACCATATTTCACCCCAAACCCTATATTTCTACCCCATTAGACGGCCAGCAGACAGCCTGGCGGCCAGATTGAAATGTGTGAAAACCCAATACACGGCCAACTGTTGACACATGTCAAAATGGTGACTACGCATCGTAACTTTCCGACATTACAGAAATCACCCATTGAAATATCGTGACCGCTTCGGCAAGTTCCGTTGTGTCGAGAAAGTGCATAGATTGGCCGCTTCTGTGTTTTTTGTTACGTCGGAAGTGAACGAAATAAACCAAGCGTTGACCTTGGCCTTAGGGCAAGATTATAATCGATGGCCTGATAATCCTTTCAACTCCTTTACATGTTAATATGCAAATATGGGGGTGTTGAGAAGTTTGTCTGCACGTTACCGAATCAAAAGAGATAACATCAAAACAAAATATCCACGCCTTTTCCAAATGTAAGTTCCTCACGTTAGAGAATCGAGTGAAGTGTAGACATGTATTTCCGGATGTGTCGAATGTTTCTGCCTGATGTTTATTTTTTATTTTTGTGCATGCAATTTACAGTACATGTTGTATTTTACCTGTATTTACAAGGATAAAATACATAATGTTTTGGATAAGGAATTAAAGTTCATGTAGATATATTTTGCGATTGTCTGGCCAAACAGAAAAATATCCCAAAATATCCACCCCTCGATTAAGTGGTCACCTCGCCTAAGCGGTCAATTTGGCCGCTTCCCTTGACTGGCCGCTTAACACAGGTTTTACTGTACATATGCATGCCACATACCAAGTCTCTATCTCTACAGATTTAAAAGTTATGCCCAATGTTAAAGTTGCTGACAAACAAACATCTGACCGTTGACCCAGGACGACCTTGACCTTGACATATGTCACCCTTCAAAATGCGCAACTTCATGAGATACACACGCATGCTACTGTTTTTGTATTTAAAACGAAGCATTTGTTTAGCCAAATAATTAGATCTGTAACCTTTATTTAAAATATTAAGGCTGAAAGGTCATTGAGAATTATTCTCTTGATATCAATCAGCAACACAATTTACTTTGAACAGTCATAACAAAAAGTCAACAATATGTCCACTTGATTCAAGTTAAAGGTTGACCTATTTTCCAGACTCCACATTTAAAGAGCTCCTTGGCCAAAAATATGTTGGAGTGAACAGAAAACGATTCTGAGTAGTGGCTTTCGTTTATCTAACGAGAAAAAAACTATATGATACTAATCGTGTAAGATTTTAAATAGAAACTAGTTTTCTTGCTTCTCTCTCAAAGCCTTCAAAACTGCCACTCATGCAAGTTTGAAATGTCATTAGTTTTCACAAAAGGCAAATGTCATTAGTTTATCACAAATTTCGATATTTAATGCTGTCATACTATTATATACACACTATAAGAGGGAAATGTCCCCCATAAACATACAACCATGGGGCTAATGTCCACATGTCACAAAAAGACAAGGGGGTGAATGTCCGCTCATCAAAAAATTGGTGGACAAAAGTCCGGTGGGCTAATGTTCGTTTACTGGCTGGACTGGTTGGGATTTGAAAATTTCTAGAGCCCTGGCGAATACGCAAACTTAGAGTCATTACTTCACACCTAATTGTAATGGCATCTTTCGTGTAAATAGGTTTGTATAGGATCTATGACGGTTGTATTGAATTGGGACCACCTATAACTGAGCAATTATCGCTTCCGCGACATTTTGGGTACAGGCTAAATCTATAATTACAGGTTATTATCGTTGTGATGACACACTTAATCCATGTAATAGAAAACGTGTATAGTTGTTTGAATAACGTTAGGTGTAAACTCGATCTGAAATAAAATGTACTTTACTTGTTCAGCCAGATCTAATTGTTGCAAACAATTTGCATACAGATGAGATACAGAATTGCTCGGCGTCTCATCTGGATCCAAATTGTTAGACACACTGATATTTATCTGGGTACTTACATAAACTTACATAAACCCCCTCATCTTTAAATAAAGAAATTTCAAGCGAAACTGACTTGATGATAGGATGTCAAATTTTGCGTAAGGGAGAAAAATGTGAATTGCCTCTTGGCCTGTCACAAACCCCTAATCCGATTAAAATTTGCTGTGTTAAAACAAATACAGTCCACTCTCGTTATGGCGAACTCGCTTGACACGAATTTCTCGTTGACATGAAGTTTTTGTAAAGTCCCAACTTTTCTTCCTATATATTCTATATAAATTTAAATTTTTAAGACGAGTTCGAACTGATCACGTTTTCGTTAAGTCGAAGTCATTTTCCGTCCCCAAAGGGTTTGTTTGCATGTAAGTATCGGTATTTGTATCGAAGTCACACCTCTCAGTCTGAATTGGGCCTTTTGATCCGACCCTAGCAAAGTACACCAGGTGATCGCGACACAAGTAATTACGGTGTTTTGTGGGTAAACAATCACCGATGTCAGATAATTATTCAAACTGCGGAACAATGTCACATTGAGTGAACGTTATTTAGTAAAATGACACATTACCGTTCATTCGTCCTAAGTGTCAATCATGACTACTGTAGTAAGAAAGATAACTCACAAGCGTCCTCGCTTCCGGATGATTTTGTAGAGATTGGATAAAAAGTAAGGCCTGTTCCTTATTTTATTACCAATACATGCAGTTTAAAATTGAATTTAATTTGTCACTTGAGTAATAGCGAAAACAGCTCACGGCGAAAGATGTAAAATGGTGACTACATTTTTAAACGTCTGGTTTCCCGAATAAGGCTGTTCTCTTACATGTACCGGAAGTACGCGAATCGGCAACCAGCTAGTTCATGTGTGATTGCGTATTTCCGGTGCCCGTTGAGGAAAAGGGATTTCCCCATAGAAATGGCGTAAACAAACGATGCGCTTTAAAAATCGTCAAACAAACGGCGATTAATTCAATGATAAAGGCAAAAGGGGTCTGAAAATTGGACAGGGCCTTGTAAATTAGGGCATGGTGTCATTAATGGAGGGTAGGAAAGACAGAAGTTTGTTCTCGCAGTAATGGATCAACACGCACATGTACAATTTTATATACAGAGTGCGATTCTTTTACACAGTGTGAAGACTAAACTGTACACGCACATTATAAGTATGCTTGTAATATGGTAGCTTGTTTAAGGTGAACGTAATGAAAGAAACTGGATTTTTTTAAAAAATGGCATGTGATTTTTAAGTCGAACTCTCGATGAGTCGAAGTTTTTAACGGGTCCCTACGAATTCGACATAACGAGAGTCGACTGTATGCCTGTCGCTGTTTTCAAAAAATGAAAGGTCACCGTTTTCAGAAAATGAAAGGTCACATGTGATGTCGCGTGTGATTTATTGGGGTTTTAAATTTCATTTGATTGGTCAAAGAGAACACACCCTTTTCTATATTAGCATATAACCTCCAACCCCGCTCTGAGTCAGGATTTAGATTTCTAATGATGTTTGTTTTACAAAACGTTTGCGTTTAGTGATGCCACATATTTCTCAAGATCAAAGAAACCAAGCTATTGGTATGCTCAGGGCAGGGTCAATGGTAAATTATATTTATAATGTAGCGCATCATTTTGGCTGCTCTAGACAGACTATATTCATAATTTAGTGAACCAGTACAACATTACTGTGTCTGTCAGAGACCATGGAAGACCCGGTCGCGTATGTGCGACAACGTTACGTACTGATCCCGTTATCACGTTGACTCACCTACCTAATCATTTTTTTTACCAGCAACCATTACTGCTCTTTGTTACGGGGTTTGTTTGAGGCAGATCCAAGTTCCTATTCATGCTCGTTGTCCATATACTGGACAGATTATGACACCTCACCACTGAGCTTCCAGGCTGTTATGGGCACGACACCATTTGCATTTCACACTGAATCAGTGGCAATCGTTCTTTTCAGCAATTAGTCATGGTTTACTATCAGCCACGCAGATGGCAGAATACGCATCTATCGCCATAGAAATGAACGACTTGCAGATTGTTGTATTCAGGAGAGAAACAGGTTTGGTGGTGGCAGTATTATGGTCTGGGGTGGGATAATTGGAAATCTGAAAACTGACTTGGTCATTATCCCAGGGAAAATTTCCATGCTCAGCGTTACATAAATGTTTTAAACAACACAATGATATCACGTGAAATAACGGACCTAACATAAATTTCCTCGCACGGTGCGTATCACCATACAATTCCTTGCTCAAAATAACATTAACATCTTGCCTTGGCCCGCTTTATCCCCAGACATGAACCCCATAGAACAGATATAATACGGGATGAATTGGGTTAGAGGGCCAGATCCAGTCATCAAATTGATACCATAAATGACCTCCAAACTGCTCTTCTGTTAGAATGGCAACATATTCCTAATGTGCTTGTACAACATTACGTAAATTCAATGAGGCAATGTATTCTGCAATGCATTCGTAACAAGAGATGTCACAGTCATGTGACAAATGCCCCCAAAAATTGTACCCTATGACCTTGACCTTTGACCCATGGACCTGGGAGTTGACACATCGTCTTTGTGTGGTGAACATTTGTGCCAGGTTCCTTTGAAATCCATTCACAGATAAACAAGTAATTGTACCCTGTGACCTTGACCTTTGACATATGGACCAGGGAAGTAAACACGACACATCGTCTTTGTCTGGTGAACATCTGTGCCAAGTTAAATTGAAATCCATTGATAGATAAAGATGTTACAGACCGGACACGAAATTTGTGACAAAGTAATTGTACCCTGTGACCTTGACCTTTGACCCATGGACCTGGGAGTTGAACGCAACACATCGTCTTTGTGTGGTGAACATTTGTGCCAAGTTATATTGAAATCCATTGATAGATAAAGAAGTTACAGGCCGGACACGAAATTTGTTACAAAGTAATTGTACCCTGTGACCTTGACCTTTGACCCATGGACCTGGGAGTTAAACGCGACACATTGTCTTTGTGTGGTGAACATTTGTGCCAAGTTATATTGAAATCCATTGATAGATAAAGAAGTTACAGGCCGGACACGATATTTGTTACAAAGTAATTTTACCCTGTGACCTTGACCTTTGACCCATGGACCTGGGAGTTGAATGCGACACATCGTCTTTGTGTGGTGAACATTTATGCCAAGTTATTTTGAAATCCATCCAGATATAGAAGGGACACGAATTTGGGACGGACGGATGGAAGAACAGATGGATGGACAGACGGACGGAAGGACGGACAATGCGATTAGGGTCGATCCGGGTAAGTACGGACAATACGGCAAGTACGGACAGTTCCAATTAATAAACACACTATCTCGTAAGTTTCATATTTACGTTCTATATCAAGTTTTAAGTTTAGACATTATGAACACCCCTTCTTATATAGTGTGCAGTGTTTGACAGTTGTGACGTATATTTATATATGTGACGTGTATATAACATGCGCACTGTGGGTAAACATACTTCCTTTCTAAAAAGTTTGCCACGGAAGAAATTTTAAACACATAGACACAAACAAATTTCAAGTTAGTAGATTTATAGTTTTTACTTAATCATTTATACTTTGAATACGATACATACATATATATCGAAGCTTTTAAATAAATATCTGTATTCTGGCAAAAACTAAGTAAAATAGATAAAAACTGAAGAATTCCAATGTGTCCGTACTTAACCTACTTATTTTTATAACAGGAAAAATACGGACATGTCAATTCCAGCCAGCCTACGTACGCGGGAAACGACGGGTCATTTCAACACAAGTACAGTGGTGCAAAAGTGCACTGAAATGTTGTTTGACTATTTAAAAAAAGAATATGTTTATGACCATGCAGGTTTTATGAACTGTACCATATACTGTTACAGAGAATTAAATGCAACACCCACGCACTCGCAATCATCTTCGATTATTGCTGCGAACATGAAACGGCGGAGGACGATAGCATTGTGTGGCTTTCGAAGAACTATGCAAGAAAATGCAACGATCTTACTGTGGCTTCAATCTGTGAAGACATTATTGAAAACTCATTATAGATATAAAACAAAGATAATATATAGTAAAACCTCTCTATAACGACCACTAAATTATATTGTTTGATATTTAGGGCAATTGGCTGCTAAAAAGCAAGGTGAAGGTAAAACAGCGCTCTAAAGGGTTTTACTTTCATCTTGCTTTAAGCAATCACCTGTCTTAAGCACAACATAGTTGATATAATTTACTGGCCGTTATAGAGAGGCTTGACTGTTTTGCTAATAAATGAATACATAGATCTATATTGAAACAGTGTTAAAATCTAAATAACCTGCATTTGAGAAAGAGTTTCAATAAATGTAGTGTGTCGATATATTTGTGTCATTTGCTGTAATTAATTAATCCAATTACAGTAAAACCAATTCTATAATGACCACCGAATTGTGTTAATTATTTGGTATGTATGGCAGATTGCTGCTTAAAGTAAGGTGAGAGTAAAATAGAACACTCTAAATGAGCGTTCTGTTTTACTTTCACATTGCTTTAAGCAGCCACATGCCTTATAGTATTGGGTGTTCGATGAGACGACAGTGTCTCTAGCCTGACACTAATTAAAGCATCAATAAAATGTACAGACTATATGGAATATATAAATATTCCTGGGACTTGCCAAATTGGTTGAGGATAAAATCTATAAAAATGGACAAAGCTAGATCTATATAAAATAAATGACTACTTTGCCACTAAACTAAAGAATTAAAATGGTGTTTAAATCTGGTGTTTGAGTGCTATTCTCAAACCAATACTCCGTCCTGCTTGTGTGGGTATTGAACCTAAGAGCGGACTACAGGCCTATAATGTTCCATCTAGTCCTGGAACCTATATGCTGTATCGTCGGTCTGTATCCAGCAGTTAATAGCGTGTGGATAAATATTATTTCTGTCACATTAAACCGCACAACATTTTATCTCATTCAGTGGTCGTTATAGAGAGGTTTTACTGTAATTAATATGACCCAGGAGTTTTTTTATTGTGTCAAGTGCATTGTTGTTTTAGAATGCCCAAGAAATACATTTACACAAAAAGGGGTAAAACTCAGAATTACGAGGACAAACAACTTGAGGATGCAGTTAAGGCTGTGGAAAAGGGTTCGCTGTCCATAAGAAAGGCCTCGGCTACATTTAATGTCCCTAAATCAACAATTGGTGACCGAATAAGCGGCAAGCATGAGTTACATGTACCACGTGGAAGGCCTACGCACATCCCCCGGGATATTGAAACAAAAATTGTAGATGCAGTAAAGATGGCATCCAGGAGAGGCATCGGTCTAACCAGAAAACAGGTAAAATACGATGATACAGATGGTGTAATGAAATATTGTGAACTACAACACAGATACCCTAACCCCTCCCCCCAATCAATCAATCAATCAATCAACCAACCAATCAATATCGACCCCGGTCATAATAATGACCGTGGGATCGATATATTACGGGGTTAGCATATTACGTCCGGGGGTCATAATATATTGAACCCCCAGTCATAATATTATGACCTATAGGTCGATATATCACGGGGGTCACAATATTTCATTACACCGGTCAGTGGTCAATAATATATTCATGAAAAAACACGCTATCAATAAATTAATCGTTTGAAATAAAAACATTCTGTAAATACAGCACAATCATAAATATTATTAAAACATTTAGCACATTGGGTTCAACTTGAAATCCTCAACTTGCGCTCGATAAATGGCCGGATCCGAAAAAGTGGCCTGTCCGGTTGTCCGATTCGCCATAAGTATTATGACAATAAACTTTAACCAGGGACTATAAAACAATATCGCGACGTCCAGCTAATTACTGGTGGAGCATGACCCCAGATGCTCTTTATTCACCTTTTCAGGTACAAATCGGCAACTGGGTAGAACTGCCGACCTTCCGCAAGCCAGCTCGAAGGAGCGCAAACCGCCATTGGGGCTAATTCTTGAATTAAAGGTAGAATTGCCAACTAATAAAAATGTTATGGTCTATCACATGTATTTACATGTGTTTTTTTATAATTTTATTTAAGGTCCTTTCAAGAACGAGTACTTTGTGCAAACGCACAAAAATTGGATCAGGATATGATACTTTCACCGCTGGAAAAGACTGGTGGGAGGGCGTAAAACGGAGGCACCCAGATATCGCAATAAGAAAACCGGAGAGGCTAACATCTACACGAGCCCGTATGATGAATAGGGAAGTTATTGGCAGGTATTTTAAAGACCTAGAAACAATAGTTGAGGGATTGAATATTGCTTCAAAACCCCATGTCATTTGGAATTGTGACGAGATGGGGAAAATTTTTGAACATTCACCTGTCCAAGTCATCGCTGAAAAGGGCCAAAACTGCCTCGGTAGAACAAGCTCAAAATCAACGAATATCACCATAATGGCATGTGTAAACGCATCTGGCAAAAGAATACCACCCATGTTTGTGGTTAAGGGCAAGACGTCAAGGAGCCTACATGGATTTAACACTGCCATGGCCCCTACTGGGTCAAGGTGGGCCTTTCAAAAAAATGGCTGGATGGATGACAGTATAGGTGAAAAGTGGTTTGCGGAGGTTTTCCTCCAGCACTGTGGTAAAGAAAGGCCACAGCTGCTTATACTGGATGGGCACTCGTCACATGAAACTCTGGGCATTCTGATGCGAGCAATGGAAGAAAACATTCACATACTGGCACTTCCACCCCACACAACCCACTTTTTGCAGCCTTTAGACCGCTCTGTATTTGGACCCCTAAACAAGGCTTATAATGCTGAATGCTCCGAATACTTGCAAGATAATCCACTGCACCAAATAAATAAGTAGAGCTTTCCGGAACTGTTTCGCAAATCTTGGAATAAAGCGGTTACCTGTTCCAACATTGTAAGCAGTTTTAAATCGTGTGGTATCTATCCAGTTAATGAAGCTTCTATTCCAGACAAGGCGTTTGGCCCGAGCGAACCTTCGGATCAGCCTATCTTGAAGGCAACAACACCATCAAACCCAAATGTATCCATCCCGCACACTAGTGGTATAGCCGATGAAACAACCACAACTCCATATGCTATACCAACATCGCATAGTTTGGACGTTGAAACCCAGCTGAACCCAAGTGTTCTATGCACCAATGAACGTGTGACTGTTGAAACGATACCGTATCCACATACTATATCTTCCCATTACAGTCAGTCATCTTTAAAAGCAACGTTAATTAACGGAGATGAATCGCCAAAATTGCCAACAGCAGAAACCCTAGACCAATCGAATGATTTTGCATTCAATGAAGTAGATAGCTTGGCTATTAAAAGCGATAGCGAGTTACAGCTTGTCACTGATGTTCTTGATCTGAGTGACCCCAATCAACTTTTTAAATTAGTTTCAGAAGGAGCCTGTACACTGTCACCACTTACTAACCAAAATGGCGAGGACGTAATCATACCTAATGAATGCAATCCTGATCTTGGTCTCGACACAGTTGACCAATCAATAGAGTCATTGTTTACACCGCGCATTACCATTAACAAGATTGAGAAAAAGGTGGTCAAAAAAAATATTACATCCCACCGTCTCCTGACAAGTCAAGACATTATAGGACAGAAGATGCAAATTGAAAATAATAAACAGGAGAAAATTAAAAGAAAGAATGCAAAAGAAAGTAAAGCTAAAGCTGTAAAACCAGTAAAAAGGTTAAAAAAATTGAAAACGGAACAAGTTGAATAAATAGAATGTTATAGAACTGTGTCAAACACTAGATCTATGCGTTTTTGACTGTTGGGACTCACCTTGGTCCGACGCTATAAAACTTTCTCAATTTGAGCTTGCAACAAATAAAATCATTGTCCAAAAAAACCGCTGCAGTCTAGAGCATATACCACTGGCTCTTGCAAAGAAATATTCATGCAGATACTAATTGAAAACGATAACACATTTTTTCCCTAGGTTTGTTGCCAAGGTTACAAATCATTCTTAGTTTTAGCAGCGTACTCATTCTAAGCACGCTGCTTAAACTTAGAAATGCCCTGTAACCTTGGCATAATACCTACAAACTATGATCTTTTCAACTTCTGTTTCAAATATAGTGATCGCAATAAAGAGGTTTAACTTGTAGGTTTTTGCAAGCTCAAACTGAGAAATTTTCATAACTTCGGATCCAACTTTTTTTAAAAAATATTTTACTGTCCGTACTATCCCTATGCAATTTATCATGTCCGTACTTTCCACATCATCGTCCGTACTTTCGCTACCGTGTCCGTACTAACCCGTTTTTGATACTCACGTTATTTTTACACTTTCGCAATATCTCGTGCTCATATCTGCAATAAAAACCACGATAAAGTCAGAAGGAAATATCATCCAAATGATAAATGTCAAACACGGTCGGCCAGGCTCTTAAAACATGATTTTCTGAACCATTTAAGCGTCTGGTGTAAAAGTTGTCCGTACTTACCCGGATCGACCCTACTATATGCCCGCCTTTGGGGGCATAAAAATGGAGGTCACACAGGTTACTGATGATTTTTAAAACATCACTTTAAGTATGCAGTCAGAAATTTCTTGTTTACAAATGCAGTGTAATCATTTTAATTTTTAAGAAATTTTCATTTCGACCCCTCTCAACTGAATAATTCATTAACAAATATGCAATACATGTATCTGATTTTCATCCCATAAATTACACAGAGACATCATTATGGCACCAAAGCTTGTAACATAAAAAATTACCCCGAATATAAATTTATTGTCAAAATATATACTTTTGAATTCTATGTAAAGTTTTCATTTTGGGTCAGTGTATTTTGTTCTTAGCACAGATGAACATCGGGTGGAATGACTAAACTACTGCAAGTCAGCTGGAAGACTGATGAGGAAAATACCCTTCACATAACCATATTTCCAGAATATTTAATTGTTTTATATCACAAAGAATATTATATACTTAGTTATGTATACTTGAGATTATTAATATTATCTACTGGTGTCGTTTGACATATAGCTCTATGCTATTTATGTTAAAATTCCAAGCATTTCCGTGTTAAAATTACAAGTATTTCAGTATTTTGGGAGTATTCTGGTATTTCGGTTAGTAATGTGACTCGTTCCATGTTACATGTAGGAAATTTTTCAAGTTAACACTTCTTTGTGTTTTTTTAGTCATTTTTGTGTAATTAATTGATTTTTACGTTAATATAAGGAATGCTTTGATATGTCATTTTATTTAACCCTTTCCCTGTTCTATGTTTATTCCAAAAGTCAATACCTACTGAATATTCATTGATAAAATAGTTGTAAAGAAATGTGGAAGGTAGAACATTGTAGGCATTTTAGGAAGCAAAGAAACAGATCTATCAAATTCCATAAGCAAACAGAGCAGACCCTGATCAGATGGCTCCTCTAGGAGCCATCTGATCTGGGTCTACTCTGTTTGCAAATGCGTGAAAACACGTTTATATGAGGCAAAGGGTTAAGGTGTCTATCTGTTTATGAGTGTTTCAATTGAAAGCATTAAAATATCATTGTTTGTTATATTATTCTTTATTAAAACGATAACCCACAAAGAACAAGAACACTAAGAAACAAGAATTTGGTTGCAAACAGAATTCCTTGGTACGGTAGTTACGGGCCCAATGGTGGCCGAAACGAGTCACGACCAAGGCCGAACGGGATTGGTTCCAAAACGACCCCGGCCATTACTCACATGTCACGACGGTACACCAGGTGCAAAGACTACAGTGCCTTTCGTTACTATTAATTCTAGATAATAAATACTGTTGAATAATTTGGTATGGATGACAAACTAACTGATATGCGTTCACTGTTATCGACAAACAATCAAAACATAAATCACGTTCAAACAGCAAAACGTTTTTTTTACCATTATTTTTGTATGATTTCAGAAAAGGTCGACAAATGGCTACCATCATAAAATTATCCAGATTAGATTTTATATGAAGACCTCTAACGCCAGTCTTCCCCTGCGGCATGATCGATGGAGAAAACTGCAGGAGCGTTTGATTAAGCAATCAATTGTACTTAAATGATGTCGATTGTCGCAACCGGAAGGTCATAATCAATTGACAATCGGCCCATCACTACATCTTACGATCATGATTTTTTTGTAATTAGAAAGTTAAACTGCAAAGTCGCATAGTCCACCAAGGCTCGAATCATGTGATTTTGTAACTCTTTAATTCATGTGATGTAGGCGGGGCTATCATGCAGAAATACTCTCAGAACAGGTTTTCATAAAGATTTACACACAATGTGCAGCAAGTCACCACTTATGATAGTGAAAGAAAGTTCGGCAAGGTAGATAACCCCTTAATGAGTACTCTTTATGGAGGAGAACACTTCTTCAGACTGTCTAATAGAAGTGACTGTGCCCAGTGTGTCACTGTGTATTGATAAACAGCTGACCAGACTGACATGTGGCTCCCTTAAGACCAGGCGACCACTAGGACCCCGAATGGTTCCCACATGTTGATATCGCAGATTCTGGATGATTCGGCATGCCTTCGGGATGTTCGGGAACCCTTCCGCGTCATTCCTGAACCCTACAGGAACCCTTCTGGGTGATTCGGGGACTGATCGGGATCGAAAAAGATTCGGCATCCAAGTTTTAAAATTTGGACGCCGAATCTTTTATTTGGGAAGGCTTCGGGACCTTCTGGAGCCCTTCGGGAACCCTTCGCGGTGGCTTCGTGGTCATTCTGCTAGGTTTCGTGATCTCTTATCGACCCCGAGCGGTTCCAGAATGAAGCCGAATCGATGCCGAATGCCTCCCGAATGCTTCCCGAAGACGTGGAAGAGTTCCCGAATCCACACGGAAGACATGCCGAATGCATTATGAACGATTCATATACTTAATATCAGGCTTAACTTATTAGGGGTATTACACTTACATAATTATAGAGAAGATAAGTGAAATAATTTTCTCTAAGCAGAATCCTTACATTTTTTAAACAGAAAATAACAGTTTGTGCATGAAATATCTAATTAAACCCAAAATGAATTTGGTAAAATTCTTAAGTCTGTTACAAATTCTCAAATATTGTTTTTGATTTAGATCACCTTCAGTTATTATCAAATATAATATGTATCTTAAAATGACAATTAAGCAAACGTTTTACAATTTGTTTTTACAAAATAAACACTAATTTATGAAACTTTAAATTATGCTCTGGTATAATTTTTAAATAACAGGCTTAGCTTAGTTATTACTAAGAATGTTTGTGAAACTGGGGCCTGAATAGTCTCAGAAGACACTGATGTCAGCAAAACTTATATACATACATGTATATCTGAAAAAGAATGGTCGTCAGATTGCCGAAACGATTTCGAGATATAAAATACAATATACAAGAAACTTTACCTATAGTCCGATGTTATAAAACATCTTATTTAACATGAGCTAGAAGTTATTTACCGACTAAAACAATAGCTTCTTAACAAAATACATTCAATTACTAACTACCTATGGATAAAATGCATATATAAAGAACAGGAATAGCTATAAAATATAACACATTTCAGTTTTGCTACCTATTATAAATAGCTTAAAATAGCATGTATATAATCAATCCCTAATACTCGTAATTGGTGTATGTTGTGACGAAAACGAAATAAAACACATGAGAGGGAAGCATTTATATGTAGATGTATGTGTGCGTATGTGTGTGTGCTCTTCCCAAGTACTTGCTAAGAGTGTTTTTGAGCCCTTTTCCACTCCAAAACACAAAAATGCGACATCGTTATATACCCAGACTCTCAATTCGGCAACCCTTCAGCCTTATTTCTGCAACAACTCGGCATCCATTTGGCATGTTCTGCAATGGCTCCGCAACCTTACCGCACCATCGGAAACCATTCGGGAGGTAATTCTCAAGGTTTTGGCATGATTCTGCATCACTTCGGCATCTGTCCGCAACGCTTCGTAAGCCACTTCCCAAATACTTGCGGAATGCATGCCAAATGACCCAGAGTACAAAGCTGATCCCGAATCGAGCAAAATTTATTCTGCAACCATTCGGCAAGGCTTCGGCACTGTAGTGGATGCCAGGCATTAGGCAATAAGGCCAAGAAACACACACACAGCTGTTTGTGGGATTAACCAGCGGTCATTTACATACATGTAAGTTATATCTAATTAATGTAATTATTGGCCACAAAACAATGTCTGCTTGATTTGATTTTATTTCGCCACTTGCATTTTTTTTCGCCATTTAAAAGTGGCGAACGACAACGGAAACCCTGCAGCGCATTACAAGAAACATGGCTTAGTCATTTCAACAAGAGAAACTCTGTCGATAACAAGAGTAGGACATTGCACCCGGGTTTCTCTGTATCCTCTCTTCTCTCTCTGGGGCGTCTAATTAGCCCATAATGAGCAGAAATGGATCAAAACCCAGGTTACATATCAACAGTGAAAAACTTTTTCTACTCATAAATAAAATGCATAATAACTTTCTGCACTCTACAACTGAATTCAAAACTAACTTACAAAATATCGATGTTCATATAAGACACTAGTAAGCTGTGTCTCTTAGTCTTTACCTGTACTTTTTTTTGTACAAACAGAACCAAAAACCTGGATCCTCTTACGCCTCTTACACTTCGTCCTCACAAAAACAGCGTTCACATTCAACGAAGAATTCTACGAACAAATCTCAGGAACAACTATGGGCACCAAATGCGCACCAAGCTACGCAATAATATTCATGGATAAGATAGAAAGAGAATTCCTATCTAATAGGAAGACACTACCAACTGTCTGGTGGAGATTCATAGATGACATTTTTATGATCTGGGCACACCCCCGAGAGGAATTAGATTCCTTCATCTTAGCCCTCAACAGTCACCATCCCACGATCAAATTTACTGTTGATATCAGCCAGAGCTCAACAAACTTCTTAGATACAACTATCTACAAAGACGACAACGGCAATTTGAAGACCACACTATACTCAAAACCCACAGACGCCAACATGTACCTACACTTTAATTCATTCCATCCAAGACACCAAAAATTAAGCATACCCTACAGCCAAGCAGTAAGAATACGACGAATTTGCAGCGACCTGGAGTTATTCGACACTTGCACCATAAAACTACGGGATAATCTGAAAGCCAGAGGATACCCTACAAGGACCATCAACGACGCCATCCTGAGAGCCAGAAAACTAGATAGAACCACACTTTTACAAATTAAGGATATACCCAACAAAGACAAAACCATTCCAATGATACTCACAAACAACCCCCGAAACCCTGACATGAACCGGATTATAGACAAAAACCTCCAAATACTACAGTCAAGCCCCACCTGCAGCAACCTCCAGTCTACCAGAATTTTCACAGTGCTTAGAAAACCACAAAATCTACGTAATATACTAGTCAAAACAGACCTACATCCAAAACCAGCCAATAAAGGAAGCTATCCATGTTCAAAAAATTGCGCAGCTTGCCCCTACATGAACGGAAAATCCAACATCAAAATCAAAACGACTGGAAAGTTATTCTTCATACAAGGAACATACACCTGTGAATCAGCCAGTGTCATTTATATCATTACTTGCAACAAATGCAGCATACAATACGTCGGCCAAACAAGAAATACACTAAGGGAACGCCTATACGGACACCTAAATGATATAAGATGCACAAATAAGTACAAACCGGTCTCCCGCCATTTTACGTCAAATTCGCACTCAGCGCACGATCTCGACGTTACAGTTCTAACAACAACAACAAAAAACAACAACATTCGGCTACGCACAGAAGAAAGCTATATCGAGCAATTTCAGACTAAACAACCTTCCGGACTTAACATTATACAGTAAAATGGACACTTCCACGCCACAATACAGACTGATAGGGGAAAGATTAAGACAGTGCACCAAGTGCAATCTCATGATAAAAGGATCAATATCCAACATGAAAAGACACTGGAGAACACACGAAACCAAAAGATTCGTTTACGTCTGCCCAGGCTGCACCAAAACCTACACTAGACGGGATTTTATCAAGAAACACGCAGAAAACATCCACAGCATATGCCTTACAGAATTCATCAAAATAGAAGTAGACGTTCCAAATCCAAAACCAATTCAAAAATGGATACCACCCTTTGAGGCCAAACCCCGATTTAGGATCATACCAGGACCTTCTAACTACACTAAACCAGACAACATCCAGCCACTTTTAACAGAAATGATACGAGTACCACGACAAATCAGCCCACTACCAGAACCCACAGAAAAACCCAGCACCACAGACGACTTAACATTTGAAGCCACACCCCTGGACTTAACCTCAACGGATAGTAACACTACGATATGTATGGACGAGAGAAACAGTGATAAAGACACTGAAATATTCATCTATTCTGTCTATGGGATTTTCACATAGAAAACTTTAAGACTTGCAGGTTGGTTTCTTTATTCGTTTTTCTACTCACAGTACATTTTCACAAACTAAATTACATACAGTTACGTCTGTTAACTAGTATACCACCATAATAATCAGCATTAAAACATGGTATATGCCCACTATCTTTATTTTAGGCATAAACCATTTTTTAGCTGTCTCATCCCCATTGGATACCAATTCAACAGTTTAACGTCACAGTACGTATCACGTGACTAGAAAGGCACCGAAAAAACCCTACCTCAGTAAAGTTTGCTTTGGATATTTTTATGTATAACCCTGAAGAAGGTACTTGTAAGTACCGAAACGTCGGTATATTTAATAAACAGAGAAATCTGATCTGACTTGGTCGTTCACGTTCCACCACCGTTTTACTACTAGTACTGTACTTTTTTAGAAAAATTAATTTTGTTAACGGTAACAGATATTAATTTTTCCAGTGATCCATATTTGTCATCCAAAGAGTTATCATAATACACTTTTTACGACATTTAACATGCGAACGAAAGATACAGAAATCGTTTTCAAAAGTTAATTATTTACGATTCGAAATATTTTACATTTTACTGCTAATTCGCAATAAATGCGCAACAAGATGGTGACCGTAAAAACTTTCTTTGCGATACATTTATTGCCATACAGCCTGCTCTAACACACGTTTGTGACAATATTGGTGTACTCTTTGACTGTAAGTGAATTTCTACCTGCACAACTGTGTTTTATATTTAGCTCTACACATATTATATCTGCTTTCTGATTGGTTGGAGCGCCATCTAATGTTAACTCCAGCATTCACATGTTGTATGAACAAAGATTTTTTTTCAAGAGATTGCAAACTTACTCCACAGTGAAAGAGAAACCTTATCAATAAAGGAACTTTTTCATCTAATGTCTTCTTTAAATCAACAAACTGAAGTCTTTAACTTGATAAATCAGCAAATGCTTCAGCCAGGCGTGAAAAAAATAAAACGACCTGGTTTTGAAGAGAACAGACTAAAACGCAGCCATCAAATCTGGCCTTAAACACCGTAGACATAAACAACATTTCAAAATCAAAAATTAAAGCAGATAAGTAAACATTACTTACATATTCCGGGATCGTTACGGTTAAACGCCGTAACATCGAAGGCCAGCATCGAACGGGATTCACGGTTGATTGCAAATTCACATCTACGCGTTTGTTATTACTAATGATGCAGGCACGTTTATCTTTCGACAACAGTCGTTCTCTGTAACAGTTATGGGATGGAATCAGCAATCAGCATTTAGAGCACTACAACCAAAACAATAGATATTTTGTACACGGCACTCCAGTAATTACGATCATTTCCGCCGAACGCTCGGTTCGCGTATTGATAAAAATAGCCTCTAAGATACCGCAGTAAGAGAAATGTTAATTCATTATGGAATGGGTAACATTAGTGCAATTAACAATGTTTTGTTTTTCAATCAACTTTGATTTATGAATTTTAAATTAACGAAATATCGCGTTTGAATTAGAGGCTATTTCCAAAATGTCTGCGCCCATACGGAAACATGAAAATGGGAAATTAAAACAGAACATTTCTTTCCTCTAAAGTGAATGGCAATTTAAATTAATCATGAGGAATTGAAAAGGTTTGTAAACTACACAATGATATTTCGTAAATGCAGTTTATTTGACACGTTTTCATTCGAATGTTGCAAAATGGTCCCGGGTCGTTTCGGACCCAATCCGTTTCGGCCACAGACCAAGGAATACATGGAATATATCAGCAATAGACAGCAAATTTTATTTAAAGCAAAATGTATTAGCTGCTTAAAAAAATTGACCATTGACAAGAGACAACAAATAAAGAAAGCAAAGAGATATCCAGTCAGATTAGACTTTTTGTTGGGATCTACTAAAACCCTTGACGAATACAAAAGCCGTGATGTCCCGTGACAGTCTAAAACTCGATCATTACCTAAATCCCATTACGGTCAGTTTTCGTCACGGCTTTTTGATGTATGATCCATTTCGTCATGGGTTTTTCGTATATATCATCAGGGCTTTTTCATAGACATAGTCGGTTTGAATATCGAAATCCGTCACGGCTTTTCACTTTGTCACTGGCAAAACCCGTGACTTTGGAAATATGAAAAACGCTATGTAGTGTATTTATACTGACATGTATTATTAATTACACACATTCATTACATTCTATATATTTCAAAAGTAGGGGGGATTTTCCCCCCTCATCTGAAAAAAATGGGGGGAATTGTAAAAAAGAGGGGGGATCTAAATAAAAAACACAAAAATAATGCTAAAGTAACTTTTATTCAAATAAAACTAGTCTACATGACTATGTATTCACTACTGTATTGTAGCAATTGTGGACACAGATGATACAGCTCTTACAAGAAGTTTCACCAGGGTCTACACTGCTCTTTAACTAAAAACAAGTAAAGTCTGGGTGATTTCACCTTTGGTTGGGGTTTCCATTGATTGAGTTCCATGCTCCATTTCCTGGGCATTACTATTACCATCAGATACTTTATTTTGTTTCGTTTTCATATTTACGGGGGAAGGTGTGCCTGTTTTCGAGGTTGAAGGGCCCAAAGCAGTGAAATATTGGCTAATTTTCCGTTTAGACATGTTTATAATGTCGTGTTTACAAAGATTAACTTTCGTAAGGGTGTTTCTATGACAGCGCTATAAATAGCAATATAGCGATAGGGTTTTGATAAAATAAGGGCATAGTTCGCGCCTACCTTCGATAAACCCGTATCGAGCCCGTCGTTCTAGTCGTGTCTGGAGACAGCGGCCATGTTTTATACTAACCGGAAATGGTTACCGTGTCAAAGCTAAATGCGGCGCTACAGCCGATTTCAAAGTAGAAAACACTAAACAACTCGGCGAAAATAGGATTTTTCTCAAATCAGACGAGTTAAATGCGCGATTAATCGCCCCTTGCCTTTGCCAAAATGAGCGAGTACTCAGGAAAAGGGGGGAATCCCGCGATCGTGCGTCCTAGGTGCAACACTGTATAACATAGATTTACTCATTTTCTGCCCTTATTTATGCATTTCTTACAATAATAAGGGATATGTCTCTAGGGAATCTCTTCCTGTGATAGTCCTTCACATGCCTGGTGAAACCATATTTTACACTTGTCACATATCACGTATTCCCTGTCTTCTGGCATCGTACATGAACAGAAAACTTTCAGATAGGCAGTGTAGCGCATGGGCTTGGATGGTGTGCGTGTACCAGCAGTAAATGGGCTGATCTCATTGGCTTCGAAGCATTTCATTTGGTTACCTCTTAACAACTGTGGGTTGTACTCTTGGCTTGTTGGTTCAATACCGAATGCCTCAGCAGTTGCGTTCGCTATTGCATACAACCCACAGTCATCACTATTCTGTTGGAAGGCACACTTTGAGGCATGAGTCTAACCCCCAAATATGAGGACATTGGCGTTTTATCAGTTGAACATTGTACAGCATCGATTATTCGGTCATTTACCCACTCCGTTGCGGAAAAGAGTATTTGTTTCTCTTCATCTTTCAGGGTAATGCTGCCGACCCTGAGCCAGTCTGGTCCACTTGTTGATGTATTTGAAACCCTTTCGCCTGGCACAGTTTCCTCATACAAATCTTCCTTTAGCGTAACAATCACTTCATCTTCATCTGGATGATCATCAATAGTGATTGACACGTTTGGCGATCTCGTCACGGGTTTTTCTGGAACAGTCACGGATTTTCCAGCTTTCGTCACAAGTTCTTCTCGCATGACGGGTTTCTGATCCGTCATGATATTCCGGCTTTGGTCATGGGTTCTTCTTTCATGGAACCTCTTTCCATTTGTTCAGACTCTTTAACAGTTTGTTCATGCTTTCACTTTGGTTTTGAGTAATGCCACTATACGGATCAAAATTAGTCAAATTTTGGATCGCCCACTTGCAAAACTTTGACAAGTTTGGCAGAATTCGGCCATCCATGCTTTTTTAAGCTCTGTGATCGCTTCACATGAACCTTCTTGCGTATCTTGTTGGAAAATGAACCGCATGTGATCTTTATAACATTTTATTTCTTCACGTACGCATCCTCGATCGGTCAGAAATCGCTGCACATCTTGCAGAACGTCATTCCAACACCTGACATCAACAAGTGTGAGGACAGTTCCAAGCGCATTGATTATCCCTATCTCACCATCAGTCACGCACGCCAAATGTTGTTTTGGTAGCTTTATGTTTTCTTTAAAAAAAATTAAACAATGTTTCGTGATGTTTTTTAAATTTTCTTTCATGAATAAGAATTAGAGCAGGCATGCAGGATGTTTCTTTAAATAAAATGTGCCTAAAGATCAGGGTTGAAGCGTAAAAGTTACCAAGTTGAAAAGTGGTGTCATAACTGAGGCAATGGTCCGTTGCATTGAAATGGAGCATATTTTCGCGTTCTTCGAACATCATAGAGCGGTTCTTCGAACATCATAGAGCGGCCACAAATTATAAGCAGATCAGGGTGAGTGTAGATGGTGTGGACAAACTGGTTTCCACAGTCTCTTGCAATAACATGAATGTTGTAACAGTTGTATAGTGCATCACAGGAAATCCTTACCTAATTGCTTGCTTTAAAGCGGATGTTTTGCACCTGTTTCAAATTTCTTGGCATTTCCTCCAACTGGATTTCTTTCTTGTATACGGCACTTGCGTCCTCCACTTTTGTTTGTTTTAACCATTCGTCCAGTGCACTTTGATTGGACAAAGGCCTTTTCGTTTTTGGCGTTTCCGTGTGAAAATGGCTTGGACTTTCCTTCATCTCCAACATACTGAATGACAAATGGTCCAGCTTCTTTCCCCGGCTCGTGAAATACATACTTTACAAATTCTTTGGATTCTCCATCTTCAGTAGCGGTGTAGAAGTACTTCTTCTTTAGTTTTGGATTTTTCCTTGGTAGCCTCACTGTACCCTGGTTTACCCAGCGATGACCATCATCTCTCCAGTCTTGTGCGGCAACTCCTTTTGCTTTGAAACAGAAGAGCTGTCCACCCTTAGGCCGAGATGGCAGAGCTGACACTGGCTCTGCAGTCGTATCTTGCAACACTTCTAGGAATATGATTTGGCTTGGAATATAATATATGATGAATGCAAAGACGATGTTGTTAAGAAGAAATAATGACTTTGACGTCGTTGCTATGATATCTGTACATGTATGACTTAGTTTATCTGACAATACAAAAGCCGTAACGAATTCAATAATACACGTAACAATAGATGGAAAATCCGTGACGTTTAGAACAAAACCCGTGACGATTGCTGGAACCTGTGACAGTAAGAATATAACCTGTGACATAACCGTCACGGAACGTCACATGTTTTAGTAGGACTGCTTTTTGTCGGTTCAAAAGCCCAATCAGGGCTTATGTTGCTTGATATATATCTTCCCGACGTTAAATAAAACTTATCTTATCTTATCTGGACAGTTCCCTATGTCTAAAATTCTATGTAGTGCTATTGCGCTTAGTTGTTCTTCAACAAGCTCCATCAGTTTCCACCCTATATGAAGCAAATATAAACCCAATAAGATTAGAATAAAGTGTTTAATATTTGCTGAAAAAAATGCTGCAAATATTGATAATTGCTTAAATTTGTAATTACATTCATGTTTTTGTAAACTCTTATTGTAAGATTTTATTGAATCCATGAAATAGACAGTGATAATGTTAAATATCAAACAACCAGAATCAATTGCAATGTTGTTTGAATGATATAATAATAACAAATTAAGTGTTAATTAATGGTAGTACTTGTTTGTGCTTATCTCATCAATGAGATGTTTATTGCTGCGATAGTTTGTACTAATTATTTAATTGGTTATTTCTTTAATCATGTATCACCCAATAACAGCATGTATAATCGGATTAATTTTAAATATGGATGCACATTCTAAATTTTTATACGCCCACCTAATAAAGGTGGTCGTATATTGGCGTGGCCTTGTCCGTCCGTCCGTCCGTCCGTCCGTCCGTCCGTCCGTTCGTTCGTTCGTTCGTTCGTTCGTTCGTTCGTCCGTCAACATTTTGTTTGTCCGCAGTTTTCTCGGAAAACTGTTTGACAGATATTAATGAAACTTCACACAAATGTTTAATGTATCAAGATCTGAAGCTGAGTTGATTCTGAGGTTCATTTGATTTTTCGTTTCAGAGTTATGGCCATTGTCCTTAAAAAATGCAAATAGTTTGTCCGCTGTTTTCTGGGAAAACTGTATGAGAGATATTAATGAAACTTCACACAAATGTTTAATGCATCAAGATCTGAAGCTGAGTCGATTCTGAGGTTCATTTGATTTGTCGTTTCGGAGTTATGGCCCTTTTACTTAAAACATAATGTAAATACATGCAAATAGTTTGTCCGCTGTTTTCTGGGAAAACTGTTTGAGAGATATTAATGAAACTTCACACAAATGTTTAATGCATCAAGATCTGAAGCTGAGTTGATTCTGAGGATCATTTGATTTTTCGTTTCAGAGTTATGGCCCTTGTCCTTAAAAAATAATGCAAATACATGCAAATAGTTTGTCCGCTGTTTTCTGGGAAAACTATTTGAGAGATATTAATGAAACTTCACACAAATGTTTAATGCATCAAGATCTGAAGCTGAGTCAATTCTGAGGTTCATTTGATTTGTCGTTTCAGAGTTATGGCCCTTTTACTTAAAAAATAATGCAAATATATGCATATACATGTAGTTTGTCCGCTGTTTTCTGGGAATTTTTTTTGACAGATATTAATGAAACTTCACACACATGTTTAATGCATCAAGATCTGAAGCTAAGTCAATTCTGAGGTTCATTTGATTTGTAGTTTCGGAGTTATGGCCCTTGCACTTAAAAGAAATAATGCAAATCTATGCAAATATATATGAGGATGGCCATAACTTTTTCATTTGAAATGATATTTACTTCAATTTTTTTTATATGGTTAAACCTTAATATGAATTTTCACATATATTGCGGGGTTTTCGGTAAGTCATTTTATTCTAAAGTTATGGTCCTTGAACTTTGTGTGTTTGTTGCTTTGTTTGTCTGTCAGCTTTTAGTTTGTCTCTTGTTTCCTGGGAAAACTATTAAAATGATATAAATGAAACTTAAGAGAAATGTTTTAAGCAACAAAATCTGAAGCTGAGTTTATTTTGAGGTTCATTCAGTTTGTCTTTACAGAGTTATGGCCGTTTCACTTTTCAAAAATCTGCAAATATGAGGATTAGCTATAACTTTTTTATTTAATAAGATATTCACTTCAATTTTTTTAAAAATAGTATCATCTTAATATGGAAATCAAGATCTGAAGCACAGATTAGAAAATGTCAACACTTATAAGGCATGTTGAATCAGAGAAAGTTTGCAAGTGGGCGTATTATGTACCGTATGCGGTACTCTTGTTATAAAGTAGTTTTTTCAAGGGAATTATTGTCGTCTGATCTGGGTCTACTATGTTTCCAATTTCCTGAAAAGGTGTTTATATGAGGGGAATAGTTAAAACAGGCCTGTGTCAGTTTCCAAGGGAATGATTGTGGTTTGCAGAAATAATCATTCATCAGCAGGCTAAAGGTTAGCATCTAACCTATCTTCTGACCTTTGTCCTTATTGGATTCAATTCTGCATATTCCTTTCAATCATATCACAAGTACCAATTATACCTTTGAAAGCAAATTTTATAATGTGGCCGAAACGAACAAGGCCGAAACGACCAGGGCCGTAACGGATTGGGTCCAAAACGACTAAAGACCGAAAAAGATTGGGTCCGAAATGACCCGACACTGTGCAATATGTGTGTAGCCGGGTAGATTGTGGTGAAAGTTTGAATCAGTTGATAGGCTTAGACTGTTTATCATAGTATGGCTTGGTAGTTCAGTCGGAGGATGTTGGCATGGTAATCCAAAGACCCTGGGTTCGAGTCCCAGTCGAGTCACAACTTTTTCACCATGTTACATTTGGCATGCAACATAACAGAGGTTTCTCAGAAATTTACCTGTCAAGTAATATTTATGTCTCCCTCCATATTTATATGGGGGAGACATATTGTTTTCGTGAGAGTTGTCTGTCTGTCTGTCCGTCTGTCCGTCACACTTTTTGTCCGGACGATAACTTCAATATGCCTGATGCCAGTTGATTGAAACTTCATATATGGAAAGAGCATAATGAGAGGAAGTGTCATGTACAAGGTCCATAACTCTGAGACCTCACTAATATAGGAGTTATTGCCCCTTGTAAAAAAAAGAGCACTTTTTTGTCTGGACGATAACTCCTATATTGCTCATGCCATTTGATTGAAACTTCATATATGGAAAGATCATGACAAGAGGAAGTGTCATACACAAGGTCCATAACTCTGGCTTCACTAATAATGGAGTTATTGCCCTTGTTGAAAAAAATTCAATTTTTTTGTCGGGACAATAACTCCTATATTGCTCATGCCATTGGATTGAAACTTCATATATGGAAAGATCATGACAAGAGGAAGTGTCATACACAAGGTCCATAACTCTGGCTTCACTAATAATGGAGTTATTGCCCTTGTAATTTTTATTATGCCCCCAAAGCTAGGCTTTGGCGGCATATAGTGATCGCACCGTGCGTGTGTGGGTGGGTGTGTGGGTGGGTGGGTGTGTGTGTGTGTGGGTGTGTGTACCTTTTGTCCGGAGTATATTTCCTTTGTCACATCAGCTATGGATACCAAATTTGGTGTGTGAGTTCATCTTGGGATGGGGGAGTGTCGCGTACCATTTTCAGGTCACTGTGACCTTGACCTTTACCTTTGACCTTGATTTTGCAAAAAGCTTGTGCGGAGCATATCTCCTTTACCTTACCAGCTACAGATTCCAAATTTGGTGTGTGAGTTCATCTTTGGATGGCGGAGTGTCGTGTACCATTTCTAGGTCACTGTGACCTTGACCTTGACCTTTGACCTCGATTTTAAAACAAACATATACCTTACCAGCTACAAAAAGCTTGTCTGGAGTATATCTCCTATTCCTTACCAGCTAAGGATTCCAAATTTGGTGTGTGAGTTCATCTTGGGATGGAGGAGTGTCGCGTACCATTTTCAGATCACTGTGACCTTGACCATGACCTTTGACCGATTTTACAAAAAGCTTGTCCGGAGCATATCTCCTTTACCTTACCAGCTACAGATTCCAAATTTGGTGTGTGAGTTCATCTTTGGATGGCGGAGTGTCGTGTACCATTTCTAGGTCACTGTGACCTTGACCTTTGACCTCGATTTTAAAAAAAGCTTATACCTTACCAGCTACAAAAAGCTTGTCCGGAGTATATCAACTATACCTTACCAGCTAAGGATTCCAAATTTGGTGTGTGAGTTCATATTGGGATGGAGGAGTGTCGCATACCATTTTCAGATCACAGGACCTTGACCTTGACCTTTGACCGATTTTACAAAAAGCTTGTCCAGAGCATATCTCCTATACCTTACCAGATACGTATTCCAAATTTGGTGTGTGAGATCACCTTGAGATGGCGGAGTGTCGCGTACCTGTGACCTTGACCTTGACCTTTGACCTCGATTTTACAAAAAGCTTGTCCGGAGCATATCTCCTATACCTTAACCAGCTACAGATCCAAAATTTGGTATGTGAGTTCATCTTGGGATGACGGAGTGTCACATATCATTTTCAGGTCACTGTGACCTTGACCTTTGACCTCGATTTTACAAAAAGCTTATACCTTACCAGCTGCAAAAAGCTTGTCCGGAGTATATCTCCTATACTTTACCAGCTACGGATTCCAAATTTGGTGTGTGAGTACATCTTGGGATGGAGGAATGTCGCGTACCATTTTCAGGTCACTGTGACCTTCACCTTGACCTTCGACCTCGATTTTACAAAAAAGGTTGTCCAGAGAATATCTCCTATACCTTACCAGCTACGGATTCCAAATTTGGTGTGTGAGTTTATCTTGGGATGACGGTGTGTCGCGTACCATTTTCAGGTCACTGTGACCTTGACCTTTGACCTAGATTTTACACAAAGCTTGTCCGGACCATTTCTCCTATACCTTACCAGCTACGGATTCCAAATTTGGTTTGTGAGTTCATCTTGGGATGGCGGAGAGTCGTGTACCATTTTCAGATCACTGACCTTGACCTTGACCTTTGACCTCAATTTTACAGTCCGGAGCATATCTCCTATACCTTACCAGATACAAAAAGCTTGTCCAGAGCATATCTCCTATACCTTAAACGTTGACAATCAACCCAGGGTCCTTTTTAACGTTGAGAATGACTTAGGGTCCTTTTTAACTAAGTTTTGACCCTTGGCTCTTTTCTTAGCTATCATAATCGTCAAAGGTTCTGTTTCTAATGTTAAGAACTGACTCCTGTGTCATTTTTAACAGCATCAAAATTTCATGTTACACCTGCATTACATTGTATTGTTTTTCCGCCAAAATGCATTTCGGTGTCAAACACTTTGGGGGCATTTGTCACCCGTGACGACTCTCTTGTTTTCACATTTTTTTGTCCGGACCATAACTCCTATATGGCTCATGCCATTAGATTGAAACTTCATACATGGAAAGATCATGATAAGAGAAAGTGTCATGCTTAAGGTCCGACCATAACTCTTGTTTCACTAATATTTGAGTTATTGCCCTTTGTAAAAAAAATCGCAATTTTTTGTCAGGATGATAACTCCTATATGGCACATGCTATTGGAGTGAAACTTCATACATGGAAAGATTATGATAAGAGAAAGTGTCATGCATAAGGTCCTTAACTCTGGCTTCAATAAATTGAGAGTTATTGCCCCTTGTACATTTGTTTAACGCTTTCTTGTCCGGATGATAACTCCTACATGGCTCTTGCCATTGTATTGAAACTTCATACATGGAAAGAGCATGATGAGAGAACATGTCATGAACAAGGGCCATAACTCTGGCTTCAATACTTTTAGAGTTATTGCCCTTTGTTACATTTTTTGTCAGATCAATAACTCCTGTTCGACTGATGCTATTGGAATGACATTTCATTTTTAAATGGAAAGAGCATAATGAAAGTAAGTGTCGTGCACAAGGGCCATAACTCTGGTGTCAATGTATTTGGAGTTATTAGCTGTTATCATTTTCTTCTTGAAAAATGTGGCGTGGAAAGCGCATAATGAGGGGAAGTATCAATCATCAAGTCCATAACATTTTTAGTGATTTCCCTTCACATCTTGTTTTTATTAGAGGGGAGACATCCGTTTTTGTGACAAAAACCTCTAGTTATTATTTATTTACAAGTCGGTACATAAACTAATTAACAGATAAAATAAGCTTGACTGAGCTTTTAACACCGACATTTCAAGCACATTCATGTAATATACATGTAGCACAAACATAGTATCAAATTAGCATAATAGCAATATTAAACATCACAAATCTATAGCAAAATAAGCATAAGAACGCATTAGATGAAAATCAATCAAATAGTAAAGCAAATTATAAGGCATAAAGCAAACATAGATACAATAACATAGCCATACACAGTCAAAGCTAATCAACTGTTTCACCACAATCTCTAGAGTAAGACTACTCGGCTACTTGTACAATGACCTGCTTTAACCCTTCCCCGTTTGAATATTCATCAGAGACCTATATTTATATATATATATATATATGTTTGTATGTCTCTGTATTCTTGTAGGAAATAATGAATCATGTGTATTTATTACCAGAACTTTGTAACGCAAACTTTTCAAGGGAATGCTTTACTTAGACAAAAACTGTAGAATCAAATCTATATCATGTGAAAATCAAACAGAGTAGACCCTGATGAGAAAGCTCCTATAGGATGAGTCTACTTTGTTTGCATGCATGAAACAGGTTTATCTGAGGGAAAATGGTTAAAAAGTTGAACCTGTTAACCCTTTCCCTGTTCTATATTTAGTTCAAATTTCAATACCTATTGAATATTCATGGACAAAATAGTTATAATGAAATGTGGAACGTGGAATATTGTAGCCATTTTAGAAACTAAAGAAAAAGATCTATCAAATTCCATAAGCAAACAGAGTAGACCCTGATCAGACGGCTCCTAGAGGAGCCGTCTGATCTGGGTCTACTCTGTTTGCAAATGCGTGAAAACACGTTTATATGAGGGAAAGGGTTAATATATAGATGGTTGTGTGTATATGCTCCTTTGACCCAAACTATAATCAGGCAGAGGATTGATATCAAACACATGCATTTCATTTATTGACAGTTATGCCATTGTTCCACAGTTTTTTCCGACGGGAATGGTACTAGAATATTGTCAAATAGTGTATTGCATTTGCAAATTATATTTCTTTCAGTAAATCTACATCTAGTCTCATCAGTGAGCTGCAGAGCTCTACATTAACAGTTGTCTGATTGCCCATTGCAACAATAAAGTTGGTTGGGACAACCTCTATGCCCCACTGGTTGTCTGATAGGGCAACCAGAAAATTTGTAGTGAGATGTAAACCAAATAAATTCTAATCCTGAAGCTAAATCTACCAATGAACAAAAACTAAAAAAACTATGAAGTAAAATGTAAGTATGCATGGTTTTCTTTTGAATTGGCAGGATTATCATTTTAATTTTATGGTAAGAAATACAATTCGAATTTTGGGCTGAAAACTGGTTCGGACAACTAAATTTCAAGCAACTTGCCCGAATTGGCAACCACATTCAAAAGTTATTGTAGAGCCCTGAGCTGTTAAGACAGCATGCTAATTTTGTGATGGTTGCATCTTACACTCTTATAGCAATACACCAAATATGAGTTGGAAATCGTTCTTTTTCGATTTAACAATGTGGTCATATTTAATCTAATTTTCAATGTAAACCTGCACATTTGTTGTAATTACATTATTCAAACAAAAACTGACCTCAGAATGATACACTCATTACTCCCCATCCCACCCAAGATATAATCATTTAGTGGACTACCAGTAATGAAGACATGTTTACTTCAGTTTGAATTTGTGCACATGCACTGAAACAAACTTAGATATCCACTGTGTTTAATATGTACTTTGATGATTTTGTTTCGTCAGTTTTTAATAGTACAACAATAAATATGTTTTTAAGCACGATCCCGATGGTTTCATCATGAAACATTAATGACAGTATCAGAGCAACAGATAATTGTTTGACCCAAATCACTTAACTTTTTCACTACAAGTTTTTTTTTACTCAATTAGTTTTTTCACTACAAGTACATGTATTTCCAAACAGTTAGTTTTCTTATGCATTGTTGTAGTGCTTGCTTATTGTATCTTTTTGTACACAACACAAACCCTCCTATGTCCATACATTTACAACTTTGTGTTTGGTACATAATTCGTGAATATCTAGCCATGGAAATGACAATTTTCAGGTTGTGTTCAACTTTTCGGATAGCCAAGAATATCGAGCTTCTTTGAGTTTGGTTTTTGCAGAGGACAATGCATATGATACAATATCACATAATAACCCTTTAACAAATTTTTGGGTAGTCGGTTCTGTTTTAGAGAAGAAATCAGCGACCAGTGGCATTGTCTTTGAATCAACAATTTTCCGAACGCTTCCCTTCTTTTGGGGCTTCATTTTGCTGACAGATTGCAGGAAATTCATTCGGAACACTATCCTCAAGATTAACTCAACCTTCACCTTTTTATGACTAGACAGTGCAGTTGTAACTATGTACTCAAGCAATTTATACCTGCAGTGTTATGCAATCACCTGAGCACTTTAAGAATATGGAAAGCAAGTTGGTTTTACAGTGTTTACTACATGTACTGGTGTGACCGTGTGAAGATAAACACTAAATTACTGGAAGTACAACTATAACATTACAAACTTCAAATCATTTCCCTGAAATTTTAACTAAATTAGTTTTAGTACGAATCAGTCTGAATCTTAAATCATTTTCTGAAAAATTAAAATCGTTAAAATGATAAAATGAACCTTATCTGTTGCTCTGCAGTGTGTGTAGATCAATGAAAGAAAAATGTATAAATACTTTGAAAACAGTATAGACCCAAGTCAGTTGCATCATCGACATAACATCTGATCTATACTGAGCCAAAAAAGAAACCTGACTGTGCATAGTTGGCCTATTTTCGTGGAAATTGGTGGGCGTGTTATTTATTTTGAAGTAATAAACATAAATTTGATGTGTTTTGAGCATGTATGTGAATTTTTAGCTTTCTTGCATTCGTAACGTATGATTTAGACACCAGTTTATATGGTAGGGGTGTAAAACGAAAATTTCAAAATGTGTATGTGTTTAACATGGTCACTGGATGCCCCGTAAGTCAGGTTTCTGTGCAGTTTGTTGTTTCCATGTTGCCGTTAATATCGATTATGACCACCCCTTGCCCGTATGAGTGCCAATATACGCCTCCTCATCGAGATGACGTAGCGCTGGATCACATGATAGGCATGTTGTTCCATTCTGCTGTGAGGGCGTTCGCCAATTGGCCCATGTTGTTAATGTTGTAATTGCGGCGAACACATCTCCCTAACTTCATCAGTCTTTGAAGTGCCTGGCGGATTTCATTTTGAAATATTTCCAGTGCTATACTTACATGTACACCGAAATTGAGTCTTTTGTAACGGCGGAGTCCGAGGTGCATTGCAAAGACTGTCATATTTCGCGATTCCTCCGAAAGCTCAAGCTGATGAAAACCGTTGTTCAAATCAACTTTTAAGAATACTGTAGAGCCGTTTAACTCTAATATTATATTATCTATTGTGGGAGTGACGTGGCTCTCGTTTCAAGGCCTGATTTGCTTTTCGCATGTCAACGCAAAGTCTGATTTCATTTGGAGCATTTGGTTTGGTGCAACCACTAGGTTTGAAACCCATGGTGTAGGACCCTCGACTTTTTCTATAACATCAAGCTCCTCCAAACGGTTGAGTTCGAGCTCTAATTTTTCGTGAATGTGAAATGGAATTCGCCTTGGTGGTTGTGTTGTTGGAACTACAGATTCATCAATATGAAATTTGATTTGTCTGTCCTTGAGTTTGACCAGTGAAATCTGCTTTGTACTGGTCGCACAAAATTGCGTAGTTGACTTGTCTTCGCTTGTTACAGACTTAATAACTGGTACAATCCCGAACTCTACAGCTGTCTAATAACTAGTGGTGTAACAATACATCAAACTATCGAACTATTGCGATAGTTTCGATAGTCCTTTCATATAATTGGCATTGTGTTTTCAAGATGGCGTCAACCATAGCGGAGATCGAGTTTGTTAAAAACAAAAGCGGTAAAACACAAGTGGCAAAGCCCAATCTATTTTAAATCATTTCCACAAACATTTTTAGTAAGTATTTAACAGCAAAGTTATATCTTACACTGTGCAATTTTGCATTTACAAGTTTTCAAATCTTGGCAATAACTATTGCAATAGTATTGCAATAGTTTCCAGCAATAGTAATAGTATCGCAATAGTACTTTCAGCAATAGCAATAGTATTGCAATAGTCAAAACTGGTCCCAAAAGTCAGCCCTACTAATAACTGATGATATTTTCTGGCGATCCCTTGATGACATGGAAATCTGTTGTCACGATTTTGGTTTCTGACTCAACTTCACACAAATATTTGCCTTTTATGGTCAATTGTTTTATTTGGTGAAATTGTATGCCTTTCTATCTGCTTTAATTGAGGTGTTTGCTTCATTTTTCTGACCACTGCTTCATTTTTCACATTTAAGCTACTTCCAGTATCAACAAGAAAACTAGCACAGATCCCGTTTACTTTCAAGTCAACCTTTGGTAATTTGCTGTTTAAGACTCTCTTTACATATTTAATTCCGGATTTCACACCTGTCTCTTGATTGTTTCCATTTTCACTGTCACTATCATCTTTTACTATTTCCCGTAAATGTTTTCTTGGATTTGTCAATAATCTTTTGCGCCATACAGCTTTGAAGTGATTCCCCTTGTGACAATAACTGCAACTAGCACCAATTGTGGGACAGCATTTTTCGTGAGGATATTCACCTCCACAGTGTCTACATTTTTGCTTTGGTTTAGTAGAAATATACAGTTCTGTTGGAGTGTCCGTATTTCTGTGTAGGCTTATTAGGTTTGTGACCGATTTTATTAACTGGTATTTCTTTGCCCAAGCTCTTGTCCATTGCTTTCACCTATTTTGTTGTTATCTCCATAGTTCGCGCCATTGTTAACAAATCAGTCAATGATTTATCTTCTTCCAAACACTTCATCCTTAATTTGTTAGAAATGCAGCCTTGGGTGATTTGACTTTTAATTTCTCCTACTTTGTCGGTTATCGCTTATCAACCAACTATTCACAACAAGTAATTCCAGTGTGAATCTTAGATAATTTTTTCAGTCTGACTCTTTTGTGTTCTCAGACTTTCCAGCATTGAGGCTGGACAATATGATGTTACAAGGTGTGAAGTCATTTTATTATGCAAAACTATGAGCAGAATATATCTGTAACATATTGAAATGATGTGACTGATAGGTTTATTATGCCCTCACATAGTGGTGACATATAGGGTTGCCCTTGTCCGTATGTACATGCGAACATCTAGAAGAATTTGTCCGGGCTCTTTCTTTCAAGGTATTTGTCCAATCCACAACAAACTTTACGCACATATTTGTGGCCATTATATCTTGGTGAAGTTTGATAGTCATGTAAATCGCTTCTGTCGTTTAGGAGTTGCGGCCCTTTATTTGAAAAAATGACTTTAAAAATATCATGTCCGGACTCTTTCTTGGAAAGTATTTCTTTAATCCTCACCCAACTGTACACACATGTTTGTGGCCATTATATCTTGGTCAAGTTCTATAGTCATGTAAATTGCTTCAGTCATTTAGGAGATGCGGCCCATTATTTGCAAAAATGACTTTATAAAATATTAATATCTTGTCCCGACTTTTTCTTGGAAAATATTTGTCCAATCCACACCAAACTTTACACACATGTTTGTGGCCATTATATCTTGGTGAAGTTCGATAGCCATGTAAATCGCTTCGGTCGTTGCATACATAATTATGGCCTTTACTTTCTGTGACAAAAACTCTGAAGTGGGGGGATCAGTGTCCTATGGACACATTTCTAGTTTACTTTATTTTAAAAATCCTTACTTCATTTAAACGCTTTTCAATGCCATTACAAACAGAGTAGAGCTGGATCACTGGATCAGATAGCCCCTGGTGGAGTTGTCTGACCAGAGCTTGGTCTCATTGCTGCCTCTGTTTCTAATGAAACTATACAGATCAGGTTCTACAGTGTCTGCCATGATCAAAACTTCTCTTGTTCATAATTATGTCATCATGAAAATTAACCCTTTACCTCATAGGCTATTTTTAGATACAACCTCTTTGTATAAATCTATCGAAAAGGAGCATTAACTAGAGAAAAGGAAACTTTTAGAATTGTGTTGTTTGAAACCATTGTGATAAATAGAGCATTTGCTCCTGTAGGAGCAAAATGCTCTATTTATCACAATGGTTTCACAAAGTGACTTTTACAGAGTCGTCAAAAGTCGTCAACATGAGGGAATGGGTTAAGCTAAGTAATATTCATACATACATTATTTCTTACATGAATATTCGTGGAGTAAAGGGTAAAGCATGTTATTATAAACCAAAAGAAATTTCTATCTTTTACCCCACTATTATGTGATTGTGATTTGTTTTTGTGTAGGAGGATTGGACATGAGTGTTTTGCCAAAAGTTTCTACAGCGGAGATGTGGAGCTGCCTAGGCCTAGTCCAGAGTGTGTGTAGAACTGTCTTAAGACAACAGCTGAGATTCTATGCCATTCCAAAACCTTCATACATTCATCAGCCAGATGTAGCAGGTACTGTGTACAGAGCTTTAACCCTTTACTTGATAGAGGCACTTACAGTAAAACCTCTCTATAATGGCCACTAAAATGTGTTAATTAGTTGGAATTTAGGGCAGGTGGCTGCTTAAAGCAAGGTGAAAGTAAAACAGAACGCTCCTATAGGAGCGTTCTGTTTTATTTTCACCTTGCTTTAAGCAGCCACCTGCCTTTAACACAAAATACTTGATGTAACTTAGTGGCCGTTATAGAGAGGTTTTACTGTATTGATATCTTTGCAAATAGTGTAGACTCAAATCAGAGGGTTCCTGTAGGAGCCATATCTGTTCTGTATGTTTTAGATTGTTATACATACACTTGTGTCTACAGTATCTGCCATGGTGAGAAAACCAATCCTTTGCTCCTATGCCATTACAAAAATTGAGCTAATAGATATTCATGTCATTATTTCTTATATGAATTCTCATCGGGTGAAGGACTGGATTATATCTCTTCCTAGATGGGATTTACCAAACTTCACAATAAAGATCCTGTTCTTCTATCAAAGTTATATAAAGTGTTTCATTCTGCTGTATCAGAACCAATATGTCACAGGAGCTAAAAAATGATTTCAGTGAATAATTACTTTAACCCTTTCCCTGTTCATTATTCATATAAGAAATACTGACATCATGTAAATTAATTAGATTATTTTTGATAATGGTTTATGAACACAGGACATTTGGCTCTGGAAGAAACTGTAGAATCAGATCTAGATCATGTCAAAAGCAAACAGAGCAGACCCTGATCAGACAGCTCCTATAGGAGCCATCTTATCTGGGTCTACTCTGCTTGCAAATGTGTGACATGGCGTTTATATGAGGGAAAGCGAAAGGGTTAACAACATCTAAACTGATTAATGGAATTTGATTAATCTTCATAGGGATGTTTCTTCGATGGTTGGACCATGCTCTCTATCAAAATTGTATAAGTGTTTCCAGTGTGCTACATAAGTAGATCAATGGAGCTAAATATAAACTAATCAAAATTTGCTAAGCACCAAACATTTGACTTAATACCATGAGGACCTTAATTGATATTTTGAGTTAATTTTTCAGCCATATTGATCGGCATTATGTTCAGCTTGTTCGCCGGGTGTGTATACGCTCCAGGTGAGGCTAGGAAGCATGTGCTAGCAACGTTAATCAGGCACCCCTTGATTTTTATGCTTTTTGGTGTCCTCGCCTGTATACATGAGACGTGTAGAACTGGCAATTTTCATTTCTAATGTAAACATCGTGATTTATAGACATACTATTGCAGTTGTGAATGTTAGAAGGCATTTATCTGAGATAGACATGTGGCATGCAGTGACCATTATGGAGAACGGGGGCACTCATCATCAGTAGTCCTCGAGGTGCACCACACTGTCATCACTAGAGCCTGGAGAAGTTATAAGCAGTTTGGTACACTGGTCAGGCGACATGGTGGGGAAGAGAAAGGGCTACTTCTGCAGCTGATATTTAGTGATACAAGCTCGCAGACACCGCTTTACAACAGCTTCTGCGCTTGGAATAGACCTTCAAAATGCCACTGAAGTCAATATTCTGACACAAACCATCCGTACACATCTGCAGGCGGCAGGCCTGCATTCGAAATGACCCTGTATATGGATCCCATTGAATGGTTTCAAACACAGGCTAGGTTAGAGTGGACCAGGGACCATGTTGGTTTGATGCATCAAAACTGGCGACCTGTCCTGTTCATGGATGAGTTGTGTACTATCTCGACTACACAGATAGACGGGCAAGAGTGTGAATTATCGGAGAGAGGTACCACGCAGTCAACATCGCTGAGCATGACCGTTACGGAGGGGGATCAGTGATAGTGTGGGCGGAATCAGCTGGAATGGATGTACGGACCTCCATGTACTTGGCCGTGGAACGTTGACCGCCATACACTATAGGGATGAAATCCTGGAGGTTGTATGCAGGTGCCATCGTTGATGGTTTGATTTTAATGGTCGATAATGCCTGCCCTCGCACTGCAAATGTTGTCCAGCAGTACCTGCAGACAACAGGAATCGAGCATATGGAATGGCCGGCACGATCCTCGGACTTAAATCCAATCGAGCATGTGTGGAATGAGCTGCAGCTTGCAATAGTGGCCCGTCCAGACCAGCCAAAAAGTGTCGATACTGACTCAGAACAGGCTTGTTTTGTTAAGTTTTAATCGCTTTTGGCAATTCTGCCCTATTAAAAGAAAAGTGCCATTTTTAGGGTAATCAATTTGACAGCCATAATGAATTGCAACCATTTATAAAGTCATTAAATCAATAAATAATATAATGAGTTTTGATTAGATAACCCCACTTAAAATTGAATTATTTAGAATTGAAGGTTTGGTGCTTAGCGAACTTTGAGTAGTATAGATTTTAGAACTGAGTAGTATAGATTTTAGAACAGATCCCTTAAATAAAATCGAACTAAATTGAATTGGATCAAATTTAACAGTAATGATCTTCTATCAGACTTATATAAATGGTTTTAGTCTGCTGCAAAAGTAGTATCAGGAGAAAACTTGCAGCCTGAGAATGTCATGTTGTGACCAACATTGGTGTAGAGAGTCCTTTCATGCAGACAAGGTTTGTGATTGCATCTTGGTCTGGGGTCAAGGTCACTTGCTCAAAAAAGAAAATTGATTGCATCTGGGTTTGGGGTCAAGGTCACTTACTAAAAATAGAAAATTGATTTTGATGCAATAACTTTACTTTAGGAACCACATATTGTGACCAATGTTTGTGTACAGCTTAAATACAGACAAAGTGTTGGATTGCACCAGGAAAGGGGTGGGGTGTTTTGGGGTCTAGGTCACTGTTGCTAGGTAATTGCACCAGGAAAGAGATGGGGTGCTTTGGGGTCTAGGTCACTGTTGCTAAGTAATTGCACCAGGAAAGGGGTGGGGTGTTTTGGGGTCTAGGTCACTGTTGCTAGGTAATTGCACCAGGAAAGGGGTGGGGTGTTTTGGGGTCTAGGTCACTGTTGCTAGGTAATTGCACCAGGAAAGGGGTGGGGTGCTTTGGGGTCTAGGTCACTGTTGCTAGGTAATTCTTGCAGAATTTGGTGCATGGATTATAATTGCCTTTGAAAACACTGAAAACTTCCATTTTATTATTTGCAGATAGTGTGGTGAGCCATGTCAGAGAGCAACAACGCAACAAAGACAGTGTATTGATCATAAACAATCCTGGTACGTTTTCCATTACAGTAAAGCTATCTTAAGTTAAGATATATGAAGGAAAGGGTTAAGATTCTTAACCCTTTCCTTCATATAAATGCATTTTCATGCATTTGCAAACAGAGTACACCCAGATCAGATGGCTCCTATAAGAACCGTCTGCTCAGGGTCTGCTATACTATTCAATCAGATCTAAGTAATTCCATATTAAAGCAAACAGAGCTGAGATTCTTATCAAATGACTCCTACATCAGTGAAAAGGCCTATATCTGGAGAAAAGGATTTAAATGGGTTAAACATTAGAAAGTAGTAGAATCTTTTGATAGTAATTTTTGTCTCTTTATTAGGCAGTCCAGTGTTTGTAGAGAAGTTTTTGAATGTTGGAGTGAAGCACATCGTTTGTACGGCTGTAGGCAAGAAAAATGTGAGAAAATTCAAGGTGAGACTAAATATTTGTACTGGTATGGGTAAATTCTGGTATTGAAAAATCATTAAGCCTCCATGAATATTCATGTAAGAAATAATGGCATCATGAATACATTGTATTAGATTACTTGTTATAACAGAACATGGAATCAGGAAATGGCCATGTCAGAAACTGGAATCGTATATATACTATGTCATAAGCAAACGGAGCAGATCCTGATCAGACAGGAGCCTCCTGCAGGAGCCGTCTGATCTGGGTCTACTCTGTTTGCAAGGGCGTAGAAAAGCGTATTTACGGAGTAAAGAGTTAATGTAACTCTTTAAACATTACAAAGATTTGAGGGCCTTTGCAAACAGTGGATCCAGATTAGATGTAGACGTAGACTCAACATCTCTGTTGGATCTTAACGGTATGCAAAATTGATTTGGGAGTCAATTAGTGGCAGTGAAACAGTTAACCCTTTCCCTCTTAACCCTTTCCCTGTTCTATGTTAATTATGAAATTTAATACCTATTGAATATTCATGGACAAAATAGTTATAATTACATATGGAAGGTGGAACATTGTAGCCATTTTAGAAAGTCAAGAAATCGATATATCAAATTATGTTAGCAAACAGAGCAGACCCTGATCTGGGTCTACTCTGTTTGCAAATGCGTGAAAACACGTTTCTGTGAGGGAAAGGGTTAAATATTCATGTAAGAAATAATGATGTCATGAATATTTGTTAGCTGAATTTTTATAATGGCGTATGAATACAGGATATTTTGGTATTGGTAAAAACTGTGCAATTAGATCTATTGTAATTTCATAAACAAATGCAGCAGACCCTGATCAGATGGCTGCTGCAGGAGCCTTTTGATCTGGATCTATTTTGTATGCAAAGTTGTGAATAAGCGTTTATAGGAGTGAAACAGTTAAAAGATTTGTTTTTTAGCTGCACTTTTTCAAAAAGTGGAGCTATTGTCATGACCCTCTCCTCGGCGTTGGCGTTGGTTAACCTTTTTGTTAAGGTCCATTTCTCAGAAACCATCAGATATTTGGTTCATATTTGGTATGTATGTTTACTATCACAAGGGCAACCCATTTCACAAGGGTAGCTAACCTTAAAATTAATTTTGCCATAGCTATGCCCCTTTGTCAACTTAGAATTTCCATTGTTGGTTAAGTTTTATGTTAAGGTCCATGTCTCAGAAACTGTCCAAGATATTTGGTTCAAATTTGGTATGCATGTTAACTATTACAAGGGGGACCCATTTCACAAGGGCTGGTAACCCTATAATTCATTTTGCTATAGTTATCTGCCCTTTCTGACTTAGACTTCCACTGCACTATCCAGCACTAAAGAAAGTGGAGCGCACTGTCTGCGGACAGCTCTTGTTTTTGCTTCCCAACATCGGTGTTGGGGAGAGCATATAGTCGCCGCTTTGTCTGTCTGTTCGTTCAGTCCGTCTGTCTGCCCGAACTTTGTCTGGAACATAACACAAAAATTGTAATAGATATCAACATGAAACTTCATAGGTAGATTGATCTAGATGAGGAGAAGTGCAGTGCACAAGAACTATCACTCTCTTTTGCATAATTCAGGAGTTATTGCCCTTTGTTATTTTCCATACTTAAAATTTGTTGGAGTATAACACAAAAACTATAACAGGTATCAACATGAAACTTCATAGGTTGATTGATCTTGATGAGGAGAAGTGCATTGCACAAGAATCATCACTCTCTTTTTCATAATTTAGGAGTTATGGCCCTTTCATACTTAAAATTTGTCTGCAGTTGGGAAGCATCCATTGGTTCTACCAATTCTCTTGTTAACAGATTAGTTATAAATAGTGTACCCTTTTAACACTGCTGTATTTACTCTGAATATTTGAATACCAAATCTCCCCTCTTCGCTTCTTAAATCTGCATACATTTATAAATCAGTTTGGTACAATTTTGATAACATTAAGATAGACTGACATAATAGTATATAGTGTGGACCCTGATCAAACTGTTCCTTCAGAATCAGTTTGATCTGGGTCTGTACTGCATTTGCATAAGCCTGTTTGTCTGAATACTTAACTGTTTACTCCATAGAGACACTTTTTGGCACCTTTGCAAAGTAGGAGCCTTCTGATCAAGGTGCTAATTATCACGAAAGTTCTTTTAACTATCAATAGTTTCGGTAGTCTCTTAATTGACAGTATTCCTAGTTATATGCCCGAAGGTAACTTCAGTCGTATTATGGTATGGCGCTCGTCTGTCCATACCGCCGTCTGTCTGTCCATCCGTTTACCACATATTTGTCTGCTCAAGAACTTGAATACTATTTGGTGCGCTGTCTTTATACTTGGTAGGAAGGTTGGTCATGGCTAGTAGATGACGCTTATTATACCCCCCACAACGAAGTTTGGGGGGGGTATACTGGAATCAGGTTGTCCGTCTGTCTGTCCGTCAGTCCGTCCGTCCGCACTCACCAATGGGTAGTTGTGTGACTTTTTCTAACTAGTCGCACAAGTAAAATCATTAACCTGGCCATCTCTTGTGACATTAACCTGGCCATTTCTTGTGACATTAACCTGGCCAGTTGTGGGACATAGGGTTAGGGTTAGCTTCCAGATCATTCTATTCCAAAGTTAGAGCCAAAAATAGTTTTACTTGTGGGACTAGTCCCACAAGAAAAGATCAAAGGAAAAAGTCACACAACTACCCATTTGTCCGTCTGTCCGTCCGTGGACACAATTTTGTCCGGCCTTCTTCTTCTACAGTTTTGCTTCAATTTTGTTGAAACTTCATGTATAGCCATATGACCATATAATCCTGTGCACTGCATATTTTCATTATGATCGGACCATTACTTCAGGAGTTATCTCCCCCTTTTAGTCCCCTACCAATGTTTTTTGGTTTTCTGGACTTTTAATGGAAGTGACTGGAGATATCAACTCTATATTTAGTACAAAGCTAAATCTAGATAAGTTACAGCTTATGTTCCAATCTCAGTCCGGTTGAATAATTATTTCCAGAGTTATTGCCCTTATACTTCAATTTTTTTCTTCAAATTTTGAATTTTCCAGACTTGTTTGGAAGTGGTTGGAGATTTTAACTTTATTTTTGGCATAAAGCTAAATATAGATGATTTACAGCTTAATTCCCAATCTCAGTCTGGTTGAATAATTTTTGCCAGAGTTATGGCCCTTGAACTTATTTTTTTTATCAAATTTTCAATTTTCTGGTGTTTCTTTGGAAGTGCTTGGAGATATTAACTTTATATTTGACATAAATCTAAATCTAGAAGAGTTGCAGCTTAAGTTTGAATATCGGTCTGGTTGAATAATTTTTCCCAGAGTTATGGTCCTTGAACTTAAGGTTTTTCTGAAAAGGTACCTATTTGTTTAGAACTTTGGAATTGACACTTCACAAAAATAAACAAAGCTGCTTGAACTTATTGGATGACATTGTCTTGCAGCAGCCATAACACTTCTTAGAATTTTAACAACAGACTTATCTCCCTTTTTGGACTTGACAATATTTGGTAAAAGTTGCTTTATTTATGTTTGTGATTGATCTTGGATTGAATATTACATTTTTCTTTATTGCTGAACATCTTGTCATTTTTATTACATAAATTGGGTTTTATAAATCTCTTCATGTTTCTGTATGTACATAATTATGTTCAACAATTGATGATAGGTGTTCTGACAAGCAGCCAGGTGGGGGGTATTCGTTAGCCTGTGGCTTACAGTTCTAGTTGATTTTGAGGTCAGACAGTCTAAGGTCAAGGTCACCGTGACCTTCAACACAAAAATTTTGTCCACTCAATAACTTGATAAGTATTAGGTTAGCTGTCTTCATACTTAGTAGGAAGGTTGGTCATGGCTAGTAGATGACCCCTATAGATTTTGAGGTCAGTTGGTCAAATGTCAAGGTCACTGTGACCTTCAACTCAAAACTATTGTCAGCTTGATAACTTGATAAGTATTAGGTGTGCTATCTTCATACTTAATAGGAAGGTTGGTCATGGCTAGTAGATGACCCCTATTGATTTTGAGGTCAGTTGGTCAAAGGTCAAGGCCACTGTTAGCTTCAACTCAAATTTTTTGTCCGCTCAATAACTTGATAAGTATTAGGTGAGCTGTCTTTATACTTGGTAGGAAGGTTGGTCATGACTAGTAGATGACCCCTATTGATTTTGAAGTCAGTCAGTCAAAGGTCAAGTTCACAGTGACCTTCAACTAAAAAATATTGTCAGCTCAATAACTTGATAAGTATTAGGTTAGCTGTCTTCATACTTTATAGTAGGAAGGTTGGTCATGGCTAGTAGATGACTTCTATTGACCTTCAACTCAAAAATATTGTCAGCTTGGTAACTTGATAAGTATTAGGTGTGCTGTCTTAATGGGAAGGTTGGTCATGGCTAGTAGATGACCCCTATTGATTTTGAGGTCAGTCGGTCAAAGGTCAAGATCACTGTGACCTTCAACTCAAAAATCTTGTCCGCTCAATAACTTGATAAGTATTAGGTGTGCTTTCTTCATACTTAGTAGGAAGGTTGGTCATGGCTAGTAGATTACCCCAATTGATTTTGAGGTTGGTGGGGTCAAAGGTCAAGGTCACAGTGACTTTCATCTCAAATTGATATAGTGCATGTTACAACAACACAGACTTCGGGCGTATAATGCTCTGACACACGGGGCTCTTGTTTTTCAATTGTTATATTTAAAGTTATCGGCGAAACACTTTATGACTTCCCGAAGTTTCATTTTCTTCATCAGTCACGAGCCGCTTTAGTCACCCATAACAACTCTGGGATTGTACTACCGGTAATACCACATGCATGATAAGTCAGTACAGCCCTACTTTTTCCAAATTACAGGCTATAGCTAAATGCTCCCCTAGGAACTCTCTGCATTGCTTTCATTCTGCATTAAGCAACCACCTGTTTACTATTAAAAAATATAATGCCCCAGGAGCGCTTATCAGAGGTGATATGGTATGTTTAATTTTGGATTTCTGTTTCAGAGCAAACTTGGCCAAAAAGATATTTTATACACTCATAAGAATGTGATGACATTAAGCAAAGATGATTTTGAAACAAAGATTGTCAAAAAGCTTCCTGTTTCAATATATGGTATGTAATCTTTACCTTATCTGATTTTGAAGAAAAAAGTAACATTTACATGTCAATATTGCAGGTGTCTATTCTAATCCTAATAAGATACTAAGTTGTTTTGCATCTTATTGACTGTAACCGGGAAATGAGTGACTGGTATTTTACACTGGTCATCAAACAATGATGGACCATTCCATTACAGTAAAACCTCTCTATAACAACCACTAAATTGTGTTAATTAGTTGGTGTTTAGGGCAGGTGGCTGCTTAAAGCAAGGTGAAAGTAAAACAGTTTTACTTTCATCTTGCTTTAAGCAGCCACCAGCCTTGATCAAAAAATACTTGATGTAAGTTAGTGGTCGTTATAGAGAGGTTTTACTGTACTTTTGTCCTGCATTAAGCTACCACCTGTATCTAGCATCCAGAATTATATCTCTTTTAGGTGGTCGCATTAGCGGGGTTTTACTGTACTTGTTTTCAGAGAAAGGTGTTACAATCTTGACTACAATGAGAGAGAAGCGAAATCCAGAATTAAATGAGAGTGTATTCAGTGTGATAACCAACAAATGTATGGCCTACGATGGATTACTGGACACACCACAGACAGAGTTTTTCATCTTCCTTACTCACCTGAAATACAAGGTACATGTATTTCAAAACAAAATTATTGTGCAGTTTTTAGCTCATTTTGAGTATGAATAGTTGAGCTTTTGGATCACCCTAAGTCTGGTTGTCCATCTGTCTATTTGTCAACAATTGCTTTAACCCATTCCCTCATATTGACGCCTTTTGACACCTCTGAAAAAGTAACCTGTTGAAACCATTGTCATATATAGAGCATTTGCTCCTATTGGAGCTAATGCTCTTTTTATGCCCCCAAAGGCGGGCATATAGTAATCGCATTGTCCGTCCTTCCGTCTGTCCATCAGAATTGAATGATATTTTATAGAAATAGTCTTCTTGTGAGTCTATCAAAATTGTTAAACTCTGTTGATATCTAAAAATACATGACCACCAGGTGTGTGTGTTAGGCTAGTTTTCCTTATATAACTTTATAGAAAACCTTTTAACCCTTCGCTTGCTATTCGCGTCAATGTACCTACCTGTAAATAGTGAAGACCCAGATGAGACAGCTCCTGCAGGAGCTGTCTCATCAGGGTCTGCACTATTTACAAATTGACTGTGCAACCAATGCACTCCACAGCAGTGATTGCACAGTGAAATACTTGTACACAGTGAAGATATATGTAATTATGCAACCGGGCATGGGTAAAGAAGGAGAAATGTATTTTAAAATTCAGCAAGAGAAGGGTTAAAATATTCTTCTCCAAAATCAGTGATCAGAATTGCATGATATTTGATAGAAATAGTTTTCTTGTGCCCTTCTACCATAATTGCTAAACTCATGTTGATATCTCAAAAAACATGGCCGCCAGGAGCTAGATTTCTTTATACCGGTATATACGAGGGGTGTTCCAAAAATAATGTCACTTGCATCGGTGCTCATATAGCGGAAGTGCTTTTGTTCATTTTAATTTGCTCTGCCCTTCAAAATACTCTCCGCCAGCCAGAATACACCTTTTTAGCCGGTCAATCCATTTTTGGAAGCATTTTTCATACTCTTCAATGGGGACATCCATCAGACACTGATAAACAGCAGATCCAAGGGCATTTCTCGAATTGTATCTCCTTCCAGATAAATGATATTTAAGTTTTGGAAAGAGAAAATAGTCGCAGGGGGCCAAGTCTGGCGAATACGGAGGGTGCGGAAGGACGGTAACCTTCTCTGACTCCAAAAAGTCAGTCACAATACGTGCCTTGTGAGCGGGTGCATTATCATGCAAAAGTCGGACATACTTAAGTCCTGTTTTGGGGCGGCTACTTTTGTAGTAGTTCTTCAATTTTCTCAGAACAACGTTTTTATAGAACTTGCCTGTGACCGTTCTGCCTTTTGGCACCGGGATTTGAATAGCTGGACCCTTATTAGTGAAAACAATAGCATACAAAACCTTCTTTACCGTTCGTATTCGTTTGGCAATACTTGGGCGTCTGGCATTTTTAGTGGCCCATATTCGGTTGGAAACCTTCCGCTTTGGTTCAAAATAATACACCCAGGTCTCATCACCAGTGACTATATTATCAAAAGCCTTTTTACTATATTTTGGGTACATTTTGAGAAGTTTTTTTGCCATTGTTACACGCGTCTTCTTTTGCTCATCCGTTAACAAATGGGGTATCCATCTTGCATTTATCTTTCTAACTTTTAGGTGTTTCTTCAAAATTGCATGAACTCTTGCTAACGACAAGTTTGTCATTCGAGCCAATTGTCTTACGGTGAATCGAGCATCAGTTTTGAGGATATTTCGGATTTTTTCTATGTTACCTTTGGTCGTAGTTGTTGCAGGACGACCTGGGCGAGCAGCATCTTTCAGTTGCTGCTGCCCAGCACTAAATTTAGCTACCCACCTACAAACAGTCCTGTGGGACATTTGGCCCTCCCCATAAATGTCACACACCTCGCGGTGAATATCTACAGCCTTTATGCCGAGTAATGACCTACCTTTTATATAGGCCCTAATTTCAAGAACATTTTCAGCTCGTTTTCCTGTCATTTTGTGTATAGTCTAACGAATAGGCTATGAAACGATGTACACTGTACCGAGGCAAGTGAACGTGTGGACGAGATATTTACCTGTTTCACGAGCCAGTGATCACTCAATCGACACGAGGTGGTTTTGTGCATGAATTGCACGATTTCCGCGAAATAAAGCACATATGACATTATTTATGGAACACCCCTCGTATGTAGACAACGTTTAAAAATCTTCTTCTCCAGAACTTGTAGTCCAATTTGAATGGTATTTGGAAGGAATAGTCGCTTGGTGACCTTTTATCAAAATTTATAAAATCAAATTGATATTTAAAAAAACATGGCTGCCAGGGGCGGGGCTAGATTTTCGTATATAACTATGTGGGAAACCTTTAAAAGTCTTTTTTTCCTAAACTCCAATTTGAATGGTATTTAGCAGGAATAGTTGACGATGACCCTTTATTATGTCTCCCCCCCCTTTAGGGGAGGGAGACATATTGATGTTGTGCAGAAAGTCTGTCTGTCTGTCTGTCCGTCTGCCTGTGCAGCTAACTCCTCCTACACCATTAGAGGGATTTCCTTCAAACTTTTACATATGAATCAGCTATATGTGAGGATGGTCATGTGGTTTGGAATTTTGGCAGCAACAATTTTGACAGAAGTTATGGCCCCTTGTATTTTTTCCTTATATAGAATATATAGTGAAAAGATTTTGTGCAGCTAACTCCTCCTACACTATTTGAGGGATTTACTTGAAACTTTTACATATGAACCATCTATATGTGAGGATGGTCATGTGGTTTGGAATTTTGGTTGCAACAATTTTGACAGAAGTTATGGCCCTTTGTAGTTTTTCCTTATAGCGAAAAAATCTTGTGCGCCAACTCGATTTTCCTGCTATAGAATGTATAGGGAAAAAATCTTGTGCAGCTAACTCCTACACTATTTGAGGGATTTACTTCAAACTTTTACATATGAACCAGCTATATGTGTATTTGAGGGATTTACTTCAAACTTTTACATATGAACAAGCTAAATGTGAGGATGGTCATGTGGTTTCGAACTTTGGCTGCAACAATTTTGACAGAAGTTATGACCCTTTGGAGTTTTTCCTTATATAGAGTAATAGCGAAAAAGTCTTGTGCAGCTAACTCCTCCTATACTATGTAAGAGTTTTCATTCAAACGTTTACATATGAACCAGCTATATGTGAGGATGGTCATGTGGATTGGAATATGGGCTGCAACAATTTTGACAGAAGTTTGGATTTTTTTCAATTATGAAATTTATAGGGAAAACTAGTGTTTATAGATGTCTACAAAAGTTTACAGATAACCAATCTGTATGTGATGCACAACCAATCTATATGTATCTATGTATCTCTTGGTTACAACGTTCATTCCTCTTATGGGTGCGGGGCGGGGTACCGGGGGGAGACATGTGTTTTTCTCAAAAACAAATTCTAGTTATAATTGCTAAAACCATGCTGATATCTGAAAAAACATGGCAGCCATAAGCTGAGCTAAATTTCTTTTAATATATGACCGTTGGGGAAAACTAAAAATCTTCTCCAAAACCAGGTGTCCAATTTGAATGGCATTTGGTATTTAGTATTAAAATTGCTAGAAGTCTGTTGTTATCAGAAAAAATATGGCCACCAGGGGTGGGACTAATTTCTTTTTTATGACTCCAAAACTGGTGGTCCATTTTGAATGGTATATGACAGGAATAGTCCCGATGACCATACTGAGAGCTAATTCTAACTACCATGCAATTTGAACAAATTCAATAATCTTCAGTTGAAAAAATTAAAACTACAAATGTACTATGGCCCTCTTATTTTCATTTTCCGGAAATGGTTTTGATTTGTTAATCTGAATCCAGTGTTACAATTTGCAGGTGAGCGATATTGGGCCATTATGGCTCTCTTGTAAAAATTCAGTTAATTATGTTCGTGATGTCATTACATTAAAAACCAGGGTCCTCTGAACCGGAATTATAGAAGAGAAGAATTTAGATACTTTTAGCAGGTGGCTGCTTAATGCGGGGTGAAAGTTATGCAGAAAGCACCCTGCATTAAGCTGCCACCTGTCTCCAAGATTGATATTTATACTAAATTTAACATCTGTTTTAGAAGGGTTTTACTGTATTTCTAGAAGATGCAGGATAATGACTGGTTATACAGCCACAAGATCTACAGGGCCTTCTACAACATCAGTCACATAATGGAGGTAAAACTTGTAATACTCAACATTGCTGGTAGGTCAGTGCAGGACAAAAACTATGAAGAAATTTTATGTGAGCATTCTGCATTACTTTCATTCAGCAGTAAGGAGGAAAGTAAGGACAGTAAAACTCTAGCTCAATGCAGGACAAAACTTTTGCAGAAAACTCCTGTACAGAATCCCCATCAGATGTCCAGATTAGATGCGTAAATTAAAACATTTTCAAGAATAACTCCTTTTTTTCTCAACCAAACTCTATATTGTGACCACTCTATAGAATCATTTTGATGAGACAATTCTAAAGAATGGCCACAATGGTTTTGGTGGAGAAATGACGATTTTAGTAACTGAGTACGCACATTTATCTGTTGCTCTGCCCGATGTTTATTATATACTGTATACTGTAAATGGTTGCTTTAAGACTTTGAATGATGAATTTTCAAAACACTTCTTTACCCCAGTCAAAGAAGCTCTATTCTAATCACAGATATTACTTCAGTGTTGCAGAATCCAATGTTATAAGAATATTCCTGACTCATGTTAACAGTGACACTACATGTACATAGGAACACAACAGTGATACTACATGTACACAGGAACACCAAGTCTCTGTTGTCTGCAAATTGTGTTTGCTTTAATTCTTGAAAGTATTTTCTAAACCCCGAGAACAAAATTTGATGGGGTATACTGGAATCACCCAGTTGATTGGCTGTTGGTCAGCTGGTCTGTATTTGAACATAGGTTCAGCGAATTCCACCTTCAATTTTCAAGTTGTTGAATCTGTATTTGTTATACATAATAACCTCTAATAGTAGATGTGCAAGACACAACTATTATGTGTTTAGGACCATACATTGCAGAATTATCTCCCCTTGAACTTTGAGTATTTTTAGTCATTTTGGCATGAAACATGGGTAGTTGGTGTCACAATTTCTCCTTTAATTTGGAAGATATTGAATTTATACTTGCCATACATAATAACCACAAATAGTAGATAATAGCAAGATGCAAGCAGGTTTTATGTGTTTTGCCCCAGGCATTACAGAATTATCTCCCCTTGAACTTTGGTTAGTTTTTATCATTTGGGCATGTGAAAATCGTAGTTGGTGTTGCAACCTTCTCCTTTTATTTGAAAGCTATTATCACCCACTGAAGGCGGAGGGATGTAGTTTTTGCATTGTCCAACTGTCTGTTTGTCCCAGAGTTATATCTCAAATGGTTTGTAGTTTTTCTTGGAAACTTTGTGTAAATATTAAGTAACATTAGGAAATGTGGTCCTCCTTCAAACACCTGAGTTATGGCCCTTTGTTTGAAAAGATATATAACATTTTTGTCTGTCCAGAGCCATGTCGCAGAAACTGTTTGAAGTTTTTCTATGAAGCTTTGTGTAATTGTTTAGTAGCATAAGAAAATGCGGTCCTGCAAGTATGATTGACATTGAGCTTGGAACACAAGAGTTATGGCCCTTAGTAACTTTTTGCAAATGTTTAATACCAAAAGGACTCTGGCCCTGCACTTATCACTTACATTGACTTTTATGGCTCTTTTTTTCTTTGTTTGTTAAAAACTAAACCCTTTTGTCCATCCAGCACTTGATGTGTCTGGGGGGGGGGGGGGTGTATCAATTCAGCGAATTTGCTTGTTAAATTAATATTTGGTATGCATAATAGCCATGAATAGTAGATTTGTGGAACACAATTTTCACGTGTAGAATGGCAGGCTTGCAGAATTGTTTCCCCTTGAACGGTGAATATTTTTGTCATTTAGGTCTGTAACATGACACATATCTAACATACAGGTGTTATCAGCCCTTGAATTTGCAATAAGACTGCTGTGCGGAGATATTCATCGTCTTTAGTGATAGTTCTAGTTTCCTCTGTTTCATTAGAATTTGCTTTGTGTCTCATATAGATCTCATTCTTAGTGTTGAGAGAGCTAATAAATGTTTGCCAAATGTACACCATATATGTGTACACTGTTTGCAACATGTTGTTATGAATGTTTTGAGTATATAGGTAATATAAGCTAATAGTATTGATGGTTATTTAAACATTATACTAAATAGAAATACCTTTTCACTCTTTGTAAACAGAGTAGACCCTGCAGTATTTATCTCATTGTATACCAAGTACTTTTGTCTGCCAAAATTGTAGATAGATAGATAGATAGATACATTTATTTTGGCAAGGAATGCATAAATAGTCATTTAAAAAGCATGTACAATACATAACAAACATTATGCATACATGTGAATCAATAAACTATGGCATGCACACCCATACCGAGGATAACATGCACACCCATACCGAGGATAACATGCACACCCATACCGAGGATAACATGCACACCCATACCGAGGATAACATGCACACCCATACCGAGGATAACATGCACACCCATACCGAGGATAACATGCACACCCATACCGAGGATAACATGCACACCCATACCGAGGATAACATGCACACCCATACCGAGGATAACATGCACACCCATACCGAGGATAACATGCACACCCATACCGAGGATAACATGCACACCCATACCGAGGATAACATGCACACCCATACCGAGGATAACATGCACACCCATACCGAGGATAACATGCACACCCATACCGAGGATAACACAAAATAGAACTGGTAAAACTCCGCTTCAGTTCGGAAAAGTGTATTTTATTTTTCTTCAAAATTCAAACAATGGTACTTTTGTTGGCCATGACAGAATCTTTAGGATCAGCTCAACATAGTTCCAGTATGCAAACAGCAGATCCAGATCAGACTGCTCCTAAAGGAGCTATCTACTCTGGGTCTACTCTGTTTGTAAAGGTGTAAAAGGCATCTTTATGAGGTAAAGGCTTAAAGTAGATATTTCCCTTATTCTTCAAAAACGTGACCAGACAGTCAACAGTTTGGATCAGGAAGAGACTCCAAGTTACTTTGTGTCTCATATAGATCAGAACGGTTTGCGTAGGTGATCATGAAATTGCAAAGACTTAATACTTCCCCTGTGTGCTTGATTAAAACTGTGCATGTAAATTTATATACAGTACATGTATAAAGCTTTTCCTTTTTTCAGCTCAAAAGCAGAGATTTTACACCTGTTCTGATTGAAGATAAGGTAAGGGGAAAAGGCTGTTTGAGTGAATGACCTTTATTAACTTCTTGGCCCCTTGGTAACTGTTGTCCCTTTCAATTTTCATTAAGCTATTTCTTTCACTTCTTTTAACCTTTTCTTTATATAAGCACCTTTTCATGCCTTTTCAAACAGAGTAGACTCATATCTTATGGCTCCTGTAGGAACATCTAATCAGGGTCTGCTATGAAATTATAATAAATCTTACTCTTTTTATCAATCCCAAAAACTCCTGTGTATGGTAACCGGACGTTTGCCTGACATTAGCCCAACCGGACATTTGCTTCCGGACATTAGCCCAACTGGACGTTTGCTCCCGGACATTAGCCCAACCGGCCGTTTGCTCCCGGACATTAGTTTGATTGGACGTTTGCTCCCGGACATTAGCTCAATCGGATGTTTGCTCCCGGACATTAACCTGACTGGACATTTGCCCCCTGGACTTTTGCCCACTCATTTTTCGATAGATGGACATTCCCCTCCCCCCCCCCCCCCCCCTTTGAGTATTTTATGGCGTACATTTGCCCCCTAATGTTACAACAATATAAATAACAATATGTAACAATATATACCTTATGGTTAATTAAACATACATAACTGAATCGATGGAACCCTAGGTCACAAATGTTGTGAAACAGGGATAAAAAGACAGCTGTACAAAACAACTATTAGTTTCCTAGATTCCCTGTGTATATTGTGTATATTATTTCTGACATGAATAATAAGGGTTAAAAAAAAACAACAGTATGAAAACTGATTGCTTTAGTTATCATTCATTTATAAGAGAAGTGTGATGTAGTAGTATAGGGTGCATTGAATGACTTGGTCAACGTTCAGCACTAAAAGCCAGTAATAATGATAGACCCTGACCAAAGGACGCTAAGGGTAGTTCTAACACACACATACTTGTCATCATGAAAAAGTATCTTTATAATACTCTCTGTCTGAAAAATTGCTGTATATACCATTTCAATGTGTTTCTGTTTTTCAAGAGAGGAGTTAATGTTTTGCCATAGGTGTAGCATGGAAGTCACACTTGTCATACAGGAAATTTAACCCATTCCCGCATATTGACGCCTTTTGACGCTTCTGTAAAAGTCACTTTGTGAAACCATTGAGCAAATGCTCTATTTATTACAGTGGTTTCAAACTTAAAATTAAAAATGTTTCCCTTTCTCTAGTTTATGCTCCTTTTCGGTAGATTTATTCAAAGAGGTTGGGTCTAAAAATAGCTTAAGTGGGAATGATTATAAATATTAAGTACCTGATTTTTTTTATAAAGTCGTTATGAATTTTTTATCATGACAGAAACTGTAGAATCAAATCTATTGTATTTCATGAGCAAGTAGGGTAGAATCTGATCAGAAGGCTGTTACAGGATCTGTCTGATCTGGGTCTGCTCTGTTTGCAAAGGCATGTCTGTGAGATAAAAGGCTCACATCACATCAGTTTTTGTATGCTAAGTAATTACTAAAACTATTTGTCTGGTGAACTGCAGTCAGTGTCATATATTTGGATGTTGATGAGATGTTGAGTTACTCATTTGTCTCATCTGTATACAACCTGTTAGCGGGATAAGGGTTAACCCTTTACTCCATATATACACCTTTTAATGCCTTTGCGAATGGGATAGACCCAGATCAGATTACTTTTTTAGGCACAGTCCGATCAGGGTCTGCTCTTCCCTTATTTATATGGGGGAGACATATTGTTTTCGTGAGAGTTGTCTGTCCGTCCGTCCGTCCGTCCGTCTGTCCGTCACACTTTTTGTCCAGACGATAACTTCAATATGCCTGATGCCAGTTGATTGAAACTTCATATATGGAAAGAGCATAATGAGAGGAAGTGTCATGCATAAGGTCCATAACTCTGGCTTCACTAATATAGGAGCTATTGCCCCTTTAAAAAAAATTCACACTTTTTTTTGTCCGGACGATAACTCCTATATGGCTCATGCCATTGGATTTAAACTTCATATATGGAAAGAGCATAATGAGAGGAAGTGTCATGCACAAGGTCCATAACTCTGGCTTCACTAATATAGGAGTTATTGCCCCTTGTAAAAAATTAACACTTTTTTGTCCGGACGATAACTCCTATATGGCTCATGCCATTGGATTGAAACTTCATATATGGAAAGATCATGACGAAAGGAAGTGTCATGCACAAGGTCCATAACTCTGGCTTCACTAGTATTGGAGTTATTGCCCTTTGTAAAAAAATCACAATTTTTTTTTGTCAGGACAATAATCCTATATGGCACATGCCATTGGAGTGAAACTTCATACATGGAAAGATCATGATAAGAGAAAGTGTCATGCATAAGATCCTTAACTATAAGATCCTTAACTCGGGCTTCAATAAATTTAGAGTTATTGCCCCTTGTAGATTTGTTTAACGCTTTCTTGTCAGGACAATAACTCCTACATGGCTCTTGCCATCGTATTGAAACTTCATACATGGAAAGAACATGATGAGAGAAATTGTCATGAGCAAGGGCCATAACTCTGGCTTCAATACTTTTGGAGTTGTTGCCCTTTGTTACATTTTTTGGCCGATCAATAACTCCTGTTCGACTGATGCTATTGGAATGACATTTTATTTATGGAAAGGGCATGATGAAAGTAAGTGTCATGCACAAGGCCCATAACTCTGGTATCAATATTTTTGGAGTTATTAGCTGTTATCATTTTCTTCTTGAAAAATGTGGTGTGGAAAGCGCATAATGAGGGGAAGTATCATTCATCAAGACCATAACATTTTTAGTGATTTCCCTTTACATATTGTTTTTATTAGAGGGGAGACATCCGTTTTTGTGACAAAAACCTCTAGTTTTCTATATCTGTAGGCACCGTTGGATCAGGGTCTGATCTGTTTTCTATATATGTAGGTATCATCTGATCAGGGTCTGCTCTGTTTTCTATATCTGTAGGCACTGTCCGATCAGGGTCTGCTCTGTTTTCTATATCTGTAGGCACTGTCCGATCAGGGTCTGATCTGTTTTCTATATCTGTAAGCACCCTCTGATCAGGGTCTGTTCTATTTTCTTTATCTGTAGGCACGCTCCAATCAGGGTCTGAATTGTTTTCTATATCTGTAGGCACGCTCAGATCAGGGTCTGCTCTATTTTCTATATCTGTAGGCATGCTCCAATCAGGGTCTGAATTGTTTTCTATATCTGTAGGCACGCTCCAATCAGGGTCTGCTCTATTTTCTATATCTGTAGGCACCCCCCAATCAGGGTCTGCTCTGCTTTCTATATCTGATGCTACAGTTTCTACCAAAATTTCATGTGTTCGTATTCCATAATAAAAATTAACCTAATTATTTTTCATATGTATAGTCATGTACAGTAAAACCTCTCTATAGTGACTACTAAAGTACATCAAATATTTTGTGTTAAAGGCAGGTGGTTGCTTAAAGCAAGGTGAAAGTAAACCAGAACGCTGCTATGGGAGTGTTCTGATTTATTTTCCCCTTGCTTTAAGCATCCACCTGTCCTTAATACCACAATTTAATGGCCGTTATAGAGAGGTTTTACTGTAGTTAAAGCGTTCTATTATTTTGTTGATGTTTGTTAGCAGGGCCGGAAGACAGTAGATAACCCAAGTGTTCACCTGGTCCAGTTTACCCCTAACCAGGACTTACTGGTACAACTCTCATTGGAAGATAGAAAGAAATTCAAGAAGTTTGTACGATTTTGTCTGAAGAGGGATACAATTATAACTTTCTTAGAGTAAGTATTACAGAAAACATGAATCACTAACCATCCTAAATATTTTGACAAACTTGGGCAGAAAGTACTGACCCAGATCAAACTGATCAGGATGAAGTGGTTAGAACAGGGTCTACACCATTTGCTACTCAGTTTTGTTTAAACTTTTACCTGATGAGCATTCATCTGGTCGGGTAGAGATCGAGCATAGGTCCAGTTGATGGGGTAGAGATTGTGTAGGGATCGTATCTGGGTCGAGATGATGGAGCAGAGATCGGAGTGGTTGTTGAGTTGATGTCGTGGAGGAGTCGTGAATGATTGGGGGGGGGGGGGGGTGTATGATTGAGTAGAGGTCGAGAAGAACTCGTGTACATGCCTTCGGTTGAGCTTGGTCGGGGAATTTGGGTGATCGGGATGATCGAGTTGATCTGATTGGCAGTGGGAACCTAGCTTAACTTCTGCGGTCAATCACTTAGCATGCAAGGAGTTAATGATCCTTTAAACCCTTCTATTACACATTCATTTCAGGCATTAGCCTTCTATTACACATTCATTTCAGGCGTTCCTTCCCAGGATGTGGCCTACACCTTATCAATATGGGATTCACTATGAATGATGAGAATATGTCGCTCACAGCTCAACAGTACTTTACTATATATAAGGTAAGATAGGGCTCTCAATACTACCTCACTACATTTACGGTAAGATAGAGTCCTCAGTAGTACTTCACTATATATACACATGTATATACAGAAAGATAGTCCTCAGCAATACTTCAATGTGCCATCATTAACAAAACTTTAACATTGCTTATAACTTCTGAATTACTGTACTTAAGCTAGACAATTCATATTTGGTATGCAGATAGCTTGGGTGAAGGCCTTTCACTTGAAACAAAGTCTTAAGATACATGAAATCAGGTCAAGGTCACTATTTCAAAAACTTTGCCGTTTTTAGCAAACTTTAACATTGATATAACTTCTGAACTACAAATGCTGGGCACTTCATGTTTGGTATACAGCTGGCTTTGGTAAAGGCCTTTCAGTTGGTATAAAGATAATTTGAAATTTGGTCACGGTCAAGGTCACTATTTTGACAAGTTGGCCATCATTGAAAAACTTCAACATTTTGTCTTAACTTCTGAACCACATGCTAGACAATTCATATATGTTATGGTGATAGCTTTGGTGAAGGCCTTTCAGTTGATACAAGGGTACATGGAATTGGGTCAAATGTCAAGGTCACTATTTTGAAAATTTGGCTGTTTTTAACAAACTTTAACATTTTGCTATAACTTCTGATCCAAGAACACTAGGCAATTCACCTTTGGTATTCAGATAGCTTTGGTAATGACCTTACAGATGACATAAAGATACCTGAAATCAGGTCAAAGTCAAGGTCACTATTTTAAAAACTTTGCTGTCATTAAAATTTTGTTACAACTTCTGAACTACATATGCGAGACAATTTATATTTGGTATGCAGATAGCTTTGATAAAGGTCTTTCAGTTGGTACAAGGATATATGAAATCGGATCAAGGTCAACACAAAAAAGTCCGGCTTTAATGCGGTTTCCGAATTTTTTGCTTGTTAATACATTTTTCCCTAGGAAAAAACATGGTCTTTGCTGTAGTTTAAAAAATGGCTCCAGACAAAAATACCAAGAAAAGAATTAATAAATACTGGAATAACAATGATAATTCAGTACTGGAATAACAAAGACAGATAATTCAGTACTGGAATATTACAGAGTCATTGCCATGTACATTGCACTTCCTTATTTCATTAGCAACAGATAACAGGTTCATTAGTAATAACCCGGACAAATAATGAATATGCAAAATAATATCAAAGGGGAGATAATTTTCCAAATGGAAATGGCAGAGTTATGTCCTTCATGCTCTAACTTCTTTATATCCTGCTGTATTAGTGAATTAAGTGTCATTGGTATACCTTTAATAGTTTTGAAGAAATACTGCAGAAAAATGACAATAGTGCTAAAGTACATGCATAACAATAACAATACCATTTACAAACAGTGTAGACACAGATCAGAAACTCCTGTAGGAGTTGTCTAAATAGTGTCTGTTCTGTTTGTTTATAGAGTAATATAGATCTGATTCTGCAAGTTTCTGCAATGGCCAAAAAATGCCAATGCCATAATAGAAAAATCAGCTTAAATATAATAAGTCACACATTTTTAAAAGTATGTTCATGAAGTAAAAAGTCCATACCTCTGCCAGCAAACAATACTATCATTGCATATCATGAAGTAAAGGGTCCGTATCTCTACCAGCACACAATACTATCATTGCATACCATGAAGTAAAGGGTCCGTATCTCTACCAGCACACAATACTATCATTGCATATCATGAAGTAAAGGGTCCGTATCTCTACCAACACACAATACTATCATTGCATACCATGAAGTAAAGGGTCCGTATCTCTACCAGCACACAATACTATCATTGCATACCATGAAGTAAAGGGTCCACACCTCTACCAGCAAACAATACTATCATTGCATACCATGAAGTAAAGGGTCCACACCTCTACCAGCTCACAATACTATCATTGCATACCATGAAGTAAAGGGTCCACACCTCTACCAGCAAACAATACTATCATTGCATATCACAGTATAACCTCAACAGAAACAAACTAAAGAAGTCTAGTAGTTGAGTCTCAAGAAAGGTGGTAGCTTATTATCCCATTCCCGCATATTGACGCCTTTTGGCGCTTATGTAAAAGTCACTTTATGAAACCATTGTGATAAATAGAGCATTTGCTCCAGAGGAGCAAATGCTCTATTTATCACAAATGGTTTCAAAGCTACACAATTCTGAAAATTTCCTTTTCTCTAGTTAATGTTCCTTTTTGGTAGATTTAATCAAAGAGGTTAGGTCTAAAAATAGACTAAGTGGGAATGGGTTATGGCATGAAAGTAATACAGGAAGCTCACACGTTTCTGTATTACTTAATTTATGCATCAATCAACCATCTGCTTTTAACCCTTTACACAATGAATCTTCATTAAGAAATAATGAATGTATGAATATTAAATAGTTGAATTTTTACAATGGCAACATGAATAAGGGAACTTTGACCATGACACAAGCTGTAGAATCTGGTCATAACTAAATGGAGCAAACCCTCATCGAACCGCTCACACAGGAACCCTCATCAGACAGCTCACACAGGAACCCTCATCAGACAGCTCACACAGGAACCCTCATCAGACAGCTCACACAGGAACCCTCATCAGACAGCTCACACAGGAACCCTCATCAGACAGCTCACACAGGAACCCTCATCAGACAGCTCACACAGGAACCCTCATCAGACAGCTCACACAGGAACCCTCATCAGACAGCTCACACAGGAACCCTCATCAGACAGCTCACATGGGAGTCACCTGACAGCTCACACATGGGTCATCAGACAGCTCACACAGGAACCTTCATCAGACAGCTCATACAGGAACCCTCATCAGACAGCTCACACAGGAACCCTCATCAGACAGCTCACACAGGAACCCTCATCAGACAGCTCACACAGGAGTCACCTGACAGCTCACACATGGGTCATCAGACAACTCACACAGGAACCTTCATCAGACAGCTCACACAGGAACCCTCATCAGACAGCTCACACAGAAACCCTCATCAGACAGCTCACACAGGAACCCTCACCAGACAGCTCACACAGGAGTCACCTGACAGCTCACACATGGGTCATCAGACAGCTCACACAGGAACCTTCATCAGATAGCTCACACAGGAACCTTCATCAGACAGCTCACACAGGAACCCTCATCAGACAGCTCACACAGGAACCCTCATCAGACAGCTCACACAGGAGTCACCTGACAGCTCACACATGGGTCATCAGACAGCTCACACAGGAACCTTTATCAGACAGCTCACACAGAAACCCTCATCAGACAGCTCACACAGGAACCCTCATCAGACAGCTCACACAGGAGTCACCTGACAGCTCACACATGGGTCATCAGACAGCTCACACAGGAACCTTCATCAGATAGCTCACACAGGAACCTTCATCAGACAGCTCACACAGGAACCCTCATCAGACAGCTCACACAGGAACCCTCATCAGACAGCACACATGGGTCATCAGACAGCTCACACAGGAACCCTCATCAGACAGCTCACACAGGAAACCTCATCAGACAGCTCACACAGGAACCCTCATCAGACAGCTCACACAAGAGTCATCTGACAGCTCACACAGGAGTAACCTGATTTGGGTCTACTCTGACAGTGTTTGCAAGGGCATTAACCCATTCCCTCATTGACGCCTCTGTAAAACCCTATGTTTCAAACCATTGTGATAAATAGAGCATTTGCTCCTATGGAGCAAATTAATGCTCTATTTATCAAAATGGTTTCAAAACCATATATTTCTAAAAATCCCCTTTTCTCTAGTAATTGCTCCTTTTTGGGAGATTTATTCAAAGAGGTTGGGTCTAAATATAGCCTATGAGGGAATGGGTTAAAAGACACATTTATTAAGTAAAGGGTTAAAGATCTCAATTTATAATGTACTTACTTAATGGAGTTTCTACTTTATAAAGTTCTGATTTGAAAAAAAGGATTGACACATTAATTCATAATCAATCCTTTACAACAGAGTAGACCCAGATCAGAGAGCTCCTGTAGGAGTAGACACAGATCAGAGAGCTCCTGTAGGAGTAGACCCAGATCAGAGAGCTCCTGTAGGAGTAGACCCAGATCAGAGAGCTCCTGTAGGAGTAGACCCAGATCAGAGAGCTCCTGTAGGAGTAGACCCAGATCAGAGAGCTCCTGTAGGAGTAGACCCAGATCAGAGAGCTCCTGTAGGAGTAGACGCAGATCAGAGAGCTCCTGTAGGAGTAGACCTAGATCAGAGAGCTCCTGTAGGAGTAGACGCAGATCAGAGAGCTCCTGTAAGAGTAGACCCAGATCAGAGAGCTCCTGTATTAGTAGATGCAGATCAGAGAGCTCCTGTAGGAGTAGACCCAGATCAGAGAGCTCCTGCAGGAGTAGACCCAGATCAGAGAGCTCCTGTAGGAGTAGACGCAGATCAGAGAGCTCCTGTAGGAGTAGACGCAGATCAGAGAGCTCCTGTAGGAGTAGACGCAGACCAGAGAGCTCCTGTAGGAGTAGATGCAGATCAGAGAGCTCCTGTAGGAGTAGACCCAGATCAGAGAGCTCCTGTAGGAGTAGATACAGATCAGAGAGCTCCTGTAGGAGTAGACGCAGATCAGAGAGCTCCTGTAGGAGTAGACCCAGATCAGAGAGCTCCTGTAGGAGTAGACCCAGATCAGAGAGCTCCTGTAGGAGTAGACGCAGATCAGAGAGCTCCTGTAGGAGTAGACGCAGATCAGAGAGCTCCTGTAGGAGTAGATGCAGATCAGAGAGCTCCTGTAGGAGTAGATACAGATCAGAGAGCTCCTGTAGGAGTAGACGCAGATCAGAGAGCTCTTGTAGGAGTAGACGCAGATCAGAGAGCTCCTGTAGGAGTAGATACAGATCAGAGAGCTCCTGTAGGAGTAGACGCAGATCAGAGAGCTCCTGTAGGAGTAGACCCAGATCAGAGAGCTCCTGTAGGAGTAGACGCAGATCAGAGAGCTCCTGTAGGAGTAGATACAGATCAGAGATCTGTTCTATTTGCTTATGTGTAAAATATCTCATATATCTCTAATGTAAATTTCCTGATATTTTAATCAAGGAATTTAATTAGTTCTCTATCTGATAGAGATGTTTTTATACTTTTGCTAATAGGGTAGACCTGGGTCAGATAGCTCCAGTTTGCTTATGAAATTATATAGATACGATTTTACAGTTTCTACCAAGGTAAAAACTGCTTTTGGTTATAACGGCATTATAAAATTTCAGCCATTTAATATTCGTAGTCATTATGTCATACATGAATATGGGTGTATTAATGCATGCTCACCAGGTACCAGTATAGGGTTAACCAGCTTGTTGGATGACAGTACTATGGGTGTATTAATGCTTGCTCATCAGGTACCAGTATAGGGTTAACCAGCTTGTTGGATGACAGTACTATGGGTGTATTGATGCATGCTCACCAGGTACCAGTATAGGGTTAACCAGCTTGTTGGATGGTAATAACAATTGTGTTTTATTTGTCTTTTAGAATATGTACCATTGGCCAGGGTTTGAGGACTCTTCAGTACGACTACATCTTGAGGGACAGTATTGTGAATACAAAGAGGCTTGGACAGACGAGAACCAATAGGGATGTCCCTTTTAACCCTTTACCTCATGAATATTCATGTATCAAATAGTGAAATTATAAATGTTAATTAGATAATTTTCATAATGGCATATGAATACTGGAATGTTTGGCCATAGCAGAAACTATACAATAAGATCTATTATATCATAAGCAAACAGTAGACTCGGATCAGATGGCTCCTACAGGAGCTGTCTGATCTTGATCTACTCTTTTTGCAAAGGCGTAGAAGGCGTATTTATGGAGTAAAGAGTTAAAAGACCAATAAGACAACAGCTGTACAGGAAACATTTACATTTTTATGCCCCCGTTGATGATAGTCAGGGGGCATTATGTTTTGCACCTGTCCGTCCGTCCGACCGTCACGCTTTTACGTGCAGTTGGTACATGCAGTTGGTTGTCACAGTTTTTACATTGTCTTTGCATATACACATTAACCACCATCAATATTTTCATTGCGCACCCAGCCCATGCTGCCCACAAGCCCATGGTCAAGGTCAAATGACTTAGGAACTTTACGTGCAGCAAGGCAAGCACCACCACAGGGGCATTGCTGTGTCTTACAGACACAATTTTCTAGTTTATATTATATATTACATTTGTTTTCATTTACCCATTGAATGTTCCAGTAAGAAATAATGACATAATGAATATTTAATAGTAAATACTGTATACGAGCCAATATATAATTTGGGCAGATTTTGAAATTAGTTTTTTGAAAAATCAAAGGTGTTTCCCCTTGAAAGCTTTGGCCATTTTCAGGTACTTTGTTGTTTAAGTGACACTAAAAATGTAAAATGCACCCTAAATTTATTCATCTTTAAAAATTTATATGACTTTATGACGATGACCCTCAAGCACATGTCATTGCAGTAACGAAAATGAAAAGAGCACCGCGAAACGGGGCAATATACGCCCGAAGGCTTGCTACCCGAAACTATCAAAGGGCAATAACTCCAGAATGAAAAATGATATGAGAGTTATCTCACTGATATGCACAACTACACATCAATATCTATCATTCCTGAAAGTTTGAAGAAATTATGTTGAAAAATAAAGGAGGAGTTAGTTGCACAAGAAATTGCTACCCGAAACTATCAAAGGGCAATAACTCCAGAATGAAAAATGATATGAGAGTTATCTCACTGATATGCACAACTACACATCAGTATCTATCATTCCTGAAAGTTTGAAGAAATTATGTTGAAAAATAAAGGAGGAGTTAGTTGCACAAGAAATTGCTACCCGAAACTATCAAAGGGCAATAACTCCAGAATGAAAAATGATATGAGAGTTATCTCACTGATATGCACAACTACACATCAGTATCTATCATTCCTGAAAGTTTGAAGAAATTATGTTGAAAAATAAAGGAGGAGTTAGTTGCACAAGAAATTGCTATCCGAAACTATCAAAGGGCAATAACTCCAGAATGAAAAATGATATGAGAGTTATCTCACTGATATGCACAACTACACATCAGTATCTATCATTCCTGAAAGTTTGAAGAAATTATGTTGAAAAATAAAGGAGGAGTTAGTTGCACAAGAAATTGCTAACGGATGGACAGACGGACGGACGGATGACATGTGCCATACCATAATACGTCCCTTCGGGCGTATAAAAATGGCTATAAAAGCATGTGGTTAATTGAAAATAACTTATTGCATTATATCTCTTATATATGCCATATTTGAATAGATGAACATATAAAAACCTTTTTTCCCATAGATATTAATGAGAAATTTTGAATCATTGCATGATGCGATAAAACCAATACAATAACAAACATTACAATTAGTGTTATGATCATTATTGGCTTTGTATAGTGCTTTACACTTGCTTAACCTAGAATAATGCCATAATTATCAACAAATCATGAATTATTCAAATATTCCAACATGTTTCAGCTTTTTTGTCATCATTCTTTACCCATGTTATATCAATGACACTCTCGTTATTGCAAAGACACTTATTGTAACTGCATTGACAAACTCACAACAAAATTTATTTTTGCTGTCTTTAATTTGCAAATTGCTAAAATAACACACATATTGTTAACAGCACGTTCAGCAATTTCAATTCTAAACTATAACCAAGTAATTTTACAAAAAGATTTTAATGAACATTGAAAAAAGATTCCAGCGTGACTGCAATGACATTTTTGTTATTGCAATGACTTGCATAATCTTATGCTGCTAAAATCAACCCTATCCCAGACTTAAATGCCCCCACATTATTGTTCTTTGCAAATTCATACTTTCTCTCATGAATATTTAAAATAACCTCTGCCCACTGTGAATATTTTATCAATTTTCATTGCGCTACATAAAACAAAGGAATTAACTACCAGAGTCAAAGAGATGGTCTGATCCATAATATTTCAATAAGCAAATTGAGCAAACCCTGATCAGGCAGATTCTAGAGGAACATGTCTGATCTGGATCTTTTCTGTTGTGAGGGGTGTTAATGTTTTATAATGAGGGGAAGGGTTACAGGTAATAAATTTATGAACAACAACAATGCACATTATATTTCACAGTTGCCTTAGACTGACTTTTAAATTTAAATTTATTTATTTTAAATAATAGAATAATTTTTGATAGCTGAGAATAAAGCAAACAAAGAAACTATTTACAATGCATTACATGGCTAGCAGGGTAGACCCAAAGCACACAGGAGTTGCAAGATAATGCTTGATCTAGGGCATGATTTGAAAATAATCCTGGCATATGTGAACCAATGTTCAGCATTTTTGTTTTCAACCCTTCTCATGCTACAGTTTATAGAGGATGTTGGCCACTTTTATTATCTAAGTGTCCTCAACAAAGTCATTTTCTAAAAAAGTAAGATATTTTTGTTTCTTCAGTTAAAAGTTATGACTGCGATAAGACAGACAGTTTATACAAACAGATGGCTTTTAACTACTCTTTAAAAGTCACATTTTGAAACAGCTGTGATAAAATAGAGCATAAGCTCTTTTTATCACAATGGTTTCAATACTACAATATATCTAGATATTTCCCTTCTATTCAGGAAATGCTCCTTTCCAGAAGGTTCATTAATAGCATTTGAGTCTAAAAACAGCATATCAGGCAATGGGATAACCCTTAATTATCTTTCAATTGAACCCTTTCACTCATGAGTATTCTGGTAAAACTCTGCCAACTGTACATATTTAATTAATATACTTTTTATTGGGGTATAGAGAGCAAAGAATTTTAATCGAAGTTGACCCTGATCTGGAAGCTCCCTTACATTAAATAATAACACTTATGTAAAGTCTTAGATGTCTTGAAATTTTATAAGCTTGTTATCAAACTCCTTTAAACTTTAAAGTGTTTTATCACATTACTTCACTTGTTTTTGAGTTGATAAAGCCAACACATATTTATGATATTAACCATTTTACATATATAAATGATGTGATGTAATTAAAAACAGTATGGCACAACATCATACAATGTTGAAAAATACAGCATTTTTTTATTTAAAACTTTAGAGCTCTTTTTTAAGATGTGTGTGATAAAAGAAATTAACACTCATTATCACTTCATATCAACTTTTATTCAACTCAGCCAGAGGCTTGCTCAATAACATTTTCTTGAACTTGTTTATTAAAAGTTGTTATGAAGTGACACCCCATGTTAGATCTTCGATGTAGCTATAGCTTCAGGACTGGATTGGAATATCTATTGGTCATCATGGTTAATATGGGTTCAAATGATATGTGACTGATCAAAAATATCCAAGCTCCTAATTAGAATTGACAGGCTGTTCAGTTATACACTACTTGCTTAACCCTTTTCTCATATAAACATGTTTTCACACATTTGCAAACAGAGTAGACCCTGATCAGACAGCTCCTAGAGGAGCCGTCTGATCAGGGTCTGCTCTGTTTGCTAATGGAATTTGATAGATCTGTTTCTTTACTTTCTAAAATGACTCCAATGTTCCACTTTCCATATTTCATTATAATTATTTGGTCCATAAATATTCAGTAGGTATTGGAATTTTGAATAAATATAGAACAGGGAAAGGGTTTATCCAAAGACTTATAAATGTCAATCATAGCTCAACGACAATAATTGTTATTTAACCCTTTCCCTATTCTCTGTTTATTACAAATTTCAATACCTACTAAATATTCATGGACAAATTAGTTGTAATGAAATATAGAAAGTGGAACACTGTTGCCATTTTTAAACAGATCTGTCTAATTCCTTTAGCAAACAGAGCAGACACTGGGTCTATTCTGTTTGCAGGTGCATAAGAACGCATTTATAATTATTAGGGAAAGTATTAATACACAATGTCTTACAATATCCAGCCTTCAAACTGACTTTGAGAAAGAGAAAACTGTATTTATTCCATATATTTACCTTACATGCATATATCTGCAGTGCTATTCTTGTAGTAAAATAACAAAAATAATGAAGATAATTTAAAAGAACTAGAAATGTCATCGCAATAACACATCCTGTCATTGCAATAACAAATTTCTTTAAAAATCCCATCTTACATAAATTTTTGACAAACATGCACATTTTAATTTATTATGCATATTTACTTGCATATTTATGTTGAATAATTCCAACTGAAATGAAAATTATAAAGATAATAACAATGCAATGCTGTATTGTCACTGCAATAGCAAATCCTGTCATTGCAGTCACAAAATGAGTGTAACTGCAATGACTGTTATTGCAATGAAGCATTCTCTCATTTACCTCAACTTTTGGTGCTAATCTCTGATCTAGCCATACTTTGATATGTTTATAACATAAACATTTATAATTATAACCTATATGCACTTTAAAATGCAAGATATGATTTAAAGCATCTCTGTAATATGTGTTACTTAAATGACAGATTTCAAAAATACTCACTCACATACTTAACTTGAATAATCTTGTTTTTTGAAACTGTTTTCACACCATGCTTATAACATGGTGGCAACCATTTTGTGGTGAACAATCTTCTTCTAGAGGGTATTTGTCTCCCTTGAATGTGTGCTTTAATGGTAGAACTCCACCATATTATAACATTGTTACTGCAATGACGTAGGTCTGAGGGACAAAGTTCAAAGTGTATTTCGAGTGCCATAAATGCTATTTATTGACTATATTTTCTCTTTACAATGCAGTTAAATGTTTATATTTATTATATTCACCATCATTGTTTTGAAAACAACATTTTCTCTCATTGAAATAGAGATCTAAATGTATTATTTTAGATTTGGGACATGACTTTTACCTATAAATTGGTACCAAAATTGGGAACTAGCGGCTCAATCAATTCCTCAAATTCATTTTTTTATCACTATTTTACTAGATTGCCTTGATATATACACATTCTATGAGGTACTTTCTTTACACAATTCTTGTGCTTTGTTTAAAACCTAAAGGACAAGAAATCTGCCCAAATTATATATTAGCTCATACATGTAATGGTATTTAAACACAGGTTTCTTTGGCCATGACAAAATCTATCAAATTCTATATTAAAGCAAACAGAGCAGACCCTGATCAGATGGCTCCTACAGGAGCTATCTGGTCTGAGTCTACTCTGTTTGCACAGTCAATAAAAAGTATAGGTCCAGGGTTGAGATGAAATTAGAGTGCTTCTTGCTCAAGCAACATAATAAGTTAAAAGAATAATAGAATTTAAATGAGTCATTTAAAATATGAGCTGTGCAGTTCTTAGTTTACTTGTATACAACAAAATGTCAGCAATGCAGTTCTTAGTTTACTGGTATACATCAAAATGTAAGCAATGCAGTTCTTAGTTTACTGGTATACATCAAAATGTGAGCAATGCAGTTCTTAGTTTACTGGTATACATCAAAATGTGAGCAATGCAGTTCTTAGTTTACTGGTATACATCAAAATGTGAGCAATGCAGTTCTTAGTTTACTGGTATACATCAAAATGTGAGCAATGCAGTTCTTAGTTTACTGGTATACATCAAAATGTGAGCAATGCAGTTCTTAGTTTACTGGTATACATCAAAATGTGAGCAATGCAGTTCTTAGTTTACTGGTATACATCAAAATGTTTACAGGTACCCTAATTACCTTAATCCTTTACTCCATAAATATTCGTGTAAGAAATAATGATATCATGAATATTAATTGGATTAATTGTTATAATAGAACATGGATACAGGAATTTTTAAACTGTAGAATCACATCCAATTCTGTATTATATCATAAGCAAACAGAGCAGACCCTGATCAGATGGCTCCTACAGGAACTGTCTGATCTGGGTCTACCCTGTTTGCAAAGGTGTAGAAAGGGGTATTTATGGAGTAAGGGGTTAAGTATTCTGACAAACTTAGGCAAATAGTTTAGACCCAGATCAAACTGCTCTTGAAGGAGTCATTTTATCTGGGTCTACACATTTTGCTACTATGTGAGTCTTAGTTCAGATGATCAAAATAGTGCCAAGTTGAATTATGCATACAAACCAAGGACGGCATGGAGAGATGAGGTTGGGTGTCCAAATGCTTAGTGTACCGGTAATTAAGTAATACAGTAATAAGGGAATACAGTAAAACCTCTACGAAGGTTAGGGTACCGGTAATTAGGGAATACAGTAGAACCTCTAAGAAGGTTAGGGTACCAGTAATTAGGGAATACAGTAGAACCTCTATGAAGGTTAGGGTACCAGTAATTAGGGAATACAGTAGAACCTCTACGAAGGTTAGGGTACCAGTAATTAGGGAATACAGTAGAACCTCTACGATGGTTAGGGTACCAGTAATTAGGGAATACAGTAGAACCTCTACGATGGTTAGGGTACCAGTAATTAGGGAATACAGTAGAACCTCTACGAAGGTTAGGGTACCGGTAATTAGGGAATACAGTAGAACCTCTATGAAGGTTAGGGTACCGGTAATTAGGGAATACAGTAGAACCTCTATGAAGGTTAGGGTACCGGTAATTAGGGAATACAATAGAACCTCTCCGAAGGTTAGGGTACCAGTAATTAGGGAATACAGTAGAACCTCTACGATGGTTAGGGTACCAGTAATTGGGGAATACAGTAGAACCTCTATGAAGGTTAGGGTACTGGTAATTAGGGAATACAGTAGAATCTCTAAGAAGGTTAGGGTACCAGTAATTAGGGAATACAGTAGAACCTCTACGATGGTTAGGGTACCAGTAATTAGGGAATACAGTAGAACCTCTACGAAGGTTAGGGTACCGGTAATTAGGGAATACAGTAGAACCTCTATGAAGGTTAGGGTACCGGTAATTAGGGAATACAGTAGAACCTCTATGAAGGTTAGGGTACCGGTAATTAGGGAATACAATAGAACCTCTCCGAAGGTTAGGGTACCAGTAATTAGGGAATACAGTAGAACCTCTACGATGGTTAGGGTACCGGTAATTAGGGAATACAGTAGAACCTCTATGAAGGTTAGGGTACCAGTAATTAGGGAATACAGTAGAACCTCTAAGAAGGTTAGGGTACCAGTAATTAGGGAATACAATAGAACCTCTCCGAAGGTTAGGGTACCAGTAATTAGGGAATACAGTAGAACCTCTACGAAGGTTAGGGTACTGGTAATTAGGGAATACAATAGAACCTCTCCGAAGGTTAGGGTACCGGTAATCAGGGAATACAGTAGAACCTCTATGAAGTTTCAAGGTTAGGGTACCGGTAATTAGGGAATACAGTAGAACCTCCACAATCATTATGGTACGGTACTTAGGGAAAACAGTAGAATCTCTATGAAGGGGCTATTCATTTATTGAATAAAGGGTCTTAAAAAGCAGGTGGTTGCTTAATGCACATTTGCCCTGGACTAAATTACCACCTACTTTGCAGACCCATAAATAGACCTCTTTGTGAAATTCTACTGTATTTGCATTGTTTATGAACTGTGATAGAGGTACTGTGTTTGACGTTTTATCTTGAATTCACAATAAAGCATTTCTTTCCACTCATTGTTCCTTTGCTGTGATTAGTTTACCCCCTTATCTCATGAATATTCAGGTATACGGAGAAGTGCCCCTCCAGAAAAATGTCCCTCCGGAGAAGTGCTCCTCTTTTCTTACTGGGCGGAGAAGTGCCCATCCATTGCATTTTAAGTGGCGGAGAAGTGCCCCTCCATCATAATTGAGGGACCGGAGAAGTGCCCCTCCATGTCATAACAAAATCTCTCTTTTCATTTATATGCTGTTTAAATATATTTTCTGATATTATGCAAACAGTAACGTCACCTCTCTCGCGCGACATCCTCCTTACGAAGACAGTCTCAATTGCCCCCGTGTATTTTTAACACAAATTTACCTCTCACAAATGACACCTCTGAAGACCATCAAACGTCACTAAATTTTGCTCCAGGGAGTAACATTTACCTCTCATGAGCGATTACTGGCTCTTATCGAACCAATGTGTTTCAGCATGGGAACTAGGCAGCTAAAAGGTACTGTTGACTGATTGGTTCCCATGCTGACAGGTTATCATTGGCCTAATATGAGCCAGTAACTAGCAGTGTGTATTACATTCATGGCGGCATATATACGAGTTGATAGTTGACAGCTTTCACATGTTAGATTGGAGTCAATTCGTTGTTTCTTCTGACAGTGTCAGTTAAACATCACAAACTTTCCGATTGCAATTTGACACAGAAAACAATAATATAGGGGAGATCAAGGATGGGAAATTCGGTAACATTTGTTTGGGTGGGGACTGGCGTTTGCTTTAAAATGATTAACTGATTGGTTTCACATGTGTTTTACGCTCTGGTCACTTCTTATCTAGATATTGTTTGCCAATTTGATATTTCAAGCTGAAGTTTTGTTATGACATGGAGTGGCACTTCTCCGGCACCTCAGTTATGACAGTGGGGCACTTCTCCACCCCTTAAAATGCAACGGAGGGGCACTTCTCCACCGTGATTCAAATATTCATAATGAGAAATAATTACTATGAATATTAATTAGCTGAATTTTAATAATGGAATTATGAAGAAGAGATTGTTTGACCAAATAGAATCAAATCATATAAATCCATACATGTATATTGAAACAAAACAGACCCTGATCAGAGGAGTTGTCTGATCTCAATCTACTCTGTTTGTGGAGGCATTAAAAGGCACCTCTATTAGACAACAGGTTAAAACTGTTTATTTTATGCAATTTTTTTAATAGTCCAAAGGGACAGAACTCTGTGAAAATAATCGAATCCGATCATCCTGTCATGCACAACTACTCGCCATGGTGATCAATGCTATTGAAATCTGCCCAGCCATTTTTGAGAAGTGCAACAGACAGAAAGTACAAAATCAATGTCCTCCTCTCTACTATGTGAGGGCAGGCATTATTATAAAATTTCATCTAATTAATATGCACATGTCATTATTTCTTTTATGAATATTCATGAGATAAAGGGTTAACCCTTTACCTGTTGAATATTCATGTAAGAAATAATGACATCACTGATTAGCTGAACTTTTATAATGGCAAATGCACAGAGGAGATTTTATTATGTTCTAGAAACTTTAGTCATATCAGTTATAATTTAATAAACGAACAGAGCAGACCCTGATCAGATGGCTCTTATAGGAGTTAAGGTGTTCATATATACAGACCCTGATCAGATGGCTCATATAGGAGTTGAGGTTTTCATATATACAGATCCTTATCAGATGGCTCTTATAGGAGTTGAGGTGTTCATATATATAAGACCCTGATCAGATGGCTCTTATAGGAGTTTAGGTGTTCATATATACAGATCCTGATCAGATGGCTCTTTTAAGAGTTGAGGTGTTCATATATACAGATCCTGATCAGATGGCTCTTTTAAGAGTTGAGGTGTTCATATATACAGACCCTGATCAGATGGCTCTTATAGGAGTTGAGGTGTTCATATATACAGATCCTGATCAGATGGCTCTTTTAAGAGTTGAGTTGTTCGTATGAAGGGAAGGGTGAAATCATCCTTGAAAGAAAGGGTCTCTGGTGAGTTGGTCTCAAAAGAAAAACTGTCAGATTCTTTCAATTGAGCCCGCTTGAAGTCAGTTTAAAGGTGGCTGAGTGGATGTGCCTCTGCCCATCTGATTTTGTCGGAGCAATACCTTCATTCTAAAATAGTTTGGCATATATCTTTGACATCGGTAGACAGTGGGTCATTTACAAGAACAATAACAATAACATCAACCGCTTTTTGGAGTTAATCACTTGGGTGCAGAAACATTTAGCAGTCACGAGTGAATTAAAAAAACCTTTGAAGTAAACCCTTTTGAAGTTAACCAGGGTCTGATAGAGACGCTTTTTGATGCAAAGTAGACCCAGATCGGATGGTTCCTACTGGAGTAATCTGATTGGGGTCTACTCTGTTTGCTTATGGAATTATATAGATCTGATTCTACAGTTTCTGCCATTGCTAAAAAATGCTGTATTTATATGGAAAAATTCATCTTGTCCTTGTTTCCTAACCCTTTCCTCCATAAATACACCTTTGCAAACAGAGCAGCAGTAGATCAGACGGCTCCTATAGGAGCTGTCTGATCAGGTTCTGCTCTTTTTGCTTATGAAATAAGATATGATTCTACAGTTCTGCCATGGTCAAACATTCTCATGTGTTTATGTGGCAGCATAAAAATTAAACTAATTCATGATGTTAATATTTCTTACAGGAATATTCATGGAGTAAAGGGTTAAATGATTATTCATCAGGTAAAATATTAACATCTGGGTCCATGCTTATAAAGCTTTTTGAGTCTGAGTTCGTTCTCAAGCTTTTGATTGGTCAGATTTGAGTTCTCACGCTTTTGATTGGTCAGATTTGAGCCAAAGGCTCAAATCTGACCAATCAAAAACTTGAGAACGAACTCCGACTCAACTAAAAGTTTTATAAGCATGGACCCAGAATCAAATGAGATGAGTACCTTTGTGTCTTTATGGCAATATATAAATGGAGGAATAAAACAGAAACACATGGGTCAATCAATAAAACAGAAACACATGGGTCAATCAATAAAACAGAAACACAGTGGTCAATTAATAGTTTTAATCCTACTTGATGGGACAGTTGAAATCAACAAAACTTATCACATCGTATATATAAGAAACAATGAGACATATAAGCAAGTATGGCAGTGAAAACTGGGACCTGGCCACATCTAGTACTAAACCCCTTTAACTGAACTTGAAGGCATCAACATTTTCTCAAACATGTTTGCTTGAACCAGACAAGCATGTTTGAGACTCTTATTAAGCATCAAGCAAAAATAGATAAATGGGTGTATTTCAAATACATTAACCCATAAGAAATGATTACATGAATATTTATTAGATGAATTTTATAATGGTACATAAGCATAGGGATATTTGAACTTGGCAGTATAGAATCAGATCAATACAACTAAATTGAGCAGACGCTGATCAGATGGCTCTTACAAGAGCCGTCTGATCAGTCTCCTCTGTTTGCAAAGTCGTGAAAAGGTGTTTATATGAAGAGGGTTAACCCTTTGCCTCATAGAAACACATCTTAACGCCTTTGCAAAGAGAGCTGACCCAGATGGCAACTGTCAGTGCCATTTGATCAGGGTCTGCAGTTTTCTTATGAAATAATATAGATCTGATTCCACGTCTTCTGTAATGATAAAAAATTCCATTGTTCATTGTGCCATTTTAAAAATATCAGTTAATCAATATTCATGATATTTTTTCTTACATGGCTACTCGTGGAGTAAATGTCCTTATGCCGCCGATGCCGACTGTTTAAATGTTCAACAGAGCAACATTTTGCATATTAAGTAACTTTCGTCTGCTTTTTTTCTTTCTTTTTTCTGCTACAATTGTTAAAGTTAGCTTTTCTTCCATTTATCTTCAAAAATACAATCAGACTGACAAGCAGTTTGGATTCTGATGAGACACTGATTTTCTCAGCATCTCATCTAGATTGCAACTGTTTGCATATGTTATCACATATTTGTTGCTAGCATGCAAAGAGTTATATATACTTAAAATCTGAAAAGGATTAACATAAATTTGAGACCAGTCTAGTTTGCAATAGACTGTGTATACAGTAAAGTCCCGCTAATGCGACCACTTAATGAATAGACATGGGTGCCTTTATAAGCAGGTGGTTGCTTAATGCAGGACAAAAGTAATGCAGAAAGCTCCTCTAGGAGCTTTCTGCATTACTTTTGTCCTGCATTAAGCTACCACCTGCATCTAGCACCCAGAATTATACCTCTTTTAGGTGGTCGCATTAGCGGAACTTTACTGTAGTAAACTTCTCTATAACAACCAGTCAAAAGTGGTCCAATTCTTGAATTTTAATACAGGTGGTAGCTTAACCTTTTATTTGATGAATATTCATTTCAGAAATAATGATTTATGAATATTACTTAGCCGATTTTTAAATGGCATCATGAACAAGTCAAATTTCGCCATGAAACTAGAAACAGATTTTTATTTCAAAAGCAAACAGAGCAGACCCAGGACCAGACGATTCTGACAGGAGCTATCTGATTTGGGCTATTCTGTTTGCAAATGTGCCAAAATGTGTTAGTATGGAGTAATGAGTTAATACAGGAGGAACATTTTTCACCACCTGCTTTTATTTATTCATTTAACCCTTTACTCCATGAATATTTATTAGAGTCACTTTTCAAATGTGCCTATAAATATTAATTAGATTTAACTTTTAAAGTTGCACATTAACACATGAAATTTTTGCCAAAGCAGAAACTGTAGAATACAGAGCAGACTTTGATCAAATGGCTCTAATAGGAACTGTCTGATCTGTGTCTACTCCGTTTACAAAGGTGCAGAAAGGCGTATTTATAGAGTAAAGGGTTAACCCTTTACCTGATAGAAGCGGCTTTTAGCGTGTTTGATTTATTCCTCCGCTGAAGAAAATAGTTCAAATTCATACAGTCATGAACATATTGCATAATAAATATTTTCTATATGCTAGTAGGTGGTAGCTTAAAGCAGGCTGAAAGTAAAGCAGAATGCGCCTTAAGGCGCATTCTGCTTTACTTTCAACCTGCTTTAAGTGGTCATATGTCTTCAAAACTAGAAACAGGCTATTGGGTAAAGGGTTAATTGTTGCTATAGACAGGTTCTACTGCAGGGTGTGTTTAAAAATAGTCGTAACAATGGTGCCTTCTTCTGCAAACTAGTCCTTCACTGTAAGAAATTAAAGAACTGTAGTGAGCAAGCTCACATACCCCACATACCGGTAGCCAAATTTTCCGAGATAATAAGTGGTTCCCCATAACAGATTCCTCTCAATATCAAACTCGTCCAAGCTTTTATTCACGAAAATTCTTAAAGCAAATTTGGGATAAATTAGTCAAAGTGCTAGATGAGCAACAACATATTATCATACACGGACGGACTGACAGGTCAAAAACTATATAATGGGGTATAATGACTTGACTGAAATTGACAGTGTAGAACCAAATCTAGGTCTAATGTTAAGTGTTTTTTTCTTTTCTTTTATTTGCCTTAAAGTTTAAAATGGACAAAATAAAGATATAAAATTTATCCAATTCATCATACAAAACATTTCCATTTTTTCTAGACATACACAATAAAAACGTTAGTTTTTCCATCCTTCTAACAATAATAATAATAGTACACAAACACAGGACTTTTTGGTCTTGGTAGAAACTGTAAAGTCTGATCTATTAACCCATTCCTCCATAGGCTATTTTTAGATCCAACCACTTTGAATAAATCTACCGAAAAGGAGCATTAACTAGAGAAAAGATTTTTTTTTTTAGAATTTTGTAGTTTGAAACCATTGTGGTAAATAGAGCATTTGCTCCTATAGGAGCAAATTTAATGCTCTATTTATCAATATGGTTTCATAAAATGACTTTTACAGATGCGTAGAAAGGTGTATTTATGGAGGAAAGGGTTAAAATTTCATAAGCAAACAGATCAGACCATGATCAGACAGTTCCTACAAAGAACTTTAGTGTTGGTAGAAACTGTAACATAAGATCTATTAAAATTTTATAAGCAAACTGAGCAGACCCTGATCAGACGGCTCCTACAGGAGCTATCTGATCTGGGTTTACTCTGTTTGCAAAGGTGTAAATATGAAGTAAAGTGTTAAGAGACCATTCTAATAAGTAATAACAACAATGATTTCGGAGAAAATGAAAAACAAATATACGTAAACATATATATACTGTTGCACAATGTTCAGCTTTACCCCTATCATCAGGAGCCAATAAATTTGTCATCCACATGTATTTTCAAAGAACATTTTGCAGAGCTACAGATAAAGGTGCGTACCAAAACACTAAAATCGTCATTTCTCCACCAAACCCTTTACTGTGACCACTCTTTAGAATCGTCTCTTCAAGACGATTCTAAAGAGTGGTCACAGTATAGGGTTTGGTGGAGAACTAAAGAAGTTATTCATGAAAATGACGTAATTTACGCAGTTTATCTAGTGCTCTGATTTTGACAATAACACTTTACATGATAGAAACACCCAAACAGAGAAGACTCGGATCAGTTGGCTCCTACATGAGTCGTTTGATCTGAGTCTAATCTGTTTGCTTGTAGAAGTGTACAGATCTGATTCTACAGTTTCTGCCATGGCAAAAAATTCTCTTTTTTATATTCCATTAGGAAAATGCAACTTTTAAATATTCATGATGTCGTTAGTTTTTACATGAATATTCATCAGGTGTCACAAGGTAGGATCTGATAAGTAAGGATCTGGTAGTATTCTGACATTTCATTTTCGCAGAAATATGCTCTACCCTTTCCCTGTTGAATATTCATGTTAGAAATCATGAATATTTATTAGCTGAATTTTTATAATGGCATATGTATACAGGATTGTTTGGTATAGGTAGAAACTGTTACGTCAGTTCTATTATAACATCATAAGCAAACAGAGCAGACCTTGGTCACATGGCTTCCACAGGAGCCATCTGATCTTGGTCTACTCCGTTTACAAAGGTGTGACAAGTGTTTATATAAGCGAAAGGGTCTTCATTCAAAGTTTGAAAGGAACTGCTGCAGACTCTCATTTCTGTAATGGTAGGTGTTTTTCATTGTATGTAATGCAATACTTCCTGGTTTATATGCAACCTTACAGAGCATCTATTAACCCTTTCCCTGTTAAATATTCATGTAGAAACTAAAGACATCATGAATATTTATAAATTTTATTTGTTTTAAGTCAGATCTGTTTTAATTTCATAAGCAAACAGAGCAAACCCTGATCAGATGGGAGCTGTCTGCTCTGAGTCTACACTGTTCGCAAATTCATTTGAATCCATTTTTTAAGGGAAAGGGTTATCAGGAAAACTATAGATATCACTTTTGTAAAAACCGTATATTGCTTGCTGTCAACATCATCCACTTTATTATATATAAATATAATATATATGTGATTATTACAGTATGGTAAAGTAGCCAAGGACCTGTGTTTAGTACACAGGTCCTTGGCTACTTTACCATACTGTAATAATCACATATATATATTATATTTATATATAATAAAGTGGATGATGTTGACAGCAAGCAATATAAGGTTTATTACATTTGTTTTCCTCAACCAGTTTTAATAAATTCTTCAGGGAGATTGTAAAACATAATGTCTGAGAAACGATGTCCATGAAGGCCACCCTAGATAACGTCAAAAAAGTCATTTAGGTTTTAACAGTTGAATATATACTGTCTTTCTTTTTGTCTCCTAGGCAAACACTATCGATGTCCCCATCTTGTACAATGGTAAGACATTGAATTTTGATTCTGTGTCATTACAGTTATCAATATGCCCACTTAGGATTCGGTAATTGGGGTCACGGATGTGGTTCCAATGAATGGAGATCCTCTTCCAGAAGTATATATAGCATAGTAATGTAGTGTGTGCCAGACCTGTGTTCTACTATAGTTCCCTTGTTACAATATTAGCTACAAATCACACATGACCAAATCTATAACTACGGTCGAAGCTACCAGAAATACTTCTAGCTAATCAAATAGATTTTTTTCAATAAATAATCAGTTAACATTTGTCCTGCCAATCACTGGTATATACACAAACAATATGGATCCAAATCCAATGCTGAGTGACTTGATCAGCATCCCATCATAGTTCAAGCTGTACCCCAACATATTAATTGTCTCATAACCCTTTACTCTATAGGCTATTTCTAGACCCAACCTCTTTGAATGAATCTATCCAAAAGGAGCATTTACTAGAGAAAAGTAAAATTTTATAATTTTGTAGTTTGAAACCATTGTGATAAATAGAGAATTTGCTCCTATAGGAGCAAATGCACTATTTATCACAATGGTTTCAAGAAGTGGTTAATACAGAGGCGTAGAAAGGCGTATTTATGGAAGAAAGGATTAAAGCTTTTGCAGAGTAGACCCAGATCAGACGGTTCCTTTAGGAGCTATCTGATCATAGTCAGTTTGCTTATGAACGGGTTAACACTCCTGGGTTCATATACCAATATAAAAAATCATCTAATTAATATTCACAATGTCATTATTTTTTGCATGAATATTCATGAGGTAAAGGGTTGATGAGTGATATTGGACTTTTGACCTTGAAAACGATGTTGACCTACTAATCTCAGATACTCGTTATAACCAATCTGCAGATTCTAGGTAAAATGGTTGATGAGTTATTGATCGGACACCATTTGGTCTACCTAATGACAGACCCACATGTCTACCAACTGACAGACCCACAGATCCACATAGAAACCATTTGGTCTACCAACTAACACACCCACAGATGGTTTACCAACTGACAGACCCACAGATCAGAAACCATTTAGTCTACCAACTGACAGACCCACAGATCCACATAGAAACCATTTGGTCTACCAACTAACACACCCACAGATGGTTTACCAACTGACAGACCCACAGATCAGAAACCATTTGGTCTACCAACTGACGAACCCACAGTCTACAAACTACAGACCCACAGATAGTCTACCAATTGACAGACCCACAGATCCATGGTCTACCAACAGACAGACACACAGATTCAAACCATATGGTCTATCAATTGACAAGCCCACATATCCACATGTGAAACCATTTGGTCTACCAACTGACAGACCCACAGATCCACATGTGAAAAAACAATACTGCCCTTTTTTTTAAAAAAAAAAAAGGGGGGGGGGGGGGGGGAGGTTAAAATTAATTCGGGTAGAGCACAGAACAAATTTAAACACAGGATATGGTTATACATGTATGTACCTTAGTAGACTGTTGGGACTGTACAAGATATCAGCAGTATTCTTGTATGGCCGACATCACAGACAAAGGGGCACAAGGTCATGTGCAAACACTGTAGAATCAGATCTGAGTGAGAGTATAAACATGTGTCTAATCTGGATCCATGCTTATAAAGCCTTTTAGTTGAGTCTGAGTTTGTGCTCATGCTTTTGATTGGTCAGATTTGAGCCAAAGGCTCAAATCTGACCAATCAAAAACTTGAGAACGAACTCAGACTCAACTAAAAAGTTTTATAAGCATTGATACAGGACCTACCTAACTGTAAGTCACCGACCCACCCACCCCATCCCCTCCTGTCCATTATGATACGTTTATAAGAAACTCATGGAGTAGCAAATAGTGCAGACTCTCATCAAACTGCTCCTTCTTTAGAAGGATCTCAAACAGCTTTATGAGCCGGCCAGTCATCTGTATCAAAACTGTTTCCAACAGTTATCACAAATTTGCTGACAGTGTTAAAGATTAACCCTTTACTCCATAGATACACCTTTCAACACCTTTGCAAACAGAGTAGACCAAGCTGCTGTAGGAATTATCAGATCAGGGTCTGCCCCGTTTGCTTACGATAACTATAGATCTGATTATACAGTTTTTGCCATGGTCCAAACGTCAAGTGCCTGTTTGGTATTATACAAAATTAAGCTAATAAATGTTCATGATGTCATTATTTCTTACATGAATATTCATGGAGTAAAGGGTTAAGGCACTCCTACTGGAGTCCAACAATCAAGATCAACATGTATAAATCAAATCACTTAAAACATTTAACCTATTCCTCTCATAGGCTATTTTAGACCCAACCTCTTAGAAAAATCTAACAAAATGGAGTGTTTACCAAAGAAAAGGAAATGTTTTAGAATTTTGTAGTTTTGAAACCATTGTGATAAATAGAGCATTTGCTCCTATGGAGCAAATGCTCAATTTATCACAACTGCTTCAAAAAGGGACTTTTACAGAGGTTTCAAAAGGTCAATATGAGGGAATGGATCAAACTACACATGAGCAAACAGCTGAATCAAGTCACAGGTAAGTAACAAATATGTAGATGTTAACCCTTTACTCCATAGATACTCCATAGATGCCTCTTCACACAGAGAACACCCAGATCAGACAATTCCTGTAGGAGCTTTCTAATCAGGTTCTGCTATGTTTGCTTATGGAATTATATAGATCTGATTCTACAATTCCTGCCATGGCAAAACCACTATATTCATATGCCATTATAAAAAAATTACCTTATCAAATCATTTTATGATTATTTCTTACATGAATATTCATGACGTAAAGAGTTAAATAACTGATTGCTAAGTAAAACAGGTTATCATAAGCTTGGTGCTGATGTACAGAGTCTATGCAGATCTATTCTGAATAATGACAGTCAAGAGAATATCAACCTCTAGCTTTCTTAACCCTTTACCTCATGAATATTCATGCAGAAATAATGAGTGTATGAATATCAATTAGATCGATTTAACCCCCTTTCCCTGTTCTGTATTTAGGCCAAATTTCAATACCTACTGAATATTCATTAAGAAAATAGTTATAAAGAAATATGGTAAGTGGGACATTGTAGACATGTTAGAAAGTAAAGACACATACGAGGGGTGTTCCAAAAATAATGTCATCTGTGCTTTATTTCGCGGAAATCGTGCAATTCATGCACAAAACCACCTCGTGTCGATTGAGTGATCACTGGCTCGTGACACAGGTAAATATCTCGTCCACACGTTCACTTGCCTCGGTACAGTGTACATCGTTTCATAGCCTATTCGTTAGACTATACACAAAATGACAGGAAAACGAGCTGAAAATGTTCTTGAAATTAGGGCCTATATAAAAGGTAGGTCATTACTCGGCATAAAGGCTGTAGATATTCACCGCGAGGTGTGTGACATTTATGGGGAGGGCCAAATGTCCCACAGGACTGTTTGTAGGTGGGTAGCTAAATTTAGTGCTGGGCAGCAGCAACTGAAAGATGCTGCTCGCCCAGGTCGTCCTGCAACAACTACGACCAAAGGTAACATAGAAAAAATCCGAAATATCCTCAAAACTGATGCTCGATTCACCGTAAGACAATTTAGGCCATGAGCCAGAGGCCCAAAATTTGGCCATCGGTACCATCTTTGGGGAATAATGCTATCAATGTTTTTTGGTAAGATATAAGTGTCTAGAATCAGAAAATATGTGATAGCAGTAAATCGGTGGTAGTTTTTTGTATTTTTTTCACCAATTTTATACCTATGGTAAAAATTAGTGTTTTCTAAATCTAGCATTAAAGAAAAGACATCATTAAATTTCAAACTGATGTCTTTCTCTTGTTACACACTGTATCTACTTGAAAATTGAAAGGCGTGTAGCTGTAGTTACTCACATTTCATTTATGTTTTTTATTTTTTCACAAAAAGTGGTTTATATAAAGTAAAGTCTTGCGCATATGTACATGGAATTGTGTTTACATTCATATGTATTTTGCAGAAGTAAAATATCTCCGGAGTTTTGAATACCTTCATCATCTTTATAACTAGGCTCATAAAACTTCATATGTATATTCACAGTAATAATGGCAAAGAATTGACTTCAGACTAGAACCCTTACATCTAGCATCTCTTAATGCAAATTGTCAGAGTTATGTCCCTTTTAAAACTTTCATACAATCAAATTGTGCCAAAACTGAAGTATCTTAAGAGTTAGCCCCATGAACTTTCACCAGCATTTGATTATCATTATATCAACGACAAAATTAACGATGAAAACCCTTTGAGCCAGAACCCAGACATTGTTTAGGCTAAATTATGTCCCTTTATGAAACTTTATAAATATCCGATCAACCACTTCAGAGCTAGCTCATTCATGATATACTCATATATTTATTATTCATCAATAAACATTGTAACTTGATCTATAGGAAATGGATCCACTCCCCTCCTTCCTTATGATGATATCGTCATCAAGTATGCATTTTAGTGAGAGAGAAAAAACAAAGTCTCGTAATTTTGCTTACTATCTGTGAAAGTTTTATGCATTTATATGCTTTATAGTGAAGAAAGTTGCCAAGACCTGTAAATCTGGATACAATGGTCATAACAAACATTTCCTTCTTAATGGTAGTTGCCAATTTGTGAAGGTTTGAAGCAAAGCCCCCATTGGTGTATGAGGAGATGGAAACATAAACGTTGCGAGACATACCGGGTTTATAGGAGCATGAAATGGTGATTACCATATCAAGCATGCTTATACAGACATTCTGTTTTCACTTCAAGGTAATTTGAAGTTAAACGTATTTTGTCTTGACCATCCGTTAGTTTGTCCATTGGTCAAGTTAAGGCCAGCATTTCAGTTAGCTCAGTCGGTACAGCGTTCTTTTTCGGGCAGGACGTAGAGAGTTTGATCGGGTCATATCAAAGACTTTCAAAATGGTACTAAGGTGGACTGGTTGGTCCGATGTCAGGTAAATGTTGCTGGATATGGGTTTCAGTTTTCAATTCTATACATATACACGTTAAAGAATAAATGAAATCAGAGTTGCTCCATCCAATGCTGTCTCTAATGCATCTATTATCACATGATGGCAAAGGTCAAGGACTTAATAATCTTTCATCGGGTACTGGTGATACATTTGGGCAGCAAAGACAGAGTAATGAAAATATATTAAAACATTGACAGTATGTTATCCATTTTGAAACATAATGGCTATAAAGGAATTCATGATATGCTAAACATAAGCAACAATACCACATTAGTTAGATTTGCAGAAGCAATTGACTAGTGTAAACAATGTCCAAGTACATGCTATCATGCTGCAATAGTAGATACCAGTATGATAGAGTTTGCTCAAACAGAAATTAATTATCAATGCGGTGCTAAGATGTGTTAAGCATAACGATTAAACAGACTAGGAAGCATTTGAGGAGGTTTCTAAGTAAATAGAATCAACCATTGCATTGGCAATAGAAAGATCCAGCAAACACTTTTAAGGAAACTAAGAAGGTCTCGGCACTTCAGTACTAAATGGATGAAGTAGATGAGCGTCTGACCATGCAACTGAAGTAATAAATCGGGGTTTATAAGCTGGTCAGAGAACACATACTACTTCGCAATGTATTTGGCTTTTCCTGCTGATACATACACCAGCGTCCCACTATATAAGAGATGCGGGAATGGAGCAATGACTCCATGACATCAGGAAGATTACCAGCACTATTAAAATATAAGTCCATGTGTACTTTTGCATTGGCACGCCCTTAATTATAATAGTAAGACAAGCCCAGTCGGATTGCCAACCAGGAAAGAAAACCCCTAAGCATAGTCCTTAAATTGGTTAGTAATAGGAGATCTGCTTCAAAGTGTTACATGAAGTGCAGCCATTTGTCTGTCTCCTACATTCACCATAAATTTGTAGGTCATGCCAGACGCGACCTTTGCTGTGCGATGATGGAGGGCAATTTTCAACAACTATGCATCGAATACTTTGCATAGCGCTCGCAAAAATACAAACGACCAGATTGTAATTCAGAATCAAAATTTTCCAAATTATTATAGCTTAGGCAATGTTATTTGTGCATTGGTCAGGCAACCAACTTTGGAACATTATTGGATTATTGGGATGTCTGTTTTTTAAACTTGTGAATGCCTATAATGGCTTTCTACACTTATGTCAGTAGCCGGTGAGAATACATGTATTTGTGAGTAGGGCTATTGTGTGTTATGTATATTTGCTTTACGTTAGTTTTATCATTCATTTGCCATATAGGGCAATCAATGATCCAACAGGAAAGATTGGAGGAGAGCAGAAGAACGCTCTTGTTCTCTAGATCTTCAATATTCCCGGTGAGAATTACTATTAGCAGATCGATACATTATCCTATCACCAGATTAAAATATCTTAGAGCTAGCCTCATATGCCAAGTGTAAAGCAAAAATAATGTGAAACTTGAATCATATCAAAACCTTTGTAATAACCTTGGGGCAATCCCTTTAACCTCAGTCTAATGGGAATCATGTTGAAGAAGATATTGCAGAACAATGATATGGTAATATATTTTCTGTAGCCTATGTGTCAGTGACCACGATCAGAGAAAAACGTTTTCAGAGAAAGGACACTGAGGCTTTTTAACTCAACTGCCTCTTGTTCTAATTTTAAACAACATGTCATTCAGATGTGCAATTTACCAGCCTACATATTAAAATCCTGATCATAAATGCAAAAATGTAATTGATCTGTATTGTGTTGTAACCGTATTGGATACCTCCGTGCGACAATGAAATCACTAAAAGCATGTATGTTAGATTGACACAGATGTCCATCAAAAATGACCCATAGTTCACCTAGGAATATGTAAACCAATACGGACACCCCACCACACCCCATCTTACAGGCTACTAATTTACTTTGGATAAAGTGGAAACTGGACCAATAAATAAATAATGATCAGGTTCAAATGAAACTAGAATTGTTTTTATACAAAAACTGATGCCCCCACCCCCGCGCGGACAAAGTTTCCCATATACATTTTTTAAAGTCCTAGGATTCTTTAGAAAATCATCGAACCGGACCAGGAATAATATAAGCACAACTAGGCATAGTGCTGATCAATCCTATTAAGCTTCATGAAAATCAGATATGTCTTGGAGAAACCGCGAGGACAAAATTTCAATGTAAAACAAGATGTGTTTGTGAAACACTATGCCCCCGACCTTTGACCCTGAAGGATGACCTTGACCTTTGACCAATGGACCAGGGAGTTGAACGCGACACGTCGTCTTTGTGTGGTGAACATTTGTGCCAGGTTATTTTGAAATCCATTCACAGATTATAGAGTTATAGATGGGACACGAAATTTGGGACTGACGGATGGAAGGACGGACGGACAGACTGAAGGACGGACAATGCGATTACTATAATGCCCGCCGTTGGGGGGGGGCATAAAAATCAAAATCCCATAACTGCAGAAAATCATCGAACCGGAACTGGAATAAGATAAACACAACTAGGCATAGTGCTGATCAATCCTATGAAATTTCATGAAACTCCGATCAAAGGTTTTGGAGAAACCGCACGGATAAATTAAAATCGGACGGACGGGCGGAAGGGGGGGGGGGGGCAACGTTGAAGACATACGGATGGACAGATAGACGGACCCCGCACACAAAAAAATATGTCTCCCAGTATACTGGGGGAGGCATAGCTAGCAGGTGCGTTGGTTACTAAGCTAATAAGAATATCAAGTTTTAAGCAAACTTGTAGATATGGAAACTTGCGTCTATAAATGGACAGACAGGCAGACAGATGAATGGATGAACAGATAGAGGGACGGACATATGTGGTGGACAGATGGAAGGACAGTCAGACTGACAACCTGATTCAGGTATACCATCATAATTTCGTTGTTGGGGTATGATAGCAAATGTTGTCAATCTGAAATCTTTAGCTTTACTTTTCAATGATAATTTTGTCTCGAAATGCCGATATTGTATAGCATAATATAAAACGCAATAACACATAGAAAGCTACCATCGATGCAATGCTATCACATATTTTCTAACTCTATAGATGTATATGATGTTAAAAATCACAATGAGAATTATTCCCCTGAGATGGTACCGACCAACCCTACTGGCTCATCGACTAATTGGCTCGAATGACAAACTTGTCGTTAGCAAGAGTTCATGCAATTTTGAAGAAACACCTAAAAGTTAGAAAGATGCAAGATGGATACCCCATTTGTTAACGGATGAGCAAAAGAAGACGCGTGTAACAATGGCAAAAAAACTTCTCAAAATGTACCCAAAATATAGTAAAAAGGCTTTTGATAATATAGTCACTGGTGATGAGACCTGGGTGTATTATTTTGAACCAAAGCGGAAGGTTTCCAACCGAATATGGGCCACTAAAAATGCCAGACGCCCAAGTATTGCCAAACGAATACGAACGGTAAAGAAGGTTTTGTATGCTATTTTTTTCATTAATAAGGGTCCAGCTATTCAAATCCCGGTGCCAAAAGGCAAAACGGTCACAGGCAAGTTCTATAAAAATGTTGTTCTGAGAAAATTGAGGAACTACTACAAAAGTAGCCGCCCCAAAACAGGACTTAAGTATGTCAGACTTTTGCATGATAATGCACCCGCTCACAAGGCACGTATTGTGACTGACTTTTTGGAGTCAGAGAAGGTTACCGTCCTTCCGCATCCTCCGTATGTCCCCATTGAAGAGTATGAAAAATGCTTCCAAAAATGGATTTACCGGCTAAAAAGGTGTATTCTGGCTGGCGGAGAGTATTTTGAAGGGCAGAGCAAATTAAAATGAACAAAAGCACTTCCGCTATATGAGCATCGATGCAAGTGACATTATTTTTGGAACACCCCTCGTATCTATCAAATTCCATTAGCAAACAGAGCAGACCCTGATCAGACGGCTCCTCTAGGAGCCGTCTGATCTGGGTCTACTCTGTTTGCAGATGCGTGAAAACACTTTTATATGAGGGAAAGGGTTAATAAATGGCATGTGAATACAGAATGGCTGAAACCAGACATTTCTATATTTCATAAGCAAACAGAGTAGACCATGATCAGATGGCTCATACAGGAGCTGTCTGCTTTGTGTCTACCGTTCGCATAATGTATTATGAGGTAAAGGGTTACAATAATAAATTCATTTTAAACACTTAGTGAGAAAAGGTCCTGTCAGTATTTGACAATAAGTATAGATCCAGACCGGCTGTCTCACCTGAGGCATAGAAACTAACCATTGACTACACTGTGTCATCTGAGGCATTACAACTAACCATTGAATGCACTGTCATCTGAGGCATAGCAATTAACCATTGACTACACTGTGTAATCTGAGACATAGCAACTAACCATTGACTACACTGTGTAATCTGAGACATAGCAACTAACCATTGACTACACTGTGTAATCTGAGACATAGCAACTAACCACTGACTACACTGTCATAACCTTTTATCTCCTGAATATTTATGGAAGAAAGAATGACATCATGAATATTTATTAGCTGAACTTCTATAATATAGTTTGGCTTTGGCAGACACTATAAAACTGGAACTACATTATCCCATACCTTGATCAGAAGGCTCCTGTAAGAGCTGTCTCATCTGGGTCTACTCTGTTTACAAACATGTGAAAAGATGTTTATATGGAGTAAAGGGTTAACTATCATCCACAAAATTGTCATCTGCTACAATTCATATCGTTATAGCTTAAAAAACAGTAGCAAGGGTGTTGAATAGTTTGGATACTGATGAGATGTGCAGTTAGTTAGCATCTATTATGGATACAAACTGTCCACAGCAGTTGTCACAATTTCACAGCATGCACACATTTACCATTAACTGGTCAACTGGTATTTGTGGAAAGTTTTTGTCACAGTCCAAAAATTCCATGTTAATGTGCGATTATAAAAAGCCAGTCAAGGAATATTCATGAAGTAATAAATTCTTGCATTAATATTCATGGAAAAAAGGCTTAAACAAGAGGGCAATGATGACCCTTAATCGCTCACCTGGTTACCAGATATGAAGGCTCTAGGCCTTATGGTTCTGGAGGAGAAGGTTTTCCAAAAAAATCCTATACATTTCAATGTCAATAACAGGAGCCCTAGGGTGGGGCAAATATTAACCCAAGGACCATAATTTGAGCAATCTTGATAGTAGACCATGAGAATATGCTTCATAGTTCATACCAAGTAAAGAAAATTAGCTCTGCCCCCTGGCGGCCATGTTTTTTGAGATATCAACATGGTTTAAACAATCTTGGTAGAGGGTCACCTCAGGACCATTCCTGCCAAATATTGTTGAAATCTGATGATTAAAGAGAAGACTGTTTAAGTTATCTATATAGACATATAAAGAAAATTAGTCCCACCCTCTGGCAGCCATGGTTTTTTTTAGATAATAAATATGATTTGAATAAACTTGATAGAGGGTCACAGGTCTAAGGACTATTTTTGCCAAATTATTCTGAAAAATGACCAGGGGTTTTGCAGAAGATTTTCAGAGATTTTTTCATTTGGTTGCTATGGCAACCAGAGTTCTGTATGGAACTGAACCATTTGAACAATTTTGGAAGAGGACCATCTAAGGAGTATTCTTGTCAATTTCCTTTCCGTAGTTTCTGGAAAGAAAATGTTTAAGTAAATTGTTGACGACGCACATACCCACAACTAACGATGATGGACACAGGATCATCCCAATAGCTCACTTTAGCACTTTGTGCCAGGTGAGCTAAAAACCTAAATGGAACCTTTCCTGACACAGCTGCTCATTTCAAACAGATTTGTTTTTCTGAATAATGAAATTAATATAATATATAACCCTTTCCCTCATATTGGTGACTTTTGGGAAATTTGCAAACAGAGAAGACCCAGATCAGTCAGCTCCTGTAGGAGCAGTTTGATCAGGGTCTGCTCTTTTTGCTTAAAGAATAATACAGATCTGATTTTGAAGCCTCTGTCACAGCCCAAAATTGCCTTGTTAAATCAGTCCATGAGCATTCATACATTTATACATTCTTAAATTGAACAGTTTAATGTGGCTTTAACAGTATTTCAGTAATATTGCAGTGCCCAGCTAACTACACGTGGAGGATGACCCAAAAGGTTTTTCCATGCATGGAACAAAATGCATTGTTTCATGCACAGAAGAACACCTCTGTAGAACCACCAACCTACTGCAAGTCAGCCCAAGATCTCCCTCAAGTGAAAAACTAGAACTATCACTAAGGTGATGAATACCCCCCGCACAGCAGTCTTGATCACAAGGCCAAGGCCAGAAGGTTCATAATTCCAGTATTCCATATGTAGACTTTATGTGACGCACATGTACACTTCACTGAGATCATGTGCATCAACATTCACTGAATCATGTTAAAAACTGTAGAAGTTCATTCCTCAAACATTATTGGCCAGCAACACATAGTCTAGAGGCAGATAAACCATTACATCTAAGTGCAAGGGCAGTAACTCCATATAACCTGGAGATAGCAAATGAAAACAAGATTTAAACGGAATACATTACAAAATGTCCCCCAATTGTAATGTCCCCCAAACGAAACGGAAAACAGGTATTGATGAGCAAAATATCTAAATATTCACCAATCACAGGCCATCACCAGATTACCATGGCAACCAACACTTTTGAAACACATGCAATTAAGTTTGTAGTACCCATATACCCCTACTTACCAATTTTCAACAAAGTCTAATAGCATCTAAATTTCATCCAATCAGAGGCCACAACTTCATTACCATGGTAACCAACTCTTTCGAACCACCTGTGATTGAGTAAGGACACCAAAATACCCTCATCATTCCAATTTTCAGCAAAATCAAACAATATCTAAATTTTGACCAATCAGAGCCCATTTTTCAGTCACCATGGCAACATTTTAACAATAGGGCCAGAATGGCCCTGAAGCGCTCACCAGACAGTCAGAGAAGAAGATTTTCAAAGTTTTCACTATATGTTTCTATAGACAACTAGCCTGCCCTGGGGCGGGGCTCATTTTAACCCAAGAGGCACAATTTATATAACTTTTGTAGAGGACCTGAATATGATGCTATGTGCCAAATATGAAAGCTGAGAACCTTCCAGTTTAAGACGAGAAGATTTTCAAAGTTTTCACTATATGTTTCTATTGAAAATGGCTACCCCTGGGGCGGGCCAATTTTCACCCAAGGGTCATAATTTATATAGCTTTTGTAGAAGACCTGAACATGATGCTATGTGCAAAATATGAAAGCTGAGAACCTTCCAGTTTCAGAGAAGAAGATACTCAAAGATTTCACTATTTGTTTCTATTGAAAACTGCCCACCCCTGGAGCGGGGCCAATTTTGACCCTGGGGTGGGGCCAATTTTGACCCTGGGGCCATATTTTATACATATTTTGTAGAGGACCTGGACATGATGCTATGTGGCAAATATGAAAGCTGAAAACCTTCAAGTTTCAGAGGATAAGGTTTTCAAAGTTTTCCCTACATGCATTTATTTCTATTGAAAACTGCCCACCCCTGGGGTGGGGCCAATTTTGACCCCAGGGCCATAATTTATATGACTTTTGTAGAGGACCTGAACATGATGCTCTGTGCCAAATATGAAAGCTGAGAGCCATCCAGTTTCAGAGAAGAAGATTTTCAAAGATTTCACTATTTGTTTCTATTGAAAACTGCCCACCCCTGTGGCGGGGCCAATTTTGACCCTGGGGCCATAATTTATATAACTATTGTAGAGGACCTGAACATGATGCTATGTGTCAAATATGAAAGCTATGAGCCTTCCAGTTTCAGAGAAGAAGATTTTCAAAGTTTTCACTATTTGTTTCTATTGAAAACTGCCCACCCCTGGGGCGGGGTCAATTTTGACCCAATGGCCATAATTTATATAACTTTTGTAGAGGACCTTAACATGATGCTCTGTGCCAAATATGAAAGCTGAGAGACTTCTAGTTTCAGAGAAGAAGATTTTTAAAGATTTCACTATTTGTTTCTATTGAAAACTGCCCAACCCTGGGGCGGGGCCAATTTTGACCCCAGGGCCATAATTTATATAACTTTTGTAGAGGACCTGAACATGATGATATGTGCCAAATATGAAAGCTGAGAACCTTCTGGTTTCAGAGGAGAAGATTTTCAAAGTTTTACTATATGTTTCTATTGAAAACAAGGCACTCCGGGGTGGGGCCAATTTTGACCCCAGGGCCATAATTTATATAACTTTTGTAGAGGACCTGAACATGATGCTCTGTGCTAAATATGAAAGCTGAGAGACTTGCAGTTTCAGAGAAGAAGATTTTCAAAGATTTCACTATTTGTTTCTATTTAAAATTGCCCACCCCTGGGGCGGGGCCAATTTTGACCCCAGGGCCATAATTTATATAACTTTTGTAGAGGACCTGAACATGATGCTCTGTGCTAAATATGAAAGCTGAGAGACTTGCAGTTTCAGAGAAGAAGATTTTCAAAGATTTCACTATTTGTTTCTATTTAAAATTGCCCACCCCTGGGGCTGGGCCAATTTTGACCCCAGGGCCATAATTTATATAACTTTGTAGAGGACCTGAACATGATGCTGTATGCCAAATATGAAAGCTGAGAGACTTGCAATTTCAGAGAAGAAGATTTTCAAAGATTTCACTATTTGTTTCTATTTAAAATTGCCCACCCCTGGGGCGGGGCCAATTTTGACCCCAGGGCCATAATTTATATAACTTTTGTAGAGGACCTGAACATGATGCTCTGTGCTAAATATGAAAGCTGAGAGACTTGCAGTTTCAGAGAAGAAGATTTTTAAAGATTTCACTATTTGTTTCTATTTAAAATTGCCCACCCCTGGGGCTGGGCCAATTTTGACCCCAGGGCCATAATTTATATAACTTTGTAGAGGACCTGAACATGATGCTGTATGCCAAATATGAAAGCTGAGAGACTTGCAATTTCAGAGAAGAAGATTTTCAAAGATTTCACTATTTGTTTCTATTTAAAATTGCCCACCCCTGGGGCGGGGCCAATTTTGATCCCAGGGCCATAATTTATATAACTTTTGTAGAGGACCTGAACATGATACTCTATGCCAAATATGAAAGCTGAGAGACTTGCAGTTTCAGTGAAGAATATTTTCAAAGATTTCACTATTTGTTTCTATTTAAAATTGCCCACCCCTGGGGCGGGGCCAATTTTGACCCCTGGGCCATAATTTATATAACTTTTGTAGAGGCCCTAAAGATGATGCTATGTGCCAAAGATGAAAGATGAGAACCCTGTAGATTCAGAGGAGAAGATTTTTAAAGGTTCAAATTGTTGACGACGGACGACGCACGCCGAACGACGGACGACGCACACCGACGGACAACGGGTGATCACAAAAGCTCACCCTGAGCACAAAGTGCTCTGGTGAGCTAAAAACAAAAAGCTGAATGCACATCTGCACATAACCAGCAATGTTCATGTAATGTTTCATAAGGATCGGACAATTACTTACCAAGAAATGTGTCGGACAAGTTTACAGCGGAAGATTAAGAATCAGAGAAAGAATAATAATGATAAGAAGAAGAAATGGAGTAAACACAATATGTCCCCCCTGCCTTCACTTCGTTTGGGGGACATAATTGTTTAATGCACATATACACTTCATAGAGACCATGTATATAAACTTTCATTGAAATCTATGGGAAAAAAATGGAGGAGTTTTGAACACCAACTACTCATGCTATGAACCCAAATGACAACAACTATTTGAGTTTAAGGGGAGATAAGTCTGCATTGCTTGATGCTTAACACATGAGAAGTTTTTCTTACACATTTATCATTTGTGGTTATTATGTACATGTATGTCAAATATGAATTCAATACCTTTCAAATTACAGGAGGAGTTTGCGATACCAACTTCTCATGTTACATGCTTAAATGACCAAAACATACTCAAAGTTCAAGGGAAGATATTTCTGCAATGCATGGTGCTAAACGCATGAAAATAAGGTCTTGCACATCTACTATTCATGGTTATCATGTATGGTAAATATTAATTCAATAACTTTCAAATTGAAGGAGGAGTTTGCAACACCAACTACCCATGTTTAATTGTGAACAGACTGACCAACCGACCTGCCACTAGTAGGATTCCAGTATACCCCCCTCAAACTTTATTTGCAGGGGTATAATAAACTCAATTATTACTCATGGCTGAAGGATTAAGTGGAATTAAGAACAAATAGTAAAAATTTCTCAATGTCCATATTCAAGCCTATCTTTCTTGAAAATCTGAAAGACATGCACATCTGTATATGTTTTAATAAAATATATACACTGGATATAACTTGGTAAAAGCTGTTTGCAACAAGTATTTGCAATAAACTACAAACCAGATATGTTTAACAAACCAAGACAAGTATCAGTCAAATTACTAGAATGATAAAAATCACCTCTGGAATACACATATTTTAAGTAAGTCACTTTTCATACTGCTGGAATATGGGCTAGTGTAAAATACAGTGAAACCCCGCTAATGCGACCACTTAATAAACAGCCACTGGTGCCATTTAAAGCAGGTGGTTGCTTAATGCAGGACGAAAGTGAGCTTTCTGCATAACTTTCGTCCTGCATTAAGCTACCACCTGCCTCTGTCACCCAGAATTATGCCCCTTTTTGGTGGTCGCATTAGCGGGATTTTACTGTATATGTTTCCACATATAGTCATTATCAAATAATCAAAATGTGAAAAAAGCTTACTAATACTTCCAATCTAACTATGTTATCTGACCTAAGTAAAAGTGTTCACACCCATATTACAAATTCCCGGTATTCACTTAACCCTTTCCCTCATAATTACATGCATCTCATCACATCTTTGCAAACAGAGTGGACCCAGATAGACGGCTCCTGTAGGAGTAATCTGATCTGAGTCTGCTCTGTTTGCATGGGAATTACATTAATGCGATTCTACAGTTTCCACCAGGTAAAAGAATCTTTATTCATGTAACTGCTATTACCATTATAAAAACTCAACTAATAAATATTCATGATATCATTATTTCTTACGTGCATATTGAACAAGTAAAGGGTTAAGTATATTGTAACAAGTGTGCCATGATGGCCTTATATTGCTCATGTGTGAATTAATTGTAGCACTAGATAGAGATGAAGATTAGGGTCCAAGGTTATAAAACTTCTGAGTCTGAGTCTGAGATCATTCTCAAGTATCTGATTGGTCAGATTCTGAGCAAGCTCATAATCTGACCAATCAGATGCTTGAGAATGATCTCTGACTCAAGCAAAATGTTTTATAACCTCGAGGGCAGAAGGCCATAGTAGTTTAAATATTTTCAACTGAAGATTATTCAATTTGTTAAAAATGCATGATAGCCATAATTAATTCTAAATATGGTCACCACGTAATTAAATTTCAATATGGTCACCATTGGACTATTCCTAATAAATACCATTAAAATTGGACCACCAGTTTTGCAGATTTTTTTTGTAAAGTTTTCACTAGAGTCATATCACGACATTAGCCCCATCTCTGGCAGCCATGGTTTTTTTTCTCCAGAACAACACGTTGAAAAAGAGTCACCAGGGGACTATTCCTGCCAAATGCCATTAAAATTGGACAGTCAAATTTTGGAGAAAAGATTTTTTAAAGTTTTCCATATAGACATATATGGAAATTTAGTCCAGTCCATGCACCACCTTTTCTTGCTTATCAACATGGTTTAAGCAATTTTGGAAGGAGGTCACTTGAAGATTATTCCTACCAAATGCCATTCAAAGTAGACCACCGGTGTTTGGAGAAGAAGATTTTAAACAACAATCCTATAGTCGTATAAGGAAATTCAACTCAGCTCCTGGTGGCCGTGTCTTTTTCATTTAATCAGCATGGTTTTACAGTTGCCACATGAGCACTTGTCACCTGCTGTTGTGAAGTACATAACAGGAAATTAATTGGAAGCTCTATAACTGGAAGTTGTACTGGAATCCCATTAAACATTTAACCCTTTCCCTCATATAAACCTGTTTTCACGCATTTGCAAACAGAGTAAACCCAGATCAGACGGCTTCTAGAGGAGTCTGATCAGGGTCTGCTCTGTTTGCTAAAAGAATTTGATAGATATGTTCCTTTACTTTCTAAAATGTCTACAATATTCCATCTTCCATATTTCTTCCTAACAATTTTATTAATGAATATTCAGTAGGTATTGAAATTTGGCCTAAATACAGAACAGGGAAAGGGTTAAATCATGAATATTTATGTAAGAATAATAGCATCGTGAATATAAAATAGAAGACTTTTTTATAATGGTATATGAACAAAGAAAATGTTGGTCTAGGCAGAACAACTGAAGAATCATATCTATATAATTCCATAAGTAAACAGACCAGATCCTGATCAGATGGCTCCTACAGGAACAATCTGATATGGGTCTTCTATGTTCTCAAAGGCATTAAAAAGTGAAAAGTGTTTGCATGAAGAAAGGGTTTAAACAACTTGACAAACACTGTCTTCAGACAATCAGATGATCCAAAATGTTAGACATAATGTCCTTTTTGGGTCTACACTAAAGTCATTTTGTTCTCTTGGCACAGCTCTTCTATCACCAGGGCAACATATTACAAAATGTGAAAAATGGATTTCATGGTGAACAAAGTTTCAAAATTATAATCAATAATATCAAAATCATAAACACATAAAATAAATAACATTGTTACCTACTGGTCTAATGAAAAATCACAAAAAATCTAAATATTCAAAGTCATACAGATGTTACACAATATATGTATAACCCTTTATTCCATACTTGTGTCTGTCTATGCCTTTGTTACACAAGGTATCTTTAACCCTTTATTCAATACTTGTGTCTGTCTATGCCTTTGTCACACAATGTATTTATAACTTTTTATTCCATACTTGTGTCTGTCTATGCCTTTGTTACACAAAGTATCTATAACCTTTTGTTCCATACTTGTGTCTGTCTATGCCTTTGTTACACAAGGTATCTATAACCCTTTATTCCATACTTGTGTCTGTCTATGCCTTTGTTACACAAGGTATCTATAACCCTTTATTCCATACTTGTGTCTGTCTATGCCTTTGTTGCCCAAGGTATCTATAACCCTTTATTCCATACTTGTGTCTGTCTATGCCTTTGTTACACAAGGTATCTTTAACCCTTTATTCAATACTTGTGTCTGTCTATGCCTGTTGCACAAGATATCTATAACCCTTTATTCAATACTTGTGTCTGTCTATGCCTTTGTTACACAAGGTATCTATAACCTTTTGTTCCATACTTGTGTCTGTCTATGGCTGTTGCACAAGATATCTATAACCCTTTTTTCCGTACTTATGTTTGTCAATGCCTTTGCAAACAGAGTAGATCCAGATGATTCTGCAGGAACCATCTGATCAGGGGTCTACTCTGTTTGATTACGACATAATACAGATACGATGCTAGTTTCTGCTATGGCAAACATTCCTGTCTATGTGCCATTATAAACATTGATCCAATTAATGATGTCATTATTTCTTACATGAACATTCATGGAGTGAAGGTTTAATATTGATCTGATTCTACAATTTCTACCATGATCGCCTAATATAAGTATTTCATATGCCACTGTAAAACTTTTTATAATTAATTGTAAAGGCCTCATATCTTACAGAACTATTCGTGACCTAAAAGGTTAATATTCATGTAAGAAAAAATGACATCATGAATATTTATTAGCTCGATTTTTATAATGTAAACTTTTAAAGCAAATTGTTTGCATTGACAAATACTACAAAATCAGATCTATATAATATCAAAAGCAAACAGAGTAGACCCTGATCAGACGGCTCCTATAGGAGCCGTCTGATCTGGGTCTTCTCTGTTTGCAAATGTGTGAAAATGCGTTTATATGAGGGAAAAGGTTAAGTTGTCATACAAGCTGTACAGTGAATGACAGAAAAGACCATGTAAAACCATAAGAACACAAGCTAAATCCACACCTCCCGCCAAGAGCATTAATTTTAAAATTTAATGCTTCACCTCATAGTGACGGCTTTTGGCACCTTTGAGAAGACCCAGATCTGACTGCTTCTGCAGGAGTCTTCTGAACAGGGTCTGTTCCGTTTGCTTAACCCTTTCCCTCATATTGACGACTTTCTATGCCTCTGTAAAAGTCACTTTGTGAAACCATTGTGATAAATAGAGCATTTGCTCCTATAGGAGCAAATGCTCTATTTATCACAATGGTTTCAAACTACAAAATTCTAAAAAATTCCTTTTCTCTAGTTAATGCTCCTTTTCTGTAGATTTATTCAAAGAGGTAGTATCTAAAAATAGCCTATGTGGGAAAGGGTTAAGCAGTAATATTGATCCGATTCTAGTTTCTGCTCTGGTAAACATTCCATTGATACACAATAAAAACTCAGCCAATTAATATTCATTCTAACATGAATATTCATTGAGTGAAGGGTTAAGTACCGTATATACAGTATCACTCATTTTAACCCTATCCCTCAAAATGTTTATGTTTTAACCCTTTCCCTGTTCTATGTTGATTCCAAATTGCAATACCTTGAATATATTGAATATTCACGGTGAAACATTGTTGTATCCAGTTTAGAAAGTAAAAATAAAAATCTTTCAAATCCAATGAGCAAACAGAGCAGACCCTGGTCCTATAGGACCCATCTGATCTGGGTCTAATCTGTTTGCAAATGCGTGAAAAGGCATTTATATGAGGGAAAGGGTTAAATAATGACTTCATGAATATTTATAAGTTGATTTTTTTTATGGTATATGAACACAAGATATTTTGCCTCTTACAGGAGCTGTCTGATCTAGATTTACTCTGTTTGCAAAGGTGTTAAGGGCATTTAATATGAAGTAAAGGGTTAATCCTTTCCTCCATAGGCTATTTTTAGAACCAACCTCTTTGAATGAATCTACCCAAAGGGAGCATTTACTAGAGAAAAGTAAAATTTAATATTTTTGTAGTTTGAAACCATTGTGATAAATAGAGCATTTGCTCCTATTGGAGCAAATGCTCTTTTTTATCACAATGGTTTCAAGAAGTGGTTATTACAGAGGCGTAGATAGGCGTATCTATGGAGTAAAGGGTTAAAGGTTTTTTTTGCATCTCAATTCAATGTTAACAATTGCAAAAATTCTGGATTAAAATAAGATGCCAAGTAACTTGGCATTTCATTTGGATCTAAACTGTATGACATTTCAATCTATGGAAGAAGTTAAAGATAAAATGATTTTGTTGTCTGTATATTATGGCCTGCAAAATGTACTCATTTCGGATATGTCTATGTTCGGACATGTTGATCGGCCAGGATACGATTATCCAAAGCCGACTTATTCCAAAACCAAGTCCCTATCCACCCTATCCATTTGAATACTGGGAGTTAGACTGCAGTTATAACAATTTTGAATCAAGCCCTCAACATGTGATGTTACCTTTTATTTTTAATCAGGGTCTACTCCATTTGCTTATGAAATGAAATAGATAAGATTGTACAGTTTGTACCATAATAAACATGTATTATTGCTATACCTAATAAGTTTAACATAAGGGATTGGATGAAATCTGCTACTGCTATGTTTTTAAGTCTACAGAGCTTTCTCAGATGCAAACCCTATCGACACTGGACTTAAACTAAACAACTAAAGACATTATAAATCTTCAGCAAACAGGAACATGTATTTTATTTCATCTTCAAACCAATATTGCTGCTTACAATCAAATCCCAAAGTTTAACCTATTACATACATATGCCTTTTTATGCTTTTGCAAAGAGAGTAGACAAAGATCAGATGGCTCCTACAAGAGCCATCTGATCAGTGTCTGCTCAGTTTCCTTACGAAATATTACAGATCTAATTCTACAGTTTCTGCCAGCCAAAACAGCTAGTGTTCATACAAAGTTATAAAAATCAGCTAATTAGTATTTATAATGTCACCATTCTCACATGAATACTCATGGAGTAAAGGGTTAACTCTTTTCCTTATTCAGTAAAATCTTAAAACATTATAATGAGATTCAGACTTTACAATGAACATTGTCTATAAAAGTCCTATTGGAAGCTACATTTATAGATATTAGGGGCTTATATCAAATACTAAAATCATTATGAAATACTGAGCCACAGATATTAGGGGCTTATATGAAATACTAAAATCATTGTGAAATACTGAGCCACAGTCATTAGGGGCTTATATGAAATACTAAAATCATTGTGAAATACTGAGCCACAGATATTAGGGGCTTATATTAAATACTAAAATCATTATTTTCCCCACAAACCCTTTGTAGTGGCCATTCTTAAACCTTTACTCCATGAATATTCATGTAAGACATTTTTGATGGCATATAAACAAGAAACATTTTGGCCATGGCAGAAACTAGAATCAGAGCTATATATACATGTGATTCAATATGCAAACAGAGTAGACCCTGATCAGATTGCTCCAATAAGATTCATCTGGTCTGGATCTACTATGTTTGCAAAGGTATTAAAGGGCATATTTGTGGAGTAAAAGGTTAAGAATCGTCTCGAAAGGTTCAATGGAGAAATAAAACAGATATCCTTCAATAGCAAATTGTTCAATTTACACATAGTATTTATGCTTCTGGACTAACTAAGTCAAACAGGATTATAAGCTCACAGCAAAACTATTGTAACACCACTTTACTAGCAAATAATTTATAGGCTACAGATTATAACCTTTGTGATCAGTAATAAGTTATAACCTTTGTGATCAGTTATAGGTTATAACCTTTGTGATCAGTTATAGGTTATAACCTCTGTGACCAGTTATCAGTTATAACCTCTGTGACCAGTTATCAGTTATAACCTTTGTGACCAGTTATAGGTTATAACCTCTGTGACCAGTTATCAGTTATATGTTATAACCTTTGTGATCAGTTATCAGTTATAGGTTATAACCTTTGTGACCAGTTATAGGTTATAACCTCTGTGACCAGTTATCAGTTATAGGTTATAACCTTTGTGATCAGTTATAGGTTATAACCTTTGTGATCAGTTATCAGTTATAGGTTATAACCTTTGTGATCAGTTATAGGTTATAACCTTTGTGACCAGTTATCAGTTATAACCTTTGTGATCAGTTATAGGTTATAACCTCTGTGATCAGTTATCAGTTATAGGTTATAACCTCTGTGACCAGTTATCAGTTATAACCTTTGTGATCAGTTATAGGTTATAACCTCTGTGACCAGTTATCAGTTATAGGTTATAACCTTTGTGATCAGTTATAGGTTATAACCTTTGTGATAAGTTTGAATCCACATAAAAAACTCAGTCACTTGTCTCATCAGGAAAATGGAAAATATTTTGTTTTGATAGTTTAACGCTTTACTCATTAAATACGCTTTTAAACACCTTTGCAAACAGAGTAGACCAAGATCAGACAGCTCCTGTAGGAGCTGTCTGAATAGGGCCTTCTCTGTTTACTTATGAAGTAATATAGAATCATGGCAAAAAATGTTGCGTTCTTATAGCATTTTAACAATTAATCTAATCAATATTCATAATATCATAATTTCTTACATGAATTTGATGGATTAAAGAGTAATCGTTTCTTTCAAATAAATGCCTATTGACAACTTTGCAAACTGAGTAGACCAAGATCAAATGGCTCCTGTAAGAGCCATCTGATCAGTGTCTGCTCTGTTTGCTTATGGAAATTTATAGACCTGATTACATCAGTGAGAAAAAATGCCTTTCGATGTTCCATATTATTGATTCTGTCTATAAATAAGCATGAGGTTGAAAAAATCTTAGAGTTATGTTAAACTGGGAGAGGATTTAGCAGAAAAAAACTGAAATGAAAATGGAGTAGGGAGTAACAAACAAGTAGGTAGTTACAATGAAATAGGAAGTTACAATAATTTTGCACATAGTCTTGGCACACATTAACATTTTCTCATGATGAAAAAACCCATAAATAACATACCTAAAATGAACGAAAAACACAAACACATAGTATTGCGACAAATTACAATGAACATCTACATCAGCAGATTAAAATGTTAAAATATCCTTCATGGATTTCAACATAACTAAAACTTATATATATATATAAATGTATGTAAAATCATTTTCAGACAGTCAAATGTCCTTCAAAATCACACTGACACATATCATTATAAAAAATGAACCAGAAAAAATAACAACAAAAACTTATAACCCTTTGAATGCCAGACACGCATGCACTGGCAATTGAAAGCAGTGTAGACCCAGATCAGGGTGTTCTTAGAGGAGTGCTTTGATCAGGGTCTACACTGTTTGTCAATCAAGATCCTGTAGCAAGTATAAGCCTCTCTTACTGAGTGGACTCTATAGTTAACCCTTTACCTGTTCAGTATATTCATACAAAACCCCACCTCTTATGCATATATATAAGATATTTTTCATATGTAGACCAATAAAATAAGGTGTTTATTGCTTTAGCCTGTAGTGAAAAGCCCGGCCTAAAATATCTTTATAGGCAAACAGAGCAGGCCCTGATCAGGCAGCTCCTACAGGAGCTGCCTGATCTGGGTCTACTCTGTTTGCAGATGCATGAAAAGGCGTTTGTATCAGGTAAAGGGTTAAACACTGATGGGCTATACCACACTGAGGATTCAGTGTTGAAAGGGTTCAATTTAAAAGTATGTTAACCTAACACTGAGATTCCATGATAATTAACAATAAATAATGGGCTATGGCTAATATAACATCAGCAAGATGCCATCATACATCGGTCTCTGGTTTGGTAGCCAGCTTGGCTTCTGTACGCACCATCTCTGCAATATCAAGCTCCTGAAAAAAAAACAAAAAAACATGTCCAACTCATAGTGGAATGACCCATCCATGTTTATTTTTATAAATCCACTCAGTATAAAAAGGTATACAAATGTAATTTGAAAGATGACTGGCAAACATTGAAGACCCTGATCACATGGTTCCTCTACTAGGAACCCTCTGAGATTTGGGTCTACACAATTTGCAAATGCTTCTCAGATTCAAATAATTAACCTATTGAATGTTAGTAATGTGTTTATGAACACCTATGCACACAATTTGGATCCAGATGATAAACCAAGTAACGGAATATTTCATCAGGGTCGTAACAGTTTTGACACCTTAACCCATTCCCTCATATCGACGACTTTTGACGACTCGACTTTGTGAAACCATTGTGATAAATAGAGCATTTGCTCCTATAGGAGCAAATGCTCTATTTATCACAATGGTTTCAAATTACAAAATTCTAAAAAATTCGTTTTCTCTAGTTACTGCTCCTTTTCGGTAGATTTATTCAGAGATTGGATCTAAAAATAGCCTATGAGGTAATGGGTTAACTGCACTTTTTAAGAAAAATAAAGGAAAAGTTAATCTTAAGAAGACAGGAATGTTTGGTCATGGTAGAAACCATAAAATCAGAATCTATATAATTTCATAAACAAACAGAACAGACCCCTGAACAGATGACACCTACAGAAACCTTCTGATCTAGGTCTACTGTTTGCAAAGGCATCTCTATGAGGTTAAATTAGACTTAGGTAGTGGCAAAGTGTGAAGATCCTTCTACAGTGCAACTAGGGCAAAGTGTGAGGATCCTTCTACAGTGCAACTAGGGCAAAGTGTGAGGATCCTTCTACAGTGCAACTAGGGCAAAGTGTGAGGATCCTTCTACAGTGCAACTAGGGCAAGTCATTTTTATGTCAAGGTCATCCTTTCATCATCTATAATTCTGCAAATCTCAAAGAAAATTAGTTCAACCATTCAAATTATATCCATTGGAATGTCTACAAAATCTTTGGATGTCAGTTTAAGACAAGAACATTTATGAAAATAACTCCATATTAATTGACCAGAGTTATGGTTCTTACACACTGCACTACTAATTAATGCTATACATCCTTATTTGAACCTTTACTGCAACATCTATAATACCTTTGATGCAATGGTCCAGACAAAACATTGTTAATGCTGATGCCAATGTGTGATAGCAATAGCTCAGACCATAGTCAAGATATAATCCATGCTATCAATGTGTGAGGAGCATATCTTGTGCATAACAATACAGTAAAACCCCGCTAATGCGACCACCTAAAAGAGGTATAATTCTGGGTGCTAGATGCAGGTGGTAGCTTAATGCAGGACAAAAGTAATGCAGAAAGCTCTAGAGCTTTCTGCATTACTTTTGCCCTGCATTAATCAACCACCTGCTTATAAAGACACACATGTGTATTAATTAAGTGGTAGCATTAGTGGGGTTTTACTGTATGTATATATATATATATATATATATATATATACCTTGGCACTATCTTTGCTGAATTTCTCTAACTGCTCTTGGTGAATTTTTTTCAGTTGCTCCACTTGACGATAATGCTTCACAGTCAGGCGTTTCCTCTCTTCTATAAACTTCTTCATATTGTTTTCATTGATTTCTCGAAACCGCCTGAAATGTTACAAAGACTTTACAGTAAGGAAAAGACTGAAATCCTTTTTATGATACCTTTGCAAATACTTTTGTTCCTTTAGTATCCAAGTAAGCTAACACCTATGCATGCATTTAGATCCTATATTTTACACCTCCTTGACTGTCCACTTTTGTGAAATTCATTGAAAATGCAGATAAAATTTGGAATTAGTTCACTCAAAAAGTCAATTCAAAATCCAAAATATCCATCGGTCAAAATTCCAAGCAGACTTTTTTTCTGTCAGCCACTGCTCCTCAGCTGGTTGATCACTATTGTTGGTATCTTGAGGAAATGCAGCAAAGACCGGCTCATCACTTTAAAATTTGAAATGGATTGCAACATGACAGTACATAGCTCTTTACAATTTGGAATGGATTGCAAAAGGACAGGACATTTTACAATTTGGAAATTATCAATTTGGTACAGATTGCAATATGTCAGAACACAACACTATACACAATTTGGAATGGATCCAATTCGGCATGGATTGCAATATGACAGGACACAACTCTTTATAATTTGGACACAACAAAGTGCTTCCTATACTGCCTTCCCCACATAATAGTGCATGCCAATGGAAGTACAAAGAAAACTTATGCATCAGTTTTGCTACCTTTCTCTCTCTGCTTTGTTCTTTATGGACTTGTCATTCATCACAGACTTGCTGGACTCTACAGACTGCTTGGCCTGAGCACCCTTCAACTCCTTGTTGTCTCTGAAAACCAGAGGAATCAATCTTCATTCATTCAACCGTTATTTGTGTTAGTTATGTAAGAAATAATAAAATCATAACAAGAGCCGCGTGTGGCGCCAACGCTCATCTTATTTGGTGCTTGCCCAGCTAAATTACACATTTTTGAAAAAAAAATAAAGGGCCATAACTCCAAAATTTTGAAATCAAGAGTTATGGTTCTTATGTAGGGACCTTCCCCTCAATGAGATCTACTAACTTGTAAAGTTTCATGTTGATACCTCTTATACTTTTCGAGTAATGACCTACATTAAAGTTTTTGCAAAGACGACGACGCCTACGACCCAGTGATCACAATAGCTCAACTTTTCTTAGAAACAGACGAGCTAAAAATAAATTGGCTGAATTTTCATAATGGCAGAAACTCTTTTGCAAAGACATCAAAAGATAATAGGTTAACAGTCAGAAAGGCATATGAGGTAACATGTTAACAGTCAGAGAGGTATATGAGGTAATAGGTTAACAGTCAGAGAGGTATATAAGGTAACAGCTCAACAGTCAGAGAGACATGTATATGAGATAATAGGTTAACAGTCAGAGAGACATATGAGTTAATAGGTTAACAGTCAGAGAGACATATGAGGTAATAGGTTAACAGTAAGAGAGGTATATAAGGTAATAGTTAACAGTCAGAGAGGTATATAAGGTAATAGGTTAACAGTCAGAGAGGTATATGAAATAATAGGTTAACAGTGAGCATTGAATAAAATGAGTACTCATCTTTCAAATCTTTTATTTCTAAGACAAACAGTATCTCGTTGGTACTAGTTAGAATTACCTCTGAGAATACAGCAAACCGGGTTTGGCGAAATATAGAGAAAGTATATTTACCCTTTCTTCCATAGATACGCCTTTCTAGGCTTCTGTAATAGTCGCATTTTGAAACCCTTGTGATAAATAGAGCATTTTCTCCTATTCATCACAATGGTTTCTTAACTACAAATTCTAAAATGTTCCTTTTCTCTAGTTAAAACTCCTTTTTTGTAGATTTATTCAAAGAGGTTGGATGCACCTCAAAGGCTATGAAAATACTTCAAATTGTTATGGCCCTGAGAGTTATGTCCCTTTACCTCTCCTGTTTGACCTCGAGCTCTTTCAGCTGTTCTGCCTGGCCTTCCAGCAGTAACTTGCGAAGACACTCGTTCTGCTGGATAATATGATCTTTCTTCAGGTCATGTTCTTCGGTCACCTGTCGCATAACCATGTCTGACCACTCCTTTGTCTGGTCTACTACCAGTTGGTGGACCTTCTCATTATGGTCATTGGTCAGTGATAGCACCTTGCCTTGAGTATTAATGTCCTCATTTGTTCTGTACAAAAACATTGATGTTATACGTTAATTTTCTCTTTGCTAAGAGTACCGTCTGAATCAGGTTTCAAAGTTGACGTTTCTCCAACTTCTTAACAAAAGCATCAGTGACACACAGTTGGGATCCAGATGAGATGCCAAGTTTCTCAACATCTCATCAGTACCCAAACTCTGATAGAGACATCTTTTGATGTTTTTTTTTTCCAAACAAAGTAAATCAAGATCAGATGACTCCTGTAGAGCCATTTGATCAGGATCTGCTTTTGCTTCTGAAATAATATAGATATGATTCTACAGTTTCTGCAATGGTAAAAACTTCTCTTGTTCATAATGCAAATATAAAATTCAGTTAATTAATATTCATACAGTAATTGTTTCTTCATAAATACCAGGTACTTAACACTTTGCATGCTAAGTAATTTTCTGTCTGCAACAATTGTTGTCTGCTTCAATTCTTAAAATAACTAAAAGAAAATGTGTCCATCGGACACAGATGCCCCCGCGAGCAAACAGGAAGTAAATGAATGACAGACCTGAAAAGGGGAGACATGGTAGAACTCACTATGATTATGCTTCAGATGAAATATCAAATTATTGCAGCTTACATGGGCGAAGAAATCTTTACCGAAATTTTTTGTCATTAAACAATCACCAAGATTCAGTTGGTGTCGACAAACAGGAAGTAGATGGACGACAAACCTGTTAAGGGGAGACACGTTACAACTCACTATGATAATGCTTCAGACCAAATATCAAATCATTCCACCTTAAACAAGCCAAGAAATCCTTTACGAAAATTTCATACAGACGTATGTACGGACGGACGGACGTACGGACGGGACGGACAAGGGCAAAACTTAATGCCCTCGTCGCCTAAAGGTGGGGGCATAATAAACTTTCTCTCATCTCTTTGCAAAAATATGGTCAAGATGACAAACAATTTGGATCCTGATGAGACGCCGCATTATGCGGCGTCTTATCTGGATCTATACTGTTTGCATAGGTAATCACAGTTTCACTGCTAGCGTGCAGTGAGTTAAAAGGTTAAATGCATGATTCAAAATACAGAGATAACACATTCACCATACCCTTTTTTCTTATTCATCTTCTCCACTTGTTTTTCTGTGGCCAATTTCTCCTTATCATGCACAGCTAGAAGTTTTTCCACCACCAGACAGTGTTGTCGCTGCATCGTTGATCGCTCTTTTTGCTGCTTCTTCTTTAGATTCTCAAGCTCCTTTGCCTGTTTCCTTAGCAGTTTCAGATACACCTTGTCCTGTTTCAGAGTTTCACGTTTTATCAAATCAAAACGTAGCTCCTCTGAAAGAGATGATCAATGAGATCAGAACTGACAGCACCACAATGTTAGCAAAATTAAAATAGAACAGAAGACTGGCAGGAATTTTAGAAATGATGTACAAAAGTGTACAGCAACCAAATGAAGTGCATGCTCACATATACACACATGACCTTTATAGAACTGTTCCATGCATGTTTCACACGTGCCAAAAAAGCAGTGCCAAAAAACACAAATCTCAACAAAATTCATAGTAATCAAAAGACCAGATGGGACGCCACAACTTATGCAACAGTATGATAAAACATAACATCACAAAACTCATTACTGAACGGCTTATATCAGTTGGGATGGGTCTAAGGCACTGTGACACTAAATAGGATAGTTTGGAGTTTAGGGCAGTGCAACACTGAAAAGGTCACATTAGCTGCACACATAAACCAAAACTCATCAAATACAAAAGGCAAGATGTGACGCCATAACTTACGCTCAATTACAATTTGGGCAGGAATGTCCAGGTTGCAAATTTGAAGTTTTGATCAACTGTTAGAATTGTTCTTTTCAGAATGAAGCATACGAGCACTGCTGTACAAAAAGCATAATGCTGACCCAGATTGGCCAGCACATTTGAGGTATTTGATCTGTCACTTATCACAGTCACTTAGTTTTGTCCATAACTGGCACAAACAGGGGAAGTAAACTTCTCTATAGCTACAGAATAATCAATAATTTGGGTGTCTATAACAGTAAATGTAATAATCAATAATGTGGGGGGTCCATAACAGTAGAAGCTTGCTTATCTGCAGAGTGAAAAGAATGAAGGCCATTATAAATATTATTTAACCCATTTCCTCATAGGCTATTTTTAGATCCAACCACTTTGAATAAATCTACCAAAAAGGAGTATTAACTAGAGAAAAGGAACATTTTAGAATGTTGTAGTTTGATACCATTGTGATAAACAGAGCAATAGGAGCAAGTGCTCTTTTTATCACAATGGTTTCAACAGGTGACTTTTACAGAGGCGTAGAAAGGTGTATTTCTTACATAAATTCATCAGGTAAAGGGTTAAGCCATCACCCAGCTGAAAAATCAGATACAGACATCATTTGAGGGATTGCTGTTGAAGTCTCTAAACCTTTTCATGCCTTTGTAAACATAGCAGACCCAGGTAAGATGGCTCCTGTAGGAGTCATCAGATCACAATCTACTCTGTTCACTATTAAAATAGTATAGATCTGATTCTGCAATTAGATCTCATAGATCCGATTCTGCAATTTATGTCTAAGCCAACAATTTAATTTCAAATTTCTAAATAAGTTAATGAATATTCATGAAACAATGAATTCATGCATAAATATTCATTAGCGAAAGGGGTAATGTAGTTTCTCAACTGTTACAGATGCTCATGTTTTGGAAAGTAACAACTGGTCTAAATCCAATGTTCAAATGTCAATAGGTTTTTGCAAAGTTTATTTCACATAACCCTGTATGCAATGAATAATCATGGCAGTAATAATGACATCATGAATATTAACTAGCTGAATACAGTAAAACCTCGATTATTCGAATTTTCGTTATAAACGAATTTAGACCCTTTTAGGCAGGTGGCTGCTTAATGCATGATGAAAGTCATGCAGAAAGCTCCTAGAGGAGCTTTCTGCATGACTTTCACCATTCATTAAGCTGCCACCTGTCTTAAAGATCGATAATAATACGTATTTTAGTGTTCAGATAATCGAGGTTTTACTGTATATGTATATATAATGACATGTGAACACTCACATTTTCAGTCATTGCAAAACAGCAGAATCAGATCTATATGATTTCATAAGCAAACTGGACCATCTCATCTGGGTCTACTGTATGCACAGGCATTAAAAGTAAATGTTTACGGAAGATGGTTAGTTTGAACAAAAGTTTCAGTGTTTCCATCATTGTTCTAGCATTTACCATATTTAGTCAACAAACAGATAAGCTTCTAGCCTTTACAATATTTACCCTACAAACAGAAAAATGTCTAGCACTTACCATATTTACCCTACAGACACGCTTCTAGAATTTATTATATTTACAAAAAAAAAATTACGCCTAATCTCCCTTCTTTTTTGGTTTGTAAAGCAGAATAAATCAATTTAGTATTGATCTGGTGACTTTAAATGACACTAAGAAGAAGCAAATAGTGTACATGTTCACCCAGATTAAAACTGTTACTTAGGGAGCTATTTGATCTGTGTCTACACTATTTGCCTATAATTATGTAGCCAATTAACAACCCTTTCTCTAATGAAAATTTCATGAATATTCATTAACTTGGTTTTTTTTAACATGAAATTTTCAAGGGATTTTTGCTTAGCAAAAACTGTATCTTATAATTCCTTAAGCAATCAGAGCAGACCCTGAGCAGACAGCTCCTACAGAAACTGTTTGATCTGGGTCTCCTCTGTTTGCAATGACGCTAAAAGGTGTTTCTATGAGGGAAAGGGTTAAAAAGGGTAGATATATTAGCACTTTCCAAAATCCTTGCTGAGCACTAACCTTCTTTTTTGGCAGCTTTTGTGCCATCAGTACTATTTTGAGCAACTGCAGGTAGTTTACCATTGCCTGCTGTAGGCGCGGATTTCTCCACTGTAGGAATATCACCAATGTCCTTCACGTCTATGCCCATTTTTACTATCTGATTGGTGGGCTGCAACTGTGGCTTAAATAATGATGACACAATGTCTGGAAGTAGAAACAAGAAAATTTGCTAAAGTGATATTCCCTGCCTGACAAGTTCTAACCTAAATATCTAACCAGTTATTGATCAGATGGACAAAAAGTTTAAGTTTTTGGCAAGCAAAGGGTCATAACTCAGGTTCCAAGACCAATGTGAGTTATACTTGCAGGGACACATTTCTTTACGGTACTAAACATTTTCACTAAGTTTCATTAAAATACCTCTAAACCGTTTCTGAGATATGAATCCAGAAACTTGCAGGGTTGCATTTTTGTATGCATCTGAACATTTACAGATGGACAATGCCAAAAATACCCCTCCCCCTTCTTTGGGGGATGATAACCAATTTATTATTACCTGAGCACTAAAAAGGGCTTGGTGTAAAGCGTGTGATGACCTTTGTAAAACAATTAGGTTAAAGATGAGACACTAGGTAATTTAGTACCGCATCAGGATCCAAACTGTTTGACACTCTGATCTCGTTTTTTAATAGATATGAAAGAACAAACAAGATGTGTTTGTGAAACAATATGCTCCTGCTAATTTGACCTTTGACCCTGAAGGATGACCTTGACATGTCACCCCTCAAAATATGCAGCTTCATGAGATACAAATGCATGCCAAATATCAAGTCACTATCTCTACTGGTTCAAAAAGTTATGGCCAATGTTAAAGTCGGTGGTTTGACCTATATATTTGACCTCTGACCTTGAAGGATGACCTAGACCATAACATGTTACCTTTCAAAATGTGTGGCTATATGAGATACATATGCATGCCAAATATCAAGTCTCTATCTGTACTGGCTCAAAAGTTGTGACCAATGTTAAAGTTGCTGACAAACCAAAAAACAAACAAACAAACAAATAGGCAAACAGACAGGGCAAAAACAATATGCCCTCCAAAACTGATCTGGGGGACATACACAACTAGAACTATAACTAAAGGTGATGAATACCCCCGCACAGCAGCCCTGATTGCAAATCCAAGTTTGTGACACCAACTACTCATGTAACAGGGCAACATGACAAAAATACTGGAGATAATTCTGTAATGCCTGCCACTAAACACAGTAAAATCATGTCTTGCTCATGTACTATTAGTTTTTATTATGTACGGCAAGTAATAATTCAATATCTTTCAAATTGAAGGAGGAGTTCGCGACAACAACTCCCCAGGTTTCATGCCAAAAGATAATTCTGCAATGGTCTGCGGTAAACACATAAAAATTGTGTCTTGCACATCTACCATCTGCGGTTATTATTTATACCAAATATATATTGAGTAACTTTAAAACTGATTCTACGGTTCCTGCCATGGTAACAAATTCCCTTGTCATAGTGCCATTATAAAAATTCAGTTAATTACTACTCCAGATGTTATCAGTTCTTCCATGCAGTAAAGGATTTATGCATTTGGGTTACTTTACGAAGGCCTGACTTACTTTTCAAATTATCATTTCAGGGGATCTTGATCAAAAACCATACTTCTGATAAATGAACCGATTCAGACATGGATAAATAGAGATACACAATTTTGTCCCAATTATCTGAACAGTTTCAACAAACATGTATACATGTACATATATTTGTTATTACAAGTGATGAATGAAATATTACCTTGAAATTCTTCTGGGACATAGGTTTTCAGACTGATACAACAGAACACAGTAGGTAGAGACAGGGGAAAGTTGCCCTCAGTGCGAAGGGGGATATGCCTGTAGCCTGCCTGTAGACCATCAAGAGGTAGAATTCTCTGTCCAATCATACGGCCGGTCTCCTCAAACACTGCTATACGCAAAACTGCCAGGTCAGGCAAGACGACCTACACACAGAATACAAGTGCAGCTACATGTAAGTATAATAGTTTCATAATCATGCAGCTAAGTATAATAGTTCCATAATCAAAGTCAACACATTTAGAGTAACCCAGCATTTATCACTTTCCTCCATGAATATTCATGTACAAAATATTTTACTGTATGAATATTAACCCTTCTCTTGCTGAATTTTAAAATACATTTCTTCTTCTTTACCCTTGCCCTGTTGTATAATTACATATATCTTCATTGTGTACAAGTATATCACTGTGCAATCACTGCTGTGGAGTACACTAGTTGCACAATCAACTTGTAAATAGTGCAGACCCTGATGAGACAGCTCCTGCAGGAGCTGTCTCATCTGGGTCTTCACTATTTACAGGTAGGTATATTATATAGCAAGCGATTATTATAGCAAGCGAAGGGTTAATATGGTGAAAACCGAACAATCAGATCTACATAATTCCTCTAGAAAACAATTCAGACCCTGATTAGATGACACAGAGTGATCCCAATAGCCCACCTTAGCTTCAGTGACCTAATTATGCAGCAGACCAGAATCATTTTCATGAATCTGATAAAAGGTCACCAGCAGATCATTTCTGTGAAATTTGGTGGAAATCCACTCTGTAGTTTAAGAAATGTCCTTTTAAGGAATTGTTCATTTAAATCTATTTTTAGCTCCTATGACCTAATTATGCAGCTGACTGGAATAACTTCAAATCTGATAGAGGGTCACCTGAAGAACATTCCACTGAAATTTGGTGAGAATCCAGTAAGCAGAATAGGAAAAGGTGTCATTTAAAGAAATTGTTCATTAAAATCTATATTTAGTTCCTGTGACCTAATTACGCAATGGACCCGAATTATTTATACAAATCTGATGGAGATAATTCCTGTGAAATTTGGTGAAAATCCAGTCAGTGATTTAGTAAGAGATGTCATTAAAAGAAATTGTTGAGGACGCATAACAGACAACACACAACACATGACAGAAACAGGGCAATCATAATAGCTCATTTTGTGCCAGGTGAGCTGAAAGCAGTTGGTTGCTTATTGCAGGGAAAACATCGAAGTAGAAAATTCCTTTGGAAGCATCCTGCATTACTTTTGTCCTGTATTATGCTATACTCCTTTCTTAACCCTTTCCCTGTTCTGTATTTAAGTCAAATTTCAATACCTACTGAATATTCATTAACAAAATAGGTATAAGAAATATGGAAGGTGGAACATTGCAGCCATTTTAAAAAGTAAAGAAACATATTTATCAAATTCTATTAGCAAACACAGCAGACCCTGATGAGCCGTCTGATCTGGGTCTACTCTGTTTGCAAGTGCGTGAAAACACATTTATATTAGGGAAAGGGTTAAGAATGAGACATCTCTTTAACTGTTGCTTAAACCTTTCCTGCATGCAAACGTTTATTCATGCTTTTGAAAACAGAGTAGACCCAGATCAGATGATCCCTATGTAGGAGCTGTGTGGTCAGTGTCTATTCTGTTTGCTTATGAAATCACAATAGATCTGACTAGACTCAACACTAAACATCAGTATTTAGGATGTCATTATTTCTGACACAAATATTCAACAGGGAAAAGGTTAACCCATTCCCTCATATTGATGCCTCTGCAAAAGTCACCTGTTGAAACCATTGTGATAAATAGAGCATTTTCTCCTATAGGAGCAAATGCTCTATTTATCACAATGGTTTTAAACTACAAAAAATTAAAATTTTCCTTTTCTCTAGTTAATGCTCCTTTTCTGTAGATTTATTCAATGAGGTTGGATCTAAAATAGCCTATGAGGTAATGGGTTAAGACTGGTTTTACTGTATGTGCAGAGACTACTACATGATACCTTTCTGAACACAAACTCTTCTGCATTGTAGACTGGGTTTAGGCCATTAGCTGGGACTACTTTGGTTCGGAATTCTTTTCTTATTGTATCAGTAGGCAGTCCATACATGTCCACCTCAACATATGTCCCTATTTTCTTGTCCGATAGAAACTGCCCAGAAATCACCTGAAAGAACATCACTGTCAATTAGCAAAAGAAAAATTGCTGTTCTAAGACAAATCTGTTATTGGTGCATTGCAAACAGTGTAGACACAGATAAGCTGCCACATCTCTAACATGACATCCAATAATGGGTCGGCACTGTTTGAAACTTGTAACAACAGTAGGACCTAGTCAGCTAGCTCTGAAAAATATAGAAAACGGGGTAATATTCTGAAAGTAGATGATCCTTCGAAAACAAAAGTAGAAATGCAAAAAGAGAAAATTGCAGACTCGGTTTTATTGAGTGCAACACTACTCACGCCCCCTAGCACCGGCTTAAGCAGTATTCAATTTTCAAAACTTATACCATCAAAACTAATGATCCCAAAGGACCAGAAAATATAACAATAAGTCATATGTTAGCCTTTTGACTGATAAATATTCATGCAAGACTTCATAAAGATCATTTAATCTAATTCTAGTATCAAACTAGAACTGTCGCCTATGAATCTGCAGTTTGTGTCATTCTGCAGTTTGTGTCATGTGTCCCTGTGTTCATATCCCATTATCCTCTCATATCATCTAAAAAAAAATCATCTAATTAATTCATGATGGAATTATTTCTTACATGAATATCTATGAAGTAGAGTGTTAAAAGATCACAAATTTTAAGACTAAATCACTGCAAGCAGGTGCCAATGCTCATCTGTCGTCATTGTCAAGATGAACATGCATACCAAAAATGAAAGTTGTACATGAAAAACTGAAGAAGTTATGGTCAATATTAAGATTTGGATGACGACGACAACGATGATGAAGACGCGGAAGCCAGAGTAACAACAATAGCTTGTGATATCTTCGAAACAGACAAGCTATAAAATGAAAACAGAACAATTTAGCACATGTACAATGTACCTGCACATTTACATTTCTTTATACATGCACTACTACCAACCTACCTGTACAGTACAGCAAGCAGCTATCACCCCAGATATTGGACTCTCCGAGAACGGGTCAAAAATTCTATCTGGACGCCTCATGAAGTCTGGCTTCAGCAGATACCTGAACAATAAATAGTCAAAATAGAGAATGACTGTATTTCACTCTAATGAAATTGTAATTTTATGCAGAAACTAGAAAACTGACTCAGAGAGGGTCCTGCAGATGATCTTTTGTTGAAATTATGGCATTTTTGATAAATCAAGAGCAGATAACTCTGGACATGGTGATCTCATTCAACCCAAAAACCATAGGTGTCTTTCTCTCATAATACTAAGCATATGCCCTTAATATGAACCAAATATGTGAAGTACTGTTTGAGTTATTGCGTCACATCAAAAGTGTTGACAAAAGTTTATGGCATTTTGGATGAATCAAGGGAGATAACTCAAGACATAGTGATCTGATTCAACCGAAAAACTATAGGCGTCTTTCTCTAAATGATACTTAGCATTTGCCCTTAATATGAAACCAATATGTGAATTACTGTTTGAGTTATCGCGTCACATAAAAATTGTTGACGGACAGACGGACGGATGGACAGACAGACAGAAAATGTGATTCCTATAGGGCTCCTGCATTTTCAATGCAGGGCCCTAAGGGCTCCTGCATTTTCAATGCAGGGCCCTAAACAGACGGACAGACAGAAAATAAGATTCCAATAGGGTTCCTGCATTTTCAATGCAGGGTCCTAATTATGACAGAGAGAGATTTTGATATTAACACTTTACTTCATAGATACCCCTTTTAATGCCTTTGAAAAGTGAGTAGACCCATATCAAATGATCAGGGTCTACTCTGCTTAGAAAATAGTATAAATCTTATTCTACAGTTACTGCCATTACCCAATTCTGGTGTTCATATTATGCCATCAGAAGAACAAAATTCAGCCAATTAATATCCATGATGTTATAATGTCTTATATGATTACCATTCACGTAGTAAAATGATCAATCACAGCTGGAATTCCTTTCTTTATACATATTTTTACATCAGTATTATTCATCAGTGAAAGTCTGAAACAAATCTGATTAATGGTGTAGATGGAGTTAACACACAAGACTTTCTAATAAATGTATCATGTAAAAATGTGTTAGTGAATCAAGGGAGCCAAACAGCATCTGATACGGCTAATGCCGAAAAAAAACCCAGATGTAATTCTGTCAAATAATACTGCAACCATACACATCTTCACATCTAAACAAGTCTCATATCACATCTAAACAAGTCTCATACCAATTCCTTTAACAGGCATCTGACACACAAGATGTAAATATTTTCTTGGTGCATTAACCCTTCCCTTCATTAAAATGCATTTTCATACATATACAAACTGAGTACACCCAGATCAGACAGCTCCTATAGGAGCTGTCTGATCAGGGTCTGCTCTGTTTGCTTTTGACATGATAAAGATATGGTTCTACAGTGTTTGTCAAAGCAAAATATCCCTTGAAAAGTTGACATTATAAAACTGGAGCTAATAAATATCCATGCTTGTCATTATTTCATACATGAATACTGATCAGAGAAATAATATAGTTCTAATTCTACCATTTCAACCATGACAAAAAATTATTTTGTACATAATCTAAATGCCATTGTAAAAATTCAGCAAATTAATATTTAATGCAGTCCTTATTTCTTAACCCTTTCCTCCATAAATACGCCTTTCTACGCCTCAGTAATAACCACTTCTTGAAACCATTGTGATAGAGCATTTGCTCCTATAGGAGCAAATGCTCTATTTATCACTATGGTTTCAAACTACAAAATTCTAAAATTTTATTTTTCTCTAGTAAATGCTCCTTTTGGGTAGTTTCATTTAAAGAGGTTGGGTCTAAAAAATAGTCTATGGAGGAAAGGGTTAAATAAATATTCATAAGATAAATTTTCAAACCCCTCAGAGTGTCAAACAGTCTTCTGGATCCTGAAGAGATGACATATTGCTATGGCAGCTGTAAGGATCTACACTTTAATAACAATTGTTCATATACAACCTAGTATCTACCAAAATGACACATACCCACAATTGCCATTATACTCAAATTTTCCCTGATTAAGTTGCATTGCGAGGTCTGGAGTCTGGAAGTTGAGAGCCACCATCTGACAGCCAGCGTTCCAGAAGATCTGTGGCATGTAGTTGCTGGAATCAACACGGCCACCCTTCGGGTAGATCCTGCTCATTTGCCGCTTGTTATAACTACACCAGGTTAAGGCACATACTCAAAATATTAAGTTTTATCAAATATATAAAACATCAAAAAGATGTATTGAAACCAACAGCTCCGTCTGTCCCCAAGTCACTACATAGTACAAATACAGTGATTGTGTTAGGGATGAATTTTACTGAGTCCCTGGGACCCAGGGCATCAGCAAAAGTTGGGTCCCAAACAAATTCAATGGAGTCCCAGATAATTTCACTTCTGCCAAAGTTGTAGAAATTTTTGCACAGGAGCAAATGTTCTATTTATCACAATGGTTTCAAAACTACACAATTCTGAAAATTTCCTTTTCTCAAGATAATTCTCCTTTTTGGTAGATTTAATCAAAGAGGTTAGGTCTAAAAATAGCCTAATTGGGAATGGGTTAACAGGTATTTTTTGAGGCTTTAATTTGAAGTGCGCAATGATGAGCATTGCTTGAGGCTGCACTGTATCTGCTGATAAATGCGCTTTTCATTTTATTTTCAGTGCATACAAAACATCACATGGTAGTGCTATTGGTTTCAGTGTTAACTTCTTTCACTAATTAGTCTTTAAACCAATGGTCTTGCAGCAATGATTCTTAAGTTAATACATAACAGAACGGTTCTCATAGAATTACATAAAATTTAGATGCTGATGCCAGGGGAAATTAATTGTAGCCAGCCAAAGGCAGGTGCTCCTACATACATGTAACTGCAATGAACCCAGGGCTTGATATTAATAGATACACTGTAATTCCTTTTGAGGAAATTCCTATGGTTTTGGCCCAGACCTCATTATAATATAAATGCCCAGGAGTCGTTTAAAAATTGATGAAACAAGATGTTTATTATCGCAGAGACACAAGATCATATCATATGTGACATGTGTACAAAGTCCATACATCAACCTGTGAGTAGTTCGCGACACCAACTACCCATGTTCAAATGGGGACAGACGGACGGACCAACCAACCGTCCGCCCAACCGCCGGACTGGGTGATTCCAGTATACCCTCTCAAACAAGTTTTCGGGGTATAATAATAATAAGAAACTGAGTAAACACAATATGTCTCTCCACTTCATTCAGAGGACATAATAATCTAATCAATTTCATGATGACATTATTTCTAACATGAATATTCATGGAGTAAAGGGCTAACATAATGTAATATACCTCTCGCAATTATCAATGGAGGCAGTTTTGCACTTTTGTCTAAATGTTTACCCTCGTACAAAACAGGCAAATCTGAAACAACCTTTCAAAAACCTTTGATCCAGATTAAGTTGTTAATAAAAGAAGTCCTTGCCCACAGAACATGTTACCAAAGGTATGCACTTGATTAGAAGTCCTTATCCAGGGTAACTAAAGGTGTGAACTTGATTAGAAGTCATTGCCCAAGGTAACTAAAGGTGTGAACTTGATTAGAAGTCCTTGCCCAGGGTAACTAAAGGTATGAACTTGATTAGAAGTCCTTGCCCAGGGTAACTAAAGGTATGCACTTGATTAGAAGTCCTTGCCCAGGGTAACTAAAGGTGTGAACTTGATTAGAAGTCCTTGCCCAGGGTAACTAAAGGTATGCACTTGATTAGAAGTCCTTATCCAGGGTAACTAAAGGTGTGAACTTGATTAGAAGTCCTTGCCCAGGGTAACTAAAGGTATGCACTTGATTAGAAGTCCTTATCCAGGGTAACTAAAGGTGTGAACTTCATTAGAAGTCCTTGCCCAGGGTAACTAAAGGTGTGAACTTGATTAGAAGTCCTTACCCAGGGTAACTAAAGGTGTGAACTTGATTAGAAGTCCTTGCCCAGGGTAACTAAAGGTATGCACTTGATTAGAAGTCCTTGCCCAGGGTAACTAAAGGTGTGAACTTGATTAGAAGTCCTTTCCCAGGGTTACTAAAGGTGTGAACTTGATTAGAAGTCCTTGCCCAGGGTTACTAAAGGTGTGAACTTGATTAGAAGTCCTTGCCCACTAAAAATTCCAGCTTATTAGTTGTTGGTTACAAAAACAGTTGCCAGCTATTTTGTTAATATAGATAATTCTCCCATTTAGTATACAACAAGAATGTCAACCAGGTTGGATCATCACTAGACACCTACCTCTTTTTTTAACCCATTCCCTGTTTTATGTTTATTACACATTTCAATACCTACTGAATATTCATGGACAAAATAGTTATAATGAGATATGGAAGGTGAAATATTGTAGCCATTTTAGAAAATAAATAAACATATCTATCAAATTCAATTAGCAAACAGAGTAGACCCTGATCAGACGGCTCCTATGGGAGCCGTCTGATCTGGGTCTACTCTGTTTGCAGGTGCGTGAAAACACGTTTATATGAGGGAAAGGTTTAAATCATCATTATACATCTGTCTCTCCTATAAATCAAACATTATTGAAATGTTTACCATGATCAAACCCTGGTGTGCGAAGATTTTAATCTCTGTTCAATGAATTGCCATAAATTTATCAATTGAATAAATTGCCATATATATATCACTCATGTGAGACAATAGGTCATGAGATATAGAATGTTACATAAAAATGGTTAATTTAAACAATGCAAAAGTCTGGTAGCTATTTTCTTCAGGAATTAAATTGAGTTGAGCACTATTTGGCAAAGGGTCACTTAACCCATTCTCTCATAGGCTATTTTTAGATCCAAATACTTTGAATAACCGAAAAGGAGCATTAACCTATAGGAGCAAATTTATAACAATGGTTTCAACAAGTGACTTTTACAGAGGCGTAGAAAGGCGTATTTATGGAGGAAAGGGTTAGAGATTATTTCTTAAAGATTACATCAAAATTTGGTCAATGGTTTTAGAATCTCCCAATAGCCCCATCCACGGCAGACATGTTTTGTTACAAATAATTACTATTTGAATAATTTTGCTGTAAGATCACCATAGGAACATTTCTGCAAAATTGTATTGAAGTCCAATCAAAGGTTTCAGGAGGAGATTTTTAAAATTGTCCCTATCTGTCCTTTATAAGCAGACTGGTGGTAAGCTTAATGCAAGACAAAAGGTATACAGAAAGCTCCATAACTTTCGTCATGGATTAAGCTACCACCTGCCTCTGGCACCCAGAATTAGGTCCCTTTTTGGTGGTCGCATTAGAGGGGTTTTACTGTATACAGAAAAGTAGCCTCTCCCCTGATGGACATGTTTTAGCCTCTCCCCTAGTAATTTTCAGTACAGGCGTATATGGAAATAAGCCACACCCCTATTGGCCATTTTGTTAAATGAATTACCACTTTTGATATAGTATCTCCTGAAAACATGCCTGCAAAATTATATTGAAATATGCCAAGTGGTTTTTGTTTTGTTTGATAATATTTGGGTTTTACATAGCTTTAACAGTACATGTATTTCAGTCATATTGTGACCATTAAGCTAATTACAGGTGGAGGAAATCCAAGAGGTTTTTCTGTGCATGGAACTAACTGTTTTTGGAGAAGAGTTTTGAAATTTTCCTTATATAGAGAAAGTTAATGCAGTCTCTGGCAGACATGTTGTTTAATGAATCACAATGTTTTGTAGAACTTTGGTACTGGTTACCTAAGGATCATTTCTGCATTTCTATATTGAAATCCTTTCAACCATTTTAAACCAGAACATTGTCAAAGTTTTTCTTCCCACTGTCATGGCAACCATGAATTTCAATTCTTTAAAACATTTTAATTAAAGAGGATCATTGGTGTGTTTGCTCACAATTGGCTCAGGTGTTTTGGAGATGTTGTATGAAGTAAATTGTTGACAAATACGGACGACAGACACATCACAATCCCGAAAGTTTACCTAATAGTCTAAGGTGTCAAATTGTTTGGATCCTGATGGGCCACCAAATTACTCAGGGTCTCATCTGGATCCAGCTTGTTTGCATAGATAATCACAATGGTAAAACAGTTGTTAAACTGTCCAGAAAATACAGTAAAACCTCTCTATAACGGCCACTAAATTACATCAAGTATTTTGTGTTAAAGGCAGGTGGATGCTTAGAGCAAGGTGAAAGTAAAACACAACACTCCTATAGGAGCATTCTGTGTTACTTTCATCTTGCTTTAAGCAGCCACCTGCCCTAAATACCAACTAATTAACACAATTTAGTGGCCATTATAGAGAGGTTTTACTGTAGTCATTTTTTATTCAAGGCCATTCAAAATTGTTCTGTTTGGGTTAATTTGTAAAATTCTGCCAAAAAATGATAAATTTGTATTTTTTATGACAGGAAAAGAAGCTGAAATATAGCATAACAAGAGGGCCAGAATGGCCCTGACATCGCTCACCAGACAATCAGATATGTTTCTATTGAAAAGTGACCGTCTCTGGGGCGGTGCCAATTTTGACACCAGGGACACAAAATATAACTTTTGTAGATGACCTAAATATGAAGCTATGTGCCAAATATGAAATCTGAGAACATTCCAGTTTCAAAGGAGAAGATTTTCAAAGTTTGCACATTAAAATTGTTTCTATTGAAATTGACCACCCCTGGGGTGGGGCCTATATTGACAACAGGGGCATAATTTATATAACTTTTGTAGAGGATCGGAAAATGGTGCTATGAGCCAAATATGAAAGCTGAGAACCCTGTAGATTCAGAAAAGAAGATTTTCAAAGTTTTCACTATACGTTTCTATAGACAAGAGGGCCATTGAAAGTGTTAATTTTTCAGACAAACAAATTACAGATGACAGAAACCCTATTACTGCTGCGCATATTTTGACTGAAATTAGCACACAGTTTGGATTTGATCTGACACATATGTAACTTCATAATATGTGGTTTGTACAAGAAAGTTAATTGTAAGATTGATATGTATTAACCAGGGAATTTTAATTATGCAAGGCCATACAAAGTTCTGACTAAAGACGATCAACTGACCTCTCAAATAATCAACATTACTGTTCCTCTGAAAAGGTATGTGTACCCTAGCATTCCAAACTGATTTTTTGCATTTGAATATTATTATAAATTATTACATAATAATTTCATATTCATAAGTTCACTGAACTTAATATTTTCAAGTAATACAATTTCATGTTAAAAATTATTTCATAATTTATTTAAAATCTTTAATTTGGCATTCTGGAGCCTTTACATGATTTACCCTTCTTCTGAACTGCAGGGCAGGTTGTAATAATGTCATAATGCCAATCACTATTATTAATTAACCCTTCCCTCATATAAATGTGTTTTCACACATTTGAAAAATCAGTAGACCAGATCAGATGCCTCCCTTTGCCTGTACTGTGTTTATTATTAATTTGAATGCCTATTGCATATTCATGAGCAAAATGAAGTATGGAAGGTGAAACATTGTAGCCATTTTTTTTTCCAAATTTCACAACCTACTGAATATTCATAGACAAAATAGTTATAATGGAATATAGTAGGTAGAACATTGTAGCCATTTTAGAAACTAAAGGAAGATCTGTCAAATTCCATTAACAAACAGAGCAGACCCTGATCAGATGGCTCCTAATAATAAACACAGTACAGGCAAAGGGTTACTACAGCCACTACCAGCAATACAGGTGTACTAAAAATAGCCACTGGTCATCCCCATCTCTATTGCTTGACCTGATGACCTGTTTATGAGACTGAGTAAAGATAAGATGCTTAAAAGTGCAGTCAGCTTCAAGTTTGCTAGAAAACTTGCCACCCGTGGGTGTAGCCAATTTTGACCACAGGAGCATAATTTATATAACTTTTGTAGAAGTCCTGAAGTTGAAGCTATGTGCCAAATATGAAAGCTGAGGACCTTCTAGTTTTAGAGGAGATGATGCTCAAAGTTTTCACTATATGTTTCTATTGAAAACTGAAAACCCCTGGGGCAGGGCCAATTTTGACCCCAGGGGTATAATTTATATAACTTTTGTAGAGGACCTACAGATGATGCTATGTGCCAAAGATGGAAGCTGAGACCCCTGTAGATTCAGAGGAGAAGAACTTTAAAGGTTCAAATTGTTGACGACGAACGACGGACGACGCACTACGCACGACGCACGCCGACGGACGACGGACATCAGGCGATCACAAAAGCTCACCCTGAGCACTTTGTGCTCTGGTGAGCTAAAAACAGACAAATATACATGTACTATGACCTTGAAACTTGGAATGCTGTGCCTCACACTAATCTCTGTGTTTCTTTGGGGGTACGGACAACTTCCCCATAGGGTGATTACCCCATAGGACTATTCCCCCCTGGAAGATTGCCCCCTGGATGACTGCCCCACAATAAAACTGCCAAACGGGGCAATTCCCCCATGGTTATTAAAAATCTCTAAAAAGTGTTTTTACTTTTCTTTTTTTATATTATAAAATTATTTGATGTTTTTGAAGGCTAAATGCCATATAATTTTTTGTGTGATGACTAATATATTGTATTTGTATATCCAATTTTACCTAATGCTCCTAAGTACCCCCATGGAAATAAAAATCCCTAAAAAAAAAAGAGTTTTTGAATGCTAAAAGGTCAAATAATTTGCTCTTTTTTTTTCCTTGGTGCTTACTATTGGAGCCATGTGATCTGGGTCTAACCTGTTAGCCGATTCCTCAAAATGTAGGGAAAGGGTTAATCCAATTAAAGGTTGATAAAGATATTGTACAACTTCAAAAGCATTAAGTTGCACAAAAGCATTAACATGCACAATTAGTATAAATAATTATGTGCAGTAATAATAAATGTGCAAATTGCCTAATCAGGATCCAAACTGTTAGCAAATACCAGTTAGGTTGCACTTAGCAGGCAAAGATATTAAAGAATTATTAATTCTTCATTTAAGTTGTACAAAATTTTTCTTAGTGTGTACTTTCTAATGGGGATTATGCCCTTTCTTTAGGTTTACATGTCCAAATATTTGGAGTCAATACAATACATACAACAGTTCCAATTGGTCTACACAGCCTTCTACTAATTTATTTTCATCATATAATTTATTAAATTTTACTTATATATTATTTTTTTACAAAAAAATGATATATTTTTTAAATTGAGGGGGAGTCACCCTATGGGGCAATAATCCTAAAGGGTTATTATCCTAAGGGGCAATTGCCCATAGGGGAATCATCCTATGGGGGAATCACCCTATGGGGGAATCACCCTACACTCGTTTCTTTGAATGGTTAATCTTTAACCCTTTACTGCATGTATATTGATGTTATAAATAATGACATCATGCATCTTAATGAGATGAATCTTAATAATGACATGAACACAGAAATGTTTGGTCTTTGCAGAAAATATAGAATCAGATCTGTATTATTCCATAAGCAAACAGACCAGACCCTGATAAGACAATTCCAGCAGGCGCCATCTGATCTGGGTCTTCTCTGTTTTCAAATGTGTTAAAAAGTGTATTTATAGAATAAAAGGTTAAATAGTTAAATGATAACTCGACCTAAAACTGACAAACACACATACCATATTTACATTAAATATTCAGAACACACTCGTCCCTTAGCCTAGTTTGTAAAGCTGAATAAGCTCTTCAGCCCTAGTTTGTAATTTGTAAAGCTGGATAGGCACCTAAGGCCTGGTTTGTAAGGCCGAATAGGCCCCTCAGCACTAGTTTGTAAAGCTGAATAAGCTCTTCAGCCCTAGTTTAGAGTTTGTAAAGCTGAATAGGCTCCTCAGCCCTAGTTTGTAAAGCTGAATAATTCATTTGGCACAAATTTGAAAATTCAAAATGAAAATATTGGAGAAGTAAGCAGTGTAAACCCTGATCAAATTGCTCCTTCAGGACCTAACCCTAACCATCCTTCAGGAGCAGCTGGATCCAAGTCTGTTCATTATTCTGTCAAAATATTTAAAGTAATTATGGTGTACCATGACATACAGACTCATGCAAAGGAACGAAACACATAACTGTACTCTTACCATGCAGTCTGGTCCAAAAATGTTTCACAACTACAGCCAAAAAGCTTGAATATTCAAGAACTTGGACAACCAACAAACTATTGCTAAGTATTCTGTCTTTGGATATACACAAGTACTTAACCAACCCTTCACCTGATACAAATGCATTTTCACACCTTTGCATATAGAGTAGACCCACATCAGTTGACTTCTGTATGAGCTATGTTTGCTTATGAAATTATATAGATCTGATCATACAGTTTCTGTCAAAGCCAAAATGTTATACAAGCAGGCAGAACAAATCCTGACCATTGGCTCCTACAGGAGCAATATGATCTCGGTCTACTTTGTTTGCAAAGGCATTAAACCCTTTCCCTGTTCAATATTCATGTAAGAAATAATGCCAACATGAATATCTAATAGATTTTAAAAATATGAACTTTTCAAGGGATTATTTCACTTTGACAAATACAATGTACTGTAGAAATAAATCTATATCATGTCAAAAGCAAACAGATCACACCCTCTATAGGAGGGTTAACTCTGTTTGCATATGCATGAAAAAGCATTTATATAAGGGAAAGGGTTACAAGGCATATTTATGGAGTAAAGGGTTTACCCTTTCTACTCTACAAATGACATTTACCCTTTCTACACTATAAGTGTAATCAGCCCTTTCTACACTTTAAGTGTAATCAGCCCTTTCTACACTTTAACCCATTACCTCATAGGCTATTTTTAGATACAATATCTTTGAATAAATCTACTGAAAAGGAGCATTAACTAGAGACAAGGATTTTTTTTTTAATTTTGTGGTTTGAAATCATTGTGATAAATAGAGCATTTGCTCCTATAGGAGCAAATGCTCTATTTATCACAATGCTTTCATAAAGTAACTTTTACAGAGTCGTCAAAAGTCGTCAATATGAGGGAATGGGTTAACCCTTTCCTCCATGAATATTCAAGTAAGAAAATAATAACATCATGAATATTAATAAGATTATTTGTTATATTACAGCACATGGACATAGGAATTTATAGCCATGACAGAAACTGTAGAATCATATCTATATCATATCATAAGCAAAAACAGCGCAGACCTTGATAAGTCAGCTCCTACAGGAGCCATCTGATCTGGGTCTACTCTGTTTGCAAAGGCGTAGAAAGGTGTATTTATGGAGTTAAGAGAAATCAACCCTTTCTATATAACCTGATCTACATTGCAAGTTAACTCTTTGCACGCCAGCGGCGAAACTGTGATTACCTATGCAAACAGTTTGGATCCAGATGAGACGCTGCATAATGCGGCGTCTCATCAGGATCCAAACTGTTTGTCACCTTGACCATATTTTTGCAAAGAAATAAGAGAAATTTTACTTCAAGAATTGAAGCAGACGACAATTGTTGCAGACGAAAAAATTACTTAGCATGCAAAGAGTTACATTAACCCTTTCTACACTACTAGTGACATGAGGATGATCTTTGCGAACAGTTTAGATCACAATGAGGGGTTGGGTAACTTAATGATACATTTACTTACTGTTTTCAATATTTTTGTGAATTCTGAATTCTGTTACTTTTCGATAATCACAAAAAGTGGCATACTATTAGTACTTCAAGGGAATTCAGAAAAGCTGTAAACTGAACTGATATTCATACATAATTTAACTCCTTACATGATAAATTGAATTCATGAATATCGATTAATTCAATTCTTGTATCAACAAGATGTGTTTATGAAACATTATACCCCCGATATGACCTTTGACCTTGATGTATGACAATGACCTTAATAAGTCACCCCTAAAATTGTTCGCCTCCATAAGTTGCACATGTAGGCCAAGTTTGAAGTATGCATGTGCATTAAAGTTGGGGCCAAATCAACCAACAGGCAGACAGAGCAAAAACAATATGCCTTTTTTGGGGGGAGGGGGGAGAGATACAAATCTGTAACATGTAAGTAAACAGAGCACATCCTAATCAGACAGCTACCATCTAGGAGCTGCCTGATCTGGGTCTACACAGTCAGGATTATTAAGTAACCGGTTATTACTGAGTCACGAACTGTAGCAAATGTATCCTGCAGTGGAATTTTGACTGTATAACGTGACCTACATGTAAAGAAAGACTTTGATAATTCAAAGTGTGACCTTAACAGTGATTGATTGTACTCTGAGATCTATCCCATAGAAGACAGTGATTGATTGTACACTGAGATCATTGGAAACTGATCTTCTTGCCCATAGACAATTAGAAGTGAATTCCAAACTGACTAAGAAGTATGTCAGGGTGTGTACTGCAAACAGTACAGAAGGGTGTGTACTGCAAACAGTACAGAAGGGTGTGTACTGCAAACAGTACAGAAGGGTGTGTACTGCAGTACAGACCAATATCAAACAGCTCATTCAGGATCAGTTTAATCAGGATCTACACTATTTACTAGCAAGTCAGTGTCATTCTAAGCTATCAATATGTTTCCAAACTGACTTATTGAACTTTACAAACCGGTGAAGAGGGGAGACTAGGTGTCCATATATTTAACATAACTATGATAGTATGAAAACTTCTACAGCATTGTTTCATGATCATGTGGAAGAGTACTTGATTCAACACTTTACTCCATGAATATTCATGTAAGAAATAATGACATCATGAACATTATGTGGGTGAATTTTCAAAAAGACATATAAACACAGGAATATTTGGCCATCATACACACCATAGAATCAGATCTATATTACATCAAAAGCAAACAGAGCCATCTGGTATGGGTCTACTGTGTTTGCAAAGGCATTAACCCATTGATTCCCTCATAGGCTATTTAGATCCAACCACTTTAAATAATAAATCTACCAAAAAGGAGCATTAACTAGAGAAAAGGAAACTTTTTGAATTTTGTAGTTTGAAACCATTGTGATAAATAAAGCATTTACTCCTATAGGAGCAAATGTTCTATTTATCACAATGGTTTCAACAGGTGATTTTTACAGAGGCGTAGAAAAGCGTATTCATGGAGCAAAGGGTTAAACAAGGTATATATGGAGTAAAGGGTTAAAATACTCAAGGCCACATAAAGTTTGTAATTTGCTTGAAGGAACACCCAGTTATATAAAAGAACCCCCAATTATATAAAAGAACCCCCAGTCCAGTTATATAAAAGTTCCTTGACATGACATGGCATGATGTGACACGGATTGACAGTATGACATGAGAGAAACAACATGAGCTGAATACATGCAGGTGTTTGACGACCAGAAGGATACTTGACAAAGTCTATACACGAATTGGCTATAAGGCCCAAGGCTGTTCTCTCATTGAACGAAGACATATGGTAACACACGTTTCTAGCTGTATCGAAATAGAAAAAAAGAAAAAAACAAACACATGTCACATGCTCTGTCAACAAGATGCATTACATAAACATGTTAACAGATTTAACAAACATGCAAAACAAATAAGTTGTGATTTGAGAAAAAGGTTTCTCAAGGACTTTGCAAACAGTATAGAACCTAGACAAGCCCCTACATCATCATTTTGATCATGTTTACAACTTTGTGTCTAGTTATCGTAGGGAGACAATGTGTGTTTGTGAAACACTATATCCCAACAAATGTTGCACACAAAACAAGAGGGTCATGATGGCCCTTTATCGCTCATCTGAGTAAAGTACCATCAATGAAGCTGAACCCTATACTGGATAGAAACACCTTTTCACACCTTTACAAACAGAGTAGACCCAGATCAAATGTCTCCAGTAGGAGTCGTCTAATCAGGTTCTACTCCATTTGCTTATGGAATTATATAGATCTGATTCTACATTATCTGCCACAGCCAGTAATCCTGTGTTCATATACTGTTATAAAACGTCAGCTAATAAATATTCATGCTAGCATTATTTCTTACATGAATATTAACCTGGTAAAGGGTTACAATTCAGAGAAAACATGTTCATCATATTGTATAGCCCTTTCCCTGTTGAATATTCATGTGACATAATAACATGTGAATAATGACATCATGACAGGTTTTAAGCAGGATTTTCATAATGGCATATTTTACAAAGTATTTTGTGGTATTGGAAGAAACTATAGAATCAGATCAATTATAATTTCATAAGCAAACTGAGCAGACCCTGATCAGACAGCTCCTACAGGAGCTGTCTGATCTTGGTCTACCCCATTTGCAAAGGCGTGAAAAGGTTAATATAAGTTTTGAAAGGGAACATAACCTCAAAACTACAGGTTCAACTTTAGTCATAAACCACTGTCTGTATATGATTAAAATCTGAAAAATAATAAATGTAATAGATTGCTAACACATTGTTATGCTAATTTTTTTAGCCCATAACTCTAAATGGCCATACACAATATTTCTTAATATAATAAGGACATGACTACCAAGTTTTATTAAAATTACTGGAGAAATAATGGTGCGAGATAGTTAATCAGGTATGACTTCCATTCTATTTTTGACACCAGTCAAAACTTGCAGCTTCATGAGAAAGTCAGTAAAACCTCTCTATAATGGCCACTAAATTACATTAAGTATTTTGTGTTAAAGGCAGGTGGCTGCTTAGAGCAAGGTGAAAGTAAAACAGAACGCTCCTAGGAGCATTCTGTTTTACTTTCACCTTGCTTTAAGCAGCCACCTGCCCTAAATACCAACTAATTAACACAATTTAGTGGCCATTATAGAGAGGTTTTACTGTATGAACTTTCTACATGTAAAAAACATTATGGCCCAGGTTATAGTTTAACACAGACAGACAGACAGACAGGCCAAAAACAATATGCCCAATGATTTTGATCTACTGAGCATAACAATCATTACTGGTTATACTGAAGCAAATGAATACGGTATACAACTATTAAACGCTTGTGTCATTCAAACACCCCACTGTTTCTGGAATGTTCAATCAGCTGATGTAAATCTGCTTTATTTAGAAAATACGAGACAGTAAATAATGATTAGGTCTCTGATGACATGTCAACACCCGGTACAAACATTACAACAGGTTACATGAGACATGCTGATATTAGTCTAATACATACAAAGTATCACATCTAACCCTTTACGCCATGAATATTCATGTAAGAAGATATCAATACTAAATAGCTGAACATTATAACAGAATATTAACAAGAAAGTTTTTGTCCATGGCAGAAACTGTAGAACCAGATCTTGATCAGTTCATATGCCAACAGTGTAGACCCTGATCAGACGGTTCCTACAGGAGCTGTCTGACCTAAGCTTTTTCTGTTTGCAAAAAGGCATATATATGGAGTAAAGGGTTAACATGTCCAGGCACTTTAAACAAGTAGGCAAGGCAGAAAACAATAAAATTACACTCTTGCTTTGCAGAAAGGATACTTTACGAATTCAATGGCCTGGGTTTTTAGGTAGCCTAAGCCAGTGTTTTCATTGAATGAGGACATATGATAGTGAAAGTTGCGATCTGAAAAAGGCACACAGACAAAGTTAACTGAAATTTCGGCATTAGTCAATTTCTATCACGTCATTCAACATGTCCTTCTTTCCTTGAAATACCAGTTTGATCAGGAATCTTTCTCTAAGTGTTCGGACACCCATTTCCCATCTCCATGGGTTTCTAAAGGCGATTAATTTAGTTTGGCACAATTTTGATAACTTTAAATGTTAGACTGACATAATAGCACATAAAGCAGACCTAGATGAAACTTCTCTAGGAGCACTATTTGCATATGTTTGTCTGTATTTAGGGTAAGTAGGATACTACATGTACATTTATAAAGGAACCTATCTACCCTCATTATCTGGACACCTTAACCCATTCCCTCATATTGACGACTCTATAAGTCACATTGTGAAACCATTGCAATAAATAGAGCATTTGCTCCTATAGGAGCAAATGCTCTATTTATCACAATGGTTTCAAACTACAAAATTCTAAATTTTTCCTTTTCTCTACTCAATGCTCCTTTTCGGTAGATTTATTCAAAGAGGTTGTATATAAAAATAGCCCATGAGGGAATGGGTTAACTCCCCTTTGCATCAGTTTGTAAACCTGAATAAGTCAATTACTTTCAAGTCAATATTATATTAGGCGGACATTATAGCAAATACTGCAGACCCTGATCAAACTGCTCCTAAAGGGTTAGGGTAAGGCCCTGAAGGAGCAGTGATATGGGTCTGCACTATTTTGCCATAGTCTTATATGTCCAAATAATTAGGATAATTAGGGTACTGACACTAATTTAAAAAAATAAATTCATGATATAGAATTATTGTCATCAGTCCTACCACATATTTAACCCTTTCCTCCATAGGCTATTTCTAGATCTAACCTCTTTCAATGAATCTACTGAAAAGGACCATTAACTAGAGAAAAGGAAAATTTGAGAATTTTGTAGTTTGAAACCATTGTGATAAATAGAGCATTTGCTCCTATGGGAGCAAATGCTCTATTCATCACAATGTTTTCACTAAGTGACTTCTACAGAGCAGTCAAAAGTCTTCAATATGAGGGAATGGGTTAAGGTTTCAAGAAGTGACTATTACAGAGGCGTAGAAAGGCATATTTATGGAGGAAAGGGTTAATGTGTTCAAATATTTATTTCTTTTATACTGCATGTAACTACCCTATTTGGCCAGACAACCTTAGGCAAATAGTGCAGATAGAGGTCAAACTGTTCCTGAAGGAGTGGTGTGATCAGAATATGCACTATTCACTACTTCATTCAATTCATGTTAAGTCATCAAAGCAGTGACAATTTGACTAATTCAGTTTTATAAATCCTTGGAGAGGAGACCTTGTTTGTCTGAATAGTTAGGATAATTACAGTGCATAAATATCTCTCAAAGACTGAAACACAAAAATATAAAATGTAAATGTGAATTAACCCTGTACCTGACAGTCACGCCTTTTACGACCATTGCAAACAGCGAAGACCAAGATCAGATGGCTCCAGTAGGCGCTGTTTAAGACCATTGCAAACAGACTGTTGAAATACTATAATGGCATATGAACACAAAATCAGATGGCTCCAGTAGGCACCATTTGAGATCATTGCAAACAGACCAGACCAAGATCAGATGGCTCAAGTATGCCTTTTGAGACCATTGCAAATAGACTAGACCAAGATCAGATGGCTCCAGTAGGCGCTGTTTGAGACCATTGCAAATAGACTAGACCAAGATCAGATGGCTCCAGTAGGCGCTGTTTGAGACAATTGCAAATAGACTAGACCAAGATCAGATGGCTCCAGTAGGCCTATTGAGACAATTGCAAATAGACTAGACCAAGGACGGATGGCTCCAGTAGTCCTTTTGAAACCTTGCAAATAGACTTGACCAAGATCAGATGGCTTCAGAAGGCCCCGTTTGAGACCATTGCAAACAGACTAGACCAAGATCAGATGGCTCCAGTAGGCGCCATTTGAGACTACTGCAAATAGACCTGACCAAGATCAGATGGCTCCAGTAGGCCTTTTGAGACCATTGCAAATAGACCAGATTTAGATCAGATGGCTCCAGTAGTCCTTTTGAAAGCTTGCAAATAGACTAGACCAAGATCAGATGGCTCCAGTAGGCGCCATTTGAGACTACTGCAAATAGACCAGACCAAGATCAGATGGCTCCAGTAGGCCTTTTGAGACCATTACAAATAGACTAGACCAAGATCAGATGACTCCAGTAGACGCCGTTTGAGACCATTGCAAATAGACCAGACCAAGATCAGATGGCTCAAGTATGCCTTTTGAGACCATTGCAAATAGACTAGACCAAGATCAGATGGCTACAGTAGGTGCCATTTGAGACCATTGCAAACAGACTAGACCAAGATCAGTAGTCTCCAGTAGGCCTTTTGAGACCACTGCAAATAGACTAGACCCAAATCAGATGACTCCAGTAGGCGTCGTTTGAGACCATTGCAAATAGACCTGACCAAGATCAGATGGCTCAAGTATGCCTTTTGAGACCATTGCAAATAGACTAGACCAAGATCAGATGGCTACAGTAGTTGCCATTTGAGACCATTGCAAACAGACTAGACCAAGATCAGTTGGCTCCAGTAGGCGCTGTTTAAGACCATTGAAAATTGACTAGACCAAGATCAGATGGCTCCAGTAGGCGCTGTTTGAGACCATTGCAAACAGACTAGACCAAGATCAGATGGTTCCAGTAGTCCTTTTGCGACCATTGCAAATAGACTTGACCAAGATCAGATGGATCCAGTAGATGCCGTTTGAGACCATTGCAAATAGACCAGACCAAGATCAGATGGCTCCAGTAGGCCTTTTTAGACCATTGCAAATAGACCAGACCAAGATCAGATGGCTCAAATAGGTGCTGTTTGAGACCATTGCAAATAGACCAGACCAAGACCAGATGGCTCCTGTAGACCTTTTGAGACTACTGCAAATAGACTTGACCAAGATCAGATGGCTCCAGTAGGTGCTGTTTGAGACCATTGCAAATAGACCAGACCAAGATCAGATGGCTCCAGTAGACCTTTTGAGACCATTGCAAATAGACTAGCCCAAGATCAAATGGCTCCAGTAGGCCTTTTGAGACCATTGCAAATAGACCAGAAATAGATCAGATGGCTCCAATAGGCCTTTTGAGTCCATTGCAAACAGACCAGACCAAGATCAGATGGCTCCAGTAGGTGCCATCTGATCACAATCACCTCTTATTTGTGTATGGAGTTACATTGATTTGATTCTACAGTTTCAGCCATAACCAAAAAATCTTGTGTTCATATGCCATTTTTATATTTCAACAAATACTTATTCATTATGTTATTATTTCTTCCATGAATGTTCATCAGGTAAAGGGTTAACCTCTGATAAGAGTGACCTCAAATGTACGGTAAAACCTCTCTATAACGACCACAAAATTACATCAAGTATTTTGTGTTAAAGGCAGGTGGATGCTTAAAGCAAAGTGAAATTAAAACAGAACGCTCCTGTTGAAGCGTTCTGTTTCACTTTCACCTTGCTTTAAGCAACCACCTGCCCAAAATACCAATTAATTAACATAACTTAGTGGTCGTTATAGAGAGGTTTTACTGCAGCTGTAACTTTGTCCCTTTGAATGTGGGAAACAAGAGTACTGGCATTTGCAAACAGTGTAGACCCAGATCAGCCATCTGATCAGGATCTTCATTATTTTTCATTCAGTCCTGTCATACTGAATGGACTCTTTTGTTAATCCTTTACTCCATAAATACACCTTCCTACGCCTTTACAAACAGAGTAGACCTAGATCAGATGACTTCATGAGCTGTATGATCAGGGTCTGCTCTGTTTGCAAAGGCATAGAAAGGAGTATTTATGGAGTAAAGGGCTAAAAAATTGCTACATTTATCCAATGTTAAAGTTCAGTAAATGATTATAAACCAATATCAACCATTGAAAAATAGCTATCTTTGGTGACAGTGATATTGAGCTTGACCTGGGTGACCTACCAACTTATCTACCAAAATATCTTATTTCTCAGCCAAACTCTATCTTGCTGTAACGCGTTAGAATTACAGTTAAACCTCTCTAAAACGGCCACTAAATTGTGCTAATTAGTTGGTATTAAGGGCAGGTGGCTGCTTAAAGCAATGTGAAAGTAAAACAGAATGCTCCTATAGGAGTGTTATTTTTTACTTTCACCTTGCTTCAAGCAGCCATCTGCCTTTAATGTAAAATACTTGATGTAATTAGTGGCCGTTATAGAGAGGTTTTACTGTACCTTGAAGAGGGATACAGAAAGGTAGGATTTGGCTGTGAAATATCAAACATATCTAAATCTGATTTTCAAAATATGTTTCCTATCTACAGCCCTGGTTCGAAGGATAAACGAAAACTTGCCAATATTTGTCCATGTGAAAACATTCTGAAGTAAAATCTGAAGATAACTATGAGAAAGTGAGAGAAATGTCTGTATCTAGAATGTCGATCTGCTAGAAATGTCTGTATCTAGAAATAACTGTATTTAGAAGTGTCTGTATCTAGAAATGTCCGTATCTAGAAATGTCAGTACCCAAATATTGGCTGTATCTAGAAACATCTAGAAATGTCTAGATCAAATATCTAGAAATGTCTGTATTTAGAAATATCTAGAAATGTCTGTATCTCGAAATGTCTGTATCTAGAAGTGTCTCTATCTAGAAATATATGTATATTGAAATGTCTGTATCAAAAAATTGTCTGTATCTAGAAATGTCGGTATCTAGAAGTGTCTATATTAACAAGCATCTGTATATAGAAATGTCTGTTATCTAGAAATGTCTGTATCTAGAAATGTTTGTATCTAGAAATGTCTGCATTTAGAAGTGTCTGTATATAGATATGTCTGTATCTAGAAGTGTCTGTATCTAGAAATGTCTGTATTTAGAAGAGTCTGTATCTAGAAATGTCTGCATTTAGGAGTGTCTGTACCTACAAATGTCTGTATCTAGAAATGTCTGCATTTAGAAGTGTCTGTATCTAGACATATCTGTATTTAGAAGTGTCTGTATCTAGAAATATATGTATCTAGAAATGTCAGTATCCAAAAAGTGTCTGTATCTAGACGTGTCTGTATCTAGGAATGTCTATCTAGAAGTGTCTGCATTTATAAGCGTCTGTATGTAGAAATGTCTGTATCTAAGATTGTTCGTATCCAAACATGTCTGTATCAAGAAATATTCAGAAATGACTGTATCTAGAACTGTCTGTATCTCACCTTCTGCAACATCAAAGCCTTGGAATTTGACTGGTTGGGCATAGTTGACCATTGCTGATAGACATGGATGGATATTTGTGGTCGCCCCTGTGTAGTGGTAATTGGACATCAATGCCTCCTCCTCATCAGCAGTTAGAGTACCCTAAAGAACACAAATAAACATACCCTGAAATAATCTATTAATAACACAACTAAACAGACCCTGATATAATCTATATATTTTTTTCAGTCTTCAGTTTTTTACCAAGAACTGTGCATCATCAGTTCAGAATCCAATACCTCAGTGATGTTATGTTGTTTTAATCTCTCTATTTCACTTAACTCCTAACGCCATGAATATTCATGTAAGAAATAATGACATCACGAATATTAACAAGAGTGCCATGATGGCCCTGTATCGCTCACCTGGTTTGCTATGTTTTCTATATAGACATATAAGGACCAGAGAAATTATCTCACCAAATCTGGTAGAATGTCACCCAAAGCTTCAAATCCAGCAGAATCTTTTTCATTTAAAGAACAACTTGATGATGGAGGACACAAGACCGGTACAAGACTGTCACAATACCTCAACTTGGTGAGCTTTAAGTCTTTTTTAGCCCCTGTGACCTAGATAAACAAAAGACCAGCAACATTTCATCAATGTTGGTAAAGGACCTCCAGAAGTTACAAGAAGCCAACATACATGTATCATATTTCTAGTCATATAAGATTCAGAGAAGATGTTTGGAAACTTCACTATATAACCAGGGTGTGGTCTTTTTTGTACCCTGGGTCATAATTTAGATAGATGCTATGTGTAAAATATCTAAAATATCTAAGCTCAGACTACTTCCTTTCAGACAAGAAGATTTTATAGGTGTTTATTGAAAAAGTATATTTTTAAAAACTGTTGACCTAGAAATGCAACAGACCAGAAGCATTTCAAAAATATTGGTAAAGTACCTCTAGATATTGCAATGTGCCAAATATCAAAGCTTTGACCATAGTTTCAGAGAAGATGTTTGAAGATTTCACTATATAACTCTATGTAAACCAATAACCCAAAGGGCAGGGTCACTGACAAAATTTGAATAATCTTTGAAGAGGTCTACTAGATACTACTACAAACCCAATAGCTCTAAGCTTTTGGGTTTAAGACACGAAGATTTTTAAGATTTTACTATATAATCCTATGTCAAATTATGAACCCTGGGGCAGAGCCAGTTTGACCCCAGGGTCAAAATTTGAACACTCTAGGCCTTACGGAATTAGCCAATATGATAATCCTATGTAAAACATGTTTGACCCCAAAATTTGAACAATCTATGTATAGGTCCACTAGATGATTCTACATACCAAATTTGGTAGCACAGTATGCCATAAAAATTTTGACAATAAGATTTTTAAAGTTTTTATTTCTTTTTGGACAATGGTTGCCATCGCAACCAGAGTTTTGCATGGAATCAAATTCTTTGATCAACATTGAAAGAGGTTGACCCAAGGAACATTCCTGCAAAGTTTGGTAAAAATCGAGCAAGTAGTTTAGGAGGAGATGTAATTTTAAGAAAATAGTTGATGACGGATGCAGGGCGATCACAATATCTGACCCTAGCACTTCATGCCAAGTGAGCAAAAAACCACAACATATAAAGTAAGAATTCTGACCTTGACCTTAACATTAAGGTCATCTTCTTCAATGGAGTCTGGCGATTTGGGCATCATGTACTCAGGGTGTGGATCCGTGTCAGTACTAACTATTGTTGGAATTATATCTACCAAAAAAAAAGAAAGAAGTATCAGCATTAATCAATCTTCAAATTAACAGTCAACTATAGTAATATCAAAACCATGTGAGGTTCACCTGCAAAGACATTTGTCTATTTCAAAATGAATTGGGCATGCTCCTTCCATTTCTTTTAACACATTATCTCCTAGTGACATATTTTTGCTCATCTATAGAAGTCACTTTATGAAACCATTGTGATAAATAGAGCATTTGCTCCTATAGGAGCAAATGCTCTATTTATCACAATGGTTTCAAACTACAAAATTCTAAATTTTTCCTTTCCTCTAGTTAATGCTCCTTTTCGGTAGATACATTTTAAGAGGTTGAGTCTAAAAATAGCCTAGGAGAGAATGAGTTAACCCATTCCCTCATGAACATTTACACGGGAAAAAATGAACGTCTGAATAATAATCAGCTAGATATTATAATGACATCTTGAACATGGGAATATTTGATGATGTCAGTATCTGTAATTAATATTACTTCATAAGTAAACAGAGAAGACCCTGATCAGATGACTCTTACAGGAGCCAACTTTTTGCACCTTTGCAAAAACAGTAGCCCTAGATCAGATGGATCCTGTAACTCCTTTTGAAACTGTCTGGTCAGGGTCTATTCTGTTTGCTTATGAGGAGTTGGATAAAAAAAATTTTTTACCGTATTTTTTATTGTGAAGAAAATTTTAATGTCTCATAATCTTGTAAATATGGTCAGAGCAAATTTTCCCTTTATTAAGACTGTTTTGTTGTTTTGTCTATCCGTACAAATGTACATTGATAGTATAATAATGTAAATGGCCTCAAGTGAGTCAAACACAATCGTGTTGTTTCATCATTTATTTACAAGAACGAACTGTTAGAATCTCCAGCAGACTGCTATAACAATGTACCTGTATCTGTATGGGCATGCGCAGTAGTTACTTTAGTTATAGTTTGTTTCAAGAAACTTCATTCATGAAATTTGATAATAGAACAATGACCATCTTCACATCAAGGTTGTTCATCTATTAAAGTTTGAAATAATTCCTCCCAATGGAGTTTTAGGAGTTGGACACAAAGTATTTTTTCAAATTCACTGTATTTTTTACAGTCAGATGGACGCCAGACAGGTCACAATAGCTCTCTGAGCATTAGTTCAGTGAGACATACACAAAACTTTACAATTATTTGTCTTAAATAGTCAGCTATTACTTTCCAAATGACAGTCAGAGTGTCAAATGATTTCGATCCAAATCAAGACATAGATTTTCTTGGTATTCGATCTGGAAGGGTAGTCACCAATTTTCAAATAAAACAGCATTGGTTAAGCCATGGTTAATTAAGCAACCTCTCATTCAGACCAACTTCCACCATATCACTCTTTGTAATCTTGCATTCAACAACAAACTCTTTTATTGATATCTGACAATACATCAGTTTTTCCTAAATTTCTCCGTTCCAACTAGTACATACTAAGCTTATGCTCTCTAAACTTATACACACTCAGCTGATGCTCTTAACTCATTCCCGCATATTGACGCCTTTTGACGCTTCTGTATATGTCACTTTGTGAAATAATTGATAAATAGAGCATTTGCACTATAGGAGCAAATGCTCTATTTATCACAATGGTTTCAAACTACAATTTTTTTTTTCCCTTTTCTCAAATTAATGCTCCTTTTCGGTAGATTTATTCAAAGTGGTTATATAACTTATGGAAAAGACCTACAGATGATGCTATGTACCAAAGATAAAAGCTGAGAACCCTGTAGATTTAGAGGAGAAGATTTTTAAAGATTCAAATTGTTGACGCTGGCCGACGCACGCCGACGGACATCAGCCGACCACAAAAAACTCACCCTGAGCACAAAAGTGCTCTGGTGAGCTAACAAGATGTGTTTGTGAAACACTATGCCTCCAATATGACCTTTGACCTTGATGTCACCCCTTAAAATTTTTACCTCCGTAAGTTGCACATGCATGCAAAGTTAGAAGTAACTGCGACAAAATTATCGCCAATGTTAAAGTCAGAGCTCAATCAACAGATAAAGAGAGAAAATATAATATGCCCCCCCCCCCCACCCCACCTTGATCAACAATATGCCCCCTCACCTCTTACCAACAATATGGCCCTCCCCCTTTGAGCGTGGTGGGAGGTGGTGGGGGTAGGGTCAAAACAGGAGGGCCAGAATAGCCCTGACATTGCTCACCAGACAATCAGGAGAAGATTGTCAAAGTCGTCACTATACTTTTTTATTGAAAACTGGCCTGAACATGATGCTATGTGCCAAATATTAAAGCTGAGAACCTTCCAGTTTCAGAGGAGAAGATTTTCAAAGTTTCACTATATGTTTCTATAGAAAACAAGGCACCCCTGGGGTGGTGCCAATTTTGACCCCAGGGGCATAATTTATACAACTTTTGTAGAGGACCTGATTATGATGCTATGTGCCAAATATGAAAGCTGAGAGAACCTTCCAGTTTCAGAGAAGAAGATTTTCAAATTTTTCACTATAAGTTTCTTTTGAGAACTGGCAACCCCTGGGGCAGGGCCAATTTTGACCCCAGGGACATAATTTATAAAAAAATTTGTAGAGGACCTGATTATGATGTTATATGCCAAATATGAAAGCTTAGAACCTTCCAGTTTCAGAGAAGAAGATTTTCAAAGTTTTCTCTATTTGTTTCTATTGAAAATTAGCCACACACGGGGCGGGGCCAATTTTGACCCCAGGGGCATAATTTGTATAACTTTTGTAGAGCACCTGAACATGATGCTATGTGCCAAATATGAAAGCTGAGAACCTTCCAGTTTCAGAGGAGAAGATTTTCAAAGTTTTCACTATATGTTTCTTTTGAGAACTGGCAACCCCTGGGGCGGGGCCAATTTTTACCTCAGGGAAATAATTTATAAAAAATTTGTAGAGGACCTAATTATGATATTATGTGCCAAATATGAAAGCTTAGAACCTTCAAGTTTCAGAGAAGAAGATTTTCAAAGTTTACTCTATTTGTTTCTATTGAAAATTAGCCACACACGGGGTGGGGCCAATTTTGACCCCAGGGACATAATTTATACAAATTTTGTAGAGGACCTGGTTATGATGTTATGTGCCAAATATGAAAGCTTAGAACCTTCCAGTTTCAGAGGAGAAGATTTTCAAAGTTTTTTTTATTTGTTTCTATTGAAAATTAGCCACACCAAGGGTGGGGCCAATTTTGACCCCAGGGGCATAATTTATATAACTTTTGTAGAGGACCTGAACATGATGCTATGTGCCAAATATGAAAGCTGAGAACCTTCCAGTTTCAGAGGAGAAAATTTTCAAAGTTTTACTATATGTTTCTATTGAAAACAAGGCACCCCTGGAGCGGGGCCAATTTGATTCCAGGGCATAATTTATACAACTTTTGTAGAGGACCTGAATATGATGCTATTTGCCAAATATGAAAGCTGAGAGAACCTTCCAGTTTCAGAGAAGAAGATTTTCAAAGTTTCAAATGATGACGACGGACAACGAACGACAAACGACGCAAGACGAACACCGACAGACATCAGGCGATCACAAAAGCTCACCCTGAGCACCTTGTGCTCTGGTGAGCTAAAACTGCAGACACATGACTTATGGCAACAAATGATCCTAAAACCTCACCTTGGCATTTTGTGCTAGGTAAGCTTAACCCTTTCCCTCATATAAACGTGTTTTCACGCATTTGCAAACAGAGTAGACCCAGATTAGACGGCTCCTAGAGGAGCCGTCTGATCAGGATCTACTCGGTTTGCTAATAGAATTTCAAAGATCTGTGTCTTTACTTTCTAAAATGGCTACAATGCTCCACCTTCCATATTTCATTATAACCTTTTTGTCCATGAATATTCAGTAGGTATTGAAATTTGTAATAAACATAGAACAGGGAAAGGGTTAAAATGGGTGATGTTATAGTTAAGGTCCTTGTGCAAAATCTACTGTCTACTAAAGACTAGATCATGTGCCATATATTGAAATTTGTTCACTGTATACTAAGTTATTATTTTATGCAGGTGACTGCTTAAAGCAGGGTGAAAGTCATGCAGAAAGCTCCTCTAGGAGCTTTCTGCATGACTTCCACCCTGCATTAAGCTGTCACCTGTCTCCAAGACCGATATCTATACTAAAATTAACATCTTATTAAGAGAGGTTTTACTGTATAGACCTACAATTTCTGCCATGTTTGCTCACTTGTAATCACCAATTCACTGCAACTAAAAAAGTAAAGAATAATCTCTTCTGCTGCCGAAGACACATCTGTCATTACAATAGGCAAACAGTTTGGATCCAGATGAGACACCAAGTAACTCAGAATCTCATCAAGATCAAATTGTTTGTTATTGTCATAATGTTTTTGAAAGAAAAGAGGGGTAAAATTCAATGAAAGAAACTTGAAGCAGATGTCAAATTTGTAGATGACAAAACTTGGCATCAAAAGAGTTAATCCCCTTGACTGTGTGAAATGAGTCACTAATGGTCTTTGCATACAGTATAGACCCAAATGTATGGATTCCTAGAGGAGCCCTCTCATCAGGGTCTGCAGTGTTACTCATTTTACACTTTTCTTTAAAAAATCTAGAGTACAGTAAAACCTCTCTATAACAGCCACTAAATTACATCAAATAGTTTGTTTTAAAGGCAGGTGGCTGCTTAAAGCAAGGTGAAAGTAAATTAGAACGCTCCTATTGGAGCGTTCTGTTTTACTTTCACCTTGCTTTAAGCAGCCACCTGCCCTAAATACCAATTAATACAATTTAGTGGCTGTTATAGAGAGGTTTTACTGTATTCAAGGAAAGCTTGAATACTGATTTGTGTTAAATCTTGCGTATATATCAAATATTCTCTTCAAAAGCTATTTTTCAAAACCAAATTTTGGACATACAGATACATCCATACACATACAAGAATCGCAATAAATGCCCCTAAGCTTCAGAAGCAAGAAATGAATGAAGATCAATATCAATCCAAATTAACAATGTTGACAGTCAAACTAGATGTGTCGGATGACAAATGCCCCTGATCTAATTTAATGATGTCAACAGTCAAAGTAGATGTTTCACATGACACAAATGCCCCTTCTTAAGACAATTCTTTCTAGTGCTTTGATTTGGATACTTTAACCCATTCCCTCATATTGATGTTTTTATGCCTCTGTAAAAGTCATAGGAGCAAATTAATGCTCTATTTATCACAATGGTTTCAAAAGTACACAATTGTAAAAATTTCCTTTGTTGTAGTTAATGCTCCATTCAAGGTGGTTGGGTCTAAAAACAGCCTATGAGGTAATGGGCAAAAGATTAAAATTATGTTACCCTGCATGATGTGAATTATAAGAACAATTTACTGTGGTTTCAGGGTCATTAACCCTTTTGAATGTCATTTATTTTATAACAAGAGGGCCAAGATGGCCCTTAATCACTCACCTGATTACCATAGATTTAGGATTATAGCCGGGTAGTCCCATGATGGGACCAACATTGACCTAAGGGAACAATGTTACATTGGGTCATGAGCAGTGGTTCTGGAGAACAAGATTTTCACAGATTTAAAATATAGATTTTATCAAGACAATCATTCTGACCAATGAAGATTTGGCTTAAAATGTGACCTCGAGAGTTAATTTCTAAGATTTGATCTAGTGACCTACTTTTTGATCCCGCCTGACCATGATCAAACTCAACCTTGATATCATCCAGACAAACAGTCTAAACAGGTGGGGTGGTAACAAGATTTTTCTAAGATATGACCTAGTGACCTACTTTTTGGACCCACTTAACCCACTTTCAAACTCATTAAAGATTTTATCAGGACAATCATTCTGACTAAGTTTCATGAAGATCGGGCTAAAAATCACAAGGTTTTCCTACAATTTGACCTAATGACCTAGTTTTTGACCCCATGTGACTCACTTTCAAACTCGTCCGAGATTTTATCAAGACAATCATTCTATGTTTCATGAAGATTGTACAAAAATGTGACCTAGAATGTTCACAAGGTTTTTCTACCATTTGACCTAGTTTTTAACCCCACATGACCCACTTTCAAACTCATCTAAGATTCTATCAAGACAATCATTCTGACTAAGTTTCATGAAAATTGGACCAAAAATGAGACCACTAGTGTCCACATGGTTTTTCTACTGTTTGACCTAGTGACTCAGTTTTTGACCACACGTTTATCAAAACAATAATTCTGATAAAGTTCCATGAAGATTGGGATGAAAATGTGACCTCTAAAGTGTTCACAAGGTGTTTCTATTTGACCTGGTGACCTAGTTTTTTACCCCACTTTCAAACTGGTGCAAAACTTTATCAGGACAATCATACTGACAAAGTTTCATAAAGATTGGGCTGAAAATGTGACCTCTAAACTGATCACAAGGTTTTTACACTTTCTGATACAGTTTCATGAAGATTTGACTAAAATTGTGACCACTAGAGTGTTCACAAGCAAATTGTTGAAGATGGAAAACAGACATTCACATCTCCCAAAAGCCACCCTGAGCTTTGCTCAAGTGAGTTCAAAAAGGAATAGTCCACCAATAATTAACCCTTTACCTTATTTATTAACTGAATTTCATCTCAGAAATAATGACATTATTTATCAATTGAATTTCATAACGGCATATGAACACAGGATTTCCTTTTGACTGCAGACTCAGATCTATATAATACTGTAAGCAATCAGAGCAGACCCTGATAACACACTCACACATAAGCCATGTGATCTGACTCTACTCTGTTTGCAAATCATGAACAGGTGTTAATAATGGGTAATGGGTTAATGATAGAATCTGTTCAGAATGAGAGGTTTAAAGTTGCTTGAGGATTGTGAACGTCTTTCAGTGCAGACCCTGATCAGAGGATTCCTCTAGGAGCCCTCTAATTTGAATCTAGATTATTTGCGAATGCCAGTTTACTTAATTTCTTTTTCAAATTCAAAGGGCTAATAAAACAGAATGTTTAACTCTTTATTTCATAGATTGCCTTTTGATGTCTTGGCAAACAGAGAAGACCAAGATCAGATGGCTCCTGTCAGAGATGTATGATCATAGTCTGTTCGGTGTGCTTATGCCCAAAATTCTGATCTTTATATGTTACTACAAAATCATTAATATTGATCAAGTAAATGGTTATATACAGCAATCTAATACATTCAACAAATTCTATATACATCGTATAATACACAAATATGTTTGTAACACAGCATGCTGTCCAGTTACAGGTATATTGGCAACAGGGGAACCAACCAATCACATGTCATGTGGGTACCATGCTCCTGTATGTTGTATAACACTTTCCCTCATGAATATTCATGCAAGAAATACTTATACCATAAATATTTTATTTTCATAATGGTATATGCATACAGGATAGTTTGGCTTTGGCAGAAACCATAACATCAGGGTACAAGCTTATAAAGCTTTTTAGTTGAGTCTGAGCTTGTATGGAACCAGATCTATATAATGTCATAAGCAAACAGAGCAGACCTTGACCAGATGGCTTCTACAGGAGCCATCTGATCTGGGTCTACTCTGTGAAGGAGTGAAAAGTGTTAATACCAGGTAGAGGGATTAACAAAAGATGCAATTAAACGTGAACAATAAAGAAATTACCACATGCAAAAGACAATCTTCGTCTGTTTGGAACATATCTAAAACTGCTGAAGGGGCCAAAGCACTGTCTATAGGCATGAATGGGTGTATTGTTGGGCTGCCGAAAGGCAGCCCAAACTGATATGGCTTTGAAATGGTTGCATGATTAACCGCGGTCCTGTGTTTCTATAGCTGCCGACTGCTACAGATTTTTTTTGTTATCTCGTCTGTTTTAAAATTCACGAAAATTATGTTGTTGTTTTTTCAAAATTTATGACGTACCCATTTATTACTGTTTAAACTCCGCATGATGCTTTTGCATTTTAATTTCCTATGCACATGTTTATGAACATGTTCTTCGAAAGCGTTTTATCAATTAATCGAAAGGAGATAATCACATAAACAAACGTCATTAATGAAAAGGAATGCAACTGCTTATATGAATTAAAAGCAAATACTGCACTGTATAATTGCAATTATATTTCATATAAGATTGTTTTCATTGCGTTATTCTTAATTTCAGTAAGTATTTAAACGTGTATTACGGACACAAACATTTGCGCCCTTTCAATTTTACCCGTCGTTTTGTTCCCAAATGCTAGTGACATAGCAATAATTGATACATATTTAATGTACAAAGCACCGTGGTGTAGGGGTAGAGCAATAGCCTAGAACACTAGGGTACTGGGGTTCCATCCTAGGTAGATACGAAAATATTTTTTTTCTTTTCGTATGTCAATTGTTTCTTTTTATTTCTTATTTTGACATTAACATGCTTTTGTTTTAAATCCATTTTATATTAGCATCCATTCATTAAATCCACACATCGTCCCATGTGTAAAACCTATTCCACACTTACACAAATGGCACCTTAATTCTGATTTGCTGATGAAATGGCATCAACAAGTTAACAAGCGAATAACTGATTAACTGTCAGCTGAATTTGGTAACTAGTTGAATACAATCTTTTTTATTTCAAAGTAACTTTGCATACTAAAAATGCAAAAACCACAAAACCTCTCAAACACGACAGGTTAATAAAAGTGTTAGAATCTATATATCTACATGTATGTTCTTTCTCTGATTTCCATTCATTTACAAGTTTTTCCTCCATTTTTTTCTGCAAGTACACTATATAATCTGCTTTTTTAAATTATTTATTTATTGACATTTAAGGTCTTGGTTTACACTGCTGATCTTGCCACTTGATACATGTTAGGCAGCCATTTTACGCTTGCGTAAAACTTCGCTTGTTGGCCTTTGTGATAGTAAATAAGTGAGCTGACAGTAAGTTGAGCAAAACAAGTAAAGCTATAATTCATTTTAAAGACATTAACCCTTTACTCCATGAATATGCATGTAAGAAATAATGACATCATGAATATTAATTACGGTAGGTGATTTTTAGAATGACATAATGACCACTGAAGTTTTAGCCATAGCAGAAACTGTAGAATAATTTACTTTTTTCATACACAAACAGGGTAGCTGCTACAGGAGCTATCTGTTTTGGGTCTAGTCTCTTTGCACTGCAAAGGTGTTAACTCATTCCCGCATATTGACATCTTTTGACGCCTCTGCAAAAGTCATCTGTTGAAACCATTGTGATAAATAGAGCATTTGCTCCCATAGGAGCAAATGCTCTATTTATCACAATGGTTTCAAACTACAAAATTCTGAAATTTTCCTTTTCTCTTGTTAATGCTCCTTTTCGGTAGATTTATTCAAAGAGGTTAGATCTAAAAATAGCCTATGAGGTAATGTGTTAAAAGACTTATAAACAGAGTAAAGGGAGTGCCTAGCATGAAAGTATGTACAACTCAATGAAATAAATATGCCATTCAAGATGTTACGCATTTATTATTACAAAACCATGCTTCTTTCTATTCATTATGTTTGTGGCCTTCATGATAGTCTTAAAAATTTCATCTAAAACACTGTATTTCATATATCAATTAATATTGCAGGAAGAAATACTTTCCCATGTGAGGTGAATATCCTGTGCTCGAAAGAACCAGGTGCCTCAATTAACATTACAAACATAATCTGTACCCTATACCTTCTAGCACCAGAAAAAAATACAGATGCTTCAGAATTTGACAGATATACTTTATATAGAGCATTATAACAGATTCGTAGTTAATCACTGTATCTCTCGTTTATAATTTGCCATGCTGTTACTGTTAATTTTCTCCTGCTGTAACTAATAATTATAACCTGAGAATATGGAATAAAACTATTTGATATTTGATCCGAGTTTTGTTAAATATCATCAGAGACATATACATACAGAGAGTGGCAACTACAGGAACTCACATTAAAGCTCGTGAGGAAACAAGATTTCATACAGGCACTTGGTTTTCTACATAGACATGAAAGACAGCATAATTCATGTTTAGAAGTTTAGCAGCACACAACATAATTATGCACTTTTATATAACAGACAGAAAACAAGAGGGCCATGAGGCCCTGAAGCGCTCACCTGAGATACCCCAGGGACGGGGCCATCATTTGTACAACCTTGGTAGAGAACCACAAGGCAAAGCAGTATGCCATTAAGCCTTATGGTTTCAGAGAAAAATGATATAGTTTTCCCATGAAAACTGATAAGCCAGGGCCAAGTTTCGCCCAGAGGTCATGGTCATAAGTTGAACAATCTTGGCAGAGGACCACAAGCCAAAGCTACATGCCAAATATCAAAGGTCTAGGCCTTACAGTTTCAGAAGAAGGTTTTTAAAGATTTTCCTATGAAAAACTGATAAGCCCTCGGGCGGGGCCATATTTGGCCCGTGGTCAAAATATGAACAATCTTTGTAGAGGACCATTTATTTTAGATCATGCTACATACCAACTATCAAAGGTCTAGGCCATACAGTTTCAGAGAAGAAGAATGTTAAAGAGTTTCCTATGAAAAAATGATAAGCCCTTGGGCGGGGCCATTTTTGGCCCGGGGGTCATCATTTGAACAATATTTGTAGAGGACAATTAGATCATGCTACATGCCAAATATCAAAGGTCTAGGCCTTACAATTTCAGAAAAGAAGATTTTTAAAGATGTTCCTATGAAAAACTGATAAGCCCTTGGGCGGGGCCATTTTTGGCCCGGGGGTCATAATTTGAACAGTCTTTGTAGAGGACCATTAGATAATACTACATACCAAATATCAAAGGTCTAGGCCTTACAGTTTCAGAGAAGAAGATTTTTAAAGATTTTCCAATGAAAAACTGATAAGCCCTTGGGCGGGGCCATTTTTGGCCCGGGGGTCATAATTTGAACATTTTTGTACAGGACCATTAGATCATGCCACATGCCAAATATCAAAGGTCTAGGCCTTACAGTTTCAGAGAAGAAGATTTTTAAAGATTTTCCTATGAAAAACTGATAAGCCCTTGGGCGGGGCCATTTTTGGCCCGGGGGTCATAATTTGAACAATCTTTGTAGAGAAACATAAGATCATGCTACATGCCAAATATCAAAGATCTAGGCCTTACAATTTCAGAGAAGAAGATTTTTAAAGATTTTCCTATGAAAAACTGATAAGCCCTTGGGCGGGGCCATTTTTGGCCCGGGGGTCATAATTTGAACAATCTTTGTAGAGAAACATAAGATCATGCTACATGCCAAATATCAAAGATCTAGGCCTTACAGTTTCAGAGAAGAAGATTTTTAAAGATTTTCCTATGAAAAACTGATAAGCCCTTGGGTGGGGCCATTTTTGGCCCGGGGGTCATAATTTGAACAATTTTTGTAGAGGACCATTAGATCATGCTACATGCCAAATATCAAAGGTCTAGGCCTTACAGTTTCAGAGAAGAAGATTTTTAAAGATTTTCCTATGAAAAACTGATAAGCCCTTGGGCGGGGCCATTTTTGGCCCGGGGGTCATAATGTGAACAACGTTTCGTTCCCCCTAGCCACTGTTGCTTCTGACAAAATTTGGTTAAAATCGGGTCAGCAGTTTCAGAGATGTCGTTTGAAAATGTGGACGGACACCGGACGACGGACGCCGGACGGACGCCGGACGCCGGACGACGGACAAATAGCGGTCACAATAGCTCATCCTGAGCCTTCGGCTCAGGTGAGCTAACAAGAGAACCAATATGGCCCTTAATTGCTCACCTGATTACCATAGATTTAAGATTATAGCTGGATAGCCCCAGGATGGGGCCAATATTGACCTATGGGACAATATTTGAACAATGTTGGTAGTGGATCATGAGCAGTGGTTCTGGAGAACAAGATTGCATGAAGATTCAGCTAAAAATGTGACCTCTAGAGTGTTCACAAGGTTTTCCAACTATATGACCTAGTGACCTAGTTTTTCACCCTACATGACCCACTTTCACACTCGTCCGAGATCTTATCAATACAATCATTCTGACTAAGTTTCATTAAGATTCAGCTAAAAATGTAACCTCTAGATTGTTCACATTTTGACCTATTTGACCTAGTGATCCACATGATCCACTTTCAAACTCGTCAGAGATTTTATGAAGCCAAACATTCTGACTAAGTTTCATGAAGATTGGACAAAAACATGTGACCACTAGTGTTCACATGGTTTTTCTACTATTTGACCTAGTGACCTGGTTTTTGACCCCACATGACCCATTTTCAACCTTGTCCGAGATTTAATTAAGAAAATCATTCTGACAAAGTTTCATGAAGATTGGACTAAAAATGTGGCCTCTAGAGTGTTCACAAGGTTTATCTACTATTTGACATAGTGACCTAGTTTTTCACCCACATAACCCATTTTCGAACTCGTCTGGGATTTTATCAAGACAATTATCATGACCATGGCCATTTTTGGTCCAGGGGGTCATAATTTGAACAATCTTTGTAAAGGACCATTAGATCATGCTACATACCAAATATCAAAGCTCTAGGCCTTACAGTTTCAGAAGAAGATTTTTAAAGATTTTCCTATGAAAAACTGATAAGCCTCGGGCGGGCCATTTTAGGTTCGGGGGTCATAATGTGAACAATATTTTGTTCTCCCTAGCCACTGATGTTTCTGACAAAATTTGGTTAAAATTGGGTCAGAGGTTTCAGAGAAGATGTTGTTTGAAAATGTGGCCACATGCCGGATGAGAGACGCCAGACAACGCCGGACGGATTGTGGTCACAATAACTCATCCTGAGCCTTTGGCTCAGACGGGCCAAAAATACAGACGCTGTTCAGAAGCTTCATTATCAAGATTATTAAACATTGGGTGAGTCAGATTATGATTAAAACTGTAACACATGATTGTTTGAGCAGTGGACATCTTTCACAGACAGAAAAGGGTGAAAGACAAAGAAACAGCCAATATACTATAGAGGCCTAACTATATATCATTACAATACCACCACAGAGTTAACACCGTCAGGCACATCCAACATGTTAGCCATTGATTAAAATGTACAACTTAGAACAACGTAGACAATGATCTTGGAAAGAAGAGGGATCTACTATCTACAATAGTAAAACTATTTTAAGCGACCACTTAAATCAAAGAAAATGTGTCTTTAAAAAGCAAATGATTGCTTAATGCATGGGAAAAGTAATGCAAAATGCGTGGCGATCTTTTGTATTACTTTCATCCTGCATTAAGATACCATCTGTCTTAACCCTTTCCTTCACATAAACACTTTTTCACACCTTTGCAAACAGAGAAGACCCAGATCAGACAGCTACAACAGGAGCCATCTGATAACGGTCTGCACTGTTTGCTTATGAAACCATAACAGATCTGACTACAGTTTCTATCAACACCAAAAATTTCTGTGAACATAATAAAAATTCTGCTAATAAAATTAATATTCATGATGTCATTATTTCTTACATGAATATCCAACCAGTAAAGGGTCAAATAACTAGAAGTAGAATTTTCTTTCACCCTTTACTCCATGAATATTTATGTAAGAAATAATGACAACACGAATATTAATTAGATTAATTGGTATAACAGCAAATCGAGGGCTTGGTGCTAAACTATTCTAACTCCTTCACAAAGTGAAGGAGTTAGAATAGTTTAGCACCAAGCCCTCGAAATGGGCATTGGATATTTTGGCCATGGCAGAAACTACATAATCATAACTGTATTATATCATAAGCAAACAGAGCAGATCCTGATCAGATGGATCCTACTGGAGCCATCTGATCTGAGTCTACTCTGTTTGCAAATGAAAAGAAAGGCATACTTATGGAGTAAAGGGTTCATGGTCACATAAGACAGGTTTTACTGTATATACAGATATGAGCAAAGTCCAGAGAAAAGATACCTTCAAGTCTTTACAGCTAATTGATAAGGGTCTACACTATTAGTTACTCATAAGCATTTGCAATAATTCATCCAACCTTTATGTCAATGCTTAAGAACCACAAAGTCTGACATGTTTTGCTTATCAGAGCTGACGATAGAATGAGTATCTATTAGGAAATTATCATGAATTCGTTGTCAAGGAATTTCAGTTATATCACAAAAAATCCAGATTTACTGAACAGTACCTAATAACAGAAATATGTTATGTTGCTATGGAAATAATGGAGATGGTCCCTAAAAATATCCAATACAGTCCTTGTCACTGAATAGAACAATAAAATTGTGGATATATCTATTTCTAAGAGCAAACTTTAAATTTATAAAAATTAATCTAAAACTATATAATTTTAAACACTTTTAACCTAGTATATCAGAGGAAATATTTTTGGGGTGATACATCATGTCTCATCTAGGAGGAAGATAATTATATGATGCAATGGTTAACCCATTGCCTCATAGGCTATTTTAAGATACAACTTCTTTGAATAAATGTACCGAAAAGGAGCATTAACTAGAGAAAAGGGAAATTTTAGAATATTGTAGCTTGAAACCATTGTGATAAATATAGCATTTGCTCCTATAGGAGCAAATGCTCTTTTTATCACAATGGTTTCACAAAGTGACTTTTACAGTCGTCAAAAGTCGTCAATATGAGGGAATGGGTTAAAATGCTTTGATGTCAGTGTTTTGTTACAAAAGTTGTCTTGCAAGATTATTTGTTTAGCACAAACAGCATAATACACTTTGCTTTGAGACGTAATTGTTTGTGTCCAAGTTGTTATGCCTGGATGTTATTTGTACCTATAAACTGTAACTATTTACTTTGTTATCAATTGAGCTGATACGAAATATTCACATTTTTTTCCATTTTACATACTACAAATAACAAATTAGAAGCATGGGGTGAATTTGAGTCAAAAGTTGTTACATCTAAATTATGGTATTATCTTGGAGAAAAAACATTCCAGTCAAATTCACAGGGGCAAAATGAGTCTGATGCCAACCTATTAACATTATCATTAGATGACATAGTATACATGAATGAGGTCTCACAAGTAACAGGACTGTGATGAAATGGGGAAAACATACCATACTCGATAGGTAATTCAGAGAAATATGCCTCAAAGGTTGACAGACACATTTTAAAAAGCCTTTTCATGCCTTCCAAACAGAGTAGACCCAGATCAGATGGCTCCTGTAGGAGCCATCTGATCAGGGTCTGCTCTGTTTGCTTATAAAATTGTAATAGATCTGACTTTATGGTTGCTACCAGTACCCTAAAATTGCTTATCGAGGCCTTGGTGCAAAACTATTCTAACTCCTTCACTTTGTGAAGGAGTTAGAATAGTTTTGCACCAAGCCCTCGTTATATAGTAACTGTAAACAATGTTGTCCAAGTTACATCTTGAGAAAATGAAAGTTCGATCAAATTAAGTTGCATACAACTTGCTGTTGCTGTTAGGTTAATCTTGATCACTTTGAAAAAATTGAACTACAAACATTATGAGATGTAACAAAAAGTCCTTGACAACAAATTCATGATCAACTTTAGGTAAATTATATTTTCTACCTTTATCCACTAAATCCTATCACAGAGTCGATTCTTATGAGTACCAAAACGCTATGAAGTTTTGACTGAGAAATAAAAAGATGAGTATGTATGTAATGTGTAGCATAGGCTCATCTGCATCAACAATGTTTGGCCCTGAAGACACCTTTACCCGTGACACAGCTCATATAGATATGGATACACCCAATGTCTCGATGCTGAAATAAAACTTTCTACAAACACTTGACCAGATAGATAAAAAATGTGCCAACAGAAGCATTTACAGGAAAATAAACCTGACAGTGTAAAAATGTGCCAACAGAAGCCATTTACAGGAAAATAAACCTAACAGTGTAAGTTCTATTTAAAAAAACCCACATTAAGCACCACTATTAACTTGAGACACACAATCAACTTTTAAGAGGGGGATATAGATGTTATTAAATTATCATGCTATGAAGCAAATCCGGACAACATTAACTGTAAGCGAACAAAAAAAAAGTTAGATCCAGATTCCATTAACTGAAAGCAAAGTAAGAAGTACCAGTATTTAGGTCCAGATTCCATTTGACCATTAGCATGCTTAAAAATAGTTAGGTTCAGATTCCAGTAACCATTAGCATTCTTAGAAATAGTTGGGTCCAGATTCCAGAAACCATTAGCATTCTTAGAAATAGTTGGGTCCAGATTTAATTAACCATTAGCATACTTAGAACTGGCTGGATCCAGATTGCATTAACTGTTAGTATGCTTAGACACACTTCGTTCCATATTTCACTAACCATTACCATGCTAAGAAGTAGCTGGGTCCTGATTTTATTCACCATTATCAAGCTAGGAAGTAGTTGGGTCAACTCTAATCACCATTATCATGCTAAGAAGTGGTTGGGTCCTGATTTCGTTAGCAGAGTCCAGATGTCAATAATGATTAGCACGATTAAATAGTAGCAAGGTCCTGATTTCAATCCCAATGTTCATGCTAAGATTCTAATTTCTTTAGCCACTGATATACTCAATATCCAATGAGTTAAAATTCAAATGGCCATTAGCATCTGATTGCAAAGGCTAATACTAACTGACTGATGCAGTGCTTAACCCTTTCCCTGTTCTATGTTTATTCCAAATTTCAATACCTACTGAATACTCATTAACAAAATAGTTACATGTATAAAGAAATATGGAAGGTGCAACATTGTAGACATTTTAGAAGGCAAAGAAACTGATCTATCAAATTCTATTAGCAAACAGAGCAGACCCTGATCAGACGGCTCCTCTAGGAGCCGTCTGATCTGGGTCTACTCTGTTTGCAAATGCATGAAAACACGTTTATATGAGGGGAAGGGTTAAAGTATAACTTGAGTGGCTCAGAGGTAAAATGAGAGACATTGTCTAAGAATTTTCCCATTACATACACAATCAATTAGCAAATGTTCACAGCACACTGACCATATCTCTTTATGCTTCAAAATCATTTTCATTTGGATTATTTCATTATTTGCAGTAGTTGAAATATTATGAACACATAGTAATTCTGTTGGCAATTTTCTCATACATCATGGTCTTAGAAATAAATCTTCTAAATAATCTACAATCTATATAAGGACAAATATAGCTAGAGTGACATTAGCGGCATTCGTAGCGACAGGACAACGGAGTTATGTACCCCTGTCTCTTTCTGGTGGAGTTTCCTCAATCGGAGATTCTGAGCTGGAACTACTGGAGTCATCTGGAGAGAAAGTACAATGGCTAAAGAGTTGTCTAACTTGAACAACCTAAAACACCTGCATATGTAATGTGACATACAATAACCGAGTATTGTGAGCCTTTAAAAGTTTTAGCATAGGTCTAAATATAGAAAGCTAATATATATTACCAGTATTGTGCAAGTGGAGATAGATACAACATTTAGTTATCTACAGATCAACTATTGTAGCAGCAATATATGGGAAGAACTCGTGTAGTCATCTATAGATCAACTATTGTAGCTACAATATAGAGTGAACTTGTGTAGTCATTTATAGATCAACTATTGTAGCAGCAATATATGGGAAGAACTCGTGTAGTCATCTATAGATCAACTATTGTAGCTACAACATATAGAGTGAACTTGTGTAGTCATCTATAGATCAACTATTGTAGCTACAATATAGAGTGAACTCATGTAGTCATCTATAGATCAACTATTGTAGCTACAATATATAGAGTGAACTCGTGTAGTCATCTATAGATCAACTATTGTAGCAACAATATTTGGAGTGAACTCGTGTAGTCATCTACAGATCAACTATTGTAGCAACAATAAATGGGATGAACACATGATGACCTTTACAACCAATCTCAATCCAGATGAGATGCCAAGCAGTTTAGCACCTCATTAGGATCCATGTTGTGTTGACAGTTTGTTGCATTTTTCGACAGAAAAGAATTAGAAATCTACTAACAATGTTAGAAAGACGGCCATACCAGAGGGAGTGGTAGCAAAGTTTGAGAAAAACACCTCAGGCAAGTACTGTAAATATATACATGTATACAGTGCTCCCTCCCTACAATGGCCCTCTCAATAACGATTTCCTCCTTACAACAACGCATGCCATTGTTTCCGAAACAACAAGACTCCAGAAACAACCTTTTTCCATCGTATTTTCTTTATGCCTCAATCAAACCCTATGTTGTGATCACTCTTTAGAATCGTCACTTTGTGACGATTCTAAAGAGTGGTCACAACATAGGGTTTGACTGAGGCATAACGGTTTTAGTTCTCGAAATACACCTTATCTGGGGATCTGCAAACAAGCTAATTATGTTTGACTTTCCCTCCCTATAACAACTCCCTCTGAACAACACATACAATATTCGTATCCCAAAGGGTGTCGTTGTAGAGAGGGAGCACTGTAGTGCTTCCTCAAACTCTGTTACCTATTCCTATATATTCATAGTACATGCAATGGTGTTTCCTCAAACTCTAATACCTATCCCTATGAGCAATGTGAGGAACACTAGACACACCTGCTGTGATTTTGTTTTTCTAATTGTAGTTGTTGTGTTTTTGCTCTTGTTTATAAGAATATCATGGATTTACACAACATAGGTAAATTGTCTTGCACATACCTCTGTCAAAATACCAAACACTGTAGTCAAGATATCACAATGTGATTGTGAGTCTGACATAATTGTGTGAAAAATTGGTGGAGATAACTCCAAATTATTTTCAACAAAATCAAGTACCACAATGTATACAGCTACAATAAGGCTATGACTTCCTTTCTTATAGAAATAATATCCCTGCAAAACAGCTGTGATTCCTGACACAAGTCTGACAATTTGAATCTAGTCAGGCAAACAATTTATGTCATACACTGCTCATAATGTTAGTGCAAACGTTCACTCCAAATTGCAATGGAGGACTGCAACAGAAAAATCGAATAATGCCACTAGTCGGCCATCTTGAATTTGGTTTGGAAAATAATTATGTCATACACTGTACCTAAATATTTCAATCACGTTTATGAATTTTCAAGAAAAGCAGTGAAAATAGCTCTATAAGGAAATTCCAAAATCCCAGATGGTCTCAACATCTTTAACTCATTACCTCATAGGCTATTTTTAGATACAACCTCTTAGAATAAATCTACCGAAAAGGAGCATTAACTAGAGAAAAGGAAAAGTTTTGAATTTTGTAGTTTGAAACCATTGTGATAAATAGAGCATTTGCTCCTATAGGAGCAAATGCTCTATTTATCACAATGGTTTCACAAAGTGACTTTTACAGAGTCGTCAAAAGTCGTCAATATGAGGGAAAGGGTTAATCTGATCAGGAAGAAAAATGATCCGTCACACACAACAGCTTATCAAGTTGCTAATCAAGAAAATCTAGCAAAAAGTGTAGATGCGGATAATCCAAAGTTTGCATGGACTAACAATGACAACATTGACAGAGCCTAACATAAACAGACTCAATAAAACCGGGTCTGCAATTTTCTCTTTGTGCATTGCTACTTTTGCTTTCGAAAGGATCTCCTACTTTCAGAATTTATGTACTTCACAACAGCAGGTGTTAAGTGCTTGTGTGGTGGACGTAAAAAGTCGCCCGCACTTCATTCTCAGTGTTGTTATATTTTCTGGTCCTTCTGGATCATTAGTTTTGATGTTATTTGTTTTGAAAATTGAATACCGCTTAAGCCATTGCTAGGGGGCGTGGGTAGTGTTGCACTTTTAATTACTACTCATGAACAGACTCAATAAAACCGAGTCTGCAATTTTCTCTTTGCGCATTGTTACTTTTGCTTTTGAAGGATCTCCTACTTTCATAATTTTGAAACAAATTGATATGAGACACCTAAAGAACATTCTTGCAAATTCTACTGAAATGCAGCTGATGGTTTCAGGAGATAACTCTTAAAATATTCACCATCGCCATATTACACTGAAATCTACTAGGTGGCTCAGGAGAAAGAGTTTTTAAATACTTCTCTGTATCCATCTAAGGAAAAGAAGTCCCTCCCATGTGTGCCTTGTTTTAACAAATCAAAATGATTAGAAACATTATGGTAGATTGCCACCTAAGGATCATTCCTCCAAAATCTGCCCAGTGGTTTCAGCCCAGCCTCTAGCAGATATGATTTTAAAGAAATAAAAAAAACGTCTTGATCAATATTGGTAGAGGATCACCAAAAAATAATTCCTGCAAAGTTATATTGACATTTGTTCATTGTTTTCGTATGAGGAGATTTTTTTTTAATTTTCTACTATAACCATATAAGGAAGTTTTTAGAGAAGGCCACCTAAGGATAAGTTTTGCCAAATTATATTAAAATCAAACTGGTTTGAACAATATTGGTAGAAGGATCACATTTGCCAAACCACATTAAAATCGACCTAGCAGTTTCATACAAGAAGATTTCCCTTCCAGTTGATATGGCAATCAGATTTCAATTCTTTTGAACAAAAATCAAAGAGGACCTCAAAAGGACTGTCAGCTTTGGCCCAGGTGTTATACAAAAGATGTTGTTTAAGTAAATTTATGAAGATCGAAGACGGACAACCATTTTGTATTCAGGTCAGATGAAATTAACAAAAACCGTTTTTTTCAGCATTACAGATAAATCTTGTTTCAACACTGCAAACATTGTTATGACAGCGATAATGGTTTATTTAGTAAACATCACCTGGTTTACACGATAATCAATAACAGGGTTTACCTTTTCTAGGAATTCAGATCAAGATAATTATGTACTTGTATATATTCAACTGTTTTATCACAACCCTATAGTGGTTCGTTCCATTATTTCGATCATTCAGAATTATCTCTATATATAATCAAATCTAGCCATTGATATAAGTTTATACTACTTGCAGTGTCTGACACCAGCTAGTCCTCAAAGAACAAACTTTGGATTTTCTTCAATGTGTAACAGTATGTAGCAACAACAGGCAACTGCAGTTAGCAAGATCCAGCCAGATCCTGCTAAACCAGACCTATTGTTAATCATAGACAAACCAGACCTGTAGATAATTATAGCAGACAAACCAGACCTGTAGATAATCATACCAGTTAAAACTAGACCTGTAGGTAATCATAGGGGACAAACCAGTCCTGTAGATATTCAAAGACAAACAATACCTATAGATAATCATAGACAAACAAGACCTGTCAGTAATCATAGACAAACAAGACCTGTAGGTAATCATAGTGGACAAACCAGACCCGTAGATAATCATGGGGACAACCCAGACCCGTAGATAATCATAGGGGACAAACCAGACCTGTAGATAATCATAGGGGACAAACCAGACCTGTAGATAATCATATCAGTTAAAACAAGACCTGCAGATAATCATAGCAGACAAATCAGACCTATAGATAATCTAGACAAACAAAACTTGTAGATAACCATAGGGGACAAACCAGACCCGTAGATAATCAAAGCAGACAAACAAGACCTGTAGATAACCATAGGGGACAAACCAGACCCATAGATAATCAAAGCAGACAAACAAGACCTGTAGATAACCATAGGGGACTCTATGATCTTCCCATTCCCACTTTTCTGTCCTTATCAATTTCTAAGCTGTGAAAACTTGGTCAATTACCTGAAATTAAATTACATCATCAAAATTTGAAGTTAATAAATGCTGATGGTCAACAAAGAAAAACAAAACAGACACATCTGTTATAAAACATACACACGGCAATAGACGTTTGCAGCACAGTTTAGAAAAATGCATTACAAGATGCCGCAGCTAAGAACATGCCAATCAGCAAATCTTATACTTAAAGCAAAGCAATTGTAAACTCTTCTTTAACCTTTATAAGTATAATAAAACCTCTTTAAATACAAAAGGGCCTGAAAGGCCCTGATATCGCTCACCAGACAATCAGAGAAGAAGATTTTCAAAGTTTTCACAATATGTTTCTATAGAAAAATAGCCGGCCCTGGGCTCAGGGGTATAATTTATACAACTTTGGTAGAGGACCTGAACATGATGCTGTGTGCCATATATGAGAGCTGAGAACCTTCCAGTTTCAGAGGAGAAGATTTTCAAAGTTTTCACTATATGTTTCTATAGAAAACTGGCTACCTCTGGGGCAGGGCCAGTTTTGACACCAGGGCCATAATTTATATAACTTTATTAGAGGACCTGAACATGATGCTATGTGCCAAATATGAAAACTGAGAACCTTCCAGTTTCAGGAGAAGATTTTCGAAGTTTTCACTATAGGTTTCTATTGAAAACTGACCACCCCTGGGGCGGAACCAATTTTGACCCCAGGGGCATAATTTATATAACTTTCGGAGAGGACCTGAACATGATGCTATGTGCCAAATATGAAAGCTGAGAACCCTGTAGATTAGTTGAGAAGATTTTCAAAGTTTTCACTATTATGTTTCTATTGAAAACAAGGTACCCCTGAGGCAGGGTCAGTTTTGACCCCAGGGGCATAATTTACAAAACTTTTGTAGAGGACCTGAACATGATGCTAGTACCAAAGATGAAAGCTGAGCACCCTGTAAATTGAGAGAAGATTTTTTAAGGTTCAAATTATCAACAACTGACGACGCACGACTGTCGACACACGCCGAAGGATGACGGACATCAGGTGATCACAAAAGCTCACCCTGAGCACAAAAGTGCTCTGGTGAGCTAAAAAGTGTAATTCTTGCAGTTAACCTTTTATATAGATATGCCTTTAAATCCATTGTAAACAGAGTAGAACTAGATCAGATGACTATTGTAGAAGCTATCTGATCAGGTTCTGCTGTTTGCTTATGGAATAATATAAACAAGCAAATTCGGTGAACTGATATCCCCTGCAAAAAGAAAGAGCCGACTTCAGTATTTTAACTGAGTTAATGACAAAAAGGACAAAAAGGTTTTCACAAACAAAGTGCCATAAATTTGGTGTTCTATGATAAATGTGAGTGATATTTACAGGGCAGCATCTCCAAATGGTACTTAACAGTTTCACAAAGATTCATAGTATAAGTCCAAATAGTTTCTGAGATATGGCTCCAGACAGACAAAGATGTTATATCTTTTTGCAAACAAAGGACCAAAACTCTAGTGTTCCATGGTCAATATGAATGATACTTGCAGAACCACATGTCCTTATGCTAGTTAACATTTACATAAAGCTTCATAGAAAATTTCCAATTAGTTTCTGAGAAATGGCTCCAAACAGATAAAACAGTTATATTTTTTGCAAACAAAGCGCCAGTTTCAGAGACATGGCTCCAGAAAGGCAAAAATGTTGTTTTTTTTTTGCAAACAAAGAGCCATTACTCCAGTGTTCCAAGGTCAATATAAATGATACTTGCAGAGCCACATGTCCTTTTGCTACTTAACATTTTCAAAACGTTTCATAGAAAATTTTCCATTAGTTTCTGAGAAATGGCTCCGGACAGATAAAACGGTTTAGTTTTTGCAAACAATAGTGTTCCTGGGTCAATATGAATGATACTTACAGAGCGGCATGTCCTTATGCTCCTTAACATTTACACAAAGTTTCATTTCTGAGAAATACTCCGGACACACAAAAATGTTACATTTTTGGCAAACAAAGGGCCATAACTGTAGTGTTCCAAAGTCAATATATATGATACTTGCAGAGGCACATGTCCTTATGCTATAAAACATTTTCACAAATTTTCATAAAAAATCCAAATAGAGATATGGCTCCAGACAGACAAAGATGTTATATTTTTCACAAACAAGAGGGCCATGATGGCCCTTAATCGCTCACTTGTTCATAACAGATTAATGATTTCAATGACAGATTACATAATTTGAAAAATCTTGGTAGAAAACCATTAGATAATGCTACATACTAAATATAAAGAGTCTAGACCTTACAGATTTGGAGGAGAAGATTTTCTTTCAAATCTTTTTTTTTTAAAGATTTTCCTACGAAAAACTGTTAAGCCCCAGGGCGGGGCCATTTTTTCCGGGTTTCATAATTTGAAAATCTTGGTAGAGGACTATTAGATAATGCAACATACCAAATATCTAAGGTCTATGCCTTACAAGTTCAGAGAAGAATTTTAAAGATTTTTAAGAAGAAGATTTTTTAAAACTTTCCTATGAAAAACTGATATGCCCCTGGGCGGGGCCATTTTCAACCCAGGGGACATAATTTGAACAATCTTGGTAGAAAACTATTAGATAACGCTACATACCAAATATTAAAGGTCTCTGCCTTACAGTTTTGGAGAAGAAGAGTCTTAAAGCTTTTCATATGAAAAACTGACAAGCCCCAGGGCGGGGCCATTTTTGACCCAGGGGTAATAATTTGAACAATCTTGGTAGAAAACCATTAGATGATGCTACATACCAAATATCAAGGGCCTAGACCTTACAGTTCTGGAGGAGAAGATTTTTAAAGATTTTCCTATGAAAAACTGATAAGCCCTTGGGCGGGGCCATTTTTGGTCCGGAGATCATAATTTGATTAATCTTGGTAGAGGACCATTAGATAATGCTACATACCAAATATCAAAGGTCTATACCTTATAATTTTAGAGAAGAAGATTTTTAAAGATTTTCCTATGAAAAACTGATAAACCCCGGGGCGGGGTCATTTTTGTCCTGGAGGTCATAATTTGAACAATCTTAGTAGAGGACCATTAGATGATGCTACATACCAAATACTAAAGGTCTATTCCTTACATTTTCAGAGAAGAAGATTTTTAAAGATTTTCCTATGAAAATCTGATAAGCCCAAGGGTGAGGGGTCATAATTTGAACAATCTTAGTAGAGGACCATTAGATCATGCTACATACCAAATATCAAAGGTCTATGCCTTACAGTTTCAGAGAAGAAGATTTTTAAAGATTTTCCCATGAAAAACTTATAAGCCCCAGGGCGGGGCCATTTTTGTCCTGAGGGTCATAATTTGAACAATCTTAGTAGAGGACCATTAGATGATGCTACATACCAAATACCAAAGGTCTATCCCTTACAGTTTCAGAGAAGAAGATTTTTAAGATTTTCCGATGAAAAACTGATAAGCCCTGGGGCGGGGCCATTTTTGACCCAGGGGTCATAATTTGAACAATCGTAGTAGAGGACCATTAGATCATGCTACATAACAAATATCAAAGGTCTATGCCTTACAGTTTCAGAGAAGAAGATTTTTAAAGATTTTCCTATGAAAAACTGATAAGCCCTGGGGCGGGGCCATTTTTGTCCTGGTGGTCATAATTTGAACAATTTTAGTAGAGGACCATTACCTCATGCTACATACCAAATATCAAAGCTCTTAGCCATGTAGTTCCAGAGAAGAAGATGTTTAAGTAAATTGTTGACGCCCGCACGACGCACATACGCACGACGCCGGACATAGGATCATCCCAATAGCTCACCTTGGCACTTTGTGCCAGGTGAGCTAAAAAGGACCATAACTCTAGTGTTCCATGGTCAATATAAATGATACTTGCAGAGCCATAAAAACTTTTGCTACTGAACATGTTCACTAAGTTTCATAGAAAAAAACCAATTAGTTTCTGAGAAATGGCTCTGGCCAGACAAAATGATTGTTTTTCGCAAACACTTTTTAAGGGCCATAATTCTAGTGTTCCTAGGTCAATATGAATGATACTTGCAGAGCGGCTAAATCAAACTGATTTTTCTTCAATTTCTTATCACAAAGATGATCAGAATATCAACCATTAAATCTTAACCCTTTGAGCGCACGAAAAGAGAGTACTGACATTTGCAAACAGTTTAGACCCAGATCAAAGAGCTCCTAGAGGAACTGTCTGATTCTAGGAGCCCTTTGATCTGGGTCTAAACTGTTTGTCATTAAAAATATCTCACAAATTATACCCTATACTACAGAATCATTTCTGAGATATCACTCCAGGACACACAGATGCACAGACAATGCAAAAACAATATCCCCCTGCCTTCGGTGGGGTATAACAACATTCTACAGTTTGCCCAAAATGCCATGTGCTCATTTACAATTATAAACTAGAACTATCACTAAAGGTGATTGATACCCCCACCCACCATCTTGTCAAAAGATCCAATATGACTTCAATACAAAAGGAAATATCTCAATAATCCTTTCATCCACACTTGTGGAAAGAAATTTTTTAAAGTCCAATCAAGGAATGACTCACATCACAATTATGTCATACACATCTACACATCATTATAAATGCATATGCAAAATTTGAGATTCAATGGTGACTGCACATCCTCTTATTGCCCTCTATCCATATGTAAAATTTCACAGTTGTGCCTACAATATTTGAGAAGTTATGCTCTGGACAAAAAATACTTATGAAAAGTAACCAAGGGGAATAAATCCCTCAAATATGAATTTAGAGTTACAGTCCTTGTTGACTGCACAACCAGTCATCACTCTCTATCCGTACATAAAGTTTCAACTTTGTGCTTACAATACTTGAGAAGTTATTCTCTGGAAAAAATATTGCTTCTGCAAAGCAACTAAGGGGAATAACTCCCTCAAAAATGAATTTAGAGTTACAACCCTTGTTGACTGCACATCCTCTCATCACCCTCTATCCATATGTAAAGTTTCACAGTTGTGCCTACAATACTTGAGAAGTTATGCGCCGGGCAGAAAATTGCTTCTGAAAAGTAACTAAGTAAAAGTAATATCTTCTCATCACCCGCATAAATGTGTACCAAGTTTGAAGACAATATCATAAACAGGTTTCAAGAAAATGGCATGTCCCAAAATATGAAGCTAAAAAGGGGCATAATTCTGTCAAATTGTGTGCAAGAGTTATGAAACATGGACACGACGGTCCCCACATAACACTTATAACATGTATTAAGTTTGAAGGAGTTATCAAAAATAGTTTTCAAGAAAAAAGCAAATGTCCCGAAAAAAGGCGAGTTATGGGCGACGGACTGAGGGACGGATGGACAAGGTGTTTCCTATATAGCCACCACAGGTGGTGGGAGTATAATAATTATCTAATTAAAATCCATTACATTATTATTTCCCGAGTGACGGACGGATGGACAAGGTGTTTCCTATTTAGCCCTCACCACAGGTGGTGGGGGTATAATAATGATCTAATTAAAATCCCTTACATTATTATTTCTTATATGATCGAATATTCATGGAGTAAAGGGTTTACACAGGTGATATACATGTATATACATGTAACTTAGCAGAGTCAAAATTTTGCCATATATTGTCTAAATTTTGTCTTAATATTTTCAATGGTTTTTAAGATATCAGCCTTTAAACAAAAGCATCCAAAACTCCATTTTTAACTTGATATAGGCATGGACTATACAATGTATGCATATCATGTTAAAACAGATTTTAGGTGCATTCATTAAACTACTCATATCTTTAAAATAAATGCATATATTTAAAAGAAACTTGGCAGAAATATGCACAAATGACATATCTACAAATTTAAGTATTTACATTTTAAAGTGTCCGATTACATTGGATAAAATACACATTTGCTCCAGGGTTCCATTCTTTTGGGGAAACCCAGTATAGGAGCCATCTGATTTGGGTCTACTCTGTTTGCAAATGCGTGAAAAGGCATTTACAAGAAGGAAAGGGTTAAATAGAGGTTTTTTAAAAGTTCAATTGTTGAATTGTTATTATCATTTTATTTTCAATTCACATCAATGTTAACCCTTCTCTTGCTGAATTTTAAAACACATTTCTCCTTCTTTACCAATGTCCTGTTGTATAATTACATATATCTTCACTGTGGACAAGTATATCGCTGTGCAATCACTGCTGTTGAGTGCATTGGTTGCACAATCAACTTGTAAATAGTGCAGACCCTGATGAGACAGCTTCTGCAGGAGTTGTCTCATCTGGGTCTTCACTATTTACAGGTATGTATATTGATGTGAACAGCAAGCGCGGGTTAATTCTCTCTCTCTCTATATATATATATATATATATATATATATATATATATATACGTAAAGCAGCTTGCATTTTTATTTTTAAATTCAATCTAAACTAATTCTGCTTTACTTATTGGTTACATTTATTATGCCATTGTTGTAGTGTACTAGGAGTTATCTCCCTTCTTCCAGTGGTGCTCTATTCAGATAATTATGTGAGCATGATTTTCATAGTGCATTCTTAGTCACTTGTTGGTTTGAATAAATTAGTAATTGAGAATTCTGTCAACAATTATTCTATGACATTCTTCAAACAGTTACCATTGTGACAATTGTTAAGTATTATCCCATGAAATATTTCAAAAACAGTAACAATTGCAGAAACTGTTAACAGTTATCCTATGACATTCTTCAAACTGTTACCATTGTGACAACTGTTCACAATTATCATCTGACATTCTTCAAACAGTTTTACCATTGTGTCAATTGTAAAAATTAACCTATGACATTCTTCGAAAATCCTATGACATTCTTTAAACAGTTACCATTGTGACAATTGTAAACAATTATCCTATGACATTTATTAAACAGTTACCATTGTGACAATTAAATGGTAAACAATTGTCCTATGACATTCTTCAAACAGTAACCGTTGCAGAAACTGTTAACAATTATCCTATGACATTCTTCAAACAGTTACCATTGTGATAACTGTAAACAATTATTCTATGAAATACTTCAAAGAGTAACCTTTGAGACAACTGTCAATAATTATTCTACAATGCACCACAGCTGATGCACAAAATGGATATAGACTGTGTGACTCTGCCAAAAGAAGGTCCAAGATGATTGTAAAACATGTATACCCCATAGACCCCCTGACCTTTGACCTGGTGACCTCAAAAACAATAGGGGTCATCTAGTGGTCATGACTAATCACCACAGCAAGTTTGAAGATCCTAAGCCAAACCCTTGAGCAGTTATTGATCGGAAACCATTTCACCAGTTAAGGTCATGGTGACCTTGACCTTTGACCTAGTATGTTGAAAAACAACAGGGGTTATCTAGTGGTCATAACCAACTACCATAGAAATTTGAAGAACCTATGCCAAGCGGTTTATCAGTTACTGATCAGAAACCGTTTAATCTACCGATCGACTGACAGACAGACCGACCAACCGACATGTGCAAAGCAATATACCCCACTTTTTCAAATGGGGGGTAGAATAAAAAAATACCCCTCTGAGTAATGGAAAATATATATAAAGATGCGACCCTCTAGACCATGAAAGATTATTTCACTGAAGAAATCAGAAACAGATGAAGAAAAAAATGCAGAGAGCCAATGGACACCCATAGTTGATGATTATACTCCCAAAGAGTTACAAGAGTAGAATAAAACGGTGACAAGAAATTGAATGTTGGAACATGATTCATATATGGAACCCAGTGCTATAGATAAAGATGCATATTCAAATACTAAAAATCGTCATTTCTCCACAATACACTATGTTGTGACAACTCATTAACCCATTCCCACTTAAGCTATTTTTATACCTAACCTCTTTGAATAAATCTACCAAAAAGGAGAATTAACTACAGAAAAGGAAATTTTCAAAATTGTGTAGTTTTGAAACCATTGTGATAAATAGAGCATTTGCTCCTGTGGAGCAAATGATCTATTTATCACAATGGTTTCATAAAGTAACTTTTACAGAAGCGTCAAAAGGCGTCAATATGTGGGAATGGGTTAAAATTGATTCTATAGCAGAGCCAAAGATTAAGGTGCATATTCAAACTCTAAAATTGTCATTTCTCCATCAAACCCTATATTTCGACTACTTTTTAGAATCAACTATTTGGTGTAGAAAAGCAGGAGATATTCTTGAGAAGAATTTCAGTTACACATCTTATCAATGCCTCTAGTAACATCAGAAGTCTTGCACAGAGTTTTCAAAGACATGAAATCAACATATATCACTGACCAGCTATTCCATTAGACAATAACTGACCCAAAGAAAAGAACTGCAAATAACTAAAGTGTGGATCGGTGAATTACGTAAAATGTGGAAATTGTAACAACTAGACGTATCACTAAAGGTGATGAGTACCCACACAGGGCAGTCTTGTCTGCAAATCCAAGGGCTGGAAACTCCTGTATGTTAGATACTGAAAAACTTTATCTGATGCACATATACACTTCACAGAGACCATGGTTATCAACTTTCATTGATTATGTTGAAAAACTGCAGAAGTTCATTCCACAAACTTTATTGGTTAGCAACATATGGTATGAGTCCAGGGGCAGAGAACTCCTGTATGAATTGTTAATAAACTGTTAGATCCTGAAAAGAATTATGTCATGCATATCTACACTTCAAAGAGATCATGTGTACAAACAAGCCTAACGGAAACTGTAGAAGTAGGTTTGTAGCACAAGTTCACAGTTATCTCTAATACCCCTGTCACACTAGGCCACGTTCCCACTACGTCCTCAAAAATATGCCAGGACGCAGTGCGAACGTGTACAACGTAGCGAGGACGCAGTAGACACGGCTTTGCGCGTGGTATGGTCTTCATGGACGTGAAGGACGTGGGTGAACTTTGAACATGTTCAAAACTTACATGGCGAGGACGTGGTCAAATCAGGACGTGGCAAGAACTTGGTAAGGTCGTAGTAATGACGTAGCTAAAACCTAGTAAGAACCTCATTGACGCAATACACGCGTAGTGCAGACGTGGACGAGTGTGTGACGTTCGCATCACGTTGTCTCTAGGTTGTCACTACGTTCTTGCTACGTCCATCGAGTTCTCACTACGACCCTTCCACGCTAGTGTTGCGACAATGAAATGTCCCTACTACGTTTCAAAAGACCGCATTAGGTTCTTAGTACGTTCTACCGGTGCTTATCACGTCTAAGGTACGTTTGCAGCAGGCTCTAGCCACGACCATGCCACGTTCTGGTGGTCGAGTATAAAAACTGGATTCATTTCCCTTTCACTTCCATTTCAATATAGAATAACGCTAGACACATCTGATTTGGCTCCGCTTTCTGTTGTTTCAGTGGGCCCACTGTTACAGATAGGTTCTGGTTCAGGAACAACCTCCAACCCATCACTCGCTGGTGATGGAGTTCTCGGTTTTGCTTTCGTAGCTGCTTTGCAGCCCCACTTCCTTCTCAGCATATTTTCTGATATAAAATACTTTACTTTTGCTCAGAAGAAAGTCGCAGAATGAATGATCAGATCGAGCCAAATCGCAGAATTTTATATGCAGACATAGAACGCGGTGAGAACGGGATGAGCGCGTGGTAAGAACGCAGTGCTATCTTGGCGGTCGTAGTAGGGACCTAGTACGAGCGTAGTTAAAGCATATTTAGCAAGAACGTGTTGGACGTGGTACCCGCCTGAATACACGCGTAGTAAGAACATAGTGGGAACGTGTTGGACGCAATAAGAACCTAGCGCAAACGTGGTATGAGCGTAGCAGGAACTTGAGAAATGTATTTTTTACAATTTTTACCCCGTCCTCGCTACGTTCTACGACATTTTCAGGACGCAGCACGGTCTTCATGGACGTGGTCAAAGTGTGACGGGGGCATAAGCAACAGTAAACCAGTAAATCTTAAGTTCAAAGGCAGGTTAACTCAATATAACCTAGAGATAGGCATTATTTAATGCTCATATACACTTTGTAGATGTTATGTATATAAACTTTCATAACAATCTGTTTTGCAACACCAACTATCAATGTTACAAGTCCAAATACCAAATTAAAACCCTCCAAGTTCAAGGGGAGATAATTCTGCAATACCTAGTATTCTACAAAAAAACGTGTCTTACATGTACATACCTACTGTTGGTGGTTATCATGCATGGCAACTATGAATTCAATAACTTTTAAATTAAAGGAGGGGTTTATGACATTAACCCATTCCCACTTTTTAGACCTAACCTCTATTTTGTTACCAAAAAGGAGGATTAACTAGAGAAAAGGAAATTTTCAGAATTGTGTAGTTTTGAAACAATTGTGATAAATAGAGCATTTGTTTCACATTTATCACAATGGTTTCATAAAGTGACTTTTAAAGAAGCGTCAAAAGGCGTCAATATGCCGGAATGGGTTAACTACATATGTTTGAATGCTGACGGACGACAGCCTGACTGCACTGCAATCAGGGTGTTTCCAGTATACCCCCTCAAACTTTGTTTTCGGGGTAAAATGACTATGATGGATAGAATAGTTGTTCCTAAACCAGAAAACACAGCAATCCTAATGTCTGAAGATATACACATCAAGCCAGTCAAAGAAGCAGGCATACACATCAATGAAGTCAAAGAAGCAAATACAATAGGTCATCACTCAAAAGAGAAGAGGGACTGGAAATACCTCTAATAAACAAGATTCTCTTTGCGTCACATGAACATCCTACATCATGTGATAGAAATCACAAATATAGATGACCAAGTACAAAGCTGATGAAGACCATGTCAAATATCCAAGAAATTCCAAAACTATTGCTTTGAGTAATGGAATAAACTTACCCAAACACATTCATCTTTACAAAGTCATGAAAAACAGCCCAACAATCTCCAAGAATAAAGATAGTTTATATTTCCAAATTTAAACTTATTATTCAGGATCCATATTTTCTCTGAAATGTACTACATGAAAACAAGAGTGTGTGTGTTTATGACAGTTGAAATTACAAGACACAGAACGCATTTCCTCTAAAAATATGAATATTTACTGCTAAAATGAATTCTCAAAATACTAAATTTCATAAATTGCTCATATTACCTTAGTTAATACTGCAACTAATTCACATGCCAAACAGAAGCAAAGAGATCAAATGAAACTTCCAAGAAATAAAATTACTACTGTTAGTTCCATGGTTTTCTCTCAGACTTGTCCCTCCTAGTCATGGTTCCCCGAGTGCTTTCACACTCATGTTCAGATAGACTGACTCTTCATATGCTCGTGGAATCTACTCAGCACTTATCGCACATACACAGCTCTTTTCCAATCAGGCTTGCTCTTTCGGACTCACTGTGACAAGCCATGTCACAAGTCAATGTGGGCTAATGACTACTTTTCAGGCACTTCAAGCTTCACAGACAGTTTTTCTCAGACTCCATGGCAGTGGGAGACACAAAAAAGCATCTCTGAAATTTCTGGGAGGGATGGCATTTGAACCCCGGACCTCCCAATTGGAGGTCAAGCGCATTACCACTAGACCACCGCTCCACCCCTATCAAACTTGACCAGGATATAATGGCCACAAACATGTGTGTAAAGTTTGGTGTGGATTGGACAAATACTTTCCAAGAAATAGTCTTTTAAAGTCATTTTTGCCAATAATGGGCCGTAACTCCTAAACGACTAAGGCAATTAACATGGCTATTGAACTTGACCAAAATATAAAGGCCATAAACATGTGTGTAAAGTTTGGTGTGGATTGGACAAATACTTTCCAAGAAAAGGCCCAGACAAATTCTTCTAGATGTGCGTACAGATGGACGGACTGACATACGGACAAGGGCAACCCTTTATGCCGCCACTATATGAGGGTACAATTATTATTTTAGTTCCAGTGACATACCGACGCAGAGGATTAGAATGACTCATATAACTTTGATAGTAAATAAATTGTTGACAATGCATGACAATTGACAGACACATGAAGAGTATAGAATAGTTCACCTAGTCACTTAGTGCCAGATGAGCTAATAAAACTATATTCTTTAAAAGCAAAGAGCTGCTTAGTACAAACTTAAAAGCACAGAAAGCTCCTGTATTATGCAACCTACCATCTCATCCATTTTCCTCATAGAAGGTTCTGAGGACCTTTAAAAACAGAGTAGATCTAGATCAGACAACCAGACAACTACAGGATCAAGGTCTACTCTGTTTGCTAATGGAATAATACAGATGTGATGTTTCTGTCACAGCAACACTTCATTGTTAATGGGTAATTACAATAATCCACTGCATGAATCTTCATACAGTCATACAAGCATTGGGGAGGATTGCTAATTGGACCTCTTATGGCTGGTTGCTTTAGAAAGAGCTAGCTTTAGAAACTAACCATTCAAAGGTCCTGCCTCTCCATCTATTGCCTCTGCCACTGTCATTGGATCCTCCCCAGGCTCATCATTGATTGCATCCTGGCCTTTCAGAAACAACTCCATTTGACCTAGAAAACACACAAAACAATCATATGGCTTGACATAATAAATACAAACTTTATCTCATGAACTTTCAATTATTACATTTTATTTCATATAAATCACCCTGCGGGTTATTTACGTTGAGCGCCACATATAACATGGTTAAAAAGTTGTGATTTGACTGGGGCTTGAACCCAGGGACTTTTGCTTACCATGCCAACACTACACCCGCTGAGCTATCAAGTCACAGAGTCTAAAGCCTATCAACTGTTTCACCACAATCTCTACCCAGCTACATTTATTACAAAATAAACTAACAATTATTTAACAACTACTTTGTATGCAAAATGTTAAACTTATTTGTTGCATCTAATCTAGCTCAAACCTGTTGGCAATTGTTATCAGAACTCTAGTGTGTTAAAGTTACCATATTCTCCCCAATATACGCCCCCACTCGTACACACGCTCAATCCCACACTAAGTGGGGAGGGGGAGGGGCAGACGACCAATAAAACAGTTAAAACCCAATATAATAACCATTACATAAAGTAATATAGGTTTTTCAAAATACAGGTTGTAGATTAATGCAGAATGAAACAATTTCAGAAAGCTCCTCACGGAGCTTACTGCAATGCATTCAATCTGCAAAAACAACCTAACCATGTACAAAATGCAAGATGCTCATTTTAAAGAACACCAATGGGAGTATTTATTAGAGATAATACAATATATGTTACATTGTATTTGCTACATAAAGCTAGGATAGCTTGTTACTGGAACTTACGCTTTTCCACTTCCGGTTTCAATCGCTTGTTTTTTATGAGTATTTTCCGCTTAAGCTGATTAGGTGCTGGCAAACACACATTTGGCTCAAGCTGAAATATACAATCATCCACGAAACTTTCATCCATATTCTCCAACACAAACACTGTTTAACCTTTTCCCTATTCTATATTTATTCCAAATTTCAACACCTACTGAATATTCATTGACAAAATAGTTATCATGGAATATGGAAGGTGGAACATTGTAGCCATTTTAGAAACTTAAGAAATAGACCTATCAAATCCCAGTAACAAACAGAGCAGACCCTGATCAGACAGTTACTATAGGAGCCGTCTGATCTTGGTTTACTCTGTTTGCAAATGCATGATAAGGTGTTCATATAGAGGAAAGGGTTAACCCTTATAACCCCTGTGTGATGTACATGAATAAACTTATCCAAACAACATGTAATTGTAATGGGTTCTGCCAAAACAAAACAGACAACAGACAGCAGGTGTAGATGAGCAATTTATATGTATTTGCAACACATATGTTTTGCAACAACCAGACAATGGATTTGTGAATAAAAACAAGAATCACACTTTAACCCATTCCCTCATATAGATGCCTTTTGACGCCTCTGTAAAAGTCACCTGTTGAAACCATTGTGATAAATAGAGTATTTGCTCCTATAGGAGCAAATGCTTTATTTATTACAATGGTTTCAAACTACAAAATTCTAAACTTTACCTTTTCTCTAGTTAGTGCTCCTTTTCCATAGATTTATTCAAAGAGGTTTAATCTAAAAATAGCCTATGAGGGAATGGGTTAATCACCTGTGTGACATAAAAACCATACATGTGATAACTACCGGATTGTGCGGGAGACTACCGGATTTGAGCCCAACTCCCGCAAGTCCCGGCCGGGAGACGAAATCTCCCGATTTCTAAATAAAAATGATTTTTATTTTTTCCCACCCCATTTTCTATCATTTTTTGGGTTCTAGGACATTAGCCCACCCGGACCACAGCCCATCCGGACATCAGCCCACCATTTCTCTAAGGGCGGACATTAGACCACTCGTGTTTTTGAGGGGGCGGACATTAGCCCACTCGGTGTTTTGAGGAGGGCGGACATTAGCCCACTCATGTTTTTTTGATTGGCGGACATTAGCCCACTCGGACAATAGACCACTCGCGCTGAATATTAACGAGGCGGACATCAGCCCACCCGGACATTACACCCCTCATCATTTGCTCACCTATTTCTGTATGTCTGTAAGGCCAAATGACTAAAAATAATTTCTTCGACTTTAGATCGGAGCAACATAACACACAAATTTTATTTTTCGGTAATGTTCGAACAAGTACGTTGAACTACAAGATAATGGTCCGAAATGTTACGGGTCAGGGTTAAAAAAAATTCCCAGACGACTGCAGATAAAATCAAAACAATCTTAGAAGTGTAGCCGTCGGATCAGGATCTGCTCTGTTTGCTAATAGAATTTGAAAGATCTGTGGCTTTTTAAAGTGGCTACAATATTCCACCTTCCATATTTCATTACGAAATAAACATAGAACAGGGAAAGAGTTAAACACTTACAGGTGTTATAATCCTATTAATGACAAGCGTGTGTTTGATAATCCAATTAGACATGCGCGTGTTCATTGTTTGATTGCGCGTGTTCATTGTATCAGTTGAATGTACCTAAGATATCGATTATCTCAGTGTTTAACAAATCGTCACCTATTTCATTACAAAATATGTTTTAATTTGGTGTATACAGAGAATCTCTAACATTCCCGCATCAATTGTTTCAGAAATTCGGCTAAAGGTTTATACATTGCCCGACAAGGGAAGTGATTATATTATAAATATAAATAAATTTGGGGAATAAATAAATAACAGTCGTTCAATTTACAGTATCAGTACAGTATTTTTCAGGTTGTACCTAATAATCCATGATTTATCAAACAGTGCAGTGCAATGAAACATAAACAAACATTATAACTAAGAAAATTAGGGGCCAAACATCCTCGGTCCGAAAGAGACTATTTTCTGTAACATAAAGAGCCAATCATGGGTAATTTCAACGACTTTCAACTAATTGGGAGTGTGAATAAACACATATTATAATCTCGAGGGGTCTAATGTCCGAGTGGGCTGATGTCCGCCTCGTTAAATATTCAGCGCGAGTGGTCTATTGTCCGAGTGGGCTAATGTCCGCCCTCCTCAAAAACACGAGTGGGCTAAATGTCCGCCCTACTCAAAAACACGAGTGGGCTAATGTCCGCCCCTCTCAAAAACACGAGTGGTCTAATGTCCGCCCTTAGAGAAATGGTGGGCTGATGTCCGGGTGGGCTGTGGTCCGGGTGGGCTAATGTCCGTTTACCCATTTTTTGACATAAGCGCTTGCCAGACGCCTCAAAGAACCAGTGTTGTTGACTTATTTACTGCCCTGTTTATCATGGCAGGCACAGCGCCGTGTCCATTTTGTAGTACCTCGCCATGTTGCCCCTTATCAAAGACCAGCGCAGCATGCCCTAAATACCATGCTGAGTAATTGTGACCCCCAGTAAAAGGGATTAAATGGTCAGCATGGTGTGTTATTTACCTTGGCATGTGTGTATTCCGTAACAGAAACAATCATGTATGAATATGTCTCTGGTGTATTACACTGTCGTCATTACATGTATGTTTTTTTCTTCACGGTCAGATTCTACTAAATTTCTGTTGAAGAAAATCTTATTTTCTCAAATTCTGAGACTAAACATCTAAATAGTTACTTTATTAAATTAATTTAGGTTATAAGTTTATTTATAAATGTCCACATAGCATAGCTGTAATAAAAATGTGCTTTTATCAGAAAAAATGGAACTCGAAATTGGTTGCCTCAAACCACGGATTTTTCGAACGGTGAAATGTGTCATTTCATAGAGGCAACCAAAAACATTGTTTTCCACAGACATTTGGTAATATATTCAAATAAAATTGTGTATGTATTGAGTATAGCATATAAGGATGTCAAATACACAAAAAATGAGAAGATGGGAAGCATTTTTCTAACAGAAAATGAAACTACAAAATGCAAAGACAGTGTACTAGTGTTTCGATAGTACCATATTTCGGACAGAAAGTGACAAATGTATTGTGTTTATTTCAGAATATAAATTTCTGGATATATTGCATTACAAAAATAAATGAAAATAATAAAAACAATAATGTCAATAAATTATAATAATATAAGAATGAGAATAATATAAATAATGATAGTAAAAATAATAATAATAATAAACACAAGTCTATCCATTGGCCAGTAAAAAGAATAATTATTTAATAATAAACACAAGTCTATCCATTGGCCAGAATGGAATAGAAAGAACTAGAACTATCACTAAAGGTGATGAATACCCCCACACGGCAGCCTTGATTGCAAATCCAAGTTTTGAACATGTAACAAGACCAAATAACAAAAATACCCAAAGTTCAAATAGAGAAAATTTTGTAATGGCTAACACCAAACACAGGAAAATTGTGTCTTGCACATGTACTATTCGTGTTTAGTATGTATGGCAAGTATCAATTTAATAAGTTTCAAAATGAAGGAGGAGTTTGTGACACCAACTCCCCATGTTTCATGCAAAAATGACAAAAAATATTCAAAGTTCAGGGGGGGATAATTCTACAATGGCTGACCGTAAACACATGAAAATTGTGTCTTGCGCATCTGCTATTTGAGACTATTACGTATACCAAATATAAATTCAGTAACTTTAAAACTGAAGGAGGAGTTTGCGACACCAACTCCCCATATTACAAGCCAAAACAAGTATCAAGTGAATCAGGTTGAAAGTGAAGGAGTTCAAAGTGCAGAATTTTGCCTGCCAATTTCAAGGACAAAGGTCAAGGTCAAGGTCACAGATACCTGAAATTTGTGTCTTGCACATATACTACTCCTGAGTAATATTTATGCCAAGTATCAAGTGAATCAGGTTGAAAGTGAAGGAGGAGTTCAAAGTACAAGATTTTGCCTGCCAATTTCAAGGCCAAAGGTCAAGGTCAAGGTCACAGAGACCTGAAATTTGTGTCTTGCACATCTACTACTCCTGAGTAACATTTATGCCAAGTATCAAGTGAATCAGGTTGAAATTGAAGGAGGAGTTCGCCGTACAAGATTTTGCCTGCCAATTTTAAGACCAATTTCAAGGCCAACGGTCAAGGTCACAGAGATTTGAAATTTGTGTCTTGCACATCTACTACTCCTGAGTAACATTTATGCCAAGTGTCAAGTGAATCAGGTTGAAAGTGAAGGAGGAGTTCAAAGTACAAGATTTTGGCTGCCAATTTCAAGACCAATTTCAAGGCAAAAGGTCAAGGTCAAGGTCACAGAGACCTGAAATTTGTGTCTTGCACATCTACTACTCCTGTGTAACATTTATGCAAAGTATCAATTGAATCAGGTTGAAATTGAAGGAGGAGTTCGCCGTACAAGATTTTGCCTGCCAATTTTAAGACCAATTTCAAGGCCAAAGGTCAAGGTCAAGGTCACAGAGATTTGAAATTTGTGTCTTGCACATCTACTACTCCTGAGTAACATTTATGCCAAGTATCAAGTGAATGAGGTTGAAATTGAAGGAGTAGTTCAAAGTACAAGAATTTGACTGCCAATTTCAAGACCAATTTCAAGGCCAACAGTCAAGGTCAAGGTCACAGACCTGAAATTTGTGTCTTGCACATCTACTACTCCTGAGTAACATTTATGCCAAGTATCAAGTGAATCAGGTTGAAATTGAAGGAGGAGTTCAAAGTACAAGATTTTGCCTGCCAATTTCAAGACCAATTTCAAGGCCAAAGGTCAAGGTCAAGGTCACAGAGACCTGAAATTTGTGTCTTGCACATCTACTACTCCTGAGTAACATTTATGCCAAGTATCAAGTGAATCATGTTGAAAGTGAAGGAGAAGTTCGCCGTACAAGATTTCGCCTGCCAATTTCAAGACCAATTTCAAGGCCAAAGGTCAAGGTCAAGGTCACAGGGACCTGAAATTTGTGTCTTGCACATCTACTACTCCTGATTAACAATTATGCCAAGTATCAAGTGAATCGGGTTGAAACTGAAGGAGGAGTTCGCCGTACAAGATTTTGCAGACAGACCGCCCGACCGACCGACCGACCGACCAACCGACGACCGACCGACAGGCTGATTCCAGTATACCCCCCTCAAACTCTGTTTGTGGGGGTATAAATAGTAATTAGAAGAGAGTATATGGTAATATATAATAGCATACAAAAGATAGAATAGAAAGGAATATTAATTAGAATATAGATTATTATTTATATGGGCACAGAATAGATAATAGAATGGAATGAAACACAAAGGAACTAGAATAGATAAGAGGATGGGATGGAATGGATTAGAAAGGAATGGGAAATATAGTAGATGTGGATGGATGTAGAACAGAGAATAGTACAGACTATAATAAGGAATAGGATATAAATAGAATTAATACAAACTAAATTACACAGTTGTAATGTGCTAGATAGGCAAAAAAGTTCCAATGCTCTAGTAAATAAGATGGTTTGTCGCGCATAAAAGTGCCTCATACCTCCCTTTCAACCAGGGGTAAAGGGGGGAGGGAGTGTTCTTTTCATATTTGACCATTCAGTGACATATAAATATAGGTCTCTGACCTATTATACCAACAAATAACTCCAAAATTTTCCATCCACGTAAATCTCCCTCTTTGACACCCAATCTCCCTCATTTGAAAAGCTAGTCTCCCTCTTTGCCTCGAAAAAATTATCACATGTATGAAAAACGCATACAAATACAATGGTCATTTTACCCCTAATGTTTAATGTCAAAGTTTTCTTGTTACATTGTACTGTGTTGATTCACATTTTTATAATTATTGTACTCATTGCTATTTGCGATTGAAGATTTGATTGCATAATGAAAAATTTTAATGATAAAGTAATAATAAAGATTATACTGATCAATAACAAAACTGTTACACTCAAATCTGACCAATCAAAAGCTTGAGAACGAGCTCAGACTCAGCTAAAAGTTTTATAAGCATGGACCCAGATCTACAGTAATGATTATTCTGTTCCTTCATGTTCATGGTAACCAGGGTATGTTCAGTTATATGTCATCCATTTTGTCATAATTGTTGTTAAAGGTTTCATAAGTACCCTGGTGTCTTTATGTTACTGATGTTCATGTGCACAAAATCAAAGTTAATTTTGACCAATCAAATGTCTCCTATTGGAGTCCATGGCAAAGCAATACTTTCGAACACCTGGCATTGAGATTTAGACACATAAATACGTCTATAATACCAATTTTCAGCAAAATCAGACAATATCTATTTTTAACAATGATGGGCCATCAGGTTCCCATGCCAACAAACACGTTTGAAACACCTGCCATTCAGTTTGGGGTACCTAAATACAATTACATACCAATTTTCAGCAAAATTCGAATAGTATTTGAATTGTGACCAATTAGAGGCCACCTCTCCATTATCATGGCAACCAATTCTTTCAAACCTCGGATTGATTCAAATTTGGGTACCCAAATACTCCTTCATACTAGTTTTCAACAAAATCAAACAATATCTTAATTTCAACAAATCAGAACCCACTATTTGGTTACCATGGCAAACAATACTTTTGAAACATCTACCAGTCAATTTGGAGTACTAAAATACACCTCAATTTGGAGTACTAAAATACACCGACATACAAATTTTATTACATTATAAATATCAGCTAATGATAATAATTCAGCTAATTAATATTCATGGTGTCATTATTTCATCAGCCCCATGGGTACTGCTGTTAATAGGTGTGACTGTGTATCAATACACAACAAAGCAGCATACATGTGATACATGTAACTACCGACGGTAGGTGAATTCTACCATTTTGAGAGGTGGTTTACCGTTCTACTTTAACGGTCTATCGTTTTGAAATTTGACCAAGGCAATTTTTTTAATGACATATATTTTCATCCCTGATGGAGTTTATCTGTTAGTTCTCTACACACACAGACCACCTTTAGCTTGTTATCATTGCTGTGATCCACGCTTAGTCTGTTTTGGTAGGGACCAATCAAGGGAATCCCCTGTGGAGACCATGGAGAACATCCGAATTACATAATCACGAGGTGGTTCCGGTTTTCACTCTACTACTTTACCAAATAAATTGTTCGGGAACCAGTCATGTCAAAATGCAAACGTCTACCACAAATATCACATGCAGCAGGTTTATTACTCAAGCGAGGCGACATGGGAGTGTCATGACCCTATAATAGGAATTATATTCTCATAATTAAGTTATAAGACATAGAAATGCTTCTCTGCTTCCTTGTCAAAGACAGCTGTGCTTGGTCTCATCGTTGTAATGGGCCGAAACACTTCGAAAATAAGACTGCTTCAACAGTGCTTGGACTGATAATCATGAATTTGATTTATACACTAAATTATTTTTCATTAATATAATAAGTGGTAAGGACAGTGTTGCAGCCCCATGGGTTCTGCCGTTAATAAGTGTGACTATGTATCAATACACAACAAAGTAGACCCGTGGGTTCTGCCGTTAATAAGTGTGACATATTTAATGGACAGATCCCAGAAAGTTAATTTCTCTGGTCAACTCTCAGAATCTCTAAATATTTTATCTGGAGTCCCACAAGGCTCTGTGTTAGGTCCATTGTTGTTTATCATATACATTAATGACCTTCCCTTGCACCTGAATAATTCAAATACAAACATGTTTGCTGATGATACTTCCCTTACTATAAATGGAGAGTCAATTGAATCTGTTCAGGATTTAATGCAAAGTGAGCTTGTAACTGTAGAAAATTGGTGTAAAGACAATGCAATGTTACTCAATACACAGAAGACGAAAGCCATGTTCATATCTTCATCTCACCATGTGTTAAATAAAGTAAAGTCATCAAATGAGAAACTTCAGTTGAATGATATTTATATAGAATACAGTGAAATAGAAAAACTTCTTGGAGTTCAAGTAGATAATGGGCTGAAATGGAGAGAGCATATTGAAAAGACCCTTAAAAAATGTAATTCCAATCTTTATTTACTTTTAAGGATAAAACAGTTTCTTAATATACGTACAAGAAAACTGTTTTTTAATGCTTATATTCTCCCCCACTTAGACTATTGTTGTACGATTTGGGGTAATTGTTCTCAAGAGCTTCAAAATCGGGTAATAAAATTCCAGAAAAGAGCTGCTCGCATAATTTTGGATAAGGATTTTGATGCACCGTCTGAGACACTATTTCAGGAACTGCATTGGATGACTTTTCCAGAAAGAGTTAACTACAAGAAGGCAATCTTTGTTTACAAATCTCTTCATTGTGAAAATTTCCCAGATTATATGCTTACAAAATTCCAGCTTTCATCCAATGGCAGAAATCTTAGATCAGCAACAAACGGAGAACTGAAAGTGCCCAAACCTAAGACAGAGTTTTTTCGCAAGTCTCTATCATACTCTGGACCAAAACTTTGGAATTCCCTTCCAATTCTGATAAGAAACTCTGATTACCTTTAAAAAATCATATCTTCAGTGGAAGTTCTCTGGTAATGCCTAAATGTTTATGATGTATATATGTATAATTTTTTCCCCTCATTATTTGTGTTAACTCTTTCCCTGTTCTATGTTTATTCCAAATTTCAATATCCACTGAATATTGATAGGAAAAAAAACCCCGTTATAATGAAATATGGAAGGTGGAACATTGTAGCCATTTAAGAAAGTAAAGACATTCAAACTCTACTAGCAAACAGAGCAGGCCATGATCAGATGGCTCCTACAGGAGCTGTCTGATCTGGGTCTAGTCTATTTGCAAATGTGTGAAAGTGCATTTATATGAAGGAAAGGGTTAACTAATTTTTGAATGCTATTCTGTGTATAATGTATAATTTCTAAACTTTTGTTCTTCTAGATCTATGTATGTTTATATGTATTGAGGCCCACATGGAAGATTGGGCTTACCTAAATGTGTAGCCTCGTTAAATAAAGTCATTATTATTATTATTATTATTATTATTATTATACTATGTATCAATACAGAACATATCTTACTGTGTGGTCTGGAAGAGACTGCTTCAGTAGTAGTTCTCCCAATATATCTTCACAGTATTTAGACATTTTGTATTGTTGTGGCTTGCTGAAACAGAAATGACAGATATATCATGACACTATCTCATTGAAATATAATATGACATGGCAACACAAAGTGTGACTAAAATGATAACATATTGTATGGCCTTGCAAAATAAAGTGTGATTAAAATGATTGAAATAAAGTATAGCATTGCAAAACAAAGTGTGACTAAAATGATTGAAATATAGCATGGCATTGTAAAACAAAGTAAGACTAGTATGGCATTGCAAAACAAAGTGTGACTAAAATGATTACAGAAGTTTAGATAAGATCTGTAAATTAAAACATTTTTACCCCTATGTTGTTTGAGATGATTCTAAAATGTGGTCATATTATAGGGTTTGGCGAAGAAATGACAATTTTAGTATTTGAATATCAGCAACCATGAACAGTTCCATTAGGATTCATATATTCGTTTTCATTTTCAACACAAAGCCCCCTAAACTACCTAAACTTTGACATTTGTCATAAAATATAACTAAACAACATAGTAAAACTTATTTAGACTGAAATTTGCAAAAACAAATCTGTTTGAAACAGTTTTATGAGATGAAAAACAACAAAATGCCATTTTTTCGCTGGAGCTCATTTGCATATTATGAATATTAATTATATGCAGATTTTTTGTTATTTGCATATGTCAATACAAAAGAAAAATTCATATCCTTTCTGATGGTATATAGTTTTATGGGTCTTAGACAAATAACAAACACAGTATTAGTGATTACATACATCAGTACCCTTTAATAAATAATAGTATGCAAATTTCCAAAAGAGTGCTGAGAACGAAAGGGTTAAAGGCTGCATTTAGATCTAAATCTGGATCTAGCCATAATTATTATTGTTATTTGGTATCTAGATCAACTAGTGTGCTCATACATTGAACCTTTTATTCATTAAAACTTCATGTGGATCTAATTTACATGAATATTAATCAGATTATTATTTTTATAATGGCTGATGAAAACAAAAGATTTTGGCCATGGCAGAAACTGTAAAATCAGATCTATATTGTTCCATAAGCAAACAGAGCTGATCCTTAATCAAAGGCTCCTACAGGAGTCATCTGATCAGGGATTGTTGGTTTGCAAAAGTGCAGAAAGGCCTATTTATGGAGTAAAGTGTTAACTTTTTGAATGCCATTAGCATTTATGACCTATACAAACAGTTTGGATCCAGATTAGGCCTGATCTGAGTTCCAAACTGTTTGTCACTCAGGCTCAACTTCTGCAAACAAAAACTCAGAAAGAAAAATGATAGTTTTGAAAATGTTGCAGACAACAGTTGAGCAGCAGACAACAATAAATTATTGAGCAGACTACAAAATTACTTGGCATGCAAGGAATTGAATAATGCAGCATTTATGCAGGTAACATAATACTTGCTAATATCCAGTGTATAATATCCAATGTATGACACTATTTACATGTTGACATATTTTAATTTGCTTCCACTGACATGTTTACATTTATGCGGCATACTCACCTACAATGATTTTCAAATGATAAGATCACAGGGTACTCCGAGGTAACAAATGCAGTTTCTTGTATGGCTTGGATGACATCCTGGAATGCAGCAAACATAATTTTTTTTATATCAAATCTTTAAACCCATTCCCTCATATTGACGCTTTTTGACTCCTATGCAAAAGTCACTTTTTGAAACCATTGTGATAAATAGAGTATTTGCTCATATGGATACCTACTGAATATTCATGGACAAAAATAGGAGCCATCCGATCTGGGTCTACTGTGTTTGTAAATGTGTGAAAAGTCATTTATATGATGGAAAGGGTCAATTTAAAGTCTCCTTAGAATCAAAAAGAGAAATGGAAAAGAATATATTACTTCGAGAATTGTTGCAGATTACAATTTTCGCTGACTTGAATTATTTAGCTTGCATGGAGTCCATTGAAAATATACAAAGCTGTATTCTTTTCAGTCAGAAAACAGTGACAATGCTGATCTGGCGCTACCCTGTTTGCAGAACTGTATAATGAGCTTTACTGCTAATTGACATCCTGTATTGCTAACGGCTAAACCTGATATGATGAACATCTCTTCACACCTTTGCAAACAAAGTAAACCCACATCAGATGACTCATGTAGGAGCAGGTTGATTATGATTTGCTACTGTCTATTTCGCTGAGTTCAGGATTTTCCATAAATCTCTGGTAGATTGAGGAAAACAGGATTGTAAAGACCCCTGGTCCAAGCTCATGACTGCTGGTTGCTTACGTATGTGAATCGCTTCTTTGATCCTACGAGTCTAGACAGTAGCTCTGAGGATGTCCGCAGTAGTGGACGAAACTGTTAGTAAGGTAAATAAACTTGTAGTGTTGTGGTTTAAAGAAATGGACATGCTGCAAGTCTTATGGTTAAACTAATAGCTACCTGGACATGATGTAAATTTAAAAGTAAAACTAACAGCTATGTGGACATGCAGTAATGCCTAGTTTACATTTGCCACGGAGGTCATATGATTTCTTTGTCAATTTCCCTATGATATATTTTGCATCATAGAAGTCTATGGGCTGTGATGTTTTTGTTCACCTTGTATATGACTATCCTACAAACCTACAAAACTGACCTGGGCTTACCCGTACAATGACTGAGCAGCGACTGTACGGAGATCGTGCAATCTCCATGCAGTCACTGCACGGTCTCTGGTTGGATAAGGCAATAGTACAGAGCTTGTGCAGAGTCCATACGACTTCCATACGAAGACCACCGGGGTTGTTCCATTTTCTATAGCTAGACAAACTATTAATGCGGGAAATTTTTAAATAAATATGTACCCATTCGATATCTCAAAATCACCGCACAGCCATTGTGCGTCGCTATGAGGTTGCCACTGGATGACCGTGCAATGTACGTATGATTTTACGGGTATTGCACAGACACCGAACGACAACCTTGCGGTGACCATACGATGACCATACTATTGCTGTACGAGTTTTCGGTTACATGTCCACCGAGTATCGGTCGTGTGTTTACCATGTGTTTACGGGTTGCGGGCTTGCGATTTTTGAAAATTTGTATAACTTTTTTTTATGACAAATGGCATCCGGGAATCCATTTGAAAATCGTACCGCAACCGCCTGCCTCCATAAAGAGACAAGCTGTAAGTCTTATGGTTAAACTCAGGCCTGTACATTTTTTTTAATAATTCTACATAATACAAACAATAAATGTTTTGGCTCTGACAGAAACATCAGAATCAGATCTGTACTATTCCAAAAGCAAACAGAACAGACTCTGATCAGACAGCCCCTGAGCTGTCTGATCTGGATCTACTTTATTTGCAAAGGTGCTAAAAGTTGTCTCTATGAGAGAAGGGTTAAGAATAATCATAATATGGTCTACAGAGTCTGCCAGCATGAAGATATGCCAGTGATGACTTACTTTGAAGAGGATATCTGTACACATGGCTTTGCCATGGGTGATGATGGGCTCCTGGTCTTCATTACGGCCATCCCAGCAGTCCAGTTCAACACATCTGGGAATACACATATTACCATAATTTACCTAAATGTTTGGACCCTTAAAATTTTTGCCTCATGAATATTCATGTAAGAAATATGGACTTAATGAATATCAATTTGATATTTTTTATAAGTGCAATATGTTACCATGGCAAAAACTGTAGGATAAGTTATACATAATCCATTAGCATACAGGAGCCTGCAGGAGCTGTCTGATCTGGGTCTAAAGGAGCCTGCAGGTGTTGTCTGATCTGGGTCTAAGGGAGCCTGCAGGAGCTGTCTGATCTGAATCTAAAGGAGCCTGCAGGAGCTGTCTGATCTGGGTCTAATCTGCTTGCAAAGGCTTTAAATGCAGCCATCTAATGAGAGTCTGCTCTGTTTGCTTATGAAATAATATAAATCTGATTTTACAGTTGCTGAATACCGGTAATCATAGAGTAGAGGGTTAACCCATTCCCTTGTGTATATTCTTATAAGACAATGCTGTCATAGAACATTTATAATGGCATAAATACACCGGATGTTTTAGTATTGGTAGAAACTGTAGAGTTAGATTTATTATAAGTTCATAAGCAAACAGACTATATATACCCTTATTAGACAGCCCTTATCAGACAGCTCCTATAGGAGCCCTGTAGCAACCCATTTTGAAATAAAGTTGCACTTTGAAATAATTATTTCAAAACAGGATGAGGTTTGTTTCATTGTGCGATTTTCGATGTCAACCCGTTTCATAACAAAGTTGTAAATTGAAATAAAAATGACTTAGGTACTTTCACTGAAAGGAAATGGTAAAAACAGAATACATCCAAAGTCATATGCATTCGTGGTGTGTTTCCAGTGTCTGTAGACTCAAGGCTTCAAGTCGGCTTCACATGACGTCACTGAATTAATTTTATTATTATTATTATACCACATTTATATAGCGCTCTTTTCACACTGGATATGTGTGTTCAAAATGCTTCACATGGATGAAATCACTAACTGGAACGATCCGCATGATTATCTATTCAGACAATGAAATATGTCCAATATATATGAAATCACTAGCTGGAAGGAAAAGCATAAACTGTATTAACAAACTTGATACAGACAAGTTGACTGAAAGCCATGCTCATATTTTACTACAAAAAGCATTCAGTATCAATTTTTAACCCGTGAAAGTTCTGAGCCCAGACAAGATTGGATGGAGGGATGCATGAACAGATGCACTAACATACACCCATCATGCGTGGACATTGTGACAACTATGTTAAGCTGACTGCAAGCAGGCTCGACAAATATCATTGAACCGGAACAGGAATAAGATATGCACAACTAGTTATGGTGCTGATCAATCCTATGAAGTTTCATGAAAATCCTAACAAATGTTTTGGATAAACCGTGTGGATAAAATTTGCCATGTAAAAATTTCAAAGTCCAGTAACTCTGCAGAAAATTATTTAACCTGAACAAGAATAAGATATGCACAACTAGGCATGGTGCTGATCAATCTTATGAAGTTATCCGACCAACGGTTTTGGAGAAACCCTGCGGACAAATAAAATCAAATGGACGGACAGACAGATGGACATACTTACTGATTGAGCCTTATGTGACTTTACTTTTTTTTTTTAAAATAGACACATAAGACAAGAAATAGTCAAACAAGTAAAGGATGAACAAAAGATATTTTGTTCTCATGGTCACGAAAGTATATTTACATCCGCCCGGGCAGGCAGACAGACGGATACCACGCACAAAAACAATATGTCTCCCCAGTATACTGGGGGAGACATAATAATTCACATCAGAGGGCTCCCAGTGAAGTTCTCTGATCAGGGTCTGCACAGCTTGCCAACCAAAATAGTCTTGCAAGACAATTCCTTACTCAACTCAATAAATAAACAATAATGAACTAGATGTATTCCAGTTTGAACGTTCTCCATATTCAACAGATTTATAACAATGCCTCAACAGAAAATCATCTGGCACTCTTAAGTCAAGTTCTTACCTACAGCCAGCTAGGAGAATCTGGCGGTACATTTCTACCGAAGACCGTCCACCAAATTGTCGCCCAGTGAGGTATGTATTATGGGATGAGTTAATGTAGTAATGGCACAGGGCTTGATCCATGTCCTGGTAGATCTCTAGTCTATCCAGAAACACAGGTGCATTGTCATCTGACATCAGGTACCGACAAAACCCATCCAAACTTAACCAGTCTGAAGCGGTTAAAACATAAATACAGTAAAACCTCTCTATAACGGCCACTAAATCACAACAAGTATTTTGTGTTAATGACAAGTGGCTGCTTAAAGCAAGGTGAAAGTAAAACAGAATGCTCCAATAGGAGCGTTCTGTTTTACTTTCACCTTGCTTTAAGCAGTCACCTGCCCTAAATACCAACTAATTAACACAATTTAGTGGCCGTTCTATAGAGGTTTAACTGTAAATACAAAACAAGTCTTAACCTTTTACCTGAGAAAGACGCTTTCTCACATCTTTACAAACAGAATAGACCTAGATCAAACAGCTCATGTAGGAGCAATCTGTTTAGGGTCTGCACTGTTTGCTTATGAAATGATACAGATCACAACAGATTGAATGGGTCTACACTATTTACACAGGCTCATAATGTCCTGCTATTTAGGATAATTAGGATACATTTTCCCGACTCATAGTATGCTACGAAAGTGCCATAGATCTGGAAAATATTTTTCTGGGACTGCTTACATTCTCACATTTAATTGAATTTCCAGTTCTTTTCATAAACAAAATTAGTATGTCAAACAATTTGGATCATGCTTTTACACTATTATAAGATCCAATTAGCTTGCATCTGTCACCATGGCTTCAACTCAAGTGTCAAAGACCCTTTACCTCGTAGATATGACTTAATGATTTGTAAACAGAGTAGAGACAGATCAAATTGCTCCTGTATGAGTTGTCTGACCAGTGTCTGCTCTGTTTGCTTGTGAAACTAGAACACTGACCAAGTCAGAAAGGGCTGTCAGAGGGGCCGAGGTGTCAGAAGGGAAATTGCATGGCCAATAATCATGAAGATTCTGTTATCAACTATTGCAGTGCTTCTTTATGTTTAGCTTTGCAGCCAGTTCTTTCCCTTTGCAGACAGTATATTGTAAATATATTTCGTTTGTAAGTAAAACCAGAGGGCCAAGATGTCCCTTAATCGCTCACCTGATTACCATAGGTTTAAGATTATAGCCGGGTAGCCCCTGGGTGGGACCAATATTGACATAAGGGACAATATTTGAACAATGTTGATAGTGGATCATGAGTAGTGGTTCTGGAGAACAAGATTTTCAAAGATTTAGAATGTTGAGTTTATCAAGACAATCATTCTGACCAATAAAGATTGGGCTAAAAATGCGCCCTCTAGAGTGATTTTTCTAAGATTTGACCTTGTGACCTACTTTTTTATCCCACCCCACCCATGATCAATCTCAACCTTGATACCACCAATACAAACATTCTGAGCAAGTTTGAGGAAGATTGGGCTAAAAATGTGGCCGCTGGAGTGCAAACAAGATTTTTGTAAGATATTACCCAGTGACCTACTTTATGACCCCACGTAAACCCACTTTCAAAATCATTGAAGATTTTATCCGGATAATCATTCTGACAGTTTCATGAAGATTTGGCTAAAAATGTGACCTCTAGAGTGTTCACAAGGTTTTCCTACTATTTGACCTAGTGACCTAGTTTATAACCAAGCATGCCCAATTTTCGATCTTGTCCGAGAAATTATCAAGACAATTATTCTGACCAAGTTTCATGAAGATTGGACAAAATATGTGACCACTAGAGTGTTCTTAAGGTTTTTCTACTGTTTGACCTGGTGACCTCATTTTTGACTCAATGTGACCCCACTTTCAAACTTGTCCGAAATTTTATTAGGACAATTATTCTGAACAAGTTTCATGAAGATTGGGCTAAAAATGTGACCTCTAGATTGTTCACAAGGTTTTCCTACTATTTGACCTAGTTTTTAACCCCACGTGACCCACTTTCAATCTTGTCCGAGATTTTATCAAAACAATCATTCTGATGAAGATACAACCACAAATGTGACCTCTAGAGTGTTCACAAGGTTTTTCTACTATTTGACCTAGTGACCTAGTTTTTGATCGCACATGACCAACTTTCAAACTCGTCCTAGATTTTATTAGGACAATTATTCTGACCAAGTTTCATGAAGATTGGGCTAAAAATGTGACCTCTGGAGTGTTCACAAGGTTTTCCTACTATTTGACCTAGTGTTTAACCCCACATGACCCACTTTCGAACTCGTCCGAGATTTTATCAAGACAATCATTCTGAATAAGATTCATCAAGATTGGATTAAAATTGTGACCACTAGAGTGTTCACAAGCAAATTGTTGACAGCGCACGCCGGACATTCAAGTCTCCCAAAAGCTCACCCTGAGCTTTGCTCAGGTGACCAAAAAATGTAAATAATTTTCACTACACATTAGAATCTGTGATGACACTGATGTGTGTATAATAAAATAGGCAGATTTGGTTATGGACCAAACAATGCTGAATTTGTCAATTTTATGTTATTCTAGGGCCATAATCCACAATTGCCTCTGTCCATTTGGCTGGTTATTGAGCTTGACTGAGATATTACCACATACAATTTCACAAAATTCAGTGAAGATAGAAAAGCTCAACTTAAAGAGTAATGGGCTCCTGCAAAAGAAATATACAATGTATGCTGATGAGCTCCTTTGGCATTTAGAGTGATATAGCAAACAATGCAGACCGTCATTAGGGGTCTCCTTCAGTGGCCCTTTGATAAAGGTCTATACTGTTGCCTATAGCAAACAATGCAGACCCTCATTAGGGGTCTTCTTCAGAAGCCCTTTGATATAGGTCTACACTGTTTGCCTATGTCCAATATAAGGGATCATGTGAGTTTATGGTTAAGTATTCGGACAGACAAACCTAGATAAATAATGCAAAGCCATAATGAAAAGGAGTAGTTTGATCAGGGTCTACACTATTTAACTACTGCATTGTATGTCAGTCCACTTCTAAGGTATCACAATGGTGCAAGGTCGACTTATTCAACTATACAAAGAGGTGGAGAGGAGATACTGGGTGTCCAACATGTAGTGTAATTATAATAACTGTACAAACAGGTGGAGAGGTGACATGTAGTGTAATCACTCAAAATACATGTAGTGATACAGTAATTTTGTTTAACCCTTAGCCTGCTTAGAATGACCTGACCAACATATGCAAACAGCTTGGATCCAGATATTCTGAGCAACTTGGCATTCAGTCAAAAGTTTCTCAAAAATTGAATGAACTGGAAGTAAGTGAAAATTGTGACAGATCAGAGTTTAGCAAACATAATTTTACAGCAGGCTAAGGGTTAAGATTTCAACATACTTTTTGTTTTGTACTCCGTATCTATTTCATACAAGCTTATGAGCCGCTGAACACTCTTCTTGTCATACTCCGGAAACAGGATCTCGTTTAGTCGTGGGTCTCGCTGTTTCTGTAAAATGTTAATAGAGAAATTGAGAAATTAACATGTACGTGTATGGGTACGTTTGAGGATCATTTCTGTAACATTTGGTCACTCTGATCTCATTCAATGATGTTGTTTAACTATAATGTTATAAAGTGAATAAAATTTCCAAAACCTGTAACTCCCTATTTAAATTATAACCTACATCTACACAAGAAAGTTGTTCATCTGTGAAAGTTTGGAGTACACCTCCACAGATGGACATACAGTAAAACCTCTCTATAATGGCCACTAAATTACATCAAGTATTTTGTGTAAAAGGCAGGTGGCTGCTTAAAAGCAAGGTGAAAATAAAAACAGAACACTCCTATAGGAGCGTTCTGTTTTACTTTCACCTTGATTTAAGCAGCTACCTGCCCTGAATACCAACTAATTTACATAATTTAGTGACCGTTATAGAGAGGGTTTACTGTACATACATACATACGGACATTCAGATGGATATATGCAAGGCTATATGCCTCCCAACAATTGGGGGCATAACAACTGTGATCTGCTTTAATATGCAACAGATAAGAACCATCTATACAACTTTGATAAAACAACTACATGTACTAGCCATTTCCAGGAAGTTTTGTCAGATCCCTTTCAGTGATTAACCCATTCCCACTTAGGCTATTTTTAGACATAACCTCTTTGATTAAATCTACCAAATAGGAGCATTAACTAGAGAAAAGGAAATTTTCAAAATTGTGTAGTTTTGAAACCATTGTGATAAATAGAGCATTTGCTCCTGTGGAGCAAATGCTCTATTTATCACAATGGTTTCACAAAGTGACTTTTACAGAAGCGTCAAAAGGCGTCAATATGCGGGAATGGATTAAGGAAGAGATGCTGTTAAACTCTTTCCTTCATTTAAACGACTTTTCATGCATTTGTCAGACAGAGTAGACCAAGATCAAGATGGCTCCTGTAGAAACCATCTGATCAGTCTGTTCTGTTTGCTTATGAAACCGAAATAAATCTGACTCTATCGTATCTACTAATATCAAACAATCCTGTGTAGATATGCCACTTTAAAAAGTACACCACAATATACTGCAGACTTAACAAGTCAGTTTGAGTGTTTAGTTTTCTAACTGGCCACCATGTTTATTATATGAACAATGTTGCGTAATCAATACTCAGCATCCCCCTCTAGGGAATAATGCTGAAATTTGATATAAAATACACATTTTCAAATTACATGTTTCACGCAGCAAATTTGGCTTTGATATTATGGCATATACACTTTATAGCTCTTTCAATATTACGTCTTTACATGTATTGAGATTCAAGGCAAAAATTTAACCCTTTCCCTCATATTGACGCCTTTTGGCATCTCTGTAAATGTCAATTTTTTTAAAACATTGTGATAAATAGAGCATTTTCTCTATTGGAGAAAAATTTAATGCTCTTTTTATCACAAAAGTTTCAATACTACACAATTCTAGTTTTTTCCTTTTCTCCAGTAAATGCTCCTTTTTGGTAGATTTATTGAAAGAGGTTGGGTCTAAAAATAGCTTATGAGGTAATGGGTAAAACTAGGCATGAATGACAAGTTTACTCAGAATTTCATTGGCTGATGCTATGTAAACATAATCGCCATTGTAGGATATATCATATAGTCAAAATCACAGTACCGCATTAACCCATTCCCACTTTTTAGGCTATTTTTAGACCCAACCTCTTTGAATAAATCTACCGAAAAGGAGCATTAACTTGAGAAAAGGAACAGTTTAGAATTTTGTAGTTTGAAACCATTGTGATAAATAGTGCATTTGCTCCTATAGGAGCAAATGCTCTATTTATCACAATGGTTTCACAAAGTGACTTTTACAGAGTCGTCAAAAGTCATCAGTATGAGGGAATGGGTTAAACTTTTGTTCCCACTTAAAGTTTTGTTTTGCAAATGTCATTATAATGGTTATTACACATTTTTTTTGTTTAAAAAATTCATGTCTGTATAATGAATATTCCGTTATATCGAATGTCATTATGATGAGAGTCACAGATAATGGCAAGTGGCAGGCAGCCTGAGAAGATTTTCTTTCAAAATCAAGACATGAATGGTTACATTCACATAGCATGATCTTAAAACAGTTATCTAGGTCATCGCCTTTCCCAAGTTACCTTGCCATAGATGGGACCAATTAGCAAATCATCAATTTTTTAAAGGGTATAAACCGGAAGACTCAGTATCTGTAGACTGAAGCTACCTTGTGGGAGTCACGGTAGTCTTCTCCCAAAAGTGGTAGAATTCACAAATGACAATTAACAAATCATGAAATGATGCCGGTGGATGGACACAGGGTAATCCCAGTAGCTCACTTTGTGAGCTAAAAATAAATAAATAGTTAGAATTTTATGTAGCTTTCTTAACTGAAACAAATGATAAAATGAATGGTCCAGAGAGTGTTTGGACTTGTGAACTTAACAGAAGACAACTCCTGTCTATCAAGTAGGCAGTTGTTAAGATTTACTTCCCTTTGGAACAGTTGATGTGAAAGATACTATAATCTGTAATTACTACATGGCAAGACTAATTACGATCCAGCAGAAAATTACACCCCAACTAGTACTTACTATCAGCAGTCAGGAAACATACCAATTAAACCTGTGTGAGACTTGAGATTTGTCATGATGGAGTTTTACAGGAGTACCAATTAGTTCCACCATTGAGGTGCTAACTCTTGACTAGAAAGACTAGAGTGACATTGGCAAACAAATTCAATACTGGTCCAGATCTATAAAAACTCTAATTAACAGTAAAATTAACTCTTCCAATGCTCAATTTTCAAATGGACTATTCCAAACTTCAAACAGGTCAAGCTTACAGGGATTTTTAGAAAGAAAAGCGTAACATGACAAACAGTGCAAACAGATGAGAAATTCCAGTATGAATCCTCTTATCTGGGTCTAAACTGCATGCAAAGGACATTATGTTTCAAAGAGACAACAAGAGATGTTTGTAAAACATGTATACCCCCCAGACCCCCTGACCTTTGATCTAGTGACCTAAACTATAGAGGTCATCTAGTGGTCATGACTAATCACCACAGCAACTTTGAAGATCCTAAGCCAAACCACTGATCATTAATTGATCTGAAAACATTTCACAAGTTAAGGTCATGGTGACCTTGACCTTTTACCTAGTGACCTCAACAACTATAAGGGTCATCTAGTGGTCAAGACCAACTACCACACCAAGTTTGAAGATCCCGAACCAAACCATTTAGCAGTTATTAATCGGAAACCATTTCATTAGTTAAGGTCATGATGACCTTGATCTTTGACCTAGTGACCTCAAAAACAATAGGGGTAATCTAGTTGTCATGACCAACCACCACAGCAAGTTTGAAGATCCTAAGCCAAACCCTTAGCAGTTATTAATTGGAAACCATTTCACCAGTTAAGGTCATGGTGACCTTGACCTTTGATCTAGTGACCTCAAAGCAATGGAGGGTCATCTAGTGGTCATGACCAACCACCACAGCAAGTTTGAAGATCCGAAGCCAAACCTTTGAGCAGTTATTGATCGGAAACCATTTCACCATTTAAGGTCATGGTGACCTTGACCTTTGACCTACTGACCTCAAAAACAACAGGGCTCATCTAGTTGTCATGACCAACCACCTAAGCAAATTTGAAGATCCTAAGCCAAACCCTTAAGCAGTTATTGATCAGAAACCATTTTACCAGTTAAGGTCATGGTGACCTTGACCTTTGACCTAGTGACCTCAAAATCAATAGGGGTCATCCAGTGGTCATGACCAACTACCACAGCAAGTTTGAAGATTCTAAGCCAAACCCTTGAGTAGTTATTGATCGGAAACCATTTAACCAGGTAAGGTCATGGTGACCTTGACCTTTGACCTAGTGACCTCAAAAACAATAGGGGTCATCTAGTGGTCATGACCAACCACCACAGCAAGTTTGAAGATCCCAAGCCAAACCCTTGAGCAGTTATTGATCGGAAACTATTTCACCATTTTAGGTCATTGTGACCTTGACCTTTGACCTAGTGACCTCAAAAACATTAGAGGTCATCTACTTGTCATGACCAACCACCACAGCAAGTTTGAAGATTCTATGCCAAGTTGTTTATTAGTTATCTTTCGGAAACCATCAATCTACCGACCGACCGACAGACCGACATGTACAAAGCAATATACCCCCATTTTTTTAAAAGGGGGTATAAAAATAAGTTAAAACAGATGGCATGGTGTGATAGTCTCTACTTGCAACTATTTCAAAAATGCCAACAAGCTGAAAAGAAGTATGTTGCAAAAGTGGATCAAATAAATGCTGCAGAAGACACAACCCTAATATGTTTGATGACCCCAATGTTATTTGCTGATGTATCACTATTTATTTGGGTTGTGTTTCAGTTTAGTAACCGTTTAAAATAGGCTGATAATACTTCGTACATCAAAAAATTATAAATATCAATAAAAAACGTTATATTTTGTATCACAGGGGCAAAAGTTCAAATTGACAATCTTCATAAGAATATTTTAACATAACCAACACCATGTTTTATGATTTTATTGAAAAGACGCTTGTAGAGACTAGAGACTATCATGTTTGACACTTGTAGAAACTAGAGACTATCATGTTTGACACTTGTAGAGACTAGAGACTATCATATTTGACACTTGTAGAGACTAGAGACTATCATGTTTGACACTTGTAGAGACTACAGACTATCATGTTTTAACCCTTCCTCCATAAATATGCCTTTCTACGCCTCTGTAAAGGTCACTCTATGAAACCATTGTGATATAGGAGCAAATGCTCTATTTATCACAATGGTTTCAAATTATAAAATTCTAAAATTTCCTTTTCTCTAGTTAGTGCTCCTTTTCGGTAGATTTATTCAAAGAGGTTGGGTCTAAAAATAGCCTATGGAGTAAAGGGTTAAACTCTCAATTTCAGCCAAGTAAATTAAAATATATCTAAGCCAACTGTAATTACAAGCCCTACATATTCAGACTTAGACATCATATAGAAAACTTTAATATTAGACTGACATGGTAGCAAATAGTATAGACTCTGATCAAAGTGCCACTTCTGGTGCAGTTTGATAATGGGTCTTCTGCAGTATTTGCCCAAGTCTGTCTGTCAGAATTCTTCGGGTAATTAGGATAGTCAAAGTGTATCTGTAATAATACAAACAACCATGAAGGTGTATCTGTAATATTACAAACAATTATGAAGGTATATCTGTAATATGACAAACATGAAGGTATATCGGTAATATTACAAGGTGTATCTGTAATATTACAATAATAAAGGTGTATCTGTAATATTATAAACAACCATGAAGATGTATCTGTAATAGTACATACAACATTCTTTCAACCATGAATTATCAAATGGACTATTCAAAAATTCAAATAGGTCAAGCTTACTGTGAATATTCATTTTTTTAACAAGAGAGTCGTCACGGGTGACAAATGCCCCCAAAGTGTTTGACACCGAAATGCATTTTGGCAGAAAAACAATACAATGTAATGCAGGTGTAACATGAAATTTTGATGCTGTTAAAAATGACACAAGAGTCAGTTCTTAACATTAGAAACCGAACCTTTGACGATTATGATAGCTAAGAAAAGAGCCAAGGGTCGAAACTTAGTTAAAAAGGACCCTAGGTCATTCTCAACGTTAAAAAGGACCCTGGGTTGATTGTCAACGTTAAAAACAGATCCTGGGTAAATTCTTAACGTTTTAAAAAAAAGACAGGGTCAAATTTCAATGTTAAAAAAAACATGCTGTGTTGCTTGTTACTGTTAAGTTGATTCTTAACGTTTAAGAAAGACCCTATGTCGATCCTTAACGTTAAAAACATACCCTCAGTCAATTCTAAACGAATGGTCAAAGTTTCATGTAACACTGGCTCTTAGACAGCTGCAATAGAAGTTACCTAATATGGATCTACATTCTTTGCATAAGCATGTATAGCATCTGATTTAGGTAGTGTTGTAAGCAAGCAATGAAGACCCAGTAGCTCCTACAGGAGCTGTCTGATATGGGTCTATATTGTTATAATGCTGTAATTCATCTGAAAGTTCTGACACTGCAAGTATTTGAACAGCATGGCCTACCCATGTACGAATAGTATTTAGAGCTCTTTATAATGTCTGATTCATGCTAATGTAGTAGCAAACAGTGTAGACCCTGTAGTTTGATTTGGGTCTACACTGTTTGCCTAAGCATACCTGTCCAATACTTACAAATTACAAATTTGGAATCTGTAACTGATAAAGTATAGGAGATATGCTCCGGACAAGCTTTTAGTAAAATCAAGGTCAAAGGTCAAGGGCACATTGACCTGAAAATGGTACGCGACACTCCGCCATCCCAAGATGAACTCACACACCAAATTTGGAATCCGTAGCTGGTAAGGTATAGGAGATATGCTCTGGACAAGCTTTTTGTATCTGGTAAGGTATAGGAGATATGCTCCGGACTGTAAAATTGAGGTCAAAGGTCAAGGTCAGTGATCTGAAAATGGTACATGACTCTCCGCCATCCCAAGATGAACTCACAAACCAAATTTGGAATCCGTAGCTGGTAAGGTATAGGAGAAATGCTCCGGACAAGATTTGTGTAAAATCGAGGTCAACGGTCAAGGTCACAGTGACCAGAAAATGGTACGCGACACTCCGCCATCCCAAGATAAACTCACACACCAAATTTGGAATCCGTAGCTGGTAAGGTATAGGAGATATTCTCTAGACAACCTTTTTGTAAAATCGAGGTCGAAGGTCAAGGTCAAGGTCACAGTGACCTGAAAATGGTACGCGACACTCCTCCATCCCAAGATGAACTCACACACCAAATTTGGAATCCATTGCTGGTAAGGAGATATGCTCCAGACAAGCTTTTTGTAAAATCGAGGTCAAAGGTCAAGGTCAAGGTCACAGTGACCTGAAAATGGTACGCAACACTCCGCCATCTCAAGATGATCTCACACACCAAATTTGGAATCCGTAGCTGGTAAGGTATAGGAGATATGCTCCAGACAAGCTTTTTGTAAAATTGGTCAAGGGTCAAGGTCACAGTGACCTGAAAATGGTACGCAACACTCCGCAATCCCAAGATGAACTCACACACCAAATTTGGAATCCCTAGCTGGTAAGGTATAGGAGATATACTCCGGACAAGCTTTTTGTAGCTGGTAAGGTATAAGCTTTTTTTAAAATCGAGGTCAAAGGTCAAGGTCAATGTCACAGTGACCTGGAAATGGTACGCGACACTCAGCTATCCCAAGATGAACTAACACACCAAATTTGGAATCCGTAGCTGGTAAGGTATAGGAGATATGCTCCGGACAAGCTTTTTGTAAAATCAAGGTCAACGGTCAAGGTCACAGTGACATGAAAATGGTACGCGACACTCCGCCTTCCCAAGATGAACTCACGCGACACTCCTCCATCCCAAGATGAACTCACACACTAAATTTGGAATCCCGTAAGCTGGTAAGGTATAGGAGATATACTCCGGACAAGCTTTTTGTAGCTGGTAAGGTATAAGCTTTTTTAAAATCGAGGTCAGAGGTCAAAGGTCAAGGTCAATGTCACAGTGACCTGGAAATGGTAAGTGACACTCCACCATCCCAAGATGAACTCACACACCAAATTTGGTATCCGTAGCTGATGTGACAAAGGAAATATACTCCGGACAAAAGGTACACACACCCACACACCCACCCACACACCCACCCACACACCCACGCACGGTGCGATCACTACATGCAGCCAAAGCCTAGCTTTGGGGGCATAAAAAAAGAAAATGGTACCATGACAAAATATTTTAATAGTGTAGACCCTGGTGAGAGTGTTCCTCTAGGAGCCATCTCATCTGGGTCTACACAGGTTGCAAAGGACGTAAGAGACTTGTCTCCCGCACTGAATGAGTTGAAGAAAGCAAATGAGAATGTATATTTAGAAATGAAACGGATCAGATCAGTAGTTTAACACTGTTTTTCTTACTTTTACTGTAGCTACCTTTATCTGATATTGCTCTATACAACACTCTCTCTATACTTATACATTCTATACAAATCTCTCTATACTTATACATTCTATACAACTCTCTCTATGCTTATACATTCTATACAACTCTCTCTATACTTATACATTCTAAAACAACTCTATACTAATACAATTCTATACAGCTCTCTCTATACTTATACATTCTATACAACTCACTCTATACTTATACATTCTATACAACTCACTCTATACTCATACATTCTAAAACAACTCTATACTAATACAATTCTATACAGCTCTCTCTATACTTATACATTCTATACAGCTCTCTCTATACTAATACAATTCTATACAATTCTCTCTATACTTACACATTCTAAAACAACTCTGTACTAATACAATTCTATACAGCTCTCTCTATACTTATACATTCTATACAACTCATTCTATACTAATACATTCTATACAACTCTGTCAATACTTATACATTCTATACAACTCTCTCTATACTTATACATTCTAAAACAACTCTATACTAATACAATTCTATACAGCTCTCTCTATACGTATACATTCTATACAAGTCTCTCTATACAAAATCTATATTTATACATTCCATCATTCAATGATATAAATTGTGAAGAATCAACATACCGTTTACAATGCAGGGCTCTAAATATACAGATCTGATTCAACAGTATTTCTTCCAGGGCAAAAACATTCAGTCTCCATATAAATGTACCAGTATAAAAATGCAGCTATGAACTATTCGTAATGTCTTCATTTCTTACTTGAATATTTATCAAGTAAAGGGATTAACTCTTCCCCTGTTCTATATTTAGTCAAAATTTCAATACCTACTGCATATTCATAAAATTAGATATGATGAAATATAGAAAATGGAACATTCCAGTCATCTTAGAAACTAAAGAAAGAGATCTATCAAATTCCATTAGCAAACAGAGCCGACCCTGGTCAGACGTCTCCTATAGGAGCCATCTGATCTGAGTCTACTCTGTCTGCAAATGCATGAAACGGCATTTATACGAGGGAAAGGGTTACAGAGGTACACAGTTCAAGTAAGTTGGATAAAAACAACCTTACCTCATTACAGAAGTTTATGAAAGTTTCATCTGGAAGGTATGGCTTGTTCTTACTCCTGCAAATAAAGAAAGAAATAACTGACACAAAGACAACAGCAACTCAACAGTTTGGATCAAGACAACAGGCTCTAGGAGCCCTCTAATCTGGGTGTACTCTGCGACTGCCAGTGCACTCATTTCTCACATTCAAAGAATTAGACAATATTTAATTCATGAATGCCTAGTTGAACATACAAACCAAAGTTTGTACATTGCAAACAGCATAGACTAAGGACAGGCACTGGGTTAGGAAAAGTGACATCTACTCAGGATCTACAATGTTTGTAGCAGTGCTGGACAAAACACTGTACATGTAACTGTTGTAGACAGACGGTGTATGTCCTCATCAAATGATGCATTTCCTGAATAGGGCAAGAGTCTATACTATTTATATTATTCCTTTACTCCATAAATGCGCTGCTAGATAACCCATTACCTCATAGGCTATTTTTAGATCCAACCTCTTCGAATAAATCTACCGAAAAGGAGCATTAACTAGAGAAAAGGAAAACTTTAGAATTTTGTAGTTTGAAACCATTGTGATAAATAGAGCATTTGTTCCTCTATTTATCACAATGGTTTCACAAAGTGACTTTTACAGAGTCATCAAAAGTTGTCAATATGAGGGAAAGTGATAAGTGTGAGTTGCTACATTGTGCAACTAGACAATATATGCCATGCAGTGTGGCAAATGTAGGTTGCCCTTAGAGAATGTATCAACCAATGTCATTAATACACCCACACAGCCCCTATTTTGAAAAATCAAGGGGCCATAGCTTGTATTTCCCTAAAAACTCAAATTGGGCCTGTCGTTTTTGTCAAGTAACATGTTGGGTTCTCAATGTATTAACCTTTTACTCTATAGATATACCTTTTGACACCTTTGCAAGCAGTGTAGACCCAGGTCAGACAGCTCCTATAGGAGCCATCTCATCAGGATCTGCTCTGTTTGCTTATGAAATAATATACATCTGATTCTACAGTGTCCGCCATGGCCAACACTTCTTGTGTTTATTTTTCATTCTAAAAACTCTGCTAAGTAACATTCATGATGTCATTATTTCTTACATGAATACTCAGGGTTAACTTGACTACTATAAAGGGAAACAGGGGTGGTTAGAAATGTTTCTATTTTGACCTTATTGCTATGTCACTCTCTTATTCTCCATGGATGACCTATAGAATAGAGATTCTGGTTAAAATCTTTCCACTACAACAATCCTTTATGGTTTGGTTAAATGTTCTTGACTGCCAATGTCCTCTGTGATCATTTTTGCTAACAATTCGGATCCAGATAAGACTGAGTATTTCTGCATTTCATCAGGATCAAAACTGTGTGATGCTATATATGATAATGTTATTTTTGATAGAAATTGAGGAAAATTTAATAATACAAATTGATATGCATCACAAATTTTGCAGATGACAGCACAGTGTCATGGCAGTGAAATAAAGAAATGAATTGTTAAAGACCATGATCAATACCTGCCTTTCATCTACAAATTAACGGGTGGATTCTGTAAAGTAGAACAATTTTACATTTAACCATGCGTGTATGTGTGTGTGTGTGGGTGTGTGTGTGTCTTAGCTAAATATGAAAAAGGTGCATGTACTTTAAGAAAGTTTCTTTCTTGGTTCAGTATAGAAATGTTCCCCTTTTGAGACAGTTGTGCTTGGCCTGATTGTGGCACTGAGTCAAAGCCCACTGAATCAAACTTATAATGTCTGATATTAACGAAATTTAATTTACGCACAAACATGCTGTTCATTATCCCTTTACCTGGTAAATATTCATGTAAGAAATAATGACATCTTGTCGAGAGTATTAATGTAAGAAATAATGACATCATTAATATTCAAGTAAGAAATAATGACATCATCAATATCAGTTATTAACCCTTTACCTGATGAATATTCATGTAAGAAATAATGACATCATAATTATAAGTGGAGTTTTATAACAATACAGTAAAACCTCTCTATAACGACCACTAAATTACATCAAGTATTTTGTGTTAAAGGCAGGTGGATGCTTAAAGCAAGGTGAAAGTAAAACAAAACGCTCCTATAGGAGCGTTCTTTTTACTTTCACCTTGCTTTAAGCAACCACCTGCCCAGAATACCAATTAATTAACACAATTTAGTGGTCGTTATAGAGAGGTTTTACTGTATATGAACACTGGTGTTTTTTTGGTCATACTGTAGAATCAGATTTATATAATTTCAATAAGCAAACAAAGCAGACCCTGATCAGGCAAAGGGTAATAATGGAAAGATTTGGAAAGAATGGTAAACAAGTAACTTTAACAACTACCGTATCCGCATGAATATAAATCGCAAAGATGTATAAAACGCACCCTTAGTTTCAAGGGAAATCTGGAGGGAAAATGCTTACATGTGTAAATAAGTCGCATCTTAAAATATTGACCCAAAACACAGCATATCCATTTTCCTGTGCGCAGAATATTTACGAAAGATTCATTCAATGTGGTGTTTGTGTAACGCTACTTGCCACATATGCACATAATAGGACTAGTAAATTTTAATGTGTATAGATGTGGGTACAATAAAGATTTGGAAATTTCAGTATTTGTTATGATTTTATGTTTGTATGACAGCATACATATATATGCCACATAAAAGTATGTGTGTAAAGTCAAGATTTTGAAAATACTTCCATACCGTGTCGGGCGTATCAAATTCACCACTCTAGGCAACATTTGTAGACAAGCTGATAAGCTCAGGTCTAATTAACGGGTAATCCACATGTGTAGAGATTGACAGTAATCCACAAGCCTGTCAGAACACAATCTTTTGTTAAAAAGTCATAAACCGATAGATAACATGACCATTAGCGTGTTAGTGTGTTAAAACAACAAAGATGGCGGTCATTACAGAAAGGTCATGTGTCGTGTTTAAAATCTCATTGCAGGAAAATATTTTTGGATCAAGTTCATTAGCATATAAGCCCCGCCCTCCTCATTAGAATTTCAGTGGATACCATAGCCCAGCACTTAACCTTTTCCCTATATGAACGTTACACTTTCCTAAATGAATAAACTGTTCGTGCACAAATGAAACAAGTTATTAATTTTTGTACTGTGTCCAGTATTCACATATAAAATGCATATAAAGCATAGACTTTCTTTTCAGGTAAGTTTAAAACACTCAGATAACACTTTATTGTAAATAATAATCTATTATGGAAGTTCTGCATAGTGACGCAACTTGATACAAGATACAAGAATAATATATTTTTTTGCAATTCTGTGTATACGACGCACCCATTCTATTGAGTATCGAAACCTTGGGAAAAAACTGCGTCTTATATTCATGCGGATACGGTACATGTAAATCAATTATCTCTTTCCCTGTTCTATGTTTATTTCAAATTTTAATACCTACTGAATATCCATGGACAAAATAGTTATAATGAAATATGGAAGGTAGAACATTGTAGCCATTTTAGAAAGTAAAGAAACAGATCTATCAAAGTCCATAAGCAAACAGAGCAGACCCTGATCAGACGACTCCTCTAGGAGCCATCTGATCTGGGTCTGCTCCGTTTGCAAATGCGTGAAAACACGTTTCTATGATGGAAAGGGTTAAATGCTTCTGTTTCAAACACTTGTATTTCATGACAATAATAAGGAAGTTGATACTGGTAATGGTGAAAGCCTTGTCTCTAGACTAATAAGGATTCTACAGAGATGATTCATGCATTGCATAGACTGGCAGCTGTTTATGAATAAATTTACCAATAAATTAGACCAAGACATTGAGATAAATGTGATGAAACTTGAATGTGGCACACCATTTCTTACACATATGTCTAATTATGTAACATGAGGGCCATTTTTCGCTTACCCGCCAAACATGTCGTGCTCTCTGCATATACAGATGAACATTGGGCCAATTGTTTACAATACAATAACTGCTCATGCCCAGCAGCCATCTCTTTTAATGAGTTTGAACGTTTGGAACACTCTTGGCAATAAGGCACCAAAGGATTATGTATACAAAATTATATTGAACTTTTAACAATATTTTCTATCCAGCCATATAAGGATATATAGCCCAATTTGTAATGGCGTGTTTTTGATAATAACAGCTTGGGCAATTTTGGTAGAGTACTATCTAAGGACCGTAAGTCATATACAGAAAACTAGTGCCGCCAGAGGCAGCCTTGTTCTTTAACAAATCTACACTTTTTTTAATAAATCACTTTTTGAAGATTTTTGGAAGAGGTCACCAGTAGTCTCAGACTCTAAAAGAAGATTTTTAACTATAGCCATAGAAAACTTAGATCAGGGTCTGCTCTGTTTGCTAATGGAATTTGAAAGATCTGGTTCTTTACTTTCTGAAATGGCTACAATATGCCACCTTCCATGTTTCATTACAACTATTTTGCCTATATCCAGTTGGTATTGAAATTTGGGATGAACATAAAACAGGGAAAAGGTTAAAGGAAAAGTGAACAGATTCAGCATTATTATGATCAAGTGAGGTAAAATACAAGGAAACAAATTGCCATTTGACCTTGAAATATGAACTATTTGACCTTCAAATATGACCTTAACTTTGGAATCAGTGGGATGACAGTTGCACAAAGTAGATCCTCTATATGGTGAACATTAGCATATATTATTATGCTTTTAGTAGTTCAATACTAACCTTTAACTGTTGCTTTGAATACATGTTAACCCATTCCCTCATAGGCTATTTTTAGATCCAACCACTTTGAATAAATCTATAAGGAGTATTAACTAGAGAAAAGGTTAAGATTTAGAATTATGTAGTTTGAAACCATTGTGATAAATAGAGCATTTGCTCCTATAGGAGCAAATGCTCTATTTATTACAATGGTTTCAACAGGTGACTTTTACAGAGACGTAGAAAGGCGTGTTTATGGAGGAAAAGGTTAAACACTGGATCCAAAATGTTTACAAAGGTTATCAAAAATTTGCAAAACGTGTGGAAAGAATTTTCAAAGATTAGCTGATTATTCATTCTGATTAACTTTTGGCACCGTAGCAACACATTTGTGAATACCTATATAAAGAATCTGGATCTAGATGAGACCCAAAGTAACTCGGTGTCTCATCAGGATCAAATCTATTCGACAATCTGATTTCATATTTGAAGAGAAATATAAGCATATTCACTTAGAATAACAGCAGATGACAATGCCTCCAGACGATAATTAATTAACATGTAAAAGGAAATATTTCTAGCTTTGATTGATTAGCCCCAAAGTCTTGAGCAGGCAAAGACACTCCAATCTACACTTCATCTTGTACAGTTAATAACCCTTAAGATGCCTTTTAATGCCTTTGCAAACAGAGTAGACCCAGATCAGATGACTCCTGTATGACTAGTGTCTGCTCTATTTGTTTATAGAATAACATAGATTTGATTCTACAATTTCTGCCAGAGTCAAAATCTCCTGTGTTCATATACCATTATAACAAGATGGGTTTGTGAAACACTATGCCCCGAATATGACTTTTGACCTTGATGTATGACCTTGACTTCAACAATTCACTCCTAAAAATGTTCGCCTCCATATATAAGTGTAGTCGGGTAGAGACTGTTTTGAAACAGTTGATAGGCTTAAGACTGTGTGGCTTGATAGCTCAGTTGGTAGAGTATTGGCATGCATGGTAAGCAAAGGCTCTAGGTTTGAGCCCCAGTCAAATCACAACTTTTTCACCATGTTACATTTGGCGCCAAGCATAAATAACCCGCAGGTTGATTTATTTGAGAAATATTTGTAATAATAAGAATTTTGTGGAGTGTTCTTTGAGTAAGAATTTGGGCAAATTCTTGTGTACAGGGTGTGTGTGTTGTGTGTGGCCGGGGAGAGATTGTAGTGAAACAGTTGATAAACTTTAGCCAGTGTAGCTTGATAGCTCAGTCGGCAGAGTGTTTGCACGGTAAATAAAAGGCTCTGGGTTCGAGCCGAAGTCAAGTCACAACTTTTTAACCATGTTACATAAGTTGCACATGCATGCCGACTTTTAAGTATGTGTGTGCAATGGCGACAAATTTATCGCCAAAAACAATATGCCCCCAGCTAATTTATATTCACGTCATAATTTATAAAGTAAATGGTTAAGCACTTCAGAAAGCAGACAACCCATGAACACTACTGAAGAAATATATTTTCAAAATAGTTTGAATCCTGTTGAGATTCAAAGCAATGTTGCACTTCACCCAGATCGACTATGGCTGATGGTTTGATTGTGATTTTACAGACAAATAAAACAAGGGGGCCATGATTGCCTTTAACCTCTCACCTGAGTACCACAGATTTTTAACCCCAACATTATAATTAACCCCAGAGCCATTATTTGAATAAGCTTGATAGTGTACCATGGGCACATATTGCATGCATAATATGAAGCATCTAAGCCTTATGGTTCTGGAGAAGTAGATTTTCCAAAATTTTCCTATATAGATATTTCAGTGAAAATAATGGGAGCCCCAGGGTGGGGCCAATATTGACCTCAGGGCCATCATTTGAATAATCTTGACAATGGACCATGAGTACATGCTACATGCTAAGTATGAAGGCTCTAGGCCTTATGGTTCTACAGAAGGTTTTCAAACAAATTCCTATACATTTCAATGTCAATAACGGGAGCCCCAGGGTGGGACAAATATTAACACGAGGGCCAAAATTTGAACAATTTTGATAGTGGACCGTGAGCACATGCTTCATAACAAACATGAAAGCTCTAGGCTGTATGGTTCTGGAGAAGAAGATATTTGAACTCCTGTATATATATAATATACATATATAAGGAAAATTACCCCCCCCCCCCCCCCCCCGGCAGCCATGTTTTTTTAGATATCAACATGGTTTGAACAATCTTGGTAAAGGGTGACCTCAGGACAGTTCCTGCCAAATACTGTTGAAATCTGACTGATGGTTGTGGAGAAGAAGAATTTTTATGGTGATGTGATTTACAAGCTTCGTAAGATTATTGGACATACCCATTTTCTCACTTTGTTCATCAAAAGTTATCTATATAGACATATGAGTAAACTTAGTCCCACCCCCTACTAATTGGCGGCCATTTTTTTTTTAAGATAACAACACGATTTGTGTTAGATAACAACATGATTTGAACAAACTTGATAGAGGGTCACCTAGGGACTATTTCTGCCAAATTATTCTGAAATATGACCAGTGGTTTTGCAGAAGATTTTCAAAGATTTTTCATTTGGTTACCATGGCAACCTGAGTTATTCATGGAATTGAACCATTTGAACAATTTTGGAAGAAGACCATCTAAGGAATACCCTGGCCAATTCTTATCAACTTCCTTTCAGTAGTTTCAGAGAAGATGTTTAAGTAAAATGTTGACGACGCACGATGAATGACGCACATACGCATATACACGATGCACGATTAACAACGACAGACACAGCATCATACCAATAACTCACCTTGGCACTGTGTGCCAGGTGAGCTAAAAATGTGGTCTGCTTTGAAAGTTTGCTTTTGACAACCAGTCTGAAAAGTAAATCAGACAAAATTTACACAGCTGAGTTATGAGTTATCTCCGTCATAAATACTTTTCGATGTCCTTGCAAGCCTGCTGGAACTGTCTGATCAGGGTCTGCTCTGTTTGCTTACGAAATCATAGATCTGAATCTACTGTCTCTAACAAAAATCCATGTATATGCAATTATAAAATGTCACCTAATAAATATTCATGATGTCATTATTTCTTACATGAGCATAGTGTCTGATTCAACAGTGAAAGGGTTTAACCAATTCCCTTATATTGACCGACTTTTGACGACTCTGTAAAAGTCACTTCGTGAAACCATTGTGATAAACAGAGCATTTGCTCCTATAGGAGCAAATGCTCTATTTATCACAACGGTTTCAAATTACAAAATTCGAAAATGTTCCTTTTCTCTATTGGTCCTTTTCGGTAGATTTATTCAAAGAGATTGTATCTAAAAATAGCCTATGAGGTAATGGGTTGAGAAATGAAATATTACAGTCTGTTTTCATAGTTGGCACTTAATTGACAACCAGTCTGAAAACTATTTCAGAATGCGTTACTAACTAAGCTCTCTAACTCTTGTATTTTGGAATAACATGTCTGATTTATTTCAAGTGAAAAGAAATTCTTATTTTCAACAAACCAGTGTGCTGGCATCTGCTAATAATGCTGACTCAGACCAAAGAGCTCCTAAGAGGAACCATCTAATCAGGCTCTGCAGTTTTTCATTGAAACGTTCATAAGCAATCAGAGCAGAGCCTGATCTGATAACTCTTATAGGGCTAAAACTGTGTGCATGCTGGTGGTGAAATCATTGTAACAAACATATCAGATCTAGACAAGACACTGAGTAACTCCACATCTCATTGTGATATTAGGATCCAACCTGTGTAACACTCTCATTGTATTCTTAGATAAAGAAGTAAGAAAAAGAAGTAAGAAAAATTAACTTGAACATTGCAGTGGGTGACAACTTTTTCAGACAGCAAAAACAAAATCCTCTACATGACAGAATGAGGTAAGTGGGAATGAGAGATAGCACTGTCAAGACTTGGAAATCTATAATTGTGGTTTCTGTGATCTAATTACAGACTGAAATATTACAATCTTGCATCACATCCAGACTGTGTGGTGTATTGCATTTACAGTAAACCCCTTGTAAAACAGTCATTCAAATTAGTGTCAATTGCCTCCTGAACATGAACTGTATGAGGTAGGCATGAAAGGACATCTGTATCAGGTAGGCATGAAAGGACATCTGTATCAGGTAGGCATGAAAGGACATCTGTAACAGGTGGGCATGAAAGGACATCTGTATCAGGTAGGCATGAAAGGACATCTGTAACAGGTGGGCATGAAAGGACATCTGTAACAGGTGGGCATGAAAGGACGTCTGTAACAGGTGGGCATGAAAGGTCAGGTAGGCATGAAAGGACATCTGTATCAGGTAGGCATGAAAGGACATATGTAACAGGTAGGCATGAAAGGACATCTGTATCAGGTAGGCATGAATGGACATCTGTAACAGGTAGGCATGAAAGAACAGCTGTAACAGGTAGGCATGAAAGGACATCTGTATCAGGTAGGCATGAATGGACATCTGTAACAGGTAAGCATGAAAGCGTATCTATATAATGAAGGCATGAAAGGACATCTGTATCAGGAAGGCATGAAAAGACATCTGTATCAGAAAGGCATGAGAGGGCATCTGTATCAGATATGCATCAAAGGGCATCTGTAGGAGGTAGGCATAAGAGGGCATCTATATGAGGTAGGCATAAGAGGGCATCTGTATGAGGTAGGCATGAGAGGACATCTGTATCAGGTAGGCATGAAAGGGCATCTGTATCAGGTAGGCATGAAAGTGTATATGTATCAGGTAGGCATGAAAGTGTATATGTATAAAGTAGGCATGAAATGACATCTGTATCAGGTAATGAATTGATGACAGTTTCCATTCAGTATGACAGATTATAATTTGAGAGAGGAACTTAAATGACAAACGTGCAAACATAGGGCTCCTCCCAGAGCCCACTGATCTGGGTCTTCTTTATTTACAAATACCAGTACAATTGTTTCCCAAATTCCAAGGATTAAAGACTAAACAAAGGTGTGCTTGTACCCTAATTATCCTTAATATTATCCTTAGACACTATATTGCTGTGAGTTTGTTTGATTATGTGAGATAGGTAAACTGCGATATAGACGTGAATGAGACACTACGCTGCTGTGAGTTTGTTTGATAGCGTGAGATAGGTAAACTGCGATATAGACGTGGATCAGACACTATGTTGCTGTGAGTTGTTTGCGTGAGACGAGTAAACTAAAGTATAGATAGACATAGATCAGATACTACGTTGCTGTGAGTTTGTTTGCATGAGACGAGTAAACTAAAGTATAGATAGACAATAGATCAGATACTATGCTGCTGTGAGTTTGTTTGCATGAGACGAGTAAACTAAAGTATAGATAGACATGGATCAGATACTACGTTGCTATGAGTTTGTTTGCATGAGACGAGTAAACTAAAGTATAGATAGACAATAGATCAGATACTACGTTGCTATGAGTTTGTTTGCATGAGACGAGTAAACTAAAATATAGATAGACATGGATCAGATACTACGTTGCTGTGAGTTTGTTTGCATGAGACGAGTAAACTAAAGTATAGATAGACAATAGATCAGATACTACGTTGCTATGAGTTTGTTTGCATGAGACGAGTAAACTAAAGTATCGATAGACAATAGATCAGATACTACGTTGCTATGAGTTTGTTTGCATGAGACGAGTAAACTAAAGTATAGATAGACATGGATCAGATACTACGTTGCTGTGAGTTTGTTTGCATGAGACGAGTAAACTAAAGTATAGATAGACAATAGATCAGATACTACGTTGCTATGAGTTTGTTTGCATGAGACGAGTAAACTAAAGTATAGATAGACATGGATCAGATACTACGTTGCTATGAGTTTGTTTGCATGAGACGAGTAAACTAAAGTATAGATAGACATAGATCAGATACTATGCTGCTGTGAGTTTGTTTGCATGAGAAAGGTAAAGTACAGTATAGCCATGGATCAGACACTAGATCTATGTTGCTTTTACTTCTTTTTCACTACTGGTCATACTTTCGTATCAGCTTCTTTTAACTAAGCCTTTTAATACCTTTGCAACAGATAGACCCAGATCAGAAAGCTCCTGTAAAATTGTCTGTGCTCATTATTCCATCATAAAAAGTTGTCTAAACAAATATTCATGGAGTAAATGGTAAATGTAAGGAACAGTCAAATTAAGTTTATAAGATCAAGGGCTTACAGAAAAACCACTGGTAATCATAATTTGTCTTTATCAGAAAGTATGTGGTTATCTTTGCAAACTGTTTAGATTTGGATGAGGCTCACAATAAATATGTGTCTCAGTAGCAAATTGCAAACTGTTTAGATTTGGATGAGGCTCAGAATAAATATGTATCTCAGTAGGAATGATTTAAGCTGAAAATAAAAACAGTGGACAGTTTTATATTGCCTACAAGTGTTAACAGATGGTATACACTGGCTAAGCCCTTCACATCTAACTCTTCACTTGCCAAGCAATGTCTGATCTGCAAAGAAGTGCAGACCTAGATGGGGCAGTCTGATCAGTTTCTACATTATTTGTTACTATCCCTTTCCTCCATAAATACGCCTTTCTACGCCTCTGTTAGTCACCAGTTGAAACAATTGTGATAAAAAGAGCATTTGCTCCTATAGAAGCAAATACTCTATTTATCACAATGGTTTCAAACTACAAAATTCTAAAATGTTCCTTTTCTCTAGATAATGCTCCTTTTTGGAAGATTTATTCAAAGTGGTTGAATCTAAAAATAGCCTATGAGGGAATGGGCTATATCAGTCAATATTAAGTTATCAGGGTGGTGGTGCCAAATTGACTTATTCAGCTTTAACCCATTTCCTCATAGGCTATTTAGATCTAACCTCTGAATAAATCTACTGAAAAGGAGCATTGATTTACTAGAAAAGGGACATTTTCAGAATTGTGTAGTTTTGAAACCATTGTGATCAATAGAGCATAATATGCTCCTAGGGAACAAATACTCCATCTATCACAATGGTTTCAAAAAGTGACTTTGCAGAGGCGTCAACTGGCGTCAATATAATGGAATGGGTTAAAAACCCATGGAGATTGGGAGTCTGTGGGCAAGTAGTTTAAATGTCACAGCTTGAACCTTTACATGCCAAGCTTTTTCTTCTGCCAAATTGTGTCATCTGCTTCACCCTTATTTTTGATTTGTTTTCCGTTTTACTCGAGCATCAAACAGTTTGGATGATAATGGGATGTTGTGTTACTCATCTTGTCTGGATTCAAACTGTTTGCAATGTCATCACAGATTTGCAATTAGCAGTGAAAGAGCTAAAGAGAATGATAAATAGATACAATAAAAGCGATTTATTCTGTATAATTATTTACGACCAAGCAAACATTATATTGAGGAAAACTCTGGGAGGAAATCTATACATAAAATTTCCAAGTCAATCACTCGAATGCTGAATTTTCAAAGTGGAATGGTCAATCATCGTTTAATGGTTCAGTATGAAAGGCTATGCTTTGCAAGAGGATTCTCAGTGACAAACAATGCATGCGCTGATCAGAGGGCTCGTCTAGTAGCCCACTGATCCTGGTCTACACTGTTTGCCTGTAGACTTTTCCCCACCTCCAAAGGGTTAACCCTTTCCCTCATATAAACATGTTTTCACGCATTTGCAAACAGAGTAGATCCAGATCAGACGGCTCCTAGAGGAGCCGTCTGATCAGGGTCTACTCTGTTTGCTAATAGAATTTGATAGATCTGTTTATTTGCTTTCTAAAATGTCTACCATGTTCTACCTTCCATATTTCTTTATAAATATTTTGTAAATAAATATTCTGCAGGTATTGAAATTTGGCCTAAATACAGAACAGGGAAAGGGATAAGTAGGTAGCTGTCTAGAAATTCTACACACTCATCTGAATTGTGTCAGCCCGACTGACAAGGGAAGCTCATTTTTCCTGATCATCAGCAGACATCTCACAGTACTACTGACCCAAGGTCCATCAATACAAAGTTTTCGGAGGGGAATAGCCCATCAGTGTTTAACTATAGATTCCACTCAGTATGAAGGGCTTAACCCTTACAACGCTGATTTTTCAAATGGACTAATCCAAAATTCAAATAGGGCATGCTCACGGTGAATATTTAGGGATTTTTCTAAAGAAATGTTTTATATGACAAACAGTGCAGACCCTGATGAGAGGGCTCATATGGGTCTACACTGTTTGCAAAGGACATGTGTGACTGGTGTCCCGCACTGTAAGGGTTAAACTTGTTAGAGGATTTTGAATGACTCCTCTAGGAGCCCTCTATTGTGGGTCTACACTTGTTGCAAATGGTAGTACATTGATGTCCTGCATTCAAAGGGTAAACATTCTATCTAAGCACTGTAGGACAATGACGATTTTACAACCATTTTGCCAGTGGTTTGGAACAGGATGAAATATCAAGTATTCAGGTTTCTAACTAGAATGTAAAATGTCCCACACTCTGGCTTTAAAGAAATGAAAAAAAAATTACATAGAGATTTAAAACAGTACATATATTTTGCGGACAATTGCTTACAGTGAATTTGCTGAGTTTCAGAGAATTTGAAAGTGCACCACAGGGCTTTAGATAAGAGGTGTACTTAGGAAATCTAAATAAAAAGAGCTTTACCAGTATAAAGGTATTTCTTTGCCAAACCCTACCTTGCTGCTACTCATTAGAATTGTCTCAGGGAGACAGGGTTAGGGTTAGGTGTCTCAGAGAGACAGGGTTAGGGTTAGGTGTCTCAGAGAGACAGGGTTAGGGTAAGGTGTCTCAGGGAGACAGGGTTAGGGTTAGGTGTCAGGGAGAAAGGGTTAGGTGTCTCAGGGAGACAGGGTTAGGGTTAGGTGTCTCAGGGAGACAGGGTTAAGGTTAGGTGTCTCAGGGAGACAGGGTTAGGGAGAGACAGGGTTAGGGTAAGGTGTCTCAGGGAGACAGGGTTAGGGTTAGGTGTCAGGGAGAAAGGGTTAGGGTTAGGTGTCTCAGAGAGAGAGGGTTGGGGTTAGGTGTCTCGGGGAAACAGGGTTAGGGTTAGGTGTCTCAGGGAGACAGGGTTAGGTGTCTCGGGAGACAGGGTTAGGGTTAGTTGTCTCAGGGAGACAGGATTAGGTGTCTCAGGTAGACAGCGTTAGGGTTAGGTGTCTCAGGGAGACAGGGTTAGGGTTAGGTGTCTTAGGCAGACAGGGTTAGGTGTCTCAGGGAGACAGGGTTAGGGTTAGGTGTCTCAGGGAGACAGGGTTAGGGTTAGGTGTCTCAGGGAGACAGGGTTAGGGTTAGGTGTTTTAGGGAGACAGAGTTTGGGTTAGGTGTCTCGGGGAGACAGGGTTAGGGTTAGGTGTCTCAGGAAGACAGGGTCAGGGTAAGGTGTCTCAGGGAGACAGGGTTAGGGTTAGGTGTCTCGGGGAGACAGGGTTAGGGTTAGGTGTCTCAGGAAGACAGGGTCAGGGTTAGGTGTCTCAGGGAGACAGGGTAAGGTGTCTCAGAGAGACAAGGTAATGGTTAGGTGTCTAAGGGACACAGGGTTAGGGTTAGGTGTCACGGAGAAAGGGTTAGGGTTAGGTGTCTCGGGGAGACAGGGTTAGGTGTCTCAGGGAGACAATTCTAAGGAGTAGCAGCAAGATATCATTTAGGTGTCTCAGAGAGACAGGGTTAGGGTAAGGTGTCTCAGGGAGACAGGGTTAGGGTTAGGTGTCAGGGAGAAAGGGTTAGGTGTCTCAGGGAGACAGGGTTAGGGTTAGGTGTCTCAGGGAGACAGGGTTAAGGTTAGGTGTCTCAGGGAGACAGGGTTAGGGAGAGACAGGGTTAGGGTAAGGTGTCTCAGGGAGACAGGGTTAGGGTTAGGTGTCAGGGAGAAAGGGTTAGGGTTAGGTGTCTCAGAGAGAGAGGGTTGGGGTTAGGTGTCTCGGGGAAACAGGGTTAGGGTTAGGTGTCTCAGGGAGACAGGGTTAGGTGTCTCGGGAGACAGGGTTAGGGTTAGTTGTCTCAGGGAGACAGGATTAGGTGTCTCAGGTAGACAGCGTTAGGGTTAGGTGTCTCAGGGAGACAGGGTTAGGGTTAGGTGTCTTAGGCAGACAGGGTTAGGTGTCTCAGGGAGACAGGGTTAGGGTTAGGTGTCTCAGGGAGACAGGGTTAGGGTTAGGTGTCTCAGGGAGACAGGGTTAGGGTTAGGTGTTTTAGGGAGACAGAGTTTGGGTTAGGTGTCTCGGGGAGACAGGGTTAGGGTTAGGTGTCTCAGGAAGACAGGGTCAGGGTAAGGTGTCTCAGGGAGACAGGGTTAGGGTTAGGTGTCTCGGGGAGACAGGGTTAGGGTTAGGTGTCTCAGGAAGACAGGGTCAGGGTTAGGTGTCTCAGGGAGACAGGGTAAGGTGTCTCAGAGAGACAAGGTAATGGTTAGGTGTCTAAGGGACACAGGGTTAGGGTTAGGTGTCACGGAGAAAGGGTTAGGGTTAGGTGTCTCGGGGAGACAGGGTTAGGTGTCTCAGGGAGACAATTCTAAGGAGTAGCAGCAAGATATCATTTGACTGAGAATAAGAAATTTTGATAGAACGGCATGTATCTTATCCACAAGATCTTATCTACAGCACTGGCATCATACCTTAAAGTTACAGTAGCAAATTTGTGATTATATATGCAAAAAGTTATCCTAACAGACACTAGGTAACTTGGTACTTCATCTGGATTCAAATTCTTTCAATTACAATGAAATGAAAAAGAACTGCAAATTTTGCAGATAATTATGACAACAACACAGCATGCAAGGAGTCAACTCCAGATCTATGCACAGTTTACTCATCTCATGCAATCAAACAACCTCACAGCAACGTAGTTTCTGATCCATGTCTATACTGTAGTGTTTATCCTTCTCACAAAATCAAACAGACTCACAGCAGCGTAGTGTCTAATCCGTGTCTATACTACAGTTTACTCTCCTCATGCAATCAAACACACTCACTGCAATGAAGTGTCCGGTCCATTTCTATACAGGGTGTCCCAAAAAAAACCGAACCCTGGATCAAATGTGTATTTTAACCAATGTAACCGGACACATTAAAATATAAATATGTACTGTTGTAGATAAGTCATTTGTGCATATGTCTGCCAAATTTCTTTTAAAAATGTGCATTGGTTTAAAAGATATGAGTTTTTTAATGAATGCACCTAAAATCTGTTTAAATATGATATTCGTTAATCGCATAGTCCATGCCTATATCATGTTTAAAACGGAGTTTTGGGTGCTTTCATTTAAATGTGGATATCTTAAAACCCAATGAATATGTTTACACAAAATTTAGACAACACATGGCACAATGTTGTCTCTACTAAGCTACATGAGTATACTTTTAATTCAAGTTAGCAATATTGACAGAAATGGGATAACTTGCAGGTCTTAATCCCGGGTTCGGTTTCTTTTGGGACATCCTGTACTGTAGTGTTTATCCTTCTCACAAAATCAAACAGACTCACAGCAGCATAGTGTCTAATCCGTGTCTATACTACAGTTTACTCTCCTCATGCAATCAAACACACTCACTGCAATGAAGTGTCCGGTCCATTTCTATACTGTAGTGTTTATCCATCTCAAATTATCAAACAAACTCACAGCAACATAGTGTCTGATCCATGTCTATACTGTAGTGTTTATCCATCTCACAATATCAAACAAACTCACAGCAACATAGTGTCTGATCCATGTCTATACTGTAGTGTTTATCCATCTCACAATATCAAACAAACTCACAGCAACATAGTGTCTGATCCATGTCTATACTGTAGTGTTTATCCATCTCACAATATCAAACAAACTCACAGCAGTGTAGTATCTGATCCACATCTACACTGTAGTTTACTTATCTTTTGCAATCAAACAAACTCTCAGCAGTGTAGTTTCTGATGCATGTCTATACTGTAGTTTATTCATCTCAAGCAATCAAACAAACATGATCCATGACTATATTGTAGTGTTTATCCATTTCATAAAATCAAACAAGCTCACAGCAGGGTAGTGTCTCATTCGTGTCTATATTGCAGTGTTAATTAATTTCACAAAATCAAACAAACTCACAGCAGTGTAATGTCTTATCCAAATGTACTGTAGTTTACTCGTCTCACACAATCAAACAAACTCAAAGCAGCATAGTGTCTCATCTGTGTCTATACTGTATGTAACCCTTCTCACGTAATCAAACAAACTCACAGCAGCTTAGTGACTGATCGGCATCTACACTGTAATTAATTGGTCCCACGCAATAAAACAAACTCATAGCGTAGTGTCTAATCCGTATCTTTTTCTGTACTTTACGGATCTCACGCAATCAAACCTACAGCAGCATAGTGTCTGATCCATGTCTATACTGTAGCGTACTCATCTCATGCAATCAAACAAACTCACACCAGCGTAGTGTCTGATCCACATCTATACTGTTATTTATGCATCTCACGCAATCAACCTCACAGCAACGTAGTGTCTGATCCATGTCTACACTGTAATTTACTTGTCTCAAGCAATCAAACAAACTCACAGCAGCTAAGTGTCTGATCCATGTTTATACTTCAGTGTTTATCCATCTCATAAAATTAAACAAACCCACAGCAGCATAGAATCTGATCCGTGGCTATAATGCACTTTAACCTTCTCGCGCAATCAAAGAAACTCACAGCAGCATAGTGTCTGATCCATGTCTATACTACAGTTTACTTGTCTCACGCAATCAAACAATCTCACAGCAGCATAGTGTCTGATCCATGTCTATACTGTAGCGCTTTGTATACTGTAGCGTACTCATCTCATGCGTTCAAACAAACTCTCAGCAGCATGGTGCCTGATCCCCATCTATTGTAGTGTTTATTCATCCCACAAAATTAAACAAACTCCCAGCAGTGTAGTGTCTGATCTGTGTCTATACTGTACCCTTTTTCGCACAATCAAATAACAGCAGCGAAGTTTCTCATTCATGTCAATACCGCAGTTTACTCATCTCACGCAATCAAACAAACTCACAGATGCTTAGTGTCTGATCCACATCTATACTGTAGTATTTACCCTTCTCATGCAATCAAACAAACTCACAGCAGCTTTGTGTCTGATCCACATCTATACTGTAGTGTTTATCCATAATCACATGATGCTAATGGCAACGTAGCTGGCATTAAGTTAACTCTATGGTGCTAATGGCAACCTAACTGGCATTATGTTAACCCCTATGGTGCTAATAACCTATTAGTTAAACCTATAGTGATAATGGCAACCTAACTGGCACTTAGTTAACCCTATGGTGCTAATGGCAACCTTACTGGCATTGTCAATCAGCTTGGATCCAGAAGAGACACAAAGTAACTTGGCATCTCATCAAAATGTTTGATACTCTGCCAGTAATTTATCAAAACCTTGAACAAATCTAGAATCAATAACAATAGCTCCACATAAAGTTTGCCCTTTCAGCAGACACATTTTTTTCAGCATCATAAGGTTAATATTTCTTCTATATCTCCTCAAAAATACAGTTAGAATGTCAAGCAGATTGGATAGCTGATTGATATTCAAAAAATGTCACTTTGGGGAGCCTAGCCACAGAAATTCTCCAGTTCAATGCAAGCTGTCACTTTGGGGAGCCTAGCCACAGACTTTCTTCAGTTCAATGCCAGCCAATTCAAATTCAATTCTTAGCCATACTGTGGTTGAATTGGTTACAACCTTTACAAACAGGTTGGATCCAGATTAGGCACGTTGAACCTCAGTGTCTCGTCAAGATCTAAACTGTATGACATGCTTATTAAAATCTTAGGGGGAAAATTGGAGAGATATTCACAAAGAAAATTGACAACTGTAACATTTTTTGCAGAGAAACTTTACCTCATGTTGGAAGGGTTAACCAATTGATTGCTATTTTATCTAAATGTAATCTCATATCTGTATACAGTAAAACCTCTCTATAACAACCACTAAATTACATCAAGTATTTTGTGTTAAAGGCAGGTGGATTCTTAAAGCAAGGTGAAAGTAAAACAGAACGCTCCTATAGGAGCGTTCTGTTTTACTTTCAACTTGCTTTAAGCAACCACCTGCCCTAAATACCAACTAATTAACACAATTTAGTGGCCGTTACAGAGAGGTTTTACTGTATTTGAAACAGTAAGTTCAATTTGCATGGCATTGTATTTATTTGAGACTAGTAGAGTAGATTTGATCAATCAGATGTACCGCAAGATATTAGCATTCTACAGGCAAATTTGTGATAAACAGTTCAGCAAAACAAGAGCGCTGAGGCTATTGGTGCCTCATCTGGCTGAAAACTGGAAGATACCGTAATTGCTCTAAATATTCTGACACCAATTTTCTTAACCCATTCCCACATAGGCTATTTTTAGATCCAACCTCTTTGATTAAATCTACCAAAAAGGAGCATTAACTAGAGAAAAGGAAATGTTCAGAATTGTGTAGTTTTGAAACCATTGTGATAAATAGAGCATTTGCTCCTATGGAGCAAATGCTCTATTTATCACAATGGTTTCACAAAGTGACTTTTACAAAAGCATCAAAAGGCGTCAATATGCGGGAATGGGTTAACAAATTTGTAAACTACAAACTTCAACTTGGCACAATTATGATAACCTTAAATTAGACTGACATAGTAGCAAATAGTGTAGACCAAGATAAAACACCTGCTTCAAGAGCCATTTGATCTGGGTCTGCACTATTTGCCTAAGTTTATCTGTTTGGTAAATAAGGGTACTGGAAGCATGTGTTTAGAAAAGAGTTACAAAATCTTCATTGAAACTAATGCAAAGAACAATTGTACATAAATATGCTGAGGCAGAAGAATGACAGATACTGATATGGTACCTAGTAAAAACTCCAGACCAGAAATCCCTGTTGATGTCAACACAGGAAGTCTTTAACCCCTTACCTGATGAATATTCATGTAGGAAAATAACTAGCACTAAAGGTGATAAATATCCCCTGCACAGTATGGTATGGTTATGGTAGGGTATGGTATGTTTATGTTTATGGTATGGTATGGTATGGTATGGTATGGTATGGTATGGTATGTTTATGGTATGGTATGGTATGGTATGTTTATGGTATGGTATGGTATGGTATGGTATGGTATGGTATGGTATGGTTGTGGTTGTGGTTGTGGATGTGGTTGTGGGTGTGGTGTGATGTGGGTGTGGGTGTGGTGTGGTATGGTATGGTTGTATGTATCATCACATATGTTTCCTGCCCTCAAAGGGTTAAAGAAATAAAATAAGGAAACAACATAAAACTGTAGGCTTAACCCTTTCCTTCATACAAATGCTTTTTCACTTTCACATTTGCTTGTTAAATTATGACAGATCTACCATATCATATTTCACATGATATGGTACATATGCCATTATAAAAATCAGCTAATGAATATACATGATGTCATTATTTCTAACATGAATATTCGACAGGGAAAAGGTTATCAGGCAACAGTATAATCTATCAGTTAACTCTTTACTCTATAAATACGCTTTCGACACTTTTGATCCTGTGGGAGCCATCTGATCAGGGTCTGTCTGTTTGCTTATGAGATGATATAGACATGATTCTACATTTTCTGCCTTGGCCACAATTCCCTTGTCAATGTGTTAATATAACAACTAATCTAAGTAATATCCATGATGTCATTATTTCTTGCATGGATATTCATAGGGTAAAGGGTTAACTCTTTCCCTGTTTAACCCTTTCCTCCATAAATATGCCTTTCTACGCCTCTGTAAAAGTCACTTTTTGAGATCATTGTGATAAATAGAGCATTTGCTCCTATAGGAGCAAATGCTCTATTTATCACAATGGTTTCAAACTACAAAATTCTAAAATTTTACTTTTCTCTAGTAAATGATCATTTTGGGTAGATTCATTCAAAGAGGTTGGGTCTAAAAATAGCCTATGGAGGAATTAAAAAATGATCCTGTGTTCATATACCATTACAAAAATTCAGCCAATAAATATTCATGACGTCATTACTTCTATCATGAATATACATAAAGTAAAGGGTTAAAATTCATAGACTCTAAATCCTTTCCCTCATATAGACACCCCTTTGCAAACAGAGAAGCAAATAGAGAAGACCAATATCAGACGGTTCCTGTAGGAGCTATCTGATAAGAGTCTATTCGATTTGCTTACGGAATAGCATAATAAAAAATATTTTCCACTGACCAATATACAAATTCAGGTAATGAATGTTCATTAAACCCCAAATTCTTCTACAGACATTCATAAGGCTGACTACTACTTACCATTCCTATAGATATTCATGAGGCTGACTACTACTACTACTACCCATTCCTATAGATATTCATGAGACTGACTACTACTAACCATTCCTATAGATATTAATGAGGCTGACTACTACTTACCATTCCTATAGATATTCATGAGACTGACTACTACTAACTATTCCTATAGATATTAATGAGGCTGATTACTACAAACCATTCCTATAGATATTCATGAGGCTGACTACTACCAACCATTCCTATAGATATTCATGAGGCTGATTACTACAAACCATTCCTATAGATATTCATGAGGCTGATTACTACAAACCATTCCTATAGATATTCATGAAGCTGAGTACTACTAACCATTCCTATAGATATTCATGAGGCTGACTATTACTACCCATTCCTATAGATATTCATGAGGCTAACTACTACTTACCATTCCTATAGATATTCATGAGGCTGACTATTACTAACCATGCCTATAGATATTCGTGACGCTGACTACTACTAACCATTCCTATAGGTATTCATGACGCTGACTACTACTACCCATTCCTATAGATATTCGTGATGCTGACTACTACTAACCATTCCTATAGATATTTGTGACACTGACTACTACTACCCATTCCTATAGATATTCGTGATGCTGACTACTACTAACCATTCCTATAGATATTCGTGACACTGACTACTACTACCCATTCCTATATATATTCGTGACGCTGACTACTACTAACCATTCCTATAGATATTCATGAGGCTGAGTACTACTAACCATTCCTATAGATATTCATGAGGCTGACTACTACTAACCATTCCTATAGATATTCATGACGCTGACTACTACTAACCATTCCTATAGATATTCATGACGCTGACTACTACCAACCATTCCTATAGATATTCATGAGGCTGATTACTACAAACCATTCCTATAGATATTCATGAGGCTGACTATTACTACCCATTCCTATAGATATTCATGAGGCTAACTACTACTTACCATTCCTATAGATATTCATGACGCTGACTAAAGGTAAAGGTAAAGGTGAGGTTTATAGTCTGGAACTACATACAATGTACATATTCTCCCGACTTCACAATTTACCCTCTAATCACTGGGTTATAAGTCGGCCATTAACACTCGGCGCCTAAGGCAGCCATGGCACATTGACTTATTTCCCTCACAGGTACCCATTTATACACCTGGGTAGAGAGGAGCAAACGTGGGATGCATTTTTTGCTCAGAAAAATTCTGATAGTCCGATGGCAGGATTCGAACCGGGGACCCTTCGATCCCAAGTCTAACGTCCTACCACTGGACCACCACTCCTACTACTAACCATTCCTATAGATATTCATGAGGCTGAGTACTACTAACCATTTCTATAGATATTCATGATGCTGACTATTACTAACCATTCCTATAGATATTCGTGACGCTGACTACTACTAACCATTCCTATAGATATTCATGACGCTGACTACTACTACCCATTCCTATAGATATTCGTGACGCTGACTACTACTAACCATTCCTATAGATATTCGTGACACTGACTACTACTACCCATTCCTACCCATTCCTATAGATATTCGTGACGCTGACTACTACTAACCATTCCTATAGATATTCGTGACACTGACTACTACTACCCATTCCTACCCATTCCTATAGATATTCGTGACACTGACTACTACTACCCATTCCTATAGATATTCGTGACGCTGACTACTACTAACCATTCCAATAGATATTCATGAGGCTGAGTACTACTAACCATTTCTATAGATATTCATGACTACTACTTACCATTCCTTGAACAAGTCTTCAATGTCTGTTCTCGGACATATTTTATGATAAAGTTCGTAGAATTTCTCGAATGTGAAAGACGACACTTCAATTTCCTCACACTGTAAAAAGAGAAAGGAATCCATGACAATGAAGTATTGACATTTACTGTATTTATCCTAAATATATATAGCCATGTAAACTATGCACACTCACAATGATCAGTTGCATCAGCTTCTATATTATTTCCTACTCAATTTATTTGTCTCATTTAAAGTTGTCAAGACGGTGCAAAATTGATTTGTTCAGCTTTACATACGGCAGGGGAGAGAATATTGGATGTTCTAAAACTTAAGGTAAACATGGTAACCAATTTTTGCCTATTATCAGAGACTACAAATGGGACATGCAAGAATAGGATGCCTTCATCTTGGACAATTCATCTGAATTAATCATGCTGAAAGCTAGAAATGAATGATGAGGGACTTAACCCTTTCCCTCATATAAACGTGTTTTCACGTATTTGCAAACAGAGTAGACCTAGATCAGACGGCTCCTAGAGGAGCCGTCTGATCAGGGTCTACTCTGTTTGCGAACAGAATTTCAAAGATCTGTGTCTTTACTTTCTAAAATGGCTACAATGCTCCACCTTCCATATTTCATTATAACCTTTTTGTCCATGAATATTCAGTAGGTATTGAAATTTGTAATAAACACAGAACAGGGAAAGGGTTAACCCTTTACTTCATATATATATAATTATACCTCTTGATGCCTTTGCAAACAGAGAAAACCAAGACTAAACACCTCCAGTAGGAGCTGTCTGATCAGGGTCTGCTGTGCTTACTGATGAAATAATATAGATACAATACATACGGAGACCGCACGGAAGTGCCCTTACAACAAGTTAATGGGTGCTGTAAACTCATCGCAAGGCAAATGTAAACTAGGCATTACATGAATATTCAAGTAGCAAACATTTTAAATGAGTAGATCAACAAAAACATTTCTCATTTCTGAAGAGAAAATATTACTAAACATTTTGACTTGGATGAAGATGGGAGGACATAATAATTAACCCTTCAATCGGTTTACATGAAGCTTAACCGTTTCCCTGTTGAATATTCATGTAAGAAGTAATGACATCATGAATATTTATTGTCTGATTCTTTATAATTCCATATTATACACACGAGTTTTGGTATTGGCAGAAACTGGAGAGTCAGATACATGTATATTATAATTTCTATATCTTAAGGAACTATACAGATATGATTTCACAGTTTTTGCCAAAGTAACCAAATCACATGTTCATGTAACATATAGCTAATAAATACTCATGATGTCATTAGTTCTTATAAAGGGTTAACCCTTCGCTTGCTGAATTTTAAAATACATTTCTCCTTCTTTACCTATGCCCTGTTGTATAATTACATATATCTTCACTGTGTACAAGTATTTCGCTGTGCAATCACTGCTGTGGAGTGCACTGGTTGCACAATCAACTTGTAAATAGTGCAGACCCTGATGAGACAGCTCCTGCAGGAGCTGTCTCATCTGAGTCTTCACTATTTACAGGTAGGTATATTGACGTGAATAGCAAGAGAAGGGTTAATAGGATCACAAAGAACATGTCATGCACTAACTTTAGTCATCAGTATAAGTGAATGAACATAAAAAGACCAGAAATACCAAGATAGAGATAGTATCAATTAATGCTACTAAGAAATGAATACAGTAGCCACCCTCTATAAATCCACCTTAATTAACCCAGTAGCCATTTAAAGGTGGGAAACGCCTGTATAGTGGAATTAGCAAACTGTGTAGATTCTCATCAGATGGCTGCTAGAGAAGCTCTCTGATGTGGGTCTGCACTGTTTGTGATTACAAATCCTCTCACAAATTATACCCTTTCATGCTGAATGGACTCTAAAGCAAAACAATGACGGGCTATTCCACTTTGAAAATTCCACATGCAAAGGGCAATCCTCATTTTCTTGGTGCATTCGTATTATGACCTAATCTGATTTTCATTTGAAGGGTATTTCTTAACCCATTCCTCCATAGCCTATTTTTAGACCTAACTTCTTTGAATGAATCTACCAAAAAGGAGTATTAACTAGAGAAAAGGAATTTTTTTAGAATTTTGTAGTTCTGCAACCATTGTGATAAATAGAGCAAACAGTACATATCAGATGGCTACTATAGGAGCAACCTGATCTGGGTCTGCTCTGTTTTCTAATGTTTTCGAAGAAAAGTCGAGCTATTGTGATCACTGAGTCATAAGCGCTGTCGTCATTGTCGTCGCTGTCGTCGGCGTGCAAAAACTTTAATGTAGCTCATTACTCGAAAGGTATATGAGGTATTTATTATGGGCCTTTATATTTTTCAAAATGTTTAATTTAGCTAGACAAACACCAAATCAGACAAGCGTTGGCGCCGCAGGCAGCTCTTGAAATAAATATAGAACAGGGAAAGGGTTAAGCAAACAGTGCATATCAGATAGCTACTATAGGAGCAACCTGATCTGGGTCTGCTCTGTTTTCTAATGGATCCATATAGATCTGATCCTAAAGTTTTTGTCAAAGCAAAGCATTCCCATGAAAAGTTTATATTACAACAAGAGCCATGTGCGGCGCCAACACTCGTCTGATTTGGTGTTTGTCCAGCTAAATTAAACATTTTTGAAAAATATATAGGCCCATAACTCCAAAATTTTGAAATAAAGAGTTATGGTTATTATGTAGGGGCCTTCCTCCCAATGGAATCTACTAACCTATGAAGTTTCATGTTGATACCTCATATATTTTCGAGTAATGAGCTACATTAAAGTTTTTGCACGCCAATAACAACGACGACAATGCCTACAACTCAGTGATCACAATAGCTCGACTTTTCTTGGAAACAGACGAGCTAAAAATCAAATTAATGAATATTCATGAACTTGAAGTGTCCAATTCAAGCATAGATAATTTATTAGAGAGGTTAAGGGAAGATTTTTTAATTTCACCATCTCCAAATAAGGAAAGTTAAGGTTGCCCCCTCGTGATCTGGTTTTTTAACGAATTACAATGTTCCCCTCCCCCTTTTCAAAGTTTCATGGGTAAATTTCAGTTTTACTTACTTTTCCTCCTGGAAGCCCGAGGTCTTTTAATGACTGCATTATCATTTTCTCTGTCCGCCCAGAAGCAAACGTGCGAGTAATGCTGAAACAAACAGCAACAAAAACATGAAGCTCTTTCACATATATATAATGCTTGTTCAATGCTGAAACTGCATTTAAAGACATTTTCTACAGTTTTATGAAAATTGAACCCTTTCATAGAACTTTCTAATTTTTTGGTATATAAGGTAAAATTTATATGTCGACGAGCTAGATTTTTTGTAAAATGGCAGTTTCCATGGTAACCATTATGTGCCAAAACTGTAAAAATGACTACACTTTCTTTAAATATAATAAAACTGTACCAAAAACATTGGACTATACACAACGGACACGAATTTACACATGAATTACTGTTTTTTGATACTGTATGAAAAAGACATTAATCTGAAAATTTGTCTTTACAAAATAAGTTTTTCATATTTCTTCATTCGACAAAATATGAGAAAAATAAACATGTATTCTGCAAATAAATAAAGATATTGAAGAATTTCTGTCATAGTATTTTCCAAATTATTTGGTACATTAGGTAAAATGTAATGGTGAATTCAAAAATAGAAAGAAATATATATGTCAGAAATATATAATTATGTCGTCCAGTTAGATTTTTTGTAAAATGGCAGTTTCCATTGTAACCGTATATGCCAAAATAAAGATAATAAAATTATACCAAAAGCATTATAAAAATATAATACTTTTTAAAATTATACACTAAAAGGTTTAGGATGACGTTCTTCATTTTTCAGAAATCCATTGTTTCCATGGTAACCACTTCACTAATGATACAAAAAGTAGTGAAATTCATCAAAAAATGAAACATTTTCAAACATACAGTATAAAAAATATTTCTGATTAGCTCAGAACATTACTAGACCATTTATGTAGTCTATTTGTGTTTAAAATTACCTCTAAATAACAACCACCTTGTCAATAAGCTCACTGAAAAAAAATCTTTTTATTTACAAGATCTGCATAACTAGCAGGTGAAGTATTGCTTGCCTGGTCACATGCCAGGAATAAATATTCCTGAATGTGTACATAAAATATAATTTGCATTCAAGAGTTATCAATGTATGCAATGTAGACACAGACTGGAGATGGTTACAGGTTCAAATCCAAGTTCAGGAATAACAAGATGTGTTTGTGAAACACTATGCTCCCTCATATATTTGACCTCTGACCTTGAAGGATGACCTTGACCTTGACATGTCACCCCTCAAAATGTGCGGCTTTATGAGATACATATGTATGCCAAATATCAAGTCTCTATCTGTACTGGCTCAAAAGTTAAGACCAATGTTAAGGTTGCGTTAAAGTTACAGACAATTTGACCTTTGACCCTGAAGGATGACCTTGACCTTGACATATCACCCCTCAAAATGTGCAGCCTCCTGAGATACACAAGCATGCCAAATATCAAGTCTCTATCTCTACTGGTCCAAAAGTTATGGCCAATGTTAAAGTCGGTGATTTGACCCATATATTTGTCCTCTGACCTTGAAGGATGACCTTGACCTTGACATGTCACCCCTTAAAATGTGCGGCTTTATGAGATACATATGCATGCCAAATATGAAGTCTCTATCTGTACTGGCTCAAAAGTTATGACCAATGTTAAAGTTGCTGACAAACAGACAAACAGACAGGGCAAAAACAATATGCCCCTGACTATCGTCAATGGGGGCATAACAATTTGAATACATTTTCTGATATTCTGCTTGCTGAAGTAACTCACTTTTCTATTCACTTTCTCAGTCAAAACTTGTATAAACTATCACAACCTCCCCAAATCAACTGCAAGTGTCACATATTCTTATGATCCTTTTATTCGCAAAATGCCCGTTTATTCGATATTGTTGACTCATTATTTGTTTCGTGGATTTGCGTAACATTTATCCGATTACTATACAACTACTTTCTTTGTGAAAAGTTACTATCAGTGATTATCTATCTTGGATGCGCATAAAGATGCGCAGAAATTACAATCTGAAACGTCCTTAAAAGGGATAATTTGTCATGATTTTTTAAAACAATTTTGATCCAAATGAGATACTCTTGGTGTCCTTTCCAAAGAAATTTCTTCCACCCTTTACTCCATTAATACGCTTTTCTATGCCTTTGCAAACATAGCAGACCCATATCAGACGCCTCTTGTAAGAGCCATCTGATCAGGATCTACTCTGTATGCATATGATACAATATAGATATGATTCTACCAGCAGTAGTAGAAGTAGAAGTAGTAGTAATAGTACTAGTAGTAGTAGTAGTATGATTCTACAGTTTCTGCTATGTCCAAAAAGACCTGTGTCCATAATTATGCTATTATATCAAGTTATGTACAGTCCAACTTCGTTATTTCAAACTACAGTGATGTCTCGTTAATCCGGAATTCGTTAATCCGGAAAACTCGCGATCCGGATGAAAGTCGAGGGGAACGGATTTTTTGTGCAGTAAATTGACTCGTTACATCCGGAAATTCGCGTTCCGGAACCGGACATAGATTTTCAGTAACCAATCTATGTATTTACCTGTATTTGTGACTCATTAATCCGGCCGGGTCCGTAGCCCCGGGGCTTAATTGCCCACCCCTCACACTTAACAATAATGCATCGCGGAGGTGCGAATTCTTGTGTTTACAATCATGGGCATGGGTAAAACAACCCCCGACTGTGTGCAAACTGTTTAATTGGTTTGATATTCTTTAATGTTCCTTATTGAGATGAACACTCGCCCAATTAACTTGTTACGTTAAAACCGTGCCGCCATCGTTAAACTGTTAATCACCTTAAATGATTTGCTAATTCAGAAATTACAAGGCTATATTAATTGGGGATTCCCGCTAGGTTTTCCCCAAGATTCTAACTCATGCGTGAGCTGGCTGGTTCCCGACTTCCGCCTTACAAGTACATGTACGCGGATGGAATATTCGGGAAACCAGTCATGTCAAACATGGAGACCAACGTCGATTTTACAAAGTTTGCCCGCAGGCAAATTCGATAATCCACATTGTATTACTCAAAAGAGAAAACTGACACTTATGGATAGGGTGCAAAAAGCATTTAGAACGACAAACAAGGCAATTAATTTGATATGACTTGCGATTATTACGGGCATATGCACACATGAACGTTACAAGAAAAGACTTCTTGATGCGAAAGTAAATGTGTACATATACAATGTTTATGGTTGAGTTGATATTTTGCAGCATACGACGGTGATTCATTAATCCGGAAAATTCGTTAACCCGGAAATTTCGCTGGGAACGAACGTTTCCGGATTAACGAGACATCACTGTAGATAATTTCGAAATCTTTGTAATTTCAAATTATTATTTTGGTCCCAAATATTTCCCTTCTGTGTTTATATAAATTTTGCGAGTCTATCTCGAATGATTGGTGTCAGACTTTCTATTTTTATTTCAAACTGAATTTTTCGGTCCATCGAAGTATATTTCCTCCATTTTTACAAGTTATATCTCTACTGGTGTTGAATATGTCTGACGATTCGACATCAGAGGTTAACCTGCTGATGATTTTCACAAGTTTTGTCATTGTTTGTCAGTAGAGTCGCCAGAAATCACACCTTGCACAAACAATGACGGTACTTATGCAAACACCGGCTGGTGACAAAGTAACTGTCACTGGTGATAATTATTTGGTAATTAAAGAAGTTTGTTAGTCGCTCATACCATTTAAATCAATTGAAATAAAGTGACACTTTGTAAATCATTTGCCCAATAAAATTCCACTTTCAGGGGCATAATTTATACAACTTTTGTAGAGGACCTGAACATGATGTTATGTGCCAAATATGAAAGCCGAGTACACTGGAGCTCCGTTATACCGCGGACCATTTTACCGCCGTATCCAATATAACGCAGTTGGTCTGTGTCGCCTAAATTTATTTTGTAAATACCTTATAATATGATTGATTATCGCAATGAAACGATGAAAAATAAACAATAAACAATTCTTGTAACAGCGCCGGAAATAGGTGTACGCATAAAATCTTAACTGCATAACTTTCACTACAGACCCCAATATTGGCAGCGAGCCAAAAAATCGATAAGCGAGTAGCGAGACTAGCGACTGCTAAGCAAAACAATGTTCCAACTCCCACTAAATTTTTATTGAGTAACATCAGTGTTGCGTCTTACAGCCCAATTAATGCTGTAGCTCTAACCTTAATCCAATTGGTGTTTGTAGTTCGCACATTTAATTGTGTGTATAATTGAGATACGCCTGTACTTTCACTGCCAAAGCCACCGAAGTTTGCACATTAATTGCATGGCGTCAGGTGTTTATGACAAACAAACTTATTGACACAAAAAGCTCACCAAAGTTTGCACTTTAATTTGCACGGCGTTGGGTATTTATGAAAAACAAACATCATGACACCAATATGAGCAAATAAAAAACAAACTTTATGATTCAAGATTCAATATAAAAGTTGGGCATTTTCAGTTCTCAACCAGTCTTGGTAAATCCATCGAGACAAACACAGAAGCTTTATAGTCGACAGTTTTTCCAAAATAGCACGAGTATATTTCAATGGGTTAAAAGATTGGAACACAACAGTAGCCGTTTATTGATTTTTACTACACTAAGTGTTTTTCACGATAAATGTATAATTACGTTGTACCTTTCCAGTATGTGAGTGGTTGGGGAAACAAAGTAAACAAGTCAGTTTTGTTCGAAATAACTTTATTTTAGGATGATGGGGGTTTATGTAAGTTTATGTAAGTACCCAGATAAAAAAAACGCTATAATGCGTTTCCGTATTTACCACGGGTTTAGTTTTATGTCTCCGAAGCATCGCGTTATAATGGAGCTCCAGTGTACTTTCCAGTTTCAGGAGAAGACTTTCAAAGTTTTACTATATGTTTCTATAGACAACTGGCCACCCCTGGGGCGGGGCCAATTATGACCCCAAGGGCATAATTTAACAGATTTTGTAGAGGACCTACAGATGATGCTATGTGCCAAAGATGAAAGCTGAGAGCCCTTTAGATTCAGAGGAGAAGCTTTTTACCATCTGCTTTTAACCATTAACATCATAAATAAGTAATCAATAATATTTCACTTCAGGAATATTAACCCTTCTCTTGCTGAATTTTAAAACACATTTCTCCTTCTTTACCCATGCCCTGTTGTATAATTACGTATATCTTCACTGTGTACAAGTAATTCGCTGTGCAATCACTGCTGTGGAGTGCACTGGTTGCACAATCAACTTGTAAATAGTGCAGACCCTGATGAGACAGCTCCTGCAGGAGCTGTCTCATCTGGGTCTTCACTATTTACAGGTAGGTATATTGACGCGAATAGCAAGAGAAGGGTTAAGTATTTTATAATGATCCCTAAACATGAAACTTTTGGCCGTATTAGGAACTTTACAATCAGTTCTATATAGCTCTATCAGCAGAGCTGATCCTGATCAGGAGCCCTCTGATCTGGGTCTACACTGTCTGCAAATAACCCTACACTCGTTTCCTGCATTCAAAGGGTTAAAACGATAATAACCCGTTATAAGAATTCAAATGATTCAAATCTAAAACCATCTCTCCATTATTCATTGGCTTATCTCATGGAACATGTATGATGGTTGCCTATGGTATCCAGCTACAAAAACAGGACAGATGAAAACGGCTATAATTTCCCAATGGTATAACAAAAATATTTTCAGGTTGAATATAATTTGATAATTTCAAGTGTGTGGGTTTTGAAATTAAATACACAACTGAAGGATTTTTGGTAAAGTGAATTAGCACAATCCAATGCTACATTAGTACACGATACTGGCAATTGGTCTGTGTATCAGACAAGAAATGCTACATTAGTACATGATACTGGCAATTGGTCTGTGTATCAGCAAAGAAAATCATCTCTGCACGCTAGGTAATTTGTCATTTGCCGCAATTCTGACAGTTAATTTTAGTTCATTTCTCTTCCAATAAAATAAATAGTTTGGATCCTGATGATACACTAATCAAATGAGCATCTTATCAGGATCCAAACTGCCTGCATAGGTAATCACAAATTCACCTACAGACCTCTCCTGACATTTGACTCCAGACAGCTAAAAGGGTCCAGTTTTTGGAAAACAAATTGAAGGCCACAACTCTAATAATTCAAAGGTCAATGTCGGTGATTCTTGCAGTGCCCCATTCCCTCATGTTACTACACATTTACACAAAGTCTCATAGAAAGACTCCAAACTGTTTCTGAAATATGACTTTGGACATACAAAACGGTTAAGTTTTTGAAAAACAAAGGGCATTTACTCTGGTGTTCCAAGGTCAATGTGCATGATACTTTTAAGGTCGCATTTCCTTCTGCTACAAGTTCATAGAAAAATGCTAACGGTTTCTCAGATATGACACCAGACAGACAAAATGTTACATTTTTGGCAAACAAAGAGCTATAACCCTGGTGTTCAAAGGTCATTGTGAGTGATACTTGCACGCCCACATTTCTTTATAGTAGTGCAGTAAAATACCGCTAATGCGACCACCTATAATAGGTATAATTCTCTGTGGTAGAGGCAGGTGGTAGCTTAATGCAGGACAAAAGTAATGCAGAAAGCTCCTAGGAGGAGCTTTCTGCATTACTTTTGCACTGCATTAAACAACCACCTGCTTATAACGACATCCATGTTCAATCATTAAGTGATTGCATAAGAGGGGTTCTACTGTACATATTTACACAAAGTTTCTGAGAAAATTGCAAAATGTTTCAGAGAGACCCACATGATGGAAAGATGCACAAATGGACAAACAATGCTAAAGCCTATATACCTTTGCCTTTGGCGGGGCATACTGACCATGAATATTATATAGCTGTATTTTATAATGGCATGATGAACAAGGACATTTTATATAAGATTTATATTGTTTCATAAGCAAACAGAGCAAACTCACATCAGACTACTCCTGTAGGAGTTGTCTGATCTAGGTTTACTCTTTTTGCAATGTATTCATAGGCTATTTTTAGACACAACCTCTTTGAATTAATCTACCGAAAAGGAGCATTTACTAGAGAAAAGGAAAAGTTTAGAATTGTGTAGTTTTGAAACCATTGTGATTAATAGAGCATTTGCTCCTATTGGAGCAAATGCTCTATTTATCACAATGGTTTCATAATGTGACTTTTACAGAGGCGTAGAAAGGCGTATTTATGGAGGAAAGGGTTAAAAGGCATATCTTTGAGGAAAATTATTAATGATATTTTAGCAACCACTTTCTACATTTTCTGCAAATATTAATTAAATTGCATGTAAATATAAATTGATTCAGATCTAAAGTTATTTCCCAGTTCAAAATGACAAATTTGGCTCTGAAAAGAATCTGGAAATCTGGATACAATCTTACCTTCTGACAGGGATTTTTCCACTGGGATTCACCATGAAGCACAGCTTCATCCAGCTTTAAAAGAGAAACAATATCATTATATTACTATGCATTAATTCACTCTATAAGTGTAACAGAATTGTACAAATGCATTCCACGCTATTTACCCCAAGTATTCTCACAGACAATTAACCCATTACCTCATAGGCTATTTTTAGACCCTAACTCTTTAAATAAATCTACCAAAAAGGAGCATCAACTAGAGAAAAGGAAAATTTTAGAATTTTGTAGTTTGAAACCAATGTGATAAATAGAGCATTTGCTCCTATAGGAGCAAATGCTCTATTTATCACAATGGTTTCACAAAGTGACTTTTACAGAGTTGTCAAAAGTCGTCAATATGAGGGAATGGGTTAAATAGTGCAGCTGATTAGGGGTTGACACTATTAGCTGCTATGTCAGTCTAAATTAAAGTTATCAAAACGAAGTCAAAGTTACTTCACCCTTTCAACCCAAGAAACACATGTACTGCCATTTGAAAACTGTGTAGACCGAGATCAGAGGACTCCTTAGAATTTGCCCTGCTTGTCACTCAAAATCCTCTAGCATGTTCAAGCATGTCTCGGGGTGTAGTTTATCAGCATTTGTACAGACGTGCTGTGCAAGCAGGCTTTTATGGTGATGCGGTGGAGTGCTTGACTAGGAAGCTAGAGGTCTCAAGTTCGATCCCCACACCTGAAGGGTATATTTTCTCTCAGGGAAATAAACCTGGTTACCAATGAAGGACAAAAGTTATGCAAAAAGCTCTTATAGAAACTGTCTGTACAACTTTTGCTCTTCACTAAGCAGCTACCTTTTCTAATTCCTTATTTGATTAAAATGCTGTTTCACATCTTTGTAAACAGAGCAGACCAAGATCAGATGGCTCCAATAGGAATGTCTGATCAAGGTCTGCTCTGTTTGCTTATGGATCTGATTCTGAAGTTCTTGCCTCCTGTGGTCATGTACCATTATCATATAAAGAGTTAACCCATTCCTCCATAGGCTATTTTTAGTTCTAACCTCTTTCAATGAATCTACCAAAAAGGAGCATTAACTAGAGAAAAGGAAAATTTTTAGAATTTTGTAGCTTGAAACCATTGTGATAAATAGAGCATTAAAATTTTGCTCCTATAGGAGCAAATGCTCTATTTATCACAATGGTCTCAAGAAGTGACTATTACAGAGGCGTAGAAAGGCGTATTTATGGAGGAAAGGGTTAAACTATACCTATGTCTATTTATTATAAGTGGCTGCTATTGAGAGGTTTGACTGTTACTAAGAACCACAACAAGCCAAGAAATAAATCATGACCTGTCTGCCACAGATAACAATTTACATACTCCCATAGCCTTCCATATCAAAAAGAAACATGGCTCCTACAGATGTAATAATACAGAGCTACACTAGGCAAATAAATTTCGAGGCCTCTAGAGCTGTATAAATCATGTCCCAAATGGTTATAACATGTAAGTGGCCCATCTTCTCTCTCTACATATTTGGCTGCGTTTGCTATGGAAAGCTCAATATAAAACTATTTCAATCTTTAACCTGCTCCATCTGTTCTTAACTCTAAATTAACCAAAGACTGTATTTAAATTTAACTCTGAAGAGAATGATTTTCATGACAAACAATGCAGGCCTTGATCAATGGGATTCTTCAGGGGCTCTTTGATCTAGATCTACACTGCTTGCTAAGATCTTATATTACTTGGTTCCCCCACTTAAAGGGTTAACTACACTTCAAGGACATATAGGATAGCCATCATAGCAACAATTTGCAAAGGTTATCACGAATTCAATCACAGTTGGGAAAATGTAAACTCTTTGCAAGCTAGCAGTATATTCTTCAAAATAATCGCAAACAGTTTACAGAACTACAGATAAGGGTGCGTACTCAAATACTAAAATCGTCATTTCTAACCCTATACTGTGACCACTCTTTAGAATCGTATCTTCGAGACGATTCTAAAGAGTGGTCACAGTATAGGGTTTGGTGGAGAAATGAAAGAGTGATTCTTGAAAACATGTCTATTTACGCATGTACCTCTGAGTTTAGATCCAGATAAGACCCCTAGTAACTCGACATCTCATAAGTATTATAACTACTAACATTCTGACACCATGGTTGAAATCATCTGAAACTTATTATTTATTTTTTTTAAGAACTGTAGCAGTCAACGATTTTTGCAGACTACAGAACCGTTACTCGCATGCAAAGACCTAAATATGGCATTCTGCTTCTCGGTTGATCATAAGAGATACTGCATTCTGCTTCTCAGCTGATCATAAGAGGTATTGCATTCTGCTTCTCAGCTGATCACAAGAGATTCTGCATTATGCTTCTCAGTTGATCAAAAGAGGTACTGCATTCTGCTTCTCAGCTGATTATAAGAGGTACTGCATTCTGCTTCTCAGCTGATCACAAGAGGTACTGCATTCGGCTTCTCAGCTGATCATAAGAGGAACTGCATTCGGCTTCTCAGCTGATCATAAGAGATACTGCATTCGGCTTCTCAGCTGATCATAAGAGGTATTGCATTCTGCTTCTCAGCTGATCACAAGAGATTCTGCATTATGCTTCTCAGTTGATCAAAAGAGGTATTGCATTCTGCTTCTCAGCTGATTATAAGAGGTACTGCATTCTGCTTCTCAGCTGATTATAAGAGGTACTGCATTCTGCTTCTCAGCTGATCACAAGAGGTACTGCATTCGGCTTCTCAGCTGATCATAAGAGGAACTGCATTCGGCTTCTCAGCTGATCATAAGAGATACTGCTTTCTGCTTCTCAGCTGATCACAAGAGGTACTGCATTCGGCTTCTCAGCTGATCATAAGAGGAACTGCATTCAGCTTCTCAGCTGATCATAAGAGATACTGCATTCGGCTTCTCAGCATATACTACATTCTGCTTCTAAGCTGATCATAAGAGGTACAGCATTCTGCTTCTCAGCTGATCATAAGAGATACGAGATCTGCTTCTCAGCTGATCATAAGAGATACTGCATTCTGCTTCTCAGCTGATCATAAGAGATACTACATTCTGCTTTTCAGCTGATCATAAGAGATACGGCATTCTGCTTCTCAGCTGATCATAAGAGATACTGCATTCTGCTTCTCAGCTGATCATAAGAGATACAGCATTCTGCTTCTCAGCTGATCATAAGAGATACTGCATTCTGCTTCTCAGCTGATCATAAGCGGTATTGTAGTTCATCCATTTACCTTATTAATATTCATGCAAGAAAGAATGGCATCATAAATATTTATTATGATGGAGTTTATGATTCAGCTGAGAAGCAGAATGCTGGATTTATCCCTTTACCAGATAGAAATGCAGTTTCATGCCAATGCAAATAGAATAGACCCATACCAAATAGCTCTTATAGGATCCATCTGATCAGTGTCTGCTCTAGTTGTTTATAGAATAATAATGATCTGATTCTTCAGCGCCTGTCATGGACAAAAATTCCGGTGTCCATATGCTAATATAAAACTTCATGTAATATTGTACTTCATGAAATATTCATAAGGCAATATTCCGAGGTGTTGTAACAGTCATAAGAGCTTTTCAGATTTATACAGTAGCTAATACCCCTTCAATGCTGATCTTTCACAGCAGAAAGGTTCATAATTGATTAACAGTACAGTATAACAGCGTCATTTCGACACTCGTTCTTCCGAGACTCCTGCCTATTCCGAAGAATTTTTGCGGTCCTGGCTCAAATACTATCAAATCTCATTGAAGATTCAGTAAAACCTCTCTATAACGGCCACTAAAAAACACCAAGGCAGGCAGGTGGCTGCTTACAGCAAGGTGAAAGTAAAACAGAACGCTCCCATAGGAGCTTTCTGTTTTACTTTCACCTTACTTTAAGCTGCCACCTGCCCTAAATACCAACTAATTAACACAATTTAGTGGCCGTTATAGAGAGGTTTTACTGTATCTGCATTAATCCGAATACAGATAATCAGAAGATTTGAGCATGTGTGTCGGTCCTGTGAATCATTATGGTTCCTTTTACTGATTGGTTATTTTGAGCATAATCTTTTTGCACCTTCGAGATCAATATTCACACCTGCTCGATACCCTTTTGTAACCTTTTGAGGGATCCGTATGTGGGCATTAAATCTACTAAATGTGTGAAAAACACTTTCATTGAATATAGACTTTTAACTTGGAGTAGATAATGATAAGAATTTATTGATAATATGTAACCAGGTGTTTTCTACTTTCGGTTTTAACTTTTAGTGGACTCTGTCCTCGTAAGTCACGTGTGTTCGAATTGTCAGTGCTCGCTCTATTTTTAGTAGTTGTTTATTTCACGTCATCGTTCTCTAATCGGATTGGTTGTTTCAATTCTCGTTGCCTCTTCTCGTGGTCTCGTTCGTGGTCACGTGGTATAACATCAGCTGTTCGCGGTGATTTGTGGCATTTACGTTCTGACAGAATTGAAGTTGGCTTGTGGAAAGCTTCTGGAGAAGTGGTACTAAATATTGGTATGTACTTGTGAAATTAGTGTTATTCTTCGTGCTGTAAGCTGACCGTTTCGAAACTGTGCTTTTGAGAAAAGTAATATTGCGTTTCGAAGTAACTGTAATTAGTTTCCGTGGTTTCAAATTAGCAGCCTTCTTCGCTCAACACCTTTTTGGTAGCTAACATGTTCACTAATACTTATGCATGTTTCTTACAGCACGTGGTACTGCACTGCATTGCCTGGGCGAATGAATGAGGTTGACAGCATTTGGTTCCATAAACTGGTAAGAGAAATGGTAAGCTAGACATTAGTACTGCTAGTCTTAGGTTGAATAGTTTCAGCAACATTGGAGAATGACTTTGATATTAAGTGTTAGGGATAGAGCCACTAGAATAGATAAGGACAGAGAGACACTATTTTATTAACAATGTAGCTTTATAAGCATTTACAGCTACATGCAAACAGTATAATAACTTAATTGAATACTGTATATGTATATGTTAATTCATTGATATTGTATCCTGTGTATGATAATTGCATTATATAGAATGTATTACTGAAAGTCTTCTACGACTTTGTGTCATTTCAGGATGCGTTGTTTTGCCGTGTATATGTACTGCTGTACCTGAACCTGAATAAAATCTCACTGTTCCGAACCCTAGCCGTTATCGTGTTTTCCACCCTTTATGCTCTGGGTCAAGCACTAGGCAATATTGGCGCCCAACGTGGGGCAGTGTGTCCAACTTCTATCCAGGACAGCAGGTTGCTGAGCTCATATCCAGGATGGCGTGTCGCTAAGCTCATAGGTCTGACAGCGTGCCAAGCTCAGCTGGGGTCTGTGTCATCTAGCCTTGGTAGTGTGTCGTGTCGAGACGAGAGTTATCATTATCCAGGACCGTCTGTGGTATCAGATACCTGTGGTTGTCAGCATCGTGACGTGTGGGGAGCAAAGTGTCTATCAGTCTGTCAGTCGTCGGTTGCCGTTGGTGTTGTCAGCGCTGGAGTGATAGTGCAAAGACACTTGTTATCATGAATTGTGTTATTACAAGACTGTTCTAGTGGCAAAAATTCAGCATTGCAGAGACAGGGTCATCAAAATAGCAAGTATATATAAATTTTTGTATTGTAAATATCTAGAAAACTGCAGTAACTGAACCAGATTATTTTCTCTGGACCGTGGCTTTGTGTCTTTGTAAATTCATTCTAAATTTAATGTTTTCAAACAGTTACCTGCAGCTTCTGATATTGTGTGTTCTTGACAGTGTGACATTGTAAGTAAGAATGAGATTCACTCTTGCACAGTTTAGTTAACTGGTGGTGGGACCACGTCACTGATTATTAAGGGTTTTCACTGGTGAAGGTTAACAGAAAACAAAGACTTCTAATATTAACAAATAATTAACTTCAGGGTAACCTTAATTTGAGCTGCTATTTTGAAATCCATTCAAGATATTTAAAATGAAATAAATTATTTCAGCTCTTACTTAGATATACAGTACTAGGGTCAGTTTACAGCAGAACCGGATCTATTACTTTTTATTGTTTGAACTCTGTCAATCCGTCTTGTTCAGTCAACAGTTCTGGTTTGTTGGAATTCTTGCTCTTGGACCTTGAAACACTGTAACTTCTGTGCATTAATTTGAATTGATTTTTAAGTTTGAATTTGGATTTAAAAAATTCTTATTACATTCTTGCAAACAGAATTTGAGTTGGTCAGTTATTTGAAAGTTTGGGGTTCATATTAGTTTCGTTTGATAATTTTGGCCAGTATAATGTGACTTCCTGTTGTTTGACCTTGACCGACATTGGGATCATCATAATGTGACTTCCTGTTGTTTGACCTTGACCGACATTGGGATCATCATAATGTGACTTCCTGTTTAGACTTAGTAGTTTACAGTAGTTAGTATTTCAGCACAGCAGTAGCCACGTTATTAGTAAAACCTCCTCCCATAGTTATTGAAAATACTTCTTTTCAGCACACCAGAAGAATTTATTATTCGGACTTAGCATATTTAAACTGAAATTTGAGATACTCAGATTCCAGTTTTGTTTTTTTAAATAGTGCTTTCTGCGGAATAGTTTTCGCGTACTATAGTATACTACAACCTGTGTGATGCATTAGTTCTTCTTTTGCTGACATTGATATAGATTAAGGTATTTAATTACAATAATTTCTACTTTGAATTATTGGTACGAGATTTCATTTCGGAATTGACTTATAATTATTTAGGAAATATTTCACTTTGACTGGTCACTGAAGCAGACAGTTGTTTGTTGTTCTTATAAGGGCTTAGCTTCGGTCTTTAATCATTTTACATCATTAATAATTTGATAGGGTTAAATTATACTTAGTAAAATTATTAATTAGTACTAAATCAACTTGAAATTTGAAATAAATTAACTTAGTGCTTGAATGTTTGGACTTTACATTTAATGGAAGCATTGAGTTTAATGTACTTACGTTAGGCATCGCAAATTAACTTAGTAATTTTATTTAGTTTAGGTTAATTGATATTTGCTGGGGTCTACCCTCATTAAGTCATTCAGTTTAGATCTACTTAATCACTAGTTGGATCTACCCTCGTGTAACTTAAGCTTTAACTTGAATTTACCTTGCATTAAGCATTCATTTTGAAGAAAGTGCATACACACACAGGCTTGTCGATACTAGATTATTACCACATTTACTCGACGCGGTGTTTTGTTGCGAATAGCCGTTACGCAGACTTTACACGCATGTAAAGAGCATTACATAAACATTATTCCAAATATTTAGGATACTACAATAGTTTCAAATAAGAGAACCTTGTGTTTGATTATTCATTACGCGGGAGTCTTGGAGAGTATCTACAGTATAGCCGTGAAACTTTATCAGTGAATACTAGTGAACTTTTGTTTTATTTGAGACACAATTGTATAGCGGTATGAGCCGATCAGATGATGAAGACTCGAAGGCAGATATGGCGGTAGGCGGATCACCAAAGAAGGAAGCTGCAGCAAGGCCGAAGACTAAGGTTAAAGGTGTTTCTGATGAGGAAGCTAGATTGTTGGAGGCCATGCACATCTTAGGGATTAAACCAAGGCTTGATAGCCCGGAAGGTATTGCCAAGTTGATGAAAGTTTTTGGCAAAGATCCAGATCCAAGTAGACGCTCACCTACTCCTACCTCAGATCCTACACCAAAGGGTAGTACATACCACTTTCCAAAGCTGTCAAACTTTTATGGTGAAGCTGGAAGAGGGGAGGTTAGTTGGCCTACTTATAAGTATGAAGTGGAGGCTTTACTTAGACAGGCAATGTTCACTGAGGAACAAATATTACTTGGAATGAGAAGATCCCTGAAAGGCAGTGCCGGAGATACCATTCGACGACTTGGATATGATGTCACAGTTAGAGAAGTTTTGAAAGAACTGCAAGGTGACTTTGGTGACAGAGAGAAACAAGATACAGTTTTGAGAAAGTTTTATTCTTGTCAACAGCTGCCAAATGAATCGGTAGATGCCTATGCTTCTAGACTTGAAGAATTGTTTGATAAGGCAGTGGAATGGAAAATCTTTAAGAGGATTGAGAGGAACACCATTTTGAAGTGTGCTTTACACTGTGGTTTGGAGAACGAGCTGAATCTACTGACTGTATATCAGAAGGACAACATCACTGATTATATTGACTTCAAGACAGAACTTAAAGAAGTGGAGATGAAAAGAAAGAAGGAGCATACAATGAAAGCAGAGGCAAAACCTTGTAATCCAATTCAGAAAGAAGTTGATAAACAAGAAGAGTCAGAGGTGACTAAGCTGTTGAGGCAGATAGAAGAAAGGATGGAGAGGATAGAACAAGAGCAACAGAAGGTTAAATCAGAAGGTGAAGTCAGACATTCTAGCTGGAGAGGCCCAGCTCGGTCAGATCGATGGCACCAAGGCTACCGAGGGAGAGGCCAGCCATCCGGTCGTGGCAATTACAGGCCATACCGTCCTGTTGGAAGCAGTACCTTTGCTCCAACTTGTTACTTATGTAATAAGAAAGGACACGTACAGATTAATTGTCCGACCATCACCGCACAGTTAGTTTGTAGCCTTTGCAAGGAAAAGGGACATCTACGAAAGGACTGCCCAAACATGAGCACGCCCGAGCACGCAGAGAAGCAAAGGTCCAGAATTAGTAGGGGAGACTAACGAGGTCAACATTACTATAGGAAAGCAGCCAGCAAAAGCACTTTTAGATACAGGGAGCGTTGTCAGTATTATTTCTGAATCATTTTATTCTCAGAATTTGAAAGATGTTGCACTTCAACCAGTAGGGGATATAATAAACATAGAATGTGCCGATGGAAACAAACTCCCATACAAAGGATATATAGAAAGTGATGTGCAAGTTGATAATGGTTTACCTAATTCAAAACCTTTGCCATGTCTTCTTTTAGTTGCGCCAGATACAAATTATTCATTTAGAACACCCATTATTCTGGGAACCAATGTTTTAACAGAGTTAATGGAGGAATGCAAGCAGAACCATGGTGAACAGTTCCTTCAACGTGCCAATCTTTTTACTCCATGGTACCTTAGTTTCAGAACTATGGCACTCCGGGAGAAAGAACTCAAGAGAAACAAGAATCGGATTGCTGTGGTCAAGTGTGCCTCTGTAGAGAAGATTATTCTCAAACCGAATCAGTCTCTTGATGTGATCGGTTTTACTGATGGTGAACTCGACTATCCTCAGACAACAGCTATTATCCAAGAGAGTTCGGCAAGTCATCTTTCACCGAATATTGATATTTCGCCAGCAGTCATTCAATATAATTATAGAAGGAATAGAGAAGTTAAGGTGAATTTGTCAAATCTCACCACTCAGCCAGTTACCATCGCACCAAGATAAATTCTTTGTGAAATACAACCGGTTACGGTAGCAGAGGATGTTTTCGGAAGAATCGAAGATCAGAACAAGGATAGCATCATCGACAGCCTTAACATTGACGAAGCTAATATTTTGGTAGCCGAACAGAAGGAAAAGCTTATACAGTTGCTTCAACACCACAAAGATATCTTTTCAACAAGTGACACTGACATTGGAATCTGCAACAAGATAAAACATAGGATCGACTTAATGACAGATATTCCTTTTAAGCAACGCCATCGACGCGTTCCACCACATATGATAGAGGAAGTTAAGCAGCACATAGAGCAACTTTTGGCAGCAGGAGTAATTCGACCGTCTAAATCTCCATACACATCTAATGTTGTCTTGGTCAGGAAGAAGAATGGAAAATTGAGGATGTGTGTCGACTACCGTCAACTCAATAGCATTACTGTTAAGGATTCATTTGCTTTGCCCAGGATGGAAGAAATCTTTGACTGTTTAAATGGTGCCAAGTATTTTTCCACCATAGATATGAAGTCCGGTTATCACCAGATCGAGGTAGAGGAGATACACAAAGAACGTACAGCATTTACAGTTGGCTCCCTTGGGTTTTATGAATACAATAAGATGCCTTTTGGATTATGTAATAGTCCGGCCACGTATCAACGCATAATGCAAGAAATTCTAGGAGATCTTAATATGAAAATCTGCCTGATTTATCTGGATGATCTCATTATTTTTAGTGATTCGTTTGAACAACATCTTGAACGTATGGATACAATCTTGGAAACTCTCCATCAGGCCAACCTTAAACTTGCGCCTGAGAAATGCTTCTTCTTCAAACCAAGAGTCAATTTTCTAGGACATGTCGTTAGTGGTGAAGGAATAGAAACTCAGCCTGAGAAAGTAGACAAGATCAGAAATTGGCCTACACCTTCAAACCCGGACGAACTGCGTTCATTTTTGGCATTTGCAGGGTACTACCGGAAATTTATAAAGGACTTCAGCAAGATTATTCGGCCGCTTTCAGAACTATTGCCACCTACATCCACTAAGAAAGGACAAAAGAAAACACTCTCACCTTGGAAATGGACTGAGAATGAGCAGCACATTTTTGAGCAGTTGAAGCAAATTCTTTCTTCTCCGCCTATCTTGGCCTATCCAGACTTTACTGAACCATTTGAGCTACACACCGATGCTTCGGACACAGCTCTTGGCGCAGTTCTGTACCAGACACAAGAGGGAAAGCAGCGAGTGATTGCCTATGCCAGTCGTGCACTGAATAAGGCTGAAAAGAACTATACAACCTTCAAGCGTGAATTCTTGGCTTTGAAATGGGCTGTGACTGAGAAGTTCTCGGATTATCTGACGTCAAATCATTTCACCGTCTATACCGATAATAATCCTCTCACATATATTCTTTCAAGTGCGAAACTTGACGCAACTGGTCAACGATGGGCATCCACATTGGGCCAATACTCGTTTGACATCTACTATCGACCAGGTCCTAAGAACGCAGATGCAGATGCAATGAGCAGATTTCCGCATGAGAGATTTCAGGACAGGGAAAGCAATGAAATGATATCAATCCAGGATAATACTGTCAAAGCCATTTGTAACGTCATTGCGATACCATTCTTTGAAACTCTGCCAGTACATAGTCTTAACATCAATGAAATCATGGATGAGCCAGGAATGTTACTTGCACAGAGAGAAATGAGAGAAATTCGTAGGGCTCAACGACAGGATGAAACCATAGACAGATGGAGAAGAGCTGTCATAGACAACAAAGTACCAACAGGGTTTTTGAAGAAAGATGATCTCACCATGAAAAGGCAATTCAAGAATCTAAAGATTAAAAGAGGTATATTATTTAGGTCTGTCAATACAGACGAAGAATACATAGAACAGCTTGTCGTTCCACACTGTTATAGGGAAGAAATCCTCAGAGGTATTCACAACGACGTTGGCCATCCTGGCCAGGAGAGAACTCTAAGACTGATGAGAGACAGATTTTACTGGCCTGGAGTGAGCACTGATGTGTCTCGTTGGATTTCTAAGTGTGAGCGATGTGTCAGAAGGAAATCAACCATAGATAAGGCGCCACTGGTAAATGTCCATAGCTCGTATCCACTGGAACTAGTCTGTATGGATTTCTTATCTTTAGAACTTTCAAAAGGAAACATAGGGAACATTTTAATCATCACGGATCATTATACCAAATTTGCAAAAGCCGTTCCGACAAGGAATCAGACAGCCAGGACAACTGCTGAAGCACTCTACAATGAATTTATAGTCAATTTTGGGATTCCTACTAGACTGCATTCAGACAAAGGTGCCAATTTTGAAAGTGATATCATCAAGGAACTCTGTCACATCACCAATATGAAGAAGAGCCATACTAGTCCATACCATCCACAAGGAAATGCGGGCCCAGAACGGTTTAACCGTACATTACTTGGCATGCTTGGAACCCTAGAAGATGACCAAAAGAAGGATTGGAAGAAGTATGTTAACTCATTGGTTTACTTCTACAATTGTACGCCGCATGAAGCCACTAGAGTTTCTCCGTACGAACTTCTATTTGGTCGGAAGCCAAAACTGCCAATAGATGCTATGTTCGAGAATGCCAGAGAAGTTACCAACAAAACTGCTTCTGAATACTTGCAGGATCTACAAGAAAGGATGGCCATGGCACATAATATTGTTAAACATCATACACAGAAATCACAAGACAAGCAGAAGAAATATTACGATAGGAAGAGTAAACCAGTCAATATATCAGTTGGAGACAAAGTGTTAGTTAAAAAGCTTGCATTTGATGGAAAGCATAAAATTGAGGACAGGTTCGAAGCGGATACGTTTGTGGTCATAGATCAACCAAGGGCAGATATTCCTGTATACAAGATCAAATCTGAAGTCACTGGGAATGAACGTACACTACATAAAAATCATCTACTCCCAGTTGATTTTCTTTCAGGACGGGATGATTTGGTGGACAATATAACCACTGACATCGTTGATGGTATAGATGTGGGAATTCAGAAGAAAGTACAATATGAAGCTGATGTAGCAGATAGTGAAGACGACTCAGAATCAGAAGGGTTGTGCTATGCATATGAAGCTTGGCAGATTGGGGACGCCCATAATCCAGATGAAACTGATAATCATCTCACAGCAGATATGGCAAGGCCTGAAATTGAAAATGAGGACGTTACTCATGTTTCAACTTGTGAAGAAAACATTGTTGACGCAGATGATATTCTTCATACAGATGCAGTTGATGCGGAAGATGCAAATACAACAAATACAGAAGTGAATGCTTCATTTGAAGATGTAAGCCGAATCTCAGAGGGAGATGATACGGAGCACTCAGCCGTAGAAAGTTCTGTAGATGTTGCTAAGGAAACTGATTCATCTAGTAATACAGAAGCCCTTGCAGAAGAACTGATAGAACCTGTAGAAACATCGAAAGAACCTGAAAGTTCATGGAGTCCAGTGCCTGCACCGAGACGATCTGTTCGGGAAAGGAAACCTCCAGACAGATTCAGAGACTTTCACCTGTATCAAATGCAGAATGGTCCTTATGACCGCAAGCTTAAAGCTATGGAAGCACTTATGCTTTCTGGTGCTCTGAATAGTGTTGATACTGAGATAGCACATAAAATCCTAGAAAGTATTTTGCAGTAAATATCTGTATAAGTATTTTCAGTGAAATAATCAGTCCAGTGATTAGGAATTGCTATCACTTGTTTTAATCTGTTTTTTTAATATGATTTGTCATTTGTATATAAATGTAATGCATATTTAATTAAACTGGATGAAATCATTAATGAATGACTTCTGTATTGTGTTCATGTGTACTTTCAATTTCAAAAGCGTTGCTTTTGGTTGAATATATTAAAATTTTGAATAGTTGTCTAGTTTGATTATAGCTAGATGGCTTTTGGTATATTGTATCACTGAGTAGTTCACATTTTTACTGCTCGTGGCTACTGCTGTGCTGATGTAGATAGTTTATGTAGCAATAGTAGTAGTTAGTAGTAATAGTAGATAGTTGGTATGTATACAGCGACTTGACGATATGACGGGACGTCATTTTGGAAAGAGGGGGAGGGTGTAACCAGGTGTTTTCTACTTTCGGTTTAACTTTTAGTGGACTCTGTCCTCGTAAGTCACGTGTGTTCGAATTGTCAGTGCTCGCTCTATTTTTAGTAGTTGTTTATTTCACGTCATCGTTCTCTAATCGGATTGGTTGTTTCAATTCTCGTTGCCTCTTCTCGTGGTCTCGTTCGTGGTCACGTGGTATAACATCAGCTGTTCGCGGTGATTTGTGGCATTTACGTTCTGACAGAATTGAAGTTGGCTTGTGGAAAGCTTCTGGAGAAGTGGTACTAAATATTGGTATGTACTTGTGAAATTAGTGTTATTCTTCGTGCTGTAAGCTGACCGTTTCGAAACTGTGCTTTTGAGAAAAGTAATATTGCGTTTCGAAGTAACTGTAATTAGTTTCCGTGGTTTCAAATTAGCAGCCTTCTTCGCTCAACACCTTTTTGGTAGCTAACATGTTCACTAATACTTATGCATGTTTCTTACAGCACGTGGTACTGCACTGCATTGCCTGGGCGAATGAATGAGGTTGACAGCATTTGGTTCCATAAACTGGTAAGAGAAATGGTAAGCTAGACATTAGTACTGCTAGTCTTAGGTTGAATAGTTTCAGCAACATTGGAGACTGACTTTGATATTAAGTGTTAGGGATAGAGCCACTAGAACAGATAAGGACAGAGAGACACTATTTTATTAACAATGTAGCTTTATAAGCATTTACAGCTACATGCAAACAGTATAATAACTTAATTGAATACTGTATATGTATATGTTAATTCATTGATATTGTATCCTGTGTATGATAATTGCATTATATAGAATGTATTACTGAAAGTCTTCTACGACTTTGTGTCATTTCAGGATGCGTTATTTTGCCGTGTATATGTACTGCTGTACCTGAACCTGAATAAAATCTCACTGTTCCGAACCCTAGCCGTTATCGTGTTTTCCACCCTTTATGCTCTGGGTCAAGCACTAGGCAATAAATAGACTAAGTCTTATAAACTACAATCATAGAGGAGTTGTGCTTACAAGGATCGGGTCAAAAGACCTAGTGATTTCTAAATTCAAGGGGACATAACTCAAAGAAAAATTGCAGAAAAAAAAATCCCGACAATAAGCACATCTACATATTGTGTCCTTGCTACATACAAGGTTTTAAGAAATTCTGTTGAACAGTTTGATGAGACGAGTTGTGTTTACAAGGAAATGGTCAAAAGTCCTAGTGACTTACAAGTTCAAAGGGGCATAACTCCTAGAAAAATTGCAGAAGGAAACATCCCCGACAAATATCCATCTAAATATTGTTTCCTTGCTACATACAAGGTTTTATGAAATTCTGTTGAACAGTCTCAGAGGAGTTGCACTTACAAAGATAGGGTCAAAAGACTTAGTGATTTCTAAGTTCAAAGGGGCACAACTCCAAGAAAAATTGCAGAAGGAAAGATCCCCGACAATATGCAGTGTCCTTGCTACATGCAAGGTTTTATAAAAATCTGTTGAACAGTTTCAGAAAAGTTGCGCTTACATCACAATTTCAATAACCCGGATTTTCTGTGGTAAACCCGGTTAAAAAACGTTACACCGACTGTGAAGAAATATGCTTCCTGTCATCATCAATCAATGCTCTGAAGAAATGACAGTCACAAAATGCTCTCGGTTCTTTCGAGCACTGTGAGCTAATCTGAGGTTTTTGCTGATCCCAATCGGTCCTCGAAATATCGCCAATATACTGTATTATCTATTTTGGTACCCAAATCATAATGGTTCATAATTGATGTACAGTAGTGTCTGTTTGGTACCCAAATCATAATGGTTCATAATTGATAAATTGTAGTGTCTGTTTAGTACCCAAATCATAATGGTTCATAATTGATGAACAGTAGTGCCCATTTGGTACCCAAATCATAATGGTTCATAACTGATGAACAGTAGTGTCCATTTGGTACCCAAATCATAATGGTTCATAATTGATAAATTGTAGTGTCTGTTTAGTACCCAAATCATAATGGTTCATAATTGATAAACAGTAGTGCCCATTTGGTACCCAAATCATAATAGTTCATAATTGATGAATTGTAGTGTCTGTTTAGTACCCACATCATAATGGTTCATAATGGTTGAACAGTAATGTCTGTTTGGTACCCAAATCATAATGGTTAATAATTGTTGAGTGTTTCCGTTTTCTATCATTTTGCTCATTAGCTAGTTGTACTTACTGTTTCTTCAGGGACGTCATAGGACAGATGTTGTTGGCTTTTGTGTTTGGCGTGAGTTTTCTCAAGCCTTGGAACCATACCTGCAACATAATAAAGACATATCTGTTGAGCTGGATGATATGATATGATTTCTCTGACCATGGATTTGTGAGATACAACTTTAGATTCCCAATATTTATCAGTATGCAGCAAACGAAAAACCATAGTGCAGACAAAATCCATATTGGCAAATCAAAAGGAAAGAAAACACAAGAGGACCATGATGGCCCTGTTTTGCTCACCTAGTTAAATGCTGTTGAATGACCTGCTTATGCAATGGACAGGAACAATTTATAAAATCTAAAAATCATTCCACTGACATTAAATTTTGGTGAAAATCCAGCCAGTGATTTAGGAAGGAAATTGTTTGATAACATCTATTTTTAGCTCTTATGACTTACTTATCCAATACACTAAAACAATTTTTTATAACTTCTTTGAGGGTCACCTGGCAATTAAACAATTTAGCCTATGAGGTAATGGGTTAAGGAGAACATTTGTACTACAGCATCTTTGAATCCTTCCAGGGGTTATACAGATGTGGAGCAGACATAAAAATTAAGGCTTAAAACATTTGATCTTGAATTGTGACCTTGACCTTAGACCAATGTGCCTGAACCCAGTGCTGTCTGCACATCGGATTGTTATGGAGAACATAAAATTTTGTGCCACAGCATTTTGAAATCCTTCCAAGGGTTTATGAGATATGGAGTGGACATGAAGGTTGTGGCTAAAAACATTTGACCTTGAACTGTAAAATTGACCTTTGACCCACGTGCCTGAATTGAAAGTTCTGCACATCGGCTTGTTGAGTTGAACATTTGTGCCAAAGCATTCTGAAATCCTTCTATATTTGTGAGAGATATGGAGTGGACATGAGTGTGACAGACGGACGGACATACAGACAGACAACTCGACCAAAAACAATATGTCTCCCCATTATAGATGGGGAGACATAATTCCTCACACAACCTATGCATCCAAACTGGAAGATATGGCAGAGATAGGGTACAAAGAAATAAAAGAATATGTCAATGGTGCAATGAAAATGATCTTGAATGGAAAAGTAGTAAAGTCAAGCAGGCAAAGCCACATGCAAGACGCAACCACCATCAAAACACCGATAGACAGCATGACACACACACACACAACCACACACCCAAACGCACACCCACACACACGAAATGAACACAGAAAACACCAAAAGAGACACAAGAACCAGGGACGAACGTTCCACAACATGAACAAACCACAAGCACAAAGACGCAAGGCAAACAAAAGGAAGGGTGACAAAGAGAGTACCGCCTTGGCACGGTCAGCAGCAAAAACACCACTGGGGTTTAAACCGGTTTACGGACGTCCTAACCTCGCACTTCTCTCAAAGTCACCCTAGCTTTACAAATATTGTAAATAAAGGTATCCCCGCTGGACTTACCCACAACATAGACGACGGTGAACACAGGACAACATGTAAAACATAGCATAATAACTGTGACAATCCGTCAAATATGTACTCAATGACTTTGCTGAAGTCAGAGCACCTGCAGGTAAGCCGTTAAGGGCACGACAGGGAAAAAATAATACATGAGTCTGGTAAGCTCCTCCTGTATCCAAGTTGAAGATGATTTTCACTTTATCGTTAAATGTAGAACATTTGACCAATTATGAATCACTTACATAAAACCTTATTACAGAGTTAGACCAACTATATACGTAAGTTCATTTAATTACTGAACTGTAATAATAAAATGATAATCACAAACTTGTGCAAATATATTAAATTTGCTAATCTTAAACGCAATGATATTTTACTGACATTACCATGAAATCGCCTTGTATAGTGTGGTTTAATCTAGTCACATCATACTCATACATAACAAGGATGTTACAAAGATTCCAGGATGAAATACATGTATGTCTTAAATCTGATGTTCATTCTCCTTAACCCTTTCCTTCATATAAATGCCTATTCACACATTTGCAAACAAAGTAGACCCAGATCAGGTATGCACAGCCACGCTGGGCATTCACCTACTCCATGACATACATTGCAAAAGGGTCATTTCTACATAGGGAGAGTACTTTGATGGACTGACAGAGAAAAAGTGATTTTTTGAACACTAAGGTAAGCTCCATGAAGCTATTTTACAAATTTATTAAATACTCATAGAATTATGTAATATGTAACAAGATGCTTTATGTATGAGTTACTAATAAACTATCTATCTATCTATCATTATGTTGATTCTGAACACCAGCTGCATTCAAATGGATAGGTTGTCTTGCAAACTGCAACGGCATGTGGGATATACAGGACAAGATTTTACAAGAGATATCACTGATGCATGTTATAACCCTTTCAGCTCTGGGAATCTTTCAGATATCAACATCATAGCCAAATTTTATTTCTAAAAGGCAAAATGTCTTCACCTTGTTTCCAGAAATTCTACGAGAGTGTCAAACAGTATTTATGCTGATGAGATTCCGAGGTACTCAGTGTCTCATTTGGGTCAAAACCGTTTGCAAATGTAACCACCAATTCGTCACCAGGGCAGAATAGGTAATTAAAGTGCAACACATGCATGACTCATTACAAACTATTGAAGTCTTTGACCACATGTTTAAGGTGGCCAGGGTGAACATAGGAGAAGAACGGTATTATCATCAAACGCACTGAACACAAAGCATTTGAAGTGCCCTGTATAATGATGTTCATAATTACACTAATTTTTCTGGAATTTTGTGCATTGATGCTTGTGGACGGGAGATCGGGAGGTATAGTAATTTTAACATTACCCTTTACTCCATATATACACCTTTCTACACCTTTGTAAACAGAGTAGACCAAGATCAGATGGCTCCTAAAGGATCAGGGTCTGCTCTGTTTTCTTACGATATAATACATGATATAATTATAGGTCTGATTCTACAGTTTCTGTCAATGCTAAAAATTGACCATGACCGAAACTATAGAATCGGATATTTATTTATTTATTTTTTTTAGCTGACTAGACATCAGTCAATCTATTTTCTGATTTTCATAATAACAAAACAATATAAACAATGCAAACAATACAATTTGATACCACGGACTGTAAAATAAATAAATAAAGAATATTATTATTATTTTTTAAGAGTTCATAGTTATTCCAATTTACAAGTAATAAAGACTACTAGTATATAATTATGAGCTGTATGGTTAGCCTAAACCTTTTGTTTGTACTGTTTTATGATAAGTTTAGAAAAGTACATGTATGAGTCACGCAGGAAACAACTCAAGTTCAATTATATGATAACTTTTTGGTTAAACTTTAGAATTATTGGGTGTTTTAATTTATTTTTTACATAATTTTTTTCAAGAGTAAACAAGTTGTTGTATAGGATATTAAGCATGTTTACCGCTTTCAATCTTTGACTTTCACTCTTAAAGTAACTTTTATAACTAGCTAAAATCATTTGTCCTAAAAGTATGTTTACATCATTGTATTCCTTATATTGCACTTTATATCTTATTACGATATTAACCCATTCCCTCATATTGACGACTTTTGACGACTCTGTAAAAGTCACTTTGTGAAACCATTGTGATAAATAGAGCATTTGCTCCTATTGGAGCAAATTATTACAATGGAAATTCTAAAAATTTTCCTTTTCTCTAGTTAATGCTCCTTTTTAGTAGATTTATTCAAAAAGGTTGTATCTTAAAATAGCCTATGAGGTAATGGGTTAAACATATTAATCCCTTCCTCTATAAATACGTCATTCTACGCCTCTATAAAAGTCACTTTTTGAAACCACTGTGATAAATACATGTAGAAAATTTGCTCAAAAGGAGCAATTTGGTCTTTTTATCACAATGATTTCAGAACTACACAATTCTAACATTTTCCTTTTCTGTAGTAAATGTTCCTTTTCTGTAGATGTATTAAAAGAGGCCGGCTCTAAAATAGCTTATGAGGGAATGGGTTAAATACTTTATGCCTATCCCTTGCGTACGTGTGTACAGTGAATGAAAAAAAGATCTGTTTCTGTTTTATTACAATGCCTGCATATTGGTGTGTCAATCTTCCTTCATTTAAATAGATTCTCGTTTGTAGGTAGTATTTTATGTATTATTTTGATCTTTAATTGTTTGACTTTGTTGTTAGCATAAATGTTATCAATTACAGTAAAACCTCGATTATTCGAATTTTCATTATAGAAGAATTTAGACCCTTTTAGGCAGGTGGCTGCTTAATGCATGGTGAAAGTCATGCAGAAAGCTCCTAGAGGAGCTTTCTGCATGACTTTCACCATGCATTAAGTTGCCACCTGTCTTAAAGATCGATAATAATACGTATTTTAGTGTTCGAATAATCGAAGTTTTACTGTATGTAATACAGTGCTCACTCTCTACAACGACACCCTTTGGGATACGAATATTGTATGTGTTGTTCAGAGGGAATTGTTATAGGGAGGGAAAATCAAACATAATTAGCTTGTTTGTTACTAAGATCCCCAGATAAGGTGTATTTCGAGAACTAAAACCGTTATGCCTCAATCAAATCCTATGTTGTGACCACTCTTTAGAATCGTCACTTTGTGACGATTCTAAAGAGTGGTCACAACATAGGGTTTGATGGAGGCATAAAGAAAATACGATGGAAAAAGGTTGTTTCTGGAGCCTTGTTGTTTCGGAAACCGTGACATGCGTTGTTGTAAGGAGGGAATCGTTATTGAGAGGGCCGTTGTAGGGAGGGAGCACTGTATACTGATTTCCAAATTATTTCACATTTGAATTCTTTTTCCCAAAATTTATGTATATGTATTGTACATTACATTAGATGGCACTTCAAACTTTTTGTCAATAAATTTCTGCTGAAATCTTTTGTTTTTATTTAATTTTTTAATATTATAGTTCTGTCAAAAGTCTGTCTTATTTTTTCTGACAAGACATTTTATCAATATATCTGATTTTTGCTTAACTTTCCACTCATTGGGAATAGACGAAAAATTCAATTTTGAAAATTCAGCTATCTATTTTCATTTGTCATTAGCATTTTGGATTATACAGTGAAACCCCGCTAATGCGACCACTTAATAAACAGCCACTGATGTCGTCTAAAGCAGGTGGTTGCTTAATGCAGGACGAAAGTTATGCAGAAAGCTCCTATAGGAGCTTTCAGCATAACTTTCGTCCTGCATAAAGCCACCACCTGCCTCTGCCACCCAGAATTCTGCCCGTTTTTGGAGGTCGCATTAGCGGGGTTTTACTGTAGTTTCTTTTATTTCACCATTATTATTAACCCTTTCCTCCATGAATATTCATGTAAAAATAATAATGTCATGAATATTAATTAGATTAGTTTGTTATAATAACACATGGATACATGAATTTTTGGACATGGCAGAAAATGTAGAATCCGGTCTTTATTATATCATAAGAAACCAGAGCAGACCCTAATCAGACAGCTCACATAGGAGCAGTCTGATCTACGGGTCTACTCTGTTTGCAAAGGCATAGAAAGGAGTATTTATGGAGTAAAGGGTTAATAATATCATTGCTGAATATTATTCCTGATTTGATCATGGACTCATACATTAGGTATTTACCACCACATTTTATGAACCGGTTACCCCATATAATCCCCATATAATTTGGGTTCTGACATCGTAAAATGACTTAACTTTAGTGCATATATATGTGTTATTTAGTTCAAAGAAATATTTATAGAATACTGGTATGTTATGTTTCACAGTTGGAAGAGATTTGAATGAGTCTAAGATCATTTTTAGAATCAAAAGCTTATCTTCATATTGATTTAGAATAAATTTTGGACTGATTTTCCAGTTGGCTTCTTCGCTAGAAGTTATTGTTTTTAACCCTATAAGTTTTAAGTGTTTTCATGTATATATACCTATATTCAGAACTTCAAGTCCACCATCTAGTTTCTTGCCAATTGAAGCGTTTCTTTTAACCCATTCCCGCATATTGACACCTTTTGACGCCTCTGTAAAAGTCACTTTTAGAAATCATTCTGATAAATAGAGCATTTGCTCCTGTGGAGCAAATGCTCTATTTATCAGAATGGTTTCAATGCTACACAAATCTAAATATTTTCTTTTCTCTAGTAAATGCTCCTTTTGGGTAGACTTTTTCAAAGAGGTTAGGTCTAAAAATAGCCCAAGTGGGAATGGGTTAATTTGTTCACTGTTATTTTTCCACAAGAATTTAAATATCATAGAATTTATCTGTTTTGTTATATGATTTGGAGTGCATATGGATTGGATTAGAAAACTGAGTTTTGGTAAAAGGAGAAACTTTACAATTGTTATTCTTCCAATGATAGTGAGATTTCTTCGATTCCAGCTGTTAACTAGAGGTTTTTGTCACAAAAACGGATGTCTCCCCTCTAATAAAAACAATATGTAAAGGGAAATCACTAAAACTGTTATGGACCTGATGATTGATACTTCCCCTCATTATGCACTTTCCAAACAAAATGATAACAGCTAATAACTCCAAAAATATTGATACCAGAGTTATGGCCCTTGTACATGACACTTACTTTCATCATGCCCTTTCCATAAATAAAATGTCATTCCAATAGCATCAGTCGAACAGGAATTATTGATCGGCCAAAAATGTAACAAAGGGCAATAACTCCAAAAGTACTGAAGCAAGAGTTATGGCCCTTGTTCATGACAATTTCTCTCATCATGCTCTCTCCATGTATGAAGTTTCAATACGATGGCAAGAGCCATGTAGGAGTTATCATCCGGACAAGAAAGCGTTAAACAAATGTACAAGGGGCAATAACTCTAAATTTATTGAAGCCCAAGTTAGGGATCTTATGCATGACACTTTCTCGTATTATGATCTTTCCATGTATGAAGTTTCACTCCAATGGCATGTGCCATATAGGAGTTATCGTCCTGACAAAAAATTGTGATTTTTTTAACAAAGGGCAATAACTCCAATATTAGTGAAGTCAGAGTTATGGACCTTGTGCATGACACTTCCTCTTATCATGATCCTTCCATATATGAAGTTTCAATCCAATGACATGAGCCATATAGGAGTTATCGTCCGGACAAAAAAGTGTGATTTTTTTTACAAAGGGCAATAACTCCTATATTAGTAAAGCCAGAGTTATGGACCTTGTGCATGACACTTCCTCTCATTATGCTCTTTCCATATATGAAGTTTCAATCCAATGACATGAGTCATATAGGAGTTTTCGTCCGGACAAAAAAGTGTGATTTTTTTTACAAGGGGCAATAACTCCTATATTCGTGAAGCCAGAGTTATGGACCTTGTGCATGACACTTCCTCTCATTATGCTCTATCCATATATGAAGTTTCAATCAACTGGCATCAGGCATATTGAAGTTATCGTCCGGACAAAAAGTGTGACGGATGGACAGACAGACAGACAGACAGACAGACAGACAACTCTCACGAAAACAATATGTCTTCCCCCATATAAATATGGGGAGAGACATAATTAGTTTTCGACAAGATTCTAGTTTATCTGGCCAGTTTAAGTTTTCGCATTCTACCCCATTGTGCCAAAGTATTTACCCAATGCTTTAACCGGTTCCCGCATATTGACGCCTTTTGACGCTTCTGTAAATGTCAATGGTTTCAAAAATACACAATTCTGAAAAATTTCCTTTTCTCTTGTTAATGCTCCTTTTGGGTAGATTTAATCAAAGAGGTTGGGTCTAAAAATAGCCTATGTGGGAATGGGTTAAATGTAGAAGAGAACTTATTGGCTTGAATAAGAGTTCCAATTAACAATCCTTCTGTTTTGTGTATATTTAGTTTGAGCCTTAAGAACTTTCCAAAACTTCAACTGTTTTTAAAGCAAAAGCAATTTCACCTACATGTATATTTTTCAAGGATAAAGTTGTGTCTTCTGCTAATTGAGTTATCTTCAGATGGTGAGTTTTGTCTTGAGTATTAACTGTGAATCCTTCTATTTCTTCACTTGTTCTGATTTTAAGTGCTAGTATTACAGTAATAACTAGAACTGTCGCCTATGGGCTCACTAATAACCCCCACCCCCCATAGGATATTTCAAGCTGAAGTTTTTTGCTAACATCTTTCTTCTTTTACTACTAAATGCATTATCTCTTTATGTGGTTTCCTATTAAATGAAATTCTTTGTAATGATGATGTAAACTTAGGTATATTAGCAGATATTTTCATGGATAAAATTTCCACCTGTTTGCCCCAGAGACCTTAATCCTACCTTGCAGTGGTTCTGGGGCTTAATTTTCACAGGGGATGATTTTGTTTATTTGACGGAGATTATCCCCTCTGCCAAGAACTAAAAGGAAGGCAGGTCAGTGGTTTTGATCCCATGCACTGCTTTGCAATGAATGAGATTAGCTGATATCATCTTCCTGAAATCATCCCTCATCGTCATGTCATGTCATCATTCATTGGCGCTATATGACCTATTCAGTGTTGCAGTGCCGTAAAACACAACTCACTCACTCCACCTGTTTGCTCCCTATAATTCCTGCTTCCTATAATTCCCTCTCTGCAACAAATCCCTCTCTACAATAAACAATTTCTGTGTCACCGGCAGATTTTGCTTGAGAGAGGGAACACTGTTCAGTGAAATTACAATGAGTCGACATGCATCGACTCGAGATTACGGCCTGACTTGACAATCTTTAATAGTCCCGAGAACTTGCCTTCTTAATTCCTATGTAATCGTGCTGACTCGTCATAGGTGCACAGCCCCCGGCCCGGATAATGTAATTATTACAATAGATAACACGCTGACTCGACATCAAACACTGATCAGCTGACATGAGATTTTCGCGCCTCTATCAGCGAAAACACAAGCAAACCATGTTAATGACTGCAATTATTCACACGTATGCAGGTGTTGACACTGTTTAATAAATTATGATTGACATGATTATTTTATATAAAAGCATTATTTTCACTAATGCTAAACACTTGTATCTTGACAATGTCGAAAGCATTAGTAAAAAAATTAAATTTATTCTGGATCCATTTTGATCAAATTAACCCTTCGCTTGCTATTCACGTCAATATACCTACCTGTAAATAGTGAAGACCCAGATGAGACAGCTCATCCAGGAGCTGTCTCATCAGGGTCTGCACTATTTACAAGTTGATTGTGCAACCAGTGCACTCCATAGCAGTGATTGCACAGCGAAATACTTGTACACAGTGAAGATATATGTAATTATACAACAGGGCATGGGTAAAGAAGGAGAAATGTATTTTAAAATTCAGCAAGAGAAGGGTTAATGATATGCAGTGTTGTATATTAGGCACACTGTTTAGACCTACATGTATATGACGCACCAATGTATGAACGTTGCGTGTAATGCAGTTATTGCCATGTTTGTTCATAATGCACTGATTTGTTGTATGTTTGTATTATTTCTATGTATCCTGACACAACGACTTTAACATTTTGGGGTTTGTAATTACGTCATATCCTGTTATTTATGGAAGTGTTTGAAAAGAGGTCGTGTTTGAATTTGGATTGTCTCGCGATATGTCTTGGTCTCATGTAGAATATGTAAGGAATATAATGAGCAAATTGCTATTTTGTCATTTAATTTACCAGACAGTATATCTCACAAATATGTAACAGAAACACCGAAATTCATTTCAATACACAGAACACAGGAATATGGCTACCACCGGAATTGTCACGATGGATTTTCAATGCCTTGAGTCGACATGCAGACTGACTTGACATATCGGTGATCTCCCATGGCATGTCAACTCAGCGCGATTTCACTGTATATACACTTGGCACATTATACATGATGGTGTACCATTGCATACCCATAATGTAGTTTCACGTGCAAATATTTGAAATGAAATAGAAAACAAAAATATATCTCTGAAATTTTCAGGGAATGGCATTTTAATTCTTCAGACAATTATTTGGGCAGAGGCTTTCTTACTGCCAATATCCAATTGATGGATGAAACCATTCCAAATGGCTAGCTATTATTCAAAACCAAATGATTGATGATGTAATACATTTCTATTACAAATTTTGGATTCTCATAAACCAAACAGTAGGACAAACTTTGTTCCAAGTATAGGTTGAGATCCAGTCTTAAATTTACCTTACTAATTCATTGTATGCTAAACAAATCACTTTTCTTCTTATTTCAAACAAGACCAGGGGTATAAAAAAATTCAAATGCTACTCATCCTGCAGGACTAGTGATCTCTGAAATCCACTCGCCTTTATGCAACTTTCACTCGCCCTTGAATTTTCATACATATGTACTCTTCAGTCGGGTGTTGGTGGTTTTGTCAAACTGATTTTATATAGTAGGTAAAAAAAGTGGTTTCATCAAACTGATATTTATAAAGTGGGTAGGGCTATTAGCGGTATTGTTGCACTGCGGATATGATTTGTAGCACAATTATCAAACTGTTAAAGTTGCAATATGAAAGTATGTAGCAGATTGAGTTCATAATCTATAATCATATAACGAAGATAAATGTTAAAAGTATATATTTTTTATTGCCAACAACAAGCCTGTTTAAACTTTAAATCACTAAGTCATGTATAGGATCAGTGCAACTTTGTATGATCTATTAAATCTGTGAAATGTTCAGCAAATGGTTGGATTCCGAACCATTTTCGATCAAACAGTCATCAAAACATGTCATAAACACATCAATTGCTTTCAGGCATGAACCTAATTACTGTAATTAACACACGCTATTATACTATACAATTGCCAGTTTGACGAAACCACAGCCCATTTTGTTCATAAAGTCCAGTTTGACGAAACCATCATATTCCCTTTAGCCCATTCAAACCATTGAACCATTTTTCTTGCACTTTTCTTGTTCTCATATTTTATCATACAGTTTCTGTGGTTTTTTCTTCCTTTACTCTTTCTTTTTCCTTTCTGTCATCATCTCCAACCCATGCTTTCCCCCCCCCGGAGAACGAATGAAAGGTTGTTTGTTTAGACATTTTGACATATTGCGGGTAAATCTAACGGTGATTCCGGTTTTTTTCAGCCTCTAAAATTTTTACTCGAAAGAGTCGAAGGTTTAAATCAAGAATGTTTAACAGTTTAACGGATTATTGTACAGAAAAACTTTATAAACTGTTATGCAGATTTTAATTACATAACACAATTGAGTATTTGAACCACCACTAGAAATATTTAACACAAATAAACTTCCTTTGGGCAACACATTTCTACTTGGGCCGAATATGTCTCGCTAGGTAACAGGTGCACGTATAATTGGAATGGCTCTAAATTCTTTGTAGATAATGGTAAGTGTGCAACAGAGTAGAAATTGTGTCTTCAATCTGACATATACAGCGACTTCTCAGCTGTTTCAATTTCCAATTTAACATATTTTACTCAAGGTTATCAATTGGGAAAATACCAGATCAAAAAATCCACTTGCCCTAAAGGGCGAGCATATGTTTTAAAGCACTCGACCGTCTTCAAAACCTACTGGCATTGGCGAGTGGGTGAGTGGAATTTTACACCCCTGGGAAGGGGACAAGGATAAAAAGGCCAAATTTGGATAAATCAAGGGCCATAACATTGAAATTCCTAAAACAATCTTGCTGGTTATCAAAATTTGCCTAGATAATATAGCTATAAACATTTTTATAAGGTTTGGTGAAGAGTAGATGAGAACTTGAGCAGACAAGATTTTGTGACAGACGGACTGACAGACGGAAAGGAGTAAATCAATACGTCTCCATACTACTATGTGGTGGGAGACATAATTCTGCTGAATTGGGGCCCATTTATTGATGACACCTATGCTGCCATTTCTTTCCCTGTTCCATATTCATGTAAGAAATAATGACAACATGAATATTTATTAGCTGAATTTTTATAATGGCATATGTACACATGAGTGTTCAGTAGTGGTAAAACTGTAGAGTCAGATCTATTATAATTTCTTAGAGTCAGATCTATTATAATTTCATAAGCAAACAGAGCTGTACTTGATCAGATAATCGAATATCATTTTTGATAACCTATTATTGGTCATTCGACCAATTAACTGGTTCATTGTTGACATCCCTAAGAATAAGTAATGCACAATCATAGCAACAAGACAACATGATAAACAAGAGTGTTCGAAGGAATACATGTGTCACCTGCTCGTATCCGCTGGAGTGCGAAAAATCGGAACAAAGGGGAATAACTAAAAATGTATTGCATATAGAGGGACGAACCTTAGTTACATCAATGGTCGCCAATGAGAGGAAGACACATGTGATATTTGAAAGCTCTATAATGATTAGTTTAGAAATGACGGCCAAAAAAGGGAAAGTGTGACAGACAGTTGACGGAAAAGTGATCCCTAAGTGACAAACTGCCTCTCAGCATATGATACAAAAATTATGCTTTGAATAGCAGTTGGACAAAATAATTTCTACCATAGTGGTCTACAGCAACAACAAATCAAGTGCTGTGCCATCTGAGTGGTAAACAGCTGTAAAGCAGCATAAGTGTGCCATTTTAGTGGAAAACGGCAATAAGGCAGGATGAGTGTGCTATTTTAGTGGTAAACAGCAGTAAGCAACATAAGTGCCATTTTAGTGGTAAACTGCAGTAAGCAGCATGAGTGTGCTATTTTAGTGGTAAACAGCAGTTAGCAGCACAAGTATGCCATCTGAGTGGTAAACAGAAGTTGTTGAGAGACAAGCCATAAATAAAATCTGCAGATAGAAAGTAATTGCCACCATAAAGTTCTTCATCAAACAAGACAGTAATGCTGTGAAGAGGGCAGAAAGAGTTGTGCCACATATAGTGATCTACTGCAACAAGACAGTAATGTTGTGAAGACGGCAGAAAGAGTTGTGCCACCATATTAATGTAGTGATCTGCTGCAACAAGACAGTATTTGCTGTGAACAGGGTTGAAAGAGTTGTGCCACCATAGTGATCTACAGCAAAAAGACAGTATTTGCTGTAAACAGGACGGACAGTATTGTTCCACCATAGTGGTCTTCAGCAAACAAGACAGTATTTGTTGTGAACAACAGTTATACAGAAAGTATTGAGCCACCTGTGGTCTACAGCAACAAGACAGTATTTGCTGTGAACAGGACAGAACATATTGTGCCACGATAGTGATCTACAGCAAACAAGACCGTATTTGCTGTGAACAGGTCAGAAAGTATTGTGCCTTCATAGTGGTCTACTGCAACAAGACAGTATTTGTTGTGAACAGTAGTTAGACAGTAAGTATTGTCTCACAATAGTGGTCTACAGCAAACATAGTATTTGTTGTAAACAGGACAGAAAGTATTGTGCCACCATTGTGGTCAGACTGGTCTCCAATAATAAAACAGTATTTGCCATGAACAGCTATTAGACAGGAAGTAATTGTCACCATAGTGGTCTCCACCAACAAGACAGTATTTCCTGTGAACAGCAGTTAGAGAGAATGCATCAACACCACAGTGAGTCTCTGCCATTTCATGATTTACTCACAATAACAGTTACTGCTGTAAACAGGACAGAAAGTCTACATCAACAAGACAGTATCTGCTGTAAACAACGGTTAGACAAAGCAGTGTCACTATAGTTATTCGCAGCAACAAGTAGTAAGCGGCAGTTCTTAGTGACAGCATGACAGTACGATATGAGTGGTAACCAGCAGTTTGACAGTGACAAGCCACCAGTTAACCCTTTCCTCCATAAATATGCCTTTCTACGCCTATGTAATAACCACTTTTAGAAACCATTGTGATAAATAGAGCATTTGCTCCTATAGGAGCAAATGCTCTATTTATCACAATGGTTTCAAACTACAAAATTCTAAAATTTTACTTTTCTATAGTAAAATTTAATGCTCCTTTTGGTAGATTCATTCAAAGAGGTTGGGTCTAAAAATAGCATATGGAGGAAAGGGTTAAACAGTACCTATAATGTGCCATCTTAATCACCTAGAGCAACATTTCACTAAACGTGATGAATACCCCCGCACAGCAGCCATAAATCCAAGGGCTGACAAAAGTACTCAAAGTTCAAGGGGAGATAATTCTGTAATGCCATATGTCTTGGTTATTATGTATGTTAAATATAAACTCAAAAACTTTCAAATTAAAGAAGGAGTTATGTGATATCACCTACCCATGTTACATATCCAAATGACAAACAAGAGGGCCAGAATGGCCCTGAAGCGCTCACCAGACAATCAGAGGAGAAGATTTAACTATATGTTTCTATAGAAAACTAGCCTGCCCTGGGGCTGGGTTAATTTTGACCCAAGAGGCACAATTTATATAACTTTTGTAGAGGACCTGCCGGACATGATGCAATGTGCCAAATATGAAAGCTGAGAGCCTTCGTTTCAGAGAAGAAGATTTTCAAAGATTTCACTATTTGTTTCTATTGAAAACTGCCCACTCCTGGGGCGGGGCCAATTTTGACCCAAGGGCCATAATTTATATAACTTTTGTAGAGGACCTGAACATAATGCTATGTGCCAAATATGAAAGTTGAGAGCCTTCCAATTTCAGAGAAGAAGATTTTCAAAGATTTCACTATTTGTTTCTATTGAAAACTGCCCACCCTGGGGTGGGGCCAATTTTGACCCAAGAGCCTTAATTTATATACCTTTTGTAGAGGACCTGAACATGATGATCTGTGCCAAATATGAAAGCTGAGAGCCTTCCAGTTTCAGAGGAGAAGATTTTCAAAGATTTCACTATTTGTTTCTATTGAAAACTGCCCACCCCTGGGGTGGGGCCAATTTTGACCCCAGGGGCATAATTTATATAACTTTTGTAGAGCACCTGAACATGATGCTATGTGCCAAATATGAAAGCTGAGAGCCTTCCAGTTTCAGAGAAGAAGATTTTCAAAGATTTCACTATTTGTTTCTATTGAAAACTGCCCACCCCTGGGGCGGGGCCAATTTTGACCCCAGGGCCATAATTTATATAACTTTTGTATTGGACTTGAACATGATGCTACATGCCAAATATGAAAGCTGAGAGCCTTCTAGTTTCAGAGAAGAAGATGTTCAAAGATTTCACTATTTGTTTCTATTGAAAACTGCCCACCCCTGGGGCGGAGTCAATTTTGACCCTAGGGCCATAATTTATGTAACTTTTGTAGAGAAACTGAACATGATGCTCTGTGCCAAATATGAAAGCTGAGAGCCTTCTAGTTTCAGAGAAGAAGATTTTCAAAGATTTCACTATTTGTTTCTATTGAAAACTGCCCACCCTGGGGCGGGGCCAATTTTGACCCCAGGGCCATAATTTATATAACTTTTGTAGTGCACCTGAACATGATGCTCTGTGCCAAATATTAAAGCTGAGAGCCTTCCAGTTTCAGAGGAGAAGATTTTCAAAGATTTCACTATTTGTTTCTATTGAAAACTGCCCACCCCTGGGGCGGGCCAATTTTGACCCCAGAGCCATAATTTATATACCTTTTGTAGAGGACCTGAACATGATGCTATGTGCCAAATATGGAAGCTGAGAACCTTCTGGTTTCAGAGGAGAAGATTTTCAAAGTTTTACTATATGTTTCTATTGAAAACAAGGCACCCCTGGGGCGGGGCCAATTTTGACCCCAGGGCCATAATTTATATATCTTTTGTAGAGGACCTAAAGATGATACTATGTGCCAAAGATGAAAGCTGAGAACCCTGTAGATTCAGAGGAGAAAATTTTAAAGGTTCAAATTGTTGACGACTGACGCCGGAAGACGCACGCCGACGGACGACGGACATCAGGCAATCACAAAAGCTCACCCTGAGCACTTTGTGCTCTGGTGAGCTAAAAAATACTCAAGTTCAAGAGGAAATAATTCTGTAATGCTTGGTGCTAAACACATGAAAATTGCATATTGCACATCTACTATTCGTAGATATTATGTATGGTAAATAACTTTCAAATTGAAGGAGGAGTTTGTGACACCAACTACCCATGTTTAAATGCAGACAGCCTGACCGCCCACTTGACTAAATGACTGCTGTCCGCCCGCCCGAACAGCCACCAGGGCATTTCCAGTATACCCCCCTCAAACTTTGTTGGGGCATAACAAGTGATATGCCATCCAAGTGGTTAACAGCATTAACAATACCAGAGGTTTGAAATCTCAGTGGTAAACAGCAGCATGACATACCGTATTTCCTCTTATAGAAGCGCCGGGGTGCAAAGCAAAACACAGACAGGGAGCTCTTATTTTACTATGTCCGTCACGGTAGAGACTGTATAGGCTAAATAATGATACATTACTTACTCGGAAATTTAATCATATTTGCGCCGATATAAGACTTGAAATAACCCGCAGACATCCTACTTGGTTCATTTGTTGACCGAAATCATAAAAATCATTCAATTCAAACTTAATCTTTGGTAGATTTATGACTTTCAAAGTGAAAGTAACAATCGTATTTACCTTTCAAGGCTCAACTTCCGCTAGACTGCTCTACAGCAAAATTATCAACAGAAGTTACAGGTGTTTAGGTACGGTCTAAATGGGAAATGTTCGAATACCCTTCCACTTTACCGTAATACTTGTAAAATACTACTGTAGAATATGCACTACACAGAAATGGGGGAAACTGGACGAAAACGGAAATTGATTTTTTTCTTCGCCAACTTTTTGTCTTCGAGGTAAGGTGAGGTGGGGGGTAGTAAGTTGAACCCCCCCCCCCCCCCCTTGGCTTTCCGAAGCGTATATTATAGGGAGGGTGCTACTATTAGGGAGGGCGCTATAGAAAGGGGAAATACGGTAAGATGATATCAGACAGCAAGAGATTTGCCATCTACAAAGCTTTTCACTCTCTTTTGACATTTTATTTGAATTTTAAAATTATTTTTTTATTTCTTAGTACTGTATTGACAACAAATCTAGATTGTTTGTGTTATTACTTTTTAGGCAGGAACTCTGTGTCGAAGTTTCACTTGAAGCCGTCATTGTTTTCCCATTGTAAACATCTCCATTTCTCAAGTTTCACTTGAATTTGTCAATAAATAAAGAAACTAGTCATAAAAACCTTGTTAACCCATTGTAAATGTCTTAATTTCAAATTGACAATGGCAAATGAATAATGTTAAATGGAATGTTCCATTTTTATGTGGATCAGCACAGTTCTTTAACCCTTTACCTGATAGAAGCGGCTTTTAGCGTGTTTGATTTATTCCTCCGCTGAAGAAAATAGTTCAAATTCATACAGTCATGAACATATTGCATAATAAATAGTTTCTATATCCTAGTAGGTGGTAGCTTAAAGCAGGCTGAAAGTAAAGCAGAATGCGCCTTAAGGCGCATTCTGCTTTACTTTCAACCTGCTTTAAGTGGTCATATGTCTTCAAAACTAGAAACAGGCTATTGGGTAAAGGGTTAAAGGCTGATGTTGTCTTTTAACTATGTCAATTATTTATAAATCAATATACAGTTCATCCCTGCTGGAAAATGGTATGGTCCACTGCTTATACACATACGTGTTATGTCATATGGACAATATTTTCAACGAAATAGCTGATAGAATTAGTACGTAATTGGGCTGTTTTTCTTCCTTTAAATACAGGACACAAATGAAATGGCAAACAGTGTAAACAGAGACCAGAGAGTTCAAGGAGAAGTCTCCTGATCAAGTTCTACAAAGTTTGTCATTTGAAATTCAATCCTCTCATACTAAATAGACCCTTCCATTAAACGAAACTGGAACATTCCACATTGGAAATTCATTATTCAAAGTATTAAAACTTGAACATAATACAAGCTCTAACGGCTTCTGACTGAACATGTTTTTGCTCCTTCGCTGTCAGAAATCGTCTATTGAAATGACTATTGATCCTATGCCAATGAAAAATCATTAACCTCTGCCATTTCAAGATTTCTTGTAATACTTGCTAACTGAATAATTGTCTGGCTCAACTAGTGATACTCAAGATAACCAAATTAGACATCTTCAATACGTTTATGGCCATTTGTAAACTGAACTTGCCAAAATACAAATCTTTGGAACAATGTCATTGTTGATGTTGTTGACAGTTTAACCCTTTACTCCGTAGATACACCTTTCAACACATTGGCAAACAGAGTAGACCCAGATTAACCCTTTCCTCCATAAATACACCTTTCTACGCCTCTGTAATAACCACTTCTTGAAACCACTGTGATAAATAGAGCAATTGCTCCTATAGGAGCAAATGCTCTATTTATCACAATGGTTTCAAATTACAAAATTCTAAAATTTTACTTTTCTCTAGTAAATGCTTCTTTTGGGTAGATTCATTCAAAGAGATTTGGTCTAAAAATAGCCTATGGAGGAAAGGGTTAAATGGTTCCTGTAGGAGTCATCTGATCAGAGTCTGCTCGGTCTGCTTACAAAATAATAATACAGTATAGGTTACTTGTAGAAATACTGATCTCACTGTCCATTGCAAAGATATTCCTGATGCCCCAATACTACTCTCTGGCCCCCAACTGTCCTGATGCCCCAATACTACTCTCTGGTCTCAAACTGTTCTGATGCCCCAATACTACTCTCTGGTCCCCAATTGTCCTGATGCCCCAATACTACTCTCTGGTCCCCAACTGCCATGCTTACCGCATGACTGTAACGATTATCACCTATATGCTGCAACAGGTACACATACAGTAGATACCGGAGTTCCACGAGTCCTTTTAATACTCATGACAGTGCCGTGGATTATGGCACCGGGTTAGGGCCACAGTTTAGAGTAACAGGTCATGCTGAGATTTAGTATACCCAATTTTCCTGCTTCCACTGCATCGGGTTGTTTTTGCATCAGATCTTTTCAGCTCTTTTTTTTAAAGTATCGTATAATATTGCAAAGTAATATTTGCAAACATCATATAATATTACTGAGTTATGATACAAATACTAGACAATCAATCCCAGGTAAAATCACCAGTCTGCTTCTTATTCAGTTTCTGCAGTGAAAACGTCAGGGAGATAAAAATTATTGTGTGTAAGATATGTAAAAAAGACTTGGTTTTCAAGACTTGTTCCCCATCAAGTTCAATTACAGGTTGAGGAAGACCGTAGATGGTTTTATGTGCATGGAACAAATCACATTGTTTCTAGCACAGAATAACCTCCAGACAGAACTAATGACCTACTGCAAGCCAGCTGGAAGGCTTCCTCACACGAAAAATCCAAATGCAAAGACTGGGATTTGAACCACAGTGGTGAGGGGCTTAGTGATTGTCAGAATTGTTTTTATATAAGAGCAGTGCAAAACCTACATGGTCAGTTCACCTAGCTAGCGCTGTTTGTAGAGACAGGGGTGAACCTGTTACCAATCAAAGTGTTGCATATGCTGTGGTATTCTTTGCATGGGATCAATGTGTTGAAATTTTTCAGCGGTTAGCTGTCTATTTTCACTTTTGTTCTAGTTTTCCACCAATCAGAAACTATGTTACATTGTAATTTGCATATGACCTCATAGTATTTTCTAGTAAACCGTATTTTCATTAGTTAATCCCTTGACTGGCATACAGCCTTTTTATAATGCCTCTACACATGGCCAAACTGAATGTAGGACGTTTCGGCATAGGAAGTTTCGCCCCGGATGTTTCGACCCAGGACGTTTTGGCCATCTATTTATTCGGCCTTGGACGTTTCGGCAAAAATTGAAAATTTGTATTAAAAAGCAAAAATTGAATAATCAAAATCGTTAAATAACTATCTATATGTTAAATATTGATATGTGGTCCATTTGTTTTGGTTTATACAGATAAGGATATTAGCTAAGCAGGTGACATATTCACACTTACTCAACCTTGGGTACAATGAGTGATAAAGAGGTGCTTTCAAATACTATAGTCACATTGTTTAGTCATTAAAACAGCCCCAGACCACATAACACATTACTAATGATTTACTATCCCATTCAGTTTTGATTTTAGTCTTGGTCCAAACTGTTTGCCACTCACTTTATGCTTTTTGTTTTCAGTCAAAATGTTGTTTAGTTCAACTTTTGGTGGATTCAAATACATGTACAATACTGTAGTCACATGGTTGTTTATTACCATGACCGGTAAAACAATATGAATTATTTATTACTTTGGTCATTATCAAAACTAGAGTATATAATACATAAACAATATTACTGAATAAAACTATATAGATCTATTATCCTCAAAAGGTGTGGATCAATTTTGACTATTCAATTTTGGTGTGTCATACTTTATATCAGTTCCTAACCCATTATCGTACTTATCACCTCATGGTAATGATTGCTGAGCATTATTGCCAGTTTGCCAAAACCACTATTAAACTTTTAAACATTTATTATCATTTTGCTATCAATTTAATACCACATTTGATCACATCCACTTTGGCGATCAGGTAGTTTGCCGAAACCACCATAATTCACAGGCAATGCTATAGGAAATACAGAAGAAATGTTGTTTAGTATATTAGAGTAGTGGCATTAATAGTATTAATTACTATCCCCGACCACAGCACCAATTAAGGCTCTGGTTATTCGCTCTCTGTGATATAAAGCTACTTACTGAAGGCTATTGATACGGCTCTATCACCTGGCCCTTTGGATCGAGTAGTAGGTTGAGATAGCTAACTTTATATTGTTTTAAAAATACATGTATATTCAGTTAATGGTGTCACTAATGATGATGCACACACGTCAATTCATGCGTTGATCCAGGCTATAGATAAATACCTTTCTTTAAGTAATTACAGCCTCTGCACAAACAAAAACTAAATTCTGTATGCTGTATTTAAAGTGTATTCAATTAGTTATCTTCATATCAATATAAATATACATGCTTTCAAGTAAATTTTTATAATAGGTAAAATGAAGAACTAACTTCAGATAGTTTTAAAAAAATACTTTGACATTGTACATTTTAATAGTGATTTCCTATAAAAGTAACTTGATTTTTTCCATAATTGCTTATTCTACTCCAAGTCATTTCCATTGCATGCTTCTCTGCTAGTATAATTACAAGCAGCCCTTCATAGATCTAGTTCCCTGTACTAACAGAATCTCGAAACATTGAAATTAAGTTGGCAGAGATTTAATATCATTATTGTTTTGTACATTATGTCAATATTTGAATGCCGCTGAATATCTTTTTAAAAGATATTTCTTGTTTCTTGATAGTGTAACATTCGGATTACATTCTCAAGACTTACAACAAGGTTTGTAATGATATTCAAATATAACGAAATTCCTTTCAAGGTCCCATGAATACATGCAGTGTTTACTGTAGATCCAATTCTACAGTTTATGCCATGGCTAACAATTCCTGTGTTCATATGCCATTATAAACTACATTACCGTATTTCCTCTTATAGAAGCTCCCGGGTGCGATGCAAAACGCAGACAGGGAGCTCTTATTTCATACCAAAATTTGGAGTTTTTACTATGTCCGTCACGGTAGAGACTGTATAGGCTAAAGAATGATACATTACATACTGTGAAATTTAATCATATTTGCGCCGATATAAGACTTGAAATAACCCACAGACATCCTACTTGGTTCATTTGTTGACCAAAATCATTCATTTCAAACTTAATCTTTGGTAGATTTATGACTTTTAAAGTGAAAGTAAGAATCGTATTTACCTTTCAAGGCTCAACTTCCGCTAGACTGCTCTACAGTAAAATTATCAACGGAAGTTACGAGTGTGTAGGTACGGTCTAAACGGAAATGTTCGAAGACCCTTCCACTTTACCGTAATACTTGTAAAATATTACTGTAGAATATGCACTACATAGAAATGGGGGAAACTGGACGAAAACGGAAATTGAGAACGAACAAACATTGGTTTAATCCGTTAGGCAAGTGGAAAACAGAATCACCTTTCCATTAGGTATGGGAAATAGTGACAGTTTTAAAATTAAAATTAAAGAGCAATATGTAGGTGTGTCGGTGTTAAATGGAAACAGGAGTGACATGTATACATGGTTTACAGTACCAAATAATCAGATACCAATGCTTTTCGCCAACATAGCAACAAAATAACCTTCCGGTATGCAATAACAGTATAAAATAGTTTCAGTGTAATTTGCTTTCCCTAATAATTACTAGTGATGATGCATTGAGTTTTCTTTTTCTTCGCCGACTTTTTGACTTCGAGGTAAGGTGAGGTGGGTGGGGCAAGTCGACCCCCGATGGCTTTCCGAAGCATATATTATAGGGAGGGAGCTACTATTAGGGAGGGCGCTATAGAAAGGGGAAATACCATAGGCCCCACTAATGCGACCACCTAAAAGAGGTATAATTATGTCTGCTAGAAGCAGGTGGTAGCTTAATGCAGGACAAAAGTAATGCAGAAAGCTCCTAGGAGCTTTCTGCATTATTTTTGTCCAGCATTAAGCAACCACCTGCTAATAAAGGCAGCTATGGTTATTCTTTAAGTGGTTGCATTAGAGGGGTTCTACTGTATTACCTATTTCATACTCATGAAGCAGCTATTTGCTCTGTTTGTTGATGGAATTATTTTGATCTGATTCTACAGCTCCTGTCATGGCATAAAAATACTGTGTTCTTATGCCATTATAAAAATTCAGGTTACAAAATTAATATTCATGACGTCATTATTTTTCTTACATGAATATTCATGAGGTACAGGGTTAATGTGTTAAACACATTCACTCCTAATGAGGCATTTTGGCGCCTCTGTACAAATCACATTTTGAAACCATTGTGATAAATAGAGCATTTGCTCCTATAGGAGCAAATGCTCTATCTATCACAATAGTTTCAAACTACAAAATTCTAAAATTTTCCTTTTCTGTAGTTAATACTCCTTTTCGGTAGATTTATTTTAACGAGGCTGGGTCTAAAAATAGTCTCGGAGGGAATGAGTTAATGCCCTTGCTGATCTTGGTCAACACTGTTTGCAAAGTCTCTTTTGGAGTGACAAACTTGAACATGTCCTTTGTTTGATACATCAAGTGCAGATTTACAAACACATTAGTTAGTTCAAGCATCAGTGCCATAAAAACATTTACATGTGTGTCTCAAATATCACAATCTTTTTTTCTTTCATTGATTTCCAGGGAAACCACGATTCATGTTTAGGCAAAATGTCAACTAACCTGAACCTGAAGTAGCCTTGTTCCTAACACAAACTGGAAATGTTTTCATAAGTCTTATCGTAGTTACTTGTATTTTTTCTGAGACAATTTGTTACAAAATATAGGGCCAACTTAACCAGTAATCCAATTATTTGTAAATTTATGCACCTGTCTTCTTTTCAAAATCATTGTTCCTTTGGAAAGTTGCATGTATAGCAAAAAAACTAGGACACAAATGTGACCAGAGCGACCAAAGAACAATACAAATCTTTTCAACAAACTCTTAGTACGCCAAGATATTATCTGCAAATCTTGCTGCCTGCTTAATAATTTCCATTTAAAAAACATGACCAGAATTTCAACGCTTTAATCCTACGAATGCTGAATTTTCAAAGTGGAAATATCCATCATTATTCATAAGTAGAATCTATTCAGTGGGCAAGGATAATATTTGCCAGTGGATTTTGAATGACAAACAGTGCTGACCCTATTCAGAGAGCTTCTCTAGCCCTTTACTCAATGAATATTCATGCCAGAAATAACAACATCATGAATGTTAATCAGATTAATTGTTATACAAGAAATGTCGACACAACATCAAACCAGGTTTTCCTTCACTATTAACTAGTGATTTCAAAGTTCAAAGGGGCATAACTCCCAGAAAGATTGCAGAAGGAAAAATCCCCAAAACTATGCACATCTACATAGTGTGTACTTGCTACATACAAGGTTTTATGAAATTCTGTTCAACAGTTTAAGAGGAGTTGCACTTACAAGGATAGGGTCAAAAGACCTAGTGATTTCTAAGTTCAAAGGGGCATAATTCCCAGAAAAATTGTAGAAGGAAAAATCCCCCACAATACATGTATATATATGCACATCAACATATTGTGTCTATGCTACATACAAGGTTTATGAAATTCTGTTCAACAGTTTGAGAGGAACTTTTGCGCTAACAAGGATAGGGTCAAAAGACCTAGTGATTTCTAAGTTTGAAGGGGCATAACTCCCAGAAAAGTTGCAGAAGGAAAATTCCCCGACAATATGCACATCTACATTATTGTGTTCTTGCTACATACAAGGTTTTATGAAATTCTGTTCAACAGTTTAAGAGGAGTTAGCGCAACTCCTCTTAAACTGTTGAACAGAATTTCATAAAACCTTGGATAGGGTCAAAAGACCTAGTGATTTCTAAGTTCAAAGGGGCATAATTCCCAGAAAAATTGTAGAAGGAAAAATTCCCGACAATATGCACATGTACATATTGTGTCCTTGCTACATGCAAAGTTTTATGAAAATATGTTGAACAGTTTCAGAGGAGTTGTACTTAAAAGATTGGCAGCTGCCCACCCGTCCACTTGAGAGCCTGGCCACCCTCCCGCCTGCCGTACATCACCATTTCAATACCAGATTTTCCGTGGAAAACCCGATTAACCACAGAAAAAAACGATAAAAAATGCACATGGACACAGGAAGTTTTGATCATTGCAGAAACTAGTATCACATCTATATAAATTATATCATAAGCAAACAAAGCAGACCCTGATCAGAACAGCTGCTACAGGAGCTGTCTGATCTGTGTCAAGTCTGTTTGCAAAGAAGTAAAAAGGCCTATTAATGGAGTAAAGGGTTAAGAGTTTTCTGACCTAGGTCTACACCATTTGCAAATACCAGTATACTGGTTTCCTACATTCCAAGTGCTAGGTGCCAATGAGTCAATGACTACCAGTATCACATCTGGCTCAATGATTACCACTATCACAAATTTGCTGAGAGCAAGTTATAAAAGAGTAAACACGTTGAATGCAGGAAACCAGTACACTGGCATTTACAGGCAGTGTGAAGCCAGATCAGATGGCTCCTAGAAGATCTCTCTGATCAAGGTTTGCACAGTTTGAAACTCAATTTTTTTTGCAATTTTATGCCTTTCTTACTGAATGGACACTGTAGTTAACCACTAATGGGCCATTCTACTTTTAATATTCTGAATTCAAAGTGTTAACCCTTTACTCCATCTAGATGCCTTTTAGCACTTTTGCAAATAGTAAAGACCCAGATCAGTAAAACTGTAAAATGCCATTATAATAATTCAGCTTATTCAATATTCATACAGTCATTATTTCTGACATAAATATTCAGGAGTAAAGGCTTAACTACCACCATAATTCCACATCAAAGTACTCCATATTTACTGACAAAATCTATTGCAAACTATTTCACTGCCACATATTGTGATCTGCAAAATCTATTGTAACTCTTTCATTGCCACATATTGTGATCTGCAAAATCTGTTGTAACTCTTTCATTGCCACCTATTGTGATCTGTAAAATCTATTGTAACTCTTTCATTGCCACCTATTGTGATCTGCAAAATCTGTTGTAACTCTTTCATTGCCACCTATTGTGATCTGTAAAATCTATTGCAACTCTTTCATTGCCACATATTGTGATCTGTAAAATCTATTGCAACTCTTTCACTGTCGCTGCTACATATTGTGATCTGCAGAATCTATTGTGATCTGCAGAATCTATTGTAACTCATTCACTGCCATATATTGTGATCTGCAAAATTGGTAGTCTGCTTCATTTTTGAATTTTGTTTCGTTTTGTTTCAAAAAGCACTATCACAGCATCAAACAGTTTGGACCCTGATGAGACATAGCGTGTTTGCATAGGTCATCAAGTATTTCACAATTGGCGGGAAACGAGTTATGAATGCAAAACTTGATGAAACATTTCTGGGAACTTCTGGAGACTGTTTTCCAGCTCTAGATTATTTTATGGCCATCAACTAGACACTAAAGACAGATTAAGCTGGAAACAAAACTCCAGCCCACTCTAGTGCCTGTGTGACTGATATTACTATCACTTATAAGAATTTAACCCTTTACTCAATAGATACACCTTTTAACACTTTCCTTCATACAAGCTCTTTTTCACACTTTTGCAAACAGTAGACCCAAATCGAGTGCTCTTGTAGAAACCGTCTGATCAGGGTCTGCTCTGTTTGCTTATGAAGTTATAATAGATCTGACTCTACAGTTTCTTTCAGTGCCAAAACATGTGAAACGTATCCCATCATAAACATTCAGCAAATAAATATTCAAATGTCATTATTTCTTACATTTGCAAACAGAGAAGACCTAGATCAGATGGCTCCTGAATGAGTCTGCTTTGTTTGCTTATGACATAATATAGATTTGAGTCTACAGTTTCTGCCATATTTAAAAAGTCCTGTGCTCATAATTATGCCAATTGCAAAATTCAGCCAATTAATTTTCATGATAAATATCATTACTTATTAAACTTGTGTATGACGAAGTTTTAGTTAATCCATTTGTCCACCAGCAGTGAACACTAGAGGAATTGCCAAGAACAAGGATAACAGATTTTTATGTCCCTGCCTTTAGGCGACGAGGGCGTGTTTGAACAGTATAATTATTTCATTATCTAATGGCAAAGGGTCATCTTTTAACCTTTTATCTCATGACTATTCATGTCAACAAGAGGGCCATGATGACCCTTAATTGTTCACCTGGTTGACAGACTTTTTGTAGAATTTAATACTATTTTCTAATGGCACATTCTAAACATACCTCGCTACCTTAAATGGTTTGCTGTGAAAATGCTAACAGTTAGGTTTGGGGTTTTTTATCGAGTTTTACGTCGTTTTAACAGTATTTCAGTCATATCAGGACATCCAGCTAATTACAGGTGGAGGAAGACCCCAGAGGTTCTTCTGTGCACGGAACAAATTTCATTGTTTCATGCACAGAATAACATCCAGGTAGAACCACCGAGCTACAAGCCAGCTGGAAGGCTTCCTCACATGAAAAATTCAAGTGCCTAGACCGTGATTCGAACCCACAGCAGTGAGGGGCTAAGGGATTGTCAGTCGAAGACCATAACCACTTGGCCATTGCCCCCCCCCCCCCCCCCCCCCCCAACAGTAAGGAGACTACTGACCAAATGAACAAGTTAATCCCTTACAACCTGGGGCCATTTGGGACCATTTAATCCTTGATACGTTTATTAGGCATATTAGGAAGAGTGAACAACATGATACAATGAGAGATGGTTGCTTTTATCAGATTTTCTGATGTTTGCTCCAGATTCACACAACTGATTTTTTTCTTAACCCTTTCCCTGTTTCAGATATGTACATTTACCCAATCCATACCCATACATGGTCTTATGAAATCCGTCCAGGGTCCATGCTTATAAAGCTTTTTAGTTGAGTCTGAGTTCGTTCTCAAGCTTTTGATTGGTCAGATCTGACCAATCAAAAACTTGAGAACGAACTCAGACTCAACTAAAAGTTTTGTAAGCATGGACCCTGAGTGAGACTGATGATTTTCCCAATTTCTAGGGCACTGAATTATAAGTATATTTTTAATAAACAAAATTCCTGTCAAAGACATATTCGATTGGCTTTGTCATGGCACTACATTTCAAAATGGACTTTTTCAATATTATAGTGGTTATCTGCAGTACAATTCTTCTAACATCAAACAAATCACAAACATCAGAAATTCGGGCATTTATTTATGTCAGAGAACAATATCAACTACACAATCAAAAACAAAAATCAACAGAAAAACAAGAGGGCCATGACGAGCCTATATAGCTCATCTGCAAATTGCAGCACTAGATAGAGATGAACAAGTTACAACCATCTCCAGAAAATTAAGATAAGAGGGCCATTTTCAACTAAAAATCATTCAATTGGTAGTCAGAATCAGTTCTCATTATGGTCACCAGAGGACTATTCCTACTGATTGACCTCTATGAAGAGCTTCTCACTATGGTTAAGAAAAGGAAGTTAAGATGGTATGGACGTGTCTCCAGCTAGGCCAAGAAAATTCTCCAGGGAGCAGTTAATGGAACAAGAATGTGAGGAAGACAAAGGAAGAGATGGGAAGATATAGAGAATATTTGGTTCCTAGCTTTGAATGAGAAATGTTATCTGGCAAGGCGGATGAATATATCAGGTGAGCCGAAGGCGAACCTGATATATTCAGAAGCCGAGCCAGATAACATTTCTCATTCAAAGCTAGGAACCAAATATTCTATTTATCCTTGTCACGACAGCAAAACATAATTATTATTATTTGGTACCGAATGTACCACAAAATGCACCGCAACGTATACCCGACTCTACTGGCTCTAGACTGTTGATGACGTCACTATAAAGGCGTTATTACGTCACTGGAATTCCAAAAAGTCACATTGCTTTAAAAAATGCTCAAAACAAAAACGTTGCCCCGGTTGGTTATGTGAGAAAAAGAACCTGTCACTTGACGATATCTAGACGATTTATGATTCTTGATGTGGATTTATCTAAACACGGTAATTTCGCGACAAACAACTAGATCTAGTCTAGATCTAGATCTTCTAGATCTAGTCTAGGCCTAAGAATATAAGTTTTGGAGAATGAAGTGAAAGAATTAGATCTATTTAGTCTAATGGGTATCGATTGAAATCAACAAATTCGCTTTGTTAAACTTTTTTTATTCAGTACTCGGTAGACGTAAATTTGTGTATAATATTCAGGAAATAAGCGTCTCAGTAAAAAAGTAGTTTCGGCTACAGGTCATGTGACCAACTGACATAATAACATCGGTCATGTGACCAACTGACATAATAACAAAAAGTTTATCAGGCACCTTGTTATCCGTCAGGAAAATAGGCATGTGACAGGATAAAACATACAGGAGTACTTTGCAGCATTTCCAAGAGCAGTAGAAGACTGGATAAAGTGGAAAGAGATTATCATAAAGTCAGCTAAGATGTCCCTACCACTGACTAGGTTACTGGAAAAGTGAAGTGAAGAAACATAGAATCAGATGTATATTTCTCCACCAAACCCTATACTGTGACACCGTATAGGGTTTGGTGGAGAAATGACAATTTTAGTACTTGGGTAAAGCACAAGCACTGTTATCTGTAGCTCTGGTTTACAGTAACATTAACCTCAGAATATTCCATATTTACCCTATATATTTGAATATCCAATCTTCTCTCTCTGCTGGTTTGTAAAGCTAAACAAATCTATTCATCACCATATTTTGATGATGACATTAGATAATGGAGTACATGAGGGCTATGAAGGTCCTATGTCGGTCACCTACAAATTGTAGCACTAGGCAGAGATGAACTAGTCACAACCATCACCAGAAAATGAAGATAAGATGGCCATAGTAGTTTTAAATTTTTCAACTGAAGATTATTCAATTTGTTCAAAATGCATGGTGATAGTCAAAAATTAATTCTCAATATGATCACCAGAGGACTACTCCTATCAAATATCATTCAAATTGGACCACTGGTTTTGGAGAAGAAGATTTTTAAAGTTTTCCCTAGAGTCATATAAGGAAATTGGCACCCTGAAGGATTACTTCTGGGTCTTTGCTATTTTTCTAAGTTTGTCTGCATGAATATAAGGATAATTACGGAAAACGATTACTGCTCTGACAGATAGCAATATTATAAAAAATTATTCATATTGCACATTCTTTCAGTAAGGACAAAATGATCTGTCATTGCCAATTTGTGTTTTAGAAGTAATAAAGAACAGAGAGGTTTTGCCAATAAAGCGAGGAAAGCACTTTGCTCTAGAGAGCTGATTTTCTATGAGAACTTCCTGAAAACAAGGATAACTAATAGTTGATGACACTTGTCATCTATCTGTCAAGTGAAACTCTCCATTCTACGTGTATTAGCATTACCATATTTACTCTTAATATTTGAACACCCAATTTCCCCCTTTATACCCTACACCCAATCTCCCCTTTTCCACCAGACACCCAACCCACCCCCATTCTTTTCCACCAGACACCCAATCTCCCCCTTTCCACCAGACACCCAATCTCCCCCTCTATACCAGATACCCCAATCTCCCCTTTTCTACCAGACAGCCACTTCCCCCCTTTCCACAAGACACCCAATCTTTCCCTTTTATCCAGACACCCAATTCCCCCTTTCCAACATACACCCAATCACCACTTTTCAACCAGACACCCATTATCCCCCTTTCCATATTACACCTTCCCCTTTCAACCAGATACCCAATCTTTCCCTTTTCATCCAGTTACCCAATCTCCCCCTTTCCAACATACACCTTATCCCTCCTTTCCATCAGACACACAATCTTTCCCTTTCAACCAGACACCCAATCTTCCCCTTTCAATCAGATATCCAATCTCTCCCTTTCCATATTATACAAAATCTCTCCCTCACCACACACCCAAATCTTCCCCTTTCCACTAGACACACAATCTCCCACTTTCCATCAGTTACCCAATCTCCCCCTATACACCAGACACCTAATCATCCCCTTTCCACCAGACACCCAATCTGCCACTCTATACCAGACACCAAAATATCCCCCTTTCCACCAGACAACCAATCCCCCCCCCCCTTACACACCAGACAACCAATCTCTCCCTATACACCAGACACTCAATCTCCTCCTACACACCAGGCACTCACCCCCTGGTTCCACTAGACACCCAATCTCCCCTACACACCAGACACTCAATCTCCTCCTATCCACCAGACACCCAATTTCCCCCTATCCACCAGACACCCAATTTCCCCCTATCCACCAGACACTCAATCTGACCACCACCCTTTATCCACCAGACACCAAGCTCCTCCTATACAAAGGTGCCCGACGCATGCTTGGACTCACCCATAGACCCCCCCCCCCCCAAAACAAAAAAAAAATGTGATTGAAGTATGTTCAACTAGCCTAAAACTATCTATTTGAACCCTAAACCACTCCGAAAAACAAGAAAAACAAAACCCGGAAAAAAATTTCCTTTCGGGTCTATATATGTATTGAAAGGTACCTAACTACGTCAGATCAGCGGCGGAAAATACAACAGTCATGTTTTTCAATGTCTTACAGCAAAGCCAATTCAACACCGATTTCAATCATTTTGGTCTTGATCCGTTCCAAATTCCATATATTAAGCGGCACAGTTAGTGCTTCCCTTAAATATTGCTCCGTCTTGTCGCTGCAAGACCGCGAATTTGAAAAAACGCTAGAGCGAAACGATGTGACTCCCGCCTGGATGCATAGACGTATATAGGGGGATCTGTATTAGTTAATCTTTTCAACAAAAACAGGAATTATGGTGAAACACTATCGAAAAACATTAAACTCTATGGGTGAGTCCAAGCATGCGTCGGGCACCTTTGCTCCTATACACCCGCTTGTAAAACTGAATAAATCAATTTGGAACCATGTTGGTAACTTTAAATTAGTCTGACATAATATCATAAAGTGAAGACCCTGATCAAATGGTTCCTTGTAGATCTGGGTCTGCTCCTTTACCTAAGTTTTTCCAAATTCTTAGGGAAATTAGGGCATGTTGAACAAAATGTTTTGGTCCTACTGGAATTATACCAAGTTCATCAGAGCACAGAGAGCAACAAAGAGAACGATAACACAAGCTTCTTCAATATCCTTGCATAGATCACAAGAAATCATTCTCTATCATAGAGCTGATCAAAAGCATGATCAAATCTTAATTCTTCCTGTGCTAAGTATTCTATGCTAAGTAATTATCATCTGTAAACATTTTCCAGAAAAATTCTATGAGGTTGTCAAACAATCTAACTGCTGATATGATGCCAAGTTACACTGCATTTTATCTGGATCCAAGCTGTTTACATATGTAATCACAAATTAGCAACTAACATGCAAAGAGTTAATTCCCTGAAGGTAAGTTATGACTTATATTCATGTTCTCATATGTCAATAGTCTAGTATTTCACATAGGCTGTCTTGTCTTTGTCAACAGAAGCATACTCTGTGCATTGGAATTGGAAAATTCGAATACTTAACCCTTATCTCGCTACCTGTGACCTCAATCACATTCGCAAACTGTCTGGATCCAGATGAGATGCCAAGTAACTCAAGCTTGTTTGAGACTCAATGAATACTTTCTCCAAGCTGTTTGAGAATCAGTGAATATTTTCTCCAAGCTGTTTGAGACTCAATGAATACTTTCTCCAAGCTGTTTGAGACTCAGTGAATACTTTTTCAAAGTTTGTTTGAAATTTCACCAGATCCACACATGAGCCGACATTATATTTTATTTTATGTTGGGTAGGGGTTGAGGCAGTGGGGGTTGAGGCAGTGGGGGTTGAGGGGATCGAGGGGGTTGGTTATTAGTAAGAGTATTGGCTACCATGTTTTAATGCAGCATACGTTTTGTTTCTAAATCACTTGCAAATGTCTAGGTGCCTCCCTGAAACACATGTCGTCTAACCCATTACCTCATGGGCTATTTTTAGATACAACCTCTTTGAATAAATCTACCGAAAAGAAACATTAACTAGAGAAAAGGAATTTTTTTAGAATTTTGTAGTTTGAAACCATTGTGATAAATAGAGCATTAATTTTGCTCCTATAGGCGCAAATGCTCTATTTATCACAATGGTTTCACAAAGTAATTTTTACAGAGTCATCAAAAGTCGTCAATATGAGGGAATGGGTTAACAACAGACAGATGAGTACAAACATTCATGGCAAGACTCTACCCTAATTAACCCTTTCCTCCATAGGCTATATTTAGACCCAACCTCTTTGAATGAATCTACTCAAAAGGAGCATTAACTAGAGAAAAGGAAATTTTTTATAATTTTTTGTTTGAAACCATTGTGATAAATAGAGCATATGCTCCTATAGGAGCAAATGCTCTATTTATCACAATGGTTTCATAAAGTGACTTTTACAGAGGCGTAAAAAGGCTTATTTATGGAGGAAAGTGTTAACTATTTTATACTGTTATATATAAAACAAGTGAATACAGAGCTATGTCAAATAGAATAGAATTAGATCTAAAGGTAATAAGCAAACAGAGCAGACCCTGATTAAACAGCTCCTATAGGTGCCATCTGATCTGGGTCTACTCTGTTGCAAAGATGTCAAAGGTGTCTCTATGAAGTAAAAGAGTTAATAAACGCACACATACTGCACTATGTAGCCCTAAATGTGACATTTCAAGGGCAGTTGTACCATCAACTTCCCAGCATCTATCAAACTAGACGTATTGCTTGGCAGAATTATTGGACAAGATGTATTACCTTCAAGAGTGCTAACATAGAGAAAAAATATGTGAAGTATGATTGTACACAGCTTTGGCTGGTATGACAATAAATAGATCTGGCTGGTTTGACTATAAATAGATGACTGGTATGACTATATAGATCTGGCTGGTATGACTATATACCTGGCTGGTATGACTATTAATATATCTGACTTGTTTGATTACATAGATCTGACTGGTATGACAACTAAAGCTATCACTAAAGGTGATTAATACCCCCACCCGTCTCCTTGTCACAAGATCCATTTACTTCAATACAAGAGGCAATAGCTCAATAATCCTTCATCCATACATAAGAAAGTAACAAAGGGGAATTAATCCCTCAAAAATGAATTCAGAGTTACAGTCCTTGTTGACTGTACATCCTCTCACCACCCTCTATCCATATATAAAGTTTCACAGTTGTGCCCACAATACTTGAGAAGTTATGCTCCAGACAAAAAATGCTTCTGAAAAGTAACTAAGGGGAATAATTCCTTCAAAAATGAATTTAGACTTACAACCCTTGTTGACTTCACATCCTCTCATCACCCTCTAGCCATAAAAAAGTTTCACAGTTGTGCCCACAATACTTGAGAAATTATACTCCAGACAAAAAGATTGCTTCTGAAAAGTAACTAAGGGGAATAACTACTATTACAAATAAATAATAATATGACCATAACAAGAGCTGTCACAGTCAGGTGACAAATGCCCCCAAAGGATTGTACCCTGTGACCGTTGACCCATGGACCAGGGAGTTGAACGCAACACATCGTCTTTGTGTTGTGAACATTTGTGCCAAGTTATTTTGAAAACCCATTCACAGATAAAAAAGTTATAGAAGGGAAACGAAATTTGGATGGACAGACAGAAGGAAGGACAATGCGATTACTATATGCCAACCTGAAAATGTTACCTGTCACTCCGCAATCCTCAGCTGTACTCACACACCAAATTTGCAATCTGTAGCTGGTAAGGTATAGGAGATATGCTCCGGACAAGCTTTTTGTAAAATCGGGGTCAAAGGTCAACGTCACATTGACCTGAAAATGGTATGCGACACTCCGCCATCCCAAAATGAACTCACACACCAAATTTGGAATCTGTAGCTGGTAAGGTATGAGATATGCTCCGGACAAGGTTTTTGTAAAATCGAGGTCAAAGGTCAAGGTCACAGTGACCTGAGAATGGTACGTGTCACACTGCAATCCTGATATGTACTCACACACCAAATTTGGAATCCGTAGCTGGTAAGGTATAGGAGATATGCTCCGGACAAGCTTTTTGTAAAATCAAGGTCAAAGGTCAAGGTCACAGTGACCTGAAAATGGTACGGGACACTCTGGCATCCCAAGATGAACTCACACACCAAATTTGGAATCTGTAGCTGGTAAGGTATAGGAGATATGCTCCGGACAAGTCTTTTGTAAAATCAAGGTCAAAGGTCAAGGTCACAGTGACCTGAAAATGGTACGCGACACTCCGCCATCCCACGATGAACTCACACACCGAATTTGGTATCCGTAGCTGATGTGACAAAGGAAATATACTCCGGACAAAATGTACACACACACACACACCCACCCACCCACACACACACCCACGCACGGTGCAATTACTATATGCCGCCAAAGCCTAGCTTTGGGGGCATAAAAAGAAATAAGATTGTTAAACAATCACTAAAATTCAATGAAAGTGTCAGCAAACAGGAAGTAGATGAACGACAGACCTGAAAAGGGGAGACACAGTACAACTCACTATGATTATGTTTCAGACAAAATATCAAACCATTCCAGCATACATAAGCCAAGAACTCAATGATGAAATATTTTTACATTAAACAATAACTAAAATTCAATGAAAGTGTTGGCAAACAAGAAGTAGATGAATGACAGACCTGAAAAGGGGAGACATGGTTCCAGCATACACAAGCCAAGAAACCATTGACGAAAAGTTTTGTCATTAAACAATCACTAAAATTCAATGAAAGTGTCAGCAAACAAGAAGCAGATGAACAACCAACCTGAAAGGGGGAGACATGGTTCCACTCACTATGAGTATGCTTCAGACCAAATATCAAATAAATCCAGCATACAAAAAATCTTTGACAAAATGTTTTTGAAAATACAATCAAAGTGTCGGCAAACAGGAAATAGATGAACAACAGATCTGAAAAGGGGACACAGTACGGTACAACTCACCATGATTATACTTCAGACCAAATATCAAATCATTCCTTCCAACACAAGCCAAGAAATCTTTTAACGAAAATTTTGTTTAATCGAAATTTTTTGTCAATAAACAATCACCAAAATTCAATCAAAGTGTCGGAAAACAGGAAGTAGATGAACGACAGACCTAAAAAGGCGAGACACAGTGTAACTCACTATGATTATGCTTCAGACCAAATATCAAATCATTCCAGCATATACAAGTGAAGAAATCTTTGACAAAAGTTTTACAGGACGGACGTACAATAGACGTACAGACAAGGGTTATAAAAATAAGTTAATAAATATCCAGTGTCATTATTTCTTCAGTGAATATTAAAACAGGGAAAGGTTTAAAACAAGAATTTAAATTTATATGCAAAATGGGTGGAGTCTTGCATGAATATTAATCAGATGAACGTTGAATACTTTGAATGATCTAAAAATAGCCTATGGAGGAAAGGGTTAAAACACTGCTTACTCTGATTGCGTATGGAATACTAAAGTAAAATTTCTAAAATGGCCAAATGTTAATTGGCCATTTAAAAATTCAGTTAATCAATACTCATGAAATCAGTAATTCTTTATTAATATTCATTATGTAAAGTGTTAACCCTTTACTCCATTAATATTTATGTAAGAAATTATGACATCATGAATATCGATTAGCTGAAATTTTAAAATGGCCAAAATGAACACAGAATGTTTTGGCTATGGCAGAAAATATAGAATTAGATCTATAATCATTATTCCATAAGCTACATGTAACAGAGCAGCCCCTGATCAGATGATTCCTAAAGGAGCCATCTGATCTGGGTCTGCTCTGTTTGCAAAGGCATCAAAAGTCGTATCTGTGGAGAAAAGAGTTTAACAAGACCTAACAGTCCTGTAGCTATTGACACCTACCTTTGCTGTATCTGGGTCTCTAGCTATAAGTGGGGTGTAGTTTATATTTACAAAGTCCAAACCACTGCACACCGTCACTGTCCGTGACTCAAGGGTACCATTGCCCTTTTGTTCCAAATCAACTATGGCCTTTGGATCCTGAAAGAAGAGAGAAAGCTCTATGCTAAAGCTATATGCTAACACAATAGTGAAATACAGTAAAACCCCTCTAAACCAGATGGTAAATTTAGTAACAAGAGGGCCAGAACGGCCCTGACATCGCTCACCAGACAATCAGAGGAGAAGATTTTCAAAGATTTCACTATATGTTTCTATAGAAAACTAGCCGGCCCTGGGGTGGGGCCAATTTTAATTTAGAAAGAATAAATTATTCTATACTAATGTTCAAAATTTCAGATATTTTCATTACATCTTCACGAGTTCATATTATTATTCATATCTAATCTTAAGATTGATGTACTTTTAACCCTTCCCCTGTTCTATGTTTATTCAAAATTTCAATACCTAGTGAATATTCATGGACAAAAAAGTGGGACAGTGTAGCCATTTTAGAAAGTAAAGAAACATATTTCAAATTCCATTGACAAACAGATCAGACTCTGATCAGACAGCTGCTATAGTAGCCGTCTGATTTGGGTCTGTTCTGTTTGCAAATGCATGAAAAGGCATTTATATGAGGGAAAGGCTTAATTAAGTAAACATATGATAAGTACATGTATATTGTACACAAAATGAAAATAATTTAATGCAATTTGCACTATATTATTCATAAGCAAATAGAGCAGATTGATCAGATGGCTACTGCATGAGCCATCTGATCTGGGTCTACTCTGTTTGCAAATGTGTAGAAATGCATATTTATGGAGTAAAGGGTTAATTGTTCTATTTACATGTCAGATCTATTTTGCAACTGCCATTATCCAGAAGTGAGGCAATTCAGTTGTAATCAAAAAGTGGGAAAGGGAGATAACCTACCTTTTATGTATGCTTAAAATAGCCAGCTAAAAATAGACTGCAATAGAACACTTGAATTTGTATTAAGCAGATACAGTTATAGGCTCTATACTGATAGCTGGCAGCTTAATGCAGGGCATAGATATGGAAAAAAAGCTTTAAGAGCTTTCTGCATTTTGAGAATTATCCACACAGTTTTCTCAATCTAAAATGAGTGTGTGTAATTTGTCTAAACACAATTTCTACTCTATTGATCAGGCTAAGGGTGATTACCAATACACTCTGACACACTGGCTAGTCCTATCAGAGCACTGGCTTATCTCTGAAATATGGGGAAACCTTTAACCTGTAGTTTCTGATGTGAAGAAGTATATATACACAGGGCAGGGCCAATTTTAACCTCAGAACTATGATATTAACAAAACTGATAAAGGTATGCTAAGTAAATCTATACAACAAATATCTAAGCTCTGGGACATGTAGTTTTGACAAGAAGAGTTTCAAAGTTTTTCCTATGCATGTATTATAAGTGATCCCATGGGCTGTTTAAGCAGTCAGCTACAAAACAAGAGGGCCAGAATGGCCCTGAAGCGCTCACCAGACAATCAGAGGAGAAGATTTTCAAAGTTTTCACTATATGCTTTTATAGAAAACTAGCCGGCCCTGGGGCGGGCCAATTTTGACCCCAGGGACATAATTTATATAACTTTTGTAGAGAACTTGAACATGATGCTATGAGCCAAATATGATATCTGAGAACCTTTCAGTTTCAGAGGAGAAGATTTTCGAATTTTCTCTATATGTTTCTACTGAAAACTACCCACCCCTGGGGCGGGGCCAATTTTGACCCCAGGGCCATAATTTATATAACTTTTGTAGAGGACCTGAACATGATGCTCTGTGCCAAATATGAAAGCTGAGCGCCTTCCAGTTTCAGAGGAGAAGATTTTCAAAGATTTCACTATCTTTTTCTATTGAAAACTTCCCACCCCTGGGGCGGGGCCAATTTGAACCCCAGGGCCATAATTTATATAACTTTTGTAGAGGACCTAAACATGATGCTATGTGCCAAATATGCAAGCTGAGAGCCTTCCAGTTTCAGAGGACAAGATTTTCAAAGATTTCACTATTTGTTTCCATTTAAAACAGCCCACCCCTGGGGCGGGGCCAATTTTGACCCCAGGGCTATAATTTATATAACTCTTGTAGAGGACCTGAACATGATGCTCTGTGCCAAATATGAAAGATGAGAGCCTTCCAGTTTCAGAGGAGAAGATTTTAAAGATTTCACTATTTGTTTCTATTCCGAAAACTACCCACCCCTGGGGCGGGGCCAATTTTGACCCCAGGGTCAAAATTAATATAACTTTTGTAGAGGACCTGATCATGATGCTATGTGCCAAATATGAAAGCTGAGCGCCTTCTTGTTTCAGAGGAGAAGATTTTCAAAGATTTCACTATATATTTCTATTGAAAAATGCCCACCCCTGGGGCGGGGCCAATTTTGACCCCAGGGCCATAATTTATATAACTTTTGTAGAGGACCTGAACATGATGATCTGTGCCAAATATGCAAGCTTAGAGCCTTCCAGTTTCAGAGGAGAAGATTTTCAAAGATTTCACTATTTGTTTCTATTGAAAACTGCCCACCCCTGGGGCGGGGCCAATTTTGACCCCAGGGCCATAATTTATATAACTTTTGTAGAGGACCTGAACATGATGATCTGTGCCAAATATGCAAGCTGAGAGCCTTCCAGTTTCAGAGGAGAAGATTTTCAAAGATTTCACTATTTGTTTCCATTGAAAACTGCCCACCCCTGGGGCGGGGCCAATTTTGACCCCAGGGCCATAATTTATATAACTTTTGTAGAGGACCTGAACATGATGCTCTGTGCCAAATATGAAAGATGAGAGCCTTCCAGTTTCAGAGGAGAAGATTTTCAAAGATTTCACTATTTGTTTCTATTGAAAACTTCCCACCCCTGGGGCGGGGCCAATTTTGACCCCAGGGTCATAATTTATATAACTTTTGTAGAGGACCTGAACATGATGCTATGTGCCAAATATGAAAGCTGAGAACCTTCTGGTTTCAGAGGAGAAGATTTTCAAAGGTTTACTATATGTTTCTATTGAAAACTTTCAACCCCTGGGGCGGGGCCAATTTTGACCCCAGGGGCATTATTTATATAACTTTTGTAGAGGACCTATAGGTGATGCTATGTACCAAAGATGAAAGCTGAGAACCCTGTAGATTCAGAGGAGAAGATTTTTAAAGGTTCAAATTGTTGACGCGGGACGACGGACGACGGACGACGGACGACGGACATCAGGCGATCACAAAAGCTCACCCTGAGCACTTTGTGCTCTGGTGAGCTAAAAACTGGCAATCCCTGGGGTGGGGCCAAATTGACCCTAGGGGCATAATTTATATAACTTTTGTAGAAGACCTGAAGTTGAAGCTATGTGCCAAATATGAAAGCTGAGAACCTTCTAGTTTGAGAAGAGAAGAATTTCAAAGTTTTCACTATATGTTTCTATTGAAAACTGAAAACCCCCTGGGGCAGGGCCAATTTTGACCCCAGGGGCATAATTTATATAAATTTTGTAGAGGACCTACAGATGATGCTATGTACTAAAGATGAAAGCTGAGAACCCTGTAGATTCAGAGGAGAAGATTGTTAAAGGTTGAAATTGTTGACGCCTGACGGACGACAGACGCACCACGACGGACGACGGACATCAGGCGATCACAAAAGCTCACCCTGAGCACAAAAGTGCTCTAGTGAGCTAAAAATATCCGTCTTGGAGACAGGTGGCAGCTTAATGCAGGGTGAAAGTCAAGCAGAAAGCTCCTCTAGGAGCTTTCTGCATGACTTTCACCATGCATTAAGCAGCCACCTGCCTAAAAATATCCAAATTCTTCTCTTCTAGTTTGAGAGGGTTTTTACTGTAGTTTAAAACAAGTTATCTCTGCATCTCATCATGATCCAAACTGATCATATTTCTGGCAAAACAGGTAAGAACAAGGCAGTCCAAAGGACTGTGGCTAAATCCCCCACCGCCACCTAAATAAAAACATTGATCTTGATCTTCAAATGTGACCTTGACCTTGAGCCAACATCACTGCCACATGTGTTCTGCACATCGTCTCAACTTGATTAACATTTGAGACAAGTTTCATCAAAATCCTTCCAGGGGTATAGAAGATATGGAGTGGACAAAGAATTGTCATGGACAATCAGTTGACCTTCAAATGTGACCTTGACCTTGTGCCGACATGGCTGCCACATGTGCTCTGCACATTGTCTCAGTTTAGCTAACATTTGACTCAAGTTTTATGAAAATACTTCAAAGGGTTTAGAAAATATGAAGCAGACACGGAAATGTAATGGAAATTGATGGTTAAAACACTTGACCTTCAAATGTGACCTTGACCTTGAGCAAACATGACTACCACATGTGTTCTGCACATCCTCTTAACCTGGTTAACATTTGACTCAAGTTTTATGAAAATGGAAATTGAAGGTTAGAACACTAGTCTTGGCCTTGAAATGTGACCTTGACCTTGAGCAGACAACATTGCTCTTCTGTCTGATGGTATGGAACAGGCACAGGAACTACTAGGCAAAGTGGAAATGAAATGTGCAAGAGTAGGACATTGTCTTAATCCTAAAAAGATGGAGTACCTGACGTTCAATATAATTCCAGAACAACCGTTGAAAAATATCGGTGGTGCAACTCTGAATGAAGCTGGTGACTTCAAATACGTGGGTTCCCGGGTTCCGATAAAGACTTCAAGATACGAAAAGCAATTGCTTGGAGAGTGCTAAACCAGATGAGTTCAATATGGTCCTCCAACCTACAGTGAGATCTGTTTCATGAAAATCTTTCAAGGGGTATAGGAGACATGGAGCGGACACAAAATTGTTATGGCAACAATTAGTTTAGAGTGCTAAAGATGATCACTCCAGGTATAATCGGCTATACTGATATAGTCTATACTGATATATCTGTCCCAACACATCATACAACATCACAGAAACTCTCATTTGTCAATAAAAGTAAAACAATTCAGACAGCAAGAAACCTAATGAAAATGAAGAGCTTTGAAATTGTCCCATAGGAACGTCTATGCCAATTAGTGGCTTGGGACTGACAGAAACAAAACTGATTCTTGATGATGATAGATACACCATATCAACTATTTACTCCATAGAAACCCCTTTTAAACCTTTCCCAGTTCTATGTTTATTCCAAATTTCAATACCTACTGAATATTCATGAGCAAAAACGTTATAAAATACAGAAGGTCGAACATTGTAGCCATTTTAGAAAGTAAAGAAACAGATCTATCAAATTCCAATAGCAAACAGAGCAGACCCTGATCAGACGGCTCCTCTAGGAGCAGTCTGATCTGGGTCTACTCTATTTGCAAATGCGTGAAAACACGTTTATATGAGGGAAAGGGTTAAATCTTTTGTTTGCAAGAGCTCTTTACAGTGAGTTTTTATACAGACATATTGAACAGGGAAACATGTACTACCATAAGTTAATGTTCACAGAGCTGAATCATAGCAAAATCGAGGAAAATATCCATACTTCCGAGGGTTGGAAATGGCTAAGAGGCTGGGGTGTTCTGCAGAAGAAGCTTGGGAAATTATTCTTTCAATTCCAGATGATATTGATAGCGATGATCCCGATATTTTGGGTGGCCATTGCGATTTAGATGCTGGGTTGATTTATCTGATAGTGGCACAAAACAAATCCAACTGGAACTCAAACTCCCCATGCATCTGGTGTCTGGTTTGCCAGTGGGCGTAGCCATGGGCATGGTTGTGGTTGTGGTTGTGTAACTTTGAGCTAGAGCTCGAGCTGACAGCTGAGGGCCTGTGTGTGTTCAGGGGTGGAACCAGGACCTAGCAAATGCATGTATGCCCTCACGACCCCAAGATCCAAATGATAGTAACCAAAGACGGGGCGCACTTGATCACAATGGGAGATGGCAACTGGAGTGTCCAATTTTAGGGTCATTTGGATAGACAGTAAAACTCCTCTAATGTGACCACCAAAATGAGGTGTAAATCTGGGTATTAAAGCCAGGTGGTAGCTTAAAAAGTCATGTGTTCATATTCCATTACAAAAGTTAATATATTCCATTTTTCATAAATCAAGGGCACATAAACCCTAAATGCTGACCGTAACCTTACTTAGCTGAGATGCTATGACCATATACAATTTTGGTTTGTTCAGTATGACCTAGAGCTTTAAAATACAGTCCTGAAAATCATTAGGCTGATTGGACGATTCCATGTTTCAACAGTTTTTTTTCTAAATGGTGTTCACAAGGTTTTTTTCAACATCTGCCTTGTGTGACCTTGACCCTTGGTCTATGACATTGAATATTATAAGGGTGCAACATCTCACTACCGGAAACAATCTGTGTGCCAATGTTTACATGGTTTTGCACACACACCAAAGCAAAGACCTGACATTGAAATGTGTTTTGTAGGCAGGCCTGCATATGCTATTGCTATATGAAACTAAAAGATTGCACATTGTGACCTGAATTGGAACTAAAGTTACCTTAAAAGAGGAGGAAACGACAAATCAGCACTCCGATATAATGTAAAATACCCATTTTTAACTGTAAGTGTTAACTTTTTTCTTCCGTTCAGGTCAAAGATCAAGTTCACAGCCAACAAAAACTGCACCTGACAATCTGCCATCCTTACATTTACTCACACACCAAATTTGGTAAACATAAGAGATATGCTCCGTGCAAGGATTTTCTATAGCTGAGGTCAGATATGAAGGTCAAGGTTTAAGTGACCTGAAAACTGTATGCGACACTCCACAATCCTAAGATGTACTTATATAGTCACCGAAATTGGCATTCATACCTTAAAAAATATAGGAGACACTCCTGAAAATGTTTATCACACAATATAGCTGAATTCAGAGGTCAAGGTGACATGAAAATGACATGTGACACTCTACCATCCAAAGATATACTCACACACACTAAATACTTGTTTGACATTCCTGTAATACAGGAGATATATTGCAGGTAAGGTTTTTCTTATACCTGAGGTCATTGGTCAAGGTTACAGAAACCTGAAAATGATACCCAACACACTACTATCCTAGGATGTAATCACCAACCAAATTTTGCATTCCTACCATGAGTAATAGATATGCTCTGGACAAGGTTGTTCTATAGCTGAGGTCAAGGTCAGTATAAATACAGTAACATGTGTTGTTGTTTTTTTTTTATAAATCTATGGTAGAGACTCTAGACCTATTACTTGTGCACATGTGAGCTAGAAAGTAAATCCTGTAAATGCCTTCAGTGTGACATTGCCTAGATCCTGATCTAGGTCTACACTGTTAAAAAAAGCATGAAGCAATAGTTTCCCATGAAGCTGCCTACATATAGTAATACACCCAACAGCACAGCAATTTTGAGGCAGAATGTTTTCATGGTATTCAAATGAAGCAGGCAGTCAATCAATCTATCAATGGTACAAAACAATTATGCCACACTTACCCTAAATATTAGGAGTAAATTTTCCAGTCAATTCCCAAAGTCAATTTTCCAATTACACTGGTTTCTAGATCCAAAGAAGTCACTACTTTGGTAACTTATTAACAAACGAAGTAGCATATTGTGTAGACCCTGGTCTCACTCCATGAGCAGTTTAATCAGGGTCTAACCTATATGCCTCAGTTTCCGAATATTCAGGGTAATTATGGTCAATGCATACTGATGTTAATATTTCCTGCTCTACACCAATAAAGATATTTTATACATAATAATTTCAACCTCCATGCTACAAAATGAATTTTGTAATTATATCATTTAACCCATTCCCTCGTATTGATGCCTTTTGACTCCTCTGCAAAAGTCACCTGTTGAAACAATTGTGATAAATAGAGTATTTGCTCCTATAGGAGCAAATGCTCTATTTATCACAATTGTTTCAAACTACAAAATTCTAAAATTTTCCTTTTTTCTAGTTAATTCTCCTTTTCATAGATTTATTCAAAGAGGTTGGATCTAAAATAGCGTATGAGGGAATGGGTTAAGTATTCCTGGAGGGTTCACTTAACCCTTTGCACATCAGCTACAAATTTGTGATAATTACCTATGCAAACAGCTTGGAAGCTGATGTGACACCACATAAGTAGGTGTCTAAAACAAGATGCAAACTGTTTGGTAATGTCACCGCATATCTACAGGAAAATGGATTTGGAATCAGATGACAAATTGTGGAGTATCTAACAATTATGTAGCATGCAAACTTAATTATAAATGTGTATATTAATATCTCTGTGGGGAATACTTAGCAAATATACCATTTCTGTGCAACAAGTAATCTATAACCAGCAATAACTATATGCCTTACTTTGCCTTATGTTGCCTTTATCTCCAGGTATAACCCTCAATAACTATACACCTTTTTTTGCCTTTTATTTTCCTTTATCTCCAGGGATTTTTCCACATTTTCTAAAGTGGAATGGCCAAAATTTTGCCAAAAATAATTGAGTAGCAAATAGAGCATATTCTGATCAGAGGGATCATAGGGTTTTCATTGTTAACAAATCTCATCTCATTTCCTGCACTGAACCTATTACATTCCTTTATCCTCTCAATGTCAATCTTATTATGCTAAGTGTGACCTGAGTGACTTTTGCAAACAGCTTGGATCCAGATGAGATACTGTGTAATACACTTGGATCCAGATGAGATACTGTGTAATACACTTGGATCCAGATGAGATCCCGCATAGAGCATGTGGATCCAGATGAGATACCACATAGTACACTTGGATCCAGATGAGATACTGCATAGTACACTTGGATCCAGATGAGATACCACAGTGGCATAGTACACTTGGATCAAGATGAGATACCATGTAATACACTTGGATCCAGATGAGATACCACACGGTACACTTGGATCCAGATGAGATACGGTGTAGTACACAGCAATTCTTTAAGATCAAAACTGTTTGGCACTCTGTCAGTAGTTTCTCAAAAGCTTGAACAAATCAGTCATAATTAACAAGAGTGTTCCAAGAAATTTTTGTCACCTGCCAGCAGAAATGTGACAGACAGATGGATACATTACAAAGATTTGATCTACAGCCCAGGTGACACAAAAATAGCCAAAGATAGAGTTTCATCAGTTTTAACCTTATAACTTTAAAGCAGATGTTTTTTTAAATAAAATGTTGACGATGGATACATGATAATCATAAAATCTCACCTTGGCATTTTGTGCCATGCGAGCCAATCTATCTAGAATTGTTTTTGATACAAGAACTGATCCCTCTCTCCCCCCCCCCCCCCCCCCCCCCGGCGACAAAAATTTCCATGTAAAAGTTTCAAAGTCCTATTACTCTGCAGAAAATCATCGAACCGAATCAGGAATAAGATGTGCATAACTAGACATTATGCAGATCGATTCTATGAAGTTTCATGAAAATGTGACCAAAGGCTTTGAGACACTGCGCGGACAAAATTTTCCATGTAAAAATTTCAAAGTCCCATAACTCTGCAGAAAATCATTGAACCGGAACAGGTATAAGGTATGCACAATAAGGAATAGTGCTGATCAAACCTATTAAGTTTCATGAAAATCTGATCAAATTTTTTGGAGAAACTGCGCAGACAAAAATTTCCATGTAAAAATTCAAAGTCCCATAACTCTGTATAAAATCCTCGAACTTTAACAGGAATACGATATGCACATCTAGGCATGGTGCTGATCAATCCTATTAAGTTTCATGAAAATCTGATCAATGGTTTTGGAGAAACCGTGCGAACAAATTTTCATAACTCTGCAGACAATCATCGACCCAGAACAGGAGTAAGATATGCCCAACTAGGCATGGTGCTGAGCAATCCTATGAAGTTTCATGAAAATCCAACCAAAGCTTTTGGAAAAACCGTGCGGACAAATTAAAATCAGACAGATTGACAGACAGACGGACAGATGGACTGACAGATAGTATACTGGGGGAGACATTATTCTGTATCATAGAGACATGTGGTAGCTAAATGCAGAACAGCAGTCATGCAGAAACCTCCTATAAGAGCATTCTGCATGACTTTCATCCTGTATTCAGCAGCCACCAGCTTTTAAAGACACCCCTGTTTATCCATTAAGTGGTCATGCACTTTAGAGCACTTCTACTGTATGTTTATTTTGTTTCTATCACGGTGGTACTTTAAACACACTAATGTCAGCAAGGAAATAAATTTCATATTATAAGCAGCTCTCAATACTAAATTCTTTGGACTTGTACCCCAAAGGGAAAACAGCTTCTAGAATCTTTCTTGAAATTCCACTTAATTTGATATTTCCAAGTGGTTCTTCTCTGCTTATTTAACCCATTCCTCTATAGGCTATTTTTAGACCCAACCGCTTTGAATTAATCTACCGAAAAAGAACATTTACTAGACACAAGGAAAATGTTATAATTGTTGAGTTTTATATACACGTGCAGCAAACAAACTTTTTTATCACTCAAATGTAAGTATCAGAGCTGATTAAACATGTAATTGTAGCAAACTATTCCCAAAGAATCTCAGCATAGTTTTATTCTGTTCAAATTTCATTGCTTCAAGTGTTAAGATCATTTCAATCTATATGCCTACTTTGCATACAAATCGTCATTTAATGCATATAAATACGGCTGCTCGCTGTGAATACTTCACTTGGGGGCCAGTGATCGAAGAGTTAACATTGCTAGAAATAGAAAACTATATTCCACAGGGTTACCTTTGCGACTTTGGTTATGTTATAATACAGTTTGTCTCAGAGTTGAGTACATGTTCAGAGTGGCAGACATTGTATATCTGGATCCCATATTTATATGATAAGGTGCTGGAGACACTGTACACTGTATATAGCGGATCCCATATTTATATGATAAGATGCTGGAGACACTGTACACTGTATATAGCGGATCCCATATTTATATGATAAGATGCTGGAGACACTGTACACTGTACGTATATAGCGGATCCCATATTTATATGATAAGATGCTGGAGACACTGTATATAGCGGATCCCATATTTATATGATAAGATGCTGGAGACACTGTACTCTGTATATAGCGGATCACATATTTATATGATAAGGTGTGATAAGGAGACTCTTCGACTCTGTGACTTTGGCTTGAAGTTATATGCCTTCAGGTATTAACAGAGTTACAGCTCCAGCTCAGAATTGTTGGTGCCTTGAGCATAATGTAGCCCAGGTCACAGAGCAGCCTACCCTAAGCATCCTTTAGCTTGAGGCATTTAACCCTTTCCCTGTGTAACATTTATTCAAGACTCTGTCACCTCATTAACCCTTTCCCTGTTTTCTATTTAGGCCAAATTTCAATACCTACTGAATATTCATTAACAAAACAGTTATAAAGAAATATGGAAGGTGGAACATTGTAGACATTTTAGAAAGCAAAGAAACAGATCTGTTAAATTCTGTTAGCAAACAGAGCAGACCCTGATCAGACGGCTCCTCTAGGAGCCGTCTGATCTGGGTCTACTCTGTTTGCAAATGCGTGAAAACCCGTTTATATGAGGGAAAGGGTTAACATTCATGGACAGAATCAGTACAATAGAACACAGAAATGGGACTTTGTCACAAAGGTGGAAACTGTAAAATCAGATCTTTAATATTCCACAAGCAAACAAAGCAGGCCCTGATCTGGGTCTACTTTGTTTGCAAATGTGTGAAAAGGTGTTTATATGAGGGAAAGGGGCCTACTGAATATATAATCAGGGAACATTGCAGCTAATTTAGAAAGTAAACAGATCTATCATATTCTATTAGCAAACAGAGCAGATCCTATAGGAGCCATCAGATCTACCACTCTGTTTGCAAATGTGTGAAAAGGCGTTTATATCAAGGAAAGGGTTAACCCTTCTCTTGCTGAATTTTAAAATACATTTCTCCTTCTTTACCCATGTCCTGTTGTATAATTACATTTATCTTCACTGTGTACAAGTATTTTGCTGTGAAATCACTGCTGTGGAGTGCACTGGTTGCACAATCAACTTGTAAATAGTGCAGACCCTGATGAGACAGCTCCTGCAGGAGCTGTCTCATCTGGGTCTTCACTATTTACAGGTAGGTATATTGACGCGAATAGCAAGCGAAAGGTTAAAGACATTCTGTCTGTTGGCATTATGTAATAAATACTAACCTCAAGCATGTGTTGACTTAAAGCACACACTGACTTCAAGCAAATTTGCTTCATGACAATTAAAGCCTGACAGACAGGTGTGACCAACAAGAGGGCCATGAGGCCCTGAAGTGCTCATCTAAGATAATCCCGGGTGGGGCCATTTTTGACCCAGAAGTCATCATTTGTACAACCTTGGTAGAGAACCATAAGGCAAAGCTGCATGCCATTAAATTAAGGTCTAAGCCTTATGGTTTCAGAGAAAAATATTTTATATTTTCCCTATGAAAATCTGATAAGCCCCAGGACAGGGCCTAGTTTCACCCGAAGGTCGGGGTCGAAGTTGAAAATTGTTGGCAGAGGACCACAAGGCAAAGCTACATACCAAAATTTAATATGGAAGGTAATGGGTCTTATGGTTTCTGGGACGAAGATTTTTTAAGGGTTTCTTAAATAAGTCTATGAAAAATTAATATGCCCCAGGGCGGGGACATTTTTTACCAAAGCGTCATAATTTGTACAATCTTGGTAGAGGACTATTTGGTTAAGCTGCCTGTCAAATATTAAAAGTATTGGCCTTATGGTTTCAGAAAAATAAGATTTTTACAGGTTTTCCTATATAAGTCTAAGTAAAACTGATAAACCCCGGGTGGGGCCATTTTGGCCTTGGGGTCATAATTTGAACAATCTTGGTAGAGGACTATCTAAATAATGATATATATACCAAATATCAAAGGTCTGAGCATTTTAGTTTCAGAAAAGAAGATTTTTAAAGATATTCCTATGAAAAACTTATAAGCCCTGGGGCGAGGCCAATTTCGATCCAGGGGTCATAATTTGAACAATATTTTTAGAGGACTATTAGATCATGCTACAAACAAAATATCAAAGCTGTAGGCCTTACATTTTGTAATACAATTTGTTGAGTAATTTTGCAAAATCAAACTCTGATATCTACCTTGAAGTCTTTCACAATACTTACATTTATTTTTGGTGCCAGATTAAGCCGTATGTCATTTACTTGTGAGATCTCCAACACTTGGCCCTCCTGAAAATATAAGAAAATTCAGTTATAATGAAATTCTATTACACAAAACTGAATAGCAGGAACCTTGATTAACCCTTTCCCTCATATAAAAACGTGTTTTCACATGTTTGCAAACAGAGTAGACCCAGATCAGACGGCTCCTATAGGAGCCATCTGATCAGGGTCTGTTCTATTTGTTAATCTAATTTGATAGATATATTTCTTTGCTTTCTAAAATGGTTACAATGTTCCACCTTCCATATTTCTTTATAACTATTTTGTCCATGAATATTCATTAGGTATTGAAATTTGTAATAAACATAGAACAGGGAAAGAGTTATAAGGAGTGAGCTAAACATTTCCCAACAAATTTTTCATCATTTCCCTACCAAACCCACAGGTCTGTCGACTATCAGAGGCCAAGACAAGATGTGCAAATTAACCCTTTCCTCCATAAATACGCCTTTCTATGCCTCTGTAAAAGTCACTTTTTGAAACCATTGTGATAAATAGAGCATTTGCTCCTAAGGAGCAAATGCTCTATTTATCACAATGGTTTCAGAACTACAAAATTCTAAAATTTTCCTTTTCTGTAGTTAATACTTCTTTTCAGTAGATTTATTCAAAGAGGTTGGATCTAAAAATAGCCTAAGAGGGAACGGGTTAAGATATAACTTTATAGTGGCATCATGAAAAAGGAAATTTTCAAATAGGTGATTTTTACAGAAGCGTAGAAAGGCATATTTTTATGGAGGAGAGAGTTAATGAATATTCATTGGGAAAAGGGTTAACTCTGTGATCAGGATGTAGAAAGTAAATCTTTCCCTGCAAAGTAATGTTGTCTGCAAAATTTGTCTTCTGCTTACATTTCTATTTTATCAATTTCCTTCTTAATGAAACATTTCGGATCCTAATGCGATGGCAAGTTACTAGGCATATAATCTGGATCTAAACTGCACGTTGCAAAGGGAATGACAGAATTGCCAATAGCAGCAAAATTTAATCAGTTACCAAAGCATGCGAACTGCACAGATAAATGGGCCAACTAAAACAAATCTCGCCTGCAAAAATACATAATTCCATGTTTTGCCTCATAAACAGTTCTGAATGTTTGCTAGAAGCTACTTTATATGGGTTAACTCTTTCCCTGGTGAATATTCATGTAAAAACTAGAACTATCACTTAGGGTGATGAATACCTCCCGTAAAGCAGCCTTGATCATAAAATCCAAGGGCTGACAAAAATACTCAATGTTCAAGGGGAGATACATGTAACTATGCAATGCCCTGCCCAAAATACATGTACATGAAAATTGTGTCCTGCTCTTCTACTATTCGTGGTTATAATATGTATCTTAAATATAAATGCAATACCTTTCATAATAGAAGGCATTTATATGAAGGAAATGATTAACCCTTTCAACTAATTTGGTAAATTTGTGATAACAAAGGTCCAGATAAGATGTGTAAAACATTTTCAAGAATTCTCCACCAAAGCCTATGGTTCTAGAGAACAGTTTTATCAGGGTCTTAACTTATTGTTAATTCCATTAACGTCTTAACCCTTTCCTCCATAGACTATTTTAAGACCCAACCTCTTTGAATGAATATACCCAAATGGAGCATTTACTAGGGAAAAGTAAAATTTTACAATTTTACCAGTGATAAATAGAGCATTTGCTCCTATAGGAGCAAATGCTCTATTTATCACAATGGTTTCAACAGGTGACTTTTACAGAGGTGCAGAAAGGCGTATTTATGGAGGAATGGGTTGAAACTCTTTTCTCCATGAATATTGATGTAAGAAATAATGACATCATGAATACTAATTAGATTAGACTAGTTAGAATAGAATATGGACACAGGAATGTTTGGCTTTGGCAGAAACTGTAGAATCATATCTATATTATACCAAAAGCAAACAGAGCAGACCATGATCAGACAGCTCCAACTCATCTGGATCTGCTCTGTTTGCAAAGGCATAGAAGGGTATATTTATGGAGTAAAGGATTAAACCCTTTATGGCCGTCACACTCTAGTGTATGAGAGGATCCTACGTACAAATTGTGTATGAAAGTTTTTGAGCCTATGAACCCAAATTTTCCACCACTATCTTTGATGAATCTATTGACAGCGTATGAAAAGCATAATTATGTCCAATATATCTGGTGTATCGGCAACGCATGAAAAACATATATCAGCGTATGTGAACTTACGTGTATCAGCGTATCTCACACTTATTGGCAAGTACAAATGTAATCTTAAGGCGCCCCTGCGACACAGTATTTCATATCCTGAATTTTATGGTGACAGTGATTCACAAACTTCATAAAATTCTTGGACATACCCATTTGCTCACTTTATTCATCAAATTCGTTAAAATAAATCATTAAAAAGGGATATGATCCTATAGTACTACAACATACTGCATGTCTGGTTGTCTAGCCTTTTACAGTGGCAATCACACTGCCCTCTTTTCATGTATGCCGACAAGAAAGGTTTAGTACTCTATGAAATTCTGAAACAGAAGGAGGACGTTGGATCTTTGTACTATCTCGTTTTTGTCGTACCCTTTATTACTTTTCTACAGTTATGTACTCTGATCGCAGCTAAATCATTGAGTACACAAGCGATAGGTGGATATGGATACAGTTTGTTTCACTTAAATATGTTTTCGTTTTACATGCAATTTACCACTGTATTTGCCATCGCGGTTGTTGTAGATAAGTCGGAGAGGAGATACATTTATTTACACTGTTTGTCTTTTGGGAATGGAATAAGTGTGAGGTTAAGCACCCCTAAACCGGTTTAAATCCCCAGTGACTATAATTATATTGTCACTGACCGTTCCAAGGCGGTACTTCCATCTTCCCACTATTGTTTGTTTGTTTTGTCTTTGTGCGTCTCTCTGTGTTTTGATAGTTATGTACATTTGCTGTGTTTTCTTGTTATGATGCTGTCGGGCGGCTGTTTGTTTTGTATGTGGCGTTTCCTGCATGACTTATATTTGTACTTTTATGTCACCGTCAGTATACAGTATAAATCAGCATACCGTATAAGTGGATTTTTTCGTGGGACACAAATTTCACGAATCTACCTCAAATCTTTTTCTCGTCTTTATTATTCACGGAAACTGGGTGAAATCAATTTTTTGCGGAACTGAACTAAAATAATTCTAATTTTACCATGCTGTTTAGTATCTTGTCAGTAAAACATCCATTGCAAATAGTGCATTCCAAACTAAGGGAAGTAACTCTAAGTAACTCTGATAATCAGAGCGAAGTATATCAATTTACACGATGTTCTATAAACTAAATAACATTCACTCATTTGGGCATGTTGTTTGTGTAATAAAACAGTTTGAATAATTATCTGACACAAGTGATTGTTCACCCACATAACATTTACCTGTGTCGCGATCACTCAGGGCATACATTAGCGACTTTGGATCAAACATCCAATTCACACCTCGCACGGTCAGACTGTGAAGTGTGACTTCAATACAAACACCCTTAATTACATGCATACAGACACTTTTGGGACCTGATTTCGACTTACCAAAAACGTAGTTAGTTTGAACTGGTCTTTAAAACTTATATTTATATTTATACAGAATAAATAGAAAGAAAGGCTGGGACTTTACTAAAACTTCGTAAAGGTTTAGTGAAAGTTTGACAGAAAAAAGGCAACCAGTATTTGAGTGAGAACTTAGTCAGCTGAAATCACTCCTATTGCACTTAATTAATGGTACAACAGTATCTGTGAACACTCGATTATCAAATTGGAACAAATTCTCCTTCCATACCCGTTGACGGTTTCTATATTATGTAATCATGCACACCACATGAACTAAGGATATACAGGTGTCATCTGGCTTTGAAGGATGTTTATGTTTTACAGTCTGTTGAAAGTTGTCGTCTGTTGTATGTGGAGAGAAAGGAAGGAATTTTTAGCGGGTTATATTTACGCATATGGACATGAAAACATAGCGAAAATTTCCTTCTCGCAAAAAAAATACTTTTATACAATACAAGTAGCATATATGTGAGCATATGAATAACGTATGCATAGCGCATGTGAGCGTATGAATAACATAGCTCTGAGCGTTCCTCGACTTTCGCAGATCATTCATTTCTGAATTAAGACTTCAAAATGCCAACAAGGAGAAAATCTTCATCCCAGGGGAAAGGGAAGGACAGGGCAGGGCATATGCTGCTCCATCTACCAATGTAGAAATGGGACCCTACATAGATATTTTTCAAAATGCTGGCAATATGCTGGAAATAGGTTTTACATAATTATGTCAATCACTTGTGTTAAATAGACAATTACATTATAATTACATTACTGATACGCTATCCATATGATAACTTTACTGGCCGTCTTCATGCCATCGTATTGTGAAGCCTATTTGACCTATAAGTAATGTACCTTTACCGATGCTCTAGCATATTATTCAACATATGCCTAGCGTATGATGAACATTTCTTCTCATATGCTTGCATACAATCGTGCCATACACTCGAGTGTGACACTCCAGTGTTACTCCATAAATACACCTTTCTATGCCTTTGAAAACAGTGTAGACCCATTTCAGTTGGCTCCTGTAAGATCCATCTGATCAGGGTCTGCTCTGTTTGCTTATGAAATAATATAGATATGATACTATATTTGAATCTGCCATGATCAAGAATTCCTGTGTCCATGAGCCATTATGAAAATATGAAAATTAACTCAGAGGCTATTTTTGAATTCTACCTCTTTGAATAAATCTACTGAAAAGGAGCATTTATTAGAGATTTTATGTTGAAAAGAAAATAATGTGGCGACGCTGTTGTTTATTGCTGTTAATTTGCTACCAAAAGTGCCCAGGGTTTTGTAATGTCCACACAACAGTGACTGGTTTTAATATTTTAATAAGTTCCTCAAACAGATTTTCATTAACAAAATTCACACAAAGTTCCAGTTCAAGTTTTAGCATTAGACACAAAGTTACAAATCTAAAGTTCCTTAAGTATCACACAGTATTAAACACAAAGTTTACTAAAATTACTTTTCTTTACTTGTTACTTAATTCTCTTCTATCTTCTTTTTTTTCTTTTTATTTCTGCCTTTCTTTTATAGCAATAGGTTGAAGAAGTCACACATGCTCAAGTAACATGGCTTTATGCCAAGTTACAAAAGGTGTGAAAATATGTGATTAAAGACAATCAACTTATTAAGGTAATCTTTCACTCCAAGATACAGAGCAACCTGTTTTAATTGAGTCAAGAAGCCTTTTGAAAGCCAGTTAACATGTGTAAATAACAAAGCATGTAGAAAGATTTGCTGCTTATGATTGGGATCTAAATTAAGAATTGAATGAAATACAAAATCACAATTTTAAATAAGAGAAATACTTTTACAGTATAAAACTGTCAAATTTGCCAAATTTTGCATCATAATAGAGAAAAGGAAAATGTCAGAATTGTGTAGTTTTGAAACCATTATGATAAATAGAGCATTTGCTCCTGAGGAGCAAATACTCTATTTATCACAATGGTTTCAAGAAGTGATTATTACAGAGGTGTAGAAAGGAATATTTATGGAGGAAAGGGTTTATCTAATCAATATTCATGTCATTATTTCTTATATGATTATTCATGGAGTAATGGGTTAAAGTTATCAAATAGTGCTGGATTGCCTTATTCCGTTTTACAAACCAGCAGAGAGGGGGAACCAAATGTTTTGCATAAATACAGTTTGCCAAATTGCATTAAATTTGGTCTGGTATTTCAGACAAAGTCACTAAATCAATATAACATCATCTCTTGTCCATCATATCTTTGGCAAATCCATTCTGTAAGACTTTTGGATAACAGTCTGCAAATTTAAACAAGAAGATTTTTGTTTATTAACATATCTAAATGGCTCTGGAATCTTGGTTACTAAGAGGGTCACCAAAAAAGAATTCCAGACACTGCACTCTCCTAATCACTCACCTTGTCCAATCCAGACAGGTGAATTTAAATCTCTTGGTTACTTAACCCTTTACTCCATAGAAATGACTTTACATCCCTTTGCAAACAGAGTAGACCCAGATCAGAGGGCTCCTGTAGGAGACGTCTGATCGGGGTCTGCTGTTTGCTTATAGAATATATAAGATCTAATTATACTATTTGACCTCTGACCTTGAAGGTTGACGTTGACCTTGACATGTCACCCCTCAAAATGTGCAGCTTCATGAGATACACATGCATGCCAAATATCAAGTCTCTATCTCTGATCTACTGGTTCAAAAGTTATGGCCAATGTTAAAGCCGGTGATTTGACCTATGTATTTGACCTCCTACCTTGAAGGTTGACCTTGACCTTGACATGTCATCCCTCAAAAGGTGTGGCTTCATGAGATACACATGCACGTGTATATCAAGTCTCTATCAGTACTGGCTCAAAAGTTATGACCAATGTTAAAGTTGCTGACAAACAACCAGATAAACAGACAGAGCAAAAACAATCATGACGATATGATCTGGGGGGCATAAAAATTTAGGACACCGGACAGTGGGTGATCGCAAAAGCTCACCTGAGCATTTTCAGGTGAGCTAAAACTCAGCGGATAAATACTGTATTCAAGGTGTCCTTTTTTTTACATTTTTTGTTAACCCTTCCTTCATATAAATGCCTTTACACACTTTTGAAAACAGAGTAGACCCAGATCTGAGGGCTCCTATAGGATCCATCTGTTCTGGATTTGCTCTGTTTGCTTATGGTATAATATAGATCTGATTCCACTGTTTCTGCCTGAGCCATAACATCCTGCGTTCATATGCCATCATAACAATTCAGGTAATAATAAATATTCATGATGTCATTATTACTTAAATGAATTTTAAACGGGGAAATGGTAAACCCTTTCCTTCATATAAATGCATTAACATGCATTTGCAAACAGAGTAGATCCAGATCAGATGGCTCCTACAGAAGCTGTCTGATCAGGGTTTGCTCTGTTTGCATATGGTATAATATAGATATGATTATACAGTTTCTGTCTGAGCCAAAGCAACCTGCATACATTATGCCATTATAAAAATTCAGCCCATAAATATTCATGGTGTCATTATTTCTTAGATGAATATTCATTAGGGAAAGGATTAACAGCTGGATAATATCGTAAATCTGCATGTTGCACACTTCAGGTTAGATAACTTATCCCCTTACAGTGCATGAACTGAGTTAAATAGCCTTTCAAATAGTGTAGACCCAGATCAGGCGGCTAAAAGTGTAGACCCAGATCAGGGGGATAACAGTGTAGACCCAGATCAGGGGGATAACAGTGTAGACCCAGATCAGGGGGCTTCTGATCATGGTTTGCACCATTTGCCATATTTTACAGTTTATGGAAAAATTACCCCTCCAGAATCACCATGAGACAGTCTAATGTCAAATCTGGAAGAATCCATTTGAAATCTCAGCTTTGATAACATTAACCCTTTACCTGATGAGTATTCTTACAGTGGGTCTACACTATTTGAAAGGTCTACACTATTTTACACTATTTGAAAGGTCTACACTATTTGAAAGGCTATTTAACTCAGTTCATGCCCTGTAAGAGAAATAATGACATCATGGATATTTATTACCTGAAGTTTTTATAAAGTATGTATAAACAGAAATTTTAGCCACAGCTGAAATTGTAGATTTAGATCTACATACAGTAAAACCTCTCTATAACAGCCACTAAATTACATCAATTATTTTGTGTTAAAGGCAGGTAGCTGTTTAAAGCAAGGTGAAAGTAAAACAGAACGCTCCTATAGGAGCGTTCTGTTTCACTTTCACCTTGCTTTAAACAGTCACCTGCCTTAAATACCAATTAACATAATTTAGTGGCCGTTATAGAGAGGTTTTACCGTAATTCTAATACCAAACAGTGCAGAACCTGATCAGACGGCCATCTGATCTAGGTCTATCCTGTTTACAAATGTGTCAAAATGTACCTCTATCAGAGAAAGGGATGAAATGAATGATTGCGGTCTGGTCATAACAATAACAATCTGTCGGTTTTGTGGGCTCAGCTTGGCGGAGAAAAAAATTAATTGCAGCAAATATATAACAAGTCAAAGCCATATTGCAGATGTGTATATATCATTCAATGTAATAAATCCTAGTAATTGTCGTCTGCGAAAGTCCTCAACTTCTCCAGTAATGCTAAGTAGAATGGAAGTTGGAGAAACAATTAGATGGGCATGGAATATTGAATGCCAACTCTCGTAATGCTTGCAAAAAAATGGGTTTAGCCCTTAACCTGCTGAATACCCAAAACTGGCTCCTTCCTTTCTGAATATCACTTAACCCTTTCCTCCGTAAATATACCTTTCTACGCCCCTGTAAAAACCACCTGTTGAAACCATTGTGATAAATAGAGCATTTTGTTCCTATAGGAGCAAATGCTCAATTTATCACAATGGTTTCAAACTACAAAATTCTAAAATTTTCCTTTCCTCTAGTTAATGCTCCTTTTCGGTAGATTTATTCAAAACAATGACATCATGAATAATAATGCATGAAACAATGACGTCATGAATATTATTATCTTTCATAACAGTATATGAACACATGATGTTCTGCTTTTACAAAAACTGAAGAATCAAATCTATATAATAATTACCAAAGGCAAAATCAGACAGCTCCTACAGCAATCTGATCTGAGTCTTCTCTGTTTGCAAGGAATGAAAAGAGGTTTCTATCAAGTACAGGGTTAAAAGACATACACTGGTTAACCAATTACCTTATAGGCTATTTTTAGATCCAACCACTTTGGATAAATCTACCGAAAAGGAACATTAACTAGAGGAAAGGAAAATTTTAGAATTTTGTAGTTTGAAACCATTGTGATAAATAGAGCATTAATTTGCTCCTATAGGTTTCAATAAGTGATTTTTACAGAGGCACAGAAAGGCGTATCTATGGAGGAAAGGGTTAACCCTTTACTTGCTAATCTGAAGGAGCTGTCTGTTTAGGCTTTGAAAAATCTGATTCTACTGTGTCTGTTATGACCAAAGCTTCTCTTGTTCATATCCAATTATAATTTTCCAATATCATAATTATCCAATTATATAAACAAGAGGGTCAGAATGGCCCTGAAGCGCTCACCAGACAATCAGAGGAGAAGATTTTCAAAGATTTCACTATCTGTTTCTATTGAAAACTGCCCACCCCTAGGGCAGGGCCAATTTTGACCCCGGGGCTATAATTTATATAACCTTTGTACAGGACCTGAACATGATGCTATGTGCCAAATATGAAAGCTGAGAACCTTCCAGTTTCAGACGAGAAGATTTTCAAAGATTTCACTATATGTTTCTATTGAAAACTGGCTACCCCTGGGGCTGGGCCAATTTTGACCCTAGGGGCATAATTTATATAACTTTTGTAGAGGACCTGAACATAATGCTATGTGCAAATTATGAAAGCTGAGAACCTTCCAGTTTCAGAGAAGAAGATTTTCAAAGATTTCACTATTTGTTTCTATTGAAAACTGCCCACCCCTGGGGAGGGGCCAATTTTGACCCCGGGGCCATAATTTATAAAAAAAATTGTAGAGGACCTGAACATGATGCTATGCGCCAATTATGAAAGCTAAGAACCTTCCAGTTTCAGAGGAGAAGGTTTTCAAGGTTTTCATTATTTGTTTCTATTGAAAACTGCCCACCCCTGGGGCGGGGCCAATTTTGACCCCAGGGCCATAATTTATAAAACTTTTGTACAGCACCTGAACATGATGCTCTCTGCCAAATATGAAAGCTGAGAGCCTTCCAGTTTCAGAGCAGAAGGTTTTCAAAGATTTCACTATTTGTTTCTATTGAAAACTGCCCACCCCTGGGGCGGGGCCAATTTTGACCCTGGGGCCATAATGTATATAACTTTTGTAGAGGACCTGAACATGATGCTATGTGCCAAATATGAAAGCTGAGAGCTGAGAGCCTTCCAGTTTTAGTGAAGAAGATTTTTCAAAGATTTCACTATTTGTTTCTATTGAAAACTGCCCACCCCTGGCGTGGGGCCAATTTTGACTCCAGGACATGGACAGTTTAATTAGTATATGCCACCAAAGCAAGCTTTGAGGGCATAGAAATCATTAATTAATATTAATAAAGTTATCATTAAAATATTTCTGACATAATACTCAATTTAAGTATATATATAGATATCATTTCTTACATAATATTCAATAAGTAAAGTGTTTGTTATTATGATTTTTGATAAACAAGAGGGCCATGATGGCCACCAGACAATCAGGAGAAGAATTTCTAAGTTTTCTCTATATGTTTCTATAGAAAACTGGTCACCCCTTAGGCAGGGCCAATTTTGACCCCAGGGGCATAATTTTGTAGAGGACCTGAACATGATGCTACGTGCCAAATATGAAAGCTGAGAACTTTCTAGTTTCAGACGAGAAGATTTTCAAAGTTTTCACTATATGTTTCCATTGAAAACTGGAGCTCCCACTGGGGCGGGGCCAATTTTGACTCCATGGGCATAATTTATATAACTTTTGTAGAGGACCTACAGATGATGCTATGTGCCAAAGATGAAAGCTGAGAACCTTGTAGATTCAGAGGTGCGAGTGAGTGAGTTGGGTTTTACGGCACCACGACACTAAATTCAGAGGAGATTTTTTCAAAGGTTCAAATTGTTGACGTGACTGACGACGGGTGATGAATGACGCACGACGCAAGCCGGACATCAGGTGATCACAAAAGCTCACCCTGCGCAGTTTGTGCTTTTGTGAGCTAAAAATGTGGCTGTAGCATAAGGCTAAAGCTGGTGATGATAGGAACAAGGATATAAATGTATGACATGCGTGTAGCAGAGAAACAAGACTATTATTCATTGACATGAGAAATAAACATGAGGGCAATGACTCTTCCTGGAAATTGAGATAAACCACAGACATTTGTTTTCAGAAGAACTCCTAATCCAGTGAATCTAACCTGTACAGCTAACCTTAACATGGAACAAGAGGGCCTGAAAGGCCCTGATATCGCTCACCAGACAATCAGAGAAGAAGATTTTCAAAGTTTTCACTATATGTTTCTATTGAAAACTAGCCACCCCTGGGGCAGGGTCACTTTGATCCAAGGGGCATAATTAATATAACTTCTGGAGAGGACCTAAACATGATGCTGTGTGTCACATATGAGAGTTTAGAACCTTCCAGTTTCAGAGGAGAAGATTTTCAAAGTCTTCACTATATGTTTCTATTGAAAACTGACCACCCCTGGGGCGGGGCCAATTTTGACCCAAGGGGCATAATTTATATAACTTTTGTAGAGGACCTGAACATGATGCTATGTGCCAAATATGAAAGCTGAGAACCCTGTAGATTCAGTAGAGAAGAATTTCAAAGTTTTCACTATATGTTTCTATTGAAAACTGGCTACGCCTGGGGCGGGGCCAATTTTGACCCCAGGGGCATATTTTTTTTAAATTTTGTACAGGACCTGAACATGATGCTATGTGCCAAATATGAAAGCTGAAACCTTCCAGTTTCAGAGAAGAAGATATTCAAAGTTTTATTATATGTTTCTATAGAAAACAAGGCACCCTGGGGGGCCAATTTTGACCCCAGGGCCATAATTTATATAACTTTTGTAGAGGACCTGAACATGATGCTATGTGCCAAATATAAGTTTTACTATATGTTTCTATAGAAAACAAGGCACCTCTGGGGCATAATTTATATACCTTTTGTAGAGGACCTAAAGTTGATGCTATGTACGAAAGATGAAAGCTGAGAACCCTGCAGATTCAGAGGAGAAGATTTTTAAAGGTTCAAATTGTTGACGACTGACGACAGACGAAGCACAAAGCACGCCGACGTACGACGGACATCAGGCGATCACAAAAGCTCACACTGTGCACAAGTGCTCTGATGAGCTAAAAACAACTAATCAATATTCATGATGTCATTATTTCTTACAGTCGAATATTCATGGAGTCAAGGGTTAAATTAAATTGACATAGTAGCTAATAGTGTAGATGCGGGTCATACTGCACCACCAGGAGCAGTTTTGCCTGGGTCTGCACTACACTGCCTGAGGTTTTTTCTGTCCAAATTCTTACGAGAAATTGGTGTGGTTAGAATTCCTTGGAATGATTGTGGTGTCAACAGTTCGCTTCTAGGCGATAATAATGTGTATTGATTGCTAACAGCAATGAGCCTGTTTTTTGGAAGTTACTTTGGAAATTATCTCTTGAGAAAAAAAAAATGATGTGTAAAATAGCTATCTGTTTCTGCCGATGTTTTTGCAAGGCTTCTGATCAGTTTTAACCTGTTTCTGTCTATATTCTAAAGTGATCAGATTAACCCTTTATACATGTAGATAACCTTTTACAGATAAAATGGCTCCTGTGGGATCCTCCAATCAGGGTCTGCACTGTTTGTCATTCAAACTCTCCAGCAAAAATATTTTCTAACTAGAGGCTTCACATAACAATGGTAAGCTAATTAGCATTTCAACACCAACAACTTATTCATTTCTCCAGCAGACTAATGGTGAGGATAATTGTGACTTAACCCTGGTTCCCTGTTCTGTGTTTATTCCAAATTTCAATACCTACAGAATACTCATGGCCAAAGTAGCTATAATGAAATATGAAAGGTGGAACATTGTCGCCATTTCAGAAAAGCCCGAGGTAAAGGTCAAGGTCACATTGACCAAAAAATAGTAAGCAACACTCCGACATCCCAAGCTGAACTCTAACACCATATTTGGTGATCCTTGCTGATTCGGTACAGGAGGTATGCTCTGAACAAGATTTGTTGGTAAATGAAGCCCAAGGTCACATTGACCTATAAATAGTATGTGACATTCCGCCATCTCAAGATGTACTCACACACCATATTTGATCAGCCTAGCCAAAATAGTGTAGGAGATATGCTCCAGACAAGCAAAATTTGCACACACACACTCTAACGGACCGACAGATGGTTCAAACACTATAATTATGCTCCTAGCTTTGGAGGCATAAAAATCATGAGTATTTACATATGTATAATGGACAGAGTCTTGTATGCATATTGATCAGGTAAAAGTTTATAAGCTATAGAACAATCAGACAAAACTCACAAAACCAAATACCCTATTAGGGTATGTGGTTTTGTGAGTTTTGTCTGATTGGCCTAACAAGATGTAACGGTAATTATGTAACGGAATCCATTACAGAATTTCACCCAAATGAAACGGACAACAGGTATTGATGAGCAAAAGAGCTAATTTTTCACCAATCACAGGCCATCACTGGGTTATCAAGGCAACAAACACTTTTAAAACACCTGCCATTAAGTTCGGGGTACACATATAACCCTGCTTATCAAATTTTGGCAAAATCTAATAACTAAATTTCTACAAATCAGAGGCCACAACTCCACGTAACCGTTGTGACCAACTCTTTCGAAACACCTACGATTGTGTTCGGCTACTCAAATACCCAAACATACCAATTTTCAGCAAAATTGTACAATATCTAAATTTTGACCAATCAGAGTCCACCATTCGGTTACCATGGTAACATTTTTAAAACCAAAGTTGAATACACATCTGCACATAACCAGCAATGCTCATGTGAAGTTTCAATAGGATCGAACTATTAGTTACCGAGTAATATGTCGGACAAGTTCATGGCGGAAGAATAAGAATCGGAAGAAAGAATAATAGCAAGAAGAAGAAGAAACAGAGTAAACACAATATGTCACCCCAGTTCATTTGTGGGACATAATTACCTTAAGTATTTGGACAGACAAACACAAGCAAATAGTGCAAACCAAAATCAAACTGCTCCAGAAGGATCAGTTTGATCAGGGTCTTCACTTTTTGCATCTATGTCAGTCCAATTTAAAGTTATCAAAGCAGTACTAAATTGACTTACCAGTATTGAGCTAAAGGGAGCAATTGGATGTTAGAATATTAGAGTGTATACATTTCCTGGGATATTGATTTTCTGCAACTATCATAAAACATATATCACCAGTTACACAAAATGTCATGTTTGAAATTGTCTTGGGGGAATTATAATTATTTGAAGACAAAGCATTTAAATCCACAACTGAAATTATCTGAAAACAAAGCCCTGAACCCTTTGAATGTGGGGAATGAGTAAGATGCCATTGTCAAACAGTGAAGACCTAGATCAGAGGGTTCCTAAGAGCCATGACGAGGGTCTGTACTGTATGTCATTCAAAATCCTCTCGCAAATTATACCCTTTTGTACTAAATGATATATACCTTTAAACACTGATGGACTAATCCACTTTGAAAAATCGGTGCTGAAAGAGTTAAATCCACAACTGAAAACTAGAAACCAATAAAACAATCCAGCTAGCTGTGAAATGCTGAATGATGAAGACAGCTGGAAGAGCCTAGGCTAAGAAATTGAAAATAGTATAGAACCTAAATCAAAATGTCCCTTACTGTGCAAGACCAATAGTATAGACCTAAATCAAAATGTCCCTTTACTGTGCAAGACAGACCAATAGTATAGACCTAAATAAAAATGTCCCTTACTGTGCAAGACCAATAGTATAGACCTAAATCAAAATGTCCCTTACTGTGCAAGACCTATATAGTATAGACCTAAATCAAAATGTCCCTTTACTGTGCAAGACAGACCAATAGTATAGACCTAAATAAAAATGTCCCTTACTGTGCAAGACCAATAGTATAGACCTAAATCAAAATGTCCCTTACTGTGCAAGACCTATATAGTATAGACCTAAATCAAAATGTCCCTTACTGTGCCAGACCTATAGTATAGACCTAAATAAAAATGTCCCTTTACTGTGCAAGACCAATAGTATAGAACCTAAATCAAAATGTCCTTTACTGTTCAAGACCAATATTACAGACCTAAATCAAAATGTCCCTTACTGTTCAAGACCAATATTACGGACCTAAATCAAAATGTCCTTTACTATTCAAGACAAATATTACGGACCTAAATCAAAATGTCCTTTACTGTTCAAGACCAATATTACAGACCTAAATCAAAATGTCCCTTACGGTTCAAGACCAATATTACAGACCTAAATCAAAATGTCCTTTACTGTTTAAGACCAATATTATGGACCGAACTCAAAATGTCCTTTACTACTCAAGACCAAGTTACATGTACTTGGCTTATCTGGATCACAACTGTTTACAAAAGATATCATGAAAAATCCTTGCAAAAATAATACTGAAACCAACCAAGTGGTTTCTGAAAAGATTTTCTTATAAATAACAAGACATGAATAACTCGAATAACTTTATAACGATGGCATGAATAACTCGAATAACAATGGCATGAATAACTATATAACAAGGACATATGTAACAATAACTATATAACAATGACATATATAACAATAACATGAATAACTATATAGCAATGACATATATAACAATAACATGAATAACTATATAACAATGACATGAATAACTTAAGCCTAACACTAACCCTTCATTTAAGAAATATTGACTATGAATATTATTTAGTTGAATTTCTATAATGGCATGATGAACAACATTTTACTATGGCAGAAACTGAACTCATACCTACATCATTTCATAAGCAAGTAGAGCAGACTCTTATTAAACTGAACCTAAAGGAGCCATCTGATCTGAGTCTTATCTGTTAGCAAACATGTGAAAAGGCTTTAATATAAGGTAAAGGGTAACATGCTTTAATGCAATTCTTTAAACAGCTTTAGTAGTAGACCATCTCTGCAAGTTGTCATCAGCTTCAGTCAAGTGGTATTAAAGCAAATTTTGATAACTCTAAAAACGATGCATGAGAGTGATACAGTTTGGATTTGGATCCTGTAATTAAGACACTATAAGTAACATAGTGTCTTCAATGGATCTAATCTGTTTGCAATCCCCAATAGAGTATGGAAAGCCTGGGGCATGTCCAACTCTCTGTAGGAATGTGTAATGGCATTTCGAGGGCTTGGTGCAAAAATGTTGTAACTCCTTCACAAAGTAAAGGAGTTACAATAGTTTTGTACCAAGCCCTCAATTTGTAAACAGTGGATTCCAGATGAGATGCAGACTCAGAAGGATCCAAACTGTTTTTCAAACTGTCATTTTGTTTTGTTTAGTAGGAAATTAATGAAAGGAGTGTTTCTTTTACAAACTGGTACAAGCAAAACATTTTTTTGCAGAAAACATTCTCTTAGTGGGCAAAGAATTAATTGACCCAGTATCAGGTAGGAGCAGCCACCCTTCGGGATAATTAACAACAGCCACTCACATCACGACTCACATTAGAACAAATAAACTTTGCCTTACCTTCAGAAAACAGCAATTATCACATATACAGTAATACTTGTCTACAGCAATCGCCAAAAACAAAAACAAGTCTTATTCTGGATTCTGACAAATGGTAGTTTAATGCTGGACAAAAGTTATGCAGAAAGCTCCCCTAGGAGCTTTCTGCATTACTTTCATCCTGCATTCAGCAATGACCTGCTCTTATAGCTCCTCATGTTTATTCATTATATGGCCAGTGTAGGCAGGCTCTACTGTTCTCTAATTTCTTCCTTTCCCACTGATTTGTAAGATCTTACCAAGTCTGAATAACTTGTGTAAATCAAACTGATACAGTAGTAAATAGAAACAGTGCAGACCCTGATCTGGGTCTAAACAATTTGCTATGCCAGTTTATCTGTCTAAAATGTTTAGGATACGAAGAGAATATCTCTTCAAACTTCAGCATGCATAGCAGACAACCGCTAAGTCTTTGCCTTTTACCTGATGAATATTCACGTCGGAAATCCTATCAATTAGTTGAACTTTGGGCACTATGAAGAAGTAAATTTTTGACCATGGCAAAAACTATAGAATCAGATCTCTATTATTTAGTAAGCAAACAGAGCAGTCCCTGATCAGACTACTCCTATAAGACATGATCTGGGCCTGCTTTTTGCAATGGCATTCATCCTATACTATTCGTGTCAATATACCTACCTGTAAATAGTGAAGACCCAGATGAGACAGCTCCTGCAGGAGCTGTCTCATCAGGGTCTGCACTATTTACAAGTTGATTGTGCAATCAGTGCACTCCACAGCAATGATTGCACAGCGAAATACTTGTACACAGTGAAGATATATGTAATTATACAACAGGGCATGGGTAAAGAAGGAGAAATGTATTTTAAAATTCAGCAAGCGAAGGGTTAAGAGCTACAGATAGTGGTGCCTACCCAAGTATTGAAATCATCATTTCTCCACTAAACCCTATACTGTGACCACTCTTTAGAATCGTCTCTTCGAGAATTCTAAAGTATAGAGTTTGGTGGAGAAATAAAGGAGCTATTGTTGAAAATTGTTACATTTATGCATCTTATTTGGAGCTCTGTCCTTTACTCAACGGAGCTCTGTCCTTTACTCAATGAATATTTATTAGTTAACCTACTCTCATGACATATCAATTCTTTCAAACAGTATTTTGATAAGTATATATTGGAAATTACTTCTATGGCAGGCAGGATAAACTCAGGTCAAAAAGATCCTGAGTGCAAACAGTGCAGACCCTGATCAGACTGCTCCTATAGCTGTGTAATATGGGTCTTCACTGTTTGCAAAAAAGCATAGAAAAGCATATCTTATATAGTGAAGGGTTAAAAAGGTGTCTCTATGATGTAAAAAATTCTTCATTTTTTTCAAATACACAATCTGAATGTGAAACAGTGATCATTTTATCTCATCTAAATCTAAAATGTTCACAAAAAGTATCAACAACATATCCACAGCTTGTGAAGGACAGCCATATAATAGCGTACATATCTGCATTTATAAACTTGTGTAGACCCAAATGAGGCAGCTCCTAGAGGAGCTCCTATGAGTCTACACTAATTGCCGTTATAATTCAGTGGCTACAATTAATCCATCTTTAAAATGACTAAGCTAATTAATATTCATAGAAGATAGGTTCACATTTGCATATTCAGCATAAAAAGGATTAAGCTACCATTGTTTATTATGACTGTACCACTTACTGTTTATTACACATATTTTCCCATTGAGCAAAATTTCCAACCGTAAATATTTTCTTCCTATAAATTAACAGTTTGTACACCAAGTTAAAATGCTGTCCGCAAAATAGATGACTGCTACATTTCGCCCCCAGCACGATATAACACATTCCCTCATATTGATACCTTTTGCTGCCGCCGTGAGTTTCAAAACCATTGTGATAAATAGAACATTAAATTTTGCTCCACAGGATTTTGTATTTTTGAAACCATTGTGATAAATAGAGCATTTGCTCCTGTGGAGCAAATGTTCTATTTATCACAATGGTTTCAAAAATACAAAATTCTGAAAAATTTCCAATTTTCTAGTAAATGCTCCTATATGATTCAGTATATTTTTTTCAAAGAGATGTCTAAAATAGCCTATGAGGGAATGGGATATAGTAACTTGGTCTAACAGACTTGATAATTCTTTGTGCTTTTGTAAAAAAAAATTGACATAAATTAATATTAATTAGATTAATTGTTATAATATGACATGGACGCAGGAATATTTGGTCATGGCAGAAACTGAAGAATCATGTCTATATTATATCATAAACAAACAGAGCAGACCCTGATCAGACAGCTCCTACAGCAGCTGTCTAATCATGGTCTATTATGTTTGCAAATGTGCAGAAAGGTGCATTTATGGAGCAAGGGAATAACCCTTTATTCCAAAGATACACCTTTTAACCCTTTCCCTGTTCTATGTTTATTTCAAATTTCCATACCTACTGCATATTCATGGACAAAATAGTTATCATGGAAGATGGAACATTGTAGGCATTTTAGAAACTAAAGACACAGATCTATCAAATTTTATTAGCAAACAGAGCAGACCCTGATCAGACGGCTCCTCTAGGAACCGTATGATCTGGGTCTGCTCTGTTTGCAAATGCGTGAAAACACGTTTATATGAGGGAAAGGGTTAACATCTTTGCAAACAGACTAGACCTGTATCAGGTGACCCCTGTAGAAGCCTTGATGATAAACTGGCAGCTCTGTTTGCTTATGACATAAAAAAGATATGGTTCTACAGGGTCATAGTCACAGACACCTCAAAGTATTGTATGAGACGCTGTCTTCCCAATTGCAAGATGCATCCACACAAGAAATTTGGAAAACCTAATCCAAGGGGTTGAAGATATCTCCAATTTCCAGATCTTTGTTTTTAAATTAAACTGAGGTTGAGGTCAACGTCTCAGAGACATCAAATAAGTATGCCACATAATGACATTCCACCTTCCCATGATGCACCCACACATTGAAATCCTATCCCAAATGGTTGAGGATATATCATCCAGATAGATTTCTAGACAAATATTTACTAAATCTGAGGTCAAGGTCAAGATTAAAGTCACAGAGACACCAACCAAGAAATGCATCACTTCATTTTCCTGAGGTGCATCCACATCAGAAATTCGGAAAACATAACTCAAGCGGTTGAGGAAATATCATCTGGATAAATTTCAAGATAGAAGCTCCGAAGGACAGAAGGACAGACAGAAAGAGTGCAATCCTATACCCCCAAACTCTGATGGCCAAATTAAAGCATCAATCAATATATACTGGGTCCATGCTTATAAAGCTTTTAGTTGAGTCTGAGATCGTTCTCAAGCTTTTGATTGGTCAGATTTGAGCCTTTGGCTCAAATCTGACCAATCAAAAGCTTGAGAACTCAAATCTGACCAATCAAAAGCCTGAGAACGAAACTCAGACTCAACTAAAAGCTTTATAAGCATGGACCCAGATGCAGACAAGGAAATACTAATTGCCATTATGATTACTACCAAAGGTGATCCTAATTACCATTTATATCTGGACAGACAAACCTAGGCAATCCTGAAAGAGCAGTTTGATCAGTGTCTATACTATTTGTTTCTATGTCTGTAAATTTTAACACATTATCCTCTAGTGACGCATTTTTGCATATCTATAGAAGTCACTTTATGAAACCATTGTGATAAATAGAGCATTTGCTCCTATATGAGCAAATGCTCTATTTATCACAATGGTTTCAAACTACAAAATTCTATTTTTTTCCTTTCCTCTAGTTAATTCTCCTTTTCGGAAGATACATTCAAAGAGGTTGGGTCTAAAAATAGCCTAGGAGAGAATGAGTTAATTTCAGTTATCAAAATAGTGCCAAATCTAAAACCAGTTTTAAAATAAAGTCCAAAGAGGAGATTGGGTGTCCAAATATTTAAGGTAAATTCACAGTACCAAAAACCTTGCTGGTAATAAATAAATATCCTAATAAAGTATTCACAATACCCAAAACCTTGCTGGTAATAAATATCCTAATAAAGTATTCACAATATCAAAAGCCTTGCTGGTAATAAATATCCTAATGACCAGGAGCATTCGAACAGACAAACGTACTAAGGCAAATAGTGCAAACGAAAAATGAAAATGAGACCTAATTGAATACTTCGGCTATACAAACAGGTGGGAAGGGAATATAAGGTGTCCGAATATTTAGAGTAATTGGGGAGTAACAGCTTGGTACATAACGCTTTGATTATTATTACTGCATGCTGTTAGAATAAACAGCCAAGATAATTTATGAACCAAGACATTATAAGATTAACCCTTTGTCTGATGAATATTCATGCAAGAAAGAATGACATCATGAATATTTATTGGCTGTATTTTTTGATTATATAAGATTAACCCTTTGTCTGATGAATATTCATGCAAGAATTAATGACATCATGAATATTTATTGTCTGTATTTTTTGATGGTATATGAACAAGGCGTTTTGGCCATGACCTAAACTGTAGAATCAGATCTATGTAATTTCATCAGCAATCAGAGCAGACTCTGATCTAGGTCTACACTGTTTGTGATGGCTTGAAAAGCAATTACAACAGACACTCAATACGATAGCCATTTAAACCCATTTCCCTCATAGTATGTTTATACCCAACATATTTCAATACATCTACTGAATAGGAGCATTTACATAACCCATTCCCTCATAGGCTATTTCCAGATCCAACCACTTTGAATAAATCTACCTAAAAGGAGCATTTACTACAGAAAAGGAAAAATTTAGAATTGTGTAGTTCTGAAACCATTGTGATAAATAGAGCATTTGCTCCTACGATTAAATACGCCGTCCGATGCCTTCACAAACAGTGTAGACCAAGTCCAAGATCAGATGGCTCCTGTAGGAATCATCTTATCATGGTCTGCTCTATTTGCATGTGAAATGACACATGATTCTACATTTTCTGCCATGGCCAAACATTCCTGTGTTCATGTGCCATTATAAATATTAATGCAATTAATAATCATGGCATTATTTCTTATATATGAACATCCATGGAGTAAAGGGTAAACCCTTTACTAGATTATTACATCTTTTCATTCCTTGGCTAACAGAGAAAACCTATTTGACAGCTCCGGCAGGTCTATTCTTTTTGCGCGAATGTTACAGATCCTCTTCCGTACGTTATTGTTTCAATACAAGAATTAACATATTAAATATTCATATTAATGGGTGGAGTCTTGAATTAAAATAATAAATATTCATTATTAATGGGTGGAGTCTTGAGGTACATGCTCAACCATTTCCCTCATATAAACAACTTCTATCACCTTTGCAAATTTTTGAATAAACCAAGATCAGACAGCTCCTGTAGACATAATTATCCCTTTCCTCCATAAATACGCCTTTCTACGCCTCTGTAATAGTCACTTTTGAATCCATTGTGATAAATAGAGCATTTGCTCCATAGGAGCAAATGCTCTATTTATCACAATGGTTTCTATACTACACAATTATAACATTTTCCTTTTCTCTAGTAAATGCTCCTTTTCGGTAGATTCATTCAAAGAGGTTGGGTTTAAAAATAGCATATGGAGAAAAGGGTTAAGGAATTGTCTAAACCAAAACATTTCCCTTGAAAAGTTCACATTATAAAAACTAAGTTAATGAAAATTCATGAAGTGATAAATTCATGCATAATTAATCATTACTGTGCTTTTCACTCACTTTTGTAACTTGATTTGAATTGAGATTTTTTTTATTTTAAGGCAGAATGAACTTAAACCTTTCTCATTCATTGCATCGTTTTTTCGGAACTTTCATGCTAAATATCCCTCTATTTCATACATAACGAGGAAAAATACCGAAATTCATTTTCTACATGCAAATTCGATCAGCTGTTTCTAATGAAATTGGCCATTGTATGATGTATACAAGCCGTTTTGCAAAAGGGACAAACTACGTACAGATTATGAAAGTTGACCTCATATAATTTTTTATGAACGTTAGGGTAGTTCATAAAAAATTATGAGGATCAATCATTCCACTGGACAGTCATTCATCCCCCATTTGCAATTTGAAATAAAAAAGTTTACTATAATGAGTAAACAAGATGTGTTTGTGAAACACTATGCCCCCGACCTTTGACCCTGAAGGATGACCTTGACCTTTGACCCATTGACCAAAGAACTGAACGTGACACATCGTCTTTGTGTGGTGAACATTTGTGCCAGGTTATTTTGAAATCCATCCACAGATAAAAAAGTTATAGAAGTGACACGAAATTTGGGATAGAGGGATGGAAGGAAGGACATGGAGGTGCCATGGAGGTGTTCCACTGTATTAACCAATTTCATGCATTACTAGGGGCTGGCATAACAGACACTCAGGATTTAGCTCTTTTGCTGCCAAAGGTGAATCTATGATTACTTATGTCTGTCTGTATCCATAGGAGATGCCAAGTGACTCTGCTTCTCATGGAGTTTGTACTCAAGCTTTGATTGGTCAGATTTGAGCCAATCAAAAACTTGAGAACAAACTCAGACACAACTATAAAGTTTTATAAGCATGGATAAAGATCCAAACTGTTGGATACTATGGCTACATCTTTTGAAACAAAGAGGAAATTTTTCAACCAAAATTACTGCATACAATACATTTTGCAGACGACATTACTTTTTAGCAAATAACTAAACTGAATGTGTAGATTGCTGTCAGGGATCCATCCCAGTCTGGAGGTTAATACCCATCCAACTCATCTGAAGTCTGTCAAGATGGCTAATGTTAACCCTTTCCCTGTTGCATATTCATGTAGCCAATAATCACATTATGAATAATTATAATTTTCATATGAAATATTTTCAAAGGAATTTTTGGCTATGATAATACCTATATCATGTCATAAGCAAACAGAACAGACCCTGACCAGACAGCTCCTACAGATTAGCTGTCTAATCTGGGTCTACTCTGTTTGCACATTTATATAAGGAAAAGGGTTAACCTTGAGACCATAAAAAAAAGCACTAGTCAAGTAAGGATAGGAAAGAGCATGAATCATAAACTACTCTATTGATTTACTCTAAATATTTGTCAGCCTCCCTATCCATGATTATTTGTCAGCCTCACCTCTCCATGATTTTGTAAAGCTGAACAATTAAGATTGGCACCATTTTGATGGCTTTAGCTCTTTAAACCCTAAGTAACATTTTGTCTGCAACAATTGTCATCTGCTTCAATTCAAATGTCAAAGATCCTGATGAGGTCCAAACTGTTTGCATAGGTAATCACAGTTTCAACATGCAAAGAGTTAGCCCATTTCCTCATATTAACGCCTTTTGACACCTCTGTAAAAGCCACATTTTGAAACCATTGTGATAAATAAAGCATTTGCTGTTTTATTATTCATAAGCAGAGTAGACCCTCATCATATGCATTTAGATCCTACAGGAAATCTGGGTCAACTCTGTTTGCAAATGAGTACAAAGGCATTAATCCTTATCCAGTAAGGGGTAAAGGTTATTAAAATGCTGCCAAATAGACATATTCAGTTCTACAAACAGGTGGAAAGGGGAAATTGGGCATTCCAATATTTAGCGTAAATGCATCATTTGCAATCCACAATTTGCCTATCAGACAAATGAGGGGGTGTTGCGCATACAGTAGAACCCCTCTAATGTGACCACTTAATGAATAAGCATGGGTGTCTTTATAAGCAGGTGGTTGCTTAATGCAGGACAAAAGTAATGCAGAAAGCTCCTCTATGAGCTTTCTGCATTACTTTTGTCCTGCATTAAGCTACCACCTGCATCTAGCACTCAGATTTATACCTCTTTTAGGTGGTCGCATTAGCGGGGTTTTACTGTATTTATTATTCATTTCTTCCACATTTATCAACTCTTCGCATGGTAGCAGCGAATTCAAGATTATTTATGCAAGCAATTTGGATCCAGATGAGATGCCACATCTCAGCACCTCATCAGGATCCAAACTGTCTAACATTCTGTGTACAAAAGGAAATGGAAGAAATATCTACTTTAAAAATTGTATCAGACCTAAATTTTTGATGACAAAGAGATAACAAGTGATGGTGGATAACACATGAAAACTCCATATCGCTTCTCTCCTTTGCTGCCAATATCAAATCTGTAATTACATATGCAACCAGTTTGGATCCAGATGAGCTGCCATGTAACTCAGTGTCCATCAGGATCCAAGCTGTTGGGTGCTATGATTTTGTTTTTTGAAACAAAAAAGGAGAAATTTAAAAATTAAAACATTTTGCTGGGGAAAAAATGCAGATGATAACATTTGGCAGCAAAAGAGTTAGTTAACCATGACAAATCCCTGAAACCATAATTTGTATTTATAGCACAATTGATTGATCACCGTATTTACACTAAATATTACAACTTCCCATCTTCTCTGGCTACCGGTTTATGAATTTGATATCAATTTGAAAAAATTTGTTGAAACTAAAGCAGCTGCATATAGTGAAGACTCCTATCCATTTGCTCCTTCTGAAGTGCAGTAAAACCTCTCTATAACTGCCACTAAATTACATCAAGTATTTTGTGTTAAAGGCAGGTGGCTGCTTAAAGCAAGGTGAAAGTAAAACAGAACGCTCCTATAGGAGCATTCTGTTTTACTTTCATCTTGCTTTAAGCAGCCACCTGCCCTAAATACCAACTAATTAACATAATTTAGGTGCCGTTTAATAGAGAGGTTTTACTGTAGTTTGAATCTAGATCTGCACTCTCTACGTAAGTTTGACAGACTATTTAGGACAATGACGATATTCCAATCGCTCTGGACTGACTGCTAATACACAAACAATGCTGGATTCAGATGAACCCTACAGCTTTTCTGAACATGAAAAGATAATTCTATGCAATGTGTTATTGTCATTGAGTTATTGTGTTTTGTGGTATTAACCCTTTATTCCATAAATACGTTTTTCTACGCCTTTGCAGAGTAGACCCAGATCAATTGGCTCCTATAGGAGCAGTCTGATCAAGGTCAGCTCTTATGATATAAGATAGATGATTCTACAGTTTCTGCCATTGGCAAAACTTCCCGTATCCATGTGCTATTATAACAAACTAATATTCAGGATGTCATTATTTCTTACATGAATATTCATGGAGGAAAGGGTTAACAAGAGTTTACTGCAAATCTGTATGAATATCATTTAGGTAGATGATTTTTTTTATAATGGCATAAGAGAAGTTCTGACCATGGTAGAAACCCCTTCACCTCATGATTATTCAACAAAAGAAAATCATGAATATTAATCATCCAAATTTTCATAATCATATAATATTATGAACACAGGAACTTTGGGCCATGACTGGAGCTGTAGAATCAGATTTAAATGATTCCATAAGCAAACAGAGCAGACCCTGATCAGGGTCTGGTGTCTACCTTGTTTACAAATGCATTAAAAGGTGTATCTACGTTTTTTGTTTTGGCAAAAGTTTCTTGTGTTAATGTGCCATTTTAAAAATGAATCTAATTCAATATTCATGGTGCCATTATTTCTTACATGAATATTCATGGATTAAAACTTTAAAGAATTTAGTGGTTGTGTTAGGGAGGTTCTACTGTACATGCACTTTGATCAGGAACTAGTCTGCACTTTGATCAGGAACTTGGAACTAGTCTGCACTTTGATCAGGAACTAGTCTGCACTTTGATCAGGAACTAGTCTGTACTTTGATCAGGGACTAGGAACTAGTCTGCACTTGATCAGGAACTAGTCTGCACTTTGATCAAGAACTACTGTCCATTTCAATTTACTTTGTTACTGAATTTGAATCAAAAATTTTTTTTTCATTTCTTACCCGGATTAAATTCAAATTTAAACCACTTGAGCCATCATTTTCAGGAACTCTCTTGAATCCATCTTTAAATAAAGATTTCATGCATAAATTTTAAAAACAATGTTTTCCCATTGTAAACATCATGTTAATTTCAAATTGTAAATGGCAGACGATTGACGTCGAGTGGAACTTTTGAGTTTAACTGAGGGTAATTATAGCTCTTAAAAGTTGACCTTGTACACAAAATTTATGTCATATCAGTATGCAATTCACCCCTCTTGAAAAATGATATGCTCCACTATCCATACATATGGCGGCCATTTGCAAACAAACAGCTGATCGAATAGCATGTAGAAAATGCATTTTCGATATTTTCTTCCTTGTTACTGCATGGCATTGAGGGATATTTATCATGGGAGTTCCTGAAAAACGATGCAATCAAATGACGTAGATTTTACGGTCAGTCTGACTTGAAATGAAAAAAAATCTCGATTCAAATTCAGTGACAAAGTAAATTGAAATGGACAGTAGTCTGAAACATTCTGATAAGAATCAAGGTCTCTGCAAAAACAATACACACATAATCTACTTGAAAACAGAACCGCCCCAATATGCTGATGGCAATTTCATAGCATTTCGGAGGCTAATGGAAATTTCATTTCTTTACATAGTGTCAAATGGATTCCTAGATTACCAGTGTGAATTCAAGATGAAAAACACATCAGATATCTCTCTGTCACAGTCAAGATTACAGGAAACTAGAGAGGTCCCAGTAGGTTTCCTTAGCCATTCATTTTCTTTCTAAGCCTCCCACATATTCAACAGATGTTCTGTTAGTAAGTTCTTTTAACCCTTCTCTTCCTGAATATTCATGTAATAAATAATGACATTAATATCAATCTGAGATTTTCATAATTACACAATTATGAACACAATTATTTTGACCATGGCTGATACTAGATCCAGATCTTTATTACTTCACAAACAAACAGAGCAGGCTCTGATCAAACAGATCCTATAGGAGCTCTCTGATCTGGATATACTCTGTATGCAAAAATGTTTAACCCTTTCAATATATAAAATAAGTAGTTTAACCCTTCACTCCAAAAATATGCCTTTCTATGCCTGTAGGAGCCATCTGATCAGGCTCTGCTCTGTTTGCTCATGAAATAATATACCGTAGATATGATTCAACAGTTTCTACCATGGTAAAAAATTCCTGTGTCCATGTGGCATTATAAAATTTAATCTAATATTCACAATTTCATAAAAATTAATCTTATATTCACAATGTCATTATTATTTCTTTCATAAATATACATGGAGTAAAGGATTTTATGTTTAGCTCATACAGTCAGTCAACGCCTTTATTGGGCTGCCAAAGGCCCATTCTTTTACAGGAATTCAAAATGACCATGATTTACTGCAAGACTAGGTTTTACATTTACACTCCAGAACAAAACAGCTGCACTATTTTTCAATGTGCCCAAGAACTCTTTAATGTTTGATGACTGTGCTGTTAACATTCAGCAGGTCATTTGCAGGTCATACTCCAGATACCTTCCGCACTCTCAGCAATAGAATATCTGCTAATATTGTCATCTGCTGCAATTCTTAAAATACTTTTTTCCTTCATATCTTTTCAAAAACAAATGTCAGAATGACAAATAGTTTGGACCCTGATGAGGTGCCAAGTTACTCGGCATCTCATCTGGATCCAAACTGTTTGCAAAGAAGCAGCTGGAACAACTCATACACTTTACATGCTTAGAGGAACAGTTCACAGCTCCAGATAAGATGCGTAACTTTAAACATTTCCAATCATAGCTCCTTTCTTTCTCCACCAAACCATGTATTGTGACCACTCTTTTAAAATCATCTCGAAGAGACGATTCTAAAGAGCGCTCACAGTGATAGAGAAATGTCAATTTATTTTAGTATTTGGGTACACAGTTTCTTATTTCAGAAATCAGTTGTACAGTTTACTTGCTATCTTTAAGGGTACATGACCTACACCTTTTATAACACTTTCAGCAGATGATTGCCATTGGCCAGAACTTGGTATGTCCTTGCATAACATTTCTTAAAAGGAATATCCACAGGAAAGTTTTGTATCAGAAATAAGAAAAGATCCTTTAATCGCAGCTATTCACTTTGAATGATGTTTCAAAGCATGCTTTAACTTATGCAGTTCAAATTGACTGTCAAAATGTTTTATCAGTGCCTGAAACCTCACAAAAGAACTATCATGTATTTCTTGGTTTCCAAATGTTCACATTCCTTTCTTTAACCCTTTCCCTCATAGAAACGTGTTTTCACGCATCTGCAAACAGAGTAGACCCAGATCAGACGGCTCCTGTAGGAGCCGTCTGATCAGGGTCTGCTCTGTTTGCTAACAGAATTTGATAGATCTTTTTCTTTACTTTCTAAAATGTCTACAATGTTCCACCTTCCATATTTCTTTATAACTATTTTGTTAATGAATATTCAGTAGGTACTGAAAAATGGCCTAAACATAGAACATGGAAAGGGTTAAGTGTTTCAAGCATCTTTTTTCAGTAAAATGATATCTTAATACAGCATTTCCTCATTCTGTAATAATTTTAAAATTTCCCATGTATCTCTTAATCAAAAATATAGGGTTAACCCTACTGTAATTTGAAATTTGCGACGGTATATGAGGTTTTTAACGGTCGCAAATTATTTTAATGGCGACGCCGAAGGCGGAGTCATTAAAATAATTTAAGACCGTTAAAAACCTCATATACCGTCGCAAATTTCAAATTACAGTAGGATTAACCCTATTCTAACGCAATCTTAACACGAAAAACGACAAATTGTTGAGCCGATTTTAACTCAAGTAATATCCTTTGCGCTCGGATGATTAAATGAGTGATGAGGCAAGAAATAGTGCACCAGTTTCTCTCAGATTTCTTAAAGTAACTGTGTTTTCACCCTGGTTTATATATATACATTTCATTAGTCATGAATAATTGTGCGATAGCTATTCAACATGCTCAATACATACATTTAATACACATTTTGGTAAAGTAACGTCATCTTAGTCTTTGGCGCCATACGGGAAAACGTCGCCTGTAACAATGACGTCACGTTATAACGTTATGTTTGAACGATATAATAAATAAGGCCTAATCTGGATCCCAACGCTTAGAGTATCTCAATAATTCTCCACATGACACATGTGCATATAAGAGACCGTTCAAGTCGTGACAAAGTAAACAATGGAAAATAACTTGAAATAACGGGCCAAACTGGAATAGGGCCTAGATCTAGATTTATATGTCAAAGTAGGCCTATGCATACGGATTTATCATTGCTTCTAAACAACGCGCATTGATATATTTACATGCACATGGTGTTATTCGGCCGTTTTCGATTGGTTGAATTTGCGACATATAAAACACTTTTTATATGCCGCAAATTTGGTCACATGAGCCAATCAGATTGCAGGAAATTGACAGATTGCGTTAGAATACTAAATGATATTGCTCTCTTGTTTTTTCTTCTATCCTTCTTAAACATATTTTATGCAGCCATTTTATGCTTGTGTTACTTTGATATAGGACCAGCTAAGCACCATTCCTGTGTGTTTTGTTAAATCCCATTCAGTGGCTTAGAAGTAATCATTAATCAAAATCTATTAATTATTAGCTACTGTGATTCACTTATGCAGAGGATTTGAAAAATATACCTTCAACAGAGGGTCACCTGAAAATCATTATCGTGAAATTTGGGAGAAAAAGCACTCAAAGATACAAGATACAAGAAGCTTTATTTTCAGTCGGGTCATTTAAAGAAACTGTTCATTAATTTTTTTTTAGTTCTTGTGACCTGATTATGCAGAAGTCCAGAACCATTTATAAAATCTTACAAGGGTTTACCTGCAGATCATGTTGTTAAATTTGGTGGAAAACCATTTAATTGTTTAAGATTCCCTATACCTAGAAACAGTAAAATCATGAAAACTCGAAATAGTTCATACAGAAGATATGGTCCTGATGCATTACCTTCATTTTTAAATGCCGAAAATTCATAAACTCTGAAAACATGGAAATTTGAATTGGTCCCGCGTTTCAATAATTACCTTGTTTTGACACATTAGTTTGAATATCGTAGTGTCATGATAATCAAACAAAAGTTTTCACACCTCAACTATTACTGCAGTTGCATGTCTTGTAATAATAGCAAATATTGCAGCATTTGCTTGTGTTGTAACGTCAACTATTTAACAATTGCAGGTATTGTTATAGCAACTATTGCAGCAATTGCAGATCTTGTAATGGCAATTGTTGCCAAGATTGCAGGTATCATATGATAACCACAATTATTGTAGAGATTGCAGGTCTTGTAACAGCAAACTATATTGCAGAAAATGCAGGTCTTGTAATAGCAATTAGATGTATTACAGATTACAGAAGTTGCAGGTCTTGTTATGGCAGAAATCATATAGAGTGCAGATTTTGCAGACACTAAGTCTTGTCATTGACCATTCCAAGGTGGTACTTCCATCTTCCCCCGAATTCATGTTTGTTTTGTCTTTGTGCGTCTCTGTTTGTCTTTTGATAGGCATGTACATTTGCTTTTTTGTCATGGTGCTATTTGGACGGCTGTGTGTTTTGTATGTGATGTTTCCTGCATGACTCATACATGTACTTATATTGGCAGATATTATACAGGTATTGTAACAGCAGGATTTGTTACAATTGCATGTAACAATAATTGCAGGTACAATACAGTAAAACCTCTCTATAATGGCCACTAAATTACATCAAGTATGGTGTGTTAAAGGCAGGTGCATGCTTAAAGCAAGGTGAAAGTAAAACTGAATGCTCCCACAGGAGCATTGTTTTACTTTCACCTTGCTTTAAGCAGCCACCTGCCCTAAGTACCAGCTAATTAACTAAATTTAGGGTCCATTACAGAGAGGTGTTACTGTACAGATTTTTTGTATAAAGTATGAAAGTATGTTTCTTTAAATATTGCATATTTTCAATTGCATTTCTTCACAAAGTTTGGTAGAGTATGTAGTTCTTATAAAACAGCCATAGTATTTTTCATGACAGCATTATTACTCCGAGATGGAAATCTTCCAGATTTCAGCTGAATAATATACATGTATACTGCTTGAACATTCATATACAATATAAGGACATCATGAATAATTTTAGCTGAATTTTATAATGGCATATGAACACAGAAATCTTTGGCCATGGCAGAATTTGTGGAATCGGATCTATATACAGTAGAAGCCCTCAAATGCGACCACTGGTCAGACTGCTCCTACAGGATCTGTTTGATCTGGATCAACTCAGTTTAAGCTGAGTCAACAATATTCAGAGAAATGATCCAATAGGACCTTTACACCATGAATATTTATGTAAGAATAACGACATCATGAATATTAATTATGGGTAGCTTAACTTGTATAATGGCACATGGACACATTAAGTTTTAGCCATGACAGAAACTGTAGAATCAGGGTCCGTGCTTATAAAGCTTTTAGTTGAGTCTGAGTTTCGTTCTCAAGCTTTTGATTGGTCAGATTTGAGTTCTCAAGCTTTTGATTGGTCAGATTTGAGCCAGAGGCTCAAATCTGACCAATCAAAAGCTTGAGAACGTACTCAGACTCAACTAGAAGTTTTATAAGCATGGACCCAGATTATTCCACAAGCAAACAGAACAGACCCTGAGCAGATGGCTCCTACAGTAGCTGTCTGATCTTGGTTTACCCTGTTTGTAAAGGTGTGAATAGGTGCATCTATCTAACAGTCTAGGGTTAACCTGTGATAATTGCAGTTTGTATAGCGTGGGAGTAAACCATCTCTGTCTCTGTCAATAACTTGTAATTGACACTGCAAGCGGTCCATTATGGTGTTGCTGAATACTCTGTGATTAAAAAATTGTCAACTTTCAGAATATTTACATTTAGTATATCATTTAAATCATTCTCAGTACAGACTTTTCTATTATTTCTTTAACAAGAGCACCGCAGGCGGGTGCCAACGCTCGTTTGTCGTAATTGTCAAGATGAACATGCATACCAAAAATGAAGGTTGTAAATGAAAAATAGAAGAAGTTATGGTCAATGTTATGATTTCGGATGACGACGACAACGACGCCGCGGACGCCGGAGTTAAAACAATAGCTTGTGATTTCTTCGAAACAGACGAACTAAAAACACAGATAGAGTGCCAAGCAGTTTGGATCCTGATGAGATGCCAAGTGACATGTTGTTTCATCTGGATTCAAACTGTTTGCAGTGGTAAATCAGTGACTTGTCCATAATGATAGCATCCTAATGGTTAATCATCTAAGAGAAATCTGAGTGCTTGACAAGCATATTCAGAAACAATGACATCATGAATATGTATTAGCTGAACTTTTATAATGGCACATGAACACAAATTTATTTTACCTTGTGAGAAACTATAGAATAATATCTATATAGTTCCATAAGAAACAGAGCAGGCCCTGATCAGATGGCTCCTATAGGTTTGCAAAGGTGTGAAAAGGCGTTAAAAAGAGTTTAAGAAGTGAGCTTTACTGTTTATATCAGGTAAAGAGTTAAGAAGTGAGCTTTTACTGTTTATATCAGGTAAAGAGTTATTAGATGTGAGCTTTTACTGTTTATATCTGGTAAAGAGTTTAAGAAGTGAGCTTTTACTGTTTATATCACTAGAGTTAAGAAGTGAGCTTTTACTGTTTATATCTGGTAAAGAGTTAAGAGTGAGGTTTTACTGTTTATATCACTAGAGTTAAGAAGTGAGCTTTTACTGTTTATATCTGGTAAAGAGTTAAGGAGTGAGGTTTTACTGTTTATATCACTAGAGTTAAGAAGTGAGCTTTTACTGTTTATATCACTAGAGTTAAGAAGTGAGCTTTTACTGTTTATATCACTAGAGTTAAGGAGTGAGGTTTTACTGTTTATATCACTAGAGTTAAGAAGTGAGCTTTTACTGTTTATATCACTAGAGTTAAGAAGTGAGCTTTTACTGTTTATATCACTACTGTTTATATCACTAGAGTTAAGAAGTGAGCTTTTACTGTTTATATCACTAGAGTTAAGAAGTGAGCTTTTACTGTTTATATCACTAGAGTTAAGAAGTGAGCTTTTACTGTTTATATTACTAGAGTTAAGAAGTGAGCTTTTACTGTTTATATCACTACTGTTTATATCACTAGAGTTAAGAAGTGAGCTTTTACTGTTTATATCACTAGAGTTAAGAAGTGAGCTTTTACTGTTTATATCACTAGAGTTAAGAAGTGAGCTTTTACTGTTTATATTACTAGAGTTAAGAAGTGAGCTTTTACTGTTTATATCACTAGAGTTAAGAAGTGAGCTTTTACTGTTTATATCACTAGAGTTAAGAAGTGAGCTTTTACTGTTTATATCACTAGAGTTAAGAAGTGAGCTTTTACTGTTTATATCACTAGTTAAGAAGTGAGCTTTTACTGTTTATATCACTAGTTTATATCACTAGAGTTAAGAAGTGAGCTTTTACTGTTTATATCACTAGAGTTAAGAAGTGAGCTTTTACTGTTTATATTACTAGAGTTAAGAAGTGAGCTTTTACTGTTTATATCACTAGAGTTAAGAAGTGAGCTTTTACTGTTTATATCACTAGAGTTAAGAAGTGAGCTTTTACTGTTTATATCACTAGAGTTAAGAAGTGAGCTTTTACTGTTTATATCACTAGAGTTAAGAAGTGAGCTTTTACTGTTTATATCAAGAAGTGAGCTTTTACTGTTTATATCACTAGAGTTAAGAAGTGAGTTTTTACTGTACTTTTAACCTTTCACCTCATGAATATCTTTACAAGAATTCATGACCTAATGAATATTTATTAACTGACGGTTTATACATTTCTATATTATACTTACAGCTGAACTTTGATATCTTGAACGTTAACTCAAATAACATGAAATTTGGTTCAGCTCATCTAAAATATACAATACAGAATTGGTCTTAAATGTATCACTACACATTTCTAGAAATGCATGTGACAGCTTAATGCAGGTCAAAAGTAATGCTGAAAGATACTACAAGAGCTTCCAGCATTACTTTAGACCTGCATCAAGCTGTGAACTTGAGAAACTGCCCAGATTAGAAATCAGATGACTCCAACTTTGTTTTATCTAGCTAGAACTAATTTGTATGGTCCCTTGAAATTTGAGATATTGAAGTTTAACTATATTTCATTAGGCAAACAGGGCATACCATGATCAGACGTTTCTACTCTGCCTGAAAAGGCGTAAAGGTGGGGTTATTAATTAAGTAAGAGTTAACCATTTACCACATTCATATGCCTCTGGAAGCCCTTGTAAACAGAGTAGACACAAATCAGTCTGATCTATTAACCCATTCATCCATAGGCTATATTTAACCTCTTTGAATGAATCTACCGAAAAGGAGCATTTACTAGAGAAAAGTAAAATTTTAGAATTTTGTAGTTTGAAACCATTGTGATAAATAGTAGCATTTGCTCATATAGGAGCAGATGCTCTATTTATCACAATGGATTCATTAAGTGACTTTTACAGGCATATTAACCCTTTCCCTCATATAAACGTGTTTTCACGCATTTGCAAACAAAGTAGACCCAGATCAGACGGCTCCTATAGGAGCCGTCTGATCAGGGTCTACTCTGTTTGCTAATGGAATTTGATAGATCTGTTTCTTTAGTTTCTAAATTGGCTTTAATATTCCACCTTCCATATATCATTATTACTATGTTGTCAATGAATATTCAGTAGGTATTGAAATTTGGTCTAAATATAGAACAGGGAAAGGGTTAATGGAGGAAAGGGTTAAGTAAGAGTTAACTCTTTACCTCATTCATATGCCTCTAGCAGCCCTTGCAAACAGAGTAGACACGGATCAGTCTGATCTATTTAAAGTAAGTGTTAACCATTTACCTCATTCATGCCTCTGGAAGCCCTTGCAAACAGGGTAGACACAGATCAGTATGATCTGGGTATGTTCTGCTCTTAATGAAAATATACAAAATGACTAGTTTCTGCCACAGCCAAAATCTACTGTGCTCATATGCCATTATAGAAATTCAGCTATTAAATATTCATGATGTAAATATTTGCTCTGCATTAAGCCATCACCTGCCTCACATACCCTTATTTAGACTCTTTTTGATGGTCACTTAACCCATTCCCTCATAGGCTATTTTTAGATCCAACCACTTTGAATAAATCTACCAAAAAGGAGCACTAACTAGAGAAAAGGAAAATTTTAGAATTTTGTAGTTTGAAACCATTGTGATAAATAGAGCATTTGCTCCTATAGGAGCAAATGCTCTATTTATCACAATGGTTTCAACAGGTGATTTTTACAAAGGTGTTTAAAGGTGTATTTATGAAGGAAAGGGTTAAGACAGTTTCTACCATATATTAAGTGAACATGCTGGTTGTCACACTTTGTCAAGACTTAAAATGTTGAGCATTCATGTAAACTTCTAAATTGGAAAGCTGGCATAAACACAAAACCTTTTAACCTGGATTTAACTTAAAAAGAATATTTTTAGTATATCTATAAATCAGAACCGAATGTTTCCCAACTATTCCAATGATTGTACATTTGTAGCAATGATTTATGTTTAAACAGCAATTTCATAGTTATGTTGATTTTATGCAACCAGTTAATTAACAAGTTCTCTTGGATCCAATAAAAAAAGTGTTTTGAGCCACTGTCTACCAAGAGGTTATCGGAAATAATGATTTGTAAACAAAATTAGTGCTATCACTGAGGGTAATTAATACCACCACAACACTGCCTTTTCCAAGTTCCATGAAAATGTGACCAAAACTGCTCCAAAAGGACATAGCAAAGTCCAAGATGGCCATCAGTCAGCCATCTTCAATCCAATGGTGGTAACCATTAATGTCATGCACTGTGCCTCATTATGTCCATCACTTTGGAGAAATTTCAAGAAAATGCACCTGATTCACTCCACAAGGTACCATGGTAATAGCAAATTCTAAAATGGCCACCAGTCTGCCAATCTGAATTTGATCAGAAACAAGAAATATGTCACAGTAGGTTACAAATGGCCCCAACACAAACCAATGCCGTTGAAATGTGTGTTGCACTGTGTGACCTGAATATCCAAGATGTACTCACACACCAAATTTGGTATTCCTACCTCATATAATGTAGGAGATATATGCTTCGGACAAGGTTTTTCTATAACTCAGGCCAGCATTCAAGGTCAAAGTCACAGAGACCTGAAAACTCTACACAACACTAAGTCTTCATCATCCCAAGATGTACTCACACACGAAATTTGGCATTCCTACCTCAATGAAATTATAGGAGATACACTCTGGACAAGGTGTTTCTATAGCTGAGGTCAGCAGTCAAGGTCACAGAGATCTGACAATGAGACATGATACTCCACCTTCCTAAGATGTACTCACACACCGAATTTGGTATTCCTATCTCAAGTAATATAGGAGATACACTCAAGACAAGGTTTTTCTCTACCTGAGGTCAGCGGTCTAGGTCACAAAGACCTGAAAACTTTATCTGACTTTCCGTCATCCCAAGATGTCCTCTGACACACCAAATTTGGCATTCCTATCTCACGTAATATATAGGACTTCAAACCCTCTGGACAACGTTTTTCTATACCTCATGTCAACTGTCAAGGTCAAGGTCACAGACACCTGAAACTGGTATGCACACTCCATCTTCCTAAGATGTACTCCCACAACAAATTTGGCATTCCTACCTCAAGTAATTAATGTAAGAGATACCCTCCAGTCAGGTTTGCAAATGCAGGTCTTGTCAGTTACCAGCATAAAATGCTGAATACCATAATAATAATCTTAGGCAACCAGTGTTGAACTGAAAGAACAGTTTGACAAGGGTCTACACTATTTGTTACTCTATTGGTTTCATTTAATCCATTCCTCTATTTGCTATTTTTAGACCCAACCTCTTTGAATGAATCTACCAAAAAGGAGCATTTACTAGAGAAAGGATTTTTTTTAGAATTTTGTAGTTTGAAACCATTGTGATATATAGAACATTAACTAGAGAAAAGGAAAATTTTAGAACTTTGTAGTTTTAAACCATTGTGATAAATAGAGCATTTGCTCCTATAGGAGCAAATGCTCTATTTATCACAATGGTTTCAATAGGTGACTATTACTGAGGCGTAGAAAAGCATATTAATGGAGGAAAGGGTTAAATTGCTAAATTGACTTATTAAGCATTATATACCAATGGGGAGAGAAGCCTATGTGTCAGAATATTGAGAGTAAATACAGTAAAACCCCTCTAAACCGGACGTTCAGATTAGTATCAATATCGATTTTTAAGACAGGTGGCAGCTTAATGCTGGGTGAAAGTCATACAGAAAGCTCCTCTAGGAGCTTTCTGTATGACTTTCACCCAGGATTAAGCAGTCACCTGCCTAAACATATCTAAATTCTTCTTTACTAGAATTCCGGTTTAGAGGGGTTTTACTGTACAATAAGTGTTAAATAAGTTAATGTTTTCCTGCTTTCCAGCTAGCTATTCGTCTTTGTCACAATCTATCCCCGCCCAATTGAACTGTAACATCGTGATCAATACTCAGTATCATATTTTTATTGCAACTCTGACAACCAGAGAATGGCTAAATACTCCATAATCTGTACATGAATCATCACAGATAGAGCCAGTATTTTCGCAGACCAAACCAGTCTTGCTGCAGCTAGAACCCTTGTGGTTCCAGGGAATGCCTTGGAGAGAGTGACAGGGTATGAAGCTACCTGAAGCTTTCCCTTTACTTAACCCTTTCCCTGTTCTATGTTTATCTCAAATTTCAATACCTACTGAATATTCATGAACAAAAACGTTATAATGCAAAATGGAAGATGGAACATTTCAGCAATTTTAGAAAGTAAAGAAAAAGATCTTTCAAAATCCATTAGCAAACAGAGCAGACCCTGATCAGACGGCTCCTAAGGAAGCCGTCTGATCTGGGTCTACTCTGTTTGCAAATGCGTGAAAACGCGCATCTATGAGGGAAAGGGTTAACTGTTTAGCACCTGAATATTCCTATGAGAAACAATGAATGTATAAAAATTTATTTGTTGGCTTTATACTGGCATCATGGACATGGAATTTTTGCCATGACAACAGCTGTAGAATCAGACCTAAAGGTCAAGATAAGATGCATGTGCAAATTAAAACATTTCCAAGAATAACTTATTTAATTTTCCAGCAAACCCTATGTTGTGACCTCTCTTTAGAATTGTCTCTTCGAGGCGATTCTAAAGAGTGGTCACAACATAGGGTTTGCTGGAGAAATGATGATTTTAGTATATGGGTATGCACCTTTATCTGTAGCTCTGCAGACCTATATTATTTCATAGTCAAACGGAGCAGATTCTGATCATATAGGTCCTATTGGAGCTGTCTGATCAGGGTCTACTCTATTTGCAAAGGTGTGAAAAGGCATCTCTATGAGAGAAAGGGTTAATGAGTATTCAGGTTAGATATAATGACGACCATAATGAATATTGATTAGCTGAATTTTTGTAATAGAGTAGGAATACCAGAATTTTTCACTATCGTAGAAACTTTAGAATCAGATTTTTATTATTTTGGAAGACCCTGTAGGAGCTATCTGATCTGGGTCTAATCTGTTTTAAAATACATAAGTACAGTCTGGACTTGAAATAACGAAATTCTCATTCCTGCAAAAAATCATTGATGGTCCCAAATTCATCTCTTCTAATTTCTATATAGATTTGTATCCAATTTAACGAAATTCTACAACCAACAATTTTCAAGTCCATTCAATGTATTTTCAACGAAAAGTGCATTCAATTTAACAAAATGCAGTTTTCACACCTTTTAGTTTACATAATTATAGGTGCGGAGAGGTGTGAAAACATGGTATGTTATTGCACCCTGGTCTTTACATATGTCTGACAGCGGTCATTCAATCAAGTTCGGCATGGTTTATAATTATCGCATTACTTATGAAAACATATTCTGAATTGTTTATGATAATTGTAAAATACATGAATGATGGTTCAAACAGCTACAATTCATCCTAAGCATTCTTTTCATGGTGTATAAAATAAGACAATATGATCATCAAGTCATAACATAAATTCATAGGTTCTACAGATTAAATACAACCGATAAGAATCGAGTAAGAGACCCATACTTGTGGAATTTTCGAGCAGTGCCAATCTTAAATGTAATTAAAATAAAATACGCTGGCAACAAATTGTCTTTACTATACCGTATAATATTATGTAAAACTCCCCCTCTACTACATATTATGAACTTGTCATTATTAATTTATTATTCACTCAAAATGGTGACCCTCTCGCTGCTATGACAAGGTTGTATATATATGGCTGCAAATCTTTTACATTTCATGTTTCATAATGAGTAAAAATTACAAATAATGTCAGTGTTCTCATTAGGATTGAATTTTACCGAGTCCCTGGGACCCAGGGCATCAGCAAAAGTTGCGTCCCAGGCAAATACAACTGAGTCGCAGATAATTTCACTCCTGTTTCTGTAATGGAGATTTTTTGCCCCATTAAATGTAAAGGGGTAAAATTATTTAAGACTTACACTGATGTATCATTTAACATCAAAAAGATAAGTGATACACGCACTGTATAATAAGGTATTTCTTGATGCCTTGATTTGAAGTGTACGACGACGAGCATAGTGAACTGAGCTGAGAATCACTGTATCCGCTGGTACGTAAAAGCAGTTTTCACTTCATTTTCAGTGCATACAAAGCATCACATGGTAATTCTATTGTTTTCAGGGCTAAAATCATTTACTTACAAGTCTTTAAACTATCGATCTTGCAACCATGACGCTTTAAAGTTCCTGGAGTATTCAACTTTTTACTAGTAGACGCCATCTTTTTTCAGCACCCAAATGTCATTTACTAAGCGACAGAACGGTTCTCGTAGAATTACATAATTTTAGATGTTGACATTAGGGTGGAAATCGTAACCAGTCAATACAGGTGCCCTCCTACGTACCTGGAATAACCCAGGACTCGATATTAATAGATGCGTTGCAATTTCGGAAAAAAAGTCAAGAAAACGGAGTGAGAATCACTTTGTTTATTGATCCGGATTGATGTAAGACCGAGTTTCAGTTGTTATTTTACCTGGATTCATTTAAATCGGTAAAATTTCGATCATTGATCTTGCGTCCCATGGACGCAACGTACTTGACTATTTTGCGTTCCAACGATTTTCGGTGCGTATTTAGATATGATTACGCCGTAAACGGGAACACTGAATGTGACACACTGAGACAAACATGTTACAGTCATTGTTTTATGTGAGTTCATTCTTAATATCACACAAAGTTGAAAATAAAATAAAGTTCATGAAATATAAGTTGGTACCATAACTGAGATCATCGAGAAGGCCAAATTCGTTTCAACGCAATTTCAATTCTACCTAAAGAAAGCTTCAGTCCCAAACTTTTCGTAAAATCCAGACTGAATATCTTTATCAAGTAAAGGGGTTACCCTTTACCCCTTAACCCATTACCGCATAGGCTATTTTTAGATCCAACCTCTTTGAACAAATCTACCGAAAAGGAGCATTTACTACTAAAAAGGAAAATTTTAGAATTGTGTAGTGTTGAAACCATTGTGATAAATAGAGCATTTGCTCCTATGGAGCAAATGCTCTATTTATCACAATGGTTTCACAAAGTGACTTTTACAGACGCGTCAAAAGGCATCTATATGCGGGAATGGGTTAAGTATTTATGTAAGAAATATTGACACCAGGAATATAATTATATTAGCTGAATTTTTATAATAGTATATGTAAACAGGTTTTTGGGTGTTGGTAGAAACAGTAGAGTCAAATCTATTATAAGTTCATAAGCAAACAGACCAGACCCTGATCAGACAGCTCCTACAGGATCTGGGTTTTCCCTGTTTGCAAAGGTGTGAAAAAAAATGTTTACAGACAGCGCTTTAGCGAATGCCTACAGCATGGAAGTTTGTTTACAACAAAAACATTGAATTCATTGCGAACTAGTAACAACAATTTTGGCATTTTAATGAATGAAACAAGAGTGTGTTTGTGAAACACTTGTGCACCAACCTTTGACCCTAAAGGATGACCTTGACCTTTGACCCATGGACCAGGGAGTTGAGTGTGACACATCGTCTTTGCGTGGTGAACATTTGTGCCAGGTTATTTTGAAATTCATTCACAGATAAAAAAGTTACAGAAGGGACACGAAATTTGTGACGGACGGACGGACAGATGGACGGACGGACGGACGGAAGGACGGCCAATTAATGTGATTACTATATGCCCGCCGTTGGGGGCCATAAAAATAAATATAGAATTTCAGTGCTCCAATAACATGCACTACAATGAAAGAGTGCACAACTATTAGAAATATGTGTGAATTTCACATTCACATTAACATAGCCAAGCTATAACACTGCTTCTAGTCAAGACGGTCACTATGAAAATTGTTTTAGAAATTAAATTCAGCAATACCAGAGCATAAAATATAGCATAGTATGCTATTCATTTCACAAGTACAGTAAAACCTCTCTATAAGGGCCACTAAATTGTGTTAATCAATTGGTATTTAGGGCTGCAGGTGGCTGCTTAAAGCAAGGTGAAAGTGAAACAGAACGCTCCTATATTTCACCTTGCTTTAACCCTTTCCGTCATACAAACGTATTTTCACGCATTTGCAAACAGAGTAGACCCAGATCAGACGGCTCCTAGAGGAGCCGTCTGATCAGGGTCTGCTCTGTTTGCTAGTGGAATTTGAAAGATCTTATTCTTTGCTTTCTTAAATGGCTACAATGTTCAACCTTCCATATTTCGTTATAACTATTTTGTCCATGAATATTCAGTAGGTATTGATATTTGTAATAAACATAGAACAGGGAAAGGGTTAAGCAGTCACCTGCCTTTAACACAAAATAATTGATGTAATTTAGTGGCCATTATAGAGAGGTTTTACTGTTTTTACTTTATTTATCAAATACACTCCAACTAAGTTGTCATCAACTTTGCAAACACAATACCCATTCATAAAATTTTAGTAGGCAAATTTGTTGATAACAGTAAACCCTTTACCCGATAGAGATGCCTTTATACGCATTTACAGAATAGATCTGATAGCTCCTGTAAGAACTGTCTGTTTAGGGACTGCTCTGTTTGCTTATGGAATAATATAGATCCGATTCTACAGTTTTTACTATGGCCAAACCTTTCTGCATTTATGCCATTATAAAGATTCAGCTAATAGATGTTCATGATCATAATAATTATTTCTCACATGAATATTTTTAGGTATAGGATTAAAAGACTATAGTCATTCCCTTGAAAATTAATTTCTTAACAAAGGAAATCCAAGTCATTTCAAATTTTGAATCCAGATTGTACCATTATTCACAGTCACAGAAAAGTGGCAGTCTGTTGTTTTTTTTTATTATTATTCTATGGAATGTAGTGTTCCTCAAATGACCTACATTTCACTGGTGCTAATCCAATTTATCCACACAATCGCTGTCAATCATCATTCCTACTATCACTATTATCTTCTACAACCCAATTCCTATAAAAAAGTGTTACTCTAATTACCCTATACATTTGGACATTCAATCTCTCCACCAGTTTGTAAAGCTGGATATAATGTGAGGTCCAGATAAGATGCGCAAATTCAAATAATTTCAAGAATAACTTCTTTATTTCTCCACCAAACCCTATGTTGTGACCACTCTTTAGAATCGTCTCAAAGAGACGATTCTAAAGAGTGGTCACAACATAGGGTTTGGAGGAGAAATGACTATTTTAGCATTTGTGTATGTACCATTATCTGTAGCCCTGGTATATTCAATTAGGCAACGCTTTGATTGTTTTAACCCTTCGCTTGCTGAATTTTAAAATACATTTCTCCTTCTTTACCCATGCCCTGTTGTATATTTACATATATCTTCACTGTGTACAAGTATTTCGCTGTGCAATCACTGCTGTGGAGTGCACTGGTTACACAATCAATTTGTAAATAGTGCAAACCCTGATGAGACAGCTCCTGCAGGAGCTGTCTAATCTGGGTCTTCACTATTTACAGGTACGTATATTGGCAATTAGCAAGCGAAGGGTTAAACCTTTACTCCATGAATATTCAATTAAGACAAGAGGGCCAAGATGGCCCTGATATCGCTCACCAGACAATCAGAAGAGAAGATTTTCATAATTCAAACACTTCAGCTATACATGTATGCTAAAAATAGCCAGCAATAAATGTATGCTAAAAATAGCCACTGGTCATAACTAAAACAGCAGGCAGTGCTATAGAAAACTGGCTACTCCTGGGGTGGGGCCAATTTTGACCCCAGGGGCATGATTTATATAATTTTTGTAGAGGACCTGAACATGATGTTATGTGCCAAATATGAAAGCTGAGAACCTTCCAGTTTCAGAGGAGATAAGTTTTCACTATATGTTTCTATAGAAAACAATGCATCCCTGGGGCAGGGTCAATTTTGACCCCAGGGGCATAACTTATATAACTTTTGTAGAGGACCTACAGATGATGGTATGCGCCAAAGACGAAAGCTGAGAACCCTGCAGATTCCGAGGAGATGATTTTTAACCGTTCAATTTGTTGATGAATGACAATGCACGCCGCAGCCATCAGGCCATCACAAAAGCTCACCTTGAGCACTTTGTGTTCTCAGGTGAGCTAAAATAACATCATGAATATTAATTAGATTAATCATTACAATAGTACATGGACACAGTATCTTTTGGCCGCTGCAGAAACTGTAGAATCATATCTTTAACATATCACAAGCAAAAAGAGCAGACCATGATTAGATGGCTCCTATAGGAGACATCGGATCTTGGTTCACTCTGTTGTAAAAGGCATAGAAAGGCGAATTTATGGTGCAAAGGGTTAACTTAGATGTAGTAGCTAATACTGTAGGCTCCTGTAGGGTCTACACCATTTGCCTGAATACTTAGTGTAATAAGGGCACTTGTATCAGAAAGCCAATAGCTGCACTTGCATGATTGCACTGAGCTCAGATCTCTTTAAATGCTCACACTTTACAGGAAACCAATTGGTTTCACAAAATTTAACCGTTTGGATGTTGAATTGTGAAAAGTGGAAATTGGTTAACTTTAAATCTATTCAGTAAGAAATGCTTAAATTTGCGAGAGAATTCTGATGAATGAACAGTGCAGACCCTGATCAAAAGGAGCCTGATTTGGAGCTACACTGTTTGTAAATGCCAGTAGACTTGTTTCCTGAATTCAAAGGGTGAACATTTAACCCATTCCCTCATAGGCTATTTTAAGATCTAACCACTTTGAATAAATCTACCGAAAAGGAGCATTAACTAGAGAAAAGGAAAATTTTAGAACTTTGTAGTTTTAAACCATTGTGATAAATAGAGCATTTGCTCCTATAGGAGCAAATGCTCTATTTATCACAATGGTTTCAATAGGTGACTTTTACAGAGGCGTAGAAAGGCGTATATATATATGGAGGAAAGGGTTACCTCTTTGAATGTGGAAAACGTGTTACTGGCTTTTGCAAACAGGCAAACAGTGTATATACAGATCAGATGCATCCTTGAGGAGCCCCCTAATCAGGATCTGCTATGTTTGTTAACCCATTACCTCATAGGCTATTTTTAGATCTAACCTCTTTGAATAAATATTCCAAAAAGGAGCATAAACTAGATAAAAGGAAGTTTTTTGAATTTTGTAGTTTGAAACCATTGTGATAAATAGAGCATTTGCTCCTATAGGAGCAAATGCTCTATTTATCACAATGGTTTCAACAGGTGACTTTTACAGAGGCGTAGAAAGGCTTATTTATGGAGGAAAGGGTTAAATCCTCAACCGAATCTAATTCTTATCTGATGAAATGACTCTACACAATAATGAACTATTCCACTTTGTAAATTTCAAAAAACATTCTGCATTCTGATGTAATTGATCAAAATTTTTAGCAGTTGTTTCAATGATTCTCAAAAAAGCCATTCCTCCATTGCCATTCAGAAATACAAAGTGTAAAACTACCGGTAGATTGAGATGAAATATTTTTTTGACGATTTTAGTATTTTTTATTTGTAGCTCTGTAATAATTTCTGATGAAACCAATGCAGTAGCAAAGAGTGTAGACTAAGATCAAAACTGATCCTTCAGGATATATCCTTCAGAAGCAGTTTGATCAGGATCTACACGTTTTGCCTAAGTAAATCTAGCTGAATATTTAGGACAAGATCGATTGTATTTGCAAACTCAGTATTGGTATGCTAAGAGATAGCCAAATTCCAGATTTCTACACATGGAACATATTGATTTATCATAATTTTGACTGAACTAATTTTTCTTCGGGTCCAAGTTACACTTTGCGTGCTAAACTGTTCCAAATCTGAAAGAATAATTTTACCATGACTATAAGGGATGTGCAGAAACAGATTTATCAAATTCCATTAGTTAACAGAGCAGACCCTGATCAGACAGCTCCTATATGAGCCATCTGATCTGGGTCTACTCCATTTGCAAATGCGTGAAAAGGCATGAAAAGGCGTTTATATGAAGGAAGGGTTAAATTATAAACCTAAGTATCACTATCTGTTAGGCAAATAGTGCAGACCAAGATCAAACAGCTCCTGAAGAAACCATTTGATCAGGGTCTACACTATTTGTTACTGCATCAGTATCAAAATGATGCCAAACTGAATTAATTGGTGGAGGGAGAGAGAGTGTCTGAACACTTAACCCTTTCCTCCATAAATACGCCTTTCTACGCTTCTGTAATAGTCACTTCTTGAAACTATTGTGATAAATAGAGCATTTGCTCCTATAGGAGCAAATGCTCTATTTATCACAATGGTTTCAAACTACAAAATTCTAAAATTTCCCTTTTCTCTAATTAATGCTCCTTTTCGGTAGATTTATTTAAAGAGTTTGGATCTAAAAATAGCCTATGAGGGAATGGGTTAAGCTAATTAGGGTACTTCCAAGAGACGTATTCTAATAAAGGGGGAAATCAATGACCAACACAGACTGTTACATTCTTGCTGAACTTGTCTACAAAGGAATCCCTTATACAGAATACAAGTTTGACAAAAACTGGTTGAAGTACAATTATTGCCTAGATAACTGTATTGAACTGTATTGCACTGTTTGTCTAAAAGGAAAACTCGTTCTTCACAGGATATGTCAACTTCAGGAACAAGACAAGTTTTTAGAGAAATTAGAAGCAAAACTCTAGCCAGATTTTCCCACCCTAGATTTTTTGTCCAAGTTAAAAATTGACATGTTAATAATTATATACGGTAGTCTTACATTTCATAATCAAATATAAAGTAATATTAGCCCTTCTTACGGCAGTTAAATTTCCATCTATCAAATTTAACGGTGACTTACGCCCATGAGATATCCCTCCCAGACCATAACTGAGCCGCCCCCAACCTATCCTTCTCAAGAACGTAAGAGTCGGCAAAACATTCACCACAACGTCGATATACATGACATCAACCATCTGGACAAAATACTGTGAACCGAAACTCATCTGTGAAAACACACGTCTCCATTGATGCATTGGGAACTATCTTGGAACATGTGCCCTCAATCAAGCTAAATGATGTGCGCGATGTGCGTGAGTAAGGGGGCAAACCAACGTAAAGATGACCTGGTCAAAGACAGTCATTATGTTGGTTTCTTACAGTTTGTGCATGAATGTTGCGATTATGATGGCTGACAATAATAATAGCCATTTCCATTGCAGTAAGGTGGCGATTACGCAGGTGGGCGAGATGTATAATCCTGTCTTGAAATCACATGGGGATGTCCCGATCTAAGACAGTTAGCAATGGTTCAAATTTCTCTCAAGCACCTGACAACTCGTCCTATGGTGGAAATGTTCACACAAGATTGCCTACCAACCTGTTGTTGCTTTTGACCTTTCAATAGCAATGCAATAGCATGGACCCTCTGTACTTCGGTCAGTCATCCCATGATAGCAAATGGTCAGACTTAACTTTAAATAGCGGAAAGTGCAGTGTATCTCTCAAGAGTATTGAGTGGCATTAGAAAATGTGTTGAGGAACATGTTATCATTAAACTGCACGTGATTTTTGCAACTTTACACTTTCTCTGTGCGGCATGGTACATCACGTGGTTGAGCAAATTTAGATACCATGTTCAGTACACATTGACCAAAACAGTGGTATGACCGAATTTCATATTTTAGGCCAAAGCATTTAATAATGGTTGCACATTTATGTACCCAGCGTTTCTTTTTTGGTTCAGTATATACATACATATAACTTTACAGTCTCTGCAATGGGCATAATTATTCATGACATTATTTCTAACAAAACTATTCATCAGGTAAATGGTTAAGCCTAACAATGCGGGACACAAGTCACTAATGTCCTTTGCAAACTGTGTAGCCCTCTCATCAGGGTCTGCACTTATTGTCATGTCACATTTTTCTTTTGAAAAATCCCTAAATATTCACCATAAGCCAATGACCGGTTTGAATTTTGGAAAAGTCCGTTTGAATACTCAGCGTTGTAAGAGTTAAGCCTAACAACTGCAGCAGGGTAGGAAGAATAAAGGTTTGTCACAAAACAAGATGTACATACCCTGCCCTCGCTCTTCCAGAATATGAAGAAGCCATACTCATCTACCTTTACAAGGCAGTTTGGCTCTAACGAGGAAGACTCCTGAAACAGACAGAAGAATGATTACAATGTTGGTTCAACAATTAGAACAGTGCAAGAAAAAATATAATAACCATTGCCAATAGTTTGGATCTAGATGAGACAATGAATAACTTTGTGTTTCATCAGGGAACTAGACTGTCTGATACTCTGAGTGTAGAGAAAACTAATATATATGTAGCTATACTAATAGTAGATACTATATATGTAGCTAGACTAATAGTAGATACTATATATGTAACTAGACTAATAGTAGATACTATAAATGTAGCTAGACTAATAGTAGATACTATATATGTAACTAGACTAATAGTAAATACTATATATGTAACTAGACTAATAGTAGATACTATATATGTAGCTAGACTAATAGTAAATATTTGACTAATAGTAGATACTATATATGTAGCTAGACTAATAGTAGATACTATCTTATGTAGCTAGACTAATAGTAGATACTATATATGTAACTAGACTAATAGTAGATACTATATATGTAGCTAGTCTGACTAATAGTAAATACTATATATGTAGAAGTCTAACAGTAAATACTATAAAGGTAGCTATACTAATAGTAAATACTATATATGTAGCTAGACTAACAGTAAATACTATATATGTAGCTAGACTAAATAGTAAATACTATATATATTATGTAGCTAGACTAATAGTAAATACTATAAATGTAGCTAGACTAATAGTAAATACTATATGTAGCTAGACTAATGGTAAATACAGTATATTGGCGATATTTCGAGCACCATCGGGAATCGGCAAAAACCTCAGATTATCGCGATGCTCGAAAGAACCGAAAGCATTTTATGTCATTTCCAAGAGCATTGTTTGACGACGAGAGGAAGCGTATTTCTTCACAGTAAACTGTTTTAACATTATCATAAACTTCAATGCATATATAATTCATCGATTCTTTCCTTATATAAGTGATAACAGAAAACACCATTCACATCGGCGACCAAAGTTTCAGTATAATTTGTATGGGTCCGTTCGATGGACCCTTCACAATAAACTCAAAACTTGTTTCAAACCATTTAGACATATCCCTAGAATAGTCGTAGCGTATAGCGTTATGTCGTCTATTTTGCATATTTTTCCATTTGTCGACATTAATTTAGTTGTTGGTGCTAAGTTGGGTGCACAAACAAACATTTTCGTTTCGTTTCCGTGCTGTTTCGTAGTAAGGAAAATCGGGGCGAGTGGCCAAATAATTAATAACCGGAACACTCGGCTTTTTTCGTCTGACATAGTTATTCTCGTTCATCTCTCGTAGCACTTAGAGTCTGCATGTACGAGACTGTCTAAAAGTAGCAAAAATATTGCGAATTTCAAAGCACTACACGAAAAGCACTGCACTATTACAAAATTTAAAGCAGAAAGACATTATATGGCACACATTCAGCGGTACCGAAAAAGCACTACACGTTTGCGAACGTATACAAATTATGAGTGTGACTCTTTGTTTATTAAGACTTCAGTCTATTAAATTATCATCATTAATTACACCAAAGTAAAGTCTGCATTCAAAGAATGTGTTATTCACACATTTGGAAGATCTAATGCCCCATAGACGGATCTTTCAAAAGGTCACGACAACGTATCGAGAAGGTGTGAATAATTTCTTCGGAGGTGGGAAAACACCGTGCTCGAATTAAACAATCAATAAAGGGAACCAGAATTATCCGCGGGACCAGCACACATGCTCGAATTTTCGGATTATCGCTATTCGGATTAATGCAGGTATTTTCAATGAGATTTGATAGAATTTGAGCCGGGACCTCAACATTCCCTCGGAATAAGCGGGTATCTCGGAAAAACGAGAGTCGAAATAACGCCGTTATACTGTACTATATATGTAGCTAGACTAATAGTAAATACTATACATGTAGCTAGACTAAATAGTAAATACTATGTATGTAGCTAGACTAATAGTAAATACTCAGCATATCAAACATTGAGAATAGTTTCCTAGCACACAAATCATAAAACAAGCAGTCAACCCTTTACCTGTTTAATATTCATGAAGGAAATAATATCGCCATGAACATTAATGAGCCAAACTATTTTTAAAGCATTATTCACAAAGGATTGTTACTGTGGCAGAGAGTGTAGAATCAGATCTGTGTAATTCCATAAGCAAATATAGCAGACCCTGATCAGAGAGCTCCTACAGGAGCCATTTGATCTAGGTCTACTCTGTTCGCAAATGCATGAAAATGCGTTAACCCTTTCCTTGTTCTATGTTTATTACAAATTTCAATACCTACTGATATTCATTGACAAATTAGTTACAATGAAATATGGGAAGTGGAACATTGTCACCATTTTAGAAAGTACAGAAACAGATCTATCAAATTCCATTAGCAAGCAGAGTAGACCCTGATCAGACGGCTCCTATAGGAGCCGTCTGATCTGGGTCTACTCTGTTTGCAGATGCCTGAAAACACGTTTATATGAGGGAAAGGGTTAATATGATAGAAAGGGTTAACCCTTTACTAGATTAGTATTCATGTACATTGCTTAATTTGATTTTTTATGTGAACATAATAGTAGTATATGGGCATTTATGGTCAGGTCAAACTGTAGAGAATCAGTTCTGTAACAAATAAGCAAACAAGGTAGAACCTGATTCGACAGCTTATACAGGAAACCGCCTGATCTGGGTCTACTCTGTTCGCAAAGGCTTTAACCCATTACCTCGTAGGCTATTTCTAGATCCAACCTCTTTGAATAAATCTACCCAAAAGGAGCATTAACTAGAGAAAAGGAAAATATTAGAATGTTGTAGTTTGAAACCATTATGATAAATAGAGCATTTGCTCCTATAGGAGCAAATGCTCTATTTATCACAAGGGTTTCAAGAAGTGACTATTACAGAGGCGTAGAAAGGTGTATTTATGGAGGAAAGGGTTAACCCTTTACTCTGTTTATTTTCTATGCCTTTTAAATGCTAGCAGAGTATATATCCAGACCAAAATCCCATCAAACCATTATAAAATCAGTTAACCCATTACTCCATTGTGCCTTTTAACTCTATCCCAATGATTGACAGATGCCTCTTGTAGGAGCCATGTAATGAGGGTCTTCTGTGTTTGCTTATGGAATAATATAGATCAGATTCTGCAGTTTCTTCTATGGCAAAACATTCAATAATACAATTTCAGCTAATAAATCTTCATACATCTATTATTTCTTACATAGATATTCATAAGGGAAAAGTCAAACACCCTAGGTACACATGATACAGTCCTTTGCATGAAAATAATTTCTATTTGCATGGAAATCATCTCAATTTCCTTTAGTTAGAAAGTGTTTCCAACATACAGTAAAACCCCTCTAATGCGACCACATAAAAGAGGCATAATTCTAGGTGGTATAGGCAGGTGGTAGCTTAATGCAGGACTAAAGTAATGCAGAAAGCTCCTAGGAGCTTTCTGCATTACTTTTGTCCTGCATTAAGCAACCACCTGCTTATAAAGACACCCATGTTTAATCATTAAGTGGTCCCATTTAGAGGGGTTATACTGTACCATTTCCATTAAAACAGAAAATATTTCCATTCGTATTGAATCTGCAGGATCTGAGTTTGTATTGGAACATCACTATTAATATAAACAATACAGATCTTATATTTGTTTATACAGTAAAACCTCTCTATAACGACCACTAAATTGTGTTAATTAGTTGGTAATTTGGGCAGGTGGTTGCTTAAAACAAGGTGAAAGTAAAACAGAACACTCCTATAGGATCGTTCTGTTTTACTTTCACCTTGATTTAAGCACCCACCTGTCTTTAACACAAAATACTTTGTGTAATTTAGTGGTCGTTATAGAGAGGTTTTACTGTACATCTAGCATCATGTATCTAACAAGTGCAGGAAGTAATTGGTTGTCCATATGGCACCTACATCACTTGGGGAACAGTTTTTATGACCAGACAATAATTAACGTGGTGAGTATTAACCCTTTACCTGTTCAATATTCATATAAGAAATAATGACATGTATATTTATTAGATTTTTTTTTATAATGGTACAAGAACACTTGATTTTTTTCACCTTAGCAAATCACATCTATATAACTCCATATGCAAACAGAACAGACCCTGATCAGACAGACGGCTCAGCTAACCTGGGTCTGCTCTGTTTGCAAAGGCATAGAAAAGCTTATTTATGGGGTAAATATATGCCAAATATTAAAGTTGAGACCTAGCTTCTAGTTTCAGAGATGTTCAAAGTTTTCACTATATTTTTCTATAGAAAACTGGCCAGTCCTGGGGTGGGGCTACATTTGACCCCAGGGGCATAATCTATATAACCTTTGTAGAGGACCTAAGCATGATGTTATGTGCCAAATATGAAAGCTTAAAACCTTCCAATTTCAGAGGAGAAGATTTTCAAAATGTTTACTAAATGTTTCTATATAAAACAAGGCACCCCTGGGACATAGTCAATTTTTATCCCTGGAGGGGTATAATTTGTATAACTTTAATAGAAGATCCGAGGTTGATGCTATGTGCCAAATATGAAAGCTGAGAACCTTCCAGTTTCAGAGGAGAAGATTTTTAAAATTTTCACTATATGTTTCTTTATAAAACAGGCACCCATGAGGCAGGGCCAATTTTGACCCCAGGGACATAATTTATATAACTTCTGCAGAGGATCTCAAGATGATGCCAAGTGCCAAATGAAAGCTAAGAACCTTCCAGTTTCCGAGAAGAAAGATTTTCAAACTTTTCACTCTATATGTATGTTTCCATAGAAAACTGGCCACCCCTTGGGCGGGGCCAATTTTGATCCCAGGGAAATAATTTATGCAACTTTTGTAGAGGTCCTACAGATGGTGTCATGTGCCACAGATGAAGGCTGAGAATCCTGTAGATTCAGAGGATAAGATTTTCAAAGTTTTCACTATATATTTCTATTGAAAACTGGCTACCCCTTGACCCCAGGGGCATAATTTATAAAACTTCTGTTATATGATGACTTTGAACATGATGCTGAACATGATGCTATGTGCCAAATATGAAAGTTGAGCACCTTCCAGTTTCAGAGGAGAAGAATTTCAAAGTTTTCTCTATATGTAGCTATTGAAAACTGGCCACCCCTGGGGTGGGGCTTTTTTTTTACCCCAGGGACATAATTTATATAACTTTTGTAGAGGACCTCAACATGATGCTATGTGCCTAATATGAAAGCTGAGAACCCTGTAGATGCAGAAAAGAAGATTTTTAAACGTTCAAATTGACGACAGACGATGTACACTGATCGACGTCAGACAATCACAAAAGCTCACCCTGAGCACTTTGTGCTATAGTGAGCTAAAAAGAGGCCACCCCTGAGGCAAGGCCAATTTTGACCCCAGGGGCATAATTTATACAAATTTTGTAGAGGACCTACAGAGAATGCTATGTGCTTAATATCAAAGCTGAGAACCTTCCAGTTTCTGACTATGGACGACGCAAATGGAACAACAACAGACGACCGACATCAGGCAATCACTAAAGCTCACCCTGAGCACTTTGTGTTCTGGTGAGCTAAAATTGCATGTATAGCCATGTGTTTAAAATTATTACACTTTAATTCACACGCAAAGTAAACCCTACCCTCTTTATTAGCAATAGCAACTTATCATGGCTGCAAAATTTCACAATTCCATATATTCACTTTAGCTTTAGCAGTCTTTTCCAGCAAAACATTTAATCATCATGATGCATATTAGCACAATTATTTCTTAAATAGATTGCAATGCCACTAAAACATGATTTAGTTACATATTTTCTGTAAAACTAATGCATTGACATACAAAGCACATAATGTACTTTCGCAATTTTCCTGCCATCGTCTTTGATCGCAAAAAAGAGGCAATGAATCATATGTACGATATAATTACACCTTGTAACATTAACCCTATGCTGACTTTTCAAATGGACTATTCTAAACTTCAAACAGGTGAAGCTTATGGTGAATGTTTAGGGATTTTTCTCAGGAAAAAAGTTATATGACAAACAGTGCAGACCCTGATGAAAGGCCTCCTCTACATCGTTTACAAAGGACATTAGTGACTCATGTCCTGCATTGTAAGGGTTAAGTTTTTGAAATATTGATCCTGAGGAAGAAATACCAAAAAATTAAAATCACAAACAGTAATATACCCATTTGTCCTGCCCAAACCTAAAAACTTTAAAAAAAAAAAAAAACCAGTTATACAGGGATGCAATTTATATTTATAGATTAACTCTTTGCACGCTAGCGGCGAAACTGTGATTACCTATGCAAACAGTTTGGATCCAGATGAGACGCCGCATAATGCGGCGTCTCATCAGGATCCAAACTGTTTGTCACCTTGACCATATTTTTGCAAAGAAATGAGAGAAAGTTTATTTTAAGAATTGAAGCCGACAACAATTGTTGCAGACGAAACATTATTTAGCATGCAAAGAGTTAACAAACAGTCAAATGTTCAAAAGGAGTCCTCTAATTGGGGTCTGCACCATTTGTCATTCAAATTCCTCTTCCTCTGATCACGGTCTGAACTATGTGTCATTCAAATTCCTCTAGCATATTATAATTTTTTTTATGTTTTTCATACTAAATGTACTCTATTGCTAATCACTAATGGGCCATTTCCCCTTTGAATATTCAGCATTCAAAGAGTTAAGACAGGCGGAAGCTTTCAAACAAGCCAATAAGTAAAACAGCTGTCAAATATATTCACTGCCAACTACATAGTACCCTTTTTTCTTCAAGAGAAGGAATACTGTTCACTTGCTATTAGTGCCATGACAGTTGTGGGGATATATCTCAAGCAACACCTGAAGTCTGAAGATAAGTAAGGACCTCAAACAAACTAACCTACCTTACAGTTACAACCGTCTCTGAGTTTAACCCTTTCCTCCATAAATACGCCTTTCTACGCCTCTGTAATAGTCACTTCTTGTAACCATTGTGATAAATAGAGCATTAATTTTGCTCCTATAGGAGCAAATGCTCTATTTATCACAATGGTTTCAAACTACAAATTTCGAAAGTTTTTCTTTTCTCTTGTTAATGCTCCTTTTTTGTAGATTTATTCAAAGAGGTTGGATCTAAAAATAGCCTATGAGGGAATGGGTTAACATTCCATATAGCCAACAAGTTGTTTTTTTCTCTAAGCCTAAGCCCTCGACTCCATGAATGTTGGTGTATAAAATAATGATATCATGAACATGAATTGTATAATAGCATACTTATGAAACAGGAAATTTTATGCCATGGTGGAACTTATATTATTTCTTAAGCAAACAGAGCAGACTCTGCTCAGAGAGCTCCTGCAGATTTATTAACCCTTTCCTCCATAGGCTATTTTTAGATCCAACCTCTTTCAATAAATCTACCGTAAAGGAGCATTAACTAGAGAAAAGGAAAATTTGAGAATTTTGTAGTTTGAAACCATTGTCATAGAGCATTTGCTCCTATAGGAGCAAATGCTCTATTTATCACAATGATTTCAAGAAGGGCGTAGAAAGGCGACGTATTTATGGAGGAAAGGGTTAAGATGCTATAAATGCGACCTTCCGGAACAAACCATCCAATGATTTTGCCTTAACCCTTTCCCTAATGGACATTTATATATGAATTGATTACTTCATGAATATTTATATATTTTTATAAGGCAAACATTTATAAAGGAATTGTCAGCTTATACAAAACCTGTAGGATCAGATCTATTAACCCTTTCCTCCACAGGCTATTTTTAGACACATTACCTCTTTGAATCAGTCTACCAAAAAGGAGCATTTACTAGAGAAAAGGAAACGTTTAGAATTGTTTAGTTTTGAAACCATTGTGATAAATATCTATAGGAGCAAATGCTCTCAGCTATATATATTTATCACAATGGTTTCAACAGGTGACTTCTACAGAGGCATAGAAAGGCGTATTTATAGAAAGGGTTAAAATTTCATAAGCAAACAGAACAGACCCTGATCAGATGGCTCAAGGATCTCAGTCTACTCTGATTGCAAAGGCGTGAAAAAGCTTTTATATGAAGGAAGAGATTAATGTAAGTAATACTTCCTTTTGGCACTTACCATTTACACAAACTCAGTGAATATTCTAGGATATGACTCTGGACTGACAAAAAAGGCCAAGTTTAAGAAAAACAAAAGGCCATAACTCTGGTGCTCCAAGGTCATTGTGAGTGATACTTGCAGGTCCCCATTTCCTTATAATACTCAACATTGAATACACAAAAAGGCTTAGTTTTTACAAACAAACGGTCATAACTCTGGTGTTCCAAGGTCAATGTGGATGATACTTGCCGGGCAACATTTCCTTACAGTATTAGACATTTGTACAGAGTTTCTGAGATATGACTTCAGGACGTACAGACCCACAGACAGACGGACAAAGCCAAAACTATATCCATCCCCCCACCCCTTCAGAAGGGAATAACAAGAAGCTGTCGTATTCAGACTAAGTTCGAGTTTCTGAGATATGACTTCAGGACGCACAGACCCACAGACAGACGGACAAAGCCAAAACTATATCCATCCCCCCACCCCTTCAGAAGGGAATAACAAGAAGCTGTCGTATTCAGACTAAGTTCCAGTTTCTTTTCTATAAATGGAACCCTGGGAACTATCGATAAGAAGCAATGTTATATAGAAAATCTAATTAAAATGTTTTGATATTTCTCAACCAATCTCATTAGAATCCCCTCTCCAAAGTTACTCAAATGAGTTGCAGTACGACAGGGTTTAGCGGAGAAATAAAACGATTTTGATAGATCGGGATGCACCTGATTAACCCATTACCTCATAGGCTATTTTTAGATACAACCTCTTTGAATAAATCTACCGAAAAGGAGCATTAACTAGAGAAAATGGGGATTTTAGAATTTTGTAATTTGAAACCATTGTGATAAATAGAGCATTTGCTCCTATAGGAGCAAATGCTCTATTTATCACAATGGTTTCATGAAGTGACTTTTACAGAGTCGTCCAAAGTCGTCAATATGAGGGAAAGGGTTAACAGACCCGTAATATCATTCTAACAATTTGCTGCACACTCAGACAAGTTACTGATATTCTAAGTGTGAATCAGGTTAGTTATGCTGAATAAATTGGCATTGATTTGTATATTTTTGTTATTACATGTACATCTAATTTTCATGTGCACAACAACAGAAAAGACAAAATACTAGTACAGTCAAACTTGCATGAGCGACCACGTGTATTAAGCGACCACTTGTCCTAAGCGACCACTTTCATGTCCTCCCTTGAAGTTTTGCTCTATATTTAACTTGTACTAAGCGACCTTTGTCTAACGCGACCAGCGACCGCCAAATACCTGTCCCTACGATAATTGCTCTGTTTTATTAAGCGGCCAATTATATATTGTCGTTGTTGCATCATGACCAGCAATCGCATTCACACCTTTATACGGCTGACTGTTCGAGAAACTTACCTGTCACGCCTAAATTTGATATGTTCTCAACACAAAACATGTACATGTTCCACTCGGTAAACTCCGTTAGTCTCCGTGCTGTTAACATTTCTTAGCGAGTAAGGTCGAACAATGTCCGAAGTTAAAGGTTCATTTAGCAAATTATTTCAAACAACCAAGTATATACCTAATCCGATTAAACCTGCTGTGTAAAACAATAAATATGGCTGTCACTGTTTTCAGAAAATGAAAGGTCACATGTGATGTCGCGTGTGATTTATTGGGGATTTAAATTTCATTTGATTGGTCAAAGAGTGCACACCCTTTTCTGCATTAGCATATAACCTCCAACCTGCACTGAGTTAGGGGTTTAGATTTCTAATGATGTTTGTTTTTCATAATTAAAGTGCAAACTTTGATGGCTTTGACAGTGAAAAAATTCAGTACACGCGCATCTCAATTATACACACAATTAATTTGTAACGAAAGTTATGCAGTTAAGATTTTACTGGTTCCCTTGCTATTAGGGCATCATGCGCATGAAACGAGCCGGTAATCAGTTGTGTGTATTACATTCATGGCGGCATATATACGAGTTAATAGTTGTCAGTTTTCACACGTAAGATTTGCATCGCATAAGGGAAAAGGCCATTGGTTAGAGAGTATAATGAGCTTGGAAAGCATGTTTACAAGCAGCAGGGCAGAGTTTGAAACAAAATCAGTGATTTCTTTAAGTAATTTGTTTGAAAGAAGTGACTGATTTTTGGTTAATTTGTTTTAATTTCATTCAGAAATAAGATAGGGAAAGTGTTAACGCCTTTATTTGGTTCCCAGCTGGAAGGAGCTGGGAGTCAAATTCAGACATTTAAAATGCTAATTTGGTTAAAGGTAGGGAGACATGCTGTACATATTTTTGATGAATAAACCAAATCCAACAATAAAATGGTATCTCTTTAATCTCAGAAATAACAAAAATGAAATATTTTTATGCTTTATTACATACATCTGCTGGCACATAATGTATATAAATTAACATTGCAAACTGAAAGGAAAACATTTGCATGTTTAAGTACACATGTACATGTACATGTTTTCTTTACTACACTTGATGGGGTTTTGTATTAAGAGACCGTTTTATTAAGAGACCACTTTTTGACCGTCCCTTGGGTGGTCTCTTAATACAAGTTTGACTGTATAAGACAAAATACAAGTAAATACTTGTAAATTCATGAATAAAACATTTCCAGTGAGAAGCATTTAGGAAATCTAGGTATTTTCTTTTTATATTTCTCTTCCAAATTTCATCTTGTTGCTACTTATATGAACTGCCTCGCCAACTCGATTCTAACGAGTACAAGATAAAAATTGGATGATAAACAAGAGCACCGCAGGCGAATGCTGTTCCATTGTAGCCCTTGTGACAGTGAACAAGATTTGCATGAATATTGACCCATTCCCACTTAAGGTATTTTTAGACCTAACCACTTTAAATAGATCTACCGAAAAGGAGCATTAACTGGAAAAAAGGAAATTTTCAGAATTGTGTAGTTTTGAAACCATTGTGATAAATAGAGCATTTGCTCCTGTATAGAGCATTGCATCACAATGGTTTCATAAAGTGACTTTTACAGAAGCGTCAAAAGGCGTCAGTATGCGGGAATGGGTTAAAGAAGTAATAGCCAAAGTTAAAGTTTCCTGATGACAACAATGATGACAACGTGGACAGTTATGACAACAGCTCATCTTATTTTCTTTGAAAAACAAGACAAACTAACAAGAGATCTGACTTGATTTGGCTAGATCAGTAGACTTCTTACATTACCTATAGTTCTGATTTCTTACCTCATCCCATCGCTCAAATATGTCACCCCTCTGTAGTCTCTCAGGTACCTCAATACGCCACTGGAAGTCGACGGCTTTAGCCATCGCAACCACTTACACGGAACACACCATCCTGAAATAGAACAAACTATATATTTTCAGTGGCATATCATTAATTAGGAGGCATTATCCTCTATTAAAATGAACTTCTACTAAACCTTTGGTTGGATATTCATGAAACTGCATATGATTGATCAGCACCATGCCTAGTTGTGCAAATCGTAAGGACATCAGTATTTGTAACAAAAACAATCCTAAGTTCCAATAGCTATTCCCCGATCTTGTTGAAATTTGACAAAATTCTCTGTGTCCCCTCTCTAACTAATGAGAGTTGGGTTGCTTTTTTGTCCAATCTCAATAAATCTTAGACAGACAGTGTATGGATTCAATATCTTGGCCAAGTTCAATATCCAGTCAGATTGCAACGTAAATTGCAGGATTATTTTGTGTCATTTTGTCTCTAAGACTTGCCAAATTCAATGTCCATTCTTTGGAAAGTGTCCTGCGTTTTACATACAGTAGAACATGTCTTACGCGACCATCAAAAACAGGTCTAAATATGGGTCTGTAAGGCAGGTGGTTGCTTGATGTAGGTCAAAATTTAAATGCAGAAAGTTCCAATGGGAGCTTTGTGCATTACTTTTGCCCTGCATTAAGCAACCACCTGCTTTTTCTCACTGTGTATAGTGTCAAACAGTTTGGACCCTGATGACATGCCTTCTCACTGTGTATAGTGTCAAACGGTTTGGATCGTGATGACATGCCTTCTCACTGTGTATAGTGTCAAACAGTTTGGACCCTGATGACATGCCTTCTCACTGTGTATAAGTGTCAAACAGTTTGGATCCTGATGATACACATTGCTACTGCATATCTTTTCTGGATCCAAACAACCTCAAGAGTGCAAAGAGTTAAGATAAGGCTTCGTTACTATTTTTAATATTCATATCTCTTTAACTAATGAATATTCATGTAAGAAATAATGACTATGAATATTAGCTTTTTATAATGGTTCTGTTTAACCATTGCTGAAACTGTAGAAATTATATCATGTCTTAACCCTTTCCCCCCATAGGCTATTTTTAAACCCAACCGCTTTAAACAAATCTACCAACAAGAGGGCCAGAATGGCCCTGAAGCGCTCACCAGACAATCAGAGGAGAAGATTTTCAAAGTTTTCACTATATGTTTCTATTGAAAACTAGCCGGCCCTGGGGTGGGCCAATTTTGACCCCAGGGGCATAATATATATAACTTTTGTAGAGGACCTGAACATGATGCTATGTGCCAAATATGAAAGCTATGAACCTTCTAGTTTCAGAGGAGAAGATTTTCAAAGGTTTACTATATGTTTCTATTGACAACTTCCCACCCCTGGGGCGTGCCAATTTTGACCCCAGGGGCATAATTTATATAACATTTGTAGAGGACCTGAACATGATGCTCTGTGCCAAATATGAAAGCCGAAAACCTTCCAGTTTCAGAGGAGAAGATTTTCAAAGATTTCACTATTTGTTTCCATTGAAAACTGCCCACCCCTGGGGCGGGACCAATTTTGAACCCAGGGGCATAATTTATATAACTTTTGTAGAGCACCAGAACATGATGGTATGTGCCAAATATGAAAGCTGAGAACCTTCTGGTTTCAAAGGAGAAGATTTTCAAAGGTTTACTATATGTTTCTATTGAAAACTTCCCACCCCTGGGGCTGAGCCAATTTCGACCCCAGGGACATAATTTATATAACATTTGTAGAGGACCTGAACATTATGCTCTGTGCCAAATATGAAAGCTGAGCGCCTTCCAGTTTCAGAGGAGAAGATTTTCAAAGATTTCACTATTTGCTTCCATTGAAAACTGCCCACCCCTGGGGTGGGGCCAATTTTAACCCCAGGGCCATAATTTATATAACTTTTGTAGAGGACCTAAACATGATGCTATGTGCCAAATATGAAAGCTGAGAACCTTCCAGTTTCAGAGACGAAGATTTTCAAAGTTTTCACTGTATGTTTATTGAAAACTGCCTACCCCTGGGGCGGGGCCAATTTTGACCCTAGGGATATAATTTATATAACATTTGTAGAGGACCTGAACATAATGCTCTGTGCCAAATATGAAAGCTGAGAGCCTTCCAGCTTCAGAAGAGATTTTCAAAGATTTCACTATTTGTTTCCATTGAAAACTGCCCACCCCTGGGGCAGGGCCAATTTTATCCCCAGGGCCATAATTTATATTACTTTTGTAGAGGACCTGAACATGATGCTATGTGCCAAATATGAAAGCTGAGAACCTTCTAGTTTCAGAGGAGAAGATTTTCAAAGGTTTACTATATGTTTCTTTTGAAAACTCCCCACCCCTGGGGCGTGGCCAATTTTGACCCCATAATTTATATAACTTTTGTAGAGGACCTGAACATGATGCTCTGTGCCAAATATGAAAGCTGAGCGCCTTCCAGTTTCAGAGGAGAAGATTTTCAAAGATTTCACTATTTGTTTCTATTGAAAACTGCCCACCCCTGGGGCGGGACCAATTTTGACCCCAGGAGTATAATTTATATAACTTTTGTAGAGGACCTGAACATGATGCTATGTGCCAAATATGAAAGCTTAGAACCTTCTGGTTTCAAAGGAGAAGATTTTCAAAGGTTTACTATATGTTTCTATTGAAACCTTCCCACCCCTGGGGCGGGGCCAATTTTGACCCCAGGGGCATAATTTATATGTAACATTTGTAGAGGACCTGAACATGATGCTCTGTGCCAAATATGAAAGCTAAGCGCCTTCCAGTTTCAGAGGAGAAGATTTTCAAAGATTTCATTATTTGTTTCCATTGAAACTGCAAACCCCTGGGGCAGGGCCAATTTTATCCCCAGGGCCATAATTTATATAACTTTTGTACAGGACCTGAACATGATGCTATGTGCCAAATATGAAAGCTGAGAACCTTCTAGTTTCAGAGGAGAAGATTTTCAAAGTTTTCACTATATGTTTCTATTGAAAACTGCCCACCCCTGGGGCGGGGCCAATTTTGACCCCAGGGCCGTAATTTATTAACTTTTGCAGAGGATCTGAACATGATGCTATGTGCCAAATATGAAAGATGAGAGCCTTTCAGTTTCAGAGGAGAAGATTTTCAAAGATTTCACTATTTGTTTCTATTGAAAACTTCCCACCCCTGGGGCGGGGCCAATTTTGACCCCAGGGGCATAATTTATATAACTTTTGTAGAGGACCTATAGGTGATGCTATGTACCAAAGATGAAAGCTGAGAACCTTGTAGATTCAGAGGAGAAGATTTTTAAAGGTTCAAATTGTTGACGCGGGACGACGGACGACGCACAACGACGGACATCAGGAAATCACAAAAGCTCACCCTGAGCACTTTGTGCTAGCACTTTGTGCTCTGGTGAGCTAAAAAGTAGCATTTACTAGAGAAAAGGAACATTTTTGAATTTTGTAGTTTGAAACCATTGTGATAAATAGAGCATTAAATTGCTCCTATAGGATCAAATGCTCTATTTATCACAATGGTTTCAATAGGTGATTTTTTACAGCTCTAGGCGTAGAAAGGCGTATTTATGGAGGAAAGGGTTAAACAGCCAGAGCAGATTGGATCAGAAAACTCCTACATGAGTCATCTGAGAAGGGTCTTGTCTGTTTGCAAAGGTGACAAGAAATATCTTTTAAAAAGATATTCAGCGGCATACAAATATTGACATAATGTACAAAACAATAATGATATTAAATCTCTGCCAACTTAATTTCAATGTTTCGAGATTCTGTTAGTACAGGCAACTAGATCTATGAAGGGTTGCTTTTAATTACACTAGCAGAGAAGCAAGCAATGGAAATGACTTGGAGTAGAATAAGCAATTATGGAAAAAATCAAGTTACTTTTATAGGAAATCACTATTAAAATGTACAATGTCAAAGTATTTTTTTAAAACTATCTGAAGTTAGTTCTTCATTTTACCTACTATAAAAATTTACTTGAAAGCGTGTATATTTATATTGATATGAAGATAACTAATTGAATACACTTTAAATAAAGCATACAGAATTTAGTTTTTGTTTGTGCAGAGGCTGTAATTACTTAAAGAAAGGTATTTATCTATAGCCTGGATCAACGCATTAATTGACGTGTGTGCATCATCATTAGTGACACCATTAACTGAATATACATGTATTTTTAAAACAATATAAAGTTAGCTATCTCAACCTACTACTCGATCCAAAGCGCCAGGTGATAGAGCCGTTACAATAGCCTTCAGTAAGTAGCTTTATATCACAGAGAGCGAATAACCAGAGCCTTAATTGGTGCTGTGGTCGGGGATAGTAATTAATACTATTAATGCCACTACTCTAATATACTAAACAACATTTCTTCTTTATTTCCAATAGCATTGCCCGTGAATTGTGGTGGTTTCGGCAAACTACATGTTCGTCAAAGTGGATGTGATCAAATGTGGTATTAAATTGATAGCAAAATGATAATAAATGTTTAAAAGTTTAATAGTGGTTTTGGCAAACTGGCAATAATGCTCAGCAATCATTACCATGAGGTGATAAGTACGATAATGGGTTAGGAACTGATATAAAGTATGACACACCAAAATTGAATAGTCAAAATTGATCCACACCTTTTGAGGATAATAGATCTATATAGTTTTATTCAGTAATATTGTTAATGTATTATATACTCTAGTTTTGATAATGACCAAAGTAATAAATAATTCATATTGTTTTACCGGTCATGGTAATAAACAACTATGTGACTACAGTATTGCAGATGTATTTGAATCCACCAAAAGTTGAACTAAACAACATTTTGACTGAAAACAAAAAGCATAAAGTGAGTGGCAAACAGTTTGGACCAAGACTAAAATCAAAACTGAATGTGACTATAGTATTTGAAAGCACCTCTTTATCACTCATTGTACCCAAGGTTGAGTAAGTGTAAATATGTCACCTGCTTAGCTAATATCCTGATCTGTATAAACCAAAACAAATGGACCACATATCAATATTTAACATACAGATAGTTATTTAATGATTTTGAATATTCAATTTTTGCTATTTATACAAATTTTCAATTTTTGCCGAAACGTCCTAGGCCGAATAAATAGATGGCCAAAACTTCCTGTGTCGAAACATCCGGGGCGAAACTTCCTACGCCGAAACGTCCTACATTCAGTTTGGCCATGTGTAGAGGCATTATAAAAAGGCTGTATGCCAGTCAAGGGATTAACTAATGAAAATACGGTTTACTAGAAAAAACTATGAGGTCATATGCAAATTACAATGTAACATAGTTTCTGATTGGTGGAAAACTAGAACAAAAGTGAAAATAGACAGCTAACCGCTGAAAAACAGTTGTCTTAATAAGGGAAAGGGTAAATATAGTGGCAGCCATAGCAAGCAGTCAGTCCAAATAGTTGTCTATTTCACACAAACATTCAAAATATGAAATTTCATAAAAATGGAACAAAGGAAATTTTAGTGAAAAATCCCCAATAACACAGAATATAGCTGATTATCCCTTTACTCTATGAATATTCAAGTAAGATAAATTGACTTCATGATTATTAATCAGCTGATAATTATCATGTAATGGCATATGAACACAGGTATTTTTGGTCAAGGCAAAAACTGTAGAATCAGTTCTACATTATTCCACAAGCAAACAGAGCAGACCCTGGTCAGATGGTTCAAACAGGAGCCATCTGATCTTGGTCAACTCTGTTTGCAAAGATGATAAAATGCATATCTATGGGATAAAGAGATACAGGGTTATAACCCAGGACTGGCCAGTTTTCTACAGAAACATATAGTGAAAACTTTGAAAATGTTCTCCTCTGAAACTGGAAGGTTCTCAGCTTTCATATTTGGCACATACTGTAGCATCAACTTCAGGTCTTCTAAAGTTATACAAATTATGCCCCTCCAGGTGTCAAAATTGACCATGCCCCAGGATGTCTTTTAATATAGAAACATATTGTGAAAACTTTGAAAATCTCTTAAACTGGAAGGTTCTCAGCTTTAATATTTGGCACAAGCTTCTGCAAACGCTATTCATGCCTTTGCATACAAAGTAAACCCAGATCAGACAGCTCCTGTTGGAGCCACCTGATCAGGATTTGCTCTGTTTGCTTATGCCATGATATAGATCTCATTCTACAGTTTTTGTCAAAACAATCCCCCCTCCCCCCTAGAAATTTTACATTATAAATATTCAGCTTATAAATATTCATGATATCATAATTTCTTATGCAAATACTGAACAGGTACATGGTAATCATGATGAATTTTCAAAGTGAAACAGCCTATCAGCATTTAACTTAAAGTCCATTCAGTATGAAAGACTTAAATTTGCAAGAGGAATTAGAATGACCAACAGTGCAAACCTTGATCAAAGGGCTTCTCAGTCCTGTAAGGGCCTTCTCATGTAGATCTACACTGTTTAAAAATGACAGTATACTTACTACTTGCATCCAAAGGGTTAACCCTTTCCCTCATAAAAATGACTTTTGGTACCTATGCAAACAGAGTAGACCCAGAGCAAACAACACCAAGGTCTGTTCTATAATAAAACTTCTATTTGCTAATGGAATATCTGGGTCCATGCTTATAAAGCTTTTAGTTGAGTCTGAGTTCGTTCTCAAGTTTTTGATCGGTCAGATTTGAGCCTTTGGCTCAAATCTGACCAATCAAAAGCTTGAGAACTCAAATCTGACCAATCAAAAGCTTGAGAACGAACCCAGACTCAACTAAAAAGCTTTATAAGCAGGGACCCAGAAGTTTCTGTCACAACCAACAATATCATAGTTAAAGTGAAATTATGAAGTCCATGAATAAATCCTTAAACTAGAGGTTTTTGTCACAAAAACGGATGTCTCCCCTCTAATAATAAAAACAATATGTAAAGGGAAATCACTAAAAATGTTATGGACTTGATGATTGATACTTCCCCTCATTATGCGCTTTCAACACCACATTTTTCAAGAAGAAAATGATAACAGCTAATAACTTCAAAAATATTGATACCAGAGTTATGGCCCTTGTTCATTACAATAGCATCAGTCGAACAGGAGTTATTGATCGGACAAAAAATGTAACAAAGGGCAATAACTCCAAAAGTATTGCAGCCAGAGTTATGGCCCTTGTTCATGACACTTTCTCTCATCATGCTCTTTCCATGTATAAAGTTTCAATACAATGGCAAGAGCCATGTAGGAGTTATCGTCCGGACAAGAAAGCGTTAAACAAATGTACAAGGGGCAATAACTCTCAATTTATTGAAGCCAGAGTTAAGGACCTTATGCATGACACTTTCTCTTATCATGATCAATCCATGTATGAAGTTTCACTCCAATGGCATGTGCCATATAGGAGTTATCATCCTGACAAAAAATTGTGTTTTTTTACAAAGGGCAATAACTCCAATATTAGTGAAGCCAGAGTTATGGACCTTGAGCATGACACTTTCTCTTATCATTGTCTTACCATGTATGAAGTTTCAATCCAATGGTATAAGCCATATAGGAGTTATCGCCCGGACAAAATATTTGTTGAAAAAATTACAAGGGCAATAACTCCATTATTAATGAAGCCAGAGTTATTGACCTTGTGTATGACACTTCCTCTGATTATGCTCTTTCCATATATGAAGTTTCAATCCAATGGCATAAGCCATATAGGAGTTATCGTCCGGACAAAAAAGTGTGCATTTTTTTACAAGGGGCAATAACTCCTATATTAGTGAAGCCAGAGTTATGGACCTTGTGCATGACACTTCCTCTGATTATGCTCTTTCCATATATGAAGTTTCAATCAACTGGCATCAGGCATATTGAAGTAATCGTCCGGACAAAAAAGTGTGAATTTTTTTACAAGGGGCAATAACTCCTATATTAGTGAAGCTAGAGTTATGGACCTTGTGTATGACACTTCCTCTCATTATGCTCTTTCCATATATGAAGTTTCAATCAACTGGCATCAGGCATATTGAAGTTATCGTCCGGACAAAAAGTGTGACGGACAGACAGACAGACAGACGGACAGACAGACAGACAGACAGACAGACAGACAGACAGACAGACAGACAACTCTCACGAAAACAATATGTCTCCCCCATATAAATATGGGGGGAGACATAATTAATATTCACTGGGAAAAAGGTTAGGGATACTGTTTTCCTTAACCCATTCCCCTCATAGGCTATTTTTAGATCCAATCACTTTGAATAAATCTACCGAAAAGGAGGAGCATTAACTAGAGAAAAGGAAACTTTTTGAATTTTGTAGTTTGAAACCATTGTGATAAATAGAGCATTTGGTTCTATAGGAGCAAATGCTCTATTTATCACAATGGTTTCACAAATTGACATTTACAGAGTCGTCAAAAGGCGTCAATATGGGGGAATGGGTTAATAATTTCCCTAATGAACCATTATGCATGAATTGATCACTTTATGAATATTCAGTCACTTATTTTTTACAGGTTAAAAGGAAATTGTTGACTTAGACAAAAACTGATGGATCAGATTGATATAATTTCACAAGCCAAAAGAGCAGACCCTGATCAGATTGCCACCTACACAAATCACAACCTCACAACTTTAAAACCCTTTACCTCATAGATACATGTACTCCTAAAAACCTATCATCATTTTCACATAAATATTCATGAAGTAAAGGGATAATCAAATTTTCATCTTACAGGAACATGTCTTTTTGCAGATTACAACTTTAAGGTTGTCTGCACTGGGTCTACATTATAGACATGTTTACTGAAGTCACAAATACATGAGCATACATCACTAGGTCTACACTTTAACCCTTTCCTCTATACATACGCCTTTCTATGCCTCTGTAAAAGTCACTTGTTGAAACCATTGTGATAAATAGAGCATTATAGGAGCAAATGCTCTTATCACAATGGTTTCAAATTACAAAATTCTAAAAAAAAATTTCTCTAGTTAATGCTCCTTTTCGGTAGATTTATTCAAAGAGGTTGGATCTAAAAATAGCCTATGAGGGAATGGGTTAAACATGCTTACTGCTGCTGTCTCCTGAGCAGTCACAAGTACATGAGCATACATAACTAGGTCTACACTTTAAACATGCTTACTGCTGCTGTCTCCTGAGCAGTCACAAGTACATGAGCATACATAACTAGGTCTACACTTTAAACATGCTTACTGCTGCTGTCTCCTGAGCAGTCACAAGTACATGAGCATACATAACTAGGTCTACACTTTAAACATGCTTACTGCTGCTGTCTCCTGAGCAGTCACAAGTACATGAGCATACATAACTAGGTCTACACTTTAAACATGCTTACTGCTGCTGTACCTGTGCAGTCACAAGTACATGAGCATACATAACCAGGTCTACACTTTAAACATGCTTACTGCTGCTGTCTCCTGAGCAGTCACAAGTACATGAGCATACATAACTAGGTCAGTCTTGTTTGAAGAAGACTAGAGTTAAGTGGTGTGAGGATAGATCAATGGTGTTTCATTGATACAATCAAGAAACACTAAATCATTCCCCACCAACTGTGTACATAATGAAACTTTTAATTCCCATTTCACTTTGGCTATAGCTGTTATCGAATGTTCTTTTGCACAAAATTACCAAGACTGTTTGCAATTCTGCTTTCTCCAAGATTGCAACACTCAACCTCAAAACAATTAATTCTTGCATCAAAATCAAACTCTTAACTGACTCCAAGTCTGAATAGGACGATAGGATCCAAGCTACTTTCTCTTCACTTTTCCTCGTCTTAGATAAAAACGGAGAATCCAATGACAATTCAACAATGCAGCAGACAGCAGTGAGTATTAACAACTGCCTGTTAACCCATTCCCACTTGGGCTATTTTTAGACCTAACCTCTTTGATTAAATCTACCAAAAATGAGCAATAACTACAGAAAAGAAAATTTTCAGAATTGTGTAGTTTTTAAACCATTGTGATAAATAGAGTATTTGCTCCTGTGGAGCAAATGCTCTATTTATCACAATGGTTTCATAGAGAGACTTTTACAGAAGTGTCAAAAGGGTTAATGGGTTAACGGACCATTTCTTAGCTGAAGCAGGTTCAGTAACTCTTGGCTTGCTAGCTGTGAAGTAGATTCCAGATGAGATGCTAAGTTTATTTAAGAGTAGTACAGAGTAACTTGATATCTCACCAGGAACCAAATAGCTAAGGGTCTCATTATAAAGACCCTGATGTTTGCTCTGATGTTGCCCTGATGTTACCCTGATGTTTATTCTCAAGATGGTGGCTTGATTGCACATCTTAATAAATATTTCTACTGGGCCAATGGGTCACTAGGCTTTCTGGTTAATAATACACCATTTAATGCCTTTGCAAACAGAGTAGACCCAAATCAAATGGCTCCTATATAGGAATGGCTATTAGGAAAGGAAAAGACTAATGTGATAGTATCAATGATGCAAATAATACTAATTTTGGCATTCCTACCTCAAGTGATTTAGGAGATAAGCTACAAACAAGCTTTTCTCTATATCTGAGGTCAGATATCAAGGTCACAGTCACAGAGACCTGAAAACTGTATGTGATACTCCGCAATTCCAAGATTAACTCACAAACAAAATTTTGCATTCCTATCTCAGGTAGTATAGGAGATATGCTCCGGACAAGGTTTTTCTATACCTGAGGTCAGCCGTCAAGGTCAGGTCACTGAGATCTGAAAACTGTAAGCGACACTTTGCCATCCCAAGATTGGTCACACTCCAAATTTTGCATTCCTACCTCAAATAATATACGCTTCGGACAAGGAGTACAAAAGGTTTTTTCCATAGCTCAGGTCACTGGTCAAGGTCACAGAGACCTGAAAGTAGCACATGACACTCCTCCATCCCAAGATGTACTCACATACCAAATTTGGTATTCCTACCTCAAGTAATACAGGAGATACACTTCAGACAAGGTTTTTAAATACCTGAGGTCGTCAGTCAAGGTCAAGGTCACAGAGACCTGAAAATGGTATGTGACACTCTGCCATCCCAAATTGTACTTACAAACCAAATTTGGCATTCTAACTGGTACGTGACACTCCGATTTCCCAAGATGTACTCATACCCCAAATTTGGCATCCTACTTCGGGTAATATAGGAGATATGCTCCAGACAAGCTGTACACGGACACACAGATACACAGAGTCAAGAACAAGGTAACAGAGACCTGAAAATGGTATGTGACACTTCAACATCCCAAGATGTACTCACACACGAAATTCGACATTCCTATACCTGAAATAACATAGGAGATAATATGCTCCAGACAAGAATTTTCTATAACTGAGGTCAGAGGTCAAGGTCAAGATCACAGAAATTTTGAAAATGGTATGCAACACTCTGTTATCCCAAGATGTACTCACACACCAAATTTGACATTCCTACTTCAAGTAATATAGGAGATATGCTCTGGTCAACTTAGCAGCATTGGGGGCATAAAAACATATCATAGCTTTTGATAAAACCAAAACACTTTCAAACCGAATGGTTTGATTACTTCATAGTTTAAATACATATAGGGTATCAATAGTTGGGCACGCTATTGACGATGAAGTACTATACATATAGGGTATCAATAGTTGGGCACGCTATCGACAATGAAGTACTATACATATAGGGTATCAATAGTTGGGCACGCTATTGACGATGAAGTACTATACATATAGGGTATCAATAGTTGGGCACGCTATCGACGATGAAGTACTATACATATAGGGTATCAATAGTTGGGCACGCTATCGACGATGAAGTACTATACATATAGGGTATCAATAGTTGGGCACGCTATCGACGATGAAGTACTATACATATAGGGTATCAATAGTTGGGCACGCTATCGACGATGAAGTACTATACATATAGGGTATCAATAGTTGGGCACGCTATCGACGATGAAGTACTATACATATAGAGTATCAATAGTTGGGCACGCTATCGACAATGAAGTACTATACATATAGGGTATCAATAGTTGGGCACGCTATCGACGATGAAGTACTATACATATAGGGTATCAATAGTTGGGCACGCTATCGACGATGAAGTACTATACATATAGGGTATCAATAGTTGAGCACGCTATCGACGATGAAGTACTATCGAGCATGTCACCATTGCAATACATCGATAGTTCGATGCATCAGTACACCTCTACTCCTAAAGGAGTTGTCTGATCAGGGTGTGCTCTGTTTGCTTTAAGGAATAATAATATTTATATATCTGACTGCAGTTCTTGAATGGCCATAAAATACTGTGTTCATATACCAGTATAAATATTCAGCTAATAAATATTTGTGATATCATTATTTCTTACATGAAGTAAACGGCTAATATAATTAGTAAGTTGGAGCCACAGTAAAGATGTTATAAACTAGAACTACTCTTCCTACCAAGTATTCTGACACCCTATCTACCCTCTCCACAATTTGTGGAGCTGAGTACCGGTAAGTCTATTCTGCACCACTTTGACAACTGTGGGACCCGAGGTACTAATGTCCTTTGCAAACAGTGTAGACCCAGATGAGAGGGCTCCTAGAGGAGCCCTCTCATCAGGGTCTGCACTGTTTGTCATGTTACACTTTTCTTTAGAAAACATCCCTAAATATTCACCATAAGCTTGACCTATTTGAATTTTGGAATATTCCGTTTGAAAATTCAGCGTTGTAAGGGTTAACCCCAGAGCTACAGAGAAAGGTGTGTACCCAAATACTAAAATCATCATTTCTCCACCAAACCCTATACTGTGACCACTCTTTAGAACTGTCTTGAAGAGACAATTCAAAAGGTAATCACATTATAGGGTTTGGTGGAGAAATAAATGAGCTATTGTTGAAAATGTTCAAATTTATGCATCTTATCTGGAGCTCTGAACCCTCTACCTGATGAGTATTCATGAAAGAATATGAATCAGCTGATCTGTTATATTTATAAAAAGTTTTCATGAAGATTATTGAAAATCAGATAAAAACTTTGTTTTAGAGAGCAGGCAAGGCTAAAACAGGCAATTTTGACTAAATCAGAGAAAAAAACTCTAAATTGCCTTAGGTCATTTGGCTTGTTATCAAACTTGCCCATGCACACACAATTTCATGAAGTTTGGTGAAGAATGGATTAAAACTAATACATACATGAGGATTAAAGAGCAGACAAGATTGAAATGGTCAATTTTGGCTAATTCAAGGACTATAACTCTTAAGTGCCTGGGGGCAATTTGGCTGGTAATCGAACTAGGCCAAGATAATAATTATGTCCACATAGAATTTCATGAAATTTGTGAAGATCGGATAAAAGCTGGTCGACAAAGAGTGTGGACAATACTAAAATAGACAATTTTTGATAATTCAACAGCCACTGGTCTCTAAAGAGCCTGGGCTATTTGGCTGGTTAACGATATTGGCTGAGATAGTATTACTACAAATTTTTGTACATGTACCATATTTGGTGACAAAATTGGATGGAAACTGGTCAACTTAGAGACATATTTGGATGCTCCCTGCCAAACCGCCTGATCGCTCGCTCACCTGACTGACCACCCACCACATTTTTCACATAATATGACCACCCTTTCAATGGACCCTTTGAAAGTTGAATTTTCACTGTGAAATAGTCCATCATAATTCAACCAATTTCCTCGTATTGACGACTTTTGACGCCTCTGTAAAAGTCACTTTGTGAAACCATTGTGATAAATAGAGCATTTGCTCCTATAGGAGCAAATGCTCTATTTATCACAATGGTTTCAAACTACAAATTTCTAAACTTTTCCTGTTCTCTAGTAAATGCTCCTTTTCGGTTGATCTATTCAAAGAGGTTGGATCTATATATAGTCTATTGGTTAAAGATACAGTCTATTCAGTATGAAAAGCCATACTGGCAAGAAGATTCTGAATGACAGAAAGTAGACCCAGATCAGAATGCTCCTCTCTAGGAACCCTATGATCTTGGTCTACACTGTTTGCAACTTTAACAGCAGTTAGATCTTGAATGAGTTGGCAATATAAAGTGTTTGGAGTTTCTAACATCAATATTAGAGCTTCCAATAAAATTAACGTTAAATTCTGTCAGCAATTACTGAGAAATAGCCTAAAAACGAATGTTTTGGTTGTTAAATAATCAAAGGGCAATAAATCTGTCAAGATTATGTAATCAAAACTCTGACATGATATGTGCATCTCCTCTTGAACATGAAGTTTTGTTGAAATGAAGTTTGTAGTTGCTGTCTAAAGGAGCTTTCAACCATTTCCCTGTTCTATGTTTAGTACTCATTTCAATACTGAATATTCACAGACAAAATGGTTTATATATAACAAAATATGGAAAGTGAAACATTGTAGCCATGTTAGAAAGTAAAGGAACAGATATTTCGAATTCCATAAGCAAACAGAGTAGACCCTGATCAGACGGCTCCTAGAGGAGCCGTCTGATCTGGGTCTACTCTGTTTGCAATTGCGTGAAAACACAGTTATATGAGGGAAAGGGTTAAATTACTTTTATTCTGCACTATAAGCAGCTATTTGCTTTAAACCCTTCGAAAGCTGACAATTCATCAGTATATTATATTTTAGTATAGAATCAATATGGTAAAATATTTGTTTAGCCAAATCTGCATTACACCAGGTTTAGATTTTTTCTGCAATGTATTGAATATATCAGTCATTTTGACTATAATGACAATGCTTTCTAAAATTATCTGAGCAGATTGAACTTTGATAAGTCATTGGTGATTTGGCTAAGCAGTAGCACAATTCCAGCTTAAAGGTGACATTAATCATAGTTTTGGCTCGTACAACAAAATTGTCATACCTCAAGATACAGCTAGCAATAAAACAAGACTTAGTGTACCGGCAACAGTAACAAGAAGTCGGCAACAGTAACAAGAAGTATCTTTTAAAAAGATATTCAGCGGCATTCAAATATTGGCACAATGTACAAAACAATCTCTGCAAAATTTATTTCAATGTTTGGAGATTCTACTAGTACAGAGAACTAGATCTATGAAGGGTTGCATGTTATTATACTAGCAGAGAAGAATGCAATGAAAATGAATTGGAGTAGAAGAAGCATTTATTGAAATATTTCAAGTTGCTTTTATAGGAAATCACTTTTAAAATGTACGATGTCAAAATAATGTCTTAAAACTATCTCAAGTTAGTTCTTTAGTTTACCTTTTATAAATGTACATGAAAGCGCTTATATTTGTATTGATATGAAGATCAGAAATTGAATGCACTTTAAAGCATGACGTTTTTGTTTGTGCAGAGTCTGTAATTCCATAAAGAACTGTATTTATTTAGCCTAGATCAACGCTTTAATCGACTTGTGTGCATCATCATTAATGACATCATTAACTGAATCTACATGTATTTTTAAAACAATATAACCTACTCTATGAGCCCAAGCCCCATGTGATAGAGCCATAGGAATAGCCTTCAGTAAGTAGCTTTATATCAAAGAGAGCCAACAACCAGAGTCTCGGTGCTTTGGTTGGGGATAGTAATTAATACTATTAATACCACTACTCTAATATACTAAACAACCTTTCTTCTTTATTTCCTATAGCACTGCCTGTGAATTATGGTGGTTTCGGCAAACTACCTGTTCGTCAAAATGGACTTTATGATCAAATGTTGTATTAATTGATAGCAAAATGATAGTAAAGGTTTGAAAGTTTAATAGTGGTTTCAACAAACTGGTAATATTGCTCAGCAACCATTACCATGAGGTGATAAATATAAGTACATCAGTACTTTGATTTTATGGGAATTTCCAGGTCTTAAAATCTATTTTAAGAACAGAACTTTCGACAGTCGACAGTCTTCGGTCCCATGCTAAATATCTGCGTAAATAATTACTTTCTGTACTATATGGCGTTTTGACTGAACTCTAAGAAGTTTATAGAACATGTCTGTGTAACATGGTGCCTTACACGTGTTGTGATTATGTTAATTATTGCATTGAATTCAATTTGCGAGGCCGAAGCAGCTAATTATCATAAAACATGGTGTTTGAAATAACTGCAATATCGTAATAATTACCCCAGGAAATTCGACACGTTAGTAGACTGTATATCAGAATTTTACATAGTTTCGGAATGTGTCGAGGCATATAAAAAGGTTGTATGCCAGTCAAGGTATTCACTAATGAAAATACAGTATACTACTAGGTCATATGCAAATTACAATGTAACAGTTTCTCATTGGTGGAAAACTAGAACAAAAGTGAAAATAGACAGCTAGCCGCTGAAAAACCTCTCTACAGTGAACAAGTACTGGCAACAGTAAAAACCTCTTTACAGAGAACAGGTACTGACAACAGTAATAACCTCTTTACAGCAAACACGTACTGACAACAATAACAAGACTGTTCAAAGGAACACATGTGTCACCATCTGGGAGAAGTGTTAGAACAAGAAAGTGTGACGGACAGACAGATGGACAGACAGACGACGGAAAAGTGATCCCTTTGTGACACACTGCCTCTAGGCAGGTGACATATAAACCTCTCTACAGCAAGCTAAGAAACTCTAAAATTAAAACAGGTGATAGCTTAACCCTTTACTCCATAAATAAGCCTTTCTATGCCTTTGCAAACAGAGTAGACCTAGGACACATTTCAAGGCCAACCTCATGTGGGCAAACATTAAGCCTCAACAACTTGAGTCTTCTGAGCTTCACACAGGCATGTTTGGTGTGCTCTGTCTCACCTCTCACCAGTGGCCTTTGAGGATGACCGCTGTTGATGCCTTGCTGCTGCACATGTAAGGAGACACAAAATGAAGTCTGCCCCTGATCCTACAGTTGGAGTCCCATACCCTACTTGTAATCACATAATTATGTGCTTCAGATTTTGGACTCCGAAGCCACATGAGTACCCACAGATGAACGCACAACCAATCATCTTCCTCGGATCTCGAGAGAGAAAAGAGACCTAGATCAGATGGTAAAGTTCTTTGGAAGCAATATCATATGACAATTATAGATATACATGCAAGATTGAAAACAGACAGTGAGAGTGGTCAAACCCAATAATAGCTCAGCCTGAACTACCATAACCACCTGAAGTGTTCTGACTACAAACTAAGGTATTGTCTGAATTGTTTGTGATAACTGTTGAACACAAATGATGATTCGAACAGGTACAATTCACTATAAACATTTGTTTTGTGGTGAACAAAAAAATAGACAGTACGATAACGAATGCATAATTTTGAAACAAATCATAGGTTCTACAAACTTAATACAATCGATGCAGAATTAGATACGAAAGTCTTATCTGTAGAATTCTCAAATGGTGCCAATCTTAAATGTACATGTAATTAAAATTGAAGATATTCAAGAATCAAATTGTCTTTACTGTACGCTGTATGTAATACAGTATACTTCCCTTCTAGTACATATTATGAACTTGTGATTATTATGCAATCAAAATGGCGACCCACTCACTGATATGAAACAGCAAACACCTCACAGTGATCTCCCTTGTCACTACGTGTGGTCATCACTGCCACCACAAGATTTTTAGCTGGAATTTAGCTAAAATTTGTTTTTGTATTTTTATTTTTTTTGGGAATGTTGATTTCAACAATTTTCTATTTTGTTTCATATTTCAGCACCGGTAAAGCAAATACAGTAGAAAAATAATCAGCTTTCCTAAAAAAATAGAATTTGGTAACTTTTTACACGATTATTTATAAAAGACCACCGATTGAGATTTTTATTAGGCCACTGGTTGCTGAAATGTCAGACTTAATTCGGGACGCTGTATGAATATGATTCTCAAATTTACCCAAATCCCGAACTGATTAAATGTTTTGAATATTTTTGCGGGACAGGATGTAATAGTAAATTTACCGATTGGCTACGGTAAGAGTTGGCAGCAGACATAGCGTCTGCCATAGTTTGATCACATGATGTACACATGGCCATGGTCACATGAATGTTGTGGTGGCAGGGATCTCTTCAGCGTAGCGATTAGAGGAGATAACTGCGTTGGAGGTTGATGAAACAGCCACATGTACGGCTACAAATCTTTCACATTTTGAGTTAAATTACAAACAATGTGAGTTTATTCTTTATATCATACACTGTTTGAAATACCAGTAAAGCTTCCTGAAATACTAATCAGTATCATGTTTGAGATCGCAGAAAAGGCAAAAATCGTTCTAACAAAATTTCAATTCTACGAAAACAAAGCTCAGGTCCCGATCATTTCGTTAAATCGAGTCCACACAGTATGTATGTGCAATGGTGACAAAATTATCTCCAACGTTAAAGTCGGGGACAATCTAACCAATCAACAGACAGAGTCAAAACAATATCCCCCTCCCTCCGATGGGAGGGAGGTAAAAATAATCCAATGAACAATTTCTTATAATCATGGAGTAAAGGGATAAAATGGAGTCAAACTGACTTATTCACCTTCGGCAAGGGGAGACTCACTGGTTTTTGAATACTTTTTTTTTATTAATTGGGGTAAACCATTTGGACAACAAGGCAATTTACTGCAACAAAATGTATTTTAACTCCATTCTGAATCTAGCCCTTTCACTTCTCCCACTATTTGATCTTAGCTGATTTATTATAATGTTAATTTGAAATACTTCTGATGTTACGCAGGTATAACTGTTGTTATGGGGGGAATCTGGCAATTAGCAGAGATCAAATGTTTGTCAGGTAGATAACACTGACTAGCCAAGCTCTGCTTCCAGGTCTGCTGAAGCAGGTAACACACTTATGCAAGGTAATTGTTTACATTCAGCCTAAAACACAGCGTAAACCTTTAGAGTGCCCAACCTTCGTGTTATGTTTTAGGACCAGCCCATGCAGTATTTAGAAGTTTCTTAGCCCATTCCCTCATGGCTATTTTTAGATCCAACCACTTCGAATGAATCTACCGAAAAGGAGCATTAACTAGAGAAAAGGAAAATGTTTAGAATTTTGCAGTTTGAAACCACTGCGATAAATAGAGCATTTGCTTCTATAGGAGCAAATGCTCTATTTATCGCAATGGTTTCAACAGGTGACTTTTACAGAGGAGTAGAAAGGCGTATCTATGGAGGAAAGGATTAAACCTTTATTCCATGAATTTTATGTAAGAAATAAATGATATCATGAATATTACTTAAATGAAGTTCAATAATGACATATGGACACAGAATGTTTTGGCCATGGCAAACACTGTAGAATCAGATTTATATTAGATTTATATTAGATTTATCTGTTTATACAAATAGAGTATAATATCCTGATCAGTTGGCTCCTATAGAAAAAGTCTGATCTGGATCTACTCTGAACGAAAAAGCATCAAAAGTGACACTGTATCAATAGAGTAAAGGGTAACTCTTTGCACGCTAGCGGTGAAACTGGAATTACCTTTGCAAACAGTTTGGATCCAGATGAGACGCCGCATAATGCAGCGTCTCAATCATCAGGATCCAAACTGTTTGTCATGTTGACAATATTTTTGCAAAGAAATGAGAGAAATTTATTTTAAGAAATGAAGCAGATGATAATTGTTGCAGATGAAAATTTACTTAGCATGCAAAGAGTTAAACTCAAAGTAATTTGTTGTATGCTACAAATTCTTAACCCTTTCCCTCATATAAACGCGTTTTCACGCATTTGCAAACAGAGTAGACTTAGATCATACAGCTCCTAGAGGAGCAGTCTGATCAGGGTCTGCTCTATTTGCTAGTAGAATTTGAAAGATCTGTCTCTTAATTTTCTAAAATAGCTACATTGTTCCACCTTCCATAGTTCATTATAACTATTTTGACCATGAGCATTCAGTAGGTACATGTATTGGAATTAGGAAAAAACGTAGAACAGGGAAAGGGTTAATTCTGCATGCTAGAAGCAAATTTGTGATAACCGATGCAAACAAAATGAATCCAGATCAGAACAACTCTGCGTCTCATCAGGATTCAAACCGTTTGACACTCCTTTTTACACCTTTGCAAACAGTAACCGTCAGAGCTGGGTCTTCTCTGTTTGCTTATGAAATAATATAGTAAAACCTCTCTATAACAGTCACTAAATTGTGTTAATTAGTTGGTATTTAGGGCAGGTGGCAGCTTAAAGCAAGGTGAAAGTAAAACAGAACGCCACCTGCATATAACACAAAATACTTAATGTAATTTAGTGGCCGTTATAGAGAGGTTTTACTGTACTAAAAATTCTACAGTTTCAGTCATGGTTGAAAACTTTGAATACACAGCTCTGATCCAAGCTGTTTTCTCCTGAGCAGCCAACAGTTTCTAACCAGATAACAGTTCAACAATGTAGCGGACATGAGTAGCTACATATCAGATAGACACAGAGAACCAGTTCCGAAAACACAGAACCAGTTCTGATGACAGGGAACCAGTACTTAGCTATAGCAGGCTTAGTAACTCTTTGCACACTGACAGCCAATTTGTAATTACCTATGTGCAAACATTTTGGATCTAGATGAGAAGCTAAGTAACTGAAATTCTCAAACTGTTTGTCCCTCTCATTTTATATTTGAACAAAGTGGAAGAAAAAAATAATAGAGAAACGTGGCGAACATCAATTTTTGCAGATGGCAATGGCTAAGTGTGCATCAAGGTAATTACATATAAAGAGAGTGGTTTTGAGAAAAAGCAGAAGTATGAGAAGAATGGCCCAAGGCAGGAGGTTCAGGTAGTTTTGCTACTTGACATATTTTCATTCAAGAGAAGCAAAAACACTGAAAACATGAAAACATTGAAACTAATCTTTAGAGGAAGACAATCTTGGTAAGTGGTTGTACATTCTCCAGTAAACTATACATAACTCTTAACTCTTTAGATAAGCCTTTTAACACCTTCGCCAACAGAGTAGACCTAGATCGGATAGCTCCTTTAGGAGCAGTCTAATCAGGGTCTGCTCTAATTGCTTGTGATATAATAACAGATCTAATTCTACAGTTTCTGCCATAGCCAAGAAATGTCTGTGTTCATATGCCAGTATAAAAATTCATGTAATTATTCAAATAACTTCTTAAATGAATATTCATGGAATAAAAAATTACTCTAAGCATTCTGACACAACTCCAATGTACATGTACATGGGAGTGTAAAGCTGAATTCAATTTGGCACCATTTTGATAACTTTAACCCTTTCCCTGTTCTGTATTCATGTAAGAAATAATGACATCATGAATATTTATTACCTGAATTTCCATAATATACACTTTTCAAGGAAATGTTTGGCTTGAACGAAAACTGTAGAATCAGATTTATACCATGTCAATAGCAAATTTGGCAGACCCTGATCAGACGGCTCCTATAGGAGCTGTCCGAGCTGGATCTACTCTGTCTGCAAATGTGTGAAATATGTTTATATGAAGGAAAGGGTTAGACTGATATTGAAGCAGAAAGTGTACACTCTGATTAAATGGCTCCCTTGGGGTCTACACTATCTGCCTAAGTTTGATGGTCCTTCAATCTGAATACTTAGGGTAATTAACCCTTTCCTCAATAGGCTATTTTTAGACTCAACCTCTTTGAATTAATCTACCCAAAAGGAGCATTTACTAGAGAAAAGTGAAATTCTAGAATTTTTTAGTTTGAAACCATTGTGATAAATACAGCATTTGCTCCTATAGGAGCAAATGCTCTATTTATCACAATGGTTTCAAGAAGTGACTATTACAGAGGCGTAGAAAGACGTATTTATAGAGGAAAGGGTTAAGAGTATTATGTGAATTCATTTACAAATAGTTTAGATCTAGAGGTAATGCAGATGAATTCATCCCATCATTTACAGCCAAAATACTTGACACTTCCATGATTACTTTGAAAAATATAGAAAAGCATCTAATTGAACTAGAGTGTTCTGAGGAACACATGTGTCACATGCTCGCAACTGACACAAAAACTGTTAATATGCTTGAGTGCGAAAATCAGAACAAGGAGGAATAACTCAAAAGGTATTGCATGCAGAGTGATGGACCTTAGTTACATCAATGGTCCTCAATGAGAGGAAGACACATGTGAAATTTGAAAGCTCTATACAATGTAATGATTAGTTTAGAAATGACAGCCAAAAAAGAAAGTGTGACTGACAGACGAACGATGCAAAAGTGATGGCATGATCCCTAAGTGACACACTGCCTCTCCACAGGTGACACAAACATGAAGCAGATAACAATTTTAGCAGAATACGAAGAGTAAGGGACTGGACAGTTGATCAATTCTAATTTCTATGGCTTAGCTGGGATGCATTGTAGTGGACTAAGCTTGTCACTTAAATCTTACCCTGCTGTAACAGAATATTGCCAGCCCAAACTTGGATCTGGTTAAATTTGGACTACTGATTCGATCAAACTGTTGAGAAACTATTGACCGAACTTCAAACAGCTTGGAAACTGATGGGGTGCAGAGTTATCCTGGATCTCATCTGGATTCAAGCCATCTGTAAAAGGAAGTCAGTTCACAGATGGCATGGATAAAGGTTAAAAAATAATCCTCTCCTCTCAAAATTGTCATCTTCGAAAGCTGTAATATGCTTCATTTAATATTATTATACCTCAATTTCATGTACAATGTTAATCTCCCATAGGCCATTGTGACAGAAATACTGTCAGACCCAGTGGGAAATCAAAGTACTGACAGTACTGAAGGTTTCGGACCATATATATGTCGATTGTGAATATACAATACGAAAAAGCTTGGTAGGGACGGACTGGTACCATTGATACATAGTAAGATGACCTCTAAAGCATTATTTCCAGGACTAAAATGGTGTTTAATGGAACTGTTTGTTAAAACTGACAAGTCATCTGAACATAATTGCCGTGACCTTTTCTGAAAATCCTGTCAGTGTTTTAGATATTGTTTCAATAAATAAATTGATGACTAGTAGTGCATTGTGCAGTTCCAATGGCTCAATTTGCCACTGTGTGCCTGAAGTTAGCTGAAATTGATATTTGCATGTAGTAAAGGGCCGTTACTCTATTATTATTTGGCCGACGTTGGTGTCATATAATGTGCCTCGTGCACCTATCCATGAAAATGCCCCTGTCAAATTTAACTGAAATCTGAGCAAGTTGTTCCAATATATGACTTCTAACAGTCACATTTCCTATATAAATTGCTATCTGAAAGCAACTAAGGGTCATATTTCTGCTACTAACTGGTGGATTGTAACAGTATTTGGCTTGCATCAATTACTTATCCATATACACACTACAGCCAAGTTTGGATAAATTATATATGCCATGTGAATCTAAATATCATACAGTTAACAAGATCTAATTGTAATAGAATATGTTGCAGAATGTCCCCTAAACGAAACTTACAACTGGTATTGATGAGCAAAATATCTAAATTTCAACAAATAACAGGCCATTAGTGATCACTTGGTTACCATAGCAATCAACACTTTTGAAACAACTGCATATATATCCCTACTGACCGTTTTTCCTAAAAATCTAATATGTAAATTGTGACCCATTCAGAGGACACCACTCCATTAACATGGCAACCAAGTATTTCAAAACAATTTGACTGAGTTTGGGGTACCCAAATACCCCTAAATGCCAATTTTCAGCAAATTTGAATATCTAAAATTTTGACCAATCAGATCCAACCATTCAGTTACCATAGCAACACATTTTTCGAAAGACATACCAATCAATTCGGAGTGTCAAAATATCCCGACATACCAATTTTCGGAAATATCGAACAATATCTGAATTTGTTTAAAAAGATCTAATTTTTCGACAAATCAGAGCCACCATTCAGTTACCATCGCAACCAATTCTTTAAAAAAAAAACACCTACAAATTAGTCCTGAGTGCCAAAATATACCGTCATACCAATTTTTAGCAAAATCAACCAATACATGTACTTTCGAAACACATTCCAATTAATTTTGAGTACTAAAATATCCCATGATACCAATTTTCAGCAAAAATCGAATGATATATAACTTCGCCAAACAATATCTAAATTTCGACCAATTATAGCCAACCATTTGGTTATGGTGATTTTCAAAAATTGGATATTCAATAATATGGATTATCCAGAACAAGATATCAACATGAATAAAACTCATCTGGAATTCTGAATTTCCTTCTTGATACATTTAGGCTTGCTGGGCATATTTAAATGGTACAAGTAAAGAACTGGTAAGGCAGCATGCTTGTATGTTAACACAGATTAATGTGTGTGGAAAAGCTTAAACACACACTACAAACAAAAATTTGTCAAGAATTATATACGTTCAGCATGATTTTGTTATAATTAACATTGTGTAAAACACACAATAAAATAATTCCATTATATCTCCATTTTAACTACTAACTCTCTATAATTGGAGTAATTATCCTTAAATGCTTATAGTCTCCTAAGACATTACACACATTATAAACATGGATCTTAGACAACTGAAAAGTCTATGATCAATGTTTACGATGCTTGTCACACATCATGTAAAAATATAATTATGATCTTCGAAACTCAACATAAATACTTCTGATGCATTCAGAAAACAAAATGCTTTTGAGACTCAAGATTATCCATATATCTCCGAGACGTTTCTCTACGGTCCGTGCTCCTTCGTGCCGAAGGGTCGGTGCCGAATACTATGATTTTTTATTTTTATTTCTTCAACTTCAACTATAACTACTTAATATGCACTGATTATTATATTTACGTTTTTCAAATAATAAATATGGACAATGTTAGCCAATAAACTCGATAAAAGGTTTTTTTTCTAATAAAAGAATAATGCTTAAATTGAGGCCGATTTTAGGCTGCGAAATTCATATCCGCGGATATGAGTCATACCCGTCATATCGGGTGTTTAGACTGTATCTTGCAATTTCCAGTCGTTATCTTCATTCGTGTGTAAGGTGTAGAGATTGACGATGTTCCGACCATTATTCATTACAGTTTTCTCCGTAACGTTGTCAGTATCAATCCGACAAATTCAAGAAATGCTTGTACATTTCAAAATATCTGCCCGACTTTAAGAAGTCGATTACTTTCTGGGCCACTTTTACCGTCGCTCTGTGGTCTATATTCGTACGCGACCAAATTTATCATATTACGTAGCATTTTACATGGCAAAATCATTGGTAATTGAAACAGTTTCATCCGTATTTTGATAAATGACACACATATCAAATGAAGAATTGTCGATGTCGTTTATCCAATGCATTGCACTTGGAACTATATTTTTGTCTAGGGGTGTACACAAAATCACATTTTTGGCAAAATGAAAGTAGAAACACGGGTGAAATACACCCGTATACAACTAAATCGTTTAATCGGCGCTACGTGATAAACATTCTGTCAACATTAAACTATTCAAAATTTCTGCATTTGGGCTAATGAACGTATACATTGTAAGCATTAATCGATATTTCGTAGTATAACAGTGATCTGATTGCGCATTATGGGATATGATTTTCTTTAAAAATTTGCTTGAGGCATGCCATGGGGATGCAATACTATTAGGTTTCGGAAAGTAGTCCGAAACCTAAAAATTAACTGTTGGAAAAATACTGTCTCCCGCTACCACGGGTACGGAACATTTAGATCAGTGAGCGCTTATTAAATTGTGTATGTGATGTCATCCAATTGATATCATCTACTGACCTCATCAGACTGACACTTGCAATATGATCAACAAACGTCATTTTGACAATTGTTTTTGGTTTTGTTTAAATATTTGAGAAATGGGTTATGGAACTATTTCGGAGGATCTGTCAATATTGGACAGTGAAAAGGACTTCGCCAGTACTTATAACGTGTAATGAGTAGAAATGAGTAGAAATGTGAAGCTATTCTGCAATTTTTAAGCATCGTGTAGCTCTATAAAAAAAATTTCAAACTGTTTATTGTTGTCATTGAATAAATCTTTTTGCTGACAAAATTGATTGTGCTGTTCAGTATAATAAAATAAATATTACATCCTATGGAGAGTGACAGCACATATTGTCAACCCTCAGTATGGTAATGTCCAACCTCGGGTTGACAATACGTGTTATTATACCTCAATTTCATTTACAATGTTAATTTCCCATAGGCCACCGTTACATAGAAATACTGTCAGGCCCAGTGGGAAAAAATTTACTGTCGGAAAAATACTGTCTCCCGCTACCATAGTCACGGAACATCTAGATCAGTGAGCGCTTATTAAATCGTGCGTGCGACGTCATCCAATGACATCATCGACAGACGTAATCTGACGCTTGCAATTTGATCAACAAACGTCATTATGACAATTGATTTGTTTTGGTTTATATATTTGAGAATTTTCGCATTATGAGACTATTTCGGAGGAGGCTCTTTCAAGATTGGACAGTAAAAAAGGGCTCCGCCAGTACTTATAACGTGTAATGAATAGAAATGTGAAGCTGTTCCGCGATTTTCAAGCACCGAGTAACTCTATAACTTTTGTTTCAAACTGTTTATTGTTGTCATTGAATAAATATTTTTGCTGACGAAATTGGTTGTGCTGTTTGATATAATAAAATAAATATCACATCCTTTATTTTGCGAAAGCACGTACAAATGTATTGTCAACCCTCGGTATGGTAATGTCCATAAGGCATAACCAACCTCGGGTTGACAGTACGTGCTGTCTCTCTCCATAGGATGTGATATTTATATACTGTCACTCTCCATAAGATGTGATATTTATATACTGTAGAGGTATATAATTTTTTTAATACAGGTACCTGTATCTCATCTTCAACAAGTTATGACCAGAGTGGTACCAGACTATAATACTCCAACTCTTTGAACAACCACGACTTTTTCTGGCGTCAACATGGGTTAAAATGTTAGAAAGACCCATTTCCATTGCAAAATAATTAACATCTTTCCAAATTTTGGGGGAACAAATCTCAAATAGATGCCAAAGTTTGATTAAAATGCTAAAAAGATCCAAAAAATACCTTCTTAATCATCGAGTTTTACACACACAAACAAATTCCCAACTAGAGGTTTGTTTTTGTCACAAAAACAGATGTCTCCCCCTCCCTTCCTCTTTCCAATACACAAGTGTAATGTTTGTAACTCCAAACTTATCAGGGTCTAATTTTAAGTCATCAGGGGCAATAACTCCAACATTATCAGGAAGAGACAATTCAAAAAACCCAGGTACACAACAACACATGCTGGTCAACATTCCTGTGAAGTTTGGTGACTCTAGTACTAGTGGTTTCAGAGATACACACGACACAAAGTAAAGTTACTCTTATTTTAAGTCATAAGGGGCAGTAACTCCAAAGTTATCAGGGGGAGACAATTAAAATCCCCCAGATGCACAACAACTCATGCAGGTGAACATTCCTGTGAAGTTTGGTGACTCTAGCCCTATTGGTTTCAGAGATACATGCAGCACAAAGTTTCTCTAATTTTAAGTTATCATATCAGGGGCAATAACTCAAGAATTATCAGAGGGAGACAATTAAAAAAAAACAGGTGCACAACAACTCATGCTGGTCAACATTCCTGTGAAGTTTGGTGACTCTAGCCATAGTGGATTTAAAGATATGCATGACACAAAGTTTCTCTAATTTTAAGTAATCATATCAGGGGCTATAACTCCAAAGTTATCAAGGGGAGACAAATACAAAATGCCAGGTGCACAAGAACTCATGCTGGTCAACATTCCTGTGAAGTTTGGTGATTCTAGCCCTAGTAGTTTCAGAGATATGCATCACACTAAGTAAAGTTTGTCTAATTTTAAGTCATCAGGGGCAGTAACTCCAAAATTAACAGGTGGAGACAATTCAAAAATCCCAGGTGCACAAGAACTCATGCTGGTCAACATTCCTGTGAAGTTTGGTGACTCTAGCCCTACTGGTTTCAGAGATATGCACCACACTAAGTAAAGTTTGTCTAATTTTAAGTCATCAGGGGCAGTAACTCCAAAATTGACAAGGGGAGACAATTCAAAAATCCCAGATGCACAACAACTCATGCTGGTGAACAATCCTGCAAAGTTTGGTGACTCTAGCCCTACTGGTTTCAGAGATACGCGCGACACAAAGTTTGTATAAATTTAAATGTTCATATCAGGGGCAATAACTCAAGAATTATCAGGGGGAGACAATTCCAAAACCATAGGTGCATATCAACTCATGCTGGTGAACATTCCTGTGAAGTTTGGTGACTCTAGTACTAGCGGTTTCAGAGATACGCGCGACACAAAGTTTTTCTAATTTTAAGTCATCAGGGGCAATAACTCCAAAGTTATCAGGGGGAGACAATTCAAAAAACCCAGGTGCACAACAACTCATGCTGGTGAACATTCCTGTGAAGTTTGGTGACTCTAGCCCAACTGGTTTCAGAGATACACGCGACACAAGTTTGTGACGGACAGACAGACGCACGGACAGACAGACAGACAACTCTGGCAAAAACAATATGTCTCCCCATAAATGGGGGAGACATAATTATTAAAATGTATTTTTCCTAAAATTGCCTGAAAAAGGCCTGACACTATGTGTCTATTGTCTGCTTAACTCTTTACCTCATGAATATTCATGTAAGAAATAATGACATCATGAATATTAATTAGCTGATATTTTTGAAAGATAGCATAAAATAATGAACACAGGACTTTTTGGCCCTGGCAGAAACTAAAGTTCTAGCATACATGTATCTATAATATGTTGTAAGCAAACAGATTAGTAACTGATCAGAGACCACTTCTTCTGATCTGGGTCTGCTCTGTTTGCAAAGTGTTAAAAGGTGTAACTATGGGGTTACGGTTAATCCTTAGAGACACCTTTTGACACCTGTGCAATGGGGTATATCCAGATGAGATAGTTCCTGTAGGAGTCATCTGATCAGGGTCTGCTCTGTTTGCTTATGAAATAACAGACAACAATGCATTGTTGCTGTTGTTGTTGTCTGTCTGTCTCATTCCTAACCCTAAAGGGTATGACTAACCCTATAATTTGAGCAATATGAGGAGTAACATAATTATTAGTAAGAAATCTACTAGCCAATTACTGTACATGTATTCTCCCCAATGAACGCCCAAGCTCCAGATTAATTGCGTAAATTTAAACATTTTCAGCAATAGCTCCTCTATTTTTCTACCAAACCCTATAATGTGACAACTCTTTAGAATCGTCTCTTCGAGATAATTCTAAAGAGTGGTCATAATATAGGGTTTGGTGGAGAAAGGACAATTTTAGTATTTGGGTACACACCATTATCTGTAGCTCTGAAATGCACTCACTCTAATAAACCCCCTTACTTCTGCAGGAGGGAGGTGGACTAATGATCATCAAAACAACTACATGTACAACCCTATATTATAATTACCATAAATAAAGATAGGTTTTTCAAAATGCAGACGTTAGCTCAATGCAGACTGACAGGAATGTAGAAAGTTGTCCTATATACTTAATTAGCAGCTGCACCCACTTGCTTACAAACTGCAAGAAGCTCCTATTATATAAGCTCCCCAGGGAGTGTTTATTAGAGATAATAGGATACCCTATAAATACTCAGACATCCAATTAGGGTACAAACCTTGCCAGTCATCCATGTAACCCTATAATTTGAGCGAAGAGCAGCAGCATAATTATTAGCAAGAAATGTACTAGCTAATTACCCTAGATATGCAGACATCCAATCTTCCCCTTTCCACTGGTTTGTAAAGCTACATAATTTCGATTGAGCACCATTAAGATAACTTTAAATAAGACTGACATATTTACAAATAGTGTAGACCCTGATCAAACAGCTCCTTATTCTTTTCCTCCATAAATACGCCTTTCTACGCCTCTGTTATAATCACTTCTTGAAACTATTGTGATAAATAGAGCATTTTTACTTTTCTCTAATAAATTTTATACTCCATTTGGTTAGATTCATTCAAAGAGGTTGGGTCTAAAAATAGCCTATGGGGGAATGGGTAAAGATAACTTTAAATAAGACTGACATATTTGCAAATGGTGCAGACCAGGCTGATTAAACGGCTCTTTAAGGATTTGTTTGATATGGGTCTGCACTAGCTGCATAGGTCAGTCTAAATACCTAATGGAATAAGGTTAGTTTAACTCTTTACTCCATGAATATTAATGTAAAAATATAATGAGATAATGAATATTAATGAGTTTGAATTCTTAGAATGGCATTATAAACAGACATTGTTGGCCATTGCAGAAACTTTAGAATCAGAATTAGAATATAAAATACCTTTATATTATAAACAAACAGAGCAGACCCTAGTCAGATGGCTCCTATAATAGGCCAGGGGCTGTTTGATCTGGTTCTACTCTGTTTGCAAAGGCCTGAATAGGCATTAAAATATTAAGGAAAGGAATTTAAATGCATTATTGTCTGCAAAATGTGATGTCTGCTTCAATCCTAAGAGTTTATTTTCTTCTAATCCTTTCTCTGTTGCATATTGATGTACAAAGTAATGACATCTTGAATATTTATTAGCTGATTTTTTATAATGGCATATGTTCAAAGACCGTTTTGGTATTCGAAGAAACTAGAGTCCGATCTATAGATCAGCGCCTACAAGAGCCATATGATCTCAAGAAACTGTAGAGTCAGATCTATATGTAGATCAGCTCCTACAAGATCTCATTTTGATTCTACTATTGAAATTTGGAAGAAATACTGAACAGGGAAAGGGTTAACCCATTACCTCATAGGCTATTTTTAGATACAATCTCTTTGAATAAACCTACCAAAAAGGAACATTAACTAGAGAATAGGAAACTTTTAGAATTGTGTAGTTTTGAAACCAATGTGATAAATAGAGCATTTGCTCCTATAGGAGCAAATGCTCTATTTATCACAATGGTTTCACAAAGTGACTTTTACAGAGTCGTCAAAAGTCGTCAATATAAGGGAAAGGGTTAATAGCTCACCTTCTAAGTTTGTACTATGGTGAACTGAAAACAAGTCAAGTAGTCTCTTGCATGCTTTAATACAATTACTGACCAAACAGATCCATATTAGTCTTCGATGAAAGTGGAGAAGATTCTTCACCAATACCGTCTGAGACAGATTCATCTTAATTGACAATCAGCTCCTATGCTGTCAATCAATAGAACACCTGAGTTGTTAGTACTTCTGTTGATTGCTTCCGAGTTGCGGAAGAGGTGGCTACCTTAATTTCCCTAAGTATCGGGATACCAAATCAAAAGGTGGCTACCTCAATTTCCCTAAGTATCGGGATACCCAATGAAGAGGTGGCTACCTTAATTTCCTTAAGTATTGGGATACCCAATCAAGAGGTGGCTACCTTAATTTCCCTAAGTATTGCCTTTTAATCTGGGATACCCAATCTCAACTCTCCACTGGTTTGTAAAGTTGAGTTACCGTATTCAATTTGGCACCATTTTGAATTAGGCACTAACATAGTGTAGACCCTGATCATCAGGAGTTGTTTGATCTGGGACTGCATCAGTTGTATAAGTGTTTCTGTCCCTGTATATTCACAGTAATTAAGGTACATTGAAACCCTTACCTTTAGCAAGCTATAAGCGAATTCATGAAAGAAATGATGACATTATGAATATCAAATAGATTTTTAAAATCGTATATTAACCCTTCGCTTGCTGAATTTTAAAATACATTTCTCCTTCTTTACCCATGCCCTGTTGTATAATTACATATATCTTCACTGAAGAAAGGTAAAATATAGTAGAACTAACGATCTCAGGGGTTCTAATTGTAACTTTTTAATTTTATAACCAAACCAAACTTCACTGTGTACAAGTATTTCCCTGTGCAATCACTGCTGTGGAGTGCACTGGTTGCACAATCATCTTGTAAATAGTGCAGACCCTGATGAGACAGCTCCTGCAGGAGCTGTCTCATCTAGGTCTTCACTATTTACAGGTACGTATATTGACGTGAATAGCAAGCGAAGGGTTAACACATTATTTTACCAAAACAGAGACAGAAGAACCAGATCTTTATCATGTCATAAACAAATACAGCAGACCCTGATCAGACAGCTTCTACAGGAGCCATCTGATCTGGGTCTACTCTGTTTGCAAACGCATAGAAAGGCATATTGATGGAGTACAGGGTTAAATTAAATATTTTCTATCAGAAATTTAGCTCATCAGGCTAAATGTTAACTTGAGAAATGTAACAGTTATCATTATGATAAATCAGTTTTGCAAGTTAGGGGTTCTGGCATTAACCTTGATAGATATACCTTTCTACACCTTTGCTATTTTTTCAGAGAGGACCCAGATCAGATGGCTCCTGTGTGAGTCATCCAATCGCAAGAGGGCGATTTGGGAGAAAGTCTCCCTAACCCTGCTGACTTCTCCCCGTTTTGAGCTGTCAGAGGGAAAAGTTATAATATATAGAACATATAGGTAGGTAGAAACAAAATCAGAACCAGAACTTCTCCCTCAATACCACCAAACTTCTCCCTGATGGAGAACTTCTGCTTGAGCCTTGTATACTTATGAAGATTTGTCAATTTGAATTTATATCATTGCACCTGTGATACAAAATAAACCATTTTTCTTTATATTAATAATTTTTGTTGTACAACAATATATCATCAGCCAATGTCATACTGAACTTTATGAAACTATAATATCGCAACCCAAAAAAATATTTATACATTGGCAAAATTTATTGACATCCGGGTCTTCGATATCAAGCACATTTGTCTTCTTCAGCGTTTATTCGATCCTTTTTCTTGCAATATTTTTCTTTTCTGCATATAAAGAAACTATTTTTGTGATTTTTAAGTATTTTTAAAATGCTTTGCAAGTAGAGACAGTGGTGCATGGATCATTTTAAAGTAGGGATGGCAACGAATACCATCCGAATATTCAACCTCAAATTATTAGGATATTAGTTTGATTTGTCATATCTTATAAATGAAAATTTACAACCAGAAATCACGTAAGTACTCCAACCACTCATAATTTCATGAAGTCATTGCAAATTGGTATGTATTTATAGAACCAATCATTTGGCTAGTCAAGTGTGTAGCTTTCCCTGTGATATGTTTATTCCAAATTTCAATATTCAGTAGAATATTCATTGACAAAAACGTTACAATGAAATACGGAAGGTGGAACATTGTAGCCATTTTAGAAACTAAAGAAACAGATCTATCAAATTCTATTAGCAAACAGAGCATACCCTGATCATATGGCTCATATAGGAGCCGTCTGATCTGGGTCTACTCTGTTTGCAAAAGCATGAAAACATGTTTATATGAAGGAAAGGGTTTACATGTAGAAACTACTTTTCATGGTAGTGGCTTGGCCAAGTGGTTGAGAGTTGAGCTGCTAACCCAGGGGTCCAGTTCTCACCACTGGTTTTGGAGAATATGTTTGAACTTTTTTTCTTTCCATTGCCATGGCAACCAGGGTTCTACATGGATCCCGATTCTTTGAGCAATTAATTTTGATAGAGCATGATACAAAGATCATTTTTGTCAAGTTTTGTTACTTTCTGCCTTATTGTTTCAGAGGAGATGTCGTTTAAAGCAATTGCTCAGGGACGGCCGGATGCTGGATGATTGGCGATAAAAAAAGCTCACACAAGTATACTCAGGTGAACAAAAAAGGTTGTTTTGATTGCGCATCTAGTACACACTTCTATCACCTAACTAATTATAGTGCGCCATGATTGCAATAAACATGGTTAGCCTAGTTAGCTTTATAATATCATTTTTTTCATTATTCCAGTGGTAAAATGTGATTCTGATATTTGTTACATGTATTTGAATATCCGAATGACCATTGCCACCCCTACTTTTACCCTTTCCTCCATAGGCTATTTTTAGATCCAACCTCTTTGAATAAATCTACCGAAAAGGAGCATTAACTAGAGAAAAGGAAATTTTTTAGAATTTTGTAGTTCTGAAGCCATTGTGATAAATAGAGCATTTGCTCCTAAGGAGCAAATGCTCTTTTTATCACAATGGTTTCAAAAAGTGACTTTTACTGAGGTGTAGAAAAGCATATTTATGGAGGAAAGGGTTAAAGCATATCCAGGTTATCTATATTTCTATATGATATAAGAAAGCACTTGATGACCCTGAAGGAAGTGCTATAAGACCTGGGTACAACACTATACACTATTAATAACAGTAAGTTTATTGGTTACAGCTGCACTTCCATCTATTATGCCAATGACTGATGATCAAAGTAAACAAACAAGAATCACATGTGATATTGATTCCTATATAATCCTTATAATAATGCATTTATTACTCTGTTACATGTATCTCGGCAACATTGATAAATCTATAATGTACTGCAAGAAAGTACAAACCCGATCAAACTACTTATGTAGAGTCTGCACTATTTGCTATTCCATTTCATTTAACCCTTTTCTCCATAATTACGCCTTTCTACGCCTCTGTAAAAGTCACTTTATGAAACCATTGTGATAAATAGGGCATTTGCTCCTATGGAGCAAATGCTCTATTTATCACATTGGTTTCAAAACTACACAATTCTAAAAGTTTCCTATTCTCTAGTAAATGTTCCTTTTCGGTAGATTTATTCAAAGAGGTTGGATCTAAAAATAGGGAATGGGTTAACTCTTTCCTTCATGAATATTCATGTGAAAATATATTTAGGAAATTTAACTAAAATATAGTTTTATATTTTTCTGCCAAACCCATGATCTTGCTACTACAAAATTTAATGTACTCTTTATTCTACTACTTTTTGCATTATTGTTGTAGTTTGTATACAGTTAATATAGTGAATCATTACAATTTACATATTACAGATCAGCAACCGCGTCACCAATGCAACACCCAATCCGGATAATTATGAAAATACATGTACATGTACCAGTATTCATGAACATTTTACTCCACGAATATTCATGTAAGAAATAATGACATCATGAATGTTAATTAGATAAATTGTTACAATAGCACATAGACACAGGAATTTTGGGCAATGGTAGAAACTATAGAATCATATTAATATTACATGTACATGTATATCATAAGAGCCTTCTGATCTGGGTCTACTCTATTTGCAAAGGCATAGAAAGGTGTATTTATATAGTAAAGGGTTAACTTAATTTTTATACAGAATTACTGACTAAAATATTAAAAGGGTTTTGTTCAGGCTCAAACAAAAACTACAGGATCAGATCTACATGTATATAATTTCATTAGCAAATGGAGCAGACTCTGATCAGACTGCTCCTAAAGGAGCCATCTGATCTGGGGTTACTCTTGTTTGCAAAGGCGTAAAAAGGGTTTACTCTTTATATCATGAATATTCATATTTTAACCCTTTCCTCCATAAATACGCCTTTCTATGCCTTTGCAAACAGAGTAGACCCAGATCAGACGGTTCCTATAGGAACCGTCTGATCAGGGACTGCTCTTTTTATTTTCCCCAGATCAAATCTGGGGGGCATATTGTTTTTGCCCTGTCTGTCTGTCTGTTTGTCACCAACTTTAACATTGGTCATAACTTTTGAGCCAGTACAGATAGAGACTTGATATTTGGCATGCATATGTATCCCATAAAGCTGCACATTTTGTGGGGTGACATGTCAAGGTCAAGGTCTTCCTTCAAGGTCAGAGGTCAAATATATAGGCCAAATCACCGACTTTAACATTGGCCATAACTTTTCAGCCAGTAGAGATAGAGACTTGATATTTGGCATGCATGTCATGAAGCTGCACACTTTTAGGGGTGACATGTCAAGGTCAAGGTCATCATTCAAGGTCAGAGGACAAATATATAGGTAAAATCACTGACTTTAACATTGGCTACATGTATATCTTTTCAACCAGTAGAAATAGAGACTTGATATTTGGCATACATGTGTGTGTATCTCATGAAGCTGCACATTTTGAGGGGTGACATGTCAAGGTCACTATCATCCTTCAGGGCAAAGGTCAAATTGGGCGGGGCATAGTTCTTCACAAACGCATCTTGTTGCTAATGGAATAATAATAATATAGATCTGATTCTACATGTATAGTTTCTATATACTTTGGCAAAAATTTCATGTGTTAATATGCCTTTCAAAGAATAAACTAATTACTATCCATGATGTCATTATTTATTATGTACATGAATATTCATGGAGTAAAGGGTTAAGAAATAATGACATTAATTTGTATAATGACATTTGAATACAGGAATTTTAGGCCAATACAGAAACTGTAGAAACAGATCAAGTGAACAGAGCACATCCTGATAAGACAGTTCCTACAGGAACACCTGATCTGGCTCTACTCTGTTCGCATAGGTGTAAAAATAGCGTATATATTGAGTAAACAGTTAAAACTATAGGTTTGGCGGAACAATGAAGACAATATTTCTTTTCTGTAGCCGTGGTTCTTATAAAAAATTCAAACTATTTTTTATTTTTCTCAGCCAATCCCTTATAATCTCGCTGCAACTCGTTAGAAACGTCCCAGAGAGGGACACAGAGAGCCCCAGAGAGGGACACAGAGAGCCCCAGAGAGGGGATTCTAATGAGTTGCAGCAAGATAGGAATTGGCTGAGAAATAAAAGATTTTGATAGAGAAGTCAACCACCTTATCTACAGCCCTGTGGTTCGAAAACTGATTGAGCTAAATATGGACTCTGACACTTATAGAATGACACTTATGGATGAGAGTGTCATTTGCAGAGATATGATCACATTTCTAGCTCATTGTTCACAACGTTTTCTGGGATTTTTACATGTATGTCAATGTCTGTAACATGGGCAAAAATGGGATTGGCAGTAAGAAAATTAATTACAAACAATAAAAGTCAAGTGAATAATAACAAACTGAGCCATTAACCATTTACTCCATCAATACACCTTTCTATGCCTTTGCAATCAGAGTAAGAGCTGTCTGATCAGGGTCTGCTTTGTTTGCTTATCACTGATATAAAGTATAAGCTACCAATCTCCAATCTCAGGGCCTTCCCTGGGTGTTTTTCTTTTCACCACAGCGCTCAAGCTGGAGCTGTCCCTCAAGAAGAAGTTTAGTGCAATTGAAGGAGAAGTTTTGGTCCTGATTTTATATCTCCCTATATGTTCTATATAATCAAACTTCTACCTCAGCTCAAAAACAGGGATAAGTCAGCAAGGTTAGGGAGACATTTTCTCCCAAATCGCCCTCTTGCTTGAGCCCTGCGTGACCATGACATTCGTCCAATGATTTTTTTTCTCACCAAAATGCAGTTTTTTCATCATTTTGGGACTGTAGGAACCAAAGTTATAACCAAACGTTTCCTGCAGTTTCCATGTCATGAAATCTTTTTTTAGTACCTCTAGTAAGTTAACCCATCTCGTGCTGAAATTTTTTTTAAAATACATTTCTCCTTCTTTACCCATGCCCTGTTGTATAATTACATATATCTTTCCTGTGTACAAGTATTTCGCTGTGCAATCACTGCTGTGGAGTGCACTGGATGCACAATCAACTTGTAAATAGTGCAGACCCTGATGAGACAGCTCCTGCAGGAGCTGTCTCATCTGGGTCTTCACTATTTACAGGTAGGTATATTGACGCGAATAGCAAGCGAAGGGTTAAAATAAATGCATTTAACAACTCTTTAACCACTGTCCAGGGTTAAGAGTCTTTAGAACTCAAGTCTTTAACTCTTTGCTCCATAATACACCTTTCTATGCCTTTGCAAACAGAGTAGACCCCAGATCATATGGCTCCCAAAGGAACTGTCTAATCAGGGTCTGCTCTGTTTGCTTATAATATAACCCTTTCCCTGTTCTACATTTATTCAAAATTTTAATACCTACTTAATATTCATGTGAGAAATAGTTTATTATAAATGAAATATGGAAGGTGAAACATTGTATCTATATTAGAAACTAAAGAAACAGAATAATCTGCCAAATTCCATTATCAAACAGAGCAGACCCTAGTCAGGTGGCTCCTACAGGAGCCATCTGATCTGGGTCTGGTTTGTTTACAAATGCACGAAAAGGCATTTATATGAAGGAAAAGGATATTATAGATATGATTCTACAGTTTCTGCCATGGCCAAAATTTCCCATGTCAAATGTGCCATTATAACAGATATTCTAATTGATATTCATGATTTCATTATGTCTTACATGAATATTCATGAAGTATTTAAGGGTCAACAAAAAAAAATGATGTGACATGGGTTTTCTAAATGGTATTCTAAACCTCCCAAGTTGTCACCCATTATAACTCTTTGCTAACTCAGTAACTGTAACTGCAAAAATTGTCATCTGCAATTATTTATTTTCTTTCTTACTCTCCCATTTTTCTTCAAATATACAGTTAGTGTATCAAACATTTTGAATCTAGATCAGACATCAGGTAACTCGGTATTTTATCTGGATCAACTATTTGCAAGGTTATTTATTATAATAAATTTGTCAGTAGCGTGCAAGGACTGTTTGGTCCACTTAACAGGTTAGGTGTAAAACACTCTTTGATCTTTCAATTCACATGCAGTTTGAACGTATTTATTGTCTTTTGTCATTGTTTGTTCAGGTCTTTTCATTGGTCTGATTTACTGCCTTATAAATATTTAACCCTTTCCTCCATAAATACGCCTTTCTACGCCTCTGTAAAAGTCACTTCTTGAAACCATTGTGATAAATTATTAAACTATTTATCACAATGGTTTCAAACAACACAATTCTAAAATATGCCATTTCTCTAGTTAATGCTTCTTTTCAATAGATTTATTCAAAGTGGTTAGATAAAAAAATAGCCTATGAGGGAATGGGTTAATCCTTGACTTGATAAACCTTTGCTAACACAGTAGACTCCTGTAGGAGCTGTCTGATCAGGGTCTGCTGATCTGGGAGTTTTCATGAAAAAATATAGATCTGATGCTACAGTTCCTGTCATGGACATTTTAACCCTTTCCTTCATACAATTTATACATGTTCATGCATTTACAAACAGAGTATACCCAGATCAGACGGTTATTATAGAAGCCATCTGATCAGGGTCTGCTCTGTTTGCATTTGATATGATATAGATCTGATTCTACAGTTTTTGTCAAAGCTAAAATTTTCCTTGAAAATGTTACAAGTTAGAAAACTTAAGCTAATGAATATTCATTATATCATAATTTCTTAAATGAATATTAAACAGGGATCATTATTTTTAAAAAGGATATAAAACAAATTATTTATGTGGCAAGGGGTTAACCCTTTCCTCCATAAATAGGTCTTTCTACGCCTCTGTAATAACCACTTCTTGAAACCATTGTGATAAATAGAGCATTTGCCCCTATAGGAGCAAAATTTTAATGCTCTATTTATCACAATGGCTTCAAACTACAAAATTCCAAAATTTTACTTTCCTCTAGTAAATGCTCCTTTTGGGAAGATTGATTTAAAGATGTTGGATCTAAAAATAGCATATGGAGGAATGGGTTAACTTTTACACGCTATGAGCAAATTTGTGATAAACTTTGGAAATAGTTTGGATCCTGATGAAATGCATCTAATCAGGGTGAAGGTTTGTTTGACACTCTGACCCTGATAATGAAGTGCTAGTTTTTCTGAAAATTGATTAGCCCTTTCCTCCATAAATACGCCTTTCTATGCCTCTGTAAAAGTCACCTGCTGAAACCATTGTGATAAATAGTGCATTTGCAAACTACAAAATTCTAAAAAATTCCTTTTCTTTAGTAAATGCTCCTTTTGGGTAGAATCATTCAAAGAGGTTGGGTCTAAAAATAGCCTATGGGGGAATGGATTAAAAGATAAGATTTACATTAGAAAGTTATTAAGTGTTGAAAGGGTCGGGAGCCATTTGATCAGGGTTTCCTCCGTTTGCTTATAAATGATATAGATATGATTCTACAAAGCCATGGCCAAATATTCCTGATATAAAAAATACTATTAACCTTTAACTTCTTGAATATTCATGTAAGAAATAATGACATCATGAATATTAATTAAGATTAATTTTCATAAGATCATTTGGACACAGGAATCCGAATGTTTGGCCATGACATAAACTGAAATCGTATACATCTATATAAGTTCACAAGCAAACAGGGCATATAAATTATAATAATCCTGATCACAACTCTGACAGGAGCTGTCTCATCTGGGTCTACTCTATTTGCAAGGGTGTAGGAAGGTGTATTTATGGAGTAAAGGGTTGATTAATATTCATGTCATTTTTTCTTATATAAATATTCATGAAATTAAAAGGTTAAAATAATATCTATGGAGGAAAGGGTTCAATGATATTTATTATTTTGTTGTACATGACAAGAAAAATATGCCTAGACAATACAAGTTGGAACAGCGAGGTTTTGCACTTAGGATTTACTCTGCATGTTAGGGTAAAATGCCTGCTGAAACAAGTCACATCTGTAGAGGAACACCATTAGTGGGAGGATACGGTACACTACAACTTGCGATTTTCTTTTATTAGATTACTCTACTAAACCCGTTATACATAACGGAATTTTTCAGGACACTATCAATTTCAGTGTATTTATTGTTACTTGTAAATGCACGTTTTGTTACTTTTTTGTTAGTTTCCATGTAGTTACATGAAATGCGTTCCATCCTAAATGAGATCAACTGAATATACCACCAGTCCACATTCTTGCAGGTTAAAGG